>OU696478.1:15378196-16648995 GCA_916048165.1 Spilarctia lutea | reverse complement strand
GTATTAGTTGTCTAGTAACCCATAACATAAGCTCTGCTTGGCTTGGGACTAAATGGCGTTGTGTGTTATATATCCGAAAATATTTATTTATTTTTTATTACAATGCGACTCAAATAAGAATAGGAACGTCAATGCCCTCTATGTCCCTTTTTTTCTAGTTTTTTTTTCGAACTTTTACGCACAGCGTATACTAATTCCATCATATCTTGAACAAGTTACTACATACTTATTGTCTAAGAAATCTGAACAGAGCCTTCGCATCATAACCCACAAAACATTATTTACGAGTAACATCTATAAAAACCAAATATTGATACGCAAATAAGGTTTCATTGCAGACCGTACGTAAGGGACATTTGACAGATAGAGGTCATTGACGCTCCTATTCTTAGACTACTGGCCCGTGTAGAAAAATGATGGGTCATGTGAACCACCAGGTGACCTATCTAGAACGATAGAAGAGCATAAAATAATAAGATTCAGCACTATGCCGTCACTTGTAAGCTGTCCAACTGAATGCAGGTGAGAATTCAAAAGTACCGGTAGAGTGGGTACATTTTGGTCATATATTTTTGTACGGCATTCTTACCATCGATAGATCCATGAAAAATAATAAGAAAACGCGCAGTGCCGTAAAAAAATGGTGCGCCACAAAGTCGGGTTTTTATTTTTATTTTTCGACAATTTCGAGGGTAAATTTGGTCATTTGATTTTGTACGGCATCAGTTTCATACTATTTCAATACTGCTTCTAATCCATTATTCCGCAACGCCGTACAAAAATCATGCGACAAGGGGAAAAAATCGAGGGTTGCAACCCCCTTTCTTTCCGTGGTCCAAGGGGTAATTTGAAAAAGTACGGCTTCGGTTCCAAAACATTATCTAGCACTCAAAAGTACTATTAAAAATAATGCCGTCAAAAAATTATTGCTCATTTGAATATATATCAATAATTATCTTAATTTCATCGTATCCTTGATTTATAAAGCTGTAAAGTCATTTGATCCTGTACGGGAACTTTTTTTTAAAATGATATTGTAAAACTCAATTGTTATATAGTATTGCCGTTCAAAAGAAACTGTTCTAAGAAAAAATATAGAGAAATACAAAAACTGAAATTTTGCTAATTATTGCAAAAGTTTAAATATCATAAATTAATGAAATATAGCAGTTTTCTACATTTTATAACTTGTTTTAAATAGTATTAACATAAATAAATTAGGAAACAATGATGCCGTACATTTTAATGCAGACCATATCTTTTAGGCTGATGAAAATGACACTACCATTTTAAGGGTACTTTATGGCCATCTGATACAGTACGGCATTAACATATTTTTGAAGAGAACAATTGATAATATGATAAAATCACTATGACGTCTAACTGAACTGAAACGGTGTGTATATTATATCCAAGAATTGAAACTCATCAATCCCAGTATCAACAGTTTTGTATACTTTTTGGTTTAATATATACTTCAAACATTATTGATACATTTATATAATTGATTTGTTTCATTGTAATGATGTGAATAAATAAAACAATCATTTTTTTAAAAAAATCGATATATTTAATGATGATAATAAAAAATATGGTTTTTCTTTAAATTATTCAGTATCGGAATCAGCCGCTAAGTTGTTATCGGAATCAACGTCTTGATCGACGTCCGAATTATCTTCTCTATCATTTTCTGAAACATAAATATGTTTTTGTCAAAACATAAATATAAATAAAATACTTACAGATTAAAGATTTATTTATTTACCTATGACGTCTTCATCTTCTTCACCTGATTCCTCATCCGGTTCCGTTATGTCACAGACTTTTTGGAGGCATTCCTCGCCGTGGAACCAGTCGAAATCGTACCGACCGTCATTGACAATCCATTCATAGCTTATTGGTAACAAGGTCGACGTTATTTGTTTGTAGGCATTACACCAAATCTGTGCTATGTAGGTACTTCTCTTCATATGTTGTTTTAACTCCCGGAAACAAGGGGGAAACGACGTTGCTTCCAATTTCATAGTTGTCTTATCGTATATCGTGATGAATTTCACCTTAAATTTCGTTATATGGATTATTTCTTTTTCAGTTTTTTCCCCTTTGGACCAATGAAAATGTACGGCATATAAAAAAATATTATCTATGCATAAAATACTTACAAAATAAATTAATTTTATGTTGTGTCAAATCACCCCCTGGACCATGGAAAGAGAGGGGGTCGCAACCCTCGATTTTTTCCCCTTGTCGCATGATTTTTGTACGGCGTTGCGGAATAATGGATTAGAAGCAGTATTGAAATAGTATGAAACTGATGCCGTACAAAATCAAATGACCAAATTTACCCTCGAAATTGTCGGAAAATAAAAATACAAACCCGACTTTATGGCGCACCATTTTTTTACGGCACTGCGCGTTTTCTTATTATTTTTCATGGATCTATCGATGGTAAGAATGCCGTACAAAAATATATGACCAAAATGTACCCACTCTACCGGTACTTTTGAATTCTCACCTGCACTCAGTTGGACAGCTTACAAGTGACGGCATAGTGCTGAATCTTATTATTTTATGCTCTTCTATCGTTCTAGATAGGTCACCTGGTGGTTCACATGACCCATCATTTTTCTACACGGGCCAGTAGTCTATCTTATTTAAGTCGAATAATCAAATTCGAATCGAATATGGTTTATTTCAAGTTTTTTTTTTAAGAAGTATTCTGTATATTCTTGAGTACTAGCTAAAACACAAAATTATGGTGCTCATAGTCCGGTTGCACTCGATGATCAAAAACAATTACTGAGGGTAAGCAACAACGGCGCGGTCAGTACCTGGATGGGTTCGTTCGGAGGTCACGTTAAGCAGTCGGTCCCGGTTGTTATCATAGGATAACATTCATGAAGCTTAGTTGGAGGCCTTTGGGTGGCTTAAAAATATCCAACGGCAAAGATTACGTAGCCACAACGTTGTCTTGCCAGTCCCCAACCCGCACTCGGTCAGTGTGGGGACGTATGGCCTTAACCCTCTCCTGAGAGGAGACCCAAGCCCAGCAGTGGGACGTTATAAGTTGTTGATGATGATCTAAAACACCATTGTGTGTGTTGAGTAACCACAAGTCAATATTTTTAATAGAATATATTACAACTAACATGAAAATAATAATTAAACTGCTACAGTTTTTTTTCTACGAGGCTTTACCATGAATAGAGGCCAATTCAGCTCGTGCGGTTTGTGCAAATATTAAAACCACCTACACGTAACACGCACCGCCTGATAAGTGATTTCTAAAAATGAAGGTTAACATAATGTTATACTTTACAAGTGTAGTCATAAAATAATGGTACTTGTAGCTAAAAAAAGATTGTAAAAATTATTAAAAAAAAGCTCTGTTTTCATTAAATTTGTAACTAACTTCTAATTTTAGTAAAGAAAATCTTGGGTATCAATTTAGTTTATTTCAAATTTTCATACAGGATTAAACCCTTCCTACTTTTTAATTTACTTTAACTTGTTTTATGAATTACTATCTTTCGCCCGTGGCTTCGCTCGCATTAAATAAAAAGTACCCTATGTTACTTCTAATACCTCCAAGAATATGTGTACAAAGTTTCACGATGATCGGTTAAGTAATTTGTTCGTGAAAGCGTAACAAACAAACTTGCATTCTCATTTATAATTATTAAGTCACAAATTATATTTTGTCGTTTAAAATCTTACAAGACATTGTTAAAGGATTTTAATGTGTACCTTATGATATAAAAATAGTATAAAATAATAATGTAAATATTTTTTGACATCTGACACAACGCCATCTAGTCCCGCAGCAGAGCTTGTATTATGGGTACTAGACAACTGATATAAATACATTTTTGTAAATATACATATTATACATGATACAAACATTTGGTCCGACTCAAGAATCGAACGCGAAACCACTGCGCCATCGAGGCAGTTATATTACAATATGTGGTAACTAGATTATACGATAATTATTTTACTTTAGTGGAAGTTGTTTTTTTAATCTAATCTTGGCAATTTTGGATTGCCTAAGATATTTTAATTATTCTGTACTAAAAATTCCATTTTCTAATATAATATAACTAATATAACTTTAAAAATATTTCTACCACAAGAGACATAAGGAAATCCTGTCATTAAAATATCAAGAAACATTTCTTTAAACTTTCGATCGATCTATGTTACGTAATCAAGTAGACAATATAAATCAAACTCACTACCTCGTTGGTCTATCGGTTAACGTATGTGACTGCCGATCAAGAGGTCTCGGGTTCAAATCCTGGGCCGGGCCAAAAGTGTTATTAAGTTTTTTTGAATTACATTAATACTCGTACTTAATTACAGTTCGGAGTTTAGAAGTATGGGTCTGAACCCGCGTGCCTCGGAGAGCACGTAAAACTGTTGGCACCTGATCTCTCCCCGATTGTGTCGGTTAACCGTCCCGTTGGATTATGAGAGAGAGAGGGAACAGAGAGTGCTATGTTTACGCACATATTTGTGCACTATAATATCCATATACATTGGCAAAAAGTATATTAGCTAGTATGGCAGACAATTAAATAAGACCCCTAATCCTCAAACTAGGTATTCCTGTATTTTGAGGAGATTATACGAGATTATACGAGTAGTTGGCTGGTTTTCGTTGAGACTGTGCGCCGTGGATTTGCTAGGAGAACATCACCATCATAAATTAAAATTGTGTTGATATCATAGATTATAATGTACATATTATAATTTGCAAAACATAGTTCATATATTCCAATTAAATAGACGGATGTTAACAGTTAACGATAAATGTTACAATATTAGCAGCCTTGTATGTTTCATAGTCATGACTACAAATATTAATCAAAAAGAGACTAAGACCAGACTACTTCCTTTTAATTAAACATAATAGCTTTTGAATCTGCTTCCGTTGTATGTCAGACTTAAACGTAACTGTGTTTTCGTTTACAACATACAAAATCATAACTTTATGAGAAACCAGTTATGATTAATAATTTATTAACACGTTTCCTTACAGCTCATAAATTATATAGCCACGTGACGAATTATGAACATTTTGGGGTTCTGTTCTACAAATAATTTCAAAAATTGGGTGATTTGGAAGTGTGACGACTTCCACATATAACACAACAATAACGCCATTCGTATCCGTTAAGCTGTTTTTGCGTAAAAGAGTAACAAACATTTATACATCCAAATGTCTATAATCACAAACTTTCGCATATCTTATTATTTTCTAAAAATATAATATTTTTAGAAAATAATAAGATTCAGATGACAATAATATAAGCTAGAGTTTTTGAATCTAGAAGATCATAAAACTAGGAATTCATATTCTGTCATCCCATCTTCGTACTATTATTAATAAGTTTATGCTAATTTTATTTCTTGTAATGAGACCAACAGCTTGTACCAGGAGTTGAGTATGATTGCTCCGTAATCATAATTTGTAACTGTAATTTATTTTGGAACCAACGAGATTTGCCAGCTAGTCTACGATCAAGCTATGCAGTAGACTTATTAGAAAATGACAAAACTTTTCATAAAGAGAGATCTGGAAAATTAAAACAAATTGTCTTTGTAGATCTCATTCCATTAATTTAGTATTCCACGTGTATGTTCTGGGGAATACCCGAAGCGCAGTGTGTTTGTAGATGAATGTATGACTGTTTAACATACACTAAAGTCGCTAGTGAACTCCACTGGTATATTTGTCTGAGATTTTGATCACACATTTGAATGTTGAATGAGTTAGTCTCTCTTAGTAAATTAAATTAAACAGGTAAATAGATAGATAGGTATGTAAAGTATTATGTAAAAAAGAATTTAGAGTAAATATCAGATGATTTTGAATTATATGAATATTTGATCGCGGTAGGCATTAAATAAAATCATGCTAAGTTAAATAGCAAATATAAACTGTTATTCACTTTAATTGTTCTTATATAAATAAATAAAATAAGAGTGAACTCGCACATAATACGCGGTCAATGGTAACCATCGGGTTTTAAGTGGTACTGTACTAAAATTATTCAATCAATTGAACTACTGTATGAGTCTCACATCACGTAGTAATTACATAAGATTTAAAAAACTCAGAACATTTTTTTTTTTTTATTGAATAGGGGGCAAACCAGTAATCGTATCACCTGATGGTAAGCGATTACCGCCGCCTATGGTCACCCGCAACACCAGAGGCGTCACAAGTAAGTTGCCGGCCTTTAGGGAATGGGGAGGAGGAGAGGAAGGGGTGAGGGAGAGGGAGAGGGAGGGGTATGAACCTCCGGTATCCTCACTCACTCGGTAAAACACAGCGCAAGCGCTATATCACACCGATTTTCTGTGAGGCCGTGAACTCACTCCGGTCAAGCCGGCCCATTCATGCCGAAGCGTGGCACTCCCACGGTTAAAATACACAGCCACAATTAAAATATTGATTAACCCTTAAAGTATATATTCATTATTCTTTTTTCAAATAGGTATGGCGCACAGAAGCCTATCCTTATGAAATACTTAATTTTTAAATGTATAATTTGAGCAGAGATCTACAACAATCACATGCACTATAAAATCAAATAGACATAACAAAACTACAGCTGTCTAGTATCTAGTAACAGTAAGATCCCAAGTTTATTTAAGTTAAATAAAAGTAAGAAATACATACATTTTAAAGGATTAATCGTCTGTTATTTTACAACGGAACCCATTTAACTATGACTGGGCTTACCCTTGAAGACAATACCAGGTTTTTTTTTTACTAAATATAAGTTGTTGTGATTTACGCGTAAAGGTCATTCAAAACAGGATCTAGTTCTGATTTGTTGCTGTTGATATAATTATGTATTATATGAGATGCGAAAACTTTAATGTGTATATATAATTTATGGTTAGTCTGTTAAATATGTGTTTTGTATATGAAGAATTAAAAACAAAACAAAATGAACTTTTAATTTAAGATTTCATAAATTTTTAAACAAAAAGTGTACAATCTACCTTTGTACTAAATAAATACTTTAATTAAAAAATTACTTTACTTTAAAAAAACCAAACGGAAGAGACATTAGATGACAAAGAAATATATGCTTTAAAGATGAGATAAGAATTTTAGAAGAGATAAGAACTCTAACTGTTATAATATGATACTGATAATACTGGATGATGATGGTGTATCACAATGTGAAATGATACTGCAAGTACGAATCGATAACATACTATCTGATCTGAACTTTTTCTGTTTCTTTTTAATTATGCTCGGTTCCCATTGTTCTAAGCGTGAGGTTAACTATCCCTTCTTAAGCACGCCAGCTAAACACACATTTAGAAAAAAACTCGAAACTCGGTTAGATAGTTTCGGAGTTAACAAAAAGCAACAACGTGACGCGAGAATTATATATAATTAATTTGTAACATTTAACCTTTTAACTGCATATTAGATTATTTAGTACAATTATATTGTAGTGGAATAACTTGGTATACAAGATCTTTATATACCTTTAGAATATAAGAAGTGATTGAAAATAGAGTGGATCCTTATCTAGACTGAATTAAACTATAGATAACAAGTTAGATTACATTTGACGGTTAGTTATGTCAACTACTCATTAACTTTATCCAGGCACTAAGCGCACAATGGTCTATAAACGTTAGCTTAACAACAATACTAGTCCTATACTGAAGGGCTTTCTGTAAGGGATAATCCGCCTCTTATCCTTGCTATATACTTATATACTTGTACTTACACGACTCAAACTTAAACTAACTTATCTTGTTTATTTATAAGGTAGAAAGCAAGTAGTGTAAAGATTGTTTGTTTGTGTGTATAGTAGTGATATGCGAACTCCAAATGTTACAAACGGCCACATGACTACAGGCTCAGGATGAGCGTTAACTAATTCAGTAACAATTTAAATTCAACCTCAAGTTCTTCAGAATACAATTGTATTTGACGCAAAGAAATAAATCTACAGCTAGAGAAGGTTGGTTTTATTTTGTTGATATTTTTAAACCGTCGGTGCTGACCCTTAGGGATCCCGATTCCTGCCAGGTGCGATTAATGTATGTTTGCCTAAAGTTTTATTATTTATGATAAAGTGAATAAACTTACAAAAAGGAACTTTAATATGTCTACTTCAAGTTTGAAATTTGAATACATTCGCTTAACTAGTACGTATAACAGAAGTTGCTGTCAGCTTTGCGTTATGTTGTTTTACAAAGCACAACTAATTAAACTGACTGTTAGAAAATAAAGTGAAACAAAAGGTGCAGACAATTCGCTACTTAATATTGCTTTTGCTATGAAAATGTTGGAAAACAAGGAGTTAGATGTGTTTTATTTTTTGCTTCTTTAACTTAAATCTAGCATACTTTGGATCAAACTGTAATATACTAGCAGCTAAAAGTTAATTAATTTACATCGCGGACAAATTCTTTAACTTTATATTTTTAATAAAGCTTCGAAATAAAGGTTTCATTTTTAAACTTTCATATAAATTAAATAGTTAACATGTTATTTCTTCATAGCGATCGCTTAATCTTGTTAATTTAATTGAATATGCTTTCTTTTTCTTTTTTCAGGTAATGTGAAGAGTAGCGCCTAGAACTGCACGATGGAAATTAATTTCTCAAATAGCAGATATCTTACACTTAAAATAATTCAAGACCTATAAAGAAAAACTAGCTAATTGCTTATGTAAACGCATTTACCAGCCTTACCTTATATCTTAAAAAAATCACGTATAATTAATGATATACCTGTTGTCAACAAAATTTAAAGTAATATACAATAAAGTAGCTGGCCACATCGTTTCATTCACAAAAATAGATTGCAATCGACTTCAGAATGATATATTTGTATTATTGTACCATAATGAACATGTTTGAACACAAATTGTTAACTCTATTGATTGTAAAATAAATAATGATAATATTCCGGACATCCAACACACAACGCTATCTAGTCCCAAGCTAAGCAGAGCTTGTGTGATGGGTACTAGACAATTGATATAAATACTTAATTACTTTTTTTGTAAATACATACATATTATACATAGAAAACACCCAAACTCCGAAACAAATATTTGATTTGATCCGAACCGGGAATCGAATTCGAGACCTCAAACACAGCAGTCGCATACGCTACCACTGCGCCACCGAGGCAGTCAAAATGTCCGTAGGTAGCACATTTCTTTCTAGAAACTACCAGTAACACAGTAAGAGATGATTAATTATATTATAGAAGTTCTAATCAATGAGCGAAGACATCTTCTACTAATGAACCCGCGTAAAGTCATCAATCTTTTTTCCATAAAGGTAAAAACTGAAAGCTTTTTATCGCATGATATCGACGTTCGTTTCAAGTCATTATAAATGAGTCATATTTGCAGATCATACAAACATTTGGTCCGACCTGGAAATCGAACCTGAGACCTCAAGCTTAGCAGTCGCATACGCTACCACTACGCCACCGAGGCAGTCACGTATATACTGAAGCTATAATACAAGTAAAAATAAATATAGATACGTGAAAATTAGTATTTTATGTACACTACATCATAGGTTAATGTTTTATCTGTAAGTTATTCCCTCTTGTCTCCCTTTCAGCATGTTATATAAGTATATCTAGTCTTTTGTGTTTGTCACAACTTGGTATTAAACTTAGAATGTATATTTAGTCCGGTCAATTTAGACATCCGAGGTTACAATTATTTACACCCAGCTGAAAATTTGCAGGATCATTCAAAACACCATCATGAATGACATCTAAAAAGTCCTCATCGATTCGTCACATGGAAAACAATTATTCAGAGTCAAATGTCATTTAGAGGAGTTAGGAGGAGGAGAGGAGAAAATCAGATAATTATTGGAACGAAGTTTTGGAACGAAGTTCCTTATCGCGTTACGGAAGGGGGCTAGACGGAATTGTAACGACACTTTCGACATATGTCAACGACACATTTTGTCAAGACGAATTAATTTTTTAAAGAATTGGTGAAAAACATTTTTCAATTATATATAAACAGCGCCATTTTTTTGAATAGAAACTGAAATGTTATAGATGTCGCTGTAAATTAATAATGTTTAAAATTCTGTATACCAAATATAAATACAAAATATATCAATAAATAAGTTTAGCAGTAAACTGCGATAGGCTGGTGATGATAGCGTAACGACACTTTTTGCTATAGTAAGCTATTGTAAGCCGTGCGGCGTGCGCATGTTTCTCTGTCTGTCTCTCTCTCTCTCTTATAGAAAGCAAGCCGGATATTTTCGTTTCGTCTTTCTATTTCGAACTTCGTTCCATCCGGGTGTCCCTTGACACCTCTCAAGTTTTTCTATAAAAATGTCAAAATACTTTCCTACCTTAACGCCACCGTTTTTGATTGAAATTGAAAGAACTATAATCATCATAATAGGTATAAGTACACCACGTATATACTGAAGCTATAATACAAGTAAAAATATTATTCTATCGGTCTGTGTAACTTACACTTGGGGTGCGGGCTCTGGAACCTCCGCTTGGTGCACCTTGTGCAAGGGGAGGGCAGCCTCTCTTTCGCCAAACGGAAAAAACGCTGCCGCCTTCGGCCAATTCCGAGTAAGGTTTTTTGGTCTAATTTTATCGGACTAATTAGAATATTTTTTTACTAATTAGTAGAGATTGCACTGAAAATACAAACGACTAGTTATTGGGACTCCTTAACTGCTAATCAGTATTCCTCGGTATTTTAAGTTTGTGAAACTTCTTATTTACCTTAAATTTAACCAAAACATCTGACATAACCTATGTAATGATACTATACAATAATAATTCAATATTTTTAAACACAGCAATCTGAGACCAAACTTAGCAAAGACTGTGGTAATCAAACTACTGATAAACAAATTTATACCTATATTGCTAAGTAAAAATATCATCATTAGCTCATCACAGTCCAAAAAAGTCCACCATATCTATTCAAATAAAAAAAAAATAATGAATTGTTAAATGTGTTCCTAAGCGCAAAACTCGAGAAACGCTCTACCAATCCGGTAATACTTTTTATATATTTTCGTTAAGGCATAAAGAAAGTTCTTATAGAGAGAAAAAAGTAAAAGTTACGAGGAAAATAGTAAAAACAACATACATATGTCTATACACATATAGCGACAGGCCGATAACTGTTGGCAGAACGAAATCTATCGAGGCAGCTGGTATACGAGTACAATAAATAAATCACACCGTGGTGGGGAATGGAACCCACAATCTCCATTCACTAATCAATAGACAGCTAGTCAACTAAAATCAGAATCGAAGTTTGTAGCGCATCTTCAATATAAACGGGGCTAATGCCGACATACTTTCCACGGCGGCGACGACTCGTAAAGGTCAAGAAGTTCTGAATTTGTAGTGCTGACAGTTAATTAGATTGTATGACCTCTTCTTGCCGATCTTCTTTAGCTTGAACGTATTATAATTAGTTTTCTTGCTCTCAATAACTATTTTATTTTGGTCGAAACATCAACACTAAAAATATTATTAGATAATTATGAAAGTTAAGTTACAACAAATCTTTTTACAAGTACTCGCAAAAAGATTTGTATATAAAATAATATAACAGATAATGCCGTATATCCAAAGGTGTAACATAAATATAGATTTTTTAAATTAACAAAGTTAACCCTAAATTGCTAAATTATCATGTTTCCTAAATAATCCTTTTTAAATTTAAACAATTATCTTGAACAAACGTATTAATACTGGAAAATCGTAACACAAATTTTCAATATAAGTATATAAATAATTGTAAACTTTGTTATTAAATACATGGTGTAAAAAATAGCAGATTATGAGCAAGTGGCCCATAGAGCCTGTAAAATAAATAATATAAACATTTTAATGTTCATCAAATTATAAAATAGAAAAGATTTTTAGAATAAAACTATAATGATTAGTTATAAAAAAATTACAAAATCTTCTAGAAATATTATAATTATATCTAAAGGATCAGGACAAACATGTCACGGTTTTTCCACGCTTCTAAATATGTTAATGAAATAATTACCAAAAAAAAATATTAAGCAATAAAACTTTACAAATAGATATTTAAAAGCTTTATTATATAGTATTTATTCTGAGTTTCTAGATACCAACAATATTTTAATTTTTATTTTAATGACGATGTACTTACAGTTGAACTTATTTGTTTTTATCTCTATTTATAACCAGTTCTAATGTGTGACCATAGCGGCTAGACTAAATTAATTTTACACTCGCTATCGATGCCGAGCGCATGCCGAGCGATTTTAGTACGAACCAATCGCAATGCCGAATATGATCGCAATGACGAACGAGCTGATGAGCAATAACCCCACACTAGGCTCTCAGGTTCGGGAATAACATGACTCATTTATAAACATTTGAAACGAACGTCGATATCATGCGATAAATGATTTCAGTTTTTCCCTTTATGGAAAAAAGATTGATGTCTTTACGCAGGTTCATTAGTAGAAGATGTCTTCGCTCATCGATTATAACTTCTATAATATAATTAATCATCTCTTACTGTGCTGCTAGTAGTTTTTAGAAAAAAATTGTGCTACCTACATACATTTTGACTGCCTCGGTGGCGCAGTGGTAACGACTGCTGTGTTTGATGTCTTGGGTTCGATTCCCGGGTCGGATCAAATCAAATGTTTGTTTCGGAGTTTGAGTGTTTTCTATGTATAATATGAATGTATTTACAAAAAAAAGCATATTTGTATTTATATCACTTGGGACTAGATGGCGTTGTGTGTTAGATGTCCGAAATATTTAATATTATTATTATTTATCGCTTTTGTTCTTATTTTTATATTAAGATTCTAGAAGAACATTGTATTAAGATGTGCATAGAATACAAATATACTAAGAGAGTAAAGTAATAAGTTACATAGGTTAAAGACAATGATTGAAATGGTGTTTGTGGTCAAACTGGTCAAGTCTTATGACATTTTATATGTGTTCTATCTGTTCTGTAAATTTATAGTTTTAAGTACCTATAAGTCAAACGTCTCCAAATATCATTATATCTAACGCCACTTAGAGCTTTAAATATCATAAAATATGTAATATTCTGTAGATAGTTAAGTTGTGAAAATAGTCATAATCATAATATTGTTATTATTTCTCTAAGTTTAATAAAGGATTGTCATAATTTTTGCTTTCATTTATTTAAATGCTAGCTTTCACCAGCGGCTTCACTCGCATTTAATAAAAAGTCCTATGTTACTTCTAATACCTCCAAGAATATCTGTACAAAGTTTTATGACGATCGGTTAAGTAGTTATCGCGTGTAAGCGTAACAAACAAATTTACATTCACATTTATAATATTAGTGGGGTTATTAGAGGATTAGGATTTTCCTATCCAGACGAACGGGGCATGTTAAACATTTTCAGCAAAAATTTTCTACTGCATTCCTTAAAATTAGCTTAGTTTCTGTGACAAATAACTACGAAACCGACGATTTTTTCATTTCTTAAGTGCAATTTTATCACAAATGAAGTGCAATACATTATAAATATAAAGATTTACACCACTCGTAAGTTCCAAAATACCAGCATGACAGAGTTCAAACTATAGTTCAAAGGACCATAAATAGCGTTATCCTGTATCAAAGGCTCGAAAGGCACTCCTGTCGTTTGAGTGCTACCTGCACATCAACCTGTGACACCTGGTCAGATACCATTATATAACATAAAAATAACTACATTAGAAACTATATAGAACAGAATTTTCTATGAAATTGTAATGTATTTAAAATTATATATATGATAACACAAAACGTATGATGAATTAATAACATTGGTGTCTTGGTTGGTCGCGTAGTCCCAATCTCCATGGTGAATATTTTCTTGAACGTATGCCATATTGAGTCTCACTCAAATTTTAACCAATCAAAAGTTTGTAATGGAAATAGAAAATATGTGGCAGACTTCATCGAGAGGAATTTTGGTAGAGTATCTCAAACATATATGACTGGTATATGACATGATAGAAAAACTGAGGAAATAACTTTGGAATTTCTTTAACTTTTAATACTCTGTCAACTACTCATATTACGCTGTCACTTTGTCTCTGTGTGTATTTAGTACAAATTATGAGGGTTTGACTTTCCCTCCTTCGCATGTTTCCAAGAAATGATTCTACTTTTCATTAATAAATATGAAATACACTTTTTTAAATTCATAAATAAACTCAGATAAAGTTTAATTTTGAATTCAACAAACCGTATAAAACTTACTTCGATATTGCCACGCTTGTCACTTTTTTTACTTATCGTGTAGAAACTCCTTCGCGATTCATTAATCTTATTAGTTCTAGCGGTGAAACGAAGTGTTGAAATTTCCTTTTACTCCTTTTGAAATATATTTGAATAACAGGCTTAATATGTATAAAATAAGAACACGCATACACACATGCACGCATATTGAGTGCGTGTGTGTGTGTATGCGTGTATGTGTGTGTATGCGTGTGTGTGTATGTGTGTGTGTTATGAAATAAATTTGGCAAGGTCCTCAGTCCTTTCGTAATTTAGTTCTTGTAGGCAATTTTCAAGATTATTTTTAATCTTATATTTGCTAAGACTTAAAACATATTTTTTTATTGATATCATTATAGTCTTTAGTACTTAGACTAGTAGGTGGTTTACTCGCGAAAGAAGTTCTATATGTGACTCTGGGACACACAGATGACGTACTGCGCTTTTTGCCCTTGGAAGAAGTACATCCTGATGCTTTTTAATATTAATCTAAGCACGTACAACTGGTGCACTATGAGGACCTAACAGTTGGAGTAACAATCTGAGCACGTCCAATGCTACTGTCTCTCCGATACATTTTGATCCATCCTAAAGTTGCCTGGAAGAGATTGTACTTTTGGAAGGTCGACCTTTGTACATTACATTACATATTGGTAATCTTATGTACTCTCTTAAAAATATCTGTAAAACGTTTTTTATCTATCTATTACTAAAATAAAATAAATAATAAAAATTATAATAAATTAAAAACTTTAAGAATAATCAAGTATATATGTACATTCCACGCCAATACTTAAAATATTTATGACTGTCCGTTATACGAGAATACCTTCGAATTCCACTTTTTTGTGTTGCTATGACATTTAATAAAATAAGTTTCTGAATAAACAAGCTTTGAAATAACCGTTCATAAATAATCTTTTAATTATCTGTGTGCATTCAAATTTTAGCATTTATGTTTTTTATCGTATCAAAAGTGACAGTTTTATATTTATCATATAGAATTACTCTTATCTCTTTTTCGTTTATTGACTGGTTTTGCTAGTAAATGTCAAGGTTGGTCAAGGTAAGGTCCGGTCAATACGGCTATGGTAATTGGATTACATAAGACTTGTGATTGCATAATCGCTTCTTGGACTGAGGTCTTCAAATTTAAAAGTTTATGCTTGTACGAGACACTCAGTCTGTGTTTGATATAATTTGTTGGTAAATTAATTACAAAGTAGAGATAAAAATAGATGCTTTTAACAAACATGTTAATATTCAATGCTTTAAAGTGGTTTACACATTTTCTTCTAAGCCCCGAAATTCAAAATGAGTAACCAAAGTTACCCGATATGCCTTTAATGTATAATTGGCTTTTGCTGCGGCTCCGCCCGCTCGTATGTCAAGTAAAGAATAACCTACGAGTATATTCCTCAAGAATCACCGTATTTTCATGCCAAATTTTATTGAATTCGGTGCTGAGTTCAACCTTTAAGACATAACAAACAGACAGAAAGAGTTATTTTCTAATTTATAATATTAGTATAGAGTATGGATAATGATGATAGCATAATTCGACACATCTCAAGTCTGACCCCAAAGTTGGCAGATCCCGTACTATGGTATACATATACCATATATACACATCCATGGTTTGTTCATATGAACTTGTTCTGTAGTTGCTAATGTTATATAGTATTCAAACTATGTTTTATATATTGACTGTCATATGTTAGAGTGGAGATTACAATTAGGCAACCGCATGGACCGATGACTTCAAGAAAGTCGGTGGTAACAGATGAATGAACACAGCCCAAAACCGGGACAGCCGGTGCTCCTCAATTATTTTCTTCCTTATATCCTACAATGGACGTCAATAGACTGATGGTAATAATAAAAAACATTATCACTTTATCATAACAGTATAGTTATCTATACCAATAATAAGTATAAAAATTATAAGTCTATAAAGAGTTTGTTTGTTTGGTTGAAGGTCTCAGGAAGTACTGGTCTGATTTTAATGAATATTTCAGTGTTAGATAACTCAGTTATTGTCATGGGCAATAAATCATCACGCTTAAACCAAAAGCAGCGGTTAATTTATTATTTGTAAAAGCTTCCGTTGCGTGAGTCGCGAAAACTTTTAAAGATTCATAAATACAATGCATCAAAGAATTATCCCCATGTAAAAGTTTTAAAGTTGTCCTCGCCAGCGACAGATGTACATATTTTAAAGTTGGTTAACTAATAATAAAAATTACACACACGCCACGGGCAATAATTTGACGCAGATAAAGTAGTGTGTTTATGTTTATTTTACATGCAGTAATAATATACTTTATCTGACAACTCGAAAACACTTCTAGCGCCACTTGTAATAGGTACTACTGTAATACTCGTACGTTACAAAATATAAAGTCGTCTTTTCAAAGCCTTTGTTTATACATGTTTTATCTAATCTATCTCTTCTATCTATCTAATACCTTTGAACGATCAATAAATATATATACAATCTGAATCTCGGAAACGACTATAACGGTTTTCATGAAATTTAGTATGGTATTGGGGGCGATAAATCGATCTAGCTAGGAATCATTTTTATTCATCCATCCAGGTATATAATTATTATATATATATTTATATATAATTCTCGTGTTGCTCACTATGAACATTGAAACTATCTAATCGATTTCGATGTTTTTTATAAATGTGTTTTACTAGCGTACTAAAGATAGAACAGTTAACATCACGCTTACTTTTTCTTTCACTTGTGTAAAATTTGCATAAACAGTCACCGATAAATTTCCGGGATCCGACCGAAATTTATTATCCGGCTAGATACCGGATATTGAATTACGGTGGTATTAAAATTGCATAAAAAAATATAAATATCGAATTGTCTTAAAATTTGTTTTTTTTATTTATCTCAACAAATCTTGATGATTAAATGCAGTATCAGCAGCAGATTTGTTAAATTTCGAAGTTACAGGTTTGTATTTAATCATCATAATCATCATTAAGTAATAAATATGCAGCTAATGAAAAGTCGTAACTCGTGCCGCATTCCTTAATTTATCCGAAGTTATTCTGAGGAATAAAAAGAAAAGCATCTATAAAAGTTTAAACTCATTGCATATCAAACATTCTATGTGATGTGACGGATTAACAAGGGATCACAATCCTCCAACGCCATTAGTCAGTTATGGTAGACAACATACTATAAATATAGTGTAAATATAATTATTAAACAAAATCCTTGTAGTGTACATCATGCCTTTTATCTACATTTATGGGGAAATACTATTATTTATATATTTATATTTTATATTATAAGGTATTAGTTAAGTAAAGTAAGAAAACTTGTAGGTAATTGTCGTATAAACTTCCTATACTTATATACTTAAAGTCCCCTAATCTGGCCTCATCTTAAAGTCAATTTCTTAGCTGGTATCTTTCCTTATGATATCATAGATGTCTAGTATAAAAACCAATCTTGTTTAGGTCCTGTCGCAAAATCGATTCTTCTACATATACAACTTTTCGACGTCATCCTATTTTCATAAAACTTATTTCTAATAAGTAAAGCGCGGAAAGCAAGAGTTTTTCAGCAATAAAAGTTATGAAATCTATCTTATAACAAACTAAACTCAGCATTACATCCTTCACTAAAGTTTATTTTCTTGAGCGATATACCAGATAGAGTGAGGCCTTTTTTAATACAATTCTGCCAATTTATTGTTCATATTTCCAATACTATCATTATTTCAGAAACAATCAGCGTATTTTAGCCATAATACAATACTAGATAAGTTTAAAGTTGTTATGTTACGACAACTTGTATTCATTGCAAATTTGTAAATCAAGACTAATTAGCAAGATATAAATAAATCGTCGTTTTCGTACTTTCATAACAATTAAGATCGGTATCATCTGAAAAAAATGTGATTAAAACAAATCTAAATACGAAATATTAGAAGTGTATAAAAGTTCTCACAAGCTCCTAAACGTGAACCCAACAGAAAACACAGCGTTACTGGTATCTTAAAGAACGTTCAAACTGAATAACTCTTTTATTTACTTTTTTTTATAATATATATAGAAATTACTCTCAGACTCTCAGATTTAAGTTTTCTGAGTGGCTGGCGGTTTAGCTTATTCAACATCAATTAATGAAATGAAGATAATGTTTGTCTACCAATATGTAGACACTACCCCGGATGAGTAAAGCGAGTGATTGAGTACATTTTTACTTATTAACATAAATTAAGAGTATGTTTATTCATTACGTTACATGGGCATATTGAAAGGGACTCCGGTCTGTATCTTATCTTTCTTACCGTACTAATCCAATAAATATTCAATTAGGGCCTTCCCTTCGTTAATAGGTACTTGTTTTCGTTCCAAATTTAAGTGTACGTATTGTTTAATTTTCAGATGGTATTATTAAAAGTATTTATAGATAGTATGTATCTATCTAGTACAAGAGTTCTTGATTATTCACGAACCACGAACGAGAAAGTTGATTTTTTAAAATAACGAACCTTATTATACATACATAGCGGCGAATATCGATTGGTTGTTACGCGATTGTTTACAACGAGTTAGCCGGAGGGCATGTCCCGGGTATGGTTCTATGTTCGAGACGTTTTTCGAAAGCGCTAGTAAATGCAAAAATCTATCTAAACACGAACTTTCGCTGGCCGCAGTCAGTTCAGTTTGCTGCAACTGCAACTGCAATATACATTGAAGTGATATCAGTGATCAACTTGGCGACCTCGGCGATAATTAAAGATTGTTATTCGGAGTGATATTGTGAATGTAAGAGTGTTGTTAATAAAGTCTCTTTTACACGTCAGAAGGTTTATATCCCAAACCTATCGAACCTTGTTAGGTTCAACAATATCACTTGTCCAGTACCCATAATACAAGCTCTGTTTAATTTAGGTGCTAGATGGCATTGTGTGTTAGATGTCCGAAATATTTATTTATATAATTAGATAGACAATTAGTTTATAGATGAGTTCTTTTATAGTAAAAATTGCGACAAGTTTTTGTCGAAGCACACTCAGTGATACAAGCGATAGAGAATGTATAGTGACTCTACGCAATGCCAAGGGGTCAAGTCAAATCGAGTCACTCTCGATACGATTCAAGCCGTTGTGCAAGCTTTCCAATGCTAGCTGCGGCAAGTTAGGGAATTGCTCTCAATTGAACTGGATTGAATCGATCGCAATCTAAAACTTTTGTTAAGGAACTTTAAATTGCAGGCACAAGTTAGTTTCGGCTTTTGATGAACTCAAGTTTTAAATTTACATTAACTTTACTATGTTTTGTATTCAAAGTTCCTTAAAATTATTATGAAAATGTAAACATTTACAAAGAACAATAGGACATTATATTATAATACTCGATTGTTCTTTGTAAATGTTTCCATTTACATAATTATTTAATTAAAAAGTATCTCATTTTATGTCTACTATTTCATTTTATATTTAGGGTAGGCATAAACTAAATCATACCTTGTTTTTGCATCAACTAATAAACAGTTACCAATAATTAAATAACGTTTAATAAACAGGATGCCTTTTTGAGACACAAAGAATATTAAAAATTACCTACATATATCGTAACTATTTTGATTTGATCACTTGTATCGCTTTAGAATAACAGTACATTCATTTTAAAAAAATCGTTCTGATGCTAGTCAAGTGTAAGTTTGAAACAATATTTATTTAATTTATCATAGACTATGGATATACTGCTCAATATTAACAAGCTATTTCAAACCTAATGTGTACGAATCTAATACAAATCACAGGCATATATACGTATGTAAGTAAATCGCATCCTTTAACCCCAAGATTAGAAATATAAATCGGTTCTACCAATAATTGAAGCAAATTAATCAGGTCGAGGCAAAATAAACGTATGTAGTTTACGAAACACAAATTAAATTGCAAAGTTTTACGCTCGACTGAAATTCCGTTTCCCTAACAAAGAGAATCGTTCATATTAGTATTATTAAATATCCGAAATAGTATCTGTAACTTTTTATTTAAATATTAACGTAGTAATAAATGCACTAGTGGTAGCATTTTAAGAAACTGTAAATAGGTAAATCACTAGGCAAACCTAGTGTATGATAGACCGATGATTTGAAGAAAGTGAGTGATGCGGGCTGCTCAAGACTGGAATGGTTGGCGCTCCTTGGGGAAGACCTTCGTTCAATCTTGAGACGGTGGCCCATGTCGTGCGGCTGTTGTTCCAATGGCCTGATGGTGGCCGACTCAGTCCTCGTACCGGTTCGGGCCCAGATAAAGTCCACAAACCGTTACATTTTTAAAAAGAGCGTACACAATCACCTTCTTCAAATCGCGGAATAACTTATTTAAATGTACTCCTACTTAAAGTCTACTTTCCAGTGTACGATTAGTAAGTATATGTATTATGTACCTATATATTTATTTTTGTATGAATGTATGTATATATTTAAGTATATGAATTTTTGTGTTGGTTAGATTAATTTAGGTTACAACATTAACCTCGATGCACCTACCTTACTAGATGTCTACACCCCCCAAAGGTTGGCTGGTAGCGAATGCCCTTGGCATTAAGTCCGCCGATGTACATGTGCATGAAGTTATAAATAAATAAATAATAAATAAATAAATAAAGTATTATATCTGGCCCTGATCCTCGACGGCAGGCGGCTCTCCGACGAGCACTTCCGACAGCTTGCTCCGAAGCTGGCCGCCGTTACCTCTGCCCTTGGGCGACTTATGCCTATATTTTGGGTTGAGTCAGCGTCGCGACAAGACAGTTGTACACGGGGGGTAGTACTGTCGATGGCACTGTATGGTGCATCGGTATGGGTGAGGGCTCTGACTGCCCAGAATAGGGCCCGCCTCTGGCGCCCTCAGATGATATTATTATTATTATATTGGCGGTCAGAGCCATACGCGGTTACTGCACCCTTTTGCCCGTGCTCGGAACCCCCTCGGTCAGTAAAACCCAACAGCAGATCCACCCTGGAATTGAACTCGAGACCTCTTGATCTGCTGAAACATTAAAATTAATCTATCTAGTTAAATTACTAAAATACTATCCTTTCAGCGGTATTAGAGAATACCTAAGTTTGGTGATTTAGTTTAGCACATCAACGAAAACCACTCAACATAAGATCTTGGTTTGTTTAATTAGCACACAGTGTAGATACGAGCGGTGATGGCGGGTCGCTTATTAAGCTCTACATCGTCGTGTCGAAATAACGCTGGATGACGCGTCGCTGTGTTTCTTTATTTATTTATTTCATTATGCACTTATGGTACATTGGTGGACTTAAAGCAGTTAATGCCGTTGGCATTCCATACCAGTCAACCATTGGGCGATGCAGAAAATATATTCTGTATTCCTAAATTCGAACTGGTTAATGCCTACAACAATTATATTAAAAATATTAACTTCTTTGCACTGTCCGCCGCTGATTATCAATATTGTAAAACCTATGGCAATTTAGAATTAGACTTGTACAGGTGTATTTAAGACTAGTTTGTAAAACGTGGATAATTAGATTGGTAGTGCATTAATTTCTTGATATTTTATAGCTTTCACTGCTATTTAACACATTCTACAACTGTTTAATAAAAGAAAATCGAATTTAAGAACTGGATTAAATTAAAATGTAACCACGCGGGCAGCGCAAACTGTCAAATAAAAAAATCCTGCCAAGTGCGAGTCAAACTCGCGCACCGAGAATTCCATGTAAAGCTGTAGGTATATTATATGATGTCCCTAAAAATGTATGCTTTCGCGCAAAATTTAAAGATTCTGAATTCACGAAAAGTACCCCATAGGTTTTGATTTCCTTGCGAGTGATGAAAATTTACAGCATAAACGGCTGTATCTTCTTTTTGATTTTTTTCACTGCTTCAAGTAACAGTGTGGCGACTTCCACATAACATACTACAGCGCCATCTACCGAAGATACACTGAACTACGAAGTAACGCACTACACGGAGTAACTACAAATCCTGAATCGCGAAATAAATAGTTCTCGCGCTGATTAGCATATATACAACATCCCAACATCAACTGTTGGGCAGTAGCCTGCCAGGCATGATCACCTCGCCTGGTCGGAGGATCCTCCCTTTGTGTTGGGTGGAACATGATACACGTTCCCCCACAACAGTACACCGGAGTATTTTATATGAATTTCAGCTGAATACCTCCACGCATTCCTAGGGAAAAAAAAATTGACAGACGGACAGACGGACAACAATACGATCCTATAAGGATTCCGTTTTCTCCTTTGAGGTACGGAATCATCAAAATCGTTTTACTCAGTCGAAAATTCTAAGGTAACAAACATAAAAAAATACAGTCGAATTGAGAAACTCCTCCTTTTTTGAAGTTGGTTGAAAATATATTAACAAACGTAACAAAACGGAAAAAAATAACTAAATATCCTAGAACGTCAAACAAAATGGAGGCTTCCTTATTTCAAAGGTAACTATCCTTTGAAAGTGTGCTAGTAATTTCCATTGGAAACACAAAAGCTCTCTGCAGTTTTATCCTATGGATTTGTTTTATCCAAGCCTTGTTCTAGGCTAAAAGATTTCAACTCTGAAACTGCAGTGAACAAAAGGTGTTCTGACACCTCTATTGTACGCTACTAACAAGGTTATATCCATCAACACTACACTATGAACACAGACGTATGACGCTTTGTACCATCTGACGACAATACAATACTCTGTAATTGTATCTTCAACAAATAATGTCCTTTGGAGGTCGTTTTTTGTTTTTTCGAAAGACGGTCCATTTCATGTCATCCACATTTTATAAAAAAATTTACCATTAATTTCGTCACGACGAAGACTTGAAGACTGGAAGACTTAGAATTAAAGACTATAAATACTTGACATTGGCAGATATAGCTGATTCGAGTGATCCGGCTGGTTGCCATTTCACAGCGTTGCGCTTTTCTTCGCCTCTTTGTGCGAATTTAAGCTTAGCGTTTGCTTGCTATTTTCGTGTATTTAGGTTTTGCTAGTGAATTTAATGGTTTAGGAGTTCAATTTAATTGGTATTATTAAATTATCTTGCCTTGTATGTAACAATTGTTGGAGTTTACTATCAACAAAATAAATTAAGAAAAGAAGTAATCACTCGGTACAAAGGTTTTGGTTTTGGCATGATATGAGTTTTTTTCGACACATCTACATTTATGCAACTATAGTCGTTCCAATACTTTATTTAACTTTTGACAGATCACGCACATAAAGTTTTGTAATAATTTTTGATACAATGTACTACAGATAATACTGTACTTTATGGGCGGGCTCCGCCTACTTAGGGATGTGTCATTCGTAATTAATGACCACAGACTATAAAAACGGTTTTGAAATAAATCGATTATCGATTATATTAATAAAACATACAATAAAATTATTGTGATTATATTTTATATCAAATCACGTAAAAAGCTTTATTATTTTGCATTAAAATGTCCTAAATTTCTCTGTTTCAATGCATAAATAATTTGCGTAATGAAAACAGTTCCATCGTACTCGTACCTAGTAATGGGATCGAATGTATTCGCCGCAAATTAATGAATCTAAAATAATTGTTTAGACTTACTATAGTTGGTTCAAATAAAAACTACCTGCGGTACCTACTTGTAATGAACAGGTACAAAATGTTGAAATTCGTAGTAATTTACGGATTAAAAATAAAACAACCAAAAGAGGTACTGTAATACTAATTTTAATTATAAAGAATCGTCTTCTTCGTATGACCAGGAATCATCATCACTTGACAGTTGTTTGTCCTTTGAGTACTTTCTTTTTTGGCATTTTGACAGTAACGAAGGCAGGAACGATACGCTCAACTCAACCAAACGTGAGAATTCACAAATAAATCAATACGGAGGAATATAAATACTCAGCTATATTGAAGGTTACTCATTGAAATACTGTAGATTATTTTAAAATAGACATAGAGAGATTTAATAAAGATCATCAATAGTTTAACAAATACAATATTAACCACTGAATTACAACACAATACAATAATACATTTTGAAAATTCAGTTCCTTTTATTATATATTTTTTCATGACATAGAACCGTCATATTTGAACAACATTCTTTTAATCCATTTCTTCTTTATTTTGACAAAGGAGGTCGCACATTGAAACACATAGAAATATGAAGTACGAAATTATCTATAAAATAATGAGTTTGTTAAATCGATTAAAACTTCTTAATGCATAAAATCGATCGATGAAAGAAATCGAATAGGTAACGGGTCAGGGTATCACTATTTGATTAAGTATTAGAGCTGTCAAAAGTTAAATAAACTATTGGAACGACTATAAACGGGTAAATTTATTTATATAAATGATTTATTAACAACAAAAGCGTTATGGCTGTCTTGTCAGTTTCTAATGTGACATTTATACCGTGGAAGTTATAATTTGTTTTTAGAGTTCCGTAGCTCACAACTGGAAACCGAGTCCGTCCTCAGCATACCTTCGAAACGGTTAGTGGTATGAAGATGAAACTTTGCATAAATATGTGTATTTACTACGTCAGATTTTTCGATTTTTTTTTGTGGTGTGGTTTTTAAAAATCATCATAATCATGGGAGGAACCACCTCCCATGATTATGATGATTTTTTGACTAAACGGCTGACTCGAAACATCTGAAAATAATATGATAGAAGCCCATGTGATGAACTTTGAAAGAAATCTATAACGGTTTAGATAACTTTGTTAATTCAGGAGTTATAGAGGACTTCTGCAGTGAGGACTCGGCCCAGCATACGCTGGCGATCTGCCCCGCTTGGGCGTCGCAGCGTCGGGCCCTCACTGCAGTCGTCGAAGGAGATCTCTCGCTACCGGCCATCATACGCTCCATGGCCGGTAGCGATTACAGTTTTACCGCGGGCGCGCCTGTCAGCGCCTCATGCCGCGTGTGTGTGTCAGTGTGGCCGCGGATGGACGGGACGGGTTTTCCCCTTCATCTCCTCTAGTGGCCAACCGCGAAGGGACGACGTACGCGTGTGAAGTGCGTAGCCTAAATTGAGAGTCCATCAGCAGACGGTGCCCGCTTCAGTGCGGGCAGGCGCTGGGAGGGGTCCGGTCGTGTTAATAACTGCAGTTCCTGGACCCCTCCCTTCTCAGGCGCAGAGTGGCACACCGTGTGGTTTTAGTCGGTTCGATTCCAACACACCGCCTTGCCGCAAACCCCAGCAGGGTGACAGGGGGTTTCCAAACGTAAAAAAAGGAGTTATAGAGGCTTTACTTGTGAAATGCGCTTACTTGGACTTCGGCCAAACTTCGGCCAAAAATAACGACATAATAAGTAAACATTATTCATATTAATACATACTAACCCCTTTAAATCCACGTGCCATCATGGGCGACTACGGAACCCTATTTTAAGCGTGACCTAACATGCACTTGGCAAGTTGTTTTTTGTTTTAAATATTATAGTTCAAGAATAAGCTGTTCCTTATCAAAATAAAAATTTACACAGCAGAAACTGGTGTTACATTGAACTTTTTAATATTCCTAATCCTTATTGAGACATATGATATTAATTAGGAGTCTTGACTTTTCAATCTTAATAACGGCTTCGGTATGTTAATTTTTTTTTCTAAAATACCGCTAATGGTGTAAAGGAATACTTTAACTTGTGACATTGACTAGTTTTAGTGTTAAAATATTTTACAATTATTAAAAGGAAGTGAACAGTTTATTTTCCTGTTGATCAGTTGTTTTTTTTTCCATTGCAAGCTTGCAGACATTAAATCGAATGAAAAAAAGTTTGTTTTGACATATTCTAAAAAAAGATAAGAGTTTTTTTTAAATCTCTCCTGTTTTCGACAAGCTACAACACAGATAAAGAGAAGATTTGTAGATATCTATATTTCTCTAATACCTTTAAACGAGCAATTCTTGTATACGTATAATCGGCTCCAATAATTTTCATGAAATTTAGTATGCACGGGGTTTCGGGGACGCAAAACGATCTCCGTCCTCCATAAGCGCAAGCCTGAGGGTGACACATGAGGCCATGTGTAACCCTTAGGTAGCAGAAGCAGACTCAGGTGACAGCGCGGACGCTGCGGAGTATGCGCGCCCTGGGGGACATTAACGGGAACATTGGGGTTCCCACTCAGGAGGTGGGCCATCTACAAAGCGTACGTAGCCCGTGCAATAACTTATCTTTCCGTTACACACTTGCGTTCCGTTTCATGTAATAACTTCCAAAGATTGCAGGAAATCGAGAAAAAAAATATCACGTATTTATTTCGTATAACCTTAAACGTACGTAACAGTAGAGCCTATATTCGATCATAATATAACTAGATTCTAAACTCAAATTGACTGTGTTGACATATATACCACCAATAGAAGTGCATGGTCAACTAGTCCATTTAATCCTAATAGGTTTGCAAATTGCATTTAGATGATGCTGATATTGCAGTTACGGGCTGAATGAGATAGTTAGTTAGCTATGAAGTTATAAGTGATGGTTATTACTTCACGAAGAATAAGCGTTATTATGGAAATTAAAAACCTAACATTTTCATTATGTTTCTTACGTTATAATCATAGTTTTTAAGGAAAAATTTAACAGTAACAGTCTTTTTTTTATTGAATAGCTGGCAAACGAGACCAGTGAGCGATTATTGCCGCCCATGGACACCGGCAACACCAGAGGCGTCACAAGTGCGATGTCGGCCTTTGGAGGATGAAGAGGGGTATAGGGGAAGGGGTTGGGGTGATCCTCCGGTATCCTCAATCACTCGGTGAAGCTTAGTATTGGCTTTGTTCCAAGTTTTTCTTTTCTTTGTAGTATTTCACCACTCACGTGTTACGCCACTCACGGAATTATGATGTGGCCACGGCTGCCAGCCGTCTATGCAGGAGCTATAGTGCATAAGTGTGTGCACAAACACAGGTGCACTCTCTGTTCCCTCTCTTTCATAATCCGATGGGACAGTTTACCGACACGATCAAAGAAAGGACCACGATCAGGATCTTAACAGGTCAGCTTTACGTGCTTTTTGCGACACGGGGTTCAGACCCCAACTTCCAAACTCCGAGCTGTTATTAAATATTTCTTTAATCAGAAAAACTCAATAACGCTTTTGTCCCAACCCGGGATTAGAACCCAAGACCTCTTGATCGGCAGTCGCATACGTCGACCGCTAGACCAACGAGGCAGTTGATATGCCTCGTTGGTCTAGTTGATGTGGCCTGCCACAGGATGAAAGGTGGTAAAACTTTTGTAGAGTCTTAATCCGTCACCACAATTCTTTATATAACTTTCTAAAATTGTAATTGGATACATCTTATAAATTTATCACTCAATTATTTGTCCTAGTTAGGAATCGAAAGCGATACTTTTAGCTTTGAAGACAGAATTTGTAAGCACTAACCGTCAGGGCATGAGTACGAGCACAAACGTTGTAAATGCGAGTGTAGTACATGCAGCAACAATATAATTACAGTTGATTTATGAGGCTATTGTACGACGCGTCGGGCTATGATGCTTTTTATACCTTACGTGTCGCTTGATAGTAATGTCTGGTAATCTTTCGTCTAGACGTTTATATAAAAATTACTTTACACAGACTTTAAAACAATTCTTAAAAACATTGATTGTCAGCCTGAAGAAAAACTTAAGAAACATTTTTGATAAAATACTCTCAGCGTCAGGACAAATATGTTTGAGGTAATTATTAAATAACTTGATCGAAACCTTTTGCTCTGAAAGCCAAAAGCAATCAGGCGTCTAGTATTGATTACTTAAGAAATATAGTTTTACTGAGCTGTTTGTCTTAAAATAAATATTTCTGACAGCTTACACACAACGCCATCTAGTCCCAAGCTAAGCAGAGCTTGTGTTATGGGTTCTAGACAACTGATATAAATACATATATACTTTTTTGTTTGTAGATACATACTTATTATACATAGGAAACACCCAAACTCCGAAACAAATATTTGCAGATCATACAAACATTTGGTCCGACCCGGGAATCGACACCGAGACCTCAAGAACTGCAGTCGCATACGCTACTACTGCGCCACAGAGGTAGTCAGAGAGAATGGTCCCTATCTCGAGAGCAATGATGATAACGAAACTTTTTAATTATATACTCAATGTGTAGACCGATAAATCGGTAAAATGGAATAATATTTATCGCTTTTGAATTTTTTTACATATTTGTACTTATATTTTGTTTTATTTGAATTTTTATCCGTCTACAGCGAAGCCAAAAGTAGGGTTATATTTTTTGCTATTTATGTATAATGTACACCTAAAACTACTCAACCGATTTGAATTAGGTGTCAATTAATTCGTAACAATGTCTCGAGCGATATAGTCCATATCAATTTATTATATTTTTTTACGTAGTCGGGATATATTTTTTTTTAATTTTTATTGTAGTTTCAAAGTCAAATCATTTATTTCCATAGGCCCCAAAAGGCACAAATTTGTGGGCTATGTCGATAAAAAAAATCATCATAAAAGCGCACAGTCATAGGTCATCGATATAGCCCACAGGATTAGCAAGTCAAAGTGGCAGTGGGCTGGCCATATTAGTCGCAGAACTGATTACCGTATGGGTAAACGGGTTCTTGAGTGGAAACCGCGTCTCGGCAAACGTAGTGTAGGACGTCCACAAGCCAGGTGGAGTAATGATGCTGATGGCTGGCAGGAGCTGAATGCGAGAAGCCGAGGATCGAACTAAGTAGCGTGCAATTATAGAGAATGTGCGTAGTAAGCAGTGGACTGCGATAGGCTGATGATGTTGATATTGTAGTTTGTTATATTTTAGTTGAATTGGAAGAGTCCAGACTGTTAAGACGTGGGTTAAATTCTCACAAAGGAAAAGTTATAGTATGATGAATACAATAATTTCTGGTGGTATGGTGTAACTTATCTGTAACATGTACAATTTTTTAAAATATTTAAGTATGTTTATATGCTGTCTAGTTACCACAATATAGGTTCAAACTACCATAGGTCAGATGAGTAAGTATAAAAGAAAATTAATCGAATTTTCTATAAATACTTAAACAGAAATTTTGTCTTTGTAAAGTTAACGCTTAAGTGTGTGAAGTCTCGAAATTCATTATATTAATTGGATCAAAGTTAGATTATTATCAAACAAATTAAATAAGTTTTAATTAAGCTACAAAGGGCCAACGAGCCTGACATACTTTATCGTTAACCCCTTTCCTGGAAATAACATTAATCTCTGGGCGGTATTTATTGATCTTTTAATCGTACTTAATAAGCTTAACTTGGGAAGGGGGAATAACAACACCAGAATTTAATGTAGAAATAGCAGCAGAAGTTTATATTGCGAGTGATTGTAATAACCAGATAGTTCACAAACCCCCTTATCTTCTCTTAAACACAGTAAATTTAAATCGGTTGAATATCTGAGGTCCAATGATGCAGAACCATCTCAATAGGCCGCCGTAGTGTTGGTCATCGTGATCCATTATTGTATTGTCTGCATTCGCAATGAGTATAATGACCACCACTCTTGAAATCTGCTCATGATTACCGTCAGGCAGAGTAGGGTCACATAGGAAAACTATAACATTGCCGTATAAACTATTCCGAATTATATTTTATTTTTCCTCCTTGCGTCATTATCCTCAATTCTCAGGGTCGTAACCTCTATTTGGAGCTATTTTGCGAGTGATAGCTCACCACCTGTTTCTATCCTGAGCAGTGTGTAGGGCAGCATGGATTGTAGCGCCGAGAGTATTGCGACTTTGGTCTGTCCAGCGCAACGGGCTACGGCCCCTGGGTCTCCACCCCTCCACCTTACCCGTCACCATCAGTATTTTAAGGTTATCGCCTTCTCTCCTCGCAATGTGGCCAAAGTATTCAAGGATTCTGCGAAGGCATAGGTACGATAGGCGCTCACGAATGTCAAGTTCCTTCAGGATGGATGCGTTGATACACGTTCTATACCAATAGGATCGAATAACAATGACGCATAAAATACATACGCCTTTCGGTAAAAGTGACCCGAAAAAAGTCGAAAATCTACAAATATATATATGAGTAAACCGTATATTATCCTTTATAAATAGTTTTTATATATGTAAGTAGTGTTATTTACCGTAAACTGCTACACAGCTTATTGTGGAGAAGCTTGCTTCATATCATGCTAATACAAAAGGAAGATCCTCAAATAGGCGAAATGGTTTGACCTTTTGACGCAATTAATACCTCACGGTGTGCTTAAGGTGTATTATTTAGACCTCTAGACCCGGCAAGAACTGATATTTAGACTTTGGGACCTGCGAATAGTTCTGCCATTGGCTGGACGCGTCCGCATTCCAACGGTTTAGGTGGAAACAATACATAACATGCAATTTTTTTACTTTTTTATTTATTTAAAAGACAACTCCCGCATTAGGAACATACATCCTGTTGTACCTACCTGCCAATTGTACCTACTTATCTTAAATTAAGACCTTTGTAATTTACCTGGTGTACAATAAAGACATTATTATTATTATTATTATCCTGTGTCGCGGGGGACTTTACAAACATACATGTAACGGGCACAAAGAACACCCAGACTCAGGACAAAATTTTGTGGATCACACAAAGTGAAGTTCCACGTGGGATTTGAACCCATGGCACTTGGCGCAGTAAGAAGCGGTATAGTGACCGCTTAAACCACTAGCTAGGCCAACAGTGTAGTCAAATCATAATCAAACTACATTTTACATTTTTGCCACATTTTTTTATAAAATAGATAGGGAATGGTAAAATATTGAAATACCTAAGTACGTTTATGTAAGCTCTTTATCAACATCGTTGAAGTATGAGAACAGTTGATTTAACTTAAATAATTTAGAAGTCGAGTAATCGAAATGACTTGTTAAGTTTACACGATGAAATTTACTTAGCAAACAACCAGATATTTGAGACACAAAACAGTTTGATCATAGGAAATATAATATAGATATAATTATACCACAAATAATTATATAATCATACTAGCTGAACCACGCGGTGCTACCCGCGGTACGACAATAACTGCGGGCAAAGCCGCGAGGCGAAGCTAGTATCTTTATAAATTGTAGCCTATGTGTTATTCTGATGTATGAGCTATATTACTGTAAAGTTTCATCAAAATCCCTTCAGTAGTTTTTGCGTGAAAGAGCCACAAACATACTTAAATAGTCACAAACTTTCGCGTTTATAATATTAGTAGGATAAGGACTAATATTATAAATATGAATGTAAGTTAGTTTGTAACTCTTTCACACGAAAACTACTTAACCGATCATAATGAAACTTTGTACATATATTGTTGGAGGTAGTAGAAGTAACATGGGATACTTTTTATTAAATGCGAGCGAAGTGCGACCGAAAGCTAGTTCAAAAGCCAAAAGTAATAAAAACCAACACCATTATTTTGTATAAATTAACAAGTGTTAATAAAATGTGTATTTATGTTAAGATCGCTTTGATGTAAGTAAATTGAAGTAACCTTCAATTTTACTAGTTTCTTCTCTTGCAAGGTGAAATATGATCGTATTTCTAGAAATTTCCATCAAATACAAAAATACTTTTGTTTGAACATGCACAATACTTCTAACAAAAGACAACTACGTTAGTAGATATAGAAAAGATGCATTTTTTTAAAGACTGAGGTAAATAAAACAATAAGAAACACCTATAAAATAGCGATATGAGCGTACCTCCTTAATTTGCCGCCGCCCCCATTTGAACATGGTCAATCATTTGATGCATTATTTTATGTAATGTACAATAAAGATTATTCTATTCTATTCTAGTCGGCGACGCCCTTGTGGCTCTCGAATTGCTGCCTTTATGGACACGGTAATCACTTTCCATTTGGTAATCCATGTGCTCTACAGCGCCCTCTCCTGTACCTTAATAATATCCAAGATATTTCACTCAAGTTGTACTTTACACATGTGGAACCTACAATGACCCATAAAAAATGCCTATTACAGGAACACATTTTACGACACTGTACACACTTTTACGCAGAACTCAAAAGTAATCTCGAAAATCTTCCATTAGATGCTAAACAAGTTACGGAAAACCCCGAGTTTATTTACTTTTATATTAACGGTGAAGCTGCTATTGAATAGACTTGTGGTTTCTGCACTGCTCTAAGTAAAGCTGTAGGCTAAGCACGAGCGATTTTAGCTAACATGTCGATTTCATGAATGACGACATGTATGAAGTTGTCCATTCTTTCTTGGTAACGAATACTATAAACAAGAACGGAAACGATAATTATTATTTCTTGAAATCGCATATAATTTATGAAAAAATACCTCTTTTTTACTATTACGTTACGCCGATTTAGGACTTCAACCAATCTTTACAACGTAATATATTAATATGGCATATTTAATAACGGTAACAGGTAGATGCTTGAAATATTCACAGAATGTTTAGATATATATTAACTTTGAAAATAAAAATATTTTTTAATAACAAAATTTAATAACAAAATATTTTGTATTAATAACAAAAAATTAAATACTTTTGCTCATTTTGGTTAGTTAGTTAGATAATGGAACAGAATATTCTACACAAAACTTGAGTAAGCAATTTATGTATTCTCCAAATCTCAAGTCAAGGTCAACCAGTTCGGCAATATTTAAATTTCAATATTGAAATTCGAAATCAAAAGTCGATAACTTGCAAAATTTTAATTCAAACTATTTCTCCGTTACACTTAAACGCCCAAGAGTAATGACCTTCGTGAATTAAAAATCGCTTAAACTACTGCAGTGGGACCAAAGAATAAATGTCTATTTACGTACACTTTTATCGATGCACATTAATCTAGGTTATGTTGGTGATATCTGGGACTGACAGTTAGATCTTTATACAAGCTAAATATCATATTAATTATTGTTGTGTAGTATTGCTATATAACCTAACCATAGACTAAACAAGTTATTTCATTAGTAGGTATATATAATAGATAGACTTTGAGGTATTGTGCAGTAACTGGCAACTTTGTGAACGATTTCAAAAAATTAAGAGGTTCTCAATTCGAATTTTTTTGTATGTTTGTAGGTACTCAACTTGCGATTGGAGTTTTTTTTTTTTCGTAGGGTATGCATTTAGGCACTTCGCTCGCCCACCGCGGGGGCAGTGGGTTCGCTTCGTGTGGGACTCCTGGCCTCCGGGAGAGGGGGCCGGACTACCCACTAAACCCCACGTGTTCCTCCTCACCTAGTACCGAGCCACGGGATAGACGCGGGTGACTCCCTGTCGCCGTCTACCCCTCGCTGGGGGCCCGCAGGGCGGAAGAACGAGGTCAGCTCAATCCCGGTCCCGCAGGGCCTCTCTTTGACCGTCATCATCTCGCTCTCGAAGCAAACGAGGCGATGACGGCCCATCCACTTTCCCTTAGTCGCCTTTTACGACACCCACGGGAGGCGATGGGGTGGAGCTATTCTATGTCGGCTCCACAACTACACAACGTCAAACTTGCGATTGGGTTAACCGGTTTTAATGATTCTTTTTTATTTGAAAGCTAGTGCTGCCCGTGTGGTCCTATTTAAATTTGGTACAGTTCTTCGAGTTGTTATTTTTTTTTCAATATTTAACTTGTGTTCTAGTCCAAAAACTAATATTCTAATAACAGGTCTATTTCTCGTATTTTATTATAAAAGAAACAAACAAAATACAAAACGCCCAGTTCCATCATGTAGGTTCGTATTTTATTTTTTTGTATGATGAGAGGCTTAGATATTTCCAAGATGGATTATCTCATCTAATGAAAAAATAAATAGTCTTCTATTCTACATGGAATGTCATAAAAATATATTTTCTGTATATTAAGAAAGAAATAAATGACAAACGAACAAATAAGTGGAACAGGTGGAAAATGATCACCGATGTCAATGAACATCTACAATACATGTGTGCGATGTATAAAGTTACTATTATTATTAATATATTATTAATATATAGAAGTAATTAGATATTTCTTATCTGATAAAAAAAATCTTAAATTTTTTTTAAAGACAATTTTGTATCAAGAATATACATCCAGTGTCACGTGGGACTTTATATACATACGTGATATGGACACAAATAAAACCCAGAGTCAGAACAACAATTTGCAAAACACACAAAGTGTTGTCCTGTGTGGGATTAGAAACCATAACCACTAGGCAAACTGTGCAGTCAAAAATGTTTTTTTAAATCAAATAATTTACACTGTCAGCGGTATTTGTTTTGTCAAAATTAAAAAGATAATTGACCCGTTTTATCTTCACAAAGAATAATGAATACCTTTGAATGTAACACTTCACACTAATTGGATAAGAAACTAGACACGAAACGAATACGAATCTTAAAACCGGATATTACAATAGGTATCGATTGAAAATTCAATTCAACAAGTCAAATATCGATCAAATATGTCAAAATCGAAAAGTAGGAACATTATAAAATGATTTAAAAACATAATGCTTGTCATAATATTCAAAATGACCTCATTTCTATGCGTATTTAGAACGTAACGATCGTTTTTTGTTTTTTCGAAAACGACGGTCCCTATTTCATGTCATCCACATTTTATAAATTTTTATTATTAATTTCATCACGACGAAGGCTTGAAGACTATAAATACTTGACATTGGCAGAAATAGCTGATCCGTGTGATCAGGCTGGTTTCCATTTCATCAAATGAAGAAGTAAAACGTAACACAAAAAAAGTTGCGTGTACTAGCGTACACTCGTAAGAAGTGAAACATCTTTATGACGTTATTTTTCAAAAAATAAATATCAACAAAAGACTTATAAACCAGCAATATTCGTGACAATTCTTATTTCAAGACTATAAATGAACAATTGTTTCAGTTTATAAATAACAGGAAAAAAACTCAAACGTAACTACTCAAAACGGGCCGCAAAATACATTGGAGACATTTACCAATTCCTACTCCGCTAGTATACTTCGAATCACGCGTGGTAGGGATAAGAAAAATATAGCTCGTAACGGAGAAACGGACGAAAGCGCGTAACGGATAAATGTGACGCGTAACGGATAAATGTGACGCGAAATTTTTTGACAACCCCGATAAAGAAGTTTCACTTCAATAAAAAAAAACGCAATGACGAAAATTTCAAGGTCAAGTAGGACAATTATATTTTTTCATTTCAATGGACGTTATCTCTGTCAAATGTCCTTGAAAAACCATTATTAATTTTTGAAAACACATTATGATTTTTATCGTGGAAGAGCCACGCTTCGGCGAAAATGGGGTGACTCGATTGGAGTGATACCACGGCCTCACAGAAAACCGATGTGAAATAGCGCTTGCGCTGTGTTTCGGTGAAACCTCAACCAATCCCCTCCACTTCCCTATCTCCCAAAGGCTGGTAAGGCACTTGTGATGCCTCTGGTGTTGCATGTCCGGTGTGGTGTCCATGGGCGGCGGTAATCGCTTACCATGAGGCTAGGTTTGCATGTTTGCCCCTATTCCAAAAAAAATGTGTATTACTTACTGTTGTTGACATGTAATGGATTAAATGAGTTAAAATAAAAACAATAAGTAATTAGTCTGTCGAACAGGAAAGTAGGTAATTTAATTTTAAACTTTTTTTTGAATAGGCGCAAACTAGCAGACGTATCGCCTGATAGACACCCGCAACACCAAAGGCGTCACAAGTGCAGCCTTTTAAGAAGGAGTAAGCTCTTTTCTTCAAAGTTTAAAGGTTGGTCCAGGAATTCCGCAGGCGGGGTCTGGTCGTGTTAATAACAGCAGTTTCCGGACCCATCCCGTCTCAGGCGCAGAGTGGCACACCGTGTGGATTTAGTCGGTTCGATTCCGACACACCGCCCCGCCGCAAACGTGTGACGGTCCGAGAGGGTTGCCACAGGTATAAAAAAAAGGAATACCGCAGGCGACAGTTCATTCCACAATTATGTTGTGCGAGGCAGAAAGTTTCTAGAGAAGCGCACAGTTGTGGATTGCCAACCATTTACTTATTTACTTATATTATGAAGTCAGTAGGAAATAGGAATCGATCGTGATACTGATACTTATGTCAGCTAATTATAAATGATAAAATAATTTAAACTGCAAATAGATCTTTTACATGCATGATAAAGTAATTTAATGCAACCTAGACCCTCTTCAATTAAAATTATAGACGCAAATTTATAAAAGCACGCATATATTGATATACTAGTAAACAGGAAGCATGACAGCATATTACTCATAAATACGAATGGACTATGAAGAACTTTAAGCTGTAATTTAGCCAAGCCAAGGTTGAAATTTCGAAGCTGAATGCGAATCAACATGAAGGCAGGGCGATTTATGTTATTTAGATGTTAATGTGAACGGAAGTTGACAGAGTTTTTTATTGTTAACTTATTACAAAAAGAAGCAAACATTGAAAATAACATGACGAAAATAAGAAAAAATATTAGACACTGTAGCCAATGATATTCTGTAGACATTTATAGCAATAAATTCAGGCTTGACAAGGTAAGATATTTGAAGTAGTTCATAGAATCCTGACCCCTGGATATAGCGTATAAGTGTCTAAAAATATAAAATTAACGCCCTTTCTGAAGTATACCGAGTCCCTACTAAGAAAGTAATTATAAGAACAGTAATATATATATATGTAATAATAATAGGCAATATTTCAAATTAGTGATCTAATTTGAAATATTGATAGTAAAATATAGCAAATACTTATTCCTAATCGTATAAGTATTTAAGAATCAATATTATGCTTATTTTAAGTTAATTCTTCTCCTCCTCCAGAACTCCAGAAACACCCAAATCTTGTACATTGGATTTGTAATAAATTTATATTATTTATTTACTATAGTGTAACAGATGAACACGCAAGACTGAACCGAAGAACCGGAAATGAAGACCATTCCCAGCTTAACAGAATTGATTTTATTGTCCGAGTACTACTGATGATGTTTAAAAGTGGTTGTTAACATAGATATTTTATATAAATAAGTACTTAAGTAAACAAGTTTGAAAAGCCGTAGTCACGTAGAGGAAATGCTTAAAAAAATTTTTTTAATGTACAAGTAACGCTCTTTCCAATGATACCAAACACGGCATATTTATCTCAAACTTATTTTATAACACAGTACTTTATGATCGCTAGAGGGCACGACATTAGATTTAGTGATACGCCATATAGCCTATAATCTAAAACCAATGGACGATCAAGATGCTTCAAACGAAACCTCAATTGTCCAGTTCTAATAAGTAAGTAGTTGAGGTGCTATGAAGAAACAGATGAACCTACACACATACATACATAGTCTGTCAAAATCATAACTCTCCTTTGGCTTTGCCAGTATTTACATACAGACCCAATAAAAAGATGTAACTAGGTTTTATTTCAAACGTAACTATTTACTATCATATTTTTAATAAACTGTGTTTTGTAAACATAACATCATTGTTATGGCTTTGTTTTGTTTAACAACAACCTTTTTATTAATACCTAGATGGTCGCCATCGAATTCAATGGTTTGTCGGCAAGTGTTTGCTAAATTTCCGGCAACAGGCAGGTTAAATTTCCGGTATCTGAGCTCCGTTCTGCAACATGTATGATGATGCAAGATGGATTTAACGGTAAAATAGAAAATTGAAGTAAGTAACGTAGATTATATGCGCACCAAAATTCTCTGCAACTAGGTTTGATTATAGTACAATTTGGCTATGATATGCTAACAATATTCTAAGAATTATATTTGTATTGTAAAATGAGATTTTGATGTTTTTTTTTTAAAGTTGTATGTATACCAAAACGGTAAGAAGATGAATGTACCTATGCTGTGAAAGGGAGACGTAAATGAAGTGAAGTGGAGGAACTGTATAAGGAAGTTATGTGTTATTCACACTCAGGTAACATTTTGATCTCATCACCTAACTTTTTTATGCTACCTATATTTCTTATTTTTTTGTTTTCGATTACTTTTATTGGCAAAACAAATATTTTTCTTAATTTTTTTCTTTCTTCTTTCTTTTTTAAATACGTTACCCTGCTTGGAATTAACTTTGAAGATTTGTGTTTAAAAGTATATGTTCATTATATAATTTAGAAGTAAAATATTGCTATTTTGCAAATATACACTGATACATTTTTTTTTTTCAAATATAGGTTCTGAAATACAATCATGATGAATACAATGATGAAACCCAAAATGCACATGGGGCAATACTATGTGTGATCCACAAATTGTCGTTCTGAGTCTTAGTGTCCTTTGTAAATTTTATGTATGTTTATTGACTTAGTGCATGAGTTGTCTCTAAAAAAAAAATCCTAATCGTTCGAGATGAGACTCGAGACGAAAGTAGTATTGTAGTAATTTTTTTCTTGAAAACGAAAACTAAATTACTTTTAGTGATAAATTACCTAAAGTTTTGGATTTAAAGTCTGCGTAATGTATATATATAATTTAAATGTAATAATTTTCAAATGGAACTTGGAAACAAGTATTTAAGTTAATTCAAGAAAAATCTCTCGCTTGTCGCAAAGGAGATTCGAAATAGTGTTTGTTTCACATTCCTGTAGCATAAAGTTTCCATTATGTTATCTTACCTTGTTACGAGACCTGCACTAAAAATAATAAAATCAAGAAATTCAATATTTTCACATTTATGCTTACTGTTTCACGCCCAGATAGCTAAATAATAACAAAATATACAACTAATCAAAATTGAACATCTTCATAGATACACCAATAGGATCTAGTTATGATAATAAATTAATCTAATTAAAATAAATAGATATAGAGTCTGGCAAACGAAAGCGTGACCTGAGAAAACGCGGCAAATTCAAAAAATATACATGTGGTATTACTAACTATAGTAGGGGAAAAATGTTTTGATACTTGATTTTTTTTTAATTTATGAGAATCATTTTATTGTATAATAGTTGAATTTCTAATTTGAGGAACACACTACATCCTTAAAAATATTAACCTGTAGTTAACAACACACCTTAAAAAGTCATTTGTTTTTAAAGGCTCCGTTTGGTGTGACCTAAGGCGTGACGAAGCCTTGACTGACATTGATGTGAGTAAAAAAAACGAGTGTGTTGATTTATTTATTAGAATTTACATAATATTTACCTACTAAACATTTACTTTATTAAATTTCTTCAACAATATGGTTAATCTAGTGCAGGCTGATGATAATTATGTCTATTGGTTAATCATCATATCATACATATATCATACATCATACTCAAAATCAGAGTCCAAAAATTCAACCTCTAAGGATTCATCTGTATCAGAGGAGTCATCATCACCTACACTTATTATGAATTTTTCCAATACTTCTTCTGTTATGTTATCTCTTTTTTTGTATTTATTTTCTACATTTATTACATGGTCCGTCATTGTTTTCCAATCTTCTGCAGTTATTCGGCCAAACGAAGTTTTTATCAGTGCTTCTGTTTCTTTTGCTGGCAGATTAATGTTTTTTTTTTTGCCACCATACGCTTAGCTGAGCTCCATATTAGCTCGATCGGGTTGAGATCGCAGTGGTAAGGTGGCAGTCTCAGTACCTCATGGCCGTATTGTTTCAGAAGCTCGTCAGCTACGTATAGGGGTTCGGGTTTATGTTTGTTAACTAAACACAATAATTCTGCTTTTGTTAGGTAATCTTCGTAATTTATTCCGTTGGAATCAAACCACTCTTGTATTTCAGCTTTTCTACTTTGTGTTGTAGGAACTTTATTCTGTTGTACAGTGTGGTAGCTCGCATTATCCATCACAATTACACTGGGCTCATTCAAATTAGGTATTAATTTTTCTTTTAACCATTTATCAAAATTTTCGGCATTCATGTCATGGTGATAGTCCGCTAACCTTGATTTTGTACTAAAAACTAACAGTGCATTTGGCACAAACCCTGTTTCAGAACCGGCATAAACTATAATATATCTTTTCCCTGAAGAGATATGTTCCAGTGGGCTTGGTTGCGGGGCACCACTTGTTGTTGGACCTTGCCATGACATTTTAGGCTTATAATTTTTATGCACATACGTTTCATCTAAATAGACGATTGATTTGCCTTCCGCTCGTTTTGCTGCAATTTCACGTAGATACCGATGTCTCCAAGCAGCAATATCATAACGTTCGACAAGAACCGTTCGTTCATTTTTATTTTTCTTGAACTCGTACCCATTTGCTATTAATATTTTACGCAGAGTTTCTCTGCTTCCACTAAAGCCAATGCTGGAACGCAATTCTTCTAATAATGATCGTAATGTGGGTACCTCCTTTCTCACAACATAAAATTCATTGATTTTATTTCTTATTGCATCAATATCAAAACTGTCTAAATCCGACACTGTGCTTTTGTGGGGGCGTTTTCTTCCTGGAGTGCTCCACATCCCTTCATTCATAGACCCTTCTTTTTTAATTTTTTTTAGTGTCGTGACACCAACATCTGCAAAACAAAGTATAAAATGCATGTTTATTGATGTAGTACCCAAACAGTTTGACGACATAAAAAAGGAAAAAAAGAAAAACGGAATAGAAAATAGTAAAAAAAAGTAAGTCTTTTTAGTTCAGTAAGAGGTTTTGAAATCGGTTCATTGTTTTAAGAACCACCTTTTTTTGGAAGTCGGTTAAAAATAACAGAGCTTTGTCAAATGGAACAAACACATAAAAACATTCTAAACCGATGCAGGTACATACCAGTTAGTGAAGATATTTCTTCTAAGAACTTAGTCTGAGTTTCTATTAATTTTTTTTTTTCGAAATTCCTTAACCTTTCAACAATGTTTTTCATTTCGCAGATTCCTTGAATACCTTCAAGATTATCTGTAAACATAAGAAAGCGTAATCAATCGTCAATATATCAAATAATTATAATCAGCCAACAAGGATTAAGATTACAAAGTCATACTAACCTAAAAAATCCGACATTGCATCTAAACATTGTTGTTTCTCTTGGAAAACAACTTCTTTCTCCTCTTGTTTTTGCTTGAACTTACTGATCATAGTATGTAGCAGCTTTCGCACGTTACTTTTTATTGTTTTACCCATATTACGGCAATTATTTTAGAAAAATATATGAGTTCACAAAATACTGACAATTCTAACCAAATACTTTGACGTGCCTTTGACGGATTAATAATGTTGCCATATTAAAACTTTAAAAAAAGTCCAGGTCACGCTTTCGTTTGCCAGACTCTAACATTCTTAAAACACCCAAGCCTTAATAATAAATATTAGCTACAGTCATCGGTATCTCAATAATGGAGTTTAAGAATCTCTTGTTATGTCAAAACTGTCAAACATGCACCTCAAAACTGTCAAACTTGCACGTCAAAACAAACGGCATGCTGCTACGCATGACTGTGTAAAGCCATTATTTTTATTGTTGTATTTAACTGAGTGATATATTGGTTAAAATAGTATATAATCAAAAGATGTGAAAATGCTTAAACCCAAAGAAATGGAAGACTATTTACCGGGCTTTGACGCCCCTGCAGAAGAGGAGGCGTCAGCTGACACTCAAATTAAAAGCAAAAAAAAGAAAGCATCTGGAGGTTTTCAGTCAATGGGACTGAGCTTTCCAATCATAAAAGGTATTACTAAAAGAGGATATAAGCAGCCAACACCTATACAACGAAAGGTATGTGAAGTTGAACCATATGCAAACATAACCTCAAAGTATCAATTTTTATAATTTAATGCTAATTATTATTTAATTGATCTGTGACCCCTGAGATACCAACACTCCTGTTCGTTCTGTGGTTGTCGTGAGAGCCGACTAAGAGAGCAAACTATGCGAAAAACCCTGTACCAATCCATCAGGCCAGTGTGGTGTTGGAGGTCAAAACGACAAAAAATAAAAAACTCTTGATGATGATGATTATTTAATAAGTCAACAAGCATACTCATTAAATTTTAAGCATATAAAATTATCATTTTATGAACATTGTGATCTAACTTGATCATGCAACAATTAACTATTCCAGACAATTCCCCTTGCAATATCAGGCAGAGATGTTGTGGCTATGGCACGCACAGGTTCAGGTAAAACTGCCTGTTTTGTACTTCCTATACTGGAGAAACTCCTCGCTCCTAACAGTAAACCTCTGCCAGGAAAAAACTTCAGAGCGCTCATATTATCACCAACAAGAGAATTGGCTCTACAGGTAAATTATTTTATAATATGCTTACTAACACATTTAATACTGGAAACATAACGGGTACATTTGCAATGTATATCTATAGAAATAAATAAAATTGGAGTGTCTGTTTGTAATATTGAAATAACTGCTTTTTATCTATATACAAATAAATAAAATCGGAGTGTCTGTTGGTACTATTAAAATAACCGCTTTTTATTCAATGCATTATTTTACATTATTATTTTTAAAAATTTACATTTACATTATTAATTTTTTTAAATTTTGGTCTGTCTGTCTGTCTGTTTGTTCCGGCTTATCTTTCTCTCTCTAAATTTTACCTGAATTTTAGTATTACCATGAAGCACCTGTTGTCAGTATATTTGAAAGCACTCTCTTCCCTATAACAATTGCCATAGATGTTAACATGCTCTCTGAGGCACAGGGGGGAAACACCACCATCTTCCATACTCCAAGCTGCTATTAAGAAATTCTTGTAAGAAAAACTGACTGCTGTTGATGCTCTCCGATTCGGAAATCGAACCACTAACACCAACGCCTTTCTCATTTTTATAAATATTTTTTTAATTACCTCTTTAAAACTACTTGAAATGGTCTGTCACTCATAAATCATTTCAGACTCTCAGATTTGTACGAGAACTTGGTAAATTTACTGGGCTATCGTCAGCAGCTATTCTTGGTGGAGAATCAATTGAGCAGCAGTTTAGCGTGATGTCTGGCAAAGCTCCAGACGTAGTGGTGGCCACACCTGGACGATTTCTTCACATCTGTATTGAAATGAGCTTAAAATTAGACAACATTAGTAAGTTTATCTTTTTTTCTTTTTTATGTATAAAAGTAATATAATTACTGATGACCTGATTAAATTATATCAATGTATCTGTGATTGAGTATTGGCATATATGACCAAATAGATGTACAGGGTTTCGAAATTTTCTTAAGTGTTAAAATTAGACTAACTGGAGTATACTTAAGAATTGTTGTAATTGTAGCCCTATTATTTGTTGGATACAATAAATATAATTTTTCGTATTTTCATTATTACACTCTTTAGTTTTGCTCTCAATTTATGATAGAATATTAGTCACAGTTTTGTTTATCAGACTTATTATTGGGTTCTTTTTTAATGTATTTATGTCTTTCCTTAACAATATTTTTTACAGATTAATAAACCCAGAACCAATAATCATCATATTCACTTATTGATAACTTGAACTTAGGACACATTTTAATAATTTCCTTTATCATTACAGAGGTTGTTGTGTTTGATGAAGCTGACCGTTTATTCGAACTCGGATTTGGAGAGCAGCTGCAAGAAATAGTCGCTAGATTACCATCCAGTCGTCAAACGCTTCTTTTCTCTGCCACATTACCGAAAATGCTTGTAGAATTTGCTAGAGCTGGTCTCTCAGACCCCATGCTGGTTAGATTAGATGTTGATTGGAAATTACCTTCTACATTGTGGATTGGTTGGATTGCTGTTAGAGCGGAATTGAAGACAGCAGCGTTGTTGCTGTTGCTGGATAAAGTGTTGACAACGACAACGCCTCAAGCTGTTGTGTTTGCAGCCACCAAACATCATGTGGAGTATTTGCATTTGGTATGTTACTTTATATGTCAAGTATAGTAGCATAAATCATTATTTTGGTCATTCTGGTAATCTACTGTGTCATATGTCAAACCATCTAACCGATTATAACTTTTTTTTTAGATATTGCAGAAAACAGGCATAACATCAACATATGCATACTCAGGCCTTGATCCATCGGCTCGTAAGATAGCACTGGGTCGTTTTATCAACAAGAAATGTTCAGTTCTTATTGTAACTGATGTGGCAGCGAGAGGGTTAGATTTGCCAGCTTTGGACACGGTCATTAACTACAACTTTCCTGCTAAACCAAAACTCTTTGTACATAGAGTCGGTAAGTTTATCTGAATCTAGCTAGCATCTAGTCTAAAAATGTAGCCTCAGTTATTCTTCAATCATCCATCTACTAGTGAAAGTTTCGTCAAAATTGGGACAGCCGTTCTAAAGATTTAGCTGGAACAAACAGACATAGATTTTTTTTGTAAAAAGCGGTTAGTTTGAAATTACAAACAGACACTTTATTTTTGACTAGAACCTCTTTACCTCGAAGAGCATGTTATGCTGTCGGTCCCAGTTGTCATTTGAACATCTTTAACCATCTGATGGCAAACGCTCCATGTAAAAAATTCGAAGTTCATTTGTATTGTATAGTAGATGTTTGTATTTATATATGTACATTTATGTAAGGGTATTTTACTTTCTTACACCCCTCATTCTTTTTTCTTCTCCTTCAGTTAAATACCGAACAATATATAAATATGTTAAATGTTAATCTGTATATATTTTTCATATTCCTAGGCCGAAGCGCTCGAGCTGGCCGTGCCGGTCGGGCCTTTTCTCTCGTGACCGCCGAAGACATAGCTCATCTGCTCGACTTGCACCTGTTCCTTGGAGCTCAGCTCATACAGCCATCTCAGGTGTCCGAATATGGCAACACTTGCCCTAGTGGGGTGTGGGGAAGTGTACCCACGTCACAACTAGAGCTCAGACATCAAGATGTCATGTCTTGGGAGAAAAATTGTTCAGAGATAGTAAGTAGTTCTTTTTTTATGCTTTAACTTTTTAATACTGATGATGTGTTTGTTCAAAATTATTAATGACTAGCTGACCCGTGCCCACTTCGTTGGGCATAATGTTAATAATTCTTTAGTGTGTTATGTTTTAATTTCTTACTGCCAAAAAGAGGGCTAGTCCATTTCTCCCAGATTGTCTTACTTTTGCCAATACCAAATTTGCAAGAAACGTTTTGCCAGTGCCTCCCGGGGCGTCAAGAAAGAAAATTAAACCTCTGTTATTTAGCACACTGTCAATTACTGCATCAAAAGCTTGTCTCTGGTCTCTGACTAATTTCGGTAAATTTTCATTAATAAAAACTGACAACTCATTGGTATCGTACGAACGTATCAGTATTATGTCCGATGCATTGTTATGTGGCCGAATTGGAGAAGGTAAACCAAAATCATTTAAGGTTTTCTCATTTAGTTCTAAGAGTCTATTTTCTATTTGTAATAGACCTTCATTATACATGTCATCATTATAGGGTAAAGTGAAATTCTGATTCTGCTGTCGTATTCTATGTCTTATGTCGTCACATAAATCGTCTTTGAAGTTTTCCCACAAACTGAGTGGTTCAGATGGGTAACAAAATAACAATATCACCACAAACAACTCCCTCAACTTCAAAGGATATTGAGAAATTGAGGCTTCTCGTAGAGTGTTTTCCCACTGGTTATCGTCTTCTAACAAATCTCTCTGACAGCAAGCAGCTTGGTATGTTTCTTTGACAACTCCGTTCACAGTTTTTAAGTCCTGAAATGAGGTGGGGCCACGTACGTGATGAAGCAAAACTCGAAGGAAGAAACACTCCGACTGAGAAGGGTGCACACTATATACTCTTCCCAGAGCAGGATCTTTTTTTTATTCCAGGATGACCAGCGACATCTGCTCCGCGTTTTCTTCGGGAAAATTTGTTATTAGCCCAAGTATAATAGTGGAGACGATCCATGTGTTGTCTGTTATAATAGTCCTTCCACGAATAGTCATAGTGGCCACCTGACCGCCGTGATCGACGTTTCGGCGTCGATAAACAGGATACCCATCTTCTCCGGTTTGGGTATCAGTGACAAAAAGGCGTGGGTATTTTTTTGAGCAAATACCATTTTTCATACACGGCGACGTTGGATTTTGTTCCCCACACGGCCCGTGTACCATGTTCTTTGTCACAATATCAAACAACGCCGGATCATTATCTTTATCGGGTAGCTCTGCAACTATAATCTTGTCAATTTCGTCAGGTTGTGTTTTATTTTCTAGCCAAATCAACATGTGACAATGAGGTAAGCCTCTTTTCTGCCACTCGACACTGACCATGTGACATTTGACTTTTCCGAAAACTTCTTCTTTTGTAAATAGTTTAATAAGTTTCTTCATTTTTAGATGAAAGACCCTTGCTATTATGTCGTGTCGATCGAAAGATCGCTGTCCAGAAAAATGTTCTTGCTTTATTTCTTCCCACTCGGGGTTGCAAGTGAAGGTAACAAATAAGTCAGGCCTTCCGTAATTTCGCACGTATGTCATAGCGTCTTGGGTTTTTTCGTGCATGTAGCGCGGCGAGCCAGTGAAAGATGAGGGCAAGATAACGTGTTGACCAATATTTGCAGCATTTACATTAGCATCTCTATTCAAAGCATCTCTTAAATGTATATAATCGTCAGCTCTTAACTTTTGTTGGTTACGGGATATAAAATTCAATCTTTCTGATATCATTTTAGCCATCATGTCAACGCAGTATTGACTGAACAAATCTCGGTAATAATGTAAAGTATTGAAACGATTCTCTATGATCATAAGTCTGTGTGCATAGAACTGCATACAGGAAACTGTTTTGTTTTGTGCGGAACCTTGTTGCTGTATAGTCAGATAATAGCCATCATCTCCTTTCACAAACATTAAAGGATATTGCAGGGGATCGTAAGCGCGGTGCAATTCGGACACTCTTTTTAGCTGGCCATCTTTACAATGTAGTACTATATCACGGGGTCCTTTGTCTTCATCTACTAACAGTACTGCAACTTCGTTTGTTGTAGGGGAGTTGTATCTTCCTCGATGTTGATTTAGTGGTGTGCGATCGGCGTGAATTATTAATTTTAAATTGTCGGAGGAACTGCGTACGTATTCGTTCTGGCTATTTAAAACGGTCTGTAACTCATTGATCAAATCGGTTTTTAAAGTGGGGCTCATGTTTGATCGCAAAGAAAGTTGGTCCGCATCAGAAATGAAATAGATCTGTAATAATTTCGAAATTTGACCTGTAGAAGGAAGAAGACTACCAATTAAATGATAAACCTGGCCCTCTATCTTAAAAGTAGGCATAAAATTTCCTTCACGAATTTCTTTCGCACCGAACGATGTCATTTGAAATAGTGTGTTATATTTCCGTATATTGTTTAAAAAATGCGTAGAATGTGGATGAGCATTTGTCAAGAGACTTTTTACAGGCTCTGGTGGCTCTACAATGGCAGGAAAAATCACTTTACCTGCAGTACAACACATACCATTCGGTTCGATCCATTTTTTTGCAAAACACTTAGGACAGGTTTTACTCATTGCTCCAATTGTTACTGCGCTCTGCTTAGCGTAATCGATGTTAGGATCATAATTGAAAGCTGATCTATTACTGTGTGGTGCACTTCGACTGCGTATTCTAGATGTTCCTTGTCCGATAATCTATATCGTATTATCTCTTTAACCATGCGTCCAAATCATATGCTGTTAAAGGGAAAGGTCTTTTATTTTAAACACACACACGATGAGTTTACTTATTTTCATAAAGATTCGCTGACTTTTTTGTAGGCATTTTCAAGCTCCACATCTTTTCTCTAGAACTGAAATATATATCTTTCATAGTTAAGGCAGCGTTCGTAAGAAACGCTTTCATTCGACCGTTTTTTCTCCGATTCACTTTGCAAAACCGACTACCACGTAAAAGCCTTTTTATTTTTCGGTTTTTTATATAACCTATGACACTCAGCAATAATGTGGCTTTCTATTGGTGAAAGAATTTTTAAAATCGGTTTAGTAGATCCCGAGATTACCCCTTACAATTTAGCAAATATACAAACACACAAACTTTACTTCTTTGTAATATTAGTATAGAATAGATGTCGAAAGTGTACTAATTACGTTTCGAAAAATTCAATTTCGGAGACGTACGCTGCGTAAGAAGCCGACCACGTGCCTGAGCTGCGCGGGTACCTATAGTCGTTCCAATCGTTTATTTAACTTTTGACAGGTCTAATACTTAATCAAATAGTGATACCCTGACCCGTTACCGATTCGATTTCTTCTATCGATCGATTTTATGCATGAAGAAGTTTTAATCGATTTAACACACACATTATTTTATAGATAATTTCGTACTTTTATCGATTATTAAACGGCAACACAGGACGCGGAGCCGGCCCGCGGCGCCATTTTGTTGTCAGTGTTAATCCACATTTTCATACGTCGAGTTGAGTATTTATATTCCTCCGTATTGATTTATTTGTGAATTCTCACGTTTGGTTGAGATGAGCGTATCGTTTCTCCCTTCGTTACTGTCAAAATGCCAAAAAATAAAGTACTCAAAGGACAAACAAGAGTTTGTCTTGCGATATAATCGATTTATTTCAAAACTGTTTTTATAGTCTGCGGTAATTAATTACGAATGCCACATCTCTAAGTGGGCGGAGCCCATCCATGAAGTACAGTATTCCCTTTTGTACATTATGTCAAAAATTATTACAAAACTTTATTGGCGTGATCTGTCAAAAGTTAAATAAACGATTGGAACGACTATACCTCTCAGATATAAAAGGCCACGCCTCCTTCTCCCGAAGCGAGCACGAACGCGAACCGAATTAAGCCCGAAGCCATCGCGCGCCGTACGCTGCTTTGGCCTTTCGTTGAAATTTCTCCGATTCACTTTGCAAAACCGACTACCACGTAAAACCCTTATTATTTTTCGGTTTTTTATATAGCCTATGACACTCAGCAATAATGTGCCTTTCTATGGGTGAAAGAATTTTTTAAATCGGTTTAGTAGATCCCGAGATTACCCCCTACAATTTAACAAACACACAAACTTTACTTCTTTATAATATTAGTATAGATGGACATACAATCTATACTGTTAGTCACTAGGCTCTCATTAACTTTCGTACGGATTAGTAAATTATGAGATTAGTCAAGTTAAAACACTGCAGGCATTCTATTGTATTCTTAACTCTGTCATTAAAAAAAGTTAAAAAAACTATACCCCAACTACAAAAAGACTTCCAATTAAATGAATATAGCTTATGTAACCAGAGCCAGTCACTTATGTCATACGAACGTAGTTCAAGCGCCATGTTACTCATAGAACAAACAAACAGAATATTATATACATACTCGATAACTTTTACCCTTTGATTTGCCTTCACTGTAGTCCCATAAAATAGTAAACCATCGCTCTAATAATGTGTAATATTAACGATGATTCATCAACAACCTTTGTAGTGACACTTTGACATGATCTGTCATCACAAGTTATGATAAATAATAATAATAAATATTCCGGACATCTAACACACAACGCCATCTAGTCCCAAGCTAAGCAGAGCTTATGTTATGGGTACTAGACAACTGATATAAATACTTATATACTTTTTTTTAAATACATACATATTATACATAGAAAACATCCACACTCCGAAACAAACATTTGCAGATCATACAAACATTTGGTCCGACCCGGGAATCGAACCCGAGACCTCAAGCCTCAAGCCACCGAGGCAGTCTTTATGTTATGATGATTACATATCTAAAAAATGATTTTGTTATTTGTATGTAAGGAAGAAGCAGTCCGAACATGTTCACGGGGCTGGCAGCAGTACATGAAATGGCGCGAACCCGCCTCAGCCGAGGGCAACAAGCGCGCTAAATCAACCGACCTGCCCGTCCTCACACACCCCTTCCTCTTCGATGAACAAAACACCACCACTGACAATATGATAGCACAAATCAAAAATTATACGCCGAAAGGAGTAAGTATATTTTAATGTTACTCTTCTTAACTATGAACAACTCTTAGGAAAATCAGAATTAAACATCATATCAGTAAACAGACTTTTGACAGTCCACTGCTGGATGTTCTCTCTTAAGCTTTATCCGTGGGAGAGCCACGCTTCAGCATTAATGGGCCGGCTCGACTGGAATGATACCACGGCCTCACAGATAAACCGCTTTTGAACGCTTGCGCTGTGTTTCACCGAGTGAGTGAAGATAACGGAGGCCCATATCCCAACCCATACCCCCATCCCGCAAAGGCCGGCAACGCACTTGTGACGCCTCTGGTGTTGCGGGTGTCCATAGGCGGCGGTAATCGCTTACCATCAGGCGATACATCTGCTCATTTGCCGTCAGTTTCCATAAAAAAAAAACCAACGAGGTTTTGACCTCACTATTCAACACTTGTAAGATGAATTCGTATGGTGTTTGTTTCATATTTTCTTACTCTTTGCAGTAATGATGTCCTACATGGTTTACTTCTTTAGTCGCCTTTTACAACACCAATGGGATGTGTAGGGTTGGTCACACTCTGTATTAATCCATCACCACAAAGAAGAATTAAATGTAAAAGACCGAATATTTCTGTAAACGTCAGCATTGGCTTAGATTTATTAGCTTTACCTGCATTTTTGTTTGTAACCGACTTTTATAAAGTAATTAATTGTGAAACCCAAAACTAAAATTTATTGTTAAAAGTTTTAAAAATGAAGAATTATCCAACTTTGCAGTGCATAGTACCATATTGTTCATCTTAATAGAATATACTTGTTTGACGAAAACAAAAACCAAGACCCAATATGTTCTAATGAAACTATATTATTTCAGACAATTTTAGAATTATCAGCCAAAAACGATTCTCCAATGTATTTGGCTATGAAGCGAAAGAAAGAAGTGCATGGCAAGACGATCCAAAAAGTTCGTGACATCAAGAAACTGAGGGTAAGACATTGATTAATGTAGTTTTTTTTATGGATTTGTTATCAACCAACTAAATCCGTGGGAGAGCCGCGCTTTGGTATGAATGGACCGGCTCGACCGGAGTGATACCACGGCCTCACAGAAAACCGGTGTGAAATAGCGCTTGCGCTGTGTTTTACCGAGTGAGTGAGGATACCGGAGGCCCATACCCCAACCCCTCCCCCATTCCCTCTCCCCATCCCCCAAAGGTCGACAACGCACTTGTGACGCTTTTGGTGTTGCGGGTGTCCATGGACGGCGGTAATCGCTTACTATCAGGTGATGCGTCTGCTCGTTTGCCCCCTATACAATAAAAAATAAAAAAAAATAAAAATTATCTAAGTTTGTCCAGGTGTTTACCACGAAAAAGCAGACATATAAATTTTGGGTTTTGTGATTAGTGAAATGTGATATTATTTTAATTATTTAATTTGTAACAACCCGCCTTTTTTTGTGCGGAAATCCCCTCTGATACCACCAACTGGAGAACCAGGTGCACCCTCGGAAGGAAATCCCTGGAACCCCGACGTACCTCGGGCCACCCACTGTATGTAGGTGGCTGGCTGGCTTCGCATGGGTTCATAACGGAAAATATAATATAGCCTATGCTACTCTGGGAAGATATACCTATGTATTATTGTTTCCCGACGTCTTTAACAAATACACTCTTTTGCAAAAAAAAACGGGCACTTAAGCAAAGAACTATTTTATAGTTACTATTAGTTTGTTTGACAATTTTAGGTATTTTTATCCTCAGAATTTTATAAATTAATTAGGAAGGAATAGGTATCATCAGTTTTATCATAACATTTTGATTAAATTATTGAGAAATAATGTTTAAGCTCAAAACACTATTATTGTACCTGCTCGCTAAATAAAAATGAAACGCGTTAATTTCTTTGTTTTTCTTGAATACATTAAAAGCAGATAAAAGTTTAGTATTGAGTGTGACCCCCTCTTGCTGAAATCACGGCTTGCATTCGTCTGGGCATGCTAGCGAGTATATCTTTTATGGTTTCTTGGGGAATACGTTCCCACTCCGCGGTAATCACATTCTTTAGCTCTCTGATGGTCTGCGGAGCCGACTGCACTGATCTCACTCGTCGCTTCAGAACGTCCCAGACATGCTCTATGGGATTGAGGTCCGGACTTCTAGCTGGCCAGTCCAAACGACGAATTCCGACTTCTAGCATATACGCTTCCACATCGCCAGACCGGTGGGCGCGAGTGTTGGTGTCCATAAAAAATGAGTTTTCGCCAAGAGCGGTTAAAGCGGGTTGTGCTTAAGGAATTAGAACTTCCGTTATGTATCGGTGTCCAGTCAGTGTACCGTTTTCGATGAATACTAACTCCGTACGATCCATGGAATTTATTCGTGCCCAAAACATAACAGAGCCCCTCCATAAGGTGTGATTTCTTCAAAACATACCTCTGCAAAGCGTTCTCCTCGTCTACGTAGCACTCGCCGACGTCGGTCTTCACCATGCAGAGATATCCTGGCTTCATCGGAGAACAATATCCTATCCCAGTCTTCATGAGTCCATGACACACAATTTCGAGCGAAGCTAAGCCTGGCAACTCGATGTCCACGGAGTAATTTAGGGCCGCGTGCCGGGCGATGACTGTGTATATTAGCAGCGAGAAGCCTCCTCCTGACCGTCCATAGACTAATTTGCACATTTCTTACTTCTTCGAGGCTGTTCTTGAGGTCCACATAAGAAGATTTGCGATTTCTCAACGCTTGACTAACTAGAAAACGATCATCCCGTGGTTCGGTACATGTCTTTCTGTCAGAACCAGGCCTTCTCTTGACGGAACCGGTCTCTTGATAGCGCTGCCAGGTCCTTTGAACTGTCGACCGACTCACATTTAGCCTCTGAGCCACGAAGCCAAAAAAAAACAACAACTATTATTATTATTATTATTGCGCTGCAACCTTCTTAAAGCTTCACTTTATCTACCATTTTCGAGATTGCTAAACAGCAATTACAATACTTTTAAATGTCAAGGACATCAGATAATTTAATAAAAATTGACAAAAAGTTAATTAGAGTCGATATTAACTATAGGGAATTCGCGCCACAAAATGTAGTTAAAAGTTGTTTTCTTTGAAAACCAGGCTCAGTCAAAAATTTGAATTTGGAATGTACTTTGTATTTTGGGTTTATCGCGAACAGACAGACGCAGTGGGTACCTTTGCTTTATCTATACAAATAAATAAAATTGGAGTGTCTGTTTGTAGTATTAAAATAACCGCTTTCTACTGCATGCATATGAATGTATATACGGTACACATACCAAAATATATATTTTTAAAAATTTTGTCTGTCTGTTTGTTTCGGCTAATCTCAGGAACCACTGATCCGATTTGAAAAATTCTTTCGGTGTTGGATAGTCCATTTATCGAGGAAGGCTATAGGCTATGTATCATCACGCTACTACTAATAGGAACGGAGCACCAATGAAGAATGTTTAAAAAACGTGGGAAAATTTTCACGCCACGGGCAATATAAGACGCAAACGAGGTTGCGTGGGTCAGCTAGTATTATGTATATTTCTTACTTTAGATATTTCAGTAGACGATCATAGCTCTGGACTATATATATTATTGCAACACATTTTACAGGCGGAAGGAGTGCTAGAAGACACAAGTAATATAAATCCTTCAAAGGGAGACGAGGACCAACCTTCAAAGAAGAAGAAGAGAGAGGTTGTGCGTGACGAAAATTATATATCTCATTTTGCAAGCGATCAACACACAGAAACGGGGTAAGTTTTACTTTTGTTCTTTATTGTTTCTTTAATAGTAGGAGAGTTGGGAGACATTTTACCGTCGGAGAGCCACGCTTTAGCATGAATGGGCCGACTCGACCGGAGTGATACCACGGCCTCACAGAAAACCGGTGTGAAATAGTGCATGCGCTGTGTTTCACCGAGCGAGTGAGGATAACGGAGGCCCATACCCCAACCCCTCCCCCATCCCGCTCCCCATCCCTCTCCCCATCCCCCAAAGGTCGGCAACGCACTTGTGACGCCTCTGGTGTTGCGGGTGTCCATGGGCGGCGGTAATCGCTTACCATCAGGTGATACGTCTGTTCGTATGCCCACTATACAATAAAAAAAAAATTTGGAGCTGGAGGTAATCTGAAAATTTGACAGGTACCATAGTATCCTAATACAGAAATGCAGGTACTAGTCAAAAAATTCTTCGGTTCGTTTTCGGTTTTTTTTTTGGTAAATTTTGTAATAAAAAATTCCAGCGAGACCGAAACCCCGTACAAACTAAATTTCATAAAAATTGTACGAGCCGTTTCTGAGATTCAGGTTATAAATATATCTCTGGTTAAAATTGAAGGTAGGATATTGAAAACGACAGTTAACCACTGCGCCATTCGTGCAGGGAAAGTTCGATGAGGGTGTTGCTGAAAATCAGCTCTGTATCGTAAATGACTCAGCAATGGGCTGAGCAGCATCTGTTTTTAATGTGCACCGCGACACAACTTTACATCAGTATATGTGTAGTGAATTCTATAGAGATAAATATAAATTGTTACAACATTTATTACTGTTATGTTAAATACTTAACTGTGCTTTAAGTTAATGTTTCAATACTGTATTATGTACCATTTCATTTAATAATCTGTTGTGTTGCAATGTCGTTAAAATAAATAATTTTTCTTTCTTTTCTTTCTTACTAACATAATTCACCAGAAACACACTGGGTCACTCTCATTCAGGCACACATGTACTGCATACTGCACTCTTCTTTAGTGTATTTTACTAGCATTATTTACTGTTTCTATATTAAGTTCTACATAATCGGGCTCACACAGGGGTAACCTTAGTATACTCTAGTCTCTCGCAAAGAAACTTGTTATGTCATGTATTCATTTCACTGCCACAACAATTCTATGTACTTAATTCTAAAGCCGTGAGATATTTTCAACATGAAATCAATTTACAATCTCAAAAAATCTTTACATCAGCGCGAGAAGCCCAACCAATCAGCGCGAGATGCGATCCGTTAGAATTTGACGGTTCCACTTCGATATATTATCGATTATCACTTCGATTATTATCTAACTAAAAAAATAATGCATTACAGTTCACACTCTTACGGTCACCTGTATATTGTACGTTTGTGATGAAAGATATAAAGGCAATATTCTTATAATACTTCTCTGTGCAGTATGGCGGTGAACTTCAACGTGGGAGCAGCTAACGCTTCGATGGAGCTGGCGGCCGACAGCGGGGACGTTGCCCGGGCTCAGCGGTCTGCGCTCCGCTGGGACCGCAAGAAGAAGAAGATGGTGCACGTCGACGCGGTATGCACACACACACACATACACACACACACACGCACGCACGCACGCACGCACGCACGCACGCACGCACGCACGCAAGCACGCACGCACACACACACACACACACACACACACACACACACACACACACACACACACACACACATATTATACTCCATTCCTTGCTCTATAGAAGCTCTGAGAAATGATGGTCAAACAACACTCACCACTGTTCAATAGGGTAGTTGACACGTAGTTGATTTTCTCAAATTGTCGTTATTTAAACATTCGGATTCATAAGTGAAATCAAATACATTATTTTATTTTAAATAAATGTAATGCACATTTATTTATTTATGTATATATATATATATATATATTTATTTATGATAATTATTCATGAGATAACCCTTAGCCCAAGCAGTGGACTTCAATAGATATGAATTTATTTATATCAGTAGTCGAAATTCGACCATAATTCCTTTGTTTTTTTTTAATCTTTCTGCACTATTACCCCATATGAACTTGAAGTTATGAGAACGGACATACTCCTCCGCATTCGCATAATTTTCATGTAGGTATTAATATAAAAATAATACAAAGAATAATCCAATACTCCATTTAGGACGGTGGACGCAAAATGATCCGGACAGAAAGCGGTGGTCGTGTCCCGGCCTCGTTCCGTAGCGGACGATACGATGAATGGCGAAAACGAAACGTGGCAGACGCTGGTTCTGATGATGAAGACACAACACATCACACCAATACAAAGAAGCCAGGTATGATAATATATTATAATATAGTAGTTAAACCTAATTTAGTAGTTTAGTTCAATAAAAATAACATAAAAAAAATATGCTGTATTATAAAAAAATTAAAACAAAAAATTTTGTCCAAAAAAATTAAAATTAAATTTTAAGGGTGGACCACCCTTAACATTTAGGGGGATGAAATAGATGTTTTCCGAGTCTCCACCCTAGCTGATATGCACGCTAAGATTCACGAAGATTAGTCGAGCCGTTTTGGAGTAGGTCATTTACGCACACCGTGACACGATAATTTTATATATACATATTAGATTATGTTATAGATTTTCTCAATAATATTGCGCAACTAGTCCACTCAAAATTACTGCAGGGAATTAATTTAGTAATCTTTCCTGTAAAGGACCTGTAGTTTTTTTATGTATGGGCTTCCCAAAGTGATTACTCTGCCTGATAGAAAGGATAAGCAAAATCCAAACCCAGTGGTGGTCACCTACTCATTGCAAAGCAGACAATGCAACAATGCAGTTTGGTGACCCACACCATGGTGACCTAGTGATGCTTATGCATCATGTTTATCTTTTATATATATATATCTGCCTCGGTTGCGTAGTGGTAGCGTATGCGACTGCTAAGCTTGAGGTCTCGGGTTCGATTCCCGGGTCGGACCAAATGTTTGTATGATCTGCAAATATTTGTTTCGGAGTTTGGGTGTTTTCTATGTATAATATGTATGTATTTACAAAAAAAAAGTAAATAAGTATTTATATCAGTTGTCTAGTACCCATAACACAAGCTCTGCTTAGCTTGGGACTAGATGGCGTTGTGTGTTAGATGTCCGGAATATTTATTATTATTATTTATTTATTATTTTGATTGTCTAAATCGACTAACATCTAAATGATGCAGCATGAATGAAGCAGTCGAAATTGTAATCAAGTGATGGTATAATTAAAAACTAGAACACATTAAGTTTCTCACTTTCACGTACGTATTTTAAAGATTCAAGATAATTTTATTGTGTACACTATTATATGATCTGCAAATATCTGTTTCAGAGTTTGAATATTTCCTATGTAAAAAAAAGTATGTAAATATTCTATCAGTTATTCTAGCTTTCATAGTACAAGCTCTGCTTAGTTTGAGTGTAGATGGCGTTGTGTGTCAGATGTCGGAAATATTGATGTATTTAGAAAATTAAAGTGTCGTTATATCCAACAGTATCGGAGTTCCGTCCCCACTGGGTGAAGCACAACGAGCGCGTCGCTAAGAAGTCAACGGAAGCTAAATCTAAAGAGTTTAGAAACAAACAACAGATCGTGAAAGAACGACTGCGCAAAGACAAGATCAAGCAGAAACTCAAGTTCAAGACGAATAAAAAGAAAAAGAAGAAGTAACTTTGAATAGAACAAAAACAATAAATTATATACAAGTTTTCTGTCTTCATTATTTCTATACAATTCTACTATAATATCCTTTCTTCCCCATGTTACTGTTACCAATGCTAGGAAAGTACTAACACTGTTAATTTTACTGCCTCGTTGGCGCGGTGGTAGCATATGCGACTGCTTTACTTGAGGTCTTGGGTTCGATTCCCTGGTCGGACTAGATCTTTGTATGACCTGCAAATGTTTATTTCGGAGTTTTGATGTTTTCCCTGTATATAAGTATTTAAAAAAATAAGTTTGTGAGTTTGTATTTAGATCAAAGCAAATTTTGCAGCAACTCTTAACTGTATAGTAATCGGGTGTACAATAAAGAGATTATTATTATTATTGTCGGATAGCTACATCAACGGTCTATATCCGCGTTAGTAACAGGCGATGTTCTACAGTTAATCGTACAAAATTGTACCCATGGTACTACAACCCGTCGGAAATATCAGCGAACCTGCCTTAATGAAACAACAAATAAGAATGAGGTTACGAAAGCAAGAATATACACGTGCGTCAGCGCTTGCGTTGGCAACGGAACTAGATAGTAGGTAGGCCAAGGCGGGGCGATGCGTGGGGAAGCGAGGGGTAAAGCGCCAGCCACTTCCAGGCGGGTGCGCAGATACAAACGACGGATAATACAAGCTCTGCTTAGTTTAGGACACAGATCACTCCCTTGGGGGTGATATGTGGTTTAGGACTATATGGCGTTGTGTGTGTGTGTGTGTCAGATGTTGAAGTGTAGTGTATCGAGGTAAAAATAAAAGCCAAACAAAAAATCATGATTATGTATATTTAAAAAATTAAGATAAACGATACGATAGATGTTAGAATACCTACTTACAATTACCTGTACACGATGATAAATAACAAATAATTTCGAGAAAAAATGTATCTTAGTTCGGACATTTGTAATATATTCTTAACAGAATAATTTAATATTTACCGTAAGCGAAAACATTTATTTACAGATATAAATTCCAACTTCAAACAAATACAAGACTATATGATTAAAATATTTAGAGGTACATCCGTTACACACTATGTAATAGTCCAATGACATTATATATAGTTCAACCACACAATATAATATAATAAATATTTGGAATTAAGGCTAAACTTGAAGCTGAAAGGCAATTTATACAAATTATAGGTGCATAGCATGGTCGTAGGTAAGTATGTGTCTCATAATACACGTCATATATTTTATTGACAATATTCTAGTCAGATGTTACATTTTATACATACCATCATACTCTGTATCAGTGTACAAAATAATGACAATTTATTTAATACGAATAATAAATAACAACACGAAATATCGTCACAACATACTATAACAAGTTTTAAAGAGCGGACAGCGCAGTTTTCTCTGTAATTTAGATCCAAATTATCAGAAGCGACGCAAATTAATAATTCTCGACGCTGGTAATAAAAACATCGTAGTATACAAGAAAAAAGGAATATAAAATATACTGACGTCACAAAATGTATTTATGAATTATATACATTCACTTTCATTAACTAATAAGCCGTTTACGCCATATACAAATTTTAAACATTTCATAACGTTGATTGATAACGTTCATAAAAACAATAATTGAGGAGAACAATAGGAAATACCCGAGTGTGGACAGATCGAAAAATTAGAAATTCGTTATGCGCAATATGCATAAAAATTTGGCAACATTCTCACTCTTTTAAAGCCTAGAGATGTTATAAGGTCAATTATACGCGTTAAAATCTAATCAACGTTTACTTTTTTCATATTACTAGTACAATAATATTGGTTCCATTACCTATCTAGAGGCAACACTGCCCACACAACACAGAATAACAATAATCCCATATTCATGCATACAATTATATCATTCAAAAACGTTTATACTTTCAAGCAGGTTTTATTCATAGATTTATTATTGAAATGACGAGACACTTATTCGGTCTTCGTTCACTATAGTTTCCTTGAGTTAGAGTTCCCTGAGTAAGTTGTAAATTTACGTTTAATCCATCAGATATTATAATAAATCTATGAATTAATAACGTGTAATTCCTTTAAGGTTTGTTATCATCGAGCGCTTATCAAGGACATATGATGTTAACAAAACTTCCACAAAATTCATGCTCATAAGGAATTACGTGACTTATTTCACCTGTATAATCCACCTAATTTATTTTGGTGTGTTAGTGTCTATCTAGCGTTGGACATACATTAACAATACGAATTTTAACATAATTCTAAAGTATTTAACGTCTAAACAATGCCATATTTAAATATCCCTTTGGCATTGATGTCCACAGTCAAGTCAATAACAGTAATTCATCATTCAACTCATCATTTATTTTCAACGTACATACAGGATAAAACTTAAATTTAATCGGCTAAGAAACCTAAATCTAGACCACTCTTCATGCCTGAACAATCAGTCTTCTCATTGCGAAAATTATCATAATTTCATTTTATTATTTACATAATTTATTTTCAATGTTTTTATCATTCTATTCGCACAGTAATTTTTATACATGAAAATATTATATTTGTCAATCTGTAATTTTTACAAAGCACTACCGGATTCTACAAGTGGACGGGTCAAGTCTACTGGTACCTTAGGATTCAAAGGACATACATGATTTGTATAACCTTGACGGTTAGGTCATCTTTCGTAGAAGGTTACGGTAATGCCCTTTGGGTCCAAACGTACCAATATATAATGAAAGATGGAAGCGTTAACGGTTGAGCAAATAAGACTAAAGTTCCAAGGTACAGCACGTGTCAGCGGATTATGGCACTAAAATTTACAAAATCTACGTGTAGCGTAGGACGCTAGGTCTCGAGTCAATATTGCGGTCGATGCGAGTGAATCTCAACGTCAACAGGTGCAACATCTACCTCTCTCAAGGAAAGTAATTCCGGCGAGAGAGCGGGAAACACGTGCAATTGAAATTTACAGAATAAATTCCACTTCAAAAATCGCGACGAGTCAGATGGAACCGAAGATTGTTTTAATGTATTTCATAGGTGTGACGAGGGCAAGTGCTATGTGCACACTGGAGTGTCCCGTATGTGTAGTAGTGATAGTCGTAGAGCCGGGTGTAGAGCGTGTAGCGCGTCCCGTACGAGACGCTCGACCAGCGCCTGCAGTTGAGTCTCGTAGCGGTTCGCTGGTGCTACGAGTGCACAAGAGTATCCCGTTAGTATAGTATTGGTAGTCGTGGAGCCGGGTGTAGAGCGTGTAGCGAGTCCCGCACGAGTCGCTCGGCCAGCGCCTGCAGCTGAGTCTCGTAGTGGACCACGTGGTGCTACGACTGCACTAGAGTATCCCGTTAGTGTAGTACTGGTAGTTGTCGTAGAGGCGGGTGGAGAGTGAGTGTAGCGCGTCCCGTACGAGTCGCTCAACTAGCGCCTGCAGTTGGGGCTCAGTGCGGCCCAAGTGGAAGCGCGCGCGGAACGACGAGACAGCGCCCGAGCTACGCAAGCACGACAGCTGACCACCTGGAACCAAGAGTTATTCAATAAATACTGTATCCATATTTTTAACTTAGACAGAATTAACTGCACAGATGGCGTATTGGTTTAAGCAGCCACTTCACCGCTTTCCACTACGATTAATGTTGCGGGTTCGAGCCCCACGTGGGACAACACTGTGTGAAACACAAATTCGTTCTGAGTCTGGGTGTTCTTTGTGTCTGTTGTATATAAATTTCTAAAGTTCACTGCGACACATTAATATTACTCAAATTGTTTTAAAAAATCCAACCGTAGAAATGAGATGAATTTCTTTATGTTTAATTACTTTAATAATATGAAATACTCACCCATACGCATAAGATCCACGACGTGTATAATTTGATCGCAATGCTTTCGTGCGGCAATCAAACCGCGCAGTATGAGAATCTTAAAATATTGGAACATGTCTGAATTTTCGCCGTCCATTACTTCGACGAACTCCGGTGTCAGCTGTAAAGAAATATAAATTGTAATATAAGACTACCATATCGTTAACCCAGATAGATTAACATCACTCTACTCGTGACTGTAGTCGATGCCTGGTTTAAATATCAAGGCAAATATTTATCAATTATCAAGATGAAACTCTAACCTTATCATAAGACTTACAAAGATTCATTTCATTTAAAGAATAAAGAATCTTAATTCTTGGGCTATTCTGAGTTTTATAGGAGTATAACCAATGAGGCCCAAAATAATCGAGTCATTATTATTGTACCGAGTGTGATCTAACTGGTGTTGTAGTTTATTGCTTTTATGGGCTTCTTATGGTTATTGTTTCAGACTAGCTGACCCACGCAACCTCGTTTACGTGTCCTATTGCCCGTAGCGTAATAACATTCCCCCGTTTTTGTAACATTCTTCACTGATGCTCTGCTCGAAAAACAATTTGTTTTTTTTATTTATTCACCTTTTAAACATTCCCTGGACTACGAAAAATATTTTAATATCAAAATCAGCTAAATCGGTCGAGCGGTTCTCGAGTTTTAACGGGACTAACGAACGACAATTCATTTTTATATTTATAGATAATAGAAAAAATATAAAAAACAAGGTATTCATCGCTGTACAGCTTTAGAAAGGTGATATAGGTATTCAATAATATAGTTACCTTAAATGGTGAACTTTCAAATCCTAAATTCTTGGGCGATATAGAGAATATGAATCCAAAATCGATATGAATTATGTGGCCTGCGCTGTCCAGTAAAATATTACCATTATGTCTGTAATGAAAAGAAAAAATACATTATTATATTTTTTAACATGTACAATAACACATCATAAAAAATTCTAACGAAAATAAAAGAAACGAGTGTGTTTTAGACCACACGACTGAAGTAAAACTCTATTCGCTACTCCCTCTCTCTCTTTCTCTCTCTGTCTTGCTTCTATAGTAATATACGAAACGTAACTCTCTATCTTTCAACTTCCGTTCAATCACACTTTTCCTAACGCTCTCGGCAACGAATGTGTATAACTTATTTGACAATCTGAATAGTATTGTAGGCACACAGTGTTATGTTTAGTTGAAGCTTTGTCGGTAGGCCACCCGATTGTAAGGCCGGGCAACGTCAGTTACCTTGCGCCATGCCAATCTTACACAACGCGTGTAGATTCCTTGTATAACTTTTTCAAATATTAAATATATTTTCAGTTTAAATTCACTTCGTGTTTTATATCTCGGTCCCGCCTAGGAACATTGCAAAAGTGACAATTAACTACACACAGTCTTACTGACTTTATTCACATATATTGTAATATTTAATTCTATGTGATATTGGTCATCCCGACGTGATATGAAGACGCAACCTTCTGATTTGGAGTTAGAAGCGCTACCGTTGCGCAACGGAGTCGCGTTCCAGTAGTTTTACTGAGGAATATGTTTTTAAAGCGTATTGCTCGCGATCAAAATCTTGTTATAGTTAAAGTTTTAAGTAAATGTTTGTTTATTTTTTGTGTAAGTGCCTTCTGTGAGTATATTTTACATCAATTTTATCTTGACGCCAAGCTCGTTTAACGTTGCGGTTGGAAAAAGTTCTGAGGGCGTTCAGCGATTGGTATAGATATAAATATAAATATTTCTGACATCTAATACACAACGCCATCTAGTTCCAAACTAAGCAGAGTTTGTATTATGGGTACTAGACAACTGATAATAAAACTTACATATTTTACATAGAAAACACTCAATCTCCGAAACAAATATTTGCAGATCATACAAATATTTGGTCCGACCAGGGAATTGAACCCAAGATCTCAAGTACAGCAAGCGTATACGCTACCACTGCGCCACTGAGGCAGCCAAAATCTCAGTGAAATATGGGTGTGTGTAAAGATCAGTGGGGACCAATTACAGCTCCGAATGTCGAGAGATGTAAAATAATTTCGACCTAGGTCTTCAGATAGCAAAAACAACATGAAAACTTAAAATGTATTGTGAACCATGTGTTATCTTGTAAATGTCAGAATAAACGATTTTCTTTCTTGCTTTCTGTGTATAATTTACCTATCTATCTTATAAGATTTAAAACAACCCGAAGGTTGGGTGAAAGAGAATGCCCTAGGTATTAAGTCCGCCGATGCACGAATGAAGTGTGTATGTGTAAGTAGTACCTGTCCTTGAGCTGCAGCAGGTAGCTGGTGAGAGCGTAGGCCGCGGCGGACTCCACGAAGTTGTTCTGCGCGCGCAGGAAGCCCTCGCTGTTGGGCGGCCCGTGCTCCAGCTCCAGCCACGCGCGGAGGCTCTTGCCCGACTGCTTCTTGATTTGGTGCAGGGACACCGAGTTCAGTACCTGTTCACGAAAAACGTAACACTGAACTCTATCATTGACTTCGATTGACCTGCACGTACTATTGATAAACATGAATCATGAACCACTTTTCCGATAAATGGTTTTAAACTCTTTTACAGTGCATAACCGCAGTTAAGACGTTTTTAATATTAAGCAAGCTTTATCACTGCAGTACATAATATAATAAGATAAAACAGTAATAATCATATTTTGAATCCATATTCTTAAATCTATCATTAATTTATCTGAAATATATACTAATAATAAAGCTGAAGAGTTTGTTTGTTTGTTTATTTGAAAGCGCTAATCTCAGGAACCGCTGGCCCGATTTGAAAAATTATTTCGGTGTTGGATAGTCCATTTACCGAGGAAGGTTATAGGCTATATATCATCACGCTATTACTAATAGGAGCGGAGCACCAATGAAGAATGTTTCAAAAAAAAAACGTGGGAAAATTTTCACGCTACGGGCAATATAAGACGCAAACGAGGTTACGTGGGTCAGCTAGTTAACTATAACTCAGAACACATGCTTTTTTGGACACGGCAACAGATTTTTTTTATTAACTCGTATTTTCCAAGTGGCTTCAAAAACCCAGATGGCTTTTGAAAGAAAAAACAAAATACCGGATTTCTGACGCAAAATAGTCAACAACAAGTTAATTAAAACATAACCTAACGAGTAGCATAACAAAAAGAAACAAAATTAAAATGAAAAAAAGTATTAAATCTATATAAATAAAAATGAATCGCCGAAATGTATGTACGCGCATAACTTCCGATCAACTGCACCGAATTGGATTTGTCATTGTCAGGACAAGGTTTGTATAGACGAAAATAAAAAATCCCGGTATTGTTATATATTTCATCTGTGACGGTACACTAAGTGCGTGGGAAACTGAAACGGGTATAAATACTAAAAAATAAATTTTGAAAATATTCAGAAAAAAACATGTGGCAGTACAAAGTCAGTCAGTAGCGTCAATAAGGATTATGTTGGACACGGTTAGGTCTTTTACTTCTGCAGTGGGGTTTTTGATATTTTAATTATGTAGATTGGTTTATTACTTTATCGTCGGGGCAATTAAAGTAAAAATGTCTGACGTTAACCAGTTTTTCCGATGGATAGCATTATCACGTTAATCAAGTTGTCATTTTTAATGGTAATCATATTAATGTATAATGTTGCGTTAGAAGTTATCACGATCACTTAAACTGTATATTATTATGTGTACGAAGTGATTATCCGTGCTATCCTCATGTTAGACTATCATTTTATGTATTACTCGAGAACATATTCAGATATATTGAGACACTCGCTTTGTTTTAACACTTATGTATTTTGTGTCACAATACTGTCACCGTGGGAGAGCCACGCTTCAGCATGCATGGGCCGGCTCGACTGGAGTGATACCACGGCCTCACAGAAAACCGGTGTGAAATAGCGCTTGCGCTGTGTTTCACCGAGTGAGCGAGGATACCGGAGGCCCATATCCCAACCCATCCACACTCACTTGTATTTTTATGCCAGTTTATTTTAATGGCATTGTGCTAAACATGTCAGGTGAGTTAAATTATCATATGTCATGACGGAAAATCTCATGGTGCACGTAATATGATGATTCGGAATGACGATTCCCTGATTGCGATAGTCATAGTAGTTTTCATAATAAGTAATTGTAATATTAACACGTAAATTAGTTAAGTTAAGAAACCTTTAATTTTCTCTTTGTTAAATTTGTTGATGTCGACTGTGTGCTCGACAGCTCGATATACTCGTATGTACCCACAAGACAGGCCTGCCTAGGTGGGTAGATGTGAGGCAGTGAGGCAGTGAGGCAGTGAGGCAGTTACCGGCTGTATGAGGCCCGACTCGCGGTCGAGGCAGAGTATCTCGTAGGGGCGCAGGCGCAGCGGCACGCGCTCGGCGAGCCAGGCGGCCTGCAGGCGCCGCAGCAGCTGCGCCGCCAACATCTCCTGGCGCAGGTCGTCGCCCACCTTCACGATGCAGCCCAGCAGGCGCCAGCCGCTCAGCGCGCCGTACGGCGACGACGACCGCATGCGAGACAATTTACACTCCCATGATTCCTGCAATTTCATACATAACAGTTACTTTACTTTAGTTACTCGGTGGCGCAGTCGTAGCGTATGCGACTGCTGTGCTTGAGATCTCGGGTTTGATTCCCTGGTCGGACCAAATGTTTACATGATCTGTAAATTTTTTTTTTTTTTTTTTAAATATAATAATAATATTACTCGTAGTTTCAAAGTTTAAGTGTTTTCTATGTATAATAATATGTATGTATTTACAAAAAAATGTGTAATTATATCAGTCGTTTAGTACCTATACTACAAACTTTGCTTAGTTTGGGACTAGATGGTTTTGTGTATTAAATGTCTGAAATATATTATATTGGAATTTCAAAGATTTTCGTGCGATGTCGGAGCAGATCGCTAATGTAGAAGACAATTTTCTTAATGTAAAAAAAGTCTATGTGGTGACGAATTTGAAATACGAAATGTCGTCACGGGTATCGTAAGACCCGACTAAAGGGGGTACCAACAGTAATGCAAAGAAAATGAAAACTCAGTACAAACTATATACCTACTCGTTTGGTCAACATGGTATAATAAGCCAAAACCTCCTTTACAAGCAGAAGCCTATGTCCAGCTGTGAACTATTAAATACTGTTATGATAAAGAAAAAAAAAAGGTATAAAATTTATACACAAATAACTTCAAAGTTCCTTAAACTTCTAAATATTATTTAATTCTACAGTGGAAATTAAACTTTAACCCATTCAACATTCATCAACAAACTACTCGTATAACGTTCCACTACTGGATTTGGGTCTCCTCTCAAGAGAGGGTTAAGGCCATACGTCCCCACGCTGGCCAAGTGCGGGTTGGGGACTTGACGACAACAACAACAATAACATATTGAGCTTTTATTCATTGCCCAGTTACTGCGAGTTAATCAAATCAACAAAACAATTTGAACAATAATATTTTAAGTTTAAACGTTATCGTGATAATTTATTAACTCTATGTAATTCTGGTTAATACCATGTGTGTGTGATATGCGATGTGATAATTTATTAACCCTATTTAATAATAGGGTTAATAAATTATCACATCGCTTTATCGGTATAAAACCCTTATTATTTTATTAGCATAATATAACATTTTTATTTTACTTGTAAATCAAATAATGTTGTGATGCATTGAGAGAAGAGAGTTCTATTAATACGTTGTTATGTAAATAGGGATTGCGTCGTACCTTCAAAGCTGTAGCAGAAGGATCAGCCGGGTCATGTTTGAAGGCGTTTGGTGGAGGTGCAGCTGTCGCATCAGCTAACCGTCTCCGAACTTCCCCTGCTCCAACCGCTACTGATTCTCGAGAACCACAGGACGACGTTGATAATGCTGATATTGCCGATACCTGAAATAAATAAAATTGTTTGAGCTATAACTTTAAAATATCAGTTTTACTTTACACACATAAATTCACGCCTGTTTTCCCGAAGGAGCAGGCAGAAGCATAACAGGTGGCGAGCCTATTGCCGCTGATAGGGGTGTTTTGTCTGCCTAAGTTCTTAGTGTTTCTTCTAAGTTTTAAAATTGTTTTCCCTTTCTAAACCAAAGAGATTATATGACTGACCCTAAACAAAGTAAGTAGTATAAAAATTTTAAAATAAACATTCAACATCAACAGTTCGCCACGCAATTTCTTGGCCTCATGATGTGTTTTATTGTGTAAGTAGTATGGTACACGTTAATTGTGATAATTCTAGTACTTTCTGTTGCGTTCGTGTGAAAGTTAGGTCTGCAGGTATGTAGATATTTAGGGAAATGATGAATTAATCCATACTTACATACTAATATTAAAAATTCGAAAGAAACTCTGTCTGTTACGCTTTCAAGGCTACCGTTGAGCCAATTTGGATGATTTTCGTTATATTCTATAAAGCCTGGACCTTGGAGAAGGACATAGTCTACTTTCTTGGAGAACATATACGCGGCTAATGCCGAGGGAAAAAGCTGATAAAGTAATAAAAGATTCGAAACATCACAAAGGTAATAAAGTTTAGGACAAGCTAGAATAAATCAACCAACTTTATACTATATTTTCCTTCGTATTGATCATTATGTCGTCTGCGTTATCTTAGTTATCTAATATATAAAATTCTCGTGTCACGGGGTGCGTAATCGAACTACTCCGAAACGGCTTGACCGATTTTGATGAAATTTTTTGTTCTTATCCGGTATCTATGAGAATCGGCCAACATCTATTTTTCATCCCCCTTAATGTTAGGGGTAGTCCACCCCTAAAATTTTTTTTTTATTTTTTAGACAAAATTTTTAATTTCTATTTTTTTATGATTCAGCATTAGTAAATACATACAACCCTAAATTTTCAACCCTCTAAGATCAACCCCTATTTTTCCATCGCGATTTTTATTGACCCACCTCTACAACATATATTCCCTTTTATGGCAAAGCAACGTTTGTCCGGTCAGCTAGTAACACTATAATCAGGTGAAAGGGTATAATAAGCTTAAACAGGGAACTATCTCCGACACTAAGTACATATGTATAATTGCTCGTAAAATTACAGGTCACACTTATTTTCCTGTACAATCAATCATTTCTTACGTAACATGTTTTTCTTAAGAGGTGAATGTAACACTTCAATAAGTGATTCTAAGAATAATTTATATTGGTTTCATCACATTTTATTAAGTAAATATTGTTATATTGTTACCCCGCGCCCCCTTGTGGTATATCATAACTTGCTCACCACACGAAAACACAAAAAAATTTATGGGGATGAAAAGTGGCTATGTGTTATTACATATGCTAATCTATAATATAAAAATGAATCACTATATATTACAAGCACTCACTGTTGTCTAAGCAATGTAGGTGTGTTCCTAACGTCAATGAGTCAATTTGCACCTTATTACCGCTATTCAAAGTTCAAATTCAATTATATCTATCAAAACAGTGTGCGTATGTGCGTTGGAGTAGATAATCGTTGGATAGTCCATTTATCGAGAAAGGCTATAGGCTTTATCATAATACTAATAGGAGCGGAGCACCAACGAAGAATGTTTCAAACACGGGGGCAAATTTTCACGCTACGGGCAATAGAAGACGCAAACGAGGTTGCGTGGGTCAGTTAGTACACAATATAATCTATTTCTGTGACAAAGGAGTAAAAACATTTCTACAAACTTCGCCTTTGTTATCAGTAACATTCAATAACTTAAGTATATCGTTTTCTCTGATCTTATTCTAGGAAACATTATAAACACGTTATAAATATAGAATGTCATTACTGTAGATCTTAAATAAATAGCATATTTCCACTAATTCACGTGTTACTGCCTAGATAACTAAACTTAACTGTTACTTTGTTACCAAGAATACATTCACTATAGCATTTTTTATGGAATAGGGCGCGAATGCGATTACCGCCGCCCATGGACACCAAAGGCATCACAAGTGCGTTGCCGGCCTTTGGGGGATGGGGAGAGAGGGGTTGGGGTTTGGGATTACGGTATTCTCACTCACTCGGTGAAACACAGCGCAGGCGCTGTTTCACACTGTTTTTCTGTGAGGCCGTGGTATCACTCCGGTCGAGCCGGCCCATGCATGCCGAAGCGTGGCTCTCCGACAATGTCTTATAGTCGAATACCATCTTCTTAAACTAGCCATACAAACGTTAGGGTGTATATGACAAGTTCACCGGTGCAGGCAAACCCGGCCTTCAAGTATTATATTTAGCTTTATGGTTAATTTTCAAACAATAACAACGCTCAATTCCTTAATGGGAGGAATCTCTGTTTTCCTCAATAATGGATTTCTAACAGGAGTCCTCAAGAAAATATGTTTTGCAATAAATTAATTTAGAATGACGTTTCACATACAGTAAATAGCAATTAATAATATTTACTAGTGATTGTGGTTTGATGACGTAACAATATTCGAACTATTACGTCAATACTCATAAGTCTTACAGAAAAGTATAGATAGTAATAATGAATCAATGTTTGATTTTAATATATAATCTAATATAATAAATATAATTTACTAGCTGACCCACGCAACCTCGTTTGCGTTTTCTATTGCCCGTAGCGTGAAATTTTTCCCGTTTTTGAAATATTCTTCATTGGTGCTCCGCTCCTATTAGTATTAGCGTGATGATATATAGCCTATAGACTTCCTCGATAAAGGGACTATCCAACACTGTAATATTTTTTCAAATTGGACCAGCGCTTCCTGAGATCAGCGCGTTCAAACAAACAAACAAACTCTGCAGCTTTATAATATTAGTATAGATTTGTTTGAAATTAAATTACGTACAGAATATACATTAATATGATTGTCACCTATCTAGAGTATCTCAAATGGAAAATACAAGCATTCCAACTTAGTTCATTTCTGTAGAAATACAATAAAAACTAGGAATAAAATTATTTTTAAAAGTTACAGTTCGAATGGGTTACGTTGCTCGTGGTCCCGTCCCGGGTGGTCATTTTATTGCGAATAAGTCCCGCTATACATCAAAACCTTTGAATGAAAGTCACGAAAGTAGAAAAACATATGAAAACAAGAGAATTCAACAGTAAAATAAATTCATTACATTGGATATTCCTTTATCAATATAATGCTTACAGAAACAATGAAATTAAATCAAAACATACGTTTTATTATCATAGAATTTGTTAAACCTGTTTGTTCGGCGTAGAGGAGGTTTATTTACGTACATGCACGGTGTCACGACAATGACACGAATGAGTACACTCGTACCATGTAACTAAAAACAAGGAAAAATACTAAAACCCAGTTCATAACACCGAATCTGTAAAAACCTAAGATTTCAAGTCGGTAATTATTTTCTGACGCCATTATGATGTTGCATTTTTTACCAGACACAACCGAATCAAGATAAACACATTCTCAAGATGAACACTATACCTAAAATGAGTATACATACATCGGTGGAGTAAAACACAATACGTGGATTTCAAAAACAAAATTCCAATTTGATTATTATTCAGGGATTGTGTTGTATGAAATTTAAAATAGGCCAAGGTGCTAAAGAAAACGTATGTTCTTGAAACTACATATAGCTTTTGGATACGATTGATTTGCAATATACTGATAATTATATCTACACTACTTAGCAACTCTATTGACCTTTGTGGACAATAATAAGGAGTTCACTGCAATTTTAACTCAGGAATCGAAAGAAGTGCAACAAAAGTGTTTGCAAAATTTCATATTGTCAGTTGATCATCTGTTAATTCAAGTTTCTGTCTCTTGAAATGTTTGTTATATTATACCAACTATCTTCGTTTAAACTATGAAAAGAAAAACATTAAATCAAGCGAATTAAATTATTCTAATGTCGAATTTCCGTTTCAAGGACACGTATTTATTATCATACTTTATATATTTTCAAGTTTAAGCCTAAACCTTGAACCTTCTTTCCTTTCTAATGATTGAGTGGTCATTACCAATACAATAATACTCCTACGCATCCTTCTTAAATAGTGTTAACGTTACTTAAGTTATTTCAGGGGCGTGGACCAGGCCCTTCATTGCGACACATGGTTTGACTCGTTAACATCCTAGCATTATCCCAATACTCAGTTGTTTTTTATATATATTTAAGTAAACAATGTAACTATTAATGAATGAATAAACTATTATTATTATATTAGTGGTATGAGCGAATAGTGTCAACCGGTAACACCAGAAGTCTGTACCTACTAATGAAGAATTTTACAAAAACCGGTGAAAAATATTACACTACAGTCAATAAGAGACGTAAACGAGGTTGCGTGGGTCTGCTAGTGTATTATATAACCTCTCAAGAAATGCCGTGGGAGAGCTTGCCGTGGGAGAGCCGCGCTTCGGCATGAATGGGCCGGCTCGACCGGAGTGATACCACGGCCTCACAGAAAACCGGTGTGAAATAGCGCTTGCGCTGTGTTTCACCGAGTGAGTGAGGATACCGGAGGCCCATACCCCAACCCCTCCCTCATTCCCCCTCCCCATCCCCCAAAGGTCGGCAACGCACTTGTGACACCTCTGGTGCTGCGGGTGTCCATGGGCGGCGGTAATTGCTTACCATCAGGTGATACGCCTGCTCGTTTGCCATCTATAACATATAATAAAAAAAAAAAAAAAAAAAAACATCTTTTTATTATAATGATCAAAAATAGAACCTCTTTTCTTTAATGCGTAAATAAGTTGTTTAATAGTCGGAAATAATTAAATTCGGATTATTTAGAATGCTATTATTGTAAATTGAATCGTTTCAGCATAATGGCAGTTCAATTATAGTCCGTTTCTCTGGATTGAGTTAAACGTTTTTTTTTTAATTTATTTACATTTGCCAATGACACGCTATTAAGAGATCTGTTAATCCATATTAAATATATAAGAACGAATGATGTCATTCTCTTTAGATTCTCGTCATCGTCAAATTGCCAATGCCTTTAGTTTATTGATGATTAAAACAGCATCGGTAGGTTTTTTTTTATATAGTAGTGTGGGCGTCCCCCACAGACCAAGTGGAGTGACGATTTGCGCAAGATGGCCGGCAGGAGCTTAATGTGAAAAGCCCAAAAACGATCAGAGTGACGTGCAATGGGAGAGGCTTATGTCGATTAAGGGATTGCAATAGGCTAAAGTTGGTGGTATAGGCGGCAAACGAGAAGACGGATCACCTGGTAAATGACTACCGCTTTCTAAAAATACTTAGAACTCAAGACACACAAGTATGTGTTTCTGGTTCTCCTGGAAGAAAATCCCGTGGGTTTGTTTTAGCCAAGGTAACTTCACTTTTACTTGGTTTTTCAACAAGTGAAATCGTAATTCTCGAACAGGGAAACGAAAAACCGTGAACGTATTAGCTTAAAGAGGTTCAAGTTTTTCTTCTGATTGGAAAAGCTACCAGAAATTCGTAACCTAACAGTCTAGTTTTAGAACCAGGAACCTTTATTTGTTTACATATACACATACCTTAATTATTTGTTTGTAACATTGTCGAAATATTATATGTAAACAAAGTGTACACGATTTTATTTTAAATCAAGTTATTTTTATTTGATACTAGCTGAACTCCGACAATAACCGCGGTCAACGCCGCGCGCGAATTTATTATCTTTATAAATTGTATAAGCTATATTATTGTAAAGTTTCATCAAAACCCATTCAGTAGTTTTTGCGTGAAAGAGCAACAAACATACTTACTTACATACTCACAAACTTTCGCGTTTATAATATGAGTAGGATTGTGGGCAATGGATTGTAGAAATGTTTTATGCAATCAAGCTAAAATCTTACTCTCTAATCAAGTATTGTCACTCACGACGTCATAGGCAGGCTGTCAGATTTGGAAAGTCAACTGGCATGTGCTTAATGTACACATTGTTCAAACAACGCAGGTGGTTCCTGTGTTTGTTGTATAATGGGTTTCCGATTACATTGTATGTATATATCGTACTATTCACAAATAACTTTGCACATTGGCATGCATCACAGGGATTATATTCTCAAATTGACGTTTTAATTTAATAAATATCTGTTTAATTGGGAAGGGAAAACCCAAAAGTAGAGTCCAGTTACGATAGCAGTCAAAGATAAAGCCCGATAATGAATTGTTTTAGACTGATTTAGCATGAGATAATATTTAATCAGGTATCGTCAGAACCTCAACCAAAAATTATATTACTAGTATATCTTCACTCCATGATTAGTTATATGTTGACTTTACATTTAAATTAAATTTTATGTTTCAAGATAACGAATGAAATGAATGATAAATGACTCCAGCAGTGAAACAATATCTTGCGAACTCAAACGATTCTCTAACGTAGGGCAAAATACTCATCTATCCACCCCATTAACGGACTTTAGGAACTCTCATTTACCAAGGGATACACAGAATCGTAAATATTTTATTATTTAACGTCGGTCGGAAAACGTGGTAAATACCCAGTTGAGGCTAGTCCTGTTTATAATCCGATTTACAGATTTTGGTATAGCTAATGGCTTTAATACGATTTCAAAAGATATAGTTATACAATAATAATAATCTATTATATAAAATTATCGTGTCGCGGTTTTTGTTACCAAACTCCTCCGAAACGGCTGAACATAAAATCTATGAAATTTTTCATACCCCTAAATGATAAGGTTGTTTGTGTATGTTTTCTCTGCATCGCCCAGCCGGTCGACTGGCAGAAAATGCCTTAGGCATTAAGTTCGCCGATGCATGTATTTGTGCATAAAGATGTAAATAAATAAATAAAAAAGGGTGACCCACCCCAAAATTTTTATTTTTATGGCAAAACAACGTTTGCCGATTCATCTAATATAGTTAAACAAACACATATACTAGTTGACCCACGCAACATCGTCTCTCAAAAGAAAATACGTGATAAAAACTATTCCATCAAAACACACATTAAAAAAACAATGATGATTGGTTTCCGAATGTATCATGAGCAACAACGTGACACGTGAATTTATATACGAGTATAACAGATGTGGGTTTACTTTGCTACTACACAAGTAGCAAAGTAAATTGAATATTTTTTTATTGTTCCAAAATTAAAATGTATTCCGGTTTTAAGTTACACGTTAATCTAGTTTGTGACGGAAACGTATAGATTACATTTTAGTTGTCAGTCATAAGATTAAATGAAACGTTGTCGAATGTCATAGAAAAAGTAGGTTACATATATTATTACAGGAAACAAATCACAACACCTAAACTACAGTCACTAAAACTACAGTGAGAGCGTCTTTTACTTGAGAATTAGACATCTAAAATCTTGACTACATTTATTTATTTATTTATTTAATACATCATGCACTTTAGGTGCATTGGCGGACTTAATGCCTAAGGCATTCTCAACCAGTCAACCATCGGGTGATGCAGAGAAGACAAGAAGTGGGTGCATTTTGTAAACAAGAATGTATTAAAATAAACATATCTGGCAACATATCAAATACAAATAATATATAAAAGCTAATCATACATACAAGAACTAATACATACTATACATATAACTAAATACATATCAACTAACATAGATACGAGTACATACATAAATACGCAGATAGGTGTACCTACTAGGAATAATAGATGACAATTATGTAGACGTTTTATGTTTTATATTTTTTTATTTAAGAGTTTGTTTCGTTTCGATCGTAAAGTTTTTTTAAATATTCAAGTTTCATGATTATTTATAACAATATTGAACAACGTCATGCACTTGTGTCATGTGTGACTTCATCTTTTTTGCATCTGATCATTTATAGCATACAGCTGTAGAACAAATACATAGCTCCACCACAGCCGCTGCGACAAGTGTGCTTAATAAATATATCTTCATATAGTTAGGAAAATCAGCAAATGCCAGCAGATTGTAATCTGTGATAGCAGAAAGCCTTCACCGCATAAGACATTAACCAGGATAGATTTTTACCGTGGGCAAGCCACGCTTCGGCATGAATGGGCCGGCTCGACCGGAGTGATACCACGGCCTCACAGAATAAACGGTGTGAAATAGCGCTTGCAATGTGTTTCACTGATTGAGTGAGGATACCGAAGGCCCATACCCCAATCCTTTCCCTCCTCCCACTCCCCATCCCACACAGGCCGGCAACGCACTTGTGACGCCTCTGGTGTTGCTAGTGTCCATGGGCGACGGTAATCGCTTACCATCAGGCGATACGTCTGCTCGTTTGCCACTCCATAAAAAAAAAGATTAACCTTTTATAAACTTATGAGTCAAAGTACCGAAGTTTCTTAAAAACTTGATATTTTATAAGATTTATAGGTCATCGTCAGAGTTATTGCCCTTTAAGCACTTGTACCTACATAAATGTCATGAACTAGTAAGGTAAACCATTACACGGTAGACTTGATGTTAATTGAGATTATAACTATACACCGCAGGAAACCCACTTAATTTTATATACAAATCTAAACTTCACTAAATTCACGGCACAAATGTAAATAGAGCTTAACCACTAGGGCATTCCACTGTAATAAAGCACTTCGTGTATCTTTTGAATTTTTGATATACATGTTCACATTTTATACTTTACACACGCACCCTTCTTAATTAAACAAATAACAAGCTTGTTATACTCAGTGTTATTATAACTAGTAAATAATGCTTTTACGAATAATGATATTAAAATTGTTTAATAACTATTATTAATTAAATACACCGGATTAATTATTTGCTAGCTGCTACAAGTGTACTGAAAATAAACAAACAACTCGAATGCTGAGTATTGTTAAAACTGACTTCTGACTGAATTCATTCAAAATCTATACCAATAATAAAGCTGAAGAGTTTGTTTGTTTGTTGAACGCGCTAATCGCAGGCACCGCTGATCCGATTTGAAAAATCGTTCAGTGTTGGATTGTCCATTTATCGAGAAAGGCTATAGGCTATTATCACGCTAATACTAATAGGAGCGGAGCACCAATGAAGAATTTTTCAAAAGGGGGGAAAAATTTCACGCTACAGGCAATAGAAGACGCAAACGAGGTTGCTGTATTTTTGCAGAGAAGGAATCTTAGTTACATAACATCTAAATATGTTTTTTCATCGGTAACATTTTCTCCATATATTTTGGGTACATCACATTACATACGAGTACATATAAGAAATGTACTCAAATAAACTTGTAGCAAGTAAATATAAAAATAAGCAGTATGTTATTTCCTAATCCTTGATTAACGAAACAAATTGACACGCTAACGTAAGCAAGCGATAGTCATGCAGTAAAACTATTGTTTTTACGGCTTTTTCATCATGCATTTCTTAATAAATGAATGGCATGTTACAAAGAATATCATCACTGTGTATTTCAATCCCTTAATTAACTCTTACTTAATCCAAATGCAAGTTAATTTACCGTTATCTATCAATTATATGGTGTGGACATGAATCACTAGCACATTTACTAGCGATTAATAAAATTAACGGTACAAAACAATTGTATACAAATAAGTAACAACACTTGTGGCATACATTGTAGAGTATGCAACACCAAGGTCAATAATTACGACAGGAAGACGAAATTATCATCAAGCTAAAAATACCGACAAAACGATAATAATTAGCTGTGAAAAATGTAGATAATTATGTGTTATTACAAGATATTAAAACTGTTTAGCTCAAAGTAACGTCGAAAATAAAACACTTGTATAATAGAAATATATACGTAAGCAACTTTAACTGCTCTAAGTCGTAGCTTAAGTAGACGTTTAAAGAAGTGTCTACTTATGATACGAATAAATTTTTAATTTAGTAACAAAGGCTAGTATATGTTACTTTTAATAGTTAAAACACAAATACTAACACACTGACAAGTAGCAGTAACTATATACTATTAAATTAGTGTAGTTACTATGTAGTTAGTAGTTTTCGTACTCTAGTAGGTACCATAACTTATATTTTATGTTTAGAGAGAAATCTGTCAGAATTCTCACCGAACTTTCTCAGGTAGATAATTTTACGCTTGAAAAGTGGGCTCAGGTAATATATTCAACATAATTCTCTTTAATATTTCGTAAATTATGATCACTTGGTATTCTTTTACTTTGTTATAAGAGTCTTTTTTTTAAATAACTAGAAATCTCTATATACTAAATTGAGCAAAAAATACTGACGTAGAGTGTAATGCAGTTAGAAACCACTCGATTATGCTCTTATATGCGACTTCTGTGAGGTAATACAACAGATTTCAGGTAGCCCAGATACGACGTATTTTGTAAACACATTTTTCGGTTTTGTTCTAGAAACAGAGACTCTATTTAGTTCTCTCAAAATAATTAATTTACACAATTATTATATATTTAAACAAATCTAATGTAATACTTCATTTAGTTCAAAAACATGAATTGTGCAGATTTGGTTATTCATTGCGTCTATAATTTATAAATAAACTATAAAAAAATCTCATATCAAAGTTGTTCCACTATCGTAGACTTGCTGTAGATTGTCTGATATGTATTTGTAAAATAGTATTTGAAACCTTCAAAATTATGCAAAGTAATGTTTATTTAAATATACGTACAATTTATTAAAAACAAATTAGCGCGGGTGGGTAGCCTTGAAACAGAAATGAGTGCATAACGATATGAAAACATTTATTTTTAAATACTTATAAAATATTTTTAATGTTTCAATTTTTTTTTCCGTGATGTTTTTACAAAACATTGACGTGGGCTTACACGAGGACAATAAAATATACCTATCCACATAAAGATAGGTTTTCTTGAACGTAAACTATGTATAATGTCAATGAAATGTGTTTTTCTACTAAACTAGATTCTAGTTCCGGTTTTTAATGAGGATTATGTGTCAATATTAGCATATTATTTATATAAATCGATATAATATATGTTACTTAGTATTGTGTTATGCGGGCAGGATGTATTTATTTATGTTGTACAATACAAAGTAGTACATATTTTTTTATCAAATAATTCAAGAAAACTTTAGCCTTATTCCTTGTAAAGCATATCGTAAATTAAAATTAGTTATAACTAATATTTTAATATTTTATTTATATTTATGCCAATTGCCCTTGTCTTGGCATCACGAATAATTATAATGACCAATTTTGCTAATTCACCTTAAGACATTAATCGCTAAGCATCAATGAAAAATGTAGCAAAAACCGGGCAAATTTAATCCTAGACGATACGCAGACAAAGTTTTTGATTAATAATTTTTTTTTGAGGTGGTTTGAGAGTGTATACAGAATACTGGCAAATCTGTTGTACAACTTCTGACCCGAACAGAATCTAGTCGGTTTCTTTAAGTCCGTAAAAGAAAAACCATCTTACTTGTGACAAGCTGTCCGGCGCTGGCGCTCGATGCGAATACTGTGTACTTAATTCCTCATCATCATGACTCCAACAGTCTCCGGTGTCCGCATCATCTAGTCCTGAGTACAATGATAATGCTGGCCATTCAGGCACTAGGTTTTCTTCACTCTTCGTATGCCTGATGGGGGGTGAATGAGGCGCTGGCGGTGCGGGCGGTAAGAGGCGCGGTGGTAAGGGCTCGTGTCCGTCAGTTTCTAAGACCTCCACGTACATTATGTATGGTGCCTGAGAAAGAAAGGTTTAGATTTTTTAAATGTATACATTCTACCGTGGGAGAGCCATCGACCGGAATGACACCACGGCTTCACAGAAAACCGGTGTGAAACAGCGCCTGCGCAGTGTTTCACTGAGTGAGTGAGAATATCGGAGGCCAATACTCAACCCTTTCCCATCCCCCAATGGCTTTCAACGCACTTGTGACGCCTCTGATATTGCGGGTGTTCATGGGCGGCGGTAATCGCTTACCATCAAGCGCTACGTCTGCTCGTTTGCCTCCTATTACATAAAAAAAATTATTTTTTTTAATTTCTAAGAGGTAACAAACATAAAAAAAAACAGTCGAATTGATATAACCTCCTTTTCGAAGTCAGTAAAATATTCAATAAATAGTAAAGACATAGGATATAAATAGTAGTCAGATCGACACATTAGTACCTACCTTACACGACACTAGTAAAAAGTGTGTATTAAGTTAAGTTTATCACTACATAGTATAAAACAAAGTCGCCTTTTCTGTCCCTATATCCCTATGTGCGCTTAAATCTTTAAAACTACGCAACGGATTTTGATGCGCTTTTTTCCAATAGATAGAGTGATTCAAGAGGAAGGTTTATATGTATAATACATGCATCATATACTAAGGCAACATTGCTAATTTTAGAGGTTTCTATTTTATGCCCGTGCAAAGTCGGAGCGGGCCGCTATGTTTTTATATACAACGTTCATAGTTTTTCTGTAGTGTATTTAATTTAGTATCAGCATTGCACCCGTGCGAAGCCGGGGCGGGTCGCTAGTTGTACATAATTGTTTTATTACCGACAAATAATAACCTAATAAGAACTGAACCCATGTGGCTAAAAAACGTATTCATAGTCCCCCGTAAGATATTTATCTAGATCAGTTGAAGCCATGATACATTTTAACCTACATTCCTATCTTAATAGTTGGCTATTCGTTAAGTCTTAGTAGTAAGTAGTCTTGTTATCTTGCCTCATATTCCAAATACGCATGCACTGTATAAGGTCGTGTCCAAAATTAATAATCCACCGGACTACACATTTTATGAGCATTCCTAAGCCACTAAGTAGTGAGGTGTGCAATAATCAAACCATTATTTAGATAACTAACAACGACACGCTGTCTTTCCCGTGGGTTACGTTGCCCATTGATTTGAATTTTGTTCACCATTTTCATTTGGTGTAAATTATGATCTATTTTTTTATAAATGTAGCTTAAGTTACTCCTTATAACATCAGCCATCTGTCAGTAAAAGTCCCGTAACAATCATCCAGCCGTTTCAGAGAATAGCCTCAACAAATAAGCACAAAAAATCTTTAAAATTGATTTTTATATGTAACTAACTCAAATACTTCCATATATATGCTTTTAGTGGAAAGCTGTTAATTTGGAATTACAAACAGACACTTTATTTATATGTATGGATAACTTCTACATGCTTGTCCTCTTCTACAAGAGAAGGACAATTATATTCTAAGAAAATTATACATAATTGTTGTGTCATTAAGAAAATTATGCAGTTGGAGCTAGTCGAAGCAGACACAATATTAATTTTATGAATAAGAGGTTAATTATACAATTTTAATTAACAATATACCATAACACTGTAGATGGCCAATGGCGGTGACACATACTAACGAAATTGCTGTAAGTAAACTGACTTCATCAGTGATTCACGACTTACATAAAAAAATGCTTAAAATAAAAACGTCATAAGTAACAAAAAAAAATTGGTAGCATTTCGCGACCTGCTTTGAAACAAGTCCAGTCAGTTTGTAAACAACGACGAGAATTTGTTTATACGCCTTTTTTTAATTAAAAAGCCAGTAAAACAGGTATTTTATTACTAATAATTATAATTTATTTTTAATCAATTATTATAGAATTCATTTTGTGACAAGTTTTTTTTATAAGCCAAATAACACGCAAAAATTTGAGTTTTCAAGTGATTTAAAGAACACTAAGCGTTTTTTGTTGTTGAAGAGTTTATTTCTTTGAACGCGCTAATCTCAGGAACCGCTGGTCCGATTTCAAAAATTCTTTCAGTGTTGGATAGTCACTTTATCGAGGTAGGCTATATATCATCACGCTACTACTAATAGGAGCTGAGCCTCAATGAAGAATGTTTCAAAAACGGGAGAATTTTTTTACGCTACGCTTTTTATAAGCCGCGAACGAGGTTGCGTGGGTCAGCTAGTATTAGTATATATTTAACACTCTAATTAAAGTAAAAAAAAAGTCAAACCTGAATCAGTTTTCGACTTATAGTGGTTTGACTTGATATAGAGGTTATAATCTCGCATACTTTATCTGCACGTGCTTTAACACGTTATTACTAGATATTGATAACATGATCTGCATCAACGTTGAATATGTAAACAAGGTTTTTGTATATATGATTTTCAAGATCCTGTTCCTGTGTCCTGAAGTACCATAAATCATAGAGCAACACAAACGCGTGGACCGGAGTGGCGAGACCACGGCGTCTTTTTTCAGATACAAAACAGTCTGTAATTTTTTGTGGGGGAAAATCTCCACACATACGCATTTTAGACTCACATACAAAAACAATCGCCTGTCACTACGAACTCACACATAACAGTTAAAACAAAACATTCAGAATTTAACACACAAACACATTCTGGGCCAGAACAGTGTAATGCAATGACAAAGAGGTACGCCTGCATAAGGCCATTTTGCTCTATGCCCATAAAGTATTCTATAAACATTCGTAATATTTGATTGATCTTTCGAAACAGTAGTTTCAGGAGTTTTAAAATCTCCTATATTATCATCGCAGTAGCGTCTATTAGATAAACAAAATTGATATTCACGGCAATACTAAAAAAGGTAATACGCAATCGCGCAACATGATAATTATAAGATAATTCGTTGTAAGGTAATTAAAGCTATATCTTGATTATGTGTATCTGATAAATGTGTACCTTGGTTAATAGTGAAGGATAAAGTAAGGTAATATGCCTTGAAGGTATGTGAATGTAGGCAATAATTTACGATAGCATGTAAAGGTAGGCCAGTTTATAGAGTTCTTGTTTTATTATGTCTACAATAACAACATTTTTAATGACTAAAACGCTGATAACCTTCCCGTTCTATGGAATACGACATAAAGATAACAGAATTCACATATAAAGGGTCAAGGTTAGCTGTGTTTTATTACTTTTGCATAATACTTTAGTACGAGTATTTATCCATACTTCTTTTATAGAGTAATTGTTTGAAAATTTACTAATGTACCCAAATATTTATTGCAACAATAAAATAAAAAAAAATATAACAATGCGACGTCTGTACGAATATTAAAGATATATATACAAGAAAAACTAATCCCAAGTCTGTTTATTTGTGTTTTTGTGAGCGTTAATTTTAGAAGTTGTTTAACTTTTTTCATTGTCATAAGTTCTATTCTAAAAAAGTTTCTAGAAAGTATTGAACAGTTTTCATTACTGTATCGTTCATCCTCTAATCCAAAAAAACCCTGAACCTTGAACCCCGCGGTATTTCCCGCGGTACGATAATAAACGCGAGCAACTCCGCAAGGCGAAGCTAGATCTTTATAAATTGTAGCCTATGTGTTATTCTGATGTATAAGCTATATTATTGTAAGTTTAATCAAAATCCATTCAGTACATTTTGCGTGAAAGAACAACGAACATACTCACAAACTTTCGCGTTTATAATATTAGTAGGATTACCTATATTTTTATATCATAAACATAGAAATTCACACCTTAAATCTACCTCGTAAGGTCTAAAATGACACTAGTATCAACTTTCACAGTGGTCAAGCTATATTCAAAGGACTATAGTTTGCCACAATCACTGAAATTGGTTGACTGTAAATGGTTGGGGTTGATAAACTAACGGTGACTAATGGGTTTTACCACATAACTACCCCTCGGCTACCTTATCGCTTCGTGTCATGTGTTTGAAATGTACGTTACGTTAATTAAATAAATTCCTATTCAAACAACAAACGGTAATCAAATTTTTTTCCGTGGGAGAGCTATGCTTCGGCATGAATGGGTCGGCTCGACCGGAGTGGTACCACGGCCTCACAGAAAACCGGTGTGAAATAGCGTTTGCGCTGTGTTTCACCGAGAGAGTGAGGATACCGGAGGCCCATACCCCAACCCCTCCCCCCTCCCCTTTCCCATCCCCCAAAGGTCAGCAACGCACTTGTGACGCCTTTGGTGTTGCGGGTGTCCATAGGCGGCGGTAATCGCTTACCATCAAGTGATACGTCTGCTCGTTTGCCCACTATTCAATAAAAAAAATAAAAAAAATATGACTCCTGATATGAATATTTATATTGATAATAAAATTCTGAATAGCATCAACTGTTAATAGGTAGGTAATTGTTTTCTTGACACGGTTTCATTTAATGCAGTTATCGTAAGTGCTAATGGTTTTTGCAATTTCTCTAAATGCTTTCAACATATTCTAAACAGCGATAAGCTTGCTAACTGTTTAGCTTTCCCGAATGAAATGGAGTTTTCAACAATCATTAAATGTCAATCAAAATGAATCTAGTGTATAAATTAATTAAAACTTTCTACCGATTTTATTAGACTCTATCATAGAGAAGAATATAAATCCATAAATATTTACTTATATATGTAGTACTGAAATATTAGTTTAGTTACAGATCATTTAACAAGAAAAGTTGAAAATTCAATACCGATTAAGTATGTAAAAACTTTGAATAAAATTTAAAAATCAGTTCAGTAGCTTAGGCGCTAGGGTGCAACTTACAAACAGACATAGATTGCCAAAACTTCCCTTTGGTCTTCACATCGTAAGACCACTATGAAATTAGAGCATAGCTAGCTATAGATTACAGTCGTAGTTAGTTCTTAGCTAGCTCTCAATAGTTCGAAATACATGGTATCATATTATGCATCGTAGCAAATGAGGCTGTTAAAATAATATTTAGTCTCTGAAACTGATCAAAAACTAACACGGGCCTCATCTATTGTCTGCCGAGCTTATCTGCCACGTTAAATGTTACATATGACATGTGTTTAAATTAGTATGTCTGTATAATGTAATTGCCCGTTTATAATATGAGATGAACCTATAGGTATTTTATCAGTTATATTAAATAACTATCAATGTTAAAATTATTAAATAACATATACTCGTAAATATGCATTAGTACCTAACCACGCAACATTCTTAACAGCAAAAATTTGTAAGATGTGTTTGTTTTTCAAGTACCTACAAGTTTTTAAGTTTTGCTGTGTATTATTGTGCATATGCATTTATACATTTAAAGTACGTTTAACTTTTTCTTGTAGGGGAGAACTAATATTATTCAATCTATACAAAAGTCTCACAACGTATTCTTCGTGGGTGAGTTTCTCAAAATAGAACCATGTTAATGATTCGCAAACGAAGGGAATATACCAAGTATGAGTATTGTTTTATACATACGCAATACAAAGGAATATTTATTATAAAGTTGAATAACTCTAATGTTATCTATTATATCAAAACTAGCGACACGACCCGGCTTTGCACGGGTGGATTTCAGATGCACCCAGGCACGACACGATTCGTACATTTTAAATCTGTAATATCTTCGAATACATTCATTTAAATTAGATACTGTCAAGGGCCATGTTCGATATTAAATTTACAATGTATGTATTTAAGGTTCTTAATTGGATAAGGATTAATGCTGTGTTGCTAAATCACTTCGTAAATAAGTCATTATTTCTCGTAAAAAGAAAGGAATAAACAATGGTTATTGTGGGTTTCCTAAGAAACATATAATATCGCGGACTTTTTTGTAGACCTTTTCAAGGTGTACAATACTATTGTACATTATTTAGATCTATCTCGTAGGGTGCAGCCAGTGTTTGCAGTGTAAGAAATGTGTTTATTTACAATATCACATCAGAAATCTCTAAAATTTTCAGAATTTCCCTACTATATTATGCATGTATTATATATATATATAAACCTTCCTCTTGAATCACTATCTATTAAAGAAACTCGCATCAAAATCCATTGCATAGTTTTAAAGATCTAAGCATTTATAGGGACAGACAGACAGCGGAAGCGACTTTGTCTTATACTATGTAATGAGTAGTGACTAATATTATAAATTCGACAGTAACGCTGCCTGTTAGGTATTTACGGTTAAACCGACGCAACGATTTCAATGATGGAGATACTTTGATTCTTGAGGAAGTACGAGTACATAGTCTACGCTTTACTGTGATACCGACAAATACGCATATGTCTGGAGGTATTTTAAAGATCGGCTATCAATAAGAGAAACCTAAATCTACGAATTTAAAAGGGAGCCATTATACTTGAATGTCGTGTTCACAATCGGCGACCTACAATAGGAAGGTGTTATCGCACACTAAGAATTCAAATGCTCTAGTAGTTACTCTGAATCGTATCTAACGTTCAATCGAAGGTGGACGACCTTCGGGCACAGACTTAAATTTTAACAACACTAAGTTTTGATACAATGGCTGAATAAGTTATCAAGATGTACTAAATGCGTACAAGTTAGTTTATCATTTGTTTTAGTAATTACTATTGTTAGAAGTATAAGAACTAAATTAAATCACATTAAACGCATAAGTCTTGTTGATAGAAATTGTTTATCAAAGATTTAATGAAACATACGAAATTTTGTATATGAAGTAAATAGTATATACTTGTGCAGAATTTATATCTTAGAACCAACGTAATAGGTCTGATTTTGCTCAAATGTGGGTCGTTCTAGTATGTTAATACGCAAACGCAATTAAGCTTAAAATAATCAAGTGTTCCAAAATATTTTCAAAACAATATTTATCATATTATCTTGCATCTGCGGTTACCAATAAACAACCTACAAAAAGGCAAGGTCGAGGACTCGTTTCCACAAAAATGCCTATGTGTCGGACATAAAACTACAAAAATGCCTAGTGAGGGACTAGGCATTTTTATTAAGAATTTGAAAAATTATAAACTTTTTCACATTTAATAAAATGGCTGAAGCTCACCTTATCCTTGCTATTTAACACGGCAGCTGCATGCGGAGGTATCCTTAACACGTAGTGCGGTCTTTGATGCAGAGGTAACCACACCCTGGCGGGTAGGTTGAGGTCGAGCGCCGCCAATTCGGCCCTGAGACGGCCATTCCGTCGCTCCTTGTCTGCCACACTAGCCAGACGGCGGCCAATATTCGTTAACGATGTTAGAAACTGAAATAAAGTATTGAAAGGTTAGTTATGTACTCAAAGGGGATCCTATACTTGTTCGAGCTGACTTAGTGCATCAATGAAAAAGATTCGGGAGATTCTAATAATCTATCCTACATATAAGTATTATAATCTACCAATAAGTAAGACTAAACTAAATATCAAAAGAAAATTGCATTTTTGAAGCTACTTTTTTTACAACTTCTCATATATCATCATCTCAAAGGAGACAGTTTCCTTAATACGTTCATATTAGACAATTGCACTCATCACACTTAATATTTCGTCCAGGGTGGAAATTTAATACACGATATGGCCAAACAGACACTGCAATTATTTCCATTAAATCAAATGAAAAGCACGTATTCTTTCCTTATGTCTATATAACTATATATAAATGCGAAGTTGGTTTGCGTATGCCTCAAAAACTAGAACAGTTCTGCAAAACTTATGTTTAAACTTTGACACAATTAGTCAATCCCTTTCAAACATTGTTTTTGCTATCTTTCGTATCAATTGTGTTCGTAATTCCTCATCAATGTAACTACAATATTGCACAGCACAGTATAGCAGGGTATAGCTAGCTAGTTTTATACATGTAATTGAATACACACAGCGTAGATGACGTTTCGGATACAAGTCGTCAACTTTCATCCGTCAGTAAGAGTGAGCTTTCCCTTCTAGAACGCTGTTAACTGTCTATTAAACATGTCGTAAATGGTACTAGATCTTAGAACTTACCAATAGTAACATAGTGTACATAAATTATTACATACTGTACGAGTTTTATAGCAACACTAATACTGTCGAAGGTCGCGTGGCCGAAATAGATATAAACTCCAAATTATGTAGCATAATTTTATATTAAAGTATAAACAAGCGTTGTTATCTTGATAGCCTAGTTATTTTGAAACTATACGACTATACGTATTTTCATAAATTGTATCTTTGACGTCTCACATGGCTTAAGTAAGTATTTAGATACTTTACTAATTTTAATACTTTAAATCATGTACCATTGTTTATCATATTGATGATTCACTCGAAAATATTTTTTTTACATTCATAGTTCATAGAACAAATATATGGTTAAACATATTCATATCTCAAGCACAAATTATAACAACAACAAAAATCGACTTCAGGAACTGGAGCAAATTGAAATGGGACCCCGCGGGAAGCACCAGCTTTCAAATAAAAAAAGAATCATCAAAATCGGTTCACCCAGTCGAAAGTTATGAGGTAACAAACATAAAAAAAATACAGTCGAATTAAGAACATCCTCTTTTAAAGTCTGTTAAAAATTGCGAGAGTCTGTGTGTATAAGCATTTAGTAAAACGCGGTTATTTTAACAAACAGACACTCCAATTTTATTTATTTGTATGTATGTATGTGTGTATAGATAATGAAATATTTTAGATCTAACGTCCATTTTACCACTGTAACACTTTTGCAATTATAACCATTTTAATAGGTACGGCAAGTTATTTTGGTGAATTTTTATTTCATGCAATAAAATACTCATACCTAAGTTGGATAATCTGTGACACAGTCACCTAGTATCTGTAATGGTGCATGACGTATTTCGTTCAAATTAAAAACAAAAGAAGTAGTTACGTAAAACGACAAAAACAATTATTTATTTTATTCTCAAGTAAAATAAGTCGGGTCAATGTTGAAACACACTAGCTAAAACAACTGGTTACACATATGTATGTAGGTAGGTATACTATTATTTTTTGCTTAAATTTTCGCATATAGAATAAGGAAAGGACTAAGAAAATATAAAATCAATACGAGACTGATATCGTATACAAATAACTAAAATTGGGGTGTCTGTTTGTAATATCAAAAAACCGCTTTTTATTAAATACATGTAAGTATATAATTCACGGTACATATACCTAACAAAATGAGTTTTTTTTTTAATTTTTGTCTGTCTGTCTGTTTGTTTCTGCTAATTTCTGGGACGACTGGACCGATTTAGTAGCCGGTAGGTAGCTGACGATACAAAGAGTACCTTAAGCTACTTTTTTTAGACTAGCTTAGTCCCCCGGCGTTAACAGTAACCCCGGGTAGGTTACTGTTGCACCGCGAGACTCAGCTAGATACTAATAAAATACCTGATAGACTGTTTTTTTTTTTATTTTAAAAGAGGCATATAGATAAATAACTTTATTGTTTACAAACTGACTGGACTTGCTTCAAAGCTGATCGCAAAATGTTTTTTTTGTTACTTATGACATTTTTATTGTGGGCATTTCTTTTATATAAGACGTGAATCACTGATGAAGTCAGTTTAGTTACAACAATTTGTGTGGCCAGTGTTATGGTTACTAATAAAATCTTATAAATTTAACCTCTTATTCATAAAATAAATATTGTGTCTGGGTACGACAATAACCGCGGGTAACACCGCGGGGTTGAGCTAGCCAACAATAAAATTTACCAGAACAAGAATGACATTAATAAATTTAACTAGGTAAATAAAAAGAATAAGTTTTAGTGCTATATTTGCGATAATGATAATATTTTATGTATATAATATACCTACAACAACCGAGACCGACTGCTTAACGTGACTTCCGAATCACGGAGACGTTCATGGTATCATACCACTAGCGGTCACCCATCCAGGTACTGACCGAGCCGTCGTTACTTACCCCCGGTGATTGTTTCTAATCACCGAGTGCAACTGGGCTATGAGCGAATCAGTTTTATGTTCAGTGCATACTCAATATACCATACATATATACACATTACACGCATATACACCATTATTTACACTTATAATGTACAAATTACATAACAGAATATTATTGCAATACATTGCGCACCCACTTTCCTCATACCCCTTTAACCTAAATATCTCAATGTCAGTCCATCTCTAACTAGTCAAGGTCGAGTTTTTCTATTTTTTGAATTTCCTTTCCTGCGTGTTAAGGTGTTATATCTTTTAATTTTATGGCCTACCTTATTACCATAGCCCTGACATAAAAAAAATACTTTGCTTCCTTCGTCTTACAACGACATACCTACATATTTAGAAAAGGTTCATCATTTGAGGATATATAAATCTAAGTACGCACATTAGAATAGAGCTCCAAACATTTATTGAATGAGAAACTTTATAATCTGTGAAACAGCATTCACCTTAAAAGTGAGGTTTTTCAATCGAAGGAAGTTACGAAGGGTTTTTAGTACAGACGTATCGTGTAAAAATAAAAAGATGCTAATTTTGTTTTTACTACTGGGTAAGGTCATATGCTAAGATTACATAAGGACAGTATTATGTAATAAGTTGTTTACTTCGTCATTTAAGTAACAACTCAGTGTACTCGAAGGCGAATAATATCTTTACAGCTACTTTGAAAACACTTCATATAACGCAAGAACTTAAGGCAACTGCTAATATTGTTGTTACCTAGTACTGGGTAGTTCTGTTTATAATGGAAGTGCTAAAGCTACTTTCTAGGACTTCAACATAATAACAGTTCATTGTCTTCTCACGACCTCTAAACTAGCACTTCAATAACTAGCTTTGTGTGCGCTCAAAGTATTATATTTGTGTTCTTCAATCCCGCGCACACACAGCTATATGCATGTATAATATACACAATACACACGTATGTATACTAATTCTCATTTTATACAACAACAGAAAACTCCCATGCGATAATTATGCATACATACAAGCGTTCTAAATAATTATGAAGTAACTTTTGATGCAAAAGGAAAATAATGACCCACCTGCAGATTGTTTAAAGTTCTTGGCTAAATAACTACATATTTGCCTCCTCATCTGAATGTATTACATGACTTTGGCGCATTCTAAATTAAAATGTATATACAGAAACGTCGGTCCATGGACAAGTTGAGTCATTATTGTGTAGTGAGTGTACATATGGAGGTCATGGATCTTGTCTATTCCAAGAGTGTTACTTAACAATAAAAGTAGTCCTTATTCCTTTTTTATCTAATTGTTTAAGATTGATATGTTTTACGTACTGAATCCCAAGTTCCCTAGAAGCAAGTCTATTATTTACGACAATAAACAAGTACGATGTAAAATTGAATTGGTCTACGAAGAGCTCTAATACTGAGACGGACCTGAAATCGATACATACACAATGTCATGTCATGTCTATTTCCCAGAGGGGTAGGCAGATGTCATCATACTACAGTCCTGAATCACCTTTTTCCTTCGTCCATATTAATTAATCGCTGCATTCATTCTCGTCGGTTTCTGGTGGTTTTCACTTTTTTTGTGAAATCAAAATTTGCTTTTTACTGACATTGATATTTCTTCCTAATAAAGCTACTGATATATTCTCTTATAAAATTATACAGCGAAATACATAATACAATTCTGTATAAATTTATTGTAAATACCAAAAGAAAAAAAAACAGAAATCATTATGTATAATCATAAAAGGTTTACTGATCAGTGCATGAAATGAAATGAAATAAATATTAATTTATATAAAATGAAAGCATGATCCTTAACTGATCTGTTATCATTGCTTTTTATCGAGCTCCTATCACAAATGTTATCTTTAACTTTCTATCACTACAATATAATAACAAAGACCTACTAACTTAATCACAAATGATTTTAATTAAAATAACTGTAATTTAATTCACCGTCAATTTCTGTACTAACATTTTTTAAGTTATATTTTATAATGTGATGAATGGATGTTATACATAAACGCTAGAGTTCTTCATATACCTACTGGTTTTAAACGCTTTATTCTCAAGTTCTACAAGTCTGAATGGAAAAAATATTTTTGAATTAGACAGTATATAAGAATATAGCAAGGGCCAAAAACGGTGTTAAACTCCGGCGAACATCAAAAATAAAATCTTTTAGATAGAGTGGCTGTAAGCGGTGATTTATATTATATACTTATTCCTTCAATACATAATGTATGTGTAATTGGCCTATTATACATTTATATACCTTAATGTAAAAATTAAGGTTTGACATTTAACATATACTGTTTCCATTCAGGTTTTTTTGCATAAGATCCGGTACCTTATATATTTCAAGAGCATATCCTACAATTTATTTATATACATAATGATAAGTGAAGGTAGCATAAAGACCTTGCAAAATAAGTCGCTCGTTAATATTTTCATACGTATACTGATTGTTTAATAGCAAGAGCTTCAGGTATAGAGCCTAGATTTTTGAAAACATATACTAATATTATAAAGAGGAAAGGTTTGTATGTAAGTATGTTTGTAACGAATTGGCTCAAAGTACTGGACGGATTTTAAAAATTCTTTCACCATTTGAATGCTACATTATCACTGATTAATATAGGCTATTTTAATTATAAGGAAAAAAAACAAAAATCAAAATAACAATATGTAAACTAATAACTGCAGGTAACACCGCGAGGTTCAGCTAGTTTTTTATAAATACTTAACTCTTTACTTGAGAATCTATTCATCACAGTCTCTGTGATGAATAGATTCTCATTATTAGTCAAAAATTTTGATAAATTATATATATTTTTGTATTTTTTTTTAATGGAATATTTAATATTTTTGGGGTATGGGCCTCCGGTATCCTTACTCACTCGGTAAAACACAGCGCAAGCGCTATTTCACACTGGGTTTATGAGAGGCCGTGGTATCAATCCATTCATGCCGAAGCGTGACTCTCCCACCTTTTTTACAGATAATTTTACACGTCGAACTTTACAGTTAGAATTCGCATTTCCTAAGACTCACTCTGAGAAGAAATGTCGAAACAAATCACAGTGGTGTCTTTTTTATTATATACGATTCTTTCAACTTTATTTATTTAAGAGTTTTGGTTTCTAACAATTTAAACTTTATTAAAATGTAAAAATAACATCTTGGTGCCTTCGTATGTATTAATAAAAATCAGTGTGCAGATTAAATTGCGAGAAATTACTGCTAGTATAATTTTGTATCACAACATAATACTAAAATGTTTTCTGAACATTTTCTTACAGATTGCTAGATATTTTACGATTTCATCACTATAGAATCTGTTTTGTCAAATGGTAAAAGAGGAAAATATGGTATGGTAGGAATGATTATCAACGGTACTAATAAAACAAGGAAAAACAATGTGAATATATAAGACCTGTTTAACGCGAACCAGACATATGTGTTTGGACATAAATCAAAAAGTATACGACTTTGGACACCCAAAGATGAGTTTATTTTTGTCTTTACCTTAGACAGTACAATTAAAGGAATGTCAATTCTACGTGGCTAACAGTAAATTTTATATTAAAAACCTTTAAACAAGCAATTATGTATGTTTATAATTCCGAATCTTGGAAACGGCTCCAACAATTTTCAGAAAATTTGTGAAGTAGTTTCGGGGGCGATAAATCGATCTACTTAGGATTTATTTTTAGAAAATTAAATAAAGCTCATCATCATGATCATCGAAGTAGGATGATAAATATATAAATTATTTATAATTACGTATTGTGTAGTTTTAGTCTTCGTAAATTAGATTAACTTATAACGTATATTTTGGAAAACTTTTAATGTTCTCTACTACTACTTTTAAGTATTCTTCTAGTCCTCAAACCTTTTTTTTTTAAATAATTTTATCTTTCTTTTTGTCATATAAATAGAAGAAAACAATATTAATATGCCCGGAATATAACATACTGGCTGAAAATATAATTACATACATTTTCAATCATGCTCGACTCCTATTGGTATAAGCGTGCGTAGCGTATCCTACTACTATTATAAAGGCGAAAGTTTGTAAGTATGGATGTATGTATGTATGGATGTTTGTTACTCTTTCACGTAAAAACTACTGAATGGATTTGAATGAAACTTTACCACAATATAGCTTATACATCAGAATAACACATAGGCTACTATTTATAAAGATATAGCTTCGCCTCGCGGCGTTGCCCGCAGTTATCATCGTTCCGCGGGTAGCACCGCGGGGTGTATAAGCGTGCGTAGCGTATTAACTAATATATCTTAGGCACGCCAGCAAAACAAACATTAACAACAACAATAAGCTGAAAATCGGTTGGTTTCGAAGTATCGTAAGCAACAATTTGCAATGTTTTGTATTTTGAACAATTGACAAACAGACACTTCAATTTTGTTTATTTGTATAGATTACATTTGTTGTAAACGATGATTACCGAGAATAACTAATAAAAGTTATACGCAACGTGTTTACCAAAAACATCTGCTTTCTTTCAGAATAATGCAAGTTTATTTCGAGATTTAATTTTGAAAGCGAATTTCACGATAACAGTGGATAGTTAATTTACGATAAACATGATTAAACACAAACGGAGCCACTTCCTCGTACTTATCTTGTTTACTGATGAATCACTATTACTTCCTTACATTAAACGTTGAGTCACTTTATCGACTGTATTTCTTACCTCATATTGGAAGCCAATGGACTTGGCGCAAAAAGGGCGTCTGCCTTGCAACTTTTATATTTACAGCGATTTTGTAACAAACATTTGCCTCATATTTTTACCCGACTAACTAACCGACAGAAGGACTGGTAATAGTTTTCGCAATATATGTATGTTTCATCGTAGCCGTTCACTATGCCGTCTTAGATTTTTGTTTTGTTTCACCTCAACTGTTTTCTTATTTGTCAAAAATGAAAAAAATCATTGCGTTGTTTAGGACAAAATGGATCTGTATACATGATAAGTAAAACTATATAATTCTCGTGAAACGTTAATAATGAAAACAATGAGTATTTTTGTACTTCTGGTATCATTACATGTTTACAGATGCACATATCCCTAATATGCCAATACTAGTTCCTAAATAAATTTATTGCAGGTTACAAAACGGAATGTTTTCTTAAAAGCGTTTAGTGTCATGCTCAGTATTTTCATAGGTCACTGACTGTTATTGATCCCGGCTACAGGACTCAGAGCAATGAGAGTGTATCTGGGCAGTTCTTTGACTTTCAAGATTTGTATACATATTAGATGAGTAAATCGATAACTAATTGAGGTCATCTTATAAGGAACGATGAACTTTTCATAGACAGACATAAACTTCCTTGATACAATGAGGTTTTACGATGTCCTCTATTATTACACAAATATATCTAGCTCAGCTAATACACTCAAGGTAATTATATATTAGAATTTATAAGTGATTGTTCTTATTTTTTTTAAATGTTATAATAAAACTGCTACTTGATATCACAAAATCTAATATTACAAGTATTGTAAAGATATACATTTTCAGCGTAAATTTCGATATTTGAATTTTTTTTCTTATCATAGGATCGATGACAATGACCACTTGCGTAAGAAGACTGGCAGGAACTAAATCCATCAAAGTGGCGAGCAATGGGAAAGGCCTACTTCCAGCAGTGAACCACAACAGGCAGATGATGATAGGATCGATGTTATAAATCCTTTACTGATTTGATTTGTACAAGAGAAAATAGATTATGAGTCTACTTTTACAGCTACCTACAGATTTTATAAAAGCTTGTACAAACAGTTCTGGAGGCAAGGAGAGGCGTCGTCGTTATGTGGTGATGATTTTGCCTTATTGATACAACCGCACCAATAAATATCAACTGATAAATATTATATATATAAACAGTTTGCTTGGCAGAATTAGAAAGTCTACCACGAACTCCGTGCTTTTAAAGCTTCTCTCATAATTCATATTATATATTTTATTTACTTCAATAAATATTCGATATAAATATACTTTTTGATAGTCATTCTCTATAGTTTCACGTTCGTTTATGGTCACTGTATAGGTAAAATATTTATCTAGGCTTATTCTATTAAATACAAACAAGAAACGTTTTACTTGAGGCTTAAACAAACAAGCTTATAGATCGGTTGAATTAAAATGAATGCAATCAATATCACTTTAATACAAATAAAAATATACAAAAAACCTAAATTATCAATAGGTCAAGCACAAAATCAAGGAAAAAGCAAATATTTAAGTTGATTTGAAACATTGACAAGGATCAAAATTATATACTTATTCGAAACTCTACCAAATTCTTATAAAGAACTACTTTTAAAATTAGATTACAAATCAAGTCACACGTCACAATCGAAGTTAAAACTCAATATAACATTGACGTTTTATTTTATATTCAAATGATGTAACTTCAAAAGTAAAAGGCAAACCAAGAATTCAATTTTACTCTTTTCATATTTCGAATTCCATTATGCGACTGATTGTTATAAAATTAAATCAAAGTGAATTTCTAAAACTAATGTTTTTCTTTTATTTATGAGCCTACCAGAGTGGCTCGACTCTAGTGTTGATTGCGAATGCAGATAAACGCAACAATGCAGCATGGTGACCCAAACTATGCTACATATTACAACAAGATGTACCTACCTTCCGAAATTCAAATGAATTAATGTATTATGTGAAAAACTTACTACACTAGACAGAGAATACGTCACATAACGATGAATAATAATAACATTCACAGAAGAAACTGCACTAACTCTAATTTTATTGAGGATAAAATTGAAGAAATTGATTGTTGCTAACCTGATAATACAAACATTATCAATCTGTTTACCACAGTACAGGCTCTGCCTACTTTGGAATGAGTGAAACGTGTTAGGTTACATAAAAACTTTATTTTTGTGACTGTTCGTGGACCTGTTACATTATTATGCAATTCGGTGCATTTAATTTATATTTAGAAGTAATATAGTCAAAATTTCGCACTAGAAAGCGTTTATTTTTGTGGCAGTTCTTGGACCCGTTACATTATTATGCAACTCGGTGCATTTAATTTAAATTTAGAAGTAACATAGTCAAAAGTTCGCACTAGAAAGCGTTAATTTTTGTGGCAGTTCTTGGACCCGTTACATTATTATGCAACTCGGTGCATTTAATTTATATTTAGAAGTAATATAGTCAAAAGTTCGCACTAGAAAGCGTTAATTTTTGTGGCAGTTCTTGGACCCGTTACATTATTATGCAACTCGGTGCATTTAATTTAAATTTAGAAGTAACATAGTCAAAAGTTCGCACTAGAAAGCGTTAATTTTTGTGGCAGTTCTTGGACCCGTTACATTATTATGCAACTCGGTGCATTTAATTTAAATTTAGAAGTAACATAGTCAAAAGTTCGCACTAGAAAGCGTTAATTTTTGTGGCAGTTCTTGGACCCGTTACATTATTATGCAACTCGGTGCATTTAATTTATATTTAGAAGTAATATAGTCAAAAGTTCGCACTAGAAAGCGTTAATTTTTGTGGCAGTTCTTGGACCCGTTACATTATTATGCAACTCGGTGCATTTAATTTAAATTTAGAAGTAACATAGTCAAAAGTTCGCACTAGAAAGCATAAATTTTTGTGGCTGTTCGTGGACCTGTTACATTATCATGCAATGAGGTGCACTTCATTTAAATTTAGAAGTAACATAGACAAAGGTTCGCACTAGAAAGCGTAAATATTAACCAACTTAAAAAAAGGAGTTCTCAATTTGTTCTCAATTTGATTATTTTTTTATTATATGAGCCTGCCAAAGTGACAACTCTGGCTGAGGGAAAGCATGAGCAGAATCCAAGAGTAGTGGTCACCATACTCTTTATGAATACAAACAATGCAACAATGCAGAATAGTGACTCACGTTATGGCCGCCTATTGAGATGCTTCTGCATCATCAAGCAATAGCAATCAATTGATTTGCATCTTTTTTCTTTGCATTGGATACCGATGCCGATAAGAAATAAGCAACGTAACTAACTCACTGCAATGTAAGTAATTCTATCTTAGCTGCGATATTATGTTTGAAGTGAAAGGGAAAGAGAGTTATCTTTAGTATCGATAACAGTTGGCATTTGATAATTTCCTCTCAAAAAGAAACTTTTGTAACTTTATGTCAAGTATAACTTACGAATAAATTATTACCCAACTACGGATATAAGACAAAAGGAAGGATAATGATTAACATACTCGATGAGACAAGTGACGGAAGTTTAAAGACCTTGCTTATGTCTCGAAAATGTCTTAAAGGGTTGTGTGTGCTCGACCTATGTAAGTTCGTCACTCGAAGTACTAAACGCCTTGATGAATGGCATTTTATTAGCTTAATCATAAATTTCAAACACTTAACTTATACATATACGCAATTTCAACACACGTCGGTTTATTTTTTCATAATAATTTTCCATTCGGCGCCAATAACTAATAAATTATATATAAATATACTACTTAAATAGCTCCTAAACTATTTTGAATATACAAATTACATGTAGTTGGGATTTTTAACAGTCGCGTTTTGTTTTATTTACCTAAAGCTTTCATGTTATCGCAGTACTTTAATAAATCAGTTGCCAATGTTGATAAGGATGCGGGGATTATGATATCTTTCAAAATTTTCTATTCAACTGTAATTGTTAAAAACTATGGTAAAATATTGTGATACATAAAAGTGAAATTGTCAATAAATAGATAACCCATTCATTAGTTAATTTAATAAAAGGGTCCCTGAGCTATTTTCGTAACAAAGGTATTCAAGGGTTATTTGAGTTACATCATAGTTCGTCACGGCAGTGGAGATTTTATAACAAATATTTCAAGGAGTATAAATGTGACATATATGCAGATTAATTTCAATGAAGTAAATATAAATTTAAGAACATTTGGACCTATAACTCCCTGTGATAATACGAGTATCTATCTTGTTATATTATAAATATTTTAGCACAGGTATCATAATATATAATTTAAGCAGTTCCGCCTACATTTTCTTTGTAGATAGATGTAATATTATTAATGTTAATTTTATTTAGCTTTGCCTACAAATCCAAGGTTTTACGTAAGTTACATACTCCGGATATATTTATAATGTGTAACAGAATGTGAACGTGATACACTTGTCCTTAGTCACTTTACAAATCATTTCGAAACACTCGTTGTACGGTGCTTAGTAGCTCCTGAGCAAAATATGTATTTGAAAGTAAACCCGTAGAACGAACACAGATATGAATATGTGTAATTATTTTGTTGTTATCGCTATACGTATGGCTCACAATCTTAATTTAAGCCACATGAATGTTGTAAATATAAATTACACTAGAAACACGAGCGAGAATATGTGAACTGATAAAGTTAATGAAAAAAACAGATAAGTACCTGTATTTGTGGCGCTAGTCGTGGTGCTCCACAGGAACACTGTTCTCCACAAAGGCAACCACTGTCGAAAGCTCGTCCCGATGCTAAGTCTCCTAAATGCCTTCCCGAAGGCGTCGTTAACCTCAACGCTGAGGCATCTGACTGTGACCTGTGATGGCCTCTTCGTGCTGCTGGCCTGATCTCCTCTGCCAGTATAGAATCTCTTAGTTTCGTCGCCCGCGACCTCTTCACATCACCTCCGAAAGCGGTTAGCAACCACGCTAGTCTTAAAGAAAACTCTGCACTTTGTTTACACCTATACACCAAGTAAGGCTTCAGCACATCCGCCACATCACCCATTTCTATATACATAGTCGCTAATTGTGGTAGATAGAAATCCACGTCCTCGTATGGAAACGAGAATAGTTTGTTAGCCAGGTAGGTCTGCACACCCGGCTCTTTCGAGTTGAACAAATATGAGATTGCCATGCTCATATCAAAGAGTTTGCTTTCGAATAACCGCAGAAGAAAGTCTTTGTTTTTAGATGTTTCAGCCGCGCATACATCTGTTTTGATAGGTTGATCGATTGTGTCGGGCGGATCTGGTGGTTTATCTGTGTCTTCTGGGTTGCCGGAATCTAGACTTTCCCTGGATCTTGCTGCGGCTGGAGGTGGAGGTCGTTCGTCGTCATTGCCGTCAGGTGGTGTGTGGATACCTGAGTCGTCAGAACCAGTTGGCACTTCTGGTGGAAGAGCGAGTCTCGGAGTTTGAACTTCGATAGGAATTCGAAGAGGTCCCTCCGGCGAGGTAGGTGTCATGTCTTCTGGTATCCTTTGAAGGACAGAGTCCAAGGATCTATTCCTTTGATGGCCGCATCCCGCTGGCGGCCCACTTGCACCCGTCACATGTCTAAAACAAAAGGAAACACATGTAAGTATAATATTGCAAGAAAAACATTTTAAATAAGAATTTATATCTCTTATTATTTTTTCTTCTTATAAAATACGTACTTATAAAACGGATCTTCATAATGTTGTATACCAACGACAATAATCTTCCTAACCATTTGCCTAGTTTTCACTAAAATACACAGAAACTCAATCACTATTTAGAACACAGAGCACGATTATTCAATTAACCTCCTCACACAAACATAGTGGTTGCGTTTGAGCATTGGCGTAGCGTTAAAACAATGCGAGCAGCCTTGCGATATTTCATAGCGCGTAATTAAACATCGACCATTGTGTAAGCACACTGTACACACGTCCAAACTCGCGGCCGCCGTATGGCAAACTGTTTTACGCAACAAATAGACGCGACGCCCCGCATACCACTCGAATAAGGATCACCTCGATTACGCAGCCGAATCGAAACTAAACTAAACAACTACCAGACAGTATAAACAAAAATCTTGGTTTTCCAGGCTAAACATTTCACCGACTAAATTTACGACAAGTTATAGACCTATTTTTTGTTTTCTAAAAATCTAATTTATATTATTCTCGTAAATAAAGCAAAATTTTCTGTTACGTTACTTAAAATCTGCAAGTTCAGCGACGTCATTTTTGTTAAGTTTAGGAAATTGGGAGTTCCTTATTGCTTAATATTCTTCTGAGGTGACCCATTGTATATAGTTGGCAGTATTTTAAAAGGAAGGCAATAAACTCATATTTTGTATTCAAACGACGATTACAGGTTAGTAAGTAGTTCCTTATGAGATTGAGTGGGGTATCTACTACATCAGAGAATATTAATTTGATATTATATTCAACACAGAACGTTGTAGATAACATTCTGCACACACCGACGTTTTTACGACAAACAACAGACACTGTGACATAACCGAGATTCAAGAGCGCATACCAGCAATAAGTAGGAGAAAGCGGCCGATGACCCCAAAAGTTTATCACCGAGTTAGCTATCATTCTCAGAAGATACATGAAACGCAGTGCAGCCTTAAGTGGCTTTCTTAATGCGGCCGCGTATTCACACAAGAAAGTAGAGGAAGTGGAAGTAGTGGCCACTCAATGAGTGAACATTCCAAGCGGAGCGTGAGTTGTGAACGAATTATCGTCAGTTTATTTTTGGAACGTTATCGGGAATCGTGCATGTGTTACGTCCTGACAACAGATGTGCCGTTGAACAGGCCTTAGACATCAACAGTGAGGAGGCATTCATCCAAACTTATTTTAGTATAGTATTGAGTACACGAGCTCGTAAAATATGGGCTGCGGAAACCTCCATTAACATAACACACAATCGTTAACTTCGAAGATGAATGTTGATATTTCGTAGGGTATAGGGGGAGTGATAATATAATTTATATTTTCAATTATAATTATCAGTTAGACAAGTTGACGATAATAATGTAACAGTGTGACTTTAAGTTTCTAAAACGTTTGTTACAAAACTACGTTATCGATAAAAAATTTAGACAAGCTTTCTTTATCACTTTATTTTTAAAGTAAAGTAAAGTAAATATAAAATGTTTTATGACCTATTGGTCGTTATATATGTGGTCGAAAGAGTTCATCATAAATGTATAAGGTTAAATGTGTAAAATACATGTGGACGGAGACTACAAACAATTTGTTTTCAGTCCACGTCCGTTCATTCTGTTTAACATAACTAATATCGCCTGTGTGCATACTTGTATATCTCTTCCGGTTTATTATCAATCCAATATCAATTTCGAAGTTGACTTAATACTTATAGTACCTACTTATACAAATAAGTCCCCAAACCTTCGCGTGATAGACAGCTAAAAACAATCCTATCAATTTGTGGCGATCACTAACAACATGAAAACACGCGATCTTGTCTATATTTCACAACACACTAGTGTCAGTTAACAAGAACAAAACAAAACAATTATTGAAGAAAGACCTTTGACTGGAGAACAATAAAAATATTCAGCAAATTGACACACCACTTGATGGTAACTATTGTTATATTGATTCGCGTTACTTAAGGCTGTCCAATTCAGTACAAGTCATGTATGTTCCTATGACGTATTTATCGTTTATCATTTTTATATTCATCACCATCATTAGTAGTCTACTACTAGACGTAGGAAACAGGGTTTTGACCTACTTTACCACGTTGGGTTTGTTTTAAGTTTGCCTTTTCTTTACTGCGGTACTGTTATCATACGTACTTTGTTCGCTAAGTCAGCTCTTACGACACCCACGGAATAAACAGGGGTAGTGACACTCTGTACTCCTAACCACCACATTTGTTTTATATTGCGAACATATAGAGATAAAATTATACAAATTGTGCTAAACCTCTGCAATCGTCTATTACATGAATCCCATTTGTTTATTTTACATCTGGCATGCGATTTATAAGTAACAGGTGAATGTTGTGGACACTGGTGAACGTGAATCGTGAAGGCCTTTGTGCCGACGCATTTCACGACGCGTAGTGACGTCAATACCAAACAATAGAGAATTGATTCGATACGGTAACGTACACTTTTATTGTAAGAAAATATTGGAGAAAAGAAATCGTAAAAGCTTCTTCTGCAACTGACGTAGTACACAATCCAATACTGTCAATGTTTCACTATACTCTTAATATGCTTACATTAAGACTTATTTATCCAAGATTTATGTTATCTAAACATTAAAATGTAGGATATATAATAACGCATACTATAATAAATTTTCAAGTAACTCTGTTAGTCTGTCTCTTGAGCTTTCACGGCTAAACCGTTGCAATGATTTCAATAAAACTTGGCATGGAGATACTTAGATTCTCGAGGACATAGGCTCTTTACCGCGATAATCGATATACACGATGACAGATTCGCGGGCAAAAACTAGTGATATCATATGAGCTACCTATTAAAATTTAGTTTTTAACTATTTGTCCAAATAACTGTTGGATCGCTAGTGCGAAATTGCTGTTATAAGTAATGGTCACGGGTGTGAAGGAGACATGAAATGGTTGTTGTCTAAGTACAAATACATAAACGGTGGAATCGAAAGTGAACGCTTCCTTCGACCTTGTAGCCAAGTAATATACAATGCCCAGTCTCTTGCATGAAACCCAAATATTTACAAAAGGGCTGACTTCTCTACCAACTAGGTGACCTAATTACTTTTCAGTTTTGTAGTTATAGTCGTTCCAATAGTTTATTTAACTTTTGACAGCTCTAATACTTAATCAAATAGTGATACCCTGACCCGTTACCTATTCGATTTCTTTCATCGATCGATTTTATGCATTAAGAAGTTTTAATCGATTTAACAAACTCATTATTTTATAGATAATTTCGTACTTCATATTTCTATGTGTTTCAATGTGCGACCTCCTTTGTCAAAATAAAGAAGAAATGGATTAAAAGAATGTTGTTCAAATATGACGGTTCTATGTATGTATGTATCATGAAAAAATATATAAAAGGAACTGAATTTTCAAAATGTATTATTGTATTGTGTTGTAATTCAGTGGTTAATATTGTATTTGTTAAACTATTGATGATCTTTATTAAATCTCTCTATGTCTATTTTAAAATAATCTACAGTATTTCAATGAGTAACCTTCAATATAGTTGAGTATTTATATTCCTCCGTATAGATTTAATTGTGAATTCTCACGTTTGGTTGAGTTGAGCGTATCGTTCCTGCCTTCGTTACTGTCAAAATGCCAAAAAAGAAAGTACTCAAAGGACAAACAAGAGAGTTTGTCTTGCGACTTCGTGAATACTTTGAAAAGGAAAGCCGTAATGGTGGGCCTCTTATACCAGTGACTCAAGTTAGAGACCGTGTTGCAGCAGCATTAGGTATTAGTGCTCCAACAGTGGCAAAAATAACAAAAGAAGGCTACGGCAGCAGTGGCATGGAACAGAATAAGCTATCTACACCTAAGAAAAAACGTCCGCCTAGTAAAGTTACAGCCGTTGACAATTTTCACGCTGATGCTATTCGTCGTCATATATACGACTATTACCAAATAAAGAGATTCCAACATTAAAAAAACTAACACAATCTCTTCGAAATAGTGGTTTGTTCCGTGGTCAAAAATCTTCTCTGACAAAGGTATTGAAAGACATTGGAATGTTATTCCAAAAATGTGACAAACGAAAAATTTTAATGGAACGCAATGATATTGCTTTGTATAGATGCGATTTTTTAAGACAAGCCAAAAAAATAGAAGATTGGTCGAATGTTGTTTTCACAGATGAAACTTGGCTCAATGCGAATCATACGCTGTCAAAAACTTGGACTGACAACACCGTTGGCTCCACTTCTACAGTACCAATGGGAAAAGGCGAACGACTGATTATTTGTCATGCAGGAACAGTAAAAGGATTTGTGCCAGGCGCTCTATTAGCTTTTAAATCCCAGAAAACAGGAGATTATCATGAGGAGATGAATTCGAACGTGTATGAAAAGTGGTTCAGAGAAATGCTTACATCACTCGAAGAGCCATCAATAATATTTATTGATAATGCACCTTATCACTCTCGCCAAATTAATAAAATACCAACACAGGCCAACAAAAAACATGAAATTATAAACTGGCTCCGTGACAATGGCGAAGAGGTGAATGAGTCCCTATCTTATCTATTATTGGGAATGGTTTCCGCACTTAGTCCTTAGAGTGGACCATTGTACGTGGGCCATGGCGGCCGTCACTCTAACCAGCCCACCTCCTTCCAGAAGCAGATCAGACTTCCCAGTCCTCTCAGGGCATCCGCGAGAGACCTTGGTGATCCAAGGGTTCTATCGTGGATCTGCGCGACGCCCGTGCACTCGAGTAGCACGTGTGCCACTGTTTCCTCAGCCTCCATGCACGCTCTGCATAGAGGGCTGTCTGTGATGCCTATTGTGTGATAGTGTTTGTTTAATGAGCAGTGTCCGGTGATGGTCCCCACCACCAGGCGCAGACTTCCTCTGTCCAGACCCAGTAGGCGTCTAGTCAGTTTGCTGTTTAGAGTAGGCATGGCCTCTTTAGCTTGTCTGCAGCCTGGTGCTGTAGTCCACCAGTTCTCGGCCTGTGTGCGAGTGTAGTCTTGCAACCATCTGCGGAGCTGGTTGAACGGGATTGGCACAATTGGCTCAGGTCCGTAGATCACTGTGCTAGATCCTCTCCTAGCCAGTTCATCAGCCGCATCGTTACCAAGTGATCCACTATGTCCCTTTATCCACTGCAGTGTCACTGTGTTCCGGTTAAGTACCGAGACGCGTTCCAGTGCATTATGGCATTCAAGTATTAGTCCCAAGGTGATGTAGTTTCTGTTTAAGGATTGGAGGACTGAAGCACTATCAGAGAGTATACGGATGTGTGTGTCCGTTATCTTCCTTGCTTCTAGTGCAGTTGCCGCTTGGATAATCCCCACACATTCTGTTTGATAGACAGTGTTGAGTTTGCCCAGCGGCTTGGATATTCTTATGTTGAGCTCGTTCGAGAAGACACCGACTCCTGTTCCACTGTTGGTTTTAGAGCCGTCGGTGTAGATCCTCAGTTCCTTCTGCCCTGAGTGATCACCAGAATCTTCTGTGAGCTGTACTATGTAGTGTTTTGTAAAGTAGTGTGTTTTGGGGATTTTGTCACTTGGGGATGCCAACATGGGCTGTTGCTTGATGGCATCCTCTTTTATGCGTATGTGTTTTATTCTTGAGTCTTTTCCAAGTGTTCCTGCAGCACTGAGTCTGAGTGCAGATAGGGCTGCCTCCTCCCGCACGATAAGGTGTAGGGGCGGCAGCCCCAGCATTGCTTGCAGGGCAGCAGTGGGTGCAGTTTTCATGCTGCTGGTAATTGCGACGCAAGCATAACGCTGCAGCTTTTCAAGGTCTTTTTTGGCCGTGCTCAGGTCAGTTCTGGGCCACCAGACCAGTGCGCCATAGGTGATTATTGGCCGAATGACTGTTGTGTATAGCCAGTGGGTGATCTTGGGGCTAATGCCAATGTGAGTCCCTACTAAAAGTAGAGTTAGTAAAGATATTAAAAACAAAGAAGCTGCCAAAACGATACGTCATAGATGAAATGGCAGCAGAGCATGGGCATACCGTCCTCAGAATTCCCCCATATCACTGCCAATATAATGCAATTGAAATGATCTGGGCACAAGTTAAAGGATATGCTGCGAGGAACAATACAACTCCTCCTTTCACCGCAAGAAAAATGCTGAATTTACTGAAAAATGCGTGTGAAAAAGTAACTCCAGAAAACTGGGCGAATGTTGTAGAAAAAACAAAGAAGGTGATAATGTCGGATTGGGATCGGGATGTTGCATTCGACAATTTATCTATCCAAGAAATGATAATCAATATTACTGAGAACTCAAGTGGTGATGATTCCTGGTCATACGAAGAAGACGATTCTTTATAATTAAAATTAGTATTACAGTACCTCTTTTGGTTGTTTTATTTTTAATCCGTAAATTACTACGAATTTCAACATTTTGTACCTGTTCATTACAAGTAGGTACCGCAGGTAGTTTTTATTTGAACCAACTATAGTAAGTCTAAACAATTATTTTAGATTCATTAATTTGCGGCGAATACATTCGATCCCATTACTAGGTACGAGTACGATGGAACTGTTTTCATTACGCAAATTATTTATGCATTGAAACAGAGACATTTAGGGCATTTTAATGCAAAATAATAAAGCTTTTTACGTGATTTGATATAAAATATAATCACAATAATTTTATTATATGTTTTATTAATATAATCGATAATCGATTTATTTCAAAACCGTTTTTATAGTCTGTGGTCATTAATTACGAATGACACATCCCTAAGTAGGCGGAGCCCGCCCATAAAGTACAGTATTATCTGTAGTACATTGTATCAAAAATTATTACAAAACTTTATGTGCGTGATCTGTCAAAAGTTAAATAAAGTATTGGAACGACTATAATTTACTTTAACACATATAATCAGTTAATCATTTCTATTGGAACTGATAGGTCATTAAATCTAATCACTATCATTTTGTCACTATTTCATTAAAAACGCACAAAAGATATACAGTCATACAACCTCCAATTTTATTCCAATCAAAAAAACACATATAAAAAGGCAGTTTGAAGCAAACAACTTTTAATTGGAAAGACTGTTATTTTTTTAAACGAAATACTATGCAGCGTGCAGATGAAAGCAGTTATTATGCTAGGGGTGGGGGGACCAGGTAGGGTAATAGGAACTAGGGATTGCATATTAAACAATATACTCAGAACAATTTCAGAAGAATATCCACGTTATCCTTATTATTGCAATCGTATGTAAATGTGGAATTTGAATTTAAGCGAAGGACATTAAAAGCTTAAACACACATTGTATTGCAGGTTCAGTTTTCAAAACAACAAATTACTTAATAAACTCCTATACGCATTGATCATAAAAGAACAACACAATTTCGTGTATACAACACAGTGAAATTAAGCTGCGTTAAAAAAAAACATTATTTCGTTATAAAGTAAACATTTTTTTTAACATGGCCTAGAATATAAAACTAAATCCTTGATCGACTTAATAAATGTTTCATTTCGATAAATCATTATTAAAGTTGAATTGGCTTGAATGAAATCCGCACAATATGATAACGTGTATTATTTAACATTGATGTATTAAAAACATTGAATTGTTTTGAAATTGAGTTAATAGTAAATAATAACAACAGACATTACAGTTGAGCTTCGTCAAAAACACTATGTTACAATATATTACGAAAGTATAATTACAAGAAAACATTGAAACATTACACAAACACACTACACGTTTTACACAAAAGATAGTAAATAAAATACAAATGTAACTGCTCAGTTGCTTCAGTAAGCGAGGCTGGGCTGGCATTTTAATTTCAACTTTACATTAATTCGAAAGGTATTTCTCTGGTGAGGATTAAATTGATGGTTAAGTGAATTAAGTTTTAAATAATGTTTTATATTAGCTGCGTCCACAGTATCATTGGCCGTTGCTTTTATATCGGATATTTTTCACGATTTTATTGGTTTTAATTTTGTTCACAAATAATTATTAAAATAATTCTAAAATAAAATTGTACAAGTTAATAATACAACGGCTATTTGTTATTGAAGTTTCAGAGATTAGCTGGAATAAACAGACAGAAAAAATTTAAAAATCAATTTTGTGCCATACTTAAGTTCATATCAACACTTTAATATGTAGGTATTTAGTCCAAAAAGCCGTTAATTTGAAATTACAAACAGATACTTCAATTTTATTAGTTTGTACAGATTGTAGACATACATATGATGTTATCAAAAGGTCTTATCGGATAGATGTTGGAGAATCAGGCCCCAAATGGCGAACTATGTACTTGGAAACTCCTGAATTAATATAGACTTTATTTATGTATGAACGCGATTAATATATACATACTACATACATATGTGTGGTCGTCGAACTCTGTATTAACCTTGAGATAAACATTTCTATAAAAAAATAGCGTAAACATGTCTAAAGTACAGATACCCAATATATACCCACAAATATATAGTATTTTAATGTTTATTTTATAGATGTAATATTCGAAAATTTATTATTAACATAAATTCTATTATAATAATATTAATTATTATTATAGTGTGTTCAATTAATAGAGTTTTTAATAATACTCCCCTTATCATTTAAGGTAAAAACTTCGATATGGACGTTATATAAATATTGTATGTCAAGTACATATGTAATTACAAAACATAAAAAGTTCATAAATATTCATCCACTTAAACTTAAATGCAAGCTCAGTGTAAAGAAACAAAGTGTATTTAACCTAGTCCAACGAATTATATAAAGAAAATAAACCATTTCATCATTATTTTATTATTTCAAAATTCCAAAGTAGGTACTTAAGAATCGAATCATCATAATATTTACTTTGGGTCACACGACTCACACGGCACCAGGAAAAAAACTACAGTTATGTCAGTTTTTAGAGAATGATCTTACATCTTTGATTTTTCAATCTCTTACATGAATCCTTGACCCACAATAATTTTTTTCAAGTTGATATGGGGAAACACGAACATATAATTTTACGCTAAGGGGAAATCCCGTACAATTTATTTTATCATATCCTCTCGCGTTCTCTGTATTTCTTACCAGGATGCCGAAGTACATACGGTAAGTGTTAGTCTTAGATTATTTATTATCCAACTTATGGCATTTCGATGTTGACTGCCCTTTCGATTAAACACTTAATACCAATATACAAGAGAAAACTAAGGTTAAACTCGCCCAATGACTTGATTGCCTCGGTGGCGTAGTGGTAGCGTATGCGACTGCTAAGCTTGAGGTCTCGGGTTCGATTCCCGGGGCGGACCAAATGTTTGTATGATCTGCAAATATTTGTTTCGGAGTTTGGGTGTTTTGAATGCACCGAATTGCACAATGATGTAACAGGTCCACAAACAACTATAAACTAATATACAAAGGAGGTGAAGTAACAAACAAAACGTATTCTCAATGGTACCTGGAGCGTAATATTACTTAACGTTATGCACGACTATGAATACAGAATTGCGGTTTTCTATCTGGAATCATTATATAATTTGTTGGTATTAATTTATTCTATCACCGAACACATGTACTATCGGAAATCGATTCGGAACTAAAACAAATGACAAGATTTTTTGGTTATGTAAACTTTAAGTCATTTTAATATTTCATATTTTATGTTCTTATTTGTACAATGTTACAATATACATAAGTTTAGTCTAAACCAGAGATGAAAGAAGAACTGTATCGGTAGACCGGATGTCAGATAGTCGACCAGTTTCGAGGTTGGATAACGGAATATCCCGCGAAACATTGTCGATTTTCCATATCGTCGCTTATACAACAATACTCCGTCAGCCTATTTTGCCAAGTTTTTAGAACGCTACATTAGGATCTATGCAATGATGTATAAATCGTCACATGTATATGTAATTTTTCGACTCGCGCGGTATTGTTGTATAAGCGACGATATGTTAATGCTTAATACCACCTCGACCAAAGCTCAATAAAGTTGGAAAGTATTTGTAACTCCTTATGTTAGTTGCGGTGGTGACAGGTGACAGATTAAGAAAACGAAGTCTTTTATTATCCCGTGGGTGTCAGAAGAGCTGACTAGGAGAGTAAATTACGTAGGACAACAGTACTGTAACGAGGAGGAAAACTTGTGATAAACCATATACCAACCCGTCTAGTCAGTGTGGTCTAAGAGGTCTATACCATCTTCTTATTTTTTTTATACTCGTATATGCCTGCACTTCTCATATTAACTAACATTAAAAGAATTCAACTTATATTGTCAACGTATGTACTTATGGCCAATGTTCAAACGACAAATACGTCACGACCTAAAATCATGTGAAAATGTAATCGATAAGTTTATTGCAAAAGACCAATGTATATGCGCGAACAAAGTAATCCAATAGAGAATGCCGATCCAACCTCTTGAATACTCGTGATTCTTTCGTATGGCTTCTTTGACACTGGTTCTATGTGTTTTTCTTCCAGTTGAAGTAATTTACCTTTTAATGATATTAATCTATACTAGTTTGTTTGTTTTTTGTTTGATTGCACTAATCTCAGGAACTACGGTTCGATTTAAAAATTCTTTTAGTGTTAGATAGCCCATTCACAGAAGAAGGCTATAGACTATTATCATCACGCTAAGACTAATAGGAGCGGAGCACCAACGAAGAATGTTTCAAAATCGGGTGAAAATTATTACGGTACAGGCAATAGGAGACGTAAACGAGGTTGCGTGGGTACTTTTTTTTATTATATAGCGGGCAAACGAGCAGACATATCGCCTGATGGTAAGCGATTACAGCCGCCCAACATCAGAGGCGTTACAAGTGCGTTTCCGGCTTTTTAGGAAGGAGTACGCTCTTTTCTTGAAGGTTTGAAGGTGGTATTGGTCCGGGAACACCGCAGGCGACAGCTCATTCCAGTTTTGCTGTGCGCGGCAGAAAGTTTCGGGAAAATCGCATAGTTGTGGACTGCCAACTATCTAGATGATGGGGATGAAATTTCTATCGCGTAGGACGATGGCGGAAAGATGCGGCGGGGATAAATCCGAACAATTCCTCGGAGCACTCCCCATGGTAAATGCGGTAAAAGATGCACAGCGAAGCCACATCTCTACGAAGCGCCAGAGACTCTAGCCTAAATGGAAGATCCTGGCAATCGACGATACGAGTCGCCCTCCGCTGAATGCGGTCCAGAGGGAGGAGCTGGTATTGGGGTGCCCCTGCCCAAAGATGAGGACAGTATTCCATGTGAGGCCGAACTTAAATAAAAAATAAAAAAACTATCACTGGTTTTCTGTTATTTAATCCCAATAACGATGCTAGTTATATACAATAAACATTTTCTCTACCCCAGATCCTGATAGAGATACCCCAGAACGTGTTCGTCATCAGAAAATACCTGCTGCAATAAAGATTATTATCAAGAATTGATTTCATGATAACAACACTCAATATTGTTATTTTAATTCTATACATAGGTCTCTTTTACTTCAAGTTTATCTGGGTTTAGAATTCCTCAAGTAAAATACTTTTGTTCCTGACGTGCCAGTTCAACATTATAACGTCAGTTATACACACAGGAACACCTAACAAATCCCACGAGTTTTATAAAAATCTTTCCAAAAAGAACTTAAATAAAAAAAAGTTTATTGGAATTCCCCACATGGCGTGATAGGAACGTTTTTTTGCTGTTTAGTTTTCATTTCATAATTTATTTTCCTCGGAGAATTCTGGTTCCTTTTGTTTGCACACATAACCATTTCTTATTTCCCTGGAAGGGGCTAGATATTTCCAGTAACGGCGTTAACGTGGTATTAACCCAATGCAGAAGCATCTCAAGAGGCTGCCATAGTGTAAGTCATCATGCTGCATTGTTGCATTGTCTGCATTTGCAACGAATATGGTGACCACTACTCTTGCATTCTGCTCACGCTTTTCTTCAGGCAGAGTAGAGTCACTGTAGCAGGGTCATGAATAACAAAAACAAAACAGGGCTATGTACCGTAACTACTGCCTATTTTCGTATCGTTGGTTTAACACAATTCTGCTTAAAATTGTCACTATAAACACATTTGGCGTGAGAAGTCATTAAGGTAATTGAATTACTTTGAGTTTCAGTCACGTGGAGTTTAATGTATTACTGTCGTTTCTATTTTCTACTGTGAAGGGTACTTTCTTACAACTTTAATTATGTGAACTTAATTAACTAATTTAAGTACATTTTCATTAGTGTCCGACCGAAACCGGTTTTTCAGCCGAAACCGAACCTAGCTCCCAGTTTAACCGCAACGAGCCTGTTTCCATTTTTTAAGTTGACTCTTGCATTTTAGATGGTTAGGGTCGGACACTAATTTTTATATCAATCATTATTAATCAATACTAATATAAGCTGAAGAGTTTGTTTGCTTAAACGCGCTAATCTCAGGAGCTACTGGTCCGATTTGAATTTTTTTTTTAATGTTAGATAGCCCATTTATCGAGGAAGACCCATAAGAGTGGCTCACTAATGAAGAATGTTTCAAAAACGGCGGAAAATTTTCACGCTACGGGCAATAGGAGACGCAAACGAGTTGCATGGGTCAGCTAGCACATAATAAAATCCTCACACATCTCATACACGGCCGTCTGAGCCCAAACTAGGCAAAGCCTGTACATACTATGGTTACCAGACTGCTGAGCAGATTGACATACTTATATAACAAACTGCACGTCTGGCCTAGTCGTTAAGCGATCGCCACGCCGTTCCCTACTTCGCCAAGTGTTGTAAGTTCAAATCCCACATGGAATAACACTGTGTGATCTACATATTGTTGTTCTAAGTCAGGGTGTTCTTTGTGTACGTTTCATGTATGTTTGTAAAGTCTCCCGCGACACAGGAATTATTCTTAGTGCGGGAGTTGTCTTTATAAAAAAAAGGAAAGAAAAAATACATCTATACACATATATATTACTAGTCGATTGCCCGTGCCCATTTCGTTGGGCGTTAACCGTCCGCTTTTGTTCGACTTGATTGACAAATACTATTATTTTTAACTGAATTTTTTGTTTCTCATACAAAGATTTGTTCTGGGTAGGAATCGAACCCAGTACCTATGGTTTAGCAGTAATGATCACTTACCATAAGACTAATAAATCCATGAAATTTGACATATTCCAGTGAATTTTAAACATTTAGCTTAGCAGAAACTAAATGCACGATGTTTTTTTCTTAATACGTCATTTGGCAATGTTTGCGGTGTTGCATCTGCGATACGAGTGCATCTGTCGAATTCAAGGGTCCGGATAGGCCTACGGCGATTCGCAAACCATCTGCCAGTCGTTTTTATTTCATACACAGATAAGTGGCTAACGGCAGATGGGAAAATATTTATTGTTTCTAAAGTTATGAACAAAAGTCAATTGGAAATTTCAATAAAGTTTAAAATTTTATCAAATGCCTAACTTAGTAGTCTCGTCTCAATGCTATAGATCAGCGTTTCCCAACTTTTTTCAGCAACGGACCCCTAAGAAATCAAGCACAGTTTTCATGGACCCCCTTTATAAAATTGGATTAGGTATTTATCTAACTAATCACACTAATCGCGCGCGGGCGGCGAGCGCAAGTAAGCGTAGTTGCCGAAGAGTGCGGTGCGGTGCGGTGAAGGGAATAGTAGTCGGTAGGTGAATAGTCACGGCCTGGCCACGCACTTGTTTCACTCACATCATTCATTCCGTCTCGCTCACCGCACGCTGGCGTGGCGCACGTTCGCCGTGCTAAGTAAGCGTAGTAATTACGAGACTTATTTAGCATATATGTATGGTCCAGAGAGACACCGCGGACCCCCATATATATACTCGCGGGCCCCCAGGGGTCCGCGGACCACAGGTTGGGAAACAATGTTATAGATACATAAGGTAATGATTACTGTCTGTGGTATGTAAATAAGCTGGCATTTCTCATTGTCCTAAACTGCCATGAAATAAGAAAATAAACAACGATAAAGCTATAACCGAGCTGTTAGTACTATGAGGTAAAAACCGAGTTATCTGTACGGCTGTTGCCTTAACTCTTGAACGTAAATTAAAATAAGTACCTGAGATGATGGTGATTATTTATTAATATTCCACTGATCAATCTGTAGCTGACATATGAACCTAGTCAAGCAACTCAACAATATTGTAAAGTGAGATACGTCACGCATAGCTTGAGTGATATTTATAAGATAATTATTAGTATTAATACAGGCGTTGATTAGACATTGTACTTTGAACTTCGTCATTATATATATAGCAGTGTCCGTAATTAGAGATTCTACCGATATTTTATTTATTATTGAATATTTTTTTACCTAAATACCGTTTCTAGTTATGAAATAGACCTGTTTAAAATAAATTCTACCCATCTCTTTAAAAACCAACTCTTAGAATCCACACACCATAGACTATGCTATAATACTCGTACCTTTTATAAAATGTATTATTGAGATGAGAGTCTCTTTACTCTGCCTGACGGAAAGTATAAGCAGAATCCAAGAGTAATGATCACCATACTTATTGCGATGGCAGACAATGTTACAATGCAGCATGGTGACCCACACTAAAACACAAATAATCTGCAGCAAAATAAATCATACATTTACTGTGAAGCAAGGCAAGAATGCTATTGTAGAAAGAAAACGCATCACTGACCGTGATATATCGAACCATGTGCACGATAAAGTTAATGATTGTTTTCCTTTACACACGTTTAACATAGAACAATTAAACTTAGAGATTATTCTATGCTCTTTGTAATAAGAACGTATCAGTATATGCCGTGTACACCTGTATGTATTGCATCACACCCTGCTGATAAATGCTGTGAATGGCTCAACGTCGCCAATGTTTTGTAAACTTCTTAAAATTGAGCATGATTATACAGCACAGTCTTTGTCTGTGATTGTTAAACCGGATAGATCTGTTCAAAACTTATAAAGCAAAGAAAGAATTTCTCAGTCGAAAAACGTCCACTGCAAGACATATGTGTCACACAACTTTTGTCACAACTACCGGTCCAGTTTTGGCCGCATTCAACGGTTCACAAAGAGATAAAGTAAATAAGATTGTTACTTATATGAATAACAGTAACTAAAATGAAAAGTTTTCGAAAATACAAATCTGAAACAAATATCGACAAGATTGATGTAAGCGCTACAAAACGTGAGCACGTATCACGTTCTATCATTAATTTTCTAATAAAATTTTCTTCGTCAATCACGACAATATCATCACTATTTGAATTAACTGATACAATCTTTAATAATAAATATTACATTAAGTAGTTAAAAAATTATACTGGCGAATAAAATGCTTCTAAAAGTCCGTGTTAAATGTTCTGATATAAATTAAAACCCTTCAGTGAACGAATTGCTCATATCCTAAGAAATTTTCAAAATGTTAGTTCAGTATCGTTAATATACACATCTGAGCAAGATGTAATTTTGCTACAAATCAAGGCAAATTCTTAATAATAGAACATAGACAAAACTTTACATATATATGATTTGAATGGCCTGGCTCTTTGGCGTTGCTAGAAATGTTTTACTGGTCAACTCAACTTAGTTTGTTATAGCGTATTAAAAAAAATACAATATTCTATTTACGCCAAATTATTTTATCCCCAAAGTAATGAAAGCGTTCGAAGGTAATATACTTCACTTTCGGACTACTAACATCATGTTTGTATTTCTCGCACAACAATTAAAACGATTGGGTGAATTTCTGTTACTTTCACTGTTACAATTCTCTAGATGAATTATAATGGTGTTGCTTAAAGAATATCTGTATAACTGTATTTTATGCGGTGGTGTACTATATATGAATATTTGTGAAGTTATAAAAGGGAAAATGGTACATTTCATAGAAAAGAAATTGTTTAGACTAAAAATATTTTTATACATACAATATTTCTGTACTCGAGTTTTTATTCGGTCAATGCAACCCTTGCAGTGACTATCATCGCAGGTAAAACTGCGAAGAACAGCTTGTATTTTTTTAAGTATTTGACTGAGACACGAATACAGATAGTATGTTTCTATGCTTGTAAAATGTAAATGAACAAAAGACATTAACATTAGTTGGTGTCGTCTAAGTTTTAGCCAGTATAATGCCAGCTTTACATTAGTGCACCGTGCAAGTGTTAATTAAGCGCTGCATAGCTTGTTCTATCCTGAATATTCATCTGTAACCGTTCAAAACTATGTCAATTTAAGTCTTCAGCGATATGTGATCTGATACAACTTCATAGAATATTTAACCAAAATAAATAAGGCCTTGAATACCAAACAAGGTCAGAAAGGATCGTGGGCGCGGTGTCTATTCTGTTGATATAAAATGCAACATATTGAAAGAGGGTTTACAATCGACCCGCATGATTGTTTATTGAAGAACACGCACAATCGTTTTTTTATAACTGTGTAACCCCTATAGCAGTCGCTCTGTGAAGTTCAACCGTTTCGTAGTAGACTTAAATCCGACTCTCTAATTACGGAAGAAAGGTTCAGAGGAATGTTTATAAACGTAAGATTTATGAGACTCAAAAAAATTGCGTTCTTACTGATAAGACTGAAAATAATGCGTTACTTGCATATATCGTCGCTGACCAAATAGCTGAGACTAATGTCACACTTAATATTTAGCTTACATTCGAAAAGCTATGCACATTCTAAATTTGTCTCCGTCACAAGACCACTCTTTTTAATGCAAGACGAAATGACCGATGCAATTTCCGGCCATTCGCCACCGGATCACGCTATTTCTACCGAGCATCTATCATGCCCCATCCTTCCTTTTGACCTAATAACAGGTTGGAATAGTTCAATTGTTTACTATACACTAATGGAAATGTAAGCATTTATAATCGCTTCTGTAGTGTTAAAACAGGTCAAGCCAAATAAATTGACTTCCGATATGGTTTAAAACTAAATAGCGTCCGAATATCAAATTTAAAATGTATTCTTCAAAATCAAAAAAAATGTTTTGTCTATTTCTATAAGTATATTTATATATATAAGAATGTATTTTGAGCATAAGCATTAAATCTTTACTCATCCTATTGGGAATTCTTTTGGGCAAAATTTTGGAGGCTTTCAATTTATTGAGGTCGGGCCTCTCTCTACAGCCGTTTAATATTTTGGGACTATTTTGGTACTTAAGTAAAAGGTCATAATATGCGTAATTTGCTCTAATGTGAAATTTCTGACCCTTATTTTATAACAAGTGTTAGAAAGTATCATTTCATATTTAAAACCTCAGATGGTTTGCAAAGTAGTTGGTAATAAATATAATTTTAAAAAGCGTTAATGGTTTTAAACATAATATTACAAATTGTAAAAAAATATGTTTCAACTAACCAAAAAAATACTACCACATTGTAATGTACCTATTATAATTATAGGCGTGTTTTTTAATGTAACGAACTTAACAAGACGACATATAGGTATACGCTGTTGGAGCTAGTCTCTCAGGTATCGTTAATTAAATGTCAGTAGGCCACATACCTATACCACATTCGAAAACCGACAAGTTATTAGTGTATTTGGAACTTAATACCAGGATCATATGTATTATCACCGTGTAACGCCTAAAATAAAAACTGTATATTCAACAGTATTGCAATATTACTCATGGTATAAATATGAAAATTTGAGAGTATTGATGTTTTTTACTCTTTCACGTAAACACTACAGAACGGATTTATATGACACTTTACAGTAATATAGCTTATACATCAGAATAACACATAAAATTACTTTTACTACGATATTCGACACACGGGCGGAGCCGCTAGCAAAAGCTAATCAGATTGACAGACGCAATACACTCATGTCTGCTGTAGCTCCATATTAAACTCCTACACTTGGCGATCATAATTTTATTCCCACTTACGTAAAAGAGGACAAGCCCTCAACGGAGACCATACATATATATTTCTGAATAAACATGCTTAGATATTTGTCCTGGGTTGTATCTTCGGTCATTTTGTATTGCTTCCACTAGACCAATAAGCTTTTCTTCATCTTCTTAATAAATATTCAAACAGGTTACTTAGTGTTAACGTTCTTCAAATACAAAAGGTAATAAGTCATCATAGCTTTCGTCTCAATACAATGTGGTTTCCTAAACACTTAAAAACGTCTGCTTCCTTCCATTGGAAGGGCAATTACACTATTTCCTCTGAACACAATAGAATGTAAAAACCAAGTGGCATGACGAAGCAACAATATTAGTGAGGGTGACACAACTAGATTCGACAATGAAATGCTGAAGAATTTTGGAACGACTTAACAATCATTTCGAAAATGTCTGAGAATACAATTGTCCAGAGTGTTCAAAATGTTGCGAAAACATTTTAAACAATTTACTAGCTGTATAAGCTATAATATATGTACACATATTTCACACAACAAATCTATCTATCTAATACCTTGAAAAGATCAATTCTTGTATATATATTTATAATACTAACTTTTGCTCGCGACTTCACCCGTGTTTATGTAGGTTATCATGGTAATTCGTAGTCTTTGCCCTCTTTTAACAATCAAAGTATCTACATGACAAATTTTATTAAAATCGGTGCAGCCGTATAGCCGTAAAAGAGTAACAAAGAGACCTAATTACTTTCGCATTCATACTAACATTGGCAATGCATTGACAACACCTCCGCCCCCGCGCTCCCGACACCGCTCTCTATCATAGTAGGCGTTTAATGACGCTTCATTCGTATCAATTTTATCGTGATAACTTTTAAATTATTAAGTGTATCAATTTTGTTAAAAGTTCAATAAATATTGTAAAATGTACTTTGTTAAAGAAATCTAATTTAATTGTTTTTATGGTTCACTATTTTGGTCATAGTGACTTCCACATAAAAGGTAGATATATGCTGTCGTGGACTTTTATTTAGGATTATTCGTCTTAAATAGACGAATAATCCTACAGTAATTATCTTTATGTAAATCCAACGATTTGGGCAGCGCACGCTAAGATAGCTCTCAAACTTACATAACAGTTATCGTTATATTATGACCAAATTATGAAAAATCTCCATAAATTTTAACTTATTATGTTATTCTGATTTCTAAGCTATATAGTAAAACAGCTTAGAAGAACGGATTTTCATGACAATTTGCTACTGCAAGTAGTTTTTGCGTGAAAGAGTAACAAACATACATCCTTACAACAAACGCATTTATAATATTAGTAGAATGTTAGTAGGATGAATCTCGGAAACGGCTTAACGATTCTTATGAAATTTAGTATGCAGGGGATTTTGGATTAGGATTCAGAAATTAAAAGAATTTAGAAAGTTTTCCAAACAGAAAATATCGAGCAAGCTTGGTCATCTAGATACTTTAATAATACCTACCTAACCTCCAGCTTATTTTTATTTTATTTTTTTTATTATATAGCGGGCAAACGAGCAGACGTATCGCCCGATGGTAAGCGATTACCGTCCACTATGGACACCCGCAACACCAGAGGCGTTACAAGTGCGTTGCCGGCCTTTTAGGAAGGAATTTGAACAGAATTAAACTGATTTTTTTTGGACATTAATTTAAACTAATTTTCATAACCTTAGAACGTAATGTGTTTTGTTCAAAGATTCTTACCTGAAATTGAAACGTTTTGGTCCGAAATTCATAATGGTAACTAGTTATTTCAAAATATTACAATGAAATATACAATATAGCTTTCTTAATCATAAAACCTAACGTTAAGACATTCAGACAATCTTACTTTATCAAAAGTATTGATAAAAGTTTTAACTAAACAAGTCCGCCATTTTTTCCAGACACACACAATTCGGTATCCGTGTACAGAGCCGATATGAATAGATCACGTTAGATAATTATATCGATAAGAATTTTGACGTCATGAATTCAAAGAATAAAAATTTTATTTGCATGTATATGTAGTTACTAGATAAAACAATTGAATTTCAATCAAAATGATGTAACGCTCATTTGTCAAATAGAATTTCATTTTAATAATCCTTTCAAAACGTCTGTACTTCTAAGTACTATGTGTATAGTGTACTTCAATGACGCTTCATTAAAATAATGACAGCATTAAATCAATGCCGGTAAAAATCTCAAAATGCCTGCTTTCGTCTGAAACAAATTTGTTACTAAGCAGGCTCTATCGGTGATATTTTTCACATTATTAGATATTGTATGACTTGGTACAGACTAGATAACATTATCTAAGTATGCGTCTATCTATTGTATACACTAATAAATAAATTGATGTCAATGTCTTCATGTGAATATAGGCAATTTCGGTTGAACTAAATTAATGTATAGCCCAGGCATGTTAGTCAAATGAAGGCAAGAATCTCGGAATGAGAGATATTCGTCTGAAAACATGCATAAACCTTTATTTTGACACACTAAAACTTGACCCAATACCTACCTATGGTAGGGTGTCCGCGTCTACAGATATCCCAATGTCAAAAGGAAAAAAAACTATTTTTTTACACATTTATTGCAAATATTTCGTTTCCTATGGGTTTTATGCTACGAGTATTTGTATGTTAATAAATACTGTAAAGGATTAAATTCTCTACAATTTCTGTTAAACATTTTTTTATATTTTATAACCTTTTTTTTAGTCAATATTTTAGTCGACTATCTCTCATTCCGACGAAAAACCCCTAATACTCCTGGACTATTAATAATACATTCATTAAGGTCCCAAATATATTTTTTATAATTAGATATCTTGTTAAAATTAAACCTACTGAGACTGCAGCAGTGTTCAGGGTATTCCCTATCTATATTTACTTCATTAGATGTAAATATATTAGAGTAATTGGAAATAATTAATATCAATACGCTTAGCGCTTGCCACAAAACCGCTATGTTGTCTTGTTGTGGTTTTGCTTATACTAAATAATTTCAGATAAAGTGCTATTTCAAGCCCTACCTAAAGAAAATATAAATATAGATACTCTGTAGTAGGCGTTACACATTCCACAAATTTGACTGTTGAATAATAAAACACGACGTTAAATATTGGCTTCCCTACTGGGGGTTCCCTGACTGTATCATCTTGACAAGAAATTATAGGTTAGGGAGCAAGTCGTCCCAAGAAAACCCCTAGAGAATATTCAGTGGTATAATCGTTCCCAATACCTAAACTAACCTGAGCCCAGGTGCCTACTATTAAATAAGAAGGGTGACATTGGTCCCTGATCCCAGTTTTGAACCGCTGAATATTCTCTATTCATTCTCTCAGTCTTCGTAATAATTTATTTATCAAGGTCAAAATAATAATTCTAAATAGAAATACGCCTACGTGTCGCGTTTTCAAAGGAGGTCGTCGTGCTGATCCGTATGAATGACAGTTTTTCGAAGACAACGTAAATGATAGAGGGAAGTGAAGTAGAGAGCCAAGAAAAGCTGACCTCACCACCATGTGGGATGAGGGAGAGGAAGTCCTTATTTCTCAAAACCTTCTATATATTGGGTCCATATTGGTTTACTCATAGAATACGTAAAAATACAGACAGGTTTCGTATTTGCAGTAACTTTCAATGCAATACATAAACTAAGGAACGAAATGTGATTCCTCTGTTTAAAACGAATTATAAACTGACATTTATTTAGTTCCGTGGTAATTAACGCAATAGTTATGCCAGTTGAAACCCACACTCGTCTAAATTTTTACGTTCGCTTTGACCTTGCTTGCACACAAGGCGAAATGAACCTACTTCATATTTGCCACTTCCCAAACTAAACGAGCGAGGTTAAATATCAAATCAAAGGAACTGTCTCAAAATTTGATAGTATTAATTGCAAAATAAGAAGAGTAATGTACACTACTGAACAAAGGAACGTACAAAAGTCTAAAATGTTTACCTGATTATCACATTGTTCTCTTTATGGTGATACATTATGTACGCGTAGCATTGTTTAATCATCTTCACACTCCGAAATGGTCTTATTAGCAGTATATAAATTACTTGAAAAAGCAATCTCAAGGATTTCCACGGCAATAACTCAGCCACCGTTACAGCAAGCATGACTACCACAGAATCAAAATTAAGATCTGCTTATTTCTGACGGACAATTATTTCCTTATTTTCTGGATTTAATGCATTGATTTTTTGGATTCCGTACCACAAAAGGGAAAAAAACCCTTATAAGATCACTTTGTTGTCTGTCTGTCATGACCCTTTTTCTTAGGAACACATGGAGGTATCAAGCTTATATTCATCTCAAATTCCCATTTCTACAGTTTGTATTGTGAAAAAAAACAAACTTCTAAGGCAACGCAATCAAAAGAAACAGCCGCTTATGTTGCAATTTTTCGACACTCGTAAGGAAATCAAAACCTACAGAGTACTTCTCATGAACTTAGAATCTTGAAATTTGGTACGGAGCAACGTCTTATCGCACAGATAAAAAAAATGCGAAAAGCATTAATTTTTAGTTACATCATACAATATATCTACAGGATAGTTCGGAACCCTCGGTGCGCGAGTCCGACTCGCACTTGGCCGGTTTTTTTAACAATGATCATTGCCGACATTATATTGTATTACCAGCGATCATAAATACGAAAGACTAAATAAGAATAGAATAGAATTGATGGTAATTGACCTTCACCATATCTAATCTAGTATATAAAATTGTCATGTCGCGTTGTTTGTTATCAAACTCTTACGAAACGGCTGAACCGATTTTTATGAAACTTTGTGTGCATATCGGGTAGGTCTGAGAATCGGCCAACATCTATTTTTCATACCCCTAAATGATAAGGGTGATTCAACTTAATTTTTTTTTTAATGCCAATACAACTTTTGCCGGTTCAGCTAGTTATATCTAAATCTGATGTCTGATATGTGTTAGTGTATGTTCATATTAACTGTCCTAGTCCCTTGACCCCAGTGATTACGTCGATTAAATCATCGGCTTGAGACACGGTAAGGGGGCTAGTTGCATGGCCTGTGGGCAGCTATTATACCAGTGGACCCTCTCGTAAACTCTCGTGGGTGACGGTCACTGATTGATGGTTTCCGCTTATTGTGTCACTACTCCCTCGCATAACCTACAAGTGACTAAGCGTAGCTCAATTTCGTTAAAGCGTTCATCGCAACACCTTGAACCAAAATGGACCATAATGTTTTATAACACATTTTGTTACTAAAAATAGCAGACGGCTTGTTAGTATTTCGTCAAAAGGAATAATTTTAAATAAAAAGAGATAATTGAATTTCAGAACAAGCGACTGATTTAAATAACAAGACGTTTTTGATTTAGTTATAAATATCCGAACGCCCTGAAATTATAATTCCAAAGTCCAATTAAGATCCTGTTCATTAAATTTTGCTTGTGCTTAGAGGGGTTTTCTCATCAGTTATTTAATCTATAATTTACGTTACGATCAATGGTGGTAATATAGGCTTGGTAATTGTGTAGGGGTGCGTTCAAATATCATGTGTATAACAGCCAACCAACCTATTTGAGGTTTTCTGGGGCGTCCTCATTTCGTAGGGTCATCGCCTCTTCCCATCCAACGAGGCGTATTGACCTCATAAATATTTTCAATGTAACAAAGACTAATAATATTTGCGATCTTACGAGAGAAAATTAATAACGTCATAGTATGTTTTGGTGACACCCAGTAGTCACAATATTCGCACTCAGAATACTCTGCAAACGATAAAAAAAGTTACGATGAGTCAACTCGCAAATATAAAACGCGACGATACAGACAAGTTCACAGGAAATTGTAGAAACATTTATACAGAGAATAATAAAGCTATAAATATTATTATTATTACAGAATCATTATCAAATGCGTCATCACCAGCAAACGTTATAAGTTGATGGAATATGAAAAGTACCTCACACTTCCTATTTTTTCCGATTGTCTAAAAAAGTTTTCGTAAACGACAAACTGATGACAGTATTCTCAAAATGGAGATTAGCAACCTACATTAGCTGTGAGAGGTCAGTGACTACTTGTGACTCGGTTTATCGTAAATTTGGTAGTTTTTAGCTTTTTCACCGTTGGCTTATTGTCACCGGCATTAACCAGTAATAGATGAATGTTAAGAAATGTACATTAATACGAGTAAACCTGCATTTCTTTATTAATTTTATAGTAACTGAACAGGTGCTTTAAGCCATGTGAAAATTTATTTAAACACACCGTGTAGGCTGATTTAGCTGACATCGTTGGCTAGTATATCAAACGTCTGAAATTGGACCTCGACTAGTTTTATACTTCACAAGTTTCCAATTCAACGCATCACTACATATTTATATTGCAGAGTCGATGATATCACTGTACTGTTATTTAAAAGTCCGTCCTTTATATCTACTTTCAAGCAGCATGAGTCATGTGACCGAGTCCACTTCAGACTGTATTTTAATCATAACGACTAATGGTGGGCTACCAATGACGATCGACGTCTACGTCTCGAACGCAACAGTAGCGGGTATTAGAAAAAAGAGTTTTGTATGAAGTATCTTATATATAAAATTCTCGTGTCACGGGGTGCGTAATCGAACTCCTCCGAAACGGCTCGACCGATTTTGATGAAATTTTTTGTAATTATCCGGTATCTATGAGAATCGGTTGTAATCTATTTTTCATCCCCCTAAATGTTAGGGGTAGTCCACCCCTAATTTTTTTTTTTTTGACAAAATTTTTAATTTCTATTTTTTTATGATGCAGCATTAGAAAATACATACAACCCTAGATTTTCAACCCTCTACGATCAACCCCTATTTTTCCATCGCGATTTTTATTGACCCACCTTTACAACATATATTCCCTTTTATGGCAAAGCAACGTTTGCCGGGACAGCTAGTTATTGTATAAAAGAATCCTCCGAGTGGTGACGGATTAAGAATACAGAGTGTCATTACCCTTATTTTATTTATTCATCTCGTAAGAGACGACTAAGGCCCATATTATAAAACGCGTCTCAATCGTGAATAAATTTCAAAACTGATTTCAACAAGAGATTTTATTATTGAACGTCTCTTGAAACAAGATTCTCTGATCCTTAATCAAGTGAGTGAAAATCAATGAATCTTTGTAAATAGATTCATTGATTCTTATTTTAGAACGATGTTTATGTCAAAATTATTCCTGAAAGGAGATTTTGATATAAACATAGTCTTTCAGCAATAATTTTGACAGATGTGATCTCTGTTTACCTGAGACAAGCTCAATCTAGGCTCAAGTGGTAATTTTTAAGGCATTTTAGGGGAAATTAACGTATTTTATCATGATGTTTCTGAATAACAACGAAAGGTTTACTTTTCACCTAAAGTGCTTTATTTACGAAAAAAATACTAATCATACACATTTAACTATTTGTTTCAATAATCTACCACAACCTTTCGATTTATGACAAAAATATTACATTAGTTTAAATAAAGTTTGTAGATATGTTTTAGTTAAAAAATATTAAACATGGTACCTGGATAGTTTTTAAATTAAAATAGAGAAAAGAAACTAACTAGTGTAATGTCATTAAAATACATACTAGTTTTTATATTAATATTTCTACGGCTTTGTGAGAACTTTTATATGGTACCGTTTTTTAAGGAATACATTAAAATACACAACAAGATTTTGTGTTAAAAAAGTATAATTTCATTACAAAAAAAGTATAAATCTTAATTAAAATTGGTACCCACCCAGTAAGCAAAAATAATTTTGAATAATATTTAAATTAACTACAAGTTTAAGGGGTGTGACTCGTTGAGAATTGTGTAGTCCTTGCCACAGACCTTAGAGCAAAACGGGCCGGCAACCGGAGGGAGACGGGGGATACATAACAGACTGTACTTTTTTGCGGGAGGACATATTAACACATACACATTTTAGACTCACGTACAAAAACAATCGCCTGTCACTACGCACTCAGACATAACGATTTAAACAAAATGTTCAGAATTTCACGAACAACTAGATAAATACATTGTGTCATAACAGTATTACGCGTAGGCACATTTGAGCTTATACTTTGACTAAGTATGGCTACACTGCTTTATGTCACAGACACAATTGCAGTGGTATTAATTACAGACATCTAATGAGCGCTTGTCATTTTTTTTAATCTCACGATATAAATGAGAAATAGAAACGGCAAATGCAATATCTTAAACTAACCTACATACATGCGCCCGTATCGATTGTCATGTGTGTAGTCAACGGAACGAGACTCGCTTCTTGTTCTGACGTCATAGCTTAAATGTAGATCGTGTATTACAGCCTTAGTCCGACCTCGATATAAATCCGTGGGAAGACGCATTATGGTCCTGTCTCGACTCACAATGGGGCCTCACTGTTCTATACATTAGATCCGTTACACGTCCCATGAGAGCTAATGCGATGCCTCCGTTATCATTGACTTCAATAAACACTAATGGCTATAAGTAACAATAGTATCACTTAGAATATTTTGTTTCTAAATAACTTTGTATTTGATTGTGAAAAGGTGGTAACGATTTAATTGTGCTTTTGTCTATGAAAGTAAGACGTTTGAAGTTAGACACGTCTTATCGTCGAAAGACTTTAATAATACTCGTATAATTATTACACTATAATTTTGTAATCTAGATATACTTGTGGTTAATAAATATATTTATAAATTATAAGTATTAGTTTTAACAGGCTAATAGTGCCTAGTGTCTATTTGTATTTAGAAGGAAAATAATACATCAAATATATTTTGTATTTCCTTATACTAAGTTGTGTTCAATTTACTATTTACATTTGTTATTATTGCTGTAGTATTACGGTGATTGTGGATTACCCTAAAAATATTGTTTCGATTATAAATATCACAATATTTAATTGGGTAATTCTTTCATACTTACAATTAATCTTACTTGCTGAATGAAGAATTCTGTATAAAAAAATAACCTTCCCAATATAAATCCGACATACAAAATGTAAATAAGTGAGATATTTCTAAAAATGTATTCAACTTACCACAAAAAACTAATAAATGGTTAGCTTTAAAGTATAAAACAATAGGTTAATTATATGTCTGAAACTACAATTTTGTTTACCTTTTTCCCCAAGGTGAATTGTTTGGTTTGGTATTTAAAATCTGAATAGTCAGGTTTTGAATTTGAAACTGTTCTAAAACATACAGAAAAATTTAGAACTATACCAATCCTTTTTGGCGACACAGGGCACTTTATCGTACCGTTCACAGTGATAACAAAATAGTTCAAAATACCTCCTTAATTTTCAGAAACTAGTCACTAGTTATGAAAGTGAAGAAACAGCTTACTAGTAAATATGCCGAATGTTTACTTGCCACATTATTTACCTTATCAATTTTTTGCAGTCTCATCTTACACTTGACATTCAAGAGACGTCACTTAGAAGTTGTAATACATTCTGCAGTTTTTTTATCTTTCAAAATGGCGAAGTGATATTAAACACACAAAATTTTTAGTCGAATTGTATACCTACCTTCCTATGAAGTTTGGGTCTGAACTGATCAGCTATTGTTATTTTAATTGATGGACATCATGTTTAAAATATGGTAGGTACATTTTCAACTCAAAAATGATGTCACAGTGATACATACGCATTTAGATGTTTTGCTACACTTCTCATGAACATTAACAGCTTAGTATTGAAACATTTGTTCAACAATATACTCGGTAAACAAGCTGAAAATGATTCATACAGTGATATGGTCGTCTGGTTCTCTTGGACTTTGTGAATTGACTAACATAAGCAATCGTTTTGCCTTGATTCACTGATGTGAATAAAACGATTATTAACGATATCGTCTGATAATGACACTAGCTTTTAATTTTTTCCAAAACTTGTAGTGATTGGCCAAAACGAATATCATTAAAAACATTTGGATAGGTTAAACTTTACATATATTATATTTATACCTAGCTCGGCATCTTAATTCGTCATTATTTTAAGTAGCTCCTTCTTTATTCAAGGGCTGAACGCATATTTCTATATTTACAGCTTAATGCACGTTGATAATTCTTTAATTACACTAGTTTACAAAATATAAAAAAATTCATGTCCTTCCAGTAAATTTCATATCGTTTTATTTAGTGACAATAACTAAACGCAAACATATATTTGTTTTATTTTTATCACGTCAAAGAATCTAGTTATCGACACATTTTATTTTAAGACTACCTACAAGTTGGTTCTGAATTCATCTTAAAATTTTGCTGCATTGTAGTGTTTAGTTAGATTAATATTTGTTTTTAAAATGTCAAAAAGGTCGTGTAAAGTTCATCCTGACCGTTTTTGTTACGTTTGTGGTGAACTTATTATATCTAACAAAGGATATCCCATAACGAAATCTCTAAAGGAAGCATATTTTCATTATTTCAAAATTTCGGTCTCTCACCAGGACAAAAAGTGGGTTCCTCATGTTTTTTGTGAAAGATGTAGAAAAACGCTAAGCTCCTGGGCTGCAGGTGCAAAAATATATTTGAATTTTAATATGCCAATGATATGGAGGGAACCATCCAACCACGAAAATGACTGTTTTTTCTGTCTCACTAAGAGATTTGGTTTTAATCAGAAAAACAAAGATAAAATTATATATGCAGATGTTTCTTCGGTTACTAAACCTATCTACAGCTCAGACAAGCAACAAGTTCTAGAACCTCCCGGTTGTTCCAGCACAACATTGATGACTAACACTGAATCCGAAGAAGATCAAATTAAAAGTGACACAAGTTCAGATGAATTTGTTAATGTTCATGAAGAACCACATATGATAACTCAGTCTGAACTGAATGATTTAGTAAGAGATTTAAGCTTATCTAAATCCAAAGCTGAATTACTTGGTTCACGACTGCAACAATGGAGGTTACTTGCCCCCAACAATAGAGTTACTATGTATCGTAAGCGAAGTGAATGTTTTACAACATATTTCAAGAAAGAAAACGAATTTTGTTACTGTTAATTGCTGATTTATTACATAATTTTCAGCAAATGGGTGTCAGCATGTCTCTGAAAATTCATTTCCTTCATTCGCACCTTGATTTCTTCCCTGAAAACCTCGGAGAAACCAGCGACGAACATGGAGAAAGATTTCATCAGGAGTTGAAATTGTATGAACAAAATTATCAAGGGTACTGGGACCAAGCCATGTTAGGTGATCATTGCTGGTCTGTTATAAGAGAAACAGAGTCAAATCAATACAAGAAAAAAGCTAAAGCAATCTATTTTTATTTTTTTTGAAATATTTTTAAAGGCATTTTTTTGTAAATTAAAAATAATAAATATTTTGGAAACGTGACGTGTTGGATTTTTTTCATATATTTTTTTAAACTCGGTGCATCTCAAATGATAAGAAAAAACACTTTTCATTTCAAGGACAAAAACCATGTAAACTAGTGTTATTATTAAAAGTATGAATATAAATATAATTAAGTAGACAGTAGATACACAAGTAAAATATAACTTTAAAAGTTGAAATTCAAATAAAAACAACAAATTTCGTGATTATTATTTGTATCTGCTAATTAAATTAATTAATACCACACTAGTGTTCCATACTATGTAAAACTAACCGCAACTGAGTTGAATCTCAATGACTGCCACGTGACTGCAAGGTTGTCCGGTACAAGAGCACCGAACGGTGCTCCCGCACTATTCGGTGCGGTGGCGTCAGCTGATAAGCTGACGCTGTTATTAACGTTTAGGTAAAAATAAGATTCACGCTTAATAGGTGGCAAAAATAACCAGTCTGACTCAACTGCCAAGACATATACATACACTTGTGAAGTAGAATACACATACATACAATTAAACATTTACATATAAACAGTACTTAAGATCCCACTGCAATTATAAAATAATTAAAAATTTAAATACAAAAAGCGGAAAAGAAAAATTACTATATGGTATGATATTCGTTCACCACTAGAGCTGGCGGACAGGGAAAGTACCATTAATTTACAGACAACCAACACAGTTCAACCATTGTCAATATTAACACAAATGGCTTTGCTTATTCTTTTATACACTACGCACACATCGAGAGACTTGTTCCTTACATATCTTCTATATTTAATAAATAAAAATAGAGTGATGCTTAAAGCAAAACCGGAGAATTAATAGACTTAATATACGTTGAAATGTCATGATGATTCTTTTAAAAAGAAAAATGTAGCTAATTTTGTTGGTACAATCCTAAAGTTTCCCACAGAACGACATGTGTCGCGTCTGCTAGTATTTGATAATATATATTATTGTTTAATATTTCTTCAACTGTTCCTTGTTTTTTTTCCTGTTATCCAGCAAGTAATTGAGACAAGGCTGGTTTGTCTAGAATACGGCCCCAAAATCTGTACGTATTCATCTAGGACCTGTTCAAATAGAAAACTTGAGAAGTGTTTAGTACTGAGTTATAATAAATATTAAGCCACGTACGAAACCAGCAACGAATCTCTACCTCGCGTATTTAGGAAAAGGTAACAAGGAATTTAAAACATTCAATCAACACCTAAAATAGCTACAAATTGAAATTAGAACTAACTCAAACTAACCAAACCATTACATAATTGGCTTTAGTCAATCACTATAGTCGTTCCAATACTTTATTTAACTTTTGACAGATCACGCACATAAAGTTTTATAATAATTTTTGATACAATGTACTACAGATAATACTGTACTTTATGGGCGGGCTCCGCCTACTTAGGGATGTGTCATTCGTAATTAATGACCAGTATGACCACAGACTATAAAAACGGTTTTGAAATAAATCGATTATCGATTATATTAATAAAACATATCACAAATCCTTTTACTGTTCCTGCATGACAAATAATCAGTCGTTCGCCTTTTCCCATTGGTACTGTAGAAGTGGAGCCAACGGTGTTGTCAGTCCAAGTTTTTGACAGCGTATGATTCGCATTGAGCCAAGTTTCATCTGTGAAAACAACATTCGACCAATCTTCTATTTTTTCTGCTTGTCTTAAAAAATCGCATCTATACAAAGCAATATCATTGCGTTCCATTAAAATTTTTCGTTTGTCACATTTTTGGAATAACATTCCAATGTCTTTCAATACCTTTGTCAGAGAAGATTTTTGACCACGGAACAAACCACTATTTCGAAGAGATTGTGTTAGTTTTTTTAATGTTGGAATCTCTTTTCTTTGGTAATAGTCGTGTATATGACGACGAATAGCATCAGCGTCAAAATTGTCAACGGCTGTAACTTTACTAGGCTGACGTTTTTTCTTAGGTGTAGATAGCTTATTCTGTTCCATGCCACTGCTGCCGTAGCCTTCTTTTGTTATTTTTGCCACTGTTGGAGCAATAATACCTAATGCTGCTGCAACACGGTCTCTAACTTGAGTCACTGGTATAAGAGGCCCACCATTACGGCTTTCCTTTTCAAAGTATTCACGAAGTCGCAAGACAAACTCTCTTGTTTGTCCTTTGAGTACTTTCTTTTTTGGCATTTTGACAGTAACGAAGGCAGGAACGATACGCTCAACTCAACCAAACGTGAGAATTCACAAATAAATCAATACGGAGGAATATAAATACTCAACTATATTGAAGGTTACTCATTGAAATACTGTAGATTATTTTAAAATAGACATAGAGAGATTTAATAAAGATCATCAATAGTTTAACAAATACAATATTAACCACTGAATTACAACACAATACAATAATACATTTTGAAAATTCAGTTCCTTTTATATATTTTTTCATGACATAGAACCGTCATATTTGAACAACATTCTTTTAATCCATTTCTTCTTTATTTTGACAAAGGAGGTCGCACATTGAAACACATAGAAATATGAAGTACGAAATTATCTATAAAATAATGAGTTTGTTAAATCGATTAAAACTTCTTAATGCATAAAATCGATCGATGAAAGAAATCGAATAGGTAACGGGTCAGGGTATCACTATTTGATTAAGTATTAGAGCTGTCAAAAGTTAAATAAACTATTGGAACGACTATATGTATTTATTCATAGGCATATAAAATGGACCTACTTATGCAACAAGGAACCAATCCATACACATGCCAAATCAAAGAATTATCCTTATCTCCTTATAAATAGGGTTCTTATTTAGTATGTTAGTGGATTGGTCCCTTGTTGCATAAGTAGGTCCAAATATTTTCAATTAATTCAAATCTCACTAATAAGACGAGTAAAATTGCATACCTTTTATATAGGTATGTATGTAACAGTACTGTTCTGCTAAGTGTTAAAATTGTAGTTAGCACACATATCATGTACCAAGCACGCAATCGTTGCACGGATTGAATGAAAAAAATATGATAATATCCTTGGCCACAAATACTTGAGCCGTTTCTGTCACAGTTGCTTAATGAAAATTATTCTTAGTAAATTGTGTTATAACTTGATTGTATCGCGGGCTATAGGTCTGACCAATTTGGACGATAACAATAAACTAGCGAGTTTAATAATCGTGGCGTCTCGGCCAGTAGCGTGTCGCATTCCTGGAATACCAACGCTGATTGGCAATAATGAAGGGTCAACATTATTAGAAACTTACTGACTGGGCACACTCGCCTAATAAAACGAATTAGAATGTAACCAGGACGTTACTAAATGCATGATTCGCATATAACCGAATTATACAACCGGTTACTAGCAGCAATAAACACAATAAACAGTTCTTTAATAAATAGCGACGTTTAGATGGTTCATATAGTTTTATTTATGTATTCGTCTAAGGTGTTATTTATCTGTTAGGAGAACTTTTACTTCCAATGTAACAACATACGTTGTTCATTCACCGGTGGTAAGGATGAAATATCATACCTACAATAGCTTCAAGCTAATCGAGGCTTCAAAGAAGCATTAGCAAATTATAATGTGTACTTGGAAAATGTAAAAAAGTATGTACCTAAATAGTCTTTTTACAATGACTAGTGGTCGCCCAGAGGTCATAATTCGACCATAATTCTTTAAATTTTTGACTTAGAACTTTTATGGATTTCCTTCATCTAAAGCTATTTACACCTCTTTATTCAAAGACATGTAAATAGCTTGGCTAATTTCATCATGGCTACGTTTGATATTCAGTATGACAATAAAAACAAAAAAATAAACATATTTTTAGTTTGACATACTACATTTGTGTATATGGATATTTGTGTATGTGTGTGTCATGCGCATGATAGTGTGTATATTAATTTAATGTAAGTATTTTTATGCATAAGTAATTTAAGAAAATATTAGCAAAATGCACTTCTTTTCTATACCTATAAACTATAAGTGTGCGCCATACTAATCCGTCAGCGTAATTTTCGTAAAAGTGGTATAAAGTTTTTGCTTAACGTATTGATATACTCGTATTTAATACTAGCTGAACCCCGCGGTGCTACCCGCGGTACAAAAATAATCACAGGCAACGTCGCGAGGCGAAGCTTGTATCTTTATAAATTATAACCTACGTGTTATTCTAATGTATAAGCTATATTATTGTAAATCGTAAAATAAGTAACTTTTCTGGTTGATTTTTTACACCTTGTTTCTTGAAAAACGCAAATATCTTACGGAACCCTATTTTTTTCCAAAATAAAATATAGCCTATGTTACTCGTGGATAATGTAGCTTTCGAATGGTGAAAGAATTTTTTAAATCGGTCCAGTACTTTTTGAGTTTATTCGTTACATACAAAAATACAAATCTTTCCTCTTTATAATATTAGTGTAGATATAGTAGACAAAATGCTTAATTTAAACTCTTTCTTTTTCTGTTAAATAGATAACACACTACGAACATATTCTGTCGTGAGGACTTTACAAATATGCGTGAAACGGATCCAAATTGGCTGCCTCGGTGGTGCAGTGGTAGTGAATGCGACTGCTGTGCTCGAGGTCTCGGGTTCAAATCCTGGGTCGGACCAAGTGTTTGTGTAATCTACAAATATTTATTTCGGAGTTTGGGTGTTTTCTATGTATAACATATATATACATATGTATGTATATACAAAAAAATGTGTATTCATATCTGTTGTCTAGTACCAATAACACAAGCTCTGCTTAACTTGGGACTAGATAGCGTTGTGTGTTAAATGTCCGAAATATTTATTTATTTATTTTAAATAACATCCAGGCTCAGAACAACAATTTGATGACCACACAAAGGGTTATACTATATGGTGATCGAACCCACAAGTATCAGCGCAGAAAGGAGCGAAGTGACCGCTAGGATCACTACGCAATCCGCGCAGTTTTAAAATCAATATATTCAATTTTATGATTGTCTACACCCCTATTTTCTTGTTTAATCTTGTATTGATATTATTCACTTAACGTATGCCATAACACGGATGAACAACGAAGTTAAAGAAGCTTTAGAGGAAATCGCCAACCAAGGCAATCATTAACCATGACAATACAAGCTCCAATGGTGCACAAAAAGAATTTACATTTATAAATTAAGAATAATGAAGTTCGTCAATTCGTCAACCTTGTAGCGGTAATGGATGCGAATGCCACCGAGATGACGACAGTATACTGTAGTTACATGGCCGTCGGTCTGTTACTATGAACAATATTAAAGTACAGTTAGTACAATTACAGAAAGAATACTAGACCAGAAAACTAGTCAGTTAGAAACTTAAGTGAGTCGGTACATCGATATTCCATTTAAACTTGAATTTTTTTGTTAATTCTGAATGTAAAATATCGCATTTAAAAGTATAAAAATATACTCAACTACATGTCTAGTATAATTTAAAACATGACATGCTTTAGAGCCAGTGACATGAATAAACAGAAATAAAAAAAGATATTGCGATTAAACGCCAGATGATAAACACTTTATAACAAAGATATACCTAATTCAGTTGGACAACTCAATCAAAACAATAAAACTTGACAATAGAGCTCTTATTAAAACATTTGGAACTACGACAAAACTAAGAAACTATACTAAAAAGCGACGTCGGTCGCTTTATAGAATGTCTATTGTGTTGTGAGCCCGGCCAGGCATATTTTCCTGGAGTCAATATAGTCTTAAAACATTATTAAGAACATATTAATTTTAAGTATCGAGTATTCCTGTGAGGTTGTATTTTCGGCCGAGACTATAGTTAAATTAGGCGGCGAATTATACCGCATTTGCCTCAAAGAATTTGAGTGAATATAAACCTCAATCTTTCGAGTTGGGTAATAGACGAAGACTTTTATTGATTTGCACAAGTTCAAGGTATAATTAATTATAAACAAGGTTGAAATAAGAATAAATGACGTCGAATATATACGTCAAGAAATCGTGGTGGCCGCTTTCCGTCGAGACGCTGTCCACTTTTACTTTCGCCCTCGTACATTCACCTGGGCAGAGAGCGGTCAAAGACGCCCTACATACCGCACAATCTATGTTTACAACTTCTATAATAGCCAAACACAACTATATCGACAGCGTAAGCAATCAGGACGTAAGCGTAATCTACTTTACTAGATAAACTAGTAAAAAAACTCGGCGAAGTGCGAGTCGGACTCGCGTAGGAAGGGTTCTGTACCATTATCTATATATTTTAAGCGTCTACCTGTTGCCGTTATCAGGGCTCATACACATAACTGCGATGCGACGCCGCATCGCAGGAACTTGCGATACGAATTCGTGCGGCAAAGCGTTGGTTCAGGTTTTCTTTCGACGGCCCGGGAGGACGATATCCACTCGGACCCGATCCGCCGCCGGCGCACGGGGCGACGGAGGCGCGCCTATCAGCGCCTCATGCCGCCCTGAGTGTGGCCGCGGATGGACGGGATGGGTTTTCCCCTCCATCCGCATTACAGGCCAACCGCGAGGGGGCGACGTACGCGTGTGCCGTGCGTCGCCTAAATTGAGAGTTTTTACCATTAGAGGGTGCCCGCTTCAGTGCGGGCAGGCGCTGGGAAGGGTCCGGCGTGTTAATAACAGCGATTCCCGGACCCCTCCCTTCTCAGGCGCAGAGTTGGCACACCGTGTGGTTTTAGTCGGTTCGATTCCGACACATCGCCCCGCCGCAAACCCCGGCGGGGTGACGGCCCGAGGGGGTTTCCACACGTAACAAAAAAAAAAAAAAAATGTTTTCTTTCGACGGTATTCAACCGTATTGGAGGTGGTTTTTAGGAATACCGACAAAGATCGCAAAAAAATCATGTTTGCTGTATGGGAACTCCTTAAATATTTATTTTATTGTTTTTTGATTTTGTTGTTACGGCGGCAACAGAAATACATCATCTCCAAAAATTTCAAGTGTCTGACTATCAGTTTTTTTTTTTTTTCTTTTTTATTGTATAGGGGGCAAACGAGCAGACGTATCACCTGATGGTAAGCGATTACCGCCGCCCATGGATACCCGCAACACCAGAGGCGTCACAAGTGCGTTGCCGGCCTTTTAGGAAGGAGTACGCTCTTTTCTTGAAGGTTTGAAGGTTTGACAGTTCATGAGATACAACTTGGTGACAGACGGACGTATAGACAGACAGACGGACAGCGAAGTCTTAGTAATAGGGTCCCGTTTTACCCTTTGGTAATTGCGATTCTGTTTGATTATTCAATAGATAGTCAATAGACATGATATTCCTCATTATAAAGATTCATTACTGGTACAACATGATATTTAATGTCAAAACGACAGGCTGTAGTTAATAGCATATTTTTTTTATATTTTCATAACTTTTGTTCGCGCCCCCATCCACGTTAGTTATCACGGTAAAGTGTAGCCTAAGTCCTTCCTTAAGAATCACAGTATCTCCACACCAATTTTCCAGTTGCATTTGGTGCAACTGTATAACCTTGGAAGTGAAATGGACAGACAGAGTTAATTTAGAATTTACAATATTTAATTTCATTGTTTTGCTGTTCTTTAGTTTGAAATCAAACTCCAAGCTTCTGACGCGTTTCCGCAAGTAAACGTTTTACACTGTCCACATCATATGGGGTATTTTTATCCAATTACTTAATTCTACTAAGTACTGGAGCAGTACCTAATCCAATTAAAAATAGTATATTAACATGTAAAATTGATAAACTCCCATGGTGGTATGTAAATGTGTTATTTTTACTAATAATGTTCATAACATTCGCCTGCGGTGTTCCCAGACCAATACGACCTTCAAACCTTCAAGAAAAGAGCGTACTCCTTCCTAAAAGGCAGGCAACGCACTTGTAACGCCTCCAGTGTTGCGGGTGTCCATGGGCGGCGGTAATCGCTTACCACCAGGCGATACGTCTGCTCGTTTGCCACCTATATAATAAAAAAAAAAAAGATAAGAATGTCTTGTTTATTCCCTAAAGTGTTAAAGACAAGTGTATTTAATTAAATATCTGCATTGTTAGTTTAATTTCATTTAGGTACATGACAACATTAGTTGAACTTCTAACAGTGTATATGTCAAAAATAAATAATTTTCAATAAACTGAAAGAACAGTATAAAAACAAGTGATTTAAGGTATACTTCAAATTTTAGCTTAATCGGAAATTGGGATGTGGTTCAAATTCTACTTGCAAGATTTGATTACAGACAAACATCAGGATGCACTTATAGAAGTTACCAACTACATGTGTGTTTGAAATAAGTAACAGGTGTGCATGAGTTTACTAGAGCAGAACATACCTTACATATGAATAAACCTAATAGCAACACGTCGCCTGGAATGTCAGTAAAAAAGTAAATGTTTTGCATTAACTAACTAGCTGTTGGGACCAGGTTACTCTCGGTGCTCCCAAGGTTACTCATTATTTCTTCTGTTTTAAAAACTTTACAAATAATATATAGTTTATTTTAATTACTTTTCAGTCTGACTACTGTCATAAATACTTTAAACCAAGATTCTAAAGAATAACCATATCTTAAGTCAAATTAACTGAATAGTAATTAGAAAGTTTAAAATGTTAGAATAGAAAGTAATAGATTATACATAATATAAGAATGTTGTTTGTATTTTATGTGCATTTTTTTATATTATCATAATATGTATTGTATAGTTTTAATCATGTTTCATGCGTAACTTTAATTTATACCCGAAAAGGGACTATACATGAAAAACTAACATAATTAGAACAAATACTAATAAAACTCACAAATAACTTAATAGGATAGGTTTAGCTCTATTATGAGTATAGAAACATGGCATAGATAAATAAGTTTTAATATTGTTCAGATACAATTAATAAAACATGTACCTACCTATTTCAGTATGATTTGGTTATAAAAAGATACATGAAAATTTAAAGTATCCAGAGACTGTTGTTTAATCATTAATTGGTTTTATAGAAAGAAACTATCAAATACATACCAAAACTTATTTTTAAAATAATATAATACTAGTGATTGTTATAACATTTCTTGTTAATAACTGAAGGAAAAGATTTCCTTGTTGAATATATCCTATGTAACAAATGCTATTTAATAAAATTAATCTAATCTATATTAAGGCATATTAATACAGATAAGATATAGTTTAGTATTTTTTTAAATTCCTATTATGATATCATATTAATATTATACAAATTTTGTAGTCTGATATCTATTTCTTTTTATATTAACTATGCAAATTTCCTTGTTTGTCAATTGAGCTTCCAATTAGAAAAAAGATATATGTCTATATATTAAATGTAATGTTGGCTTATAAATAAGAAAATTGGGCTAAACTGTTTACTGGTTTAAACTATATTAAATCTAACATTCTACAACACCAGTGATCATAGATATGATTGTAAACTAAGTTTACTTAAATAGTTAAATGTTTATCATCTTCCTAGCCTTTATTGTTTCCAAGATTATTTATGGTCTGTTAAATTAAAGTTGGTGAAGTTGGGCCTCCTTAGCGGAGACCTTCGTTCAGCAGTGGACTGTGATAGTTTAATTTAAAGTAAATGTTTCTAAGGAAGTAAATGGTATTTTCATTGACTTCTTGAATAGTGATGTGTAAAAGTTTATGATGTATGTAAATATCCTAAACTTAAATAATGTTTGATACAAAATTTAAAGATCTGTTAATGAACTTCCAATTACGGATATGTACCATAGATAATTTTTAGTTATCTTATCACATTTAATTTCAAGTATTGTAAATGTACATTTAACATTCTACAAGTCTAATAGGATGATAAAATATACAGAATTAGATTTTATAATAAACCAAAATGTTTCTAATGAGAAAACTGTTAATAAGATCGAATGTTAGTAACACAACTTTTGTTTAGTAAGTATTGTAACATTTTTAATTAGATTAAAGTGCTGCTTGACACAATTATAATAGGTACCCATTCCTACAGGACCACGACGGCTGACTTAAAACTATGATCACACGAAAACGAATCATTTTTTGTTGTCAATAATCTTATGAGAACTTTAGAAATTTACATACCTGAAATCCAGGCTAAGATTCCTCTGGTGAGTAATGGCTTTTGGTGTTCGGGAGTCGCTACGACTTCCGTGGACGGGAACATCCTCCAACATGCTCACACACGCAATGTAGCGGCACAACACAATAAACTACCCATATCACTACCTCCCCATACGTAGTAAAATCACAAAGTAAATAACAACATGGCGTCCGCAGCGAAATAAAAATGCATTGATTACGCTGCGCTGACTTGATAGCCCCAAACTCAAAGCTGAACTATCTACTCACAGCCGTGGTTGTTTATTCATTAAATATTACAAGATAATATCACTGTGTAAACTTTGTAAATCTTTGAACTCATAGAAAGATTTCCAACACGTAACGTAGTGAGTTTGATGAAATAAACAAACAACGTAACAACACTGAAACGATTTTCTAATTTAAATGAATGTTAGGCGTAATAAAAGAAATAAATCCCTCAAAATTAAAGAAATCGATGACGCTCCATGCGAGACGACATCCTTATATTTTTATTTGGCTGTACGAAATTATTTCAGCATGCAACACAAATGATTAAAGTAGGACACGATAGAATTGTAACTTTCATATTTTACCACTGACTCTTAAAGGGAAGGCATAAGAGTAAAATTCGAATGATACAAATGGTCACTTAAGTTTGTTTATACTTGAAAACACAAAATTGTATTTAGGGATTATATTCTATTGTTCTTGGTACTCATACAATCTCGAACAAAATGTCACAGATTTACAATTTCTTTTCAGATGATTTTTAGTTAAATGGTGATAAATGTGTTGTTGCCATTACTAAACTAAAATTCGTTGTTGGATTATATACTTTAACAGCATCCATTTTTTGATACACACGACACCTCAGATTTCACTATATTTAGTTCAGTATCAACTAAAGGTTGATAAATGATATTTATTTTGTAAGTAAATCTTTACAAGATATTTTTACACGTCGGTCCTTACACCTAGAGGAGGCTGGCATTTCTAAAGACTTTCCTTTCATGCCAACACAGTTCCTCCAAGAAGCCTAGCAGACCCTTTACATTGCCGACGACTTCTCGAAGTGATCTCGGTGATCCGAGGTATCTCGCCCGGTATTCTGTCACCTCAGGACGTGTCACGATGACATGACCGGCTGTTTCCTCCTCCTCCATGCATGCCCTGCACAGAGGGCTGTCTGTTACACCTAGAGTGAAAAGATGTTTGTTTAGTAGTACATGACCAGTTATTGCTCCAATTAAAAGTCAAAGCAGCGGCCTCTTGAGTTGCATCAGATTCCGTGACAATCTAGTGTGATCGTCGGGTGGGCCTCCTTGGTCTACCTGCATTTACAAAGGTTGGACTAATATATCTGGGGTTCTCTTTTTTTTGTTTTTCCTTTTTCCACTAGAGATTTATACTGTTGGTGGTACATACCTCTGTCAGGGCTCTATGGCATTCGTAAATTTTCCAATTTTTTAAGACTCTGAGAAGAAATACCTAAACAAACCACAGAGGTGTCTTTTATTTTATGTCCGTGAACATTGCTTAATTACAAAATAATGAAAACCTTATTTTCTTTAAGAAAGGACCATTGTATTGATTTGGCCTGTCCATACAGACGGCATACGAGCAACAGCCATCGTGTTACCTAACCGGTACAAGTTAAGATTAACGACCCAAAGCGCGACACTACCGCCAGCAGGACATTTGGGTAGGCCAGAGAAACATGAAAACCACCAGCAAGATACTAAATATGAACTTATATTATAAGTCTAGACAATGTTCACATTTACATATACAAAAAAATTTAATCAAAATCAAAAGAAGTTGATCAGAGGTACATGATTGTTTATTAGTAAAAAAAGTTTTACATCACATTTAACACGTTTCAACCTTTCAACACAAGAATTATAAGAGAAAAATTATGCCCTAAGTTGAGTAATTTAACTGATTTTGGTTTTCCAAAGTAAATTTAACTTTGTCAAGTAATAAACAACCGTGTGTCTTTGATTTAGGTTTCTTCTTCTTCTTAATAAATGGCAAACTGTGCCGATGTCGACAATTCTGCCAATGTCAAGTGCGATGGAAATACGTGGGTTTTATGCAAAAAATAAAATAACAATTGAGAAAATAGTAAATTTGTAGAACCAGCAGTAGACTGAATGTAGGGCTTTTTGTTGGGGTTAGTACACTGAAGAATTGATTTAGGTTTATTTGGTACTGAACTAAACATAGTGACAGCTGAGATGTGAGATATTGAAAAATGGACTGTACTACTACACTACTACTATGACTACCCCCTATTTTAACAGAAAATAGCTTTAAAATTGAATATCGCGCAAACAGATCCATAAATAAGAAAATCATCTTAGCAACCTCTCAATGTTTTTAAAAGGTCGTTTAACATGTTATTAAATCTTGTGAAACCGTTTATTCAGAAGCAGAACTTTTCTCCTACGAGACAGTTCACGTGCAAAAGAAAGAAAGGTAACATAACATTTTTTTTCAATAGAAAACTCGTATTAAAATTTAACATTCAGTACTTTAATTTTCTAACTTTGCTGGCAAAAATTATCCCTGTAATATGGGCTATTTATAAATATCTGACACATTAATAAAAAAAGAGAGAATCAGTGTAAAACAAAAATATATGACCTCACGCACGGACAGTTAAGTAACGACAAGAGTTTAGTGGTATGTGGTAGCGACTGAAGTTAGTTAGTAACTAAATGCAATTACACCTTCCTAAATCCGTTTCTAATTAGGTTTCTAAATGATTTAGTCGGTCAGAAACCATCCTTGCTTCTGAAATTAGGATGATAACTTGCTAATTGCGACTACACTTGACTAAATTCAGTAACGACTAAATTCAGCCAAGTGTAATAAACGCTCAAGGAAGGAGTTTTTGAGTATTTTGATTTCGATCAGAATCAATTCTACTATCTTAGAGTGTCTATTTTATTTCAAAGTGTGTAGATGGATTGCAGTCAATTTATGAAAATCTATATCTCTATTCTCTGAGAATTGGACTCCAATGTGAGCATTGTGAAAAGATCGCTACAGAAGAATCGACTATTTTAGGTTTTAATCTTAAATAGTATTATATAACAACCTAAAGTTTATTATATTATTAAATTTGAATATACTAAACGTTAAATTGGAAATATATATTCACCAGATTTCCAATAAAAAGAAAACTTCTATTCGTTTCGCTATAAAACTATAAAACACTAGTTGACCCACGCAACCTCGTTTGCTTCTTCTATTGTCCGTACCGTGAACATTTTTCCCCGTCTTTTAAACATTCTTCATTGGTACTCCGCACCTATCAGTATAAGCGTGATGATATATACCCTATGGCCTTCCTCGATAAATGGACTATCCAACACTGAACGATTTTTTCAAATAGGACCAGCGGTTCCTGAGATTAGCGCGTTCAAACAAACAAACAAACTCTTCAGCTTTATTATATTAGTAAGTACAATTAGTAAAGATAATATATTATGACCCTTTTTCAAATTTTAAGCTGAGACCACATCTGAAATAAGTGTAAAAGCAGACATTAATTTAGTTTAATTAAAAGAAGTACGTTGCCAGTCTTGTGAGTTTTTTTCCCTGAGCTGTGCCCCTGGCCTTGTGGCTGTGCCGCCCCAACCGTACGATTATACCGAGGTTAGTATTGCCACATGGACTCAAATTTCTTTATCAAATGGCAGCACCCTCTCCTTCCTGTCAAACATGTCTTTTTAAAAATTGGCGCGGACGGAGATCGTTTTTTGTTTTTTCGAAAGACGATCCCTATTTCATGTCATCCACATTTAATGTATTTTTTATCTTTAATTTCATTTCATCAGGATGACGACTTGAAGACTCTAAGACAGAATTAAAGAGTATAAATACTTGACATTTGCAGAAATAGCTGATCCGAGTGATCCGACTGGTTGGCGGTTGCCATTTCAACAAACTAAAATTGGCGCTGTAAATTTATGAAAGTCTTTTGATGTAATTAACTAACAATTCACTAGCCATACCCCGCCACGCTTTTCTACGCGTAAGTCTTCTGATATAAATATATAATCATTCACTAGCTATACCCCGCCTCGCTTTGCTGCAGTAGTGTGGTTTGCAAAATAAATAAAAACCATCTCTGAGGCGGGTTGTATGTTGTTTATAAATTCGAGCTGAATCGGACGAGAACTAGTTTTTAAAGCGTACACAAACTAACTTAACTTCTTCATATATTTAGACAAGCTTCGCCCCGCGGTACTCCCGCACTGGTTTGTTGTACCGTTATAACAACAACCGTGAGTAACACCGCATAAAAGTATCCAAGTTACTCTTTATATGATCGGTTATCTAACAGTAATAGTCCTATCAAAGTCGGTACAGCGGCTTCAGAGATTAGCCAAAACAAATATAAATAGGCAAACAAAAATATTAACTATTGGTTTTTTGATATATACTTATGAACTTATGGTATATACTTTCAAATTCACTTAGTGGAAAGCTGTTATTTTGAAATTAAGACACTTCTATTTTATTATTGGTATAAATATATATATAAAAACCCACGCATACATACATGCATATGTACTCGTACATACACGCACAGAAAGTAGGTATACATAGCACTCTACTCAGAATTATTACGTTAATAATTAACGAATTTACGGCTCATTTTCAGACCAGTTTGCAACAAACATAAGGTAAGACTGTTTAATTAATGTTTAGAAATTAGGGCTTATATCTCAATTGTAAAATATAATTTGAAAAAAAAACTCTTATTTATCTTTTAACCGAACCGTTTAACTATTTCTACCACTCTGAAAAGGTGACTTCCAAGACCAATACGTGTTGTTCTGAAGAACACTTCAGAACACTCCATGATAAATGCAATTGAGGACAGCCATAGAGGTGACATCACTTCTTAACTGCAGAAGCTCAAGGGATTCCGTGGCTGTGGATAACGCGTACTGCTCTCTGCTGCAACCGATCAAGAGCGTCAATCAAATACGGCGCGGATTCATCGAAAACATTGAGAACACTACTCCACGCAGAAGCGAACCTGAGTCTTATAAAGAAGACATAGATACTCAGTGGAGAAGCACCGGCTTACTTAGGTCATCACACCTAGCTTCCGCGCGGCCGCCTTAGTCCCGCTCTTAATGTACTCCCGCGGGTTGAGATCCCGTCAAATATGCATACCCAGGATACCGAGCTTATTCTGTAATTGCAGTTGAGTGTTTCGAAAAGTGAGGAAGGGAGACTTGGTAGGGAGCGCACACACACACATGCGGCCTTAAACCAGGTCGAGCTCAGCGATAGGCTCCTGTCATTTTTGCTCAATGTATGCTAGCTTGGCTGTAGTGCATTCATAATATCGTCTATGAACTTTGCTATTGTCAGCACAGCAATGTATGTTACCAAGAGCTAACATATTAGTTGGGGCAGGGTAGGGCATAGGGAGGAGACTTACGCGTGTGCCGTGCGTCGCCTAAATTGGGCTTTCTTTTCCAGTAAACCGGTGCCTGCTTCAGTGCGGGCGGGCGCTGGGAGGGGTCCGGTCGTGTTAATTAATAACAGCAGTTCCCGGACCCCTCCCTTCTCGGGCGCAGAGTGGCACACCGTGTGGTTTTAGTCGGTTCGATTTCGACACACCGCCCCGCCGCAAACCCCGGCGGGATGACGGCCCGAGGGGGTTTCCACATGTAAAAAAAAGGGTAGTAGTGGTTCCGGTCCACAAACTGTCGTTTCTGATCCCCTTCTGGCCAATTATCTGCAGCGTCGTTCCCCTGCAGAACTTTTGATTGTTTTGCTTCTGTGCTATGTTGGAAGTACCTAAGTCACTTAGTGCTTTAAAAAAAAAGGGTAGGGCGCTTGCCCCACCCAGACTCTCACTGTTTTTTTAAGTGATGAATACCTAATTGTACAGGTTTCAACGTACAACACTGTAACTCTGGTGTTACCTATAAATATTTTTTTTAATAGACAAGTGTTAAATTAATAGAACTAAAGTTGAGAATTTAGGTCAGGTAACACTAAATTACATGGGTGGATTTGTGTTAGGAACGTGGACGCAATATATACGGTTCTCACCGTTTCTCCCACTTCTTTAACCCCTCTAAAAATATATTTTTAAACTTTGCTCAATAGGTTTCTTTTTTAGCGATTCGATATCATTTTCATATTGGCAAATAGAAAAAAGTTACAAGTTGCTCAGTCGAGCGAGGAAGGTGTGGGTGCGCTTGTAATAAAACAGGCGCACCCACACCTTCCTGATGACTGAGGCAGTTCTACCCTGTCACAGAAGTCCAACCTGAAATGAAAGCATTTGTGCTTGGTTGGTTAGCCACTCTTCACTCACTCACTCACTTCACTGGAGGCCCAATGATACAGAAGCTTCTCAATAATGGGGGCACCATGCTTCATTGTTGCATTGTCTGCATTCGCAATGAGTATGGTGACTACTACTCTCGGATTCTGCTCATGCTTTCCATCAGGCGGAGTAGAGGTACTTTGGGAGGACCATATTTAAAAAAAATAGAAGAGTAAATCTTGCAATTTGGCCACCACAGATAGAGATAAAGGCACTGGTACATTGTCATAGTCAAACAAAACTTTCTTTTGGACAGATGGAGCCATGTCTCCTTTATTTCTTTTCAAATCTATCAAATAATTCATTAAAGTACTGTCCTGTAATTGTTCTTCCTTTCCAACTAGAATTTAGATAGAAATTTGAATTCTAAAATATTTTCCTTTGATGAAATGGCAACCAGCCGGATCACTCGAATCAGCTATTTCTGCCAATGTCAAGTATTTATTTATAGTCTTCAATTCTAAGTCTTCGTCGTGATGAAATTAATGATAAAAAATATATAAAATGTGGATGACATGAAATAGGGCAACTAATTTGATTTCCGTTCTATACAAGATACTGACCGCCTGAGCTACTTCATTTGGCGATCAGATATCATGAGAGCGAAATAATTTGCTAGGGATAAATTTTGCGAAGTTCCTTCTTCGAACTTTTCTAAGATAACTTTGCACCAATCAACACGGCAGCATTTTTACTCATCGGTGAGAGAATGAGGTATCCATCGCGAAGCAAGCTTCTTAACTTTAAGGTGTTCATGCAGGATGGTGGAAACTGCCTGTGATCGAATGTTTAGTTCAGCCTGTATCTCTCGGTGTGTAATGTATGTCTATTCTCTTGCAATAGCCACTCTACCCTAAGAAGAGTGACAGATTATAATCTTTAAACATATTAAAAAAAACCACACATAGGTTGCCAGTGATTTTCAGAAAGGAGGTTTGTGTTGAAATTAGCCGTCAATCCTCTGCATAATTATGCATAGGAAGAGGGTTTTGGAAGCACAAAATAAATGCAATTTAACTACCGTACAGGGGACGCCCATGCATTGATATGCAGAAGAAACAGTGTTAACCTGTTGAAAGGTAGGGGGGGGGTTGGCCGAATGCCGCAAGTTCAATCAGCTTTAAACTAAACAGAGCTTGTTATATATGACAGCTAGATTGGGTGTAAATAAATACATATAATATATGCAATAATACCGTGTAATACTGCCTTGAGGGAGGTCTATGTCCAACAGTGATTTATTTTTATTTATTTTTTTTATTTATACTTTACGCACATTATAGTAACAAAGGTGAACTTAATGCCGTAGGCATTTTCTACCAGTCGACCTTAGGGCGATGCAGAGCCAAACAAGGTAGATGCACAAACTAAAAATTTATACCGACTTCTCAACAAGGAATTCACCAATTAATAATAAATTTCTCATCGAGAAATCAACAAGATTAAGAATGATAAATTAAACAATAATTAGTAATAATTTATATAGATACACATAACATATACGTATTAAATACTTATACATACATAGGTACTAATATATATATATATATACATGTATACACACAAACATATAATACATACATAATATAAATTCTAAAAGGGGAGAGAGTATGATGAAATCAGCGTGGATCCGATAGGGTGCTCAAGAAATGTCTCTGCAACAAGTGTTTAAAATTTTGTTTAGTTTTAGCCATCCTGATCGTGAGAGGGAGCTCGTTCCATAGTAGGACAGCTTGTATGAAGAAGGTTGAGTGTAAAAAATCAGAGCGGTGAGTGGGACATTGTAGAAGCAAGTTGTTGGAGGACCTAAGGTTCCTATCGTGGTTTGAACCTAGATAATGATATTGAGTAGTTAGGTAGGAAGGAGAGCTTGAAGAGAAGAGTAAAGAATAAAGGGTAGTTAATGCCCGTATATGTCTACGTTGGCGAATTGGAAGCCACTTCAAATAAGACCGATACTCGGACACGTGATCATATTTCCGTAAGTTGAAAACGAATCGAATGCAATTGTTGAGAAGACGGTCGAGCTTATTGAGCAGATCTGCATTCAGGTCAAAGTAGCACACGTCACCATAGTCGATTATTGGGAATATTAGGGTCTGGACAAGCATTACCTTCTGTTTCGGAATCGTGGCTTAAGCCCTGTCTTCCTTCAACATCTTACTAATTGCCTGGTTTCACACTCGTGCGAAACGATCGAACAACGGGTGGTGGTGGTGGGGTCGCTATTTATCTTCGGCATTACATACCGCACAAGGTGGTTAGTACATCTCCACAGCCACCCCCTACAAACGCTGGTGAACACTTGTTCATAGAGGTTGAGCTACACCATTTAAAACTGTTATTAGGAGTTTACTACTGTCCGTCTTTACGTGTCAACTTTTTTTCTTCCTTCGAGAATCTCCTACAATCCTTCCTACCATTATATGGCCAAACCATTATTATGGGCGACTTTAACACTTGCCTACTCAAAAATGATTCCCGCTCTTCAGCACTACTCTCCATCGTAGAATCCAATAACCTTTCCCTTCTTCCTCTAAGTGCCACCCATAATTTCCCTAACTGTAACCCTTCTCTTCTCGATCTAATTCTTGTTTCAGCAGCCGATCGCGTTGCCAGACATGGACAGTGCGTGGCAGACGAATTCTCTTACCATAATCTTCTTTTCCTCTCATATAAAACTCGTCCACCTAAGGCAAAGTCGAGACTTCTGATGCAACGCAATTTTAGTGGCATAGATCTTGATCTTCTTAGAAGGGACGCAGAGAAGATCAACTGGGCTCCTCTCCTATCGGCTTCATCCACTGATGAAATGATCGAAATATTTAATAATAATATTACAACTCTGTATGACGTACATGCACCGGTTCGACCTATTAAGATGAGACACTTACCATCACCTTGGCTTACAGACGAAATTAAAAAAGTAATTAAGCGCAAAGCAGCTGCAAAATCAAAATATAAAGCAAGGCCTACAGATTACAATAAGGAAAAATACATAAGTCTGCGAAATCACTGCAACAAGGTGTGTAGGAATGCTCAACGCCAATATATTCATAACTCCGTACAAAACGGTGATCCAGCTAAAGTCTGGAAATTTCTTCGGTCATTGGGGATTGGAAAACAGCGTCAAGAATTATCTCATAACCATCTTGATATTAATTCACTTAACCAACACTTCTCTGCTTCGTCTGAATTTGATAAGACAACCAAAATTAAAACATTATCTTATCTTTCAACATTTCAAACCCCCGACTATCATCCTTTAGTTCTTAGTCAAGTGTCTGTTTGTGATGTTGAGAGGAGTATTCGGTCCATAACATCTAATGCTACTGGCTCTGATTCTATCAGTCGCAACATGGTCCTCCTTATCCTTGATCAAATATTACCCGTAGTCACCCGTGTACTAAATGAATCCATCATTAACGGCGTGTTTCCATCTAAATGGAAAGAGGCCCAGATTATTCCTTTACCTAAGAATCATAGCCCCGTATCCTATTCCGAATATCGACCTATCTCCATCTTACCCTTCCTTTCAAAGGTCCTTGAACGCCTTATTCACAACCAGCTCAATTCATTCCTTTGCAGAAACAACCTTCTTAACCCATTCCAATCTGGTTTCCGTCCCGGCCACAGCACAACTACTGCTGTCGTTAATATTACAGATGATATAAGGGCAGGTATGGAGAATGGGAAACTCACTGTATTATGTCTATTAGACTTTAGTAACGCCTTTAGTACGGTGGATTTCGACGTTCTTCTTGCCATACTACACTCTCTCAACATATCTCCATCAGCTGTTGACTGGTTTCGTAGTTACCTGTTTGGTCGCCGGCAGCGTACCCGCTTTGATGACAACTACTCCAACTGGTTGAATACATCTGCTGGTGTACCACAGGGAGGCGTTTTATCTCCTTTGCTATTTTCAATATTTATTCATACCATCACTAATAAACTTCTCTCTTCCTACCACCTATATGCAGACGACTTACAAATATATTTTCAGTGTAATCTTAATGAGCTTCCACTAGGCATTGAGGCCATAAATAGGGATCTGAATAATATATGCCGATGGACAACAATGTATGGGCTTAAAGTTAACCCCAGTAAGACCCAAGCAGCAGTAATCGGCAGCTCCAGACAAATCGCAAGAATCGACTGGCTTGCACTCCCACAAGTGTCTTTTGAAGGAGTTATAATTCCAATTAGCGATAAAGTTAAAAATCTTGGGATATACATCGACAAAACTCTCTCCTGGAATCCTCAAATACAACATGTTAGCCGTAAAATATTTGCATCTGCAGCTTGTCTTAGAAGATTACGTAATTTTCTACCAACTGCCACTAAAGTTGAACTTGCCCAATCAATTCTTCTACCCATTCTCGACTATGCCGATGTTAGCTATCTTGACCTAAACGAGGACCAACTTGATAAACTTGAGAGACTCCAGAATTTCTGTATCAGATTCATTTTTGGTTTACGCAAATATGATCATGTTTCCGATTTTCGTACAAAACTCAAGTGGCTCCCAATCCGACTTCGCCGGAATACACATATCCTGTCACTCCTATATAACACCTTATTTAACCCTACTACACCAGCTTACTTAAAGAAACGTTTTACCTTTGTTCATGACACACATATACGATGCTTAAGGTCATCGGAAAATCGAACCTTAGAAATACCAACACACTCCACAACTTTTGCTGATAAATCGTTCGCAGTGCAAGCTGCACGCCTGTGGAACTCCTTACCGGAAGCCGTAAGGCAGGCACAGTCAGTGAATACCTTTAAGAAACTCGTCAAGGATCACTATCTGTCTATGTAATATCTATATTCTTTATGGACATGAATATGTGTATGTATTATATTTATGTATGTATGTGTGTATGTATTGATATTTATGTATGTATGTATGTGTTCATATTTATATATGTATGTTAGTGTGAATATACATATATGTAGGAAGTATTAATTTTATACGCTATTTGTAAATGTGCACAACAAACTACGAGTTACTTAGTATGATCCATCTTAAGGTTGCCTGGAAGAGATCGCAGCCTGCGATAAGGCCGCCCATTGTACCACTGTTTTTGTATTATTGTAATATTATTTCTTTATATTAAGGTGTACAATAAAGCGTTTATCTATCTATCTATCTATCTATCTACCTTAGTTTTCATTGGCAGAAAGTTTTTAAGCCTATAGAGAGTTCGTAACGAGCCCGTGACCTTCTGGCACACAGATGCAACTTGTTTTTGCCAGCTGAGTGTTGTATCGATGTACAATCCGAGGTCCTTCACATTTTCACAGTATGGGATAACCATACCATCGTAGGTAAGTGGTGGAAGCGAAGCAAAGTCTAACTGGCTCATGCGACGGTTACTTCCGATGATGATACCCTGACATTTATTTGGATTTACCGATACGCCAAACATATCGGACCAGTGTTTAATGGCTCCCAGGTCACTGTTTACGATCGAGATCGCGGACGATACATCGCACAAATCAGTTTGATAATATAATTGCAAGTCATCAGCATACAGATGATAGGAACACCGAAGTCTTAACGTGATGAGATTAATGAATATTGAAAAGAGAAGAGGTGAAAGAATACCGCCTTGGGGGACGCCAGCATGGAGACGGCACCAGCTAGAGGAACAATCTTCCATCTTCACTGACTGCTGACGATCCCGAAGGTAAGAGGAGAACCAGTCCAGCGCTTCTTGAGAGACTGAGAAATTGGATAGGACAGCGAGAAGGAGTTCATGACTGACAGTGTTGAAGGCATTGGAGAAATCAATCAGTACCACGGTGGTAACCTTGGCATTCTCCATTCCCGCCTTAACATCACCAGTCACTTTAAGAAGGGCAGAAACTGTGCTGTGGCCTGGTCGAAATCCAGACTGAAGAGGACTGAGTAAGTTGTTACAATATATGAAGCGAGAGAACTGTTTGTGGACACAGGCTTCTAGCACTTTGGAGAGAAAAGGAAGAATAGAAATAGGACGAAAATGACTGGGAAGAGACGGATTAGGAATTTTAGGCAATGGGCGTACATACGCTTTACGCCACAGAGAAGGAAATGTGCCGGACACAAGGGAGAAGTTAATAATATGGGAAATAGCAGGGAGGAGGTGAACTATTAATGTGGTGATCATTCTCCGGCTAATTCCATCACAACCAACCGCTTGGGATTTGATGGATAGGATTACTTTCTCAATTTCTCCTTCCGCGACTGGAGCAAAGTGAAAAGGGCTTGAGTTAGAGCGCGGTAGACTATTAATGTAGTTAAGGGTATTATGTTCAGACAGACTGTCCATATTAAAAGATGTAGTAAAATGTTGATTCAGGGAATCGAGACTTACTGATTGTGGAAAGTCTACATGCCGCGATCTGCCGACACCAAGAGTTCCAAGGAACTTCCAGACGTCGGCAGGAGAAGAAGAAGAAATATTATCTAGAATATGGCGGCGTTTAGCGTTCCGTATCATCTGGTTACACCGATTTCTTGCAGTCTTATACAGTTGGCAGTTGACTTCTACACGGTCCCTCTTAAAAGTTCTAAAAGCTCGATTTCGGTGTTTCATGGCCGTCCGTATATCCCTGGTCATCCAGGGCGCTGGCGGTCGTTTAACCCTAACCTTTTTAATTGGAGCGTGAGTGTCATACAACTTAGTGACTAGTTCGTTGAATATGTTTACCTTGTCATCTATGGAAGAACAGTCGATCAAGGGTGTCCAGTCAATACATGAAGCATCACCACTCAATTCATCGATGTTCATTCTCCTAAAGCAACGCCTGTATAGGATTTCGGGTTTGGGTTTAGAGGGTTTGAGGATATAGGAGAGGAAAATTAGGTCATGATGTGAGAATCCGGGAGCATCTAGTTGCCCATGAGAGGAAACAAGGGAAGGATTGGAGGCGATGATTAGGTCGAGCCAAGTGTCCTCGCCGTTATTGTTGTGATGAGTGGCATGTAGTGGCAGAACATTAAGGCTGACCGACTCAAGAAGGAGTTGGAGTTTACAGGAACGACGGGAGGTTTGATCTAGGAGATTGGTATTAAAATCACCCATGATGACGTGATGGGCATACTCTGTACCCAAGGATTCAAGGACTGATTCGAATTCAGTGAAATAGTCAACAGAAGGGGGACAATAGGTAACACCAAGGACAGTTTTAACGCCCCCGACACAAACCTCTAAGAATAAGTACTCGGCAGCGGCAGCAGAAGAGGAAGATGAAATAATTTTATGAGAAAAATCACTGCGTAGGTAAATAGCCACGCCGCCCCCTCTTCCCTCCATCCGGTCATTTCGGATAAGGATAAAGCCAGGGAGCGAGTAAGAGGTAGATAAAAGATGTGGTTTGAGCCAAGTCTCAGAAACCAGGACGGCATGAACATTAACATCACTGAACGCCTCGTACAAATCAGAATAGTGGCTAGGAACACTTTGGGCGTTTAAATGATATAAACGATTATAAATTATATTATTCTGAGATTACATCTCCACTAGAACACATAGCAAGCTTTATTCTTACAATAATCAAAACATTTTTTTTTTATAAAATTTCTTGATTATTCAGTGAAAGCAGTAAATAAATAAATATTTAGCTTACAAACAATAAATTATAAATATGTTACAGTAAATAACTAAGATAAATCATTCATGGTTTTGGTGATGGTTCTTGGGATTGTCTCGTAGAAGACTGTCGTTTATGAACATTTGGTTTTCTCAGCCTGTGATAGTTGGGCATAACTTTGCTCAGGAAATCTAGTTGGAGTAGTTGAGAAGGTTGTTTTTCCAATGCCTCTCTGATGTGATGTTCAGAACCCCATATCACAGTATTGTCGACTAGAGTCTGAGGTGCCGTTAGGTGACATGCTGCACCTGGAAATTTTAAGTTAAGAGTTATTAAATGTGTAATCATAAAGAAAAAACACATAGTAGGTAAGATCAGTAAGTACAGTTTTACACACTATATAAATTCTAATTAATATTCTGAAATATATCCAATACTTTTCTTTAGGTATTACATTCACCCCGCAGCATTACCCGTGGTTACTGCTGTACCGTGGGTAACACTGCTGGACTCAGCTAGTAATGTATATACCAATAAAACTGTAAGGGAAAAAATATGGACATTATGAGACACAGTGCATTTGTATGGAAGGATTTATGTCTATGTAGTATGGATTTATGAAAAGTACCGATTCCAATTAGAAAGCAGAAAATATTTTTAGTAGTTTTGTATACATACAACAATGTGAGAAAAACATACCAACAACACATCCACTCCCAATTTTTACTTCAACACCTACATATGATCTACATTCAAAAACATTGCTCTCTCCAATATGACCACATGGAGATTCTAACTTGCAGCCAACTTCAAAAACATTGTGTGCACCAATAAATAGTGGTTTTGGAGGATTTTCTTGTTGATCACTTTTTCTGAAACAGATTATAAAGGTCATTAAATTTATTAAAAGGGTTATTGATAAAGAGAAGTTAATTATTACAATTTTAAAAAGTTTATGCAATGTGAAGAGGAACTTCAGGTAAAGTATTTGTTTCTAAAAAAATTGATATCATGTAGATGTTTCATTTCGGTACCTGGTAATGCTAATTATATTTTGCTAAAAAAGGAGATAGCCATTTACAAAATATACATATCACAAGTTAAATAAAAAAAAACCTGAAAAATAAACTTAATGTTTTCAATTATGGTGTAATTTGTAGACTGCGATAGGATGATGACAATGATATTTTTTTTTAAATGTTCCAACCAAAACAAAGTGTGTGACCTTGTTTTGTAAACAAGAAATTAAAAAGAGTTTGTTTTTAAATTTATATCAGACCATCAAGTTTTGATTATCAGTAAGCACCTATCATCAAAAACTATTAAGAATATTTATTTTGTTCTTTTCGGTGTGGAGTTTCATTCTAGATATTACTTGTACAGTTATTGTGATGACTTAATCAAAGTTTAAATAATAAACATTTAAGTATCTTACTTATGTATGATCGTGGAATATTCTTCAATAATACAATACTCTGCAATAATAATTGGTCCTCCTTCTGCAATTATTGTGACTCTTGGATGAATAACTGTACCTCCTCCAATCGTGATATCGCCCTCTAAAGTACAATCTTCGCAAACTGTCGCACCAGGTAAGATTTTAATGCTGGAAAAGACAATATTTAAGAATGTTTCCGACATTGAAAAAAATATAATAAATATCTAAAGACTTACTTGTGAGACATAGTGTTAAAACTATATATAGGAAGATAGGAATGTTATACTTAAAGAAACAGTTTTTTATTTATCTTTACAGACGATCTCAAATAATGACGTCAGATTAAATGAGACAAGACAGGAGCTGTCAGCAGTGTTGCCAACAGTTAACTAACTAGCTCTCCACTAGACTCAAATTTTAAAACAATAAGAAAACAATTATCAAAACAAATGGGAATCTTCATTAAAATTATTAAAAATACAGTATCTGTAGTTAAATCACCATTTTTTTTTCAAAAAGAACTATTCCAAATGTATTCGTCTTCTTCAAATAAATCATTTTTGTCTGCCTCTTAGTAGTAACTGGAGTACTAGCCACATTGGCATAAGAATTTGAAAAAAGGTGCAATTTTAGCAACTTCGCCATATAAAATACAATATTCTGCCATAACATATGTCACAAGTATCACCAGTATGTTCTGTTGTCCACTTGTAACATTTAGGTTTGGACCGACACCGAATTTTTGTTTATCAAAGCGACAACAATTCTAATATTCGATAGTGAGGTGTACATACAGCTCTACAGGTAATGAGTTGTAGCACATGAACATTCGTGGAGAAATAACTTGACCATCCAACGTAATCACTATACTCTCCGTTGGTTTCCAAAAAGGTGACCATTTTCCGCTAGTCTTATAGTTTATCCTCCCTTAAAAACTTTAAGATTTTTTTCACAGTTATCAGGTACTGAAGTATTTTCGATGTCGGGCGACCATTCCCATGAAACACCACGAACGAGTCTCATTCGTGTTATCTGAAAAGTTGGTTTAAATCCCTTTAAATTATTTTTTGATGACTCACTATTCGAAATAAATGAATTCACTTTGTGAAAATTTGAGAATAATAATTCTATTTCTGCCAATATACTTAACAGAACCATTCACAATGTTGTGAATAGCATTGGTCTTGAGAAACCAACTAAATGTGTAAATGTGAGCGGGTGTAAGGTGGTATTATCATTGGGCGACTTAACCTCTTTCTGGACCTGTACAACAAACGGGCGGATGTCTTGGTCCTAGCAACTCCAAATACTGAATGTTGGGGACCCGAACCACTATTTGGTGTGACTTTATTATTTATATGTTCAACTGGGTTACCAGTAGAATTGGAGTCACTATTTTCACTATCTGCACTTGCACAACAACAACCCTTGCTCCCAACAGCCTGACTGTGCTTCCTCTTTTCTTTATTGCATATTTTATGTAGCTTGATTCTTTTGCGACCACGTTGTGTACTGGGACCATCCGTTTCAGTTCCAGATTCATTGGATGCAACTGTTACAAAATTAGCAGTCGGAAGTACGAAGACCCCTGGGTCCGCTAAGTCAGGCGGCTTGTCCATTTTATTTTATTTTTTTATATAAAAAAAAAAAGTGGACAAGCTATCGAATCTGGCGAACTATATATTAAAACTAATATATTATATATTCAGTAAATGTGAATAATATTTACAACAATTTACAAAACTTATCCTTTCAATTAGAAAAATTTAAGGTAATAATTTTATCCAGAAAAAATGCATCGGTACGCTTGAAGTTTCCCGCGCTTTTCGTTCCAAAGCCGCTTAGAATGACAGGAGATGGAAAATGTCAATATGTCAGTCAGTCAGTGCCGGTTTGTTTATTGTTATTTACTGCGGTTAACTTGAAACATGATGTAGTTAATATAATAAAATCTAAAGTGTTTTTACATATATTTTACGCAATCATGGATGTAGTATTTCCATTTCCGTTTGAGCCTTATGATATCCAGAAAAAGTTCATGAAGGAACTTTATGTCACTTTGGAAAATCAGAAGTTAGGAATATTTGAGAGCCCTACTGGAACTGTAAGTTTACGTTGTTAAATAGTCTACATCCTAATTCTCTTAAAACCTGCTCGTAATTATTGTTTTACTTTAATTCATTATCACTACTTACTACATTTAGTCTGTTTCTTTTACTTTAATTTCATGATCAGTTTGTCTGGTAGACATTATCCCTTTCGACCATTTATCAGTAAATACTAAATAATTATGTGTATGGTTTATTTAGTACTGAATGTAGAAAATTAATTGCCTAATTTTATTCTATGGAGATATTTTTTGCTCCTTAGGGTAAATCTTTAAGCATATGCTGTGGTGTTTTAAAATGGCTTAAAGATACCAATGAAAAATCTCTGGTGAATATGGAGGAAGAGGCTGAACTGCTGAAAGCTGAAATATCTTGTAACTCAGGTATGTTTAAGAGACATGTTTTGTGTTTGAGTTATTTTATTTGTAGTATTGATGTAAGTATGTTATTACATTATGTAAGAATTGTTCCATTTGCCTTTTATAAAGAGTTATTTCTTAATATTCTTATACAAATTTGATTATTTTTCAAATAGACTATGGAATTTCAGTAAATATATATTTTATTTCATTATTGCATATAATATTATTGTAAATCTAGAAAAAAATGGAAAGGAATACCCTCACAGTAGGTGTTATGTATGTACCTTTGAACAACCTGAAATTGTAACTGAGCTAAATAATAATAAATAAATATTTCGGACTTCTAACACACAACACCATCTAGTCCCAAGCTAAGCAGAGCTTGTGTTATAGTCACTAGACAACTGATATGAATACATTATATATTTTTTTTTGTAAATACAGACATATTATACATAGAAAACACCCAAAGTTCGAAATAAATATTTGTAGGTCACACAAACACTTGGTCTGACCCAGGATTTGAACCCGAGACCTCAAGAACAGCAGTCACATTGACTACCACTGCGCTACTGAGGCAGTCTTGGTTGTTACAGATTGATCTATTATAACATAAGCTTTAATAATGCCATAGACTGAAACCAGTCAGGTTAATTTTATTGAAATTATTGAATAAAAGTACAAATAATTTCAAGAATGTATTATTGTAAATGGTTAATATTATATTTATTTGTTTTTTTGTGGCCAACTTGTGTGTAAACATATACTTAGTCTTGCCATACATATTGTTATAAAGAAAAACAAAAATCTTTTATTGTACATAACATTTATTAATATTATAGTGTGTTAGTTTAATACATTCATATAAAACCATTAAAAATACATAAAGCTTATTTGAAGTGGTTTCTGCAATACAGTCCTTCAAAGGTTGAGGCCAGTTATCAATAGTAGCACACACTCTTTCTATAGGAAATTTCTTCACTGCCAATAGTAAGGATTGCCAAATTATCATGGAGTTTAAAGCAAGCATTACTCTCTAACACTGACCATAAATCATAATTAGTTTAGTGGATTAAGATCAGGACTAGATGACGGCCAGTATTTAGCTCTGATGAAGACCGGAAATTTTGTTTCTAACCAAGAATGGTTGTATCAAGCTTTATGAACCGCCGCTGAGTTTTGCTGAAAGGACCATTCTTAATTATTGAACATGGTGTTGTTAAGGGGTTTAACTACCTTCTCAAGAATGGTATCTTGATACACTTGTGCCAATGTTTTGATACCTTTTTCACAAAATATGGCTCAGTCACTCCTTCATAGCTAACGCCCCACCAAACCATCACTGAAGTCGTATAATGCCCACGTTGTACTCTGTTGACTAACTGGGCAGCTTATTTAGAGCTTTCAGCATAAATATGGTCATTTTGTTTGTCAAGATATTGCTCAATTGTAAAAAAAATCTTATCTGTAAAGAAAGTTTTTGTGTGACCTCCCTTTACAACCGCTTAAATAATTGTTTTCGGACAAGATTTCTTTGAATTCTTTCCCTTACTGCTTTGATCGCCTTTTTCGTACGAACCCAACGTGGACGGCCAGATCTTTTTCTGTCATAAACCGAGGTTTCATTGTACCTATCAATAGCCTAGTACACAAACATTTGGGGATAAAAATTGTATTTGGCTACATACCTTCTTTACGTAATGCAATCACAGTGAGTCGGTCCTCATTATCACCCCACTCCATTTTAATATTATAATGTATTGGCGCGAAAATAAGAAAACACAATGAACAATCATATAAAAACAGATTCCAAATTCAAAAGTAATATTTTGTTTATTTTTAATTGAACAGTATTTATGGCCAGATTAAATGTATTGTACCTAACTATAGTCATGAAACTGCTATTACACATAATTTACATAATTTTTTTAAGGTTCTGATGATTGGCTTCAAGAAGAATATGATAAAATTAAAAAGAACCAAGATTTGGTTATTTTACAACTAAAATTAGACAAAATAAAAAAACAAAAGGAATTGTTTGATCAAATGAAAGTCCGTGTATCTAAACAGAAATCTAGTTCAGCAAATAAAACTTCTGTTTACTATTTTAATAAAAAAGTTGATGATAAGTTGGCTGATGTTGATGATAAAGAGAATAATTTGAAAGAGGAAGATACAGAAGAAGATAGAGATCTCTTATTAGAAGAATGTGAGGATAAAGATGATGATCAAGAATCTGAAGAAACAGTAGAGGAAGAGGTAGAGGAAGATGAAAGAATCAAGGTATAATTTTTTCATACACAAAATATGAAGCATGCCAACCATAATGTACCCTTTAAGCTACTTATTTTTATTTTTTACCTGACTATGGTAAAGCCGAGCGTGAGGCGCTCCTAGTCTAGTTGCACTCGGTGATTAGAAACAATAGGGGTAGGCACCGATGGCGCGGTCAGTATCTGGATAGGTGACCGCTGGTGGCAAGATACCAGGAGCGTCTCCGTGATTTGGAGGCCCCATTGTTGTCATATGATAAACAGTCGTGAAGCTTAGTTGGAGGCCTTTGGGCGGCTTAAAAACATCCAACGGCAAGATAAGTAGCTTCCGTTAAAAAACTTCCGTGGGTCGTATACCCTTGTTTTGAAGACACTCCCCTATCTGCCTCTGCCAATATTGGAGTACTTGGTGTCGACGTATCGAGCGAAGTCCAGTTTCGTGGCCATTTGGAGGGCAAGGCCAAAATGGCCTCGAAAAAGCTTGGTGTGCTCAACAGATCGAGGCGGTATTTCACTCCGGCCCACCGCCTTCGCCTTTATAAGGCGCAGGTTCGGCCTCACATGGAATACTGTCCTCATCTTTGGGCAGGGGCACCCCAATACCAGCTCCTGCCTCTGGACCGCATTCAGCGCAGGGCCGCTCGTATCGTCGATTGCCAGGATCTTCCGATTCGGCTAGACTCTCTGGCGTTGCGAAGAGATGTTGCTTCGCTGTGCATCTTCCGCATTTACCATGGGGAGTGCTCCGAGGAATTGTTCGGATTGATCCCTGCCGCATCTTTCCGTCATCGTCCTACGCGACAGAAATTTCATCCCCATCATCTAGCTAGATGGTTGGCCACAACTGTGCGATTTTCCCGAAACTTTCTGCCGCGCACAGCAAAACTGTGGAATGAGCTGTCGCCTGCGGTGTTCCCGGACCAATACGACCTTCAAACCTTCAAGAAAAGAGCGTACTCCTTCCTAAAAGGCAGGCAACGCACTTGTAACGCCTCCGGTGTTGCGGGTGTCCATGGGCGGCGGTAATCGCTTACCACCAGGCGATACGTCTGCTCGTTTGCCCCCCTATATAATAAAAAAAAAAGCTACAACGTTGTCTTGCCAGTCCCCAACTTGCACTCGGCCAGGATGGGGACGTATGGCCTTAACCCTCTCATGAGAGGAGACCCGAGCCCAGCAGTGGGACATTATTATAAAAGGAGTTGCAATAGATTATAACATGGGCCCGGGTGACAAATAATATATACATTTTATCAATAGTTCTTACATAGTTGGGTAATAGTTTTAAAGTTTCTCTTGTTTGCACAATAAAATTATGTTAAATAGTTTTTCAAATAAGAATAATTAAGATCAGTACATAGTTATTGTGTGACTGTGCAAATGCAAACTGATATAAATTTCAGTTAATAACTATACATTTTTGAAAGTTTAAATGTTTTCTCATACAAATACTGTAATTGTTTATAGCTATACCGTTCACTTTCAGATTTACATCAGTAGTAGAACTCACAGCCAACTGTCACAGTTTATAGGAGAAATCAAACGGACTGCCTTCAATGACAACACTAGGGTTGTCACACTAGCATCCAGACAACACTACTGTATAAATACTGAAGTAACTAAATTAAAAAATGTTAATCTCATAAATGAAAGGTAGAATATACATCCATACTGATATTATAAATTCTCTGTCTGATATTTTAAAGTTACTTTGTCTGCCTGCCTCTCTGTCTGTCTGTCTATTAAGGTTTCATAACTAAATTGCTGTACCAATGTCAATGAAATTTGGCATGATACCTAGCCGATATCCGACATACATGCGGGCGGAACCGCAAGCAAAACCTAGACTTAATAAAAATTTCAAGTCCATAAAGGACTGCCTCGATGACGCGACTGCTGTGCTCGACTTCTTGGGTTCGACTCTCGTGTCGGACCAAATCAGTTTCTAGGATTTGCAAATATTTGTTTCGTTACTGATATAAATATCAGTTGTCTAGTGCCCATAGCACAAGCTCAACTTGGTTTGGGGCACAAAGGGTTTGTGTGTCAGATGTCCGAAATATTTTTTTTTTTTAAAGACCACCCCCAATTAAATATATATTATTTTATATTTTTTTTTTCATTATAACGGGTGTAATATTTTTACCAGATGTTTAGATATGCAAAAATCCAAATCAAAATCAACATCAATTGCTGAAGAAGGAAAAGTTTTGAAGAAAACTAAAACCAGAGCATGTACAGGCTGTCCATATTACAATCAGACAAATATTGCCAAACTAAAAGAGAGAATGCTCGTAGATATCATGGATATGGAAGATATAGTGAGATGTGGCAAGGAGTTGAAGGCATGTCCATATTATGCATCGAGAATGGCTTTGGATGATGCAGAGGTATTAATACAATTAAGTTTATTTCGCTTTATTCTACCACCAGCTGCGCCCCGCGATGTTAAACGCGGTTTGTATTGTAAAAGCACAACAACATAGTATATAGTTATACATATAAACCTTCCTCTTTAATCACTCTATCTATTGCTGAAAACTGCATTGAAATCCGTTGTTTTTTTTTTTTTTTTTATTATTATATAGGTGGCAAACGAGCAGACGTATCGCCTGATGGTAAGCGATTACCGCCGCCCATGGACACCCGCAACACCAGAGGCGTTAAAAGTGGTTGCCGGCCTTTTAGGAAAAGGAGTACGCTCTTTTTTGACGGTTTGATTAATACTACGTAAAGAAGATTGAATTGACCTCGAGTTGTGGTACGCAAACTGGGTACTGATTCAGCCTAAACTTGCCCTTATAGTAATAAAAAAAAATACTATGAGTATGCTACTAAAGTTCAATGCTCCACCATTATTCTGGGAGACAGGGTCCAAAGAGTAGTAATGCACTTGTGACTCTCTTGTGATGTGCGGTGTTTATGGGTCACTTACAGTCAGCTGACCGACTAATATATTATTATAAACGCGAAAGTTTGTGTGTATTTAAGTGAGTATGTTTGTTGCTCTTCCTCGCAAAAACTATCGAATGGATTTTGATGAAACTTTACAATAATATAGCTTATACATCAGAATAACACATCACCATGGGTTGCCATCTTGAGCGGCCTCTTTCAGTTGGTGATATTTGAATAACACATAGACTACAATTTTATTAATAAAGATACTAGCTTTGCCACGCGGCGTTGCCCGCGGTTATTGTCGTACGGCGGGTAGCACCGCGGGGTTCAGCTAATTATTAGATAATTATACCCCTACATAAACAGGATTATCTTGTTGTTCTCAAATGAACGGAGTATTTCATTTCGTATTTTAGAACATTTACTAAATAAGTTCATCATATTTACAATTTATAATTATTACAATATTTTTTTCAGGTAATTCTAATAAGTCATGCTGGTATAGTCAGCTCGGGAGCTCGTTCTGGTGTTTCCCTCAAATTACAGGACAATATTTTAATTCTCGATGAAGCACATGGTTTGACCGCTGCTTTGGAAAATGCACATTCAGCCCCAGTATCTATGAAGCAACTTTCGGCTGTGAAGACTTTTCTACAGTTCTATATAAATAAGTACAGAGCAAGGCTAAGCAGTAGAAACCTATTATCACTGAACCAGATTAGTTTTGTTGTGGGGAAATTGTTAGGTAAGAGTATTCTTTCTTATAATGAAAAAGAAAAAATAAATTATTTTTTCGTGGGAGAGCTACGCTTCGGCATGAATGGGCCGGCTCGACCGGTGAGATACTACGGCCTCACAGAAAACCGGTGTGAAATAGCGCTATCGCTGTGTTTCACCGAGTGAGTGAGGATACCGGACGCCCCAACCCCTCCCCCATCCCCCATCCCATCCCAAGGGTCGGTAACGCGCTTGTAACGCCTCTGGTGTTGCGGGTGTCCATAGGCGGTGGTAATCGCTTACCATCAGGTGATACGTCTGCTCGGTTGCCCACATACAATAAAAAAAAATATATATGGTGATTTTAAGTCATATATCATGTTCTCTCCCAGCAGGTTTATTTTAGTGCCCAAGTGTATGTGCAAAAAGAGGTGCACTCTCTGTTCCCTTACTCTCATAATCCGATGGGACGGTTATTCGACACGATCGAGGAGAGATCAGTCGCAGGACCGACGGCTTTACGTGCTCTCTAAGGCACGGCAGCTAAGACCCCAACTTCCAAACTACAAGCCATTATTAAGCATTTCTATAATCAGAAAAACCCAATAACATTTTTTTTCATATTTATTTGTATGGGATTTCATGACATAAGAAATAACTTTGCTACTTTTAATTTGACGGAGAAAAGGGTTTCATACAGTTACAAACAACCGTGGGAGAGCTATGCTTCGGTATGAATGGGTAGGCTCGACCGGAGTGATACCACGGCCTCACAGAAAACCGGTGTGAAATAGCGTTTGCGCTGTGTTTCACCGAGTGAGTGAGGATACCGGAGGCCCATACCCCAACCCCTCCCCCCATCCCCTTTCCCATCCCCCAAAGGTCGGCAACGCACTTGTGACGCCTTTGGTGTTGCGGGTGTCCATGGGCGGCGGTAATCGCTTACCATCAGGTGATACGTCTGCTCGTTTGCCCACTATTCAATAAAAAAAAAAAAGTTAAATGTACCTTCATGCGACGTATACATAACATACATATTTAATTTTCTATAATTTCAGGTTTGATCAAAAACAAATCCAACGAAACGAAAAAGGAAGAAACTACAATATTAACACTTGAAGATTTTGTAATAAAAGCCGAAATAGATCATATGAATTTGCGGCCGTTAGTCGAATTCTCTAGAAGTACGAGACTAGCTCCTAAACTCCACGGATTCTCTATGAGGTACAGTCAACAAGCTCTCGAAGAAGAAATGAATAAAAGTACAGTTAGCAAAAAAAGTTCGTTTGAAATGTTCATGAACAATATTTCGAAGAAAAAAGGAGGTACTGTTGAGGAAACCAAATCGGAACCTCAACCCACTCCTGTGACAGCAACTGTAAGTATCTAATGAAAAAAGTTTGTGTGTTATCTATAATCGTTCGCGTGAAATAGCCGACTATTTAGCACGCTATTGTACGTTGCGAAATTATACTGCGTTGAACGAAACGCGTAAGTGCCATTAAATTTTCGACGCTTACTTCAGTTTGGTCGCGAGAAAACTATTCCTTATAATAAGCATACTAGCACTGTTTGTTTATTAATTACGATAGCCGCATCCGGAGGATCAAAAATAAAGCAATTTATAATATTTAAGTATATTTAATTATTTGCTAATTTTACAAAGTAATAACTTAGAGCTATGTAATTATATTAGTGATTCCACCTCGAAGTGTGAAGCAAGAATGATTTTAAATAATGTTTCTGAAATCCGGTGGAGGTCCAACGTCGCCATTCGTATCGTAGCACATTCCACAGATCTCAAGTGCTGTGTGAGATGTTTATGAATACTGCCTCGGTGGCGCAGTGGTAGTGAATGCGACTGCTGTGCTTGAGGTCTCGGGTTCAAATCCTGGGTCGGACCAAGTGTTTGTGTGATCTACAAATATTTGTTTCGGAGTTTGGGTGTTTTCTATGTATAATATGTATGTATTTACAAAAAAAAAACAGTATATATATGTATTTATATCAGTTGTCTAGTAACCATAACACAAGCTTTGCTTAGCTTGGGACTAGATGGCGTTGTGTGATTTATTTATTGATTCTTTGATTTATTTATTTATACGTAACATCGTCCTTATAAAAAACACATTCCACAGACCTCAAGTGCTGTGTGAAATGTTTAGGGATACGTAACATATTAGTTTGTTAGACAACGTAACTAATGACAAAACGATATAACGTAACGCCAAATGAGTAGGCACTCATGTGGTATCCATTCAATTATACCGTGAGTAAATAAATAAATATTAAAATCGTTTCTTAAGGAGTAAACTTCAATAAGCGAGCCTCACAGTAGTCGTATATGTCACAACATCTAATGTCTAAATGTAAGTGTGCACTCATTGGTTAAATTCCATAGCGTTTTACTCGACTTCCTGTTACACATTTCCGTCCTTTTTCTTAGAAATTGTTAGCAAATTTAAGAAAATTATCTTGCAGTGATGTTGTCCTTGTCTGCATAATTTACTCCCTTAGTCGCTACTTACGATATTTATGGGAGGAAAAGCACCTCACAGAAATCGCCCGATTCTGCTCGGAAATCGTCCGACATCGCACAGAAATCGTCCGACATCGCACAGAAATCGTCCGTCACCGCACGGAAAAAGGTCGATCATCGGCGTCGTCTTTGATAGGTCCTTTTTAAATAAGACTTTGGTTTTAATAGCCAAAGTGCCTTGTTAACAGTTATAGACTTGCCTCCTCCTTACTAGAGTAGGGTCAAATTAGTGTAATTGGTTAAGATACCTGTCTACCCCTTTCGCAATGAAGTGTATGAATATAAATTATTTTCAATTTCAGACACCCACCGAGACCTCTGCTGGTAGCGGGTTATATGCAATTTTAGACTTTTTAGACATGCTTTGCGATCGCAGTGAAAATGGACGAGTGTTGGCTCATAGAGCTGACCAGAATGGACAGCTCAAATATTTGTTATTAAACCCAGCTGAGCATTTTAGTGAAGTTGTGAAACAATGTCGATCTGTAAGTATTGTTATATTGACTTATCCATACTAAGTAACACGATTTGAAAGTAACTATCTGTTTCGCCTTCACGGCTAAACCGCTGTACCGGTTTCAATGAAATTTGGCATAGAGATACTTTCATTCTAGAGGAAGGATATGGTTACTCTTTGTTGCAGTAACCGACAAAGAGGCGGGCGGAACCGTGGCCAAAAGCTAGTATTGTTATAATTTTCTTAATTTCATGATTGATCACCAATCTAACATCATCATGTATCTACATTCTAATGTTAAATATTACTGCACCTGGGTCGATTATATCAAGATACTTGACTGTATGAAAAAAGACAATAGACAATGTGTAATATTTGCTATCATTTAAAAAAAAAATTACATATATAAAATATCATGTTTTTATGGCTCCGTAGACAAAATGACAAATACGGAACTCTTTTAGCCGTCTTTCGTCCCTCCATACTCTTTCTAACAAACTATTGGTGCTAGAAACCTGTATATAATATACTTACATAGTAATCACGCCGACAAAATACATAACTAAAATATTTTTATGGACACCTTTAATTGTTCTGGTTATTGAATTATATTAGAATATTAGCGGAACCCCACGGTGTTACCCGCGGTTATCGTCGTACCGCGGGCAACGCCGCGGGGCGAAGCTGGTCTAAAAAAGTCTAAGTTACTCCTTATATCATCAGCTACTATGCTATAGGCCGTTCCAAAGATTAGCAGCAAAAAACAGACACAGACAAAATTTGTATAAAAATATATTTTGATGTATGTATCGTGTATACAAACATATGCATTTAGTAAAAAGCAGTTATTTAAATATTACAAAGAAACACTCTAATTTTATTTATTTGTATAGAATATCGAAATTATTTCAGATATACGTCTACTGATATGTCTAGAGAAAAAGATTTGTAAAAAATATTTATTTCCAGGTGATAGTAGCTGGAGGAACAATGGAACCAATAAATGAATTCGAAGCCCTCCTCACTGGCAACTCGGGAAAGAGTGAACTAGTCAACGTAGTCAGGTGTGAACACGTCGTTCCTTTAGACAATGTGCTTGGAATTTGCTTAACGAAGGGACCTTCCAATGTTACATTAAATTTTTCTTACGAAAAAAGAATGTCTAATGAATTGGTATGTAACATTTTGTAATTAGTTTTTTTATAAAAATAATAATATTTTAAAAGTTGTAACACAAAAGTTGTAACACAACGGCATCTAGTCCTCAACTAGACATAGATATTATGAGTACTAGACAACTGATATAGATACAATATAATATACTTTTTTTTGTAAATGCACACATATTATACATAAAAAAAATCCAAACTCTGAAACAAATATTTGCAGATCATACAAATATTTGGACCGACCCGGGAATCGAACCCGAGACCTTAAGCACAGTAGTTGCATACGCTACCATTGCGTCACAGGGCAGTCAAGCATTCCATAAAAATATATTTTATAAAGTTATTTTAATTGTTTACCATACAAATGTTAGACTGAACTAAAGTCTAACTATAGAAAATAGTCACTGCATGGATGGTGTAGTGGTTTAAGCAGTTACTTCACCGCTTCTTATGACGTTGAGTCTTGGATCGATATCGTCATAGGACAACACTTAGTGTGATTCACAAATTATTTATTTATTATTATTTGGTCCGACCCGGGAATCGGACCCGAGGCCTTAAGCACAGTAGTGCATACGCTACCACTGCGCCACAGAGGCAGTCAAGCATTCCATAAAAATATATTCTATAAAGTTATTAAGTTAAATTGTTTTTGAAGTAAAACTTCATTAAGCACGCTTGATTTGGGGAGTAAACTGGTGAATGCGTGACAAGAGCGTTACTAAAAGTGTGATCGGGCGAGGCAAACGGAAGTTGAGAGGGAGATATAATGGAGGGAGGGAGTTAGTGAAAAAGAAACGTTTCGTATATAAATGTAGGGGCAAAAAGTAGAGGTGTGAGGACACACACACATCTTTCTATCTTCGCCAGTTATATATAAAAAAGTTTTACTTCAGTCTTGTGGTCAAAAGCACACGTTTTTTTTAAAATGTGTTTGGCTGACATGCTTAAAGGATAGTTAACATCATGCTTAGGACAATAGGAACCAAACATGATTGAAAAGACGGAAAGAAATTGCGTGGGTCAACTAGTCTATAATTATAAAAATGAATGTTTGTCAGTTTGTCCTTTATAGAATCGTAAACTATGCATTTGATCATGTGATCTTGTTGATGAGGGTTGTTCATGAACCCACGAAAGTTTCTGAATTGTTTCTAGGTTTGCCCCGCAGTGTTACCCGCGGTTGTAAAAGTACAACAATAACCGCGGATAACACTAGTTACATTATAAAATCAACGTTCAAGTCTAGTATGTCTAATCTTACTTTTTCAGTTAAACGAAACGGGGCGAATATTAAGAAACATTTGCAGCGTAGTACCAGGAGGGATTGTTTGCTTTCTACCCTCGTATTCTTACGAACAAACAGTGTATGACCATTTGAAAAACACCAAAGTTATTGAAGCTATCACTAAAAAGAAAACTATTTTTCGTGAACCCAAATCTGCTTCAGATGTAGATCAGGTAAGAATTTTAGTGTTATTTGTAACTGAATACAAACTGCAACCTTTGAGCCTTTGTCATGTATCATCATAGTATTTCATATATATATATATAGTTATATAAGTCATTCAAATAAATTATTATCTATACTAATAATAAAGCTGAAGAGTTTGTTTGTTTGAACGCGCTAATCTCAGCAACCGCTGGTCCGATTTGAAAAATTCTTTCAGTGTTGGATAGTCCAATACCGCTGATACTAAAAGGAGCGGAGCACCAATGAAGAATGTTTCAAAAACGGGGGGAAATTTTCACGCTACGGGCAATTGAAGACGTAAACGAGGTTGCATGGGTCAGCTAGTTATAAATATATTTATATCATCCTATAGTAATTGTGGAGGGAAAGGGTATTATGTCTCTCCAATACAAGGAAGAATCCTCCGAACAGGCGAGGTAATCATGCCTGGCGGGCCACGTTACTTTCTTTTGAGAAGTTGTATATATGTAAATAGGCTTGAGAACTTTTATTTCTTTTCTCTTCAAAAAGGCAACTCCCACATTACGAATATACATCCTGTGTCGCGGTGGACTTTACAAACACACAGACTTGAACAACAATTTGTAGATCACACATAGTGTTGTCGTATGTAGGATTTGAAAAGCACTTGGCGCAGCAGGACTCGGCGTGGCGACCACTTAAACCAAAGTCAAGTCAAAGTCTAGAGAACTTCTTTATCGCGATACAGGATTCGTTAATCCATAGTCCGGTGTGTCTTCGGTAGATGGCGCTGAAATATGTGTTTGTTTACGCCGTATTGGCAATCACTACAGTAAATGTTAAAAATGTTTTAGGTATTAAACAAATATGCAGCTGCCATCTTAAACAAAGAGGGGGGAAAGAATGGAGCATTGTTGTTGAGTGTTGTTGGCGGTAAACTTAGTGAAGGATTGAATTTCAGGTAAAACATTAACATACATACCTTACACGAGAAAGTAAAATTTTAACAAAAGAAATATCAACTTTAGCAACTAGATCAAATTGAAATGGGACCACACGAGAAGCACTAGTTTTCAAATAAAAAAGAATCATCAAAATCAGTTCACCCAGTCAAAAATTCTGCGGTAACAAACAAATTTTCAGTACTTTAAACTGAATCCAAAAAAGGCGATTCTCATTCGACTTTTTTTTTATGATTTTCAGAACTTTCGACTTGGTGGACTGATTTTGATGATTACTTTTTTTTATTTGAACGTTGGTGCTTCCAGTGTGTTCCTATTTCAATTTGGTCCAGTTGTTGGAGTCTTTTTTTTTCCTTATTTGTTTTCACCAACCACTCAACTGGTATTGGCCATCAATAAAAACTGTTTAATTGTTTTCAGTGATGACTTAGGTAGATGCGTGTTAGTAATTGGTCTGCCGTACCCTAACGTCAAGTCGCCAGAGCTACAAGAGAAGATGAACTATTTGAACAAAACTGCAGGAGGTGGCGCTGGCAGTATTTATTACGAAAATCTTTGTATGAAAGCTGTTAATCAGTGTATTGGTGAGAACTGTTCTGTTAATCCATTTAAAAAAAAACACGCTTACAAACAAGCGACTGCGAGGAAAGCGTAGCGGTATAAGTGGTCTCCACGTTTTCTACTACGCTGAATGTTGTGGGTTCAAATCCCACATGGAACAACGATTTGTGTGATTCACAATTTGATTTTCTGAGTGTGGATGCTCCGACATGACATTAAATGGACACAGTCCGTTTTATGTATGTTTGTAAAATTACCATCGACACAGAATTTATCGCGGGAGTAGTTACTAACAAAGTGTGTTATAAGAGCTTAATTCAGCTGTTCTTCTTGTTTATGATTGATATTCTAGAACTTCCATCTACCGCTATGAACTGCTTTTTGTTTTTTTTTTGTTTTAGAGGAAATACTTCCTTTAGTGTTAACTAACTAAACTCGGCGGTTATTGTCTAAAAAAATCGTTAGCAATAAATAAAACATACCTACTATTTTTATAATTAACTAACTGAACCCTTCGGCGTTACACGCGGTATAACAGTAACCCCGGGTAAAGCCGCTAGGCAAAGCTAGTCTAAGTTACTCCTTGTATCATCAGCTACCTACCAGTGAAAGTCCCGTTAGAATCGGTCCAGCAATTTCAGAATTAGCCGAAACAAACAAACAGACACAATAAATTTAATGGTAAATGTACTGTGTAAACATACATGTGCATTTAGTAACAAGCTGTTTTTTTTAATATTACAAACAGACACTCGCAATTTTATTAATTCAATTTAATAGATGATAAAAATACTTAGTATAAAAAATACGTAAGAAAGAGGATGGAAATAGATTAGAGACTATTACAATTCATTATAATGTAGTGGAATTTAAGTTAAATAGTTTATTGTTTATTGTATGGCAATTAGATAGATAACTCATTTGTTGCATGTTTTAGGTAGGGCTGTGAGACATGCAAATGATTATGCATGTGTTTTACTAGTGGATGAGAGATATTCAAGACCTCAAACAATATCGGCGTTACCTTCATTCGTACAAGTAAGTATCATAATCATCATTTTCCTAGTCTTTATTATTTCCAAGATTATTTGAGGTCGGCTACTAGTAAGTTTCTGAAATATTATGTCTAATAATCACAAATTTGAACAAAAAAAAAACCGACTTTAAGAACTGGACCAAATTGAAATAGGGCAACGCGGGTAGCACCAGCTTTCAAATAAAAAAATCCTCAAAATCGATTCACCCAGACGAAAGTTCTGAGGTAACACTTAAAAAAAACCGAATTGATAACCTCCTGCCTTTTTGAGGTCGGTTAATAAGGCAGTATATTAATTCTTGTTCTGTGGGTCTAATTGTCAGTTACCTGGCTATCTAGCCAGTGCGTATAGTAATTCCACCCAGGACAAATATTTTTGTGATGAGCACCAACATTTTTCCTTTCTCTGAGTTGTATTACTATGACTTTTGTGTCTCCAAATCTCGAACAGCCTTTTTATTCCAATAAAATTATATTATTCCTAGCTTTTTCCCTCTCCGCTCGCGTGGATTTTGGTTCTCACGTTAAAAAGTAGTCTATGTCCTTCCTCGAGAATCAAAGTATCATCATGCCAAATTTCATTAAATCTGTGTAACAGTTTAGTTGTGAAAGCGTGACAGACAGACAGACAGATTTATAATATTAGTATGCAGTATAGATTATCTATGCCTATATTGAGTAACTGGACTGGAGTGGACTGCGATAGGCTAATGATGTTTATTGTTATACGTAAAAACACTCGATTTTTTTTTCTTGTTTCAGAAATCACTTATACCAAATTGCAACTTTGGGATGACAATCAGTAATATAGCCAAATTTTTTGGCAAACATAAAAAGAAGACGTGACAATTATTATGTACAGAAAGACTAGATTGTATTAATAAGTGTAATAAATATTAATTTATAATTTTACAGTATTTACATGTCACTAGCACCTTTTACTAAGTCTGATATATACAAGATACAATATGTCCCTAACCCACTTGTCAACAATCTACAGACTATTAATTAGCTACATTACAACATAAGTCTATACTTTAACTTTTTTTTTTATTATATAGGGGGCAAACGAGCAGACGTATCACCTGATGGTAAGCGATTACCGCCGCCCATGGACACCCGCAACACCAGAGGCGTCACAAGTGCGTTGCCGGCCTTTTAGGAAGGAGTACGCTCTTTTCTTGAAGGTTTCAAAGGTCGTATTGGTCCGGAAACACCGCAGACGACAGCTCATTCCACAGTTTCTTAACTATTTAAATACAATAAGTATTAGCTTAGTCTCCTAAAGCTAAAGGTAACGTGGTCCCACAAGGGCCTTCAAAGTAATATTGAAATTCGTGAGTAGCAGGTGTGGGTTCAATGTTGAATTCCGCGACGACAGCGCCTCTAGCGGCCGCTTGTGGCGCGAACATGGCCGCCGGGTATACAATAGACGAAGTGCCAACTACGAGACATATGTCGCAAGTCGACATGGCCTCTCCTGAAACATATACCATTGTAACTTTAAACTCCGTAAATTTCTTTGTTAATAACCAGGTACTTTCTGTTATATACTCAGATTAGCATTTGCCCATGGCTATGTCAGTTATAGCGGTAAATAGTTCTATGTATAATATGTATGTCAGTTGTCTAGTACCCATAACACAAGCTCTGCTTAGCTTGGGACTAGATGGCGTTGTGTGTTAGATGTCCGGAATATTTATTTATTTATTTTAAATAACATCCAGGCTCCAGGCAAGATATTTATTTATTTATAGTAGTAGTCCTTCCTCAAAAATCAAAGCATCTCCATACCACATTTCATTGAAATAGGTTAAGCCATGAAAGTGTAACATAGCCAGAGGTACTTAAGAATTTATAATACTAAAGTATGAATTCCTGACGAGTATTGTATTAGATCTCTATGCAAAACAGCTGCAAACTGAAGAGATGCAGCGAGTACCCATCAGTGTTTCTAAACCTCCCACACAATCTTGATTAGAATATGTTGCTTGTGAGTACTCTTACACCAGAAGAATTATGTTATATCCCCTATTAAATATTGGCATCAGTCCAACTTGTATTTTTTTGATAGTTTTCATTCATAGGAATGATTGACTTACCAGCTTTTTCCATTATAGCAGGGTCCAAATTTTCTCCAAACCAAACTATATGTGGCCTCAATAATCCTCCACAGCCTGGTTTTTTACAATGCGGTAGAGATTTCTCAGGAATATCTGAACCCACCACATTTGCATCAGGTGCACCTCTGCCTGCTAGAGCCTGGAATACATAGCATTAAGAGTGAGTCAGCTTAATTTACTTTTTAGTGTTGTTATAGTAAAATATCAGTAGTACACAAAACCGCTTATAGAATTAGACAAATATATCACATCACACACATATTACAAACAAAGTCCACCGCCTCGTCTTTTTGATTTACATGAGGATGGATTAAGAATACAGAGCATCCACACCTGTGTCTATCTATCTAACCTAATAATCAAGACAAACTAATTGCAGCAAATTCCATCCATTAAATAAAAAATGAATCTAAGTGATTGCCTCTGTGGCGCAATGGTAGCATATGCAACTGCTGTGCTTAAGGTCTCGGGTTCGATTCTTGAGTCAAACCAAATTTTTGTTTGAACTGCAAATATTTGTTTCTGAGTTAGTGCTTCCTATGTATAATATGTATGTATTTACAAAAAAAATGTTCTATCAGTCAATCTACCATAATACAAGCTCTGCTTAGTTTGAAGCTAGATGGCGTTGTGTGTTTCTGTTCGAAAAATATTTATTTCTTTATATTTATATAGCAGCTCATGTACAGGGTATCTAACAAATAAGTATATTTCTAACTCTTTTGGTAGGTTGCATGACTAAAAAATATCTTACCTCGCAGATAGGACTATCGTTATTGACTAAAACCTCTTTGCACTTTGTACATCTTGTTTTATATAAATTGCCATGAAGTTCTAATAGGTTTTTGGTCCCAGCCCTTGCATGCAGCCCATCCACATTCTGAGTGATTACTGATATTGATTTTTGTGATCCATATTTTGCTTCATACTGAGCTATTGCTATATGGCCCTGAAAGGAAGAACTATTATAGTCGTTCCAATCGTTTATTTAACTTTTGACAGCTCTAATACTTAATCAAATAGTGATACCCTGACCCGTTACCGATTCGATTTCTTTTATCGATCGATTTTATGTATGAAGAAGTTTTAATCGATTTAACACACTCATTATTTTATCGATAATTTCGTACTTTTATCGATTATTAAACAGCAACACCGGACGCGGAGCCGACGCGCGACTTAATTTTGTTGTTAGTGTTAATCCACATTTTCATAAGTCGAGTTGAGTATTTATATTCCTCCGTACTGATTTATTTGTGAATTCTCACGTTTGGTTGAGTTGAGCGTATCGTTCCTCCCTTCGTTACTGTCAAAATATCAAAAAATAAAGTACTCAAAGGACATACAAGAATCATTTTATTGTATGTTTTATAAATATAATCGATAATCGATTTATTTCAAAACCATTTTTATAGTCTGTAGTCATTAATTACGAAAGACACATCTCTAAGTGGGCGGAGCCCGTCCATGAAGTACAGTATTCCCTGTAGTACATTGTATCAAAAATTATTACAAAACTTTATGTGCGTGATCTGTCAAAAGTTAAATAAACGATTGGAACGACTATAATAACCCAATCTCCTTGTAGTTTTAATTTCTGTATAAAGGCCATAAACAGCAAATTAGAAAGTATGCTTACATACTTTCTAATTTTATTAAAATAACATATTACCTATCAAATTGTTTATTATTATTATTTGCAATGAATATAATGAATAAGTCAAAATGCTCAATCTACACTAATATTATAAAGAGGTAAGAATGGTATTTTTGTATGTAACGAATAAACTCAAAAAGTACTGGACCGATTTTAAAAATTCTTTCACCATTCGAAAGCTACATTATCGACGAGTAACATAGGCTAAAACTGGAAAAAAATAGGGTTCCGTAAGATATTTGGGTTTTTCAGACACAAGGTGTAAAAAATCAACCAGAAAAGTTACTTAGTTCTTTAAGTTCTTCTATAAGTTAAAGTCAAGAAGTTTTATGTTGTGCTTAGAAAATGGTTGGTAGAAAACAGTTATTATTCCGTCAGGGAATTCCTACAAAAAAATGTGTGTCCGTCTTATCATTTTAGAAATGCATTGTAGGTGTGTATTGATTTAAATATTTTGAAAATGTAACACGTAATTTTTTTAAATTGTTTTAGTAATAGTTAATGTTAATTTAGCAATTAATTTAACTTTAGCAATTTATTAACTATTGTATGAAAGACTGCAACACTATATTTGTATGCCTATAACTGGCAAAATGTGTACCGTGCCTATATTTTTTTTTTACCATCTTTTGTACCACATTTATGCAAATAAATTGATATTATTATTATTATTACTTATTTTGCGAAAATGTTCATGCTACTGGCTATATAAGACGCAAACGAGGTTGCGTGGGTCAGCTAGTTATCAATATAATAAACTTTATATTGCATCAACATTAAATGTAATTCTGTCAAAAATATAAGTATCGTCAAAATACCTTAATTTTTTCTTAACTGTACTATGAATAGTATATTCCTATTATATTGACTACTTTACTATTTAAACTACAATCTAGACATAATAACTTCATTATTTACCGCATTAGGTTGTGCTGCAGCTGCCACTTCTCGTCTATAATGATAAAATTCCCAAACTAAACTTGGACTACTTCGGAAGGCACCAGGCGTGGCTAACCCTGATGATTGATATTTCCTCCACAATCCCCCTGCTCCACGGAACGTTGGTATACCAGATTCGGCACTAATACCGGCTCCGGATAATATAACAACATGTTTTGCCGACTTTAAAGTTTCTTTAAATTTTGTCATATCACTGGATTGCCGTGAAGCCATGACTTTATAAGAACTACATACAACTATTGTTCTACGAATTGATTTAAGTAAGGTAGTGCACATAATACAAAGGTTAAAAGGTCTATTTAGTATTCTATTACGAATAATGCATATCGATTGTTGTGTATATTATAGATGAGAAATTTATGAATATGTATTGGTGTAGATAAGATTGCATACATAAAACTGTCCTGACATGTCAAACTGACATACAGTTGTTCGTTCAGAAATAACGAACGGCCGATTTTTTTACTATTTCCAAAATACAGAAAAAGCGATTTAAAACTACACAAAAGGATATAAATAACAGTATGATTAAATACGTGTTTAGTTCATGTAAATACTATTGTCGAATATTTTTGGAACACTTGAAACATCCTGCAGTCTTGGTCGCCTAAGTATTTGATAAGTGTTATCAATAAACAATAAATGACTATATAATAAGAACATAACTTAATACATACGTCTCATAAAACATTTAAAACCTAATGGGGATAGTGACTGACCACGCATAGCTGTTCTTTCAGTGAAAGAAAGTCCAAAAACGTTAAAATGGATCTTCCACATCTGTAAAATGATACAATCTATAATTCCTTTAGTTCAATTTGAACTTACATATTATTAGCCTTTTAAATATTCCGCATTAACATATAAATAAAACAAGAAATAATCTACATCTATCTTCATTTTATTTTAGTACACAATTTAGTCACTTAGAGCTACCGGTAAAGTTGTGGCAGATGGGCCAACAAAGTAAAAATCAAACATCGTCGAAGCCGGTGCTGATTCAATGTTAAACTCCGCTACAACTGATCCTCCTGCTGACATCACAGTTGGGAATGCAGCTGCTGGGTAGACAATCGAAGAGGTACCAACTACCAACAATATGTTACACTTTGATATAACTGGTTCTGTGGGAAAGTAAAAGGAATACTTAATTAGGGCTTTTTTGGGGGCACGCTAATTTTAGAAAGTTTCCAAATTTTTTTGTTTATCAACGTATGAATCTCTTTTTCTCCAAAAGTAAGTTCACGGGGAATATGATTAATAATGATTTTGGAAAATTTTATTCGTGATTACGCTGAATTCAGCAATACTACCCTCTCACTGAAGAGCAACCTAAAATTACAGCCTTCGTGCTATCGTATTTTACTGGGGAGTGTGAGACTGGAGGCCCAATGATGCACAAGCATCACAATAAGCCGCCATTGTTCTCGCAATAAGTATGAGGACCACTACTTCTGAATGCCATCAGGCAGAGTAGAGACACTTTGCTATCGCCTGCATAGCAATGTATGTTGTTGTTTACCGTGGGAGAACAACGCTTCAGCATGAGTGGGCCGGCTCGACCGGTGAGATACCACGGCCTCACAGAAAACCGGTGTGAAATAGCGCTTGCGCTGTGTTTTACCGAGTGAGTGAGGATACCGGAGGCCCATACCCCAAGCTCTCCCCCATGCCCTCAAAGGCCGGCAACGCACTTGTGACGCCTCTGGTGTTACGAGTATCCATGGGCGGTGGCAATCGCTTACCAACAGGTGATACGTCTACTCATTTGTTACCTAATTCATAAAAAAACAAAAAAACATATTTATATGCAGAAGAAACAACGCAGGCGACAGGATGGGGCCCTGAGGTACTTACCGCTAAAATCCTATAGTGAGGCCATAATAGGCCAAAAGCTCCCTTCTAAAGAGATACCAATATCAGTAATTGACTATTAAAAGCTCTTGATGATGATGACATAATAATGAGGTATTTGTAAGTGTATTAATTAGTCAATAATATAGTACCTAATAGCTTTACAGTCTCATACTCCACTATTTCTCCATACCAAACGATGTGAGGCCTCAAGAGAGCACCGCACTTTTTACAATGTGGTAGATCTTTCTCAGGGATGTCGGAGTACAGTTGTGTGGAAGTTTCTGAACCTTTACCCCGAAGTGCCTGAAATGAAAAATCATATGATTGGGTTGTAAATTAAGCAATAATAAACTATAATATAGAGTGGTAGTTTTTTTAAATCCACCAGTATAATAAAGTCGAAGTTCAGTTAGTGCTAGTCCGAGGTCATGATATTGGCGCGATCACACCACACCTTATGTTAGATATAAAATGGATAGACCATACAAAAGTTCTTATTCTTTTTCCGTTTTTGTTATGAACGCCATCTAGTCCCAATAAGCAGAGCTTGTGTTATGAGTACTAGACAACTAATTGCTCGTTTCAAATACGAGCAACTAGAGTCACTAGTGTATGTAGTGTCATTTCGAACTGAAAAGGCTTACTTAAAATAAAAGAATTTTGATTTTGAAACCTATTATTAATACCTATAAGCATAATCTTTAATTGTCTCTATAAAACTACTATTCTATCATTCACTGTATTAAACACATTAAATAATGGTTCATTTACTAGCGTACCGGACATATAGGACTGTCGGTGTTGACCAAGACCTCAGTGCATTTAGTACAACGGGTTTTAAACAGAGTGCCATGAAGTTCGATTACATTTTTCGCACCAGCTCTTGAATGCAAGCCGTCTATATTTTGTGTAAGTACAGTCACCTTTTTATCGGCTGCATGTCTTTCTGCGTACTGAGCTATGGCTATGTGACCCTGTAATATGCATGAAACAGTATCAGTTTAAGATTTAAGCTAGAATATCAAATTTAAAACCGAAATCCTTTCATATGTTTGTATGATTTGCAAGTGTTTGTTTTGGAGTTTGTGTGGTTTCTGTGTTTAATATATATGTATTTAGAAAAAAAGTATATGTGTATTTATATCAGTGGTCCAGTACCCATAATACAATATCTGCTTAGTTTGAGACTAGATTGTTGTGTGTTAGATGTCAGAAATACTTCCAAATTTAGAGCATGTATAATGCGAATGAATCTATATAGCCAAGCTTACCTAATGTTGTCAAGTAATGTTATTTTTACTGTATTTCGGTTTCGGTGAGAAAATAAACCATATTATTATTCCAAAATTATCGAATTTAATTGCTTTTCAACGTAAGCAAAATGAAACGATAGCATCCTCACTAACCAACCAATAAAATATGTTGAGGTAGTTACCGCATTTGGTTGTGATTTCAAGGCCATCTCACGTCGGTGATGACAAAACTCCCACACCAAACCTGGGTCCTCCCTAAAAGTTCCTGGATTATTCAAAACAGAGGACGGCATAGTTCTCCAAACGTCACCCTTATCTCGATATGTTGGTATACCAGATTCAGCACTTATACCCGCCCCAGATAATATTACTACTTCTTTTGCTGACTGCAAAAGCTCTTTGAACTTAGACATGTCTTCTTCTTCTTCTTCTTAATGAATGGCAAACTGTGCCGATGTCGACAATTCTGCCAATATCAAGTGCGATGGAAATACGTGGGTTTTATGCAAAAAATTAAAATAACAGTAGAGAAAATAGTAAGTTTGTAGAACCAGTAGTAGACTGAATGTAGGACTTTTTGTTGGGGTTAGTACACTGAAACAAAGAGACGAACACAAATAAATGTAAAAATAAAAAAAATAAAAAATATTATGTTAGTGATATATATATATAATTGGAAGACAAACACAAAAGACATTGCAACATTCTTAGGAACATGGATTAAAGTTTGATGCTATTACATCGAATAAAAATCATCAATGCTTGAAGGAGATTGGGGGATGGGAAGGTTAAAAGGGATGCAAAGTTAATTGGGGTGGGAAGTTTTAGTTTTATTAGGTGTGAATAAAGATCTAAGGAAGGGTTGTTTTTAGAGCAGGTAAAGAATATGTGATCCAGGTTGCCTTCGTCCAAACCACATTCACATAAAGATGAGTCCCGTACCCGAATTTTATGTAGGAAGACAGGTGAGCTGCAGTGACCTAGGCGGAGCCTACATATAGTGGAGATAACGGGCTTGGAAACCTTTTTAAATTTAAAGTACCAAGGTTTTGGCGTTATGTACTGCTGAACTGCATGGTAGTGACGTCCCTTGTATAGTGAGGTGCGGTTCCATTCCACCTGCCAGGATGTAACCAATTCTTTATGGGGCAGCCTCAAGAGGTCGTAGTGCTGATGGGGTAGGTGTTTTTGGTCAGCTATCACAGAAGTTATAGCGCTTTTGGCCAATGAGTCTGCGCACTCATTGCCCACAATGCCACTATGACTGGGAACCCACACCAGTTGGACTATTCTGTTGTTTCTATCACTATTAAAAAGGCTTTCCTTGATTAGCAGGATCAAAGGACTGTGGAGCTTGTCATGGAATGGGTTGTGCAGCAGGGCTTTAAGGCAGCTAAGAGAGTCTGTGAATATAACTGCCTTATTGATGTTATGACTCTCAGCGTACAGGCATGCCTCCAAAATAGCGACACATTCGCCAGTAAATACTGACGCCGCCTCTGAGCACTTAAAGAGTAGGACGATTTTAGAGGTTTGATAGTAAACAGCGGCTCCAGTATAACTATCGCTAGATAGTTTGGATGCATCTGTAAAAAACATCTCAAACCCAACCCACTGGTCTTCCACGTATGCATTAAAGGCGGTGCCTGCAGAAACTGATCCCTTAGAGATTCCAGCATCCAGAACAATATTTGGTTTGAAGCAAAGAACAGCATAATCGAATGAGAAAAGAGGAAGCTTATCGAATTTACAAGAAGAATTTATAAAAGGAAAGTAGTGGCGAAAGGATTGTAGAATCAATGGGATTTCTTTATGAGGCCAATATGGGGAGGTATTATACATAGTATTTAAGTCGGTGAGTTTTTGCAGGAGGGGATGTGAGAATTTGCATAAAAATTTCAAGAGAAAACGGGAAGCAAGAAACTGTCTTCTTATAGTTAAAGGCGGGTCTGAACATTCCACTTGTAAAGCGTTAATAGGGGAGGACTTCATGCAACCAGTTATGATACGAAGACACCTAGATTGAAGTCTGTCGAGAGTTGTTAATGAGCCTTTATTACTGGGAATCAGCAAAAAAATACCATAGTCCAGTAAGCTACGCACTAAGGCGTTATACACAAGCTTCATAGTGTATGGGTGGGCTCCCCACCAGACTCCAGCTAGGGCCCTCAAAATTGGTATAACTCGTTCACATTTTGAGGCTAGATGATTAATGTGGTGAACGCCAGTCAACTTAGAGTCAAGGTATACACCTAGAAACTTGAATTTATTTACAAGTGGAACTTCCTGCAGCTGTATTTGAACATCAATCTGTGGCAGTGTCTTCTTTCTTGTAAAGACTACAATTGCGCTTTTCTGCACAGAAAGGCTTAGGCCGTGAGCTGACAGCCACTGCCACAGAGAATTTAGGGAAATTGAGAGTGATGTGGCTGCATCTTGGATGGAATGATTGGTTACATACAGTGCCAGATCGTCAGCATACTGTAGTATACTGCAATTATTATTCAGGCATGAACCCATGTCTGCAGTGTACAGATTGTACAATAAAGGACTCAGTACAGAGCCCTGTGGTAGGCCTCTCCAGGACCTTCTCTGGTCAAACTCTTCACCCAAGATCCTTAGGACTAGAGTTCGAGACATAAGCATTGCACATATGCAGTGGATCATCCTAACCGGTATTCTCAGCTGATGCAGTTTTTGCCTGAGAATGGGTAGTAGGACATTATCATATGCCGCAGTTATGTCAAGAAAAGATGTTACGACAGAAGCATTTTGAGACAGAGAAAGGCGGATATCAGTTACCAATACCGCAACACTGTCCATGGTACTGAGCCCTTTGCGGAAGCCAAATTGGTGATTTGGTAGCAAATTCCTTGATTCTACAATCCATTCGAGGCGATTTTTAATAAGATGTTCAAGTATTTTAACAAGGACTGAAGAGAGGGCAATTGGTCTAAAATTGTTTGGGTCACCAGCATGTTTTCCAGGTTTCAGGATGGGGATAATAATTTGGGTTTTCCATTTGTCTGGGATCCAACCGTTACAGTAACAAAAATTTAGTAAATTTAAAAAATAGGCTTTTGTATATGGCCCAGCGTGGACCACAAAGGAATATGGGATGCCATCAATGCCAGGAGCAGAGTCTCGCACACCGTGAAGAACCATGTTCAGTTCCTCTAAAGAGAATGGTTTATCATGTGAACCCAGTGAATGAAGTGGTATAGTGGTTTGGAAAACTTCATCTAGGTTAGGGACATAAGGAGGGGCAATTTTACAAAGGAAAAGTTCAGCTGTGTCGGGGGAGATAGAGGAGGAGATTGAGGGGGAACATCCAGACCGGAACCGATTTATGTTCTTCCATACAATTGATGATGGAGTGGATGGGGATAAGGAGGAACAGAAATTGGCCCATCCGGTGCGCTTTTTACGTCGAAGTAGTCTTCTGGTGGAAGCAAAGACATTCTTGTAGTGCAGAAGATTTTCGATGGTCATATCAGCATTGTATTTCCTTTCGCACTCCTTTCTTTGCTTGATAGCCCTCGTGCACTCATTGTCCCACCAAGGAGGTGATGGTATTTTGCCACTGCTTGAGTTTTTAATTTTGAAGCAGCTGTCTGCACTCGACCCAATTGCCCCCACAAACGCATCGCAACAGTCCATCACCCGGTAGCGATCATCGTAGGTTAAGGATCTGTGGTCTAGTCTAGGAAGGGTTTTAATGGAGTTTTCAAGGGTTTGGGAGAAGTTATGCCAGTCAGCACCTGATAGGATATACTTTAAGAGGGGAGGGGGAGATTTTTCTAAGTAGGTTGAACTAGGAAGGGACACTAAAATTGGATAATGATCGCTACCATATGACGAATCCGTGCACTGCCAACTAGCAGCAGCTGCAATGTCGGGTGAGCAAAAGGTCAAGTCCACACAGCTTCTATTTTGTCCAGGAAGAACTCTACGAGTGGAGCAGCCATTATTGAGTATGCAGAGGTTCAAATCATCAAGGATGTCAACTAAACCTGAACCAAAGGAGTCACAGTGTTCAGATCCCCACCTAAAGTGATGGCAGTTGAAATCGCCCATAACCAAAATTGGACCCTGTAAGTCCTGGAAAATGGTTCTTAATATAGGAAGGAAACTTCGAAGGGGATGAGCAATGTAGATGGAGAGAACAGACACACTACATATTTTTGCTGCCACAATGCTGATATCATCTGGGAATGGGGGCAAGGATAGGGGTGATAGGGGAATATTGTTTTTAATAAGGGAGGCAGCACCTCCATAGCCATCAGACCTATCACATCTAAGAATGTTGAAGTGAGGAACATGGAAGTTGAGACTTGGCAGAAGCCAGGTCTCAGCAAGAGAAATAGCCAAAGGGTTAAATTTGTTAATAAGGAATGTGAGGTCGTGTTTCTTATGGAATACACTCCTGACATTCCATTGAAGAAATGTTAGTTGGGACGCCATTTTTAAGGTTGGTTAGTAGCTGAATTAGTAGATTAGCAGCGTTGGACGGTATTACAGAGGAGGAAAGAGTTGAATTAGCAGTTAAAAGTGAGGTTAGTAATTGGATTAATAATTCAATAGTAGAGGGTTCATGGGATGAGTTGATCAGAGCACAACCATTAGGTTGAGAAGGTTGGGGAGAGTAAGTAATTGATTGGTGAGCAACTTTGTCATAGGATTGAGAAAGTAGAGGCTGAGGCTTAGGCTGGCGAAGGATAGTTTTCCGGTAGGATTGAGTGAGCTGAGGGGATTGGGTAGGGGTGGATTGAGAAGGCTGTGGGGATTGCATGGACTGTGTTGTTTTTAGGGCATCAGCATAACGACGAGTAGTAGGAGAAACGACTTTACTAGCTTCCATGTAGGATAGGTTCTTTTCTGCCATCATGGTCTTAATGGCCCTCTGCCTACCATACTCCGGGCACACCCTGCTGAAAGCAAAATGGCCACCGGAGCATAGGACGCAAAAGGCTTCCCTCTCATTTATATCACAGCCATTACCGGGATGTTCGTGTCCACACTTGCTGCACCTCGGCTTGGACCTGCAGACTGACTCCACATGACCAAACCTACAGCACTTCCTACACTGGATGGTGGGGTAAATATATTGGTTGACTGGAAGAGAGTTATAACAAACAAACACCCTTTTAGGTAAAACCTGGCCATCGAAAGTCAGGACACAGGTTTCTCTAGGTTTCCACTCAGGTATGCCTTCATTAATAATTTTCCTGTTAATCCGCCTGACTTTAATAATTGGCCCGCAGCCCTGCGGCACAGATACAAATTTAAAAACATCCTCATCAACCATGTCGGTGGGGATGCCAGAAACTACGCCCATTCTAGTTATGTTGAACGTGGGGATGTTAGCAACAAACTTATTTGATGATAATAAAGAGTTAATCAAAAAAGAGTTTGCATCCTGAGGGGATGCAAACTGGACAGAAACCCTATTTCTGCCTACCTTTTTAATGCCATCTCTGACAACATTCTGTATATTATTTTTAAAAAGGAAAAGTCCAAAAGACACCGGGTGAAGTGTTGTGCCAGAGCCTGATTGACTCTCAATACGAGAAACATGTACAATGTAAGGGCCGTTGTCAGCCGACGTGTATCTATCCCGTCCGATCTGGGTTCTCATCTGCTTCGGAGGGTGGATGGTACTAACCTCATTGTCCACTGGGCGTTTCCGGGAGCTTGTAGCAATTGAGGTGTTATTTTCTTCTTGTGTTGCACTACAGATCACATTTGCAAACTGCTCTAAGGGATTGGAAGGGGTTGAAGGGTGTTCAGGGAAAAAGGAAGTAGGGGTGAAAGGGGGAGTTACTGCGGACGAATTGTCGGGAGGGTCGGGTGGATCAGGGGGTTTATTTCGAGTCATTGTAGACTCTTAATAATTAAAAACACACAAACTACACACCTTTACCAATAGGACAGCACAAAATAACAGAAAAAAAAGGATCCAACAGTCACAAAACCACTTAAGATTATTAGAATTCTAGACACACGTGCTAACCAATCGTATGACGCGGCAAGAATGAACTTAGACATGTCATTACTGAATTCATTTCGAGATAATTTTAAAGCGACAATGTGTATAGGCATTAAAAATCTCCATCCATTGTACATGGTGTTTTTTTTTAAGAATTAGGAGGTAATATTAAATTGATGTACTTTTTGTACTACATTATTCTGGAATATTCCATGTCTTAAGTAAATTTTTATTTATTACACACAACTACTTGTTTTTTTGTTTTTTTGATGATGAATGGCAACTAGCCGGATCACTCGGATCAGCTATTTCTGCCAATGACAAGTATTTATAGTCTTCAATTATCAAGTCTTCAAGTCTTTAAGTCGTCGTCGTGATGAAATTAATGATAAAAAATATATAAAATGTGGATGACATGAAATGGGGACCGTCTTCCGAAAAAACAAAAAACGATCTCCACACAACTACTTAATATATCCATAAAGATCATTATAGCGAAATGTCAAAGCTTACAAAGTCAATATGAAAGACGCTAACGGCCATTATAAAGAGAATAGTGTTTTGAATCCTCTTTAGTGTGACTAAGCAGATTTTTTGCAAAATACGATTAGAATTCACTTATTCCTTAAAGATTACAAATCACTTTTTACAAAGAAATAAACATAAAATCGTCGTTACAAACTATGTGTTCAGAGAACCGATTTGCTTCCATGTGATATTTAGTAAGATGGTAGGTAAAGTACCTAAAGGTTAAGTTAGTTAGAGCCAGTTTATACTCAATATTATAAAATAAAACTATTATAATGAACTGTCTACTCGTCCTACAGATATGATATCCATTTTCACATCTAGTCCATTTTTTTTTATTATTTAGTGGGGAAACGAGCAGACGTATCACCTGATGGTAAGCGACTACTGCCGCCCATAGACACCCGCAACACCAGAGGCGTCACAAGTGCGTTACCGGCCCTTTAGGAGTACGCTCTTTTCTTGAAGGTTTGAAGGTTATATTTGTTCGGGAACACCGCAGGCGACAGCTCATTCCACAGTTTTGCTGTGCGTGGCAGAAAATTCAAAAAGAAAAATTATAAAATTATATTTATCTGTCTTCTTATCCCTCTACTATGCTGCTCGTAACTTTCGGACACAAAAGTATTTTTTAAAACAACCAACATATATGGAACAGACGCAAAGAACACCTAAACTTAAAACAACAATTTGTGGATCACACAAAGCCTCAAAGTGTCAAAAAATACATTAAAGATTTTTTGTATTGTGCGTGGTAGGATTTGTTCCACCGTTTTCAAATTTTGCCCTTATTCTTGAGCCATGCAATAAAGTGATAGAAGTAAGAACAAACATATTTGTTATAATTCAGATCCTGCCCTGTGTGTAATTAATTTTATTAATTATAATTATTAAGTACTTCAAAGTTTCACAGAAATATTATGTACTAGCGGTCGCCCGCGGCTCCGCCGGTGTGGATGTCGGTTACCGCTGCAAAAAGCCTACCCAGGAAAGACACGGTAAGCAAAATGACCCAGGTCAAATCACAGACACCGACACTAACATCGACGACGCAGTCATAATCCGCAGGCTGCACAGATTGTCTTTCTGTGGATGTTAAAGTTGTTAATGAGGAAAATATTTAAATGTAATTAATACTAAGTTTTCACTTCTGCCGGCAGTCCCCGAGTGCAACCCGTTGTTTTAGGATAGATAACTATAGCGATTATTGTAGAGCTTCTCTATAAACAACATTTGACGTTAAATTATTTTCAGGTAACAAAATATACTGATGGTCGGGAGACCCGACCCGTGATATGGCAACGTAAAGTTGCCCATGCGTAAAACATATTTTACTTTTGCCATAACTTCAAAACCAAACGTCCAATTTTTATCATTCAATATATATAATATATTAGGTCTTTACCTATGAAATTGCCGTTTTGTATGCAATAAGTGAAAGTACTTATTTTTTCAAACTTTTTTATTTCTGTTATTCGAAGTAATCACCCATGCAATCGACGCATCTTTGCCAACGCATTGGCAGTTTATTGATGCCCTTCTTGTAAAAATCTGTTGGACGGGAGGCAACAAACTCTTCAAAGGCATTTTGTACTGCCTCTCGGGAATTGAATTTATTACCCATTAAAAAGTTGTCTAAATTTTGGAAAAAGTAATAGTCGGTAGGTGCAAGGTCTGGCGAGTATGGCGGATGAGGGAGTGCTTCCAACCCCAGCTCTTGCAGCTTGGAGACTGTCTGTTGCCCAGTATGGGGTCGCGCGTTGTCGTGAAGGAGCAGTGGGGACGACCGATTGACCAAAGCTGGTTGCAGATGTGCAAGCTTCTCCATCATTCTCTCCAGTTCTTCACAGTACACATCTGCATTAATGCTCATGCCGTTTTGTAAAAAGCTGTGGTGAATCACACCCGCACTAGACCACCAAACAGTGACCATCACCTTTTTAGGGGTCATTTTTGGTTTAGGGCATTGCTTTGGTGCTGAACCAGGGTCTAACCAACTTGCTGAGCGCTTTCGATTGTCGAACAGAATCCATTTTTCGTCGCACGTAACTATTCGTTTCAAAATTCCTTCATTTCTTTGCCTGTTGAGCAGCGAAAGGCAGGTCTCGACGCGTACGTTGCGCTGGCGATCGTTAAGGTCGTGGGGCACCCATCTATCAAGCTTTTTTACTTTGCCAATTTGTCGCAAATGGATCAATATTGTTTTGATGCTTACATTAAAAACTGCTGCTAGCTCAGCTGTAGATTGAGTTTCGTCAGCTTCCACAATCGCCTTTAATTCATTATTGTTAACCAAAGTCTCCGGACGACCACGAGCTTCATTTTTCAAGTCAAAATTTCCAGAACGGAACCGGGAAAACCAATAAAGGGTTGTGCGTTCGTTTGTACAGTTGTCTCCGTAAACGTTTTTGATGTTACGTGCCGTTTGTGTCGCGTTGGTGCCACGACGGAACTCATATTCCATAATTACACGAATTTTTAAAGTATCCATTATGACGAAAAATTTTCAAATGTAATGAAAATACAACGCTAATCAAAAAACAAAAGACTGAGTTTGTAAATAGAATGTCATGGTTTTAAAACAAAATTAATTTGAATTTAGAATACAGAGCCATTGCAAACTTTTTTTTATTTGAAATGACCAGTACTGAAGAAACGCAATTTCATAGGTAAAGACCTATTATTAGTGTAGATTAGTGTAGACTACGAGTATTAACACAGTCTAATGAAAGTGCTGATCTTTTTCTTCTGTCTTTGTTTATACAGACATATTGTTTGTATTGTAAAGTCTATAAAGTATATGACCAAAGCTTTAGACAAGTCTCAATTAAGATAAAACACGAAGAAAACGTACGTTACAATATGTTCATAATTACCTTTAGCCCTACGTACATCCAACGAAGTCCCCTCAGACGTTTTTCCATTAACCGCTAAGAGCACGCTTCGGTAACCATCGATTAAGATTGCTTGATTGAAGATTATTTCTTTCATTGCGATGATTCGATCCTTTGTTAAGAAGACCGCTATTAAACTGTAGACGAATGAAATGTGTATTGACTTCTTTGATTAATATTAGTAGTAAGTCGAAAGATAACAAATGAATGTTTTATTATTGCTGTATTACTTTTATAACTTTATATGCGTATTTAATGATACACATCTACGATCAACAGTCGGGATTTCAACAGCGCAGTGCCTCAGGCTAATTAAAAACACACTCGTATAAATCAAAAAAAAAATTAAATTATTATTTTAATTATTAACAACCAATGTCTTTGTAGCGTGTAAACATCATAGAATTACATTGAGTTTTATTTAAAAGCATTAAACTTGATTGAAGAAGAATGGGATTCTAAAAATATATAAATTAACTGCTGGTGGAGTAGGGGTTAACACTTTGTGAATCCTCAAATTATTGTTCTGAGTCAGAGTTCTTTGTGTCAGTTTCATGCATATTTGTAAAGCTTCTCGCTACGCATGCTATATTTCTGCTGTGGGAGTTGTCTTTTAAATAAAGATATCGAAGAATTGTACTAAATGTCACTACACAATTTTACAAATAAATATGTGTATCTTAGGGTTGATAGTTGAGTGGTTAAGACTTTGCACTGCAATTTAATAGATGTGAGTTGTATTCCCACTTCATACTTAAGTTTTCCGGGACCTGAGAACACATAATCCATATCGTTCCTAAATTACACCTGAAGCCGGACGTCACTCGAGCTAGTTTTTATTGGAAACACTACAAACTACTGAGTCCGATCCCCTAAGAACCGGCGAAGGGACTTTTCACTACGTCGTAAAGAAAGGACCTGCATAATACTTGTTAATCTAAAAATCCCTTTTAAGTACGCTCAAAAGTTACGAATGTAAATAAGTAGGTCCTTTTACCCGGTGCGGCCCGGGGTATATCGTCTAGGGTTGGGTACTGTGTCGTCTCTTACTGTGTAGGATGGTGAGAGACGTGATAGTGTCCTGCCCTTGGGGTAACAGTGGTATTGAATCTTGAAATTCGCGGGCTGGGTTTCCTCAAATCGACGACTTCAGTGCGCCTATTTTGCGTGATGGGATGGCTTTACTCGTTCCACCCCAGTTCCTCCAAGAAGCCTAGCAGACCCTTCACGTTGCCGACGACTTCAGGAAGTGACCTCGTTGATCCGAGGTGTCTTGCCCGGTATTCTGCCACCTCAGGACATGTCATAATGACATGGGCGGCCGTCTCCTCTTCCTCCATGCATGCCCTGCACAGAGGACTGTCTGTTACACCTAGAGTGAAAAGATGTTTGTTTAGTAGTGCATGACCAGTTATTGCTCCAATTGAAAGTCGAAGCAGCGGCCTCTTAAGTAGCTTCCGTGACAATCTGGGGTTGATCAGGGCCTCCTTGGTCTGCCTGCAGGTACAAAAACAGGTAACAGTGGTCATTCTAGGTTGTTCCTCAGTTGTGGGGTGAGGCAGGGAGTACTCCAGAATCCGTTAATGCGTTCTTGGAGCTTTTTCCTAATGCTGAGGTATGCCGCCGCGGGATTAGTGGGTTCACCGGTTCTCCTGGTGTCCCACATACGCCCATCATCTCCTCTACGGTGGGCATGGTGTAAAAAGCATTCTTAGCGTGAAAAAAAGGTCTAGACAAATATTGATTTCTACATAAGTGTTCAAAGTTTTGATTCACATATTTGTCTATAATTTTTCAAAAGTTCAAGTGACTTTAATGCTTCTCTTCATTCATGTTGTCTGAAACTTCCTCAATCTATTATTTGCAACTGTTCAATACCCTCAGCTGTGCGTTAGTTAAAGTCATTTAAATTTTAGGCTAAATTTTAATTAATATCATCCATAATTATTAGCTTCTCACTGTAACATATGTATTATGTTAGGTAATGGAAAACCTCATTCTATTCAATCTGAGCTAAATTTATAATGAAAAGGGCTTGCTAAACGAGGCCCAGAAAGGCGTGGGAGCTGGCCCTACCGACATTGTCTGCTATCATTATAACGTTATTATGAGGAACGATTTGTTATTTCAGCTACATGAAAATGAGAGTTTTGAAAACAAGTTTAATTTCGTTGAAAGCCCAAATATTACTAAACACATTTAATTTATTGAGAAAAGCTGTGCTTTTCGGGCTTTGAATGAATATTATGAATAATGTGAAGTTGGAATTATTATTTAATCGTAAAATTTGAAGTCCGTATACTTCTGTGGACATGTATAATCGTATTTTTGTGTAACAGTAGAGGTTAGGCTGCCGGTGATCCTCACACACTAAATGTAAAACAAGAAGAAAGTTGCTTGATAACAATTGTCATGATACTCGTAGATTTATTTATTTATTAATACTTCCTGCATTACATTTGCATGAGGTGAACTTAATGCCGAAAGGCATGAATGGAAAAGTCTTTCAGAGTTGGTTAGTCCATTTATCGAGGAAGGTATATATCATCACGCTAAGACCAATAGGAGCGGAGCCCCATTGGAGAATGTTTAAAAAACGGGGGAAAGTTATTACGTTACGGGTAAAAGTAGACGTAAACGAGGTTGCGAGGGTCAGCTACTTCAATATAAGTGTCAATTTCTTATCTAGCAAAGTGGTACTGTAGTGCTGAGGCACTTTCCAGGATGTTCTTATGCAACGATTTATTATCATAAACAACCAATAGGTACTTGATAGAGTTACTTTTACGATCGCAGTTGACAACTTCACTGAAAATGAAGAAGAACTTGAAAGAAAACCTTTACCACCTGGTCTGCTCAGTCAGACCAAAACCTCCTTTCAAAGGAGAGGCATATGTCAAGCAGTGGGGAATTGAAGGCTATTGATGTGATGTGATTGTTTTTGTACTAAACTTAGTCTAAACTTGAGACTTGAAAAGAGATCGTTTTTTGTTTTTTCGAAAGATGGTTTTATCGTTAATTTCATCACGACGACGACTTGAAGACTCGAAGACTTAGAATTGAAGATTATAAATGCTTGACATTGGCAGAAATAGCTGATCCTAGTGATCCGGCTGGTTGCCATTTCATCAAAAGAAGAAGTGACTTGAGAAGTCTTACCTCATTAAAACTTGCAAATAAAACAAGTTTTAACTGTTTTATGCACCATTTTGAAGAGTAAGATAAGTTCCCGAACGGATGAACCTGTTTTGATTTTGTTTTTTGGTCAAAAGATGAATTAGTCAGGAGCGTTCTAGTGTGAGCTGAGTGTGTGGATAAGAAATGGTACAGCCGCTTAAAAAATATGTGGACTAGAAACGGAAATAAAAAATGAATGTTCACAAATATCCTCGAGTGGGATATAAAATGAAAGGTGTAAAGTGTAGGGTGCGTCGTCGAACGGTGAACCAGCTGTTTTTCTAAGTCATATATCTTGTTAGAAAATAAAGATAAGAACATGATTTAGGTGTCATCGTTTAGGTAATTTTATAAGGTGTCTTAGTTATAGACTACAGAAAGATCAAAGAATTAATTAAGACGGTATAGAGGTTTTAAAAAATAAATGAATTTGGCTCACTGTGTACTATGGATGGTTTACACTGAACCACCCTTATTTCAACAGTGAACCACAATATAATTATATTGATGGGACACTTATTTGTAGAAAAGAAACACAATCTTTAATAATCATCTTTTTATTTGACCATAGAAAATAAAAGAAAAAAAATAAAACATTTCTGCCAACAAGAGTTATCAGTCTTCATTAATGTACCTATCACTTAAAATAATGAAATCAAAATACTTAAAATTAATCATCCCATATTCAACAAAGGCAAGTTCACATTGCATTAATATTTAATAAGACGTTTGCGTAGACGATGTTATAGATGTTACCCCAGATCGAGAAAGTGCATCTAGAAGGTTACTTAAATTTGAACGTCATGTCTTGTCAAACTTCAGTCACAGAAGTTGAATCTTGAATTTCTTGATTATTGCTTTTACATGAAGTCGAGAATTGCTGAAACTGCAGCATTAGGCAAATTTTGTGATTTCACTGTTCCATGTTATTTTCTTTTTTACATAACGACGCAATCTATGGTATGAAATATTACAAGCATTTGCCGCCGTTCTAACAGAGTTCCCATTTTCTACCATACGTAAAGTTGACATCATGTCATTTTTTTATGTTTTCCTATCTTCCGCTCTTTATCTTTTTGCCTTGGCATCCTAAAACAAAAAGAAAACACTTCAAGAAACAGTGTACCAGGATCGTAAGGTACACAGTGAATCGGTTCACTGTGTAATATGCAGACCTGGTTCACTGTTCAATTCAGGTACTTTTCAACTTTCAAGCTAAAAATTAATAAGTCTTATTTGAAATTTTCAGAATGCAATATGCTTATGATATTTCCAAAGCTATAACAATATTTGCACCACACAAACTTTTACTCTCTTAGTTAAAACCAAAAAATACAAAAATCGAGATACTTACTTGGAAATAGTACGTTTTTTCGGCGAAAAACAAACAAGCACACATCACATATTTCGCTCAAGTCGTGGTCGTCGGCTTACTACGGAAGAGGGGAAGTGGGTACATGGCACATGTTTTGACACGATCGAGAAAGTAACAATCGTCGCGATTTCAGAAATATGACGGTGGTTCACTGTATCTGGTTGGTTCACTGTTCGACAACCGACCCTACATCACAAAAGTGCAGTGCAAAAGTAGTTTCATTAAAATTGGTGCAGTCATTTTGGTAGCTCAGATATAAAAAAAAAAAAAAAAAAAAGTCGTTTTAAGAATATGGGCGTTAAAATAGTAAAATAGCGCGTATTATTTATTTTTTTATTTATTTATTTATATCTTTATTGAATACATACAAAATTACATAACAAAAAACAAAATTACAAAATTTCAAACAAATGAGTTACAAAATATGCAAAATATGTAACAATAGGCGGTCTTATCGCTCACGGCGATCTCTTCCAGACAACCATGATACGGATTTTTGTTTTCCAAAAATTTTGGGTAGCTTACATACAAGTAACACACACATACATATACATACATATATATCAATATACCTAAACATATATACATACAATATAACTACTTATATTTATATACAATACATACACAAATTGAATATAGTGCTAAAGAGAGTTAAAAAGAAAAGAAATCATAATGTCAAATAATAGTCCTTCACCAGCTTTTTAAAAGCAGACAAATTTTTGGCTTGTCGAATTATCTCAGGCAAGTTGTTCCATAATCTAACAGCTTGCACAGTAAAAGACTTATCCGCAAACAGAGTTGAGTGTTTTGGCATTTTCAATATTAAATTCTCTGATGACCTCAGGTCCTTGCAATGTGTGTTTTTTAAGAACTGAAAACGTTCTTTGAGATAAGGAGGTGAGTGAGGAAGAAACAGAACACTGTATAGAAGAGAGAGAATATGTAGATTCCGACGAAAGCGTATTGGTAGCCACTTGAGCTTAGAACGAAATTCAGAAATATGATCATATTTGCGTAATCCAAATATGAATCTAATGCAAAGATTTTGAAGTCGCTCAAGTTTATTCAGTTGGTCTTCGGTGATGTCCAGATAGCTAACATCGGCATAGTCAAGGATAGGAAGTAGAAGAGATTGTGCGAGCGCAATTTTAGTGTTAGTTGGAAGAAAATTCCGTAGCCTTCGCATAGATCCTACTGCTGCAAATAATTTACGGCTGACTTCCCCAATCTGAGGACCCCAGGATAGATACCTATCCATATAGATCCCTAAGTTTTTAACTTTATCACTGTATGCAATAACCGAGCCGTTGCAACAAACATCTGGTATCTGCTTAAAGTTTATTGTACAGAGTAACCTTGAGCTGCCCACTATCATTACTTGGGTTTTGTTTGGGTTTACACTAATTCCGTATTCCGTGCTCCAGTTGCATATCTGCTGTAAGTCTCTATTAATGACATCCACTGCTTGCGTTAAATTGCCTGGAGTAGTTCGTGTGTAGATTTGTAGATCATCTGCATAAAGATGGTAGGAAGAAAGTAATTGTTTAGTGATTGAGTTTATGAAAATTGCAAAAAGTAATGGTGATAGCACGCCGCCCTGAGGTACACCCGCAGATGTTGTACGCCAAGAGGAGCAAACATTATCGATACAAGCACGTTGCTGGCGACCGTACAGGTAACTACGAAACCAGTCAATTGCCGATGGAGATATGTTAAGTGAACACAATATACCTAGTAAGATATCGAAGTCAACTGTGTTAAAGGCATTGCTGAAGTCCAGCAAAGTGAGAACCGTTAGCTCACCCTGGTCCATGCCTGACCTAACATCATCCGCAATGTGGACTAGCGCTGTGGTAGTGCTATGGCCTGGACGAAAACCAGATTGGAAAGGATTAAGGAAACAATTTCTTGTAAGAAATGAGCTAAGCTGTGTGTAAATGAGACGCTCGAGGACTTTGGAGAAAAAAGGAAGGATAGATATGGGGCGATAATCAGAGATGGAAGACGGATTGCATTTCTTGGGGAGAGGAATAATTTGGGCCATTTTCCATGCAGATGGAAACGTGTTGATGGATATGGAATAATTAAAAATATGGCAAATTATGGGAAGGATTTCATCCAGGATAGGAATAACCATATTACGGCTGATGCCATCGACCCCCACAGCATTAGAGGTTATTGATATTATGCTCCTCCTAACATCACATGCAGCAAATTGACTTAAAAGAAATTCGGAACAGCTAGGAGTCGGCAGAGAAGAAAGATAATTTAGCGTTGTAGTCTTGATAGCTCCTCCGTAGTTGGAGGAAGCAGAAAAATATGAAATAAGAGATTCGATATCAACATCTTTTGAAGCACAAGTAGGACGTGACTTGCCGATCCCCAGTGACTTAAGAAACTTCCAGACCTTAATTGGGTCACCGTTTTCAACAGATTTATGAATATGTCGGCGTTGAGCATTCCTACACATCTTGTTGCAGTGATTTCTAATGAATATAAATTTTTCCCAGTTTAATGCTGTCGGGTTTTTCTTATACTTCGACTGAGCCCTTGCCTTTTTTCTCTGAACCTCTTTTATTTCCTCTGTAAGCCAGGGTGCAGGGAGATGTTTTACCTTTATTTGTCGCATCGGCGCATGTTTGTCATACAGGCTTATCAGATTTTTCGTGAACAAGTCAAGTTTTTCATTGACACATTGAGAATTAAAAACATGAGTCCAGTCGATGTTTTCGACGTCTCTGCAAAGATTTTTAACATTCATATCACGAAAATTACGCTGCGAAATTATTTTAGATCTAGGTTTAGGAGTGCGAGTGAGATAGGAAAGAAAGAGAAGGTCGTGGTAGGAAAATGAATCTGCAGAGCACTGACCATGTTTGGCAACGTGCCCCACAGAGGAAACAAGGATAAGGTCTAAGAGCGATGGATTATGGTTTGGTAGATTATGTGTAGGATTTAATGGAAGAATGGAGAGATTACTGGACTCGGTAACAGATCTAAGGTGGACAGAACGAGAATCATTTTTTAGTAAGCAAGTGTTAAAGTCACCCATGACTATAGTATGACTGTACGAAGGAGTTAGATTTTCTAACAGTATTTCGAGTGAGGAAAAGTAGTCTACTCGTAAGGAGGGACTGTAAAATACACCGAGAAGTAGTTTTGTATTGTGAAGTAGGATTTCAATGAATAAATGCTCGCCAGCATTTGTGGGTGGGGGCTGAGACGACATATTTACTATGGAGAAGGGAATGTGAGATCGGATATATATCGCAACTCCACCGCCACGCCCACAGGCTCGATCATTCCTTACAAGCTGAAAGCCTGGTAACGAATACGATACCGTGGACAGACATGGCTTGAGCCACGATTCCGATACAAGAATTGCGTGGACATTCGTACAGTCGAAGGTTGTCAGCATATCAGAGAAATGTGCCGGAATGCTTTGGGCATTCAAATGAACGACATTGAAATTCCTTGGAACATCAGAGAATTGATTCGAGATTGTATCTGCCAATGAAGGATTACTAGTGAAGCTGATATCATCGCTGGATGCCGAAAAATATTCATCACTGTCACTATCAAATGCGGATGACATTATAAAATATAAGTAATGTGATAATAAATATAATATAAATATTAAAAATGCTAAATGGTTATAATATACGTATAACTTGCAAATAATACCAGAATGTTCAAATTCATTAAATCCGTCTGCCGGTTGTGTGTCATTTACATAAATAATATTAAAGTAATAGAAAAGTTTTTGTAATCTACTTTTAAATAAAACTAAAATCAATTTAAAAATGATGAAAAAAAAAAATACAAAAAATAATCAAAAACGTATCACCAAAAGGCCAGTGTCCAAATCACATGCATGCAATAAATCACTAACACACGTAAACAGGAACGCAATCCTGTTGTCACATGTGACATTTGTGACAGCTATGTTTTCCCTGACTGATTCATAAATTCGCGTTGACAATTTTACTTACTAGTAATATAATAAGATGAATTATGGTTATCAATTAATATTAATCGTATTGCACGCATATAGTGTGCAGACAGGGTACTCCAAAGTGCACGCTATGTGACAACCCAAGCCTCCAAAGTCAACCAGACACGTTATGTACAAAGCTATTCTAAAAACAATGATGATTACAAACAATATGTTACTATTTCTTAGCGGCACGCCTAGTCTTAATCACAGTTGCTTTGGCAGCTGCTACCGGCTTTACTATATTATCGCTAATAGCGTTAAGTTCACGTAGTGTCGTTATACGATGCCTTTTATCGTCAGGACCTGTAACGTGTACCACACCCTCGCGGGTCCAGCATCTGGCAATGCCAAACCTTTGACGCGCACACATGAAGACCTCGTGTCTCGATTTGGTTAAAAACTCAGATATGGTTATCCCAGTGCCCTTAAAAGTTGTTTTAGCATACCACACGGAGTCTCTAGTTGAGACTTGTTGAAATTTTATTAGTATGGGCCTGGGCTTACCAGATGATGAAACTTGTCCCATCCTTTGACTCCTCTTTATATGTTGAGTAGAAAGGCCACTCAACTTACACTTATCATTAAGGAGTTTACTAGCCACAGATGTAACATCTTCATTTTTCGCCTCGGGTACACCATGCAATAGTAGTATTTTCCGTCGGCTACGGGTCTCCAACTTGTCAGCAGATTGAGCCAGTATCTGGACTTGCTGTTGGAGGTTATTGAGGGCTTGAATCACAAATGTTTTGAATGTTGAAAACTCTGACTCCAGACTGGTGGGTGGTGTCGATGAGTTGGTTTCCTTTTGGAGCTTATCTCTTGACTCAAACTCTGCCATCCGGGTGTTGAACAGCTCACTCATGTCAGTGATGGCCTTTAATAGGGACTCCATAACACTTGTGTAAATATAAACTTGTATTGGACGGATAAATAACACTTGCACCGGCAGATGGTAATGTCAGTTAGTTATGCAAATCATAAGATGTGCATAAAATATATGATAAACAATTTTAAATATAATTCTAAATACAGCTTATAATTTTAGTTGTGCACTGCAGAACTACCCACAGAAAAAAAAAAAAAATCTTCCCCACGAACGTTCCAGTTCTCTTGACAGATATACTAACGAGTGGTTCATAAAATGTCAATTGCGTGACCTGATTTACGATTCTTTCCGTTGTCCGTCTAGATTTAACGATGCATAATAAACTCCTTTATGAAACCAAGCTTAAAACATAACTTTATCTAAGTTCATTCGAAATAATCTTAGATAACATTAAGATCATGCCATCGTTAGGATATCTTAGCGTATATAGCCATTTTGTATGGTATTCATGTCATTTTTCATGCGGAAACTTTAAACTTGTATTACCTACGTAAAATCGACAAATGATGCATGAACTAAAACAGTTACCTATTTGATTTGAACATTTATGTTGGTGTATCTAACTAGCTTTTTCCCGCAACACCGGTCCCTGTACTACATCTTTCACATAGTTACTTTCGAATTTATTATATTAGAACTGCACGGTTGGCCTAGTGGTTTAAGCGGTCGCCACGCCGTTTTCTACTGCGCCAAGTGTTGTGGGTTTAAATCTCACATAAGACAACACTTTGTGTGATTCACAAATTGTTGTTCTGAGTCTGAGTGTTCTTTGTGTCCGTTTCATGTATGTTTATAAACATACATGAAACGGACATGAATGGATCTCCTAATGCATGAGTTGTCCTTTTAAAGAAAAAAAATATATGGATTGAATCTTGTATGATAGGCAAATTATGTTTTCCTTGTTTAGCAAAGACAAATAAACTGATACTATAACGTTTAAAATTAGAGACTCAGGCCTTAAAGTTGAGAGTCTTAAGTTAGGCCTAAAGGAGAATTTTACGTCATAAACTTGAAACTTGGAATGCTCCTAGCATTCAAAATACATTTATCACTGGTATTTTTTCTTAACTTATGTAAAAGATAAAATGTAGTCTTCTTTTCCTTAGAATGGTGTCGCATTTTAAAACATTTAATATCTCAATACTACACCACACCACATTAAATTCACCAAACTATATTATAAAATATAAAAGATGTTCATTTTAAGTGATCCCTATTTTTATAGCGGCAGCTAGTCTAAAAAGTTGCCTACGTAGTAACTTACTTTCACTTAGACTTTAATTTATAGGTAAAGTACTCTTTATATCATCAGCTACCTATCAGTGAAAGTCCCGTCAAAATCGATCCAGCCGTTCCAGAGATTACCCGGAACAAACAGACAGACAGACTGACGGACAGACACAAATGGAAAAAAAAAATAATTTGGCATATGCACCGTGTATACATATGCATACAAATGCATTTAGTAAAAAGCGGTTATTTTAATATTACAGACAGATACTCCAATTTCATTTATTTGTATAGATGTATAGATTATTTCGCATTTATTTGAAAGTTTTCATTATGTTGATTTCCTTACATTTTCCTTCTAGCGTTTGACTACCGTCTGAATATTATGATTCCCTCGAGTACATTTCCGCTACATGTAGCTGTTTACATAGTGTTATATATTCACTTATTTTCTTTTTAATAGTTGATAACGTAACTGTGTCAGAGATAACAAAATTTAACTAATTTTACATCGGCTACGTTTTAGAGTGATAACCGAAATACACGCGAGTGAAACCCCGGGCAAAAGCTAGCGTATATAAAAGTATTTATACTAAAAATCTTAATAATAACAGCATGAAAACAGCAACACAACACTTGCATTATGTAGGAAATATTTTAGTTTTAGGTACAATACAAAAAATAGTTACATAAAACAGAGCTGTCTGCAAGTAAAAACTATTACCCGCACGCGGCGACAACTGCGCTATATCAAACACCAACCTGTATGCTTTGTGAACGAAACCATTGACGTCAGAGGGTCGCGCATGCGTAGAAGGTAGCGTCGCTACTGTGCCATAGGGGAGACGAGAGGACAACATACCGCGGCACGCTGTCACGGCGAGCAGACGTTTAGTGAATAGAAGGAAACTACGAATAACGCGGGAAATATATTCCGGTAAGTAACGACGTAGTTATAATTATACAGATAAAATTTACTGTCAAACCTGTCGCCTTTTGGGGTGGAAAGTTTTGTTTTGGACTTTTCGCCTTTTAGCGGTTTTTGGTTAATGTTAGGCTTTATTGCTCTAGATCTTAACTTATATATTTCTGGACCGGTATTCTGCGGGTTTGTGCGAAATATTTTGTCTTCAAGTCTTCGTTGTTTGAAAGTTTTATGTGCTTTTTATTGATTGTATGACAGAATGAAACACACTGTTGCTATTGTTTTGCGGACCTTGTAAGTATAACTAATAAAACTTATATATATATATATATTATTGATATCTGTTAGTACGAGAAACAACATTAGGATAATAATGGGATGTATAATAAAATATGTGTTAATAAAATGTTACGAATGATTTTTTATAACATACTAGCAACCCGCCCCGGCTTCGTACGGGGTCTTTACTGAAACTATATTATAGCCAATGTTACCTACACCGAGAAGTTGTGCGTCTTCATTTTCTGCGACGTTTTCAACAAAATGTCGTTATATATTAGCCAATATATAAAAAAATAATCTTCCTCAACAATTACGCTATCTATTGGTTAAAACCACATCAAAATCCTTGCAGTAGCTTTTGAGTTTATCGCGAACAGACAGACAGACGCGGTGGAGGACTTTGTTTTATAATTATATGTATTGGTACGTAACAAGGGCACATAAAAATGTATTATTTATCACAGGTATTAAAGAGCTCAATGTTGATCATCAACGAGAATCATAACATTGATCATAATGTTCTTTTTTTCATTCATCGACCTATCGCAGTCCACAGTTAAACGTATGTCTATCTAATTTTACGCCACTTAGTTCAATCTTCGACGTCTAGCTTTAACCCGTTTATACTTGATACTTTCTTTTATTAAATTGATAATAGTGCCAAAGGCCGGCTACGCACTTGTGACTCCTCTGATGTTTCGGGTCTCCATTGGCAGCGGTAATAGCTTACGGCGGTGACACGTCTGCTCGTTTGCCCCCTATTACATAAAAAAATAGTAAAGCAAATAAATAGATAAGATAAGTCACGAGAATTCTTCCTATGCGGATTAAATACAAAATGGTTAATGAGGTAAGCGAGGAGTACTTAACCGTAAGGTATTTCTTAAGATAAATTTATTTTCGTTAACTTTGTCTTTTCTCAAAATATTAAAATCCGAATCATCTCTTCTGTTTTTTACATACTGCAAGATTACCTTATTCGTCGTTTTTCATTAAAACTATATTATTATCCTAAAAACCATATAATTAAGTACGTCTTCGTTAGATTTGATTAATGACAGAAAACCGTTTATCGATTTTCATTAATAACTAAATAAGGTACTATTTCTAAAATATTATTAACATAGAGGTCAGAGTATGTGAACACATGAATAAGCTGACACGAAATGATTGATAATATCGTACCGTGTAAACAGCCTGATTGGGTCAACAGCATATTATGATTGTGACGAGTTAATTCTGAGCATAATAAAGCTATGACGAGAGACTTGATTGGAAGATTAATCAACAAGTGTTTGGTAAATAATTTTGCCTTACTTTCATTTAAATAATAATATTTCATAATAAAAATTAAAGAGTGACGAACTACAAAAAAAGGATTTAAAAAAAAACAATTCTGTGAATGTTATTCATACATTATTATCTTATTTGCGCTTCTTAATTCGTAAAAGTTAACTTCTTAGTAACTTTAAAACAGTACGTGTACGTGAAGTAGATCCTTGTATAGTTTATAACGTATCCACTAACATCATTTCATGAATAATAATAAATAAACGAATGGATTTACTTTTACATTTCTAAATATTAGTCAGAGTCTGCGTAAAACATGTTCTTTTAAAATTTAGAACCTTACTGGGAATGTAAATGACACAGCAAAATCCTAAAACACGAAACCAACAAGTAACATGCTAGACATAGAGGACTTTTCCATTCGAACGGATGAATTTTTGGTTTATTCATACAGTAAATGTAAGTGACAACCTCGTTGATCTAGCGGTTGGCGTATGCGACCGCTGATCATGAGGTCTCGGATTCGAAAACCATGTCAGACCACAAAGTGTTATTGAGTTTTTCTGATTATAGAAATGCTTAATAAACAGCCAGGTGTTTGGAAGTTCGGGTGCACAACCCCGTACCTTGGATAGTACATTAAGCTGTCGGTCCTGCGCCTGATCTCTCCCCGGTCGTGTCGCATAACCGTTCCATCAGATTATCCGAGTGAGGGAATTGTGAGAGTGAGATGTGAGTTATTTACGATAAAATTATTTAAAATGTTACAATACCTTCTATTTACCGGTGTTTCGAATGGGTTTTATCGCTCGTATATACATTTATGGTGAGAAATGTTTTGAGTTATTCTGCTAAGCTGATTATTTGTGGATAAATAATTACGGTGAATTATTCATAACCACGTACAGTAAGTATGTAAGAATAAAGGATAATGGTTTTTATAAAGCAATTGTATTTCTTTTAAACGGTTTTCAAAAAAACTGACAGTACAGTTTAACTTTATACACAGTAACTTCGAGTGTATTTGAATCTTCAATCTTTCGACTTCGTAGTGTATATAAGGAATTGAAATTGAATTATACTTGCCATTATTGAAAACACCAATTTAATTGAGGTCGTGGTGTGCCTGTTGTGACTACAATTCATTCGCTGTATTTCACAAATGAGTGAAGTTGAATGAGTGAAGGACTAATCGTTTGTTCCTTATACCACAAGAAAAAAAAACACCTATTCTATACATATTGTCCTTCAATACATTTGGAGGTCATCTATCTTCATTAAACCAGCTTGGTGTCGTAATCAAGACAGACAACTGGAAAGATTTTCAGAAGCCAAGATGGCTTATACACAGAACAAATCGATGTAATGTAAATGTTTAACCATGACTGTTTTGTCAAAAAATTATCTAGGCAGGTATACTGAATGTGTTTTGATTTTTACTATATGATTATCAATGTAATGATAAGACAATCGCAAAATCACTTCAAATATTGATCGTAGTTTCACCTTAACTCGACATTATTTTATTAAATGTATAAATAAATAACGCGGGTATTTTTATTAATAGGTGTTTTGACACTTACTTTTAATTTAAGTCAAGCTCGGTATTTCTTGTAAACATGAAATCTTAAATGTAAAACACTGAAAATTAAAAGCAATTAAAGTGTATGTTTCTTACAATTATTTTGTTTTTGTTTGTTTTTATTAGTAGTAAGCATGGAAGAATATTTTTAGTGAAGTAGTATGAATTGAATTGAATGGTTTGATCGGCTCTCGGGGACTTTTTTGTCTTCTCGTGCTGCCAAGTGTATAACGAAGTCCTTGCAGTTTACTTAAATATGACAGAGCACTGTGTATTTTTAATCGGTTTGATTCCAATTTCCACTTCACCGCAAGCGCTTTTGCGGGATTTCACATCATAAAAAAAAAGGTTTTTCTTATGTGAAACCAACAAAAAATTAAACTCATCTGAAAACAAAATTAGGAAATGCCCGCATTCGCCCTCAAGTATTGGTAACTTGTGTTACCTCCACGTGCCGACATTGCTGTGGTTATGCGGTTTGACATACCTTACATAAATGCTAAAATATCGCATAAATGTGAAATAATAATGAATTTTAAACACATTTCTATCCCTTCCTGTTTCAGAAATGTTGAATTTGAGAAAGGGTTTCTTTGGATTATATACATTGTCCATTCGAACTCGGCTCAAGTATCCTCCATTGTATTAATGTTTAGGCTAGGTGCTGGTCTCTTCATGTAAATTTATGTAGAGAGAACAACATGAACACCTTTTGAAGAATTCTCATTTACAATCGGACTGAGATTATTTGCTCTCCAATGAAAAAATCATTTATTTTACTCTTTCTTTTTATTTACTTCCATATTCATCAAGTATAAAATACAAGGAATGAATAGTCTGTTTATTGAAAGAAAAACCGGTCCATTAGTGGGATTATATTCCACGAATGATTGAATTGTTTGCGGTCGCTCTAATAGATGATTTGTGGTGCATGGATAGAGATAGTCCATAGTACTTTTGGTATTAGCGGTTTGTTGTGTATTTCAATAGTAATATTACTCATTAGCGTTATTGAAATGAATTAGAAGGATACGTAAAGACTGGATTGCCTTGCATTTTATTTTCTCGATTGGAAAGTCTTAAATTGGATTTCCGTATAGGGATAAGCTTTTATTGAGTTTCTTTCAAATGAAGTTCTACGTATCAAATTGGTTTCTGGAAACGAGACGTATACTCGTACACAGTTAATTATAAATGTGAATGTAAGGTTAATTGTTATGCGTTTACGAGAAAACTACTTACCCGATCATCATGAATCTTTATACACATATTCTTGGTGGTTTTAAAAGAAACATAGTATACTTTTTATTAAATGTGAGAAAAGCCGCTAGAAGCTAGTATATTTAGTATTTACCTTTATGTTTATAATTCCTTATTCACAATATAATTATGCGTTAAGTAAGAAATAATAAGTAATCTTCGCTACGCAAACCTATCAGGGGCAAAATAATATTCTGCCCATGTAACAGCAAGTTGTTGAAAAGTCCCGTAAACAATTCAGTAGTTGCTAAAGTTAATTTGTCTGGTATGTAAAGTGTACCTCAAAGAGTCTCTCATAGGTACATATTTATGTTATGAGAATGTTACAGTTTGGAATATTGATTTTAGAGGGTTAATTCCGGTAACTCTTCTAATCTTATATTAGAACAGTTACCGGAATTAACCAAATTAGCAATTTATCGGCGGCAATCGCTTACCATCAGGCGATACGTCTGCCCGTTTGCACCTATTCAATAAAACAAAAATGTGGCAATTTATCATGTGACACTTCAGATGTATGTTTGCCATCTTATTTTCCAAAAATACAACAATAAAGATATAGTATATCATACCCATTTGTCATTTCCGATTTCCGACCCTTGTGATATATGAAGAGATAAACTGAAGTATAATAGGGAAAACCGACGGTACTCGATGGTCCACATTTTCCGGGTTCATGCTTTTAACGACTGCCGTAAATATGATGACATATTGTTTATTTTTTTTTGGAATGGGACTTCTGTAATAGCATCTTGGTGCTGGATATGTATAATATCTATATTAATATATAAAGCTAAAGGGTTTGTTTCTTTGAACGCGCTAATCTCAGGAACCGGTGGTCCAATTTGAAAATTTATTTCAGTGTTGGATAGTCCATTTATAGAGTAAGGCTATAGGCTATATATTATCGCGCTAATACTAATAGGAGCGGAGCACCAATGAAGAATGTTTCAAAAATGGGGGCAAATTTTCACGGTACAGGCAATAGAAGACGCAAACGGGGTTGCGTGAGTCATCTAGTATATAATATGAATGGAACTGAGACTTGTTTTGACGGTTTATGGTAAGTGACAGCATTTACGGTCTATTACATTTTTTTTTATTCTCATACTTGATGTTGAAGGACGAAAAGGTATGTAGGAGTAGCATTGTAAACCTACATGTCAGTATATATAGATATAGTTTTGGTTACAATATTTAGAAGTCTATATATATATACATAGACAATACAAATAAATTAAATTGGAGTGTCTATTCGTAATATTAAAATAACCGTTTTTTACTAAATGCATGTGTGTATACTCAAGGTACGTATACCAAAATAACATTATTTTCAACTTTTTACTGTCTGTCTGTTTGTTCTCTCTGGATCTCTTGAACGGTTGGACCAATTTTAACTTACTTTTTATACTAGCTTCGTCCCACGGCCTTACCTGCGGTACCACAATAACAGCGGGTATACCACGGGGTTCAGCTAGTTACAAAGATAGCCAATCACTATTAAAAGCGTAAATTGACACATTTCTCATTGTACCATGAAATATATTTTATTTAAAAGTATTGTAGTATTGACTGTCCGAGAATGTTTTTAAAATTAACATCCAATATACGATGTAAAATATATTCTTAAATATTTTAAGATCGAAATCTGTGACGTGAATATCTTAAATAAGGTTATCAATATGCAAAACAGATTCACGCGAGGCTCACAGCAAACGTCAATCTGCTACGCCGTAGAGCTCTACGCCGTAGCTGGTTTGCTCATAAATATGAAATGTTTCTTAGAAGTTCAATTTTAATTGGGACTAAATTAATCTAGGTGCTTTAAGAAAAATAGCCCATAATGTAACTATTTTAGAGGTTAATTAGAAAAATTGCGTGTAATTTAATTTGCCTTCCTTCCTTAATACAAATATATTTCAATGAGAAAACGACGTTATTCAAGACTTCAGGAGCAAGTGTTAATTAATTGTGAACGTAACAAAATTCTCAACAGAAAATAGTCATAAGTTGACATATATTAGTAATTAGCTGATTCTCTGAAACGGTGTGCCTAATTGCGTGAAAACTTTGAATAATGAATATTAAATTAATTACCAGCCATGTCACGCAGCTTACTGATATACAGTCTTTCTCAATAAATAATGTATTTAATTATGGGAACAATATTATATTTTACTTGTCTGTTGGTTTAGTGGTTAGTGATTGAAAAGCCAGAATCGTGGTTTGATTCCCATTCAGTACAAATGTAAGGTGTTCGGTGTCTGAGTGTGATTTAACTGACTCGGTGGCGTAGTGGTAGAGTATGCGACTGCTAAGCTTGAGGTCTCGGGTTCGATTCCCGGGTCGGACCAAATAATTGTATTATCTGCAAATATTTGTTTCGGATTTTGGGTGTTTTCATGTATTTATAATAAAAAGTCTATAAGTATTTATATCGGTTGTCTAGTACCCATAACACAAGCTCTGCTTAGCTTGGGACTAGATGGCGTTGTGTGTTAAATGTCCGAAATATTTATTTATTCATTTATTTATCTACATTATGTAAGTGTTTGGAAATATTCAAGTATGTTTATCAGCAGTCAGAATACCATACTACTGGGTCAGTTTAACTTGGGATTAATTAAAAATAATAAAAAAACTAATTTTCTAAGTACATTCTAGAATCAAACTCACTTATACTTATTCAACTATTTTTATTAAGTTTACACCTGACCGGTTTCGCCTTATGGCATTATCAAAGGTAAGCAAGTGAGTTTGATTCTAGAATGTATTGCAACAAGTTCTATCAAGTGCCGACAACCGAGAGTATAAATTACTAATTTAGTAAGTTATTTTTTTTTTTTAAAGAGTAGAGTTTATTTGTGATAACTGCCAGTGCAAACTGCTTTTAAAATACAAGTTAATACAGATAATCAAAGCCTATCGCAGTCCTAGTAGTCCTAGGCCTAGGCCTAGCTTAGTATATATGATACGATTGGGATGGATATTCACCTCCTAGTGGCCAGCCCCGAGGAGGCGGGGTTTCGCGTGTGCCGTACGTCGCCTAAATAGAGAGTTTTCCAGTAGACGGTGCCCCCTTCACTGTAGGCAGGCGCTGGGAGGGATCCGGATGTGTTAATAACAGTAGTTCCCAGATCCCTCCCCTTTTAGGTGCAGAGTGGCACACCGTGTGGTTTTAGTCAGTCCGATACGATACGTATTAACGTGTATTACCAGGGTATTACAGGTACAGGTATCATTTATAATAACCTTCACTGTCGTTTGTTCCCGTCTCTGTAATGACTATTACAACACCATCACAAAACATACTTAAATGCGAAGACTAAAAATATTAATAAACTTGCTTAAACAAAGAAACAATAAAAACTCTTCACTTTAATTATTTTAGTATTGATTGTGTTTACGTGTATTTAAATTAATTAAATTTCTGTGTATGACTGGTGTCGACAGAATTATTTCATCCTTAAACAAAATTAGACACTTCTCGAATTTGAAAACTGATATAATGTTAATTACGGAAGTGAGTTATTAGTCTTATTCTATATATGTATGCTTAGATAACATCTAAATAAAACTCATAACTTTAAGTATTACTTCTAACACATGGATTGAAGAGTTTCTTAGCCAAGATACATGTGTTTCACATTAATTATCTGTTTACAGACGCTGACGCCTTCTTTCTCTTGTAGGTATTATTATTATGCTAATATTTTGTTTTGTGATTTAGCATTGAGATTTTATCAACATTCTTTATTTCTAAAGATTACTTTTAATAAAACCTTTCTCAGTTACAAAGAATCTAATGAATCTTTTGTAATAAAAGAAATCTGTGCTTACTCAAGCGACTTCTGCGCGGTTGATAGGAAGGCGAATGTCTGAATGGAGTCCGGTGCTTATTGTCGAGGCTTGATATCTAGCCACTCGTATATGAAGATGTTCTATTGTTTATTTGTAACCAGTCTCCATTGAGACTTTAGTCTGTTTGAAATTCTTTCCATATGAATTTACAGATGTGAATTAAAAAAGTTCTTCTAAGTCAATTTAGATGGGGCAGTAATTGAGTAGAATATATAATGCATATAACTGGTAGGTTCAGAGAAGGTTTGTTGCTAAAGAGGTTTACTGGAAATGGATAGTGGATGTTTATGGATTAACTTTTTAAATAATTAAGTGCGTGTATTGTGAATTGTCTTCGATTGTTTATGTTAAATTGTACATAGTATTATGATTTCATTTATATAAGATTACTTTTAATTGTACGACGCTGTTGATCGTAAGTGGAGGAGGAGATATTTATGACAACATCATAATCTTGTAAAATACAATATAATATTTATTTTTATTATACAATACTACTGTATGTTGTGTATGTATATCGACCAATCATCATCCCCTGCTGAAGGAAGGTATACATAACTACATCATACACTACTATATAATATTTATTGAAATATTTACATTAGTTTGTACTGCCTCGTTGGTCTAGTGGTTAGCGTAAGCGACTGCAAATCAAGAGGTCTCGGGTTCAATGCCCGGGTCGGACTGCTGTTGGGTTTTTCCTACAAGAAATTCCTAATAGCAGCCCGGAGTATGGAAGATGGCGGTGTTTCCTGCCCGTGCTTCGGAGAGCACGTTAAGCCGTCGGTCCCGGTCGTCATGAACATCTATGGCAATCGTTATTGGGAAGTCAGTGCCCTCAAATATACTGACAACTAGTTCAACCTTCGAATTCAGTTCGCCCTCAGGGTTGCGGAGGTCAGATGCCAGTCGCTCTGTGTAAAAACTGATATTCAGGTAAAACCGGTTGAACTGGTAGCCGACCCCAAATATTGGGAATAATAAAGGCTAGGAAGATGATTTACATTAGTTTGTATTGGTTGTATGTCTCGTAACCTTCATTTTGTAAAACCAACGCGTTAAACATTACATCTCCACAGCTCCTGATAATACAAAAAAAACCCTCAATGACTGTTGCTATTCATAATTCATAATGCAGCCAAGGCTCTATGTATCTTTAAAAATGTTATGTTAGAGATAATACATTTATTAATAAATGCGTTACAGCTCGTACCGACCTTCATTGATCGTGAAGAATCATGACGCTGGAATATTTCGAAGTAATACCATGGCTTTATAGAAAACCACTTTAAAGCATTATTTATAACACGACTATAAAATGCTATTATAGCTTTCCATAATATTGTACATTGCCAGTTAAAACGAATTTCTTTAGATGTACGAGTATGTTTAAGAAGCGAATGTTGGGAATGCTCACATTATTTCTCAAGGGTCATATCAATTCTAACAACAATTCTGCTGTCGTAATTTTAACAGCTGAGCAACAATCGATAAAGACGTCAGAAAGAAATGTTTAAATGCATCTTTTACTTTTACGAATTTCTTATTAAACATTTGTTGATTGACTTTATTACTGAAGAATTACAATTGTCATGCATTAAGCTTTTAATTACTAGGTTTTATTGTTCTGTTAATCTATTCGGTGTTTATGAGCGCTCGTTTGGACTCAAAACTATTTTACATTTTTTAATCAATCTTGTACTTGAAGGTTTTGACCCGAATAAAATCTTCCGTCTATCGTTTTAAGATGTTAAAATACTGAAAGCGTAATGAAACAAATTGGACAGGGATTTCAGTATTTTGACAGCTTTGTTCTTGTACATAGTTGTTTCGCAGTACATATACTTGTCTTACATGTAACTTCTGTCTGTTTCTATAGGGATGAAAAGTATATCAGTATTGTAATTATTATAGTACAAGCTGTGTTTAGTTTAAAACTAGATGGCATTGTTTGTAAGACGTTCGAAATATTTATTATTAAACATTTAAATAAATCATACAAAATTATTACATTGTACGATGGTTGCCGGAAGTCATCCAGACTTTCGACGCGCAGATCCTTGAATCATTCTGTTGTGGATAAAACGAGGTAATCCTTTTCGTACATAATTATATTCTACAATGAGGATCTACGACAATTAATTTTACGTATAAATTTGACATATAGTTTTTCATTACACTTTGTTGTTCACATGTTCCGAATAGCAAAATTACTCATTCTTAGAGGTTTTTTTTTTATGTATGGGCTTGCCAAAGTGTTTCTACTCTGCCTGATGGAAAGCATAACTAGAATCAAAAACTCATTGCGAATGCAGACAATGCAACAATGCAGCTTGGCAGTGGCACACCATAGCGGCCTAGTGATACTTCTGCATCATTGGGCCTCCGGTCTCGCATTCATTAACGAAACATGATAGCACGAATGCTGTCGTTTTAGGTTGATCTTCTGTGCAAGGATAGTACCACCCCGTTTGAGCCGGCCCGTTCGTGCTGAAATCAGCGTGGCTCTACTACCTTTAGATTAACATAAAGTTAACTTAAAAATGACATAACTAATGTAGACGTATTTATCTAGTTAGAAGTCATTAATATTACGAACCAGCGTGATCAATTTACTCGTAAACACGCTAATGAAAGTAACCCGTTATAACGTCGACTGAAAATCGATAATGTTGTGGCAGGCGGATTAACAAGTGAGGATAAGTTATTAATTGATCGGATATCAAACTACCAAATAGAAGATATAATTCGGAGTAATTAGGGCTACGTAATACACTTCACATGTTAATTGAAACACGCATCCATACTAATACAATAAATTAAATAACGCTGTCTGTCTGTCTGTTACGCATTCATAACCTACATCTCTGCACCGATTTCAGTGAAATTACCACCAACTATCTTAGTCTTAGGCAACTTGCGATTCAACCATATATATAAAATTCTCGTGTCACGGGGTGCGTAATCGAACTCCTCCGAAACGTCTCGACCGATTTTGATGAAATTTTTTGTGATTATCCGGTATCTATGAGAATCGGTTTTAATCTATTTTTCATCCCCCTAAATGTTAGGGGTAGTCCAACCCTATTTTATTTTTATTTTTTTTGACAAAATTTTTAATTTCTATTTTTTTATGATGCAGCATTAGAAAATACATACAACCCTAGATTTTCAACCCTCTACGATCAACCCCTATTTTTCCATCGCGATTTTTATTGACCCACCTCTACAACATATATTCCCTTTTATGGCAAAGCAACGTTTGCCGGGACAGCTAGTATTTATATAGATACAAATATTCCAGTAACCGAGTTAAATCATATTACTTATTTTCTACTTACTTAGTATTTCTTACTTTGGTTATTGTAAATTATTCATTAAATTAACAATACATGCTGACTTTTGCTACTTCATTTTGAATAAATTTATTTAATCTCCATTCAATATTTGAAACATAAATATCCAATATTCAACATTCAGGTTTCCTTAACCTCTAAATAATAGCATTATTAAAAATCAAACAGTACTTTGGCGAAACTCACAATTATTTTGCAAACTTAATGGATAAATTTGAATACGGCCGTAATCTAGAGATAAAGAGAAGAAATCCAGAAACTTTTTGGTTCGAACTGACAACAGGAACGACATTTTCTATCAGTATTTGTTATTTTAGTTGACAGTAAGACTATCTCGGTGGCGCAGTGGTAGTGTTTGCGACTGCTATGTTTGAGGTCTCCGGATCGCACCAAATGTTTGTATGATCTGCAAATATTTGTTTCAGAGTTTGAGTGTTTTCTATGTATGCATTTACAAAAAAGTATAGGTATATGATATTTATATTAGTTGTCTAGTACCCATAACACAAGGTCTGCTTAGCTTGGACCTAGATGGCGTTGTGTGTTAGATGTCCGAAATATTTAAATATTTATTTATTTAGTTTCACTAGTCTGCTCCCATATAACATCAATAAACGAGAATTTTAACGAACTGTAATAAATAGTAGTATTAATTATTAATGGGTTTTAATTAATTTAGAAGTTTACTACAAAACTATAAAATTCGATTGTGTTTGTTTTATAAAGTCGTTAGTTATAATTTCCTATATTTTTTTAAAATAATAATAAATGAAACTAAAATTTAAATCACCCAAACAGTCGTTCCTAAAATATCGTAATTGGGTTGTAAAAATATTATTCAGTGATTTATAAGCGTTGTTAAGTTGTAACTTTTCAATACATTTTATTGATAATAGCACTTTTAGTATAACTAGTGGTCGCCCAGTGGTCGGAATTCAACTTTACTTATTTTTTAATGTTTCTTTTGTAGGTTACTGTACTCCTGTTCATTACAAACTTTTACTGTGCTAAATTTCACATTCCTTCGTTCACAAATTTTTCGCAATAATCGCAAATTAAAAAAAAAAGAACTTCAAGAAAGACTGCCTGACTGGACCAAGCGCCAGCAAAATCGGTTAACCCAGTCGAAAGTTATGAGGTAACAAACATGAAAACAAAAAAAAAAACAGTCGAATTGATAACCTCCTTCTTTTTTGAAGTTGGTTAAAAAGGGATGCAAAGTTTTTGCTTCACGTTTTAATACATAGATTAAAAATAACGTTCAAGCTAAAAATTGTCTAGAGGAAGCGAATATCTAAGTTAAAAAGACGCTGACACAGATTTTATTTCTCACAGACACGTGAGATGAAAGCTAAGAAATCAGATTCTGCAAATATACCTCTATTTCGTATTTGAATCACGCGGAGCTTCATAAATTCTTTCCCTTATGAGTAAACAATTGAATATAGTTTTATCAAAAACAAAATCAATCTTAGATAAAAGGGTTTGATAACTCCCGGTTTTCTACTAAAGTAAACAAAGGTTTCGAAAGCAAACTTTTATATCGTGTGTGGATAGGCTTTATAATATCTATCGTTTTCTTTGATAGACCTTCAATTATGTACCCTTACTTACAATAAAAAATTGTTGGAGGATGTTGTTGGAATATTTTCTGTGAAGAATAGATTATTTTCTGTCTAAACTTGGATCAATCTCTACATAAATTTTCATAGTAAATACATTCAAGAAATGGTAGTGGCTGGAATATTAAATTAATAAAACACATAGTTTTCTCTTCTTTTAGGGTTTTATATTTTATCTACGCCATATCTACACTAACAGGATTTATTTAATAAATATACACTTGGTTCTTGAAGTGTGAAAATCCCTACATTTGTGTACATAAATCTGAACATACAATATTTTTCTTATATTACAACTAGCTGTTGCTTGCGACTCCGCCCGCGCTTATGTCGAATATCATCGTAGAAATTATCAATATGCTATTCTGATGTATAAGCTATATTAGTGCAGAGTCTCATCTAAATCCGTTCAGTAGGTTTTGCCAAATATCCTAATATACATATTCACTCTCACAAATACGAAAGGTATTTATAATATTAGTGGGATACTCTGATAGAATTTAGTAGACAGCCTTTGTTAATTCTCACTAGACAAATAAAATTAGTTTCGTTTGTGGATTGCTTGTTTTAAGACATAACATTCCCTCACTTACATTGTTCCTGACTGTAATCAATAACCGAGTTAGTTAAACCTGAGACTTACCTTCAAGGTACGGTAACTTGAGTAACTGCCGGTATGAATATATTTTTCGGTATGAGCTTAAAGTTTCTAGCATTCTTTAGAAGTATTGCGGATAAAGTCAATGCTTTTTGATTTTTTATAAGAATTACGTCACAAGGAAATATACGTTATTTTTTTTAAATAATAAATATCGTTTTTGAAGGGGTGTTTGAGGATTTATGTTTTTATGTTCGTGATTTCTAGAGATATTTTTTATTGAGGGCTGTTAAATATGTATTTTACGCGTATTTTTTTATTTTCCAACCACCTGGATAGATGAGTACATAGTCTGATAGTGGAAGAGATAGGATTACTGGGCCAGAACCATGCTATGGTATGTGTAGGCCTGCTTAACTTTAGTGATTTCATCAAAACCCGGTGTGCAAACAACTTTTTCTTTGTTGTCTATTGCGTGAGTGAGTAAGAGTACCTGATCCTCCTCAAAGACTTAAAAAGCACTTGAGTTTCTTAATAATTTATTAAATTATAACTCTGTAATGTATGTTGTTATTTGTTAAGCTGTTATAACCAAGTTACGATGAGATAATAACCAATTTTGTTATCTTGTTATTACAAAAGAAAAGCATTTGTGTGAATTTAAATTTCCAAAGTCATGAATAAATCTGAACTACTCTGAATACCATGGGAGAGCCACGCTTTTGCACGAATGGGCCGCCTTGACAGGAGTGATACCAAGGCCTCACAGAAAACCGGTGTGAAATAGCGCTTGCGCTGAGTTTCACCGAGTAAGTGAGGATACCGGAGGCCCATTCCCCTCCCCTCCCCCATCCCGCTTCCCATCCCCCAAAGGTCGGCAACGCACTTGGGACGCCTCTGGTGTTGCGGGTGTCTATGGGCGGTGGTGATCGGTTACCATCAGGCGATACGTTTGCTCGTTTGCCCATATTCAATAAAAAAAATCTTTAATTTCAAACTGTACATAGCACTCTCTTAAAATTTATTTTAAAGAGTATACAAGAGTATACATTTAATCAATTGCCTCCTCTACCTCAATGAACTTTAAAAGCTTCCAATACTGAATTTAACAATTGATGGATTTATTGCCAACTTTGATGTTCCAATAAAGATTATAATATTAAAGTTGACCTCAATCGAATAAGCATTTCTGTGGTTATTTGATCTTTGCTCAAGTTATTGTGTGATAAGGACGGGGCTTTAAGTGTACATAAGGTTATTGATAAATTATTGAGAAAGATATCTTTATTCTTTTTTCGTAAGGAAGATTTTCGTACGGGAATTTCCTTCATTTTGTTAATTTAATGCATAATTAAAAAAACATTAGTATTTTGCACTTCTTTTTCATATAAACTGATAGTGTGCAAAATTTCGTACTTTTCTGTCATCGTAATTTTCGTAAAAACAGGTACAAAATTTCGTATTAATATGTATGGATCTCCTGGACACAAAGGCGATTGTAGTAATAGCTGTAGGAAACGAACTAATAAGGATAGGTAACAAGATAAAAATTCTTATTCTACCTACAGCATGTAAAACATTAATGTTATGACCACATAATCGTTTGTGTAATGACATGCTCTATGTTACATGTGTATCCTTGTTAATATGAAACTATCATATGCTCCATATTGCTCCGTTAATTACATTGCCGGTATACAATGTGTCAAATGACGTATTCTCAAGTCTAAAATCAATTTGTACCATCTTAAATGCAGGAAAGTAACTTACAATCATTTATAATAATCGTTCCTTGGCAACATTAACAAATACATTTTATTATTATTTTGGAGAACTAATATAAATACAATTATACTTTTTTGTAAATATAAACATATTATACACATAAGACACCCAAACATCGAAACAAATATTTGCAGATTATATAAACATTTGGTTCGACCCGGCATCGAACCTCGAGCACAGCATTCACATACGCTACCACTGCGCCACTGAGAAACAGACAACATCATGACTACTGGCCCGCTGAGAGTCAAGCATACACGATAATTCAGTCTATCTTCATCCGCAGACTAATGACTCTTCCACGGAGAAAACTCGACCCTGTGCTGTATTAATAACTTAGGACTAATGCCATTTTCCTTACGAAAATCTATTCAGCTTTATTTTGAACAGAGGTTATATGAATCAATCAACATGAAAAGGAAATTGCGTTCTTTTTACATCAAATTTTTCTCTCCCGTTTTTATTCTCGCATTTTGTCTATTAATGCGATCATCTGTTAACCAATGTCTATACAATCTTGTTCATACCTGGCGCAACAGGTATAGACTAGGTAATGAATACAAAAATTATTTATAAACTGAACGATGAAAGGTTCCCGGTATTGATTTTCCTATTGAATTCATAAAATTGCGAGGTATATTTGCGAGAAGTTAGCATGATGAAAACCTGTGTATATATTTCTACTTGCATTTTGAAATAACACAGTAGTGAATATACACACATATTCATACTTCGTCTACGTTTCGCAATAAATATCTAAATTTGCGACATTTTTCAGCGATGTTCGTCTTCTATTGGTCGTAGTGTGATTTTATGTGCTACATAATTGGGTCTTCGTCAGTAAGTGGACTGTTCAGCAATTTTTTTTTAACTAGTAGTTATTGAATTTAAAAGTTGAAACTACCAGTAACTGGCTTCTGGCTTTCCATCAGGTCGAGTAGAGTCATTTTGGCAGCTAAAACAAAAAAAAGAGATTGGTCCGTTAAACTAGTCCTTAATTTTCCAATATATGAAAAAAACAATAATCTATTCCCTCCAAAATGTTAAAGTTTAGTCAGACACGTAAATTTACGCAGTTTTACATAAATAAATATTAAAAATTTATGTCTACTGTAATGTAATACAGTAAAAAAATATGCTTTTCAGACTTCTACATGAATTTCGGAGAATATGTAAAATCCTGCCAAGTATAATAAAGCTTTCATATGTTAAACAAAACCGTTGTTTCACTTCTCAAAGGCTTAGTGTAGGTTACCTTGTTAGCGTTTGAGCAAAGAAAACTGGGGACATAGTGAGAATAATACATGTTAAAAAAATGGGGCTATTATTGCTATCGAACACACACATGCTGATGTTGAGAATTATATTGTATACTTAGTATAAGTTTGGAGCTGAAGCCATTTTAAATCGACCGTTTTAATGATTATTTATTTTTTTATTTTTTTTGGAATAGGGGAGGCAATCGTCAGGCGTATCGCCTGATGGTAAGCTATTAATCCCACCCATGGGCAACACCAGAGGCGTCACAAGTGCGTTGCCGGCCTTTGGGGTATGGGGGGGCGGGGATGGTGTATGGGCCTCCGGTATCCTCACTCACTCGGTAACACAGCGCAAGCGCTATTTAACATCGGTTTTCTGTGAGGCCGTGGCATTACTCCGGTCGAGCCGGCCCATTCATGTCGAAGCGTGGCTCTCCCATGTTGATTAAAATTCAACTTACGCGCTGTGCTATGATGATATATTGGTCTCTATAGACACTTAATATTAGCCTGCCTTTTTTATAGAAATCAATTTGTATTTAATAGAGACTAGCTGCGCTCCACGGGTAACGCCGTGAAGTAAAGCTAGTCTAAAAGAAAAGTAGCCTAAGTTACTATTAGTATCATCAGCCATCTAACGGTAAAAGCTCCGTTAAAATCAGTCCAGCCGTTCAGAATATAAGCCGGAATAAACAGACAGACAAAAATTTTAAAAACTCATAAATACGTGAAAATTTTATACTACAAACAGAAATTACGATTTTATTTATTTGTATTTTCACTTATCATCAATACAATCTAAAAAAAATATTCTTAATACTTAAAACGGAAAATATACTGGCTTAGTAACAGAAATCAACATTTATTGCGACCCGTCAAAAGACCAGCGATGATCTGTGCAATAACGAATTGACAATAGAATAACGGTTATGTCCTTGTCAGTCAATCAAACATCTCGTAGTTATTGTAATGTTATCTTGTTGAACAACTGTTGTATACTTGTACCTTGATTATAGATATATTGTAAAATATACTACCTAAACATTTGCATAATAATTTAACAACAACGAGTAAAGAACCTCTTCTTTACTTTTTTCTAACTTTAAATCGTTTAGCTAAACAAGGTTTTCTAACAGCATACCACAACACTAGTATTAATGACATTTTTATGTATTATGAAGACAAAAATAAAACACTAATGATGATTTAACTACTGAGGTCGCTACCCCTTAGAGTGGCAGGTTACAGTCTTAATTAAGTTATTTTAAAAGCTCTCTTGTAGACAAGGGTCCCCGTAATCACCACAAGTACGAGTAATTAAAACAGGGGGGTCGATGACCTGACTTGTAACACGGAGTAAGCGAAAATGCTCTTCCTACTTCTTTTTACCTTTACTTTTACCCGACTATATTAAAACCAATAGGGAAGGCTTATATGATCTACCGTAGCGCCTAAACTACTGAACCAATTCTAGAAAATGAGGTACCAATTGATTCGTATAAATAGCATATGCTATAAATAAATATTCCCGGACATCTAACAGACGACGCCATCTAGTCCCAAGCTAAGCAGAGCTTGTGTTATGGGTACTAGACAACTGATATAAATACTTATATATTTTTTTTTGTAAATACATACATATTATACATATATTATACATAGAAAACACCCAAACTCCGAAACAACCCGGGATTCGAACCTGAGACCTCAAGCTTAGCAGTCGCATACGCTACCACTACGCCACCGAGGAAGTATATAATCATTATCAATTTTATTACATGGTCACATTTTATTTTTTTATACTTTTTCTTGTTTGAGTGAATGTATTTATTTCAGTTTCGTTGGCACAATCTGTTACCTAAACGATTTTATCAATTTTGGCCTAGAATATGTCATTAGATGCTCCTTAACATTGAGAGTGACATTTAGTACATAAAATGCCTATTTTGAAATTTTAAGTGTACATTTTCATCCATGAAATGTTTTTTTTTTGCTTCTTTAACTAAAATAAAATATTGTTACATAAATCCATGAAAGATAAAATCGTAGTTGACAAGAGGCGCAGGCGTATTAGAAATACAAGGATGAGTTATATGGGTGTTAATATAGATTCTGGAATGTAAACACCAGTTAATAAATAAAGTTTATTATTATTAACACGATGGGGCAGAAAGGTTCTTGAATGGAGACCATGTCACGGCAAACGCAGCGTAGGAAGACCTCCCGCGAAGTGGACGGACGACCTGGTCAAGATCGCAGGGACTCGTTGGATGCAGGTAGCTGCCGACTGGTCAATGTGGAAATCAATAGGGGAGGCCTACGTTCAGCAGTGGACTAATTGCGGCTGATATGATGATGGTGATTATTAACACTCTACATTTATAAGATGGAAAATTCATAAATTTATTTTACCTTAAATGTTTTACCGTACCTATAGGCTTTCGCGATTGAATAAAATGTGGTTTTTAAAAGATTGCTGTTGTTAGTTCATCCATCCAAATTCCATTAATGCTCGCTTCATATATATTAAGAACTGTTTACTTAGAAATGATTGATTGCCAAATTGGCCTAGTTGCGGTTCACTGAACGAGAGATTGAAAACGATTCACTTTTATCTACGACTGGCTGAACGATGGCCAAAATCATGGAAAAAAAATAGAGAAATAACCTCACGGACCTGTTGCATTTCACTGAGATGTATTGGGATATCTACCTTTTTTTTTCTATATTCAACCTATAGTACCTTATTCATGTTATTCATGTTTCAGATAATGCCATGTGGCATTCAGTCTGCCTCGTGGCCTAAATTTATATAACCATCTATTTAATTAACAAATAAAAATATCAATTAAAAATAATTATAACCAAATGAAGTTAAACCATGCAGATAATTTCAGTACTTTCTGCAAATTCTATATAAGGAAATGATTTTTTCATTGGACGGAACGGACGGAATAAGTTAATATAAAGAAAATGTTAATTTCTCTTCATCATCAGACTAGTGCTACTGTACTCCTGGATTTAGGCCACTCCCATTGCCAGAAATTAACCAGAGAGGCGTGCAATTTGTCTTAAACTAAAATAAATCGCCCTGTAGACTAAGCTTGAAGTAATTAACTATAGTATTTATTTTTCTTTCTTCTTCTTTTTAAAAAGATAACTCCCGCACTGGGAATAATTCCTGTATCACGGGGGACTTTACAAACATACATGAAAAACAAAGAACACCCTGACTTAGAACAACAATTGGTTGATCACACAAAGTGTTATTCCATGTGGGATTTGAACCCACAACACTTGGCGAAGTAGGGAACGGCGTGGCGACCGCTTAACTACTAGGCCAAACATGCAGTTAAAATTTTAGTAGTTCAAATATTAGTATTAATTTGAATATGTAGATGAAACCCATAGGTTTAAATTCAATCTGAATTACTGTCGTGATTTTCATTTAATAGTTTTCATAATCGTCTAGTAATACGATTAAAAGGGTCTTTATGTATATCTCATGTGGAAGTTATTTAAACTAAAATTTGGCAAATGGAAAATGTAATTGAAATTATTTATTCCAACAACAGATGTAATTTATTCCAGAGATAATAATGGCCCTGAAATAAATTGTATCTTTAATACATATGTATTTCATTATCGTCATGACTATTTTAACTGGACATTGTAGTAAGTCCATCTCTCATCTCGGTTCAGTGATGTTACAAACGTAGATGAAAAACATCTAGACCCAGAAAATGATAATTTGTGAATCACACAAAGTGTTTTTCCATATGGGGTTGGAACTCACAACACTCAGCGTAGTAGAAAAAAAAAAGTAAAAAAAAAAGCATCGCAACCTTAAACCACTTCGGTATTCGTGCAGTCAAATGGGTTCCGTTTAATGGCGGTATATTATTCTCTTGCTCTAGCATCGATGATTCTATTTCTTTGTTCTGTGAAACAAAGATTTTAATGTTATCCATGAAACGTAAACCTATTTGGTTTATAATTATACAATATAAAGTGACAAATTAAAACAAAAATTTCAATCAAAACGTAAAATTTCTAATCTTATGATATATCAAATAATAATTAATTAGCGCATTCTATATTTTTTGATTACAAAAACACTTACACTTGATGTTTACAAGTCAACGTAAATTAAAAAAATAAATTTCCAAAAGTGATGAAAAATGTGGTGTACGAACTTTTAGCGGCCATTACTGTTTAAAGCTTAAACGGTTATAGGATATTTATATACCTACTGTATTTATTTTAGAACTAGCTGACCCCCGCAACCTCGTTTGTGTCTGTTATTGCCCGTAGCGTGATAATTTTGCCCCTTTTAAAAAAAATCTTCATTAGTGCTCCACTCCTATTGGTCTTAGCATGATGATATATAACCTATAGCCTTCTTGGATAAATGGGCTATCTAACTATGCATTTTTTTTCAAATCGGGCCAGTAGTTCTTGAAATTAGAGCGTTCAAGCAAACAAACATACAAACTCTTCGGCTTTATATATTAGTAAGATTAGTACGTACCATTCTTTACTTACTTTATGAATAGAAACCTTTAAATCATTGTTACTTAAAATGTTCACCGTTTGTTTGTAGTTCAGACAACACATTAAGCATAATCTCATATTTTTACAAACTTGTGGCGATTGTTGATACTACGGCGCTATCTACCGCAGATACATTGAACTACGGAGCAACGTACAACACGAAGAAACTGTCAATCCTGAATCGCGCAATAAAAGTTCTCGCGCCGATTATCATACGTATAACATCCCAACATCAACTGTTGGGCAGCGGTCCGTCAGGCATGATGACCTCATCTGGTCGGAGGATCCTTCCTTTGCGTTGGAGGGACATGACACTCGTCCCCCCACAAGCTCTTATTTAGTTTCACCTGTCCCGATGTTTGTCTGTAATCAAATCTTGCAAGTTTTTGATCCCCTTCCCGATTTCTCTTGAGACAAAATTGGGTATAAACCTTTAGTTCTGATGGCAATGCAATTACATATTATAGGCCTAGGCATAGGCCGCCGTAACAAAATGGCGGTGTACATATTTATGCAACAACCCACCCAATATACAACCAAATAAAAGGGTATATCGTTATTTATTATTATTAACAAGTAATAAAAGCTTGTTTAAAAAAGTGTTTAAATAAATCACTTGTTATCATTTTGTAACATCTTAGAAATAGAGAATCCGAAGCAATTTTACTTATAAAAGCTTTCATTGTAATTGAAGGGTAAGAAAATGCGATTTTTCTTAGATAATATCCATATATAGGCAAGTATTTACCGTAAAAGTAAAATGGTTCTAAGAAAAATAGATAGGAGATGAAAGAATGCTGTAATATATTTATTGAACCGAATTTATTTCTTATGATTACAATTATTCGAACTCGGACAGTTAGGGATGTTCTTATATCTGTATGGATTAAACTATGATTAAAGTATTTCGAACTTTTTACGTTACTAGAACCAGGAGGAACCAGGTGCACCCTAGAAAGGAAATTCCTAGAAACTCTACTTACCTCGGGCTACCTACGTTTTATAGATGGCCCCCTTTTGTATAGTAGATGCCTTGAGTAAAAATAACTGATTTGGTATAACGAATGAAATTTTAGTAGAGTGAGATTTGTTACAAATCTTTTAAATCAAATTTAAAGTCGTCTCGTTACTAAATAAAGATTTTCGTATATTAAAAGCCATTGCGTCTCTCGTTTTATAGATTTTGAAACATTTCGGGAATGAGTAATTTACGAAATCCATAAGTATATGAAAATTTTTCGAAGCTTTGAATCTCTTCTAACATTTCAAGTATTTCTTTTTAATGTTAAGATTATTTTACTTCACTTTATTACTTCAGTTCGAGATCCGAGACCTAATTATGCAGAAGCATCACTAGGCCGCCATGGTGTGGGTCACCATGCTGCGTCATCTGCATTCGCAATGAGTATGATGACCACCACTCTTTGATTATGCTCATGCTTTCCATCAGACAGAGTAGAGTCACTTTGGCAGGCTCATACATAAAAAAACTGAGTGGACCAAGACATATATCAACCAATCCCCATCCACTGTTAAACGAAGGTCTTCCTCAAAGACCGCCTACTAGTTGACCAAGTAATAGGAGAAAAAAAAATACAAACATACAAATACCTTTTCAGTTTAGTAATTAGTCTACCGCTTGACATATGAGACTGCTAATCAAGAGGTTTCAGGTTCGAAACCCGGGATGGGCCAAAAGTGTTATTGAGTTTTTCTGATTATAGAAACACTTAATAACAGCTCGGAGTTTGGAAGTTGGGGTCTGAACCCCCGTGCCTCGAAGAGCACGTAAAGTTATCGGTCCTGTGTCTGATCTCTCCCCGGTCGTGTCGGTTAACAGTCCCATCGAATTATGACTGGCCGCCGTGGCCGTAATCGGCTAGAAGAACATCTCAAAAGAAATTATCAAAATTTACAGTGAAAGGGATATCACTATAGTTTCTAATACAAGCAGCTGGTATATCTCTAATTCATCAGGTTCGTTCCTAACGTATTCTATACAGGACCTGTTAGATAACTTTAAATATATAGATAATTTTCATATTTCTATGTTTGCGTCCTTCACACTGTTTAGAGAAGGGTCTTGAATCGCACTTTCAACCAAATTATTAACATACTCGAGCGAAAACAGTGCCTTATAAAGGTAACAATTGGGTTCGTGGTATTTAATTAATTCCTTGCATATGAATGTTTAGGTCTTATGATATTTCTCAGAATTTATGTTAGATTTTATGACAGAACTATAAATTAATTACACGTTATACGTAAAGGCGAATAGCAGATCCTGTACCTCTGTCAATGTGTTATGGATGACTATGAGCTTTATACCGTTGATTAAGTAAATCATCCTATTTATTTTTATGTATAGGGTGTTTTTTTAAGCTAGATAGAGCTTTAAATTGTAAAAAGTAACACAAAAAATTAAATTTTGATGAAACTTTTTTTTTTATTTGTTTCAGTATACTCTGACAAATCATCATGAATAGACTCACGCTTGAACAACGCTACGAAATTATCCAAATTTACTTTGAAAATCAGTCGTCGATTCGCGCAACTTATAGACGACTTCGTCATTTGTATGGCGTATAACACGAACAATGCTGGCCTCCAAGGCGTCAATTGTTGCTGGTTTATCAGCATAAACCAGTGACTTCACGTAGCCCCACAGGAAATAATCGAGAGGTGTCAAATCGCACGACCTTGGAGGCCAATTGACAGGTCCATTTCTCGAAATCAACTTATCGCCAAATTTTGATTTCAATAAGTCGATGGTTGCGTTCGCCGTATGGCACGTAGCGCCATCCTGTTGAAACCACATCTCCTCCGGATCAATGTCATCCATATTTTCAAACAAAAAATCATTGATCATGGTGCGGTAACGATCTCCATTGACCGTAACGCGAGCTCCGGCCTCATTTTTGAAGAAATAAGGTCCGATGATGCCACCAGCGTGAAAACCGCACCATACGGTGCATTTTTCTGGATGTAATGGAGTCTGTAGGGTCTGTTGTGGATTGGTCTCACTCCATATGCGGCAATTTTGCTTATTAACAAACCCGTTAAGCCAAAAATGCGCCTCATCGCTGAACACAATTTTGCGATAAAATAGTCGTCTATAAGTTGCGCGAATCGACGACTGATTTTCAAAGTAAATTTGGATAATTTCGTAGCGTTGTTCAAGCGTGAGTCTATTCATGATGATTTGTCAGAGTATACTGAAACAAATAAAAAAAAAGTTTCATCAAAATTTAATTTTTTGTGTTACTTTTTACAATTTAAAGTTCTATCTAGCTTAAAAAAACACCCGTTATTATCATATTTGTAGAACAGTTCTAAAAGAATTTTATTTCTGACCAAAAACTTGTTACAACTACATTAACAAAACAACAACAAAAATCTACTTAATTTGATAAGTAGATGGCACTACGTGTCAGATTGCCGGATTGTTTTCTTTATAATAAATATTACACGAAAAACATGAAATAGTTGAATCGATATTTATGAATGAGTTTACTGATGTATTTAGTAGAAGTGCAATATTTTATTGACGGATCAAGAAAATGTTAAACAACAGATTTTGATTTCAAAGATAGTACATTACACCATCCTGTTGACAACAATGACAACTGATTTGTGATCTATTTATTTCATTAAAATCTAAAACTAAAAGAACTTTTAACGCAATCTTCTAAAAACCTCAAATAAATACAAAAAAGATCCCTACCATAAGATACGCAAGGTGGTACAAAATTCCTATACAAACCTGCCAATGCCCTTTCGGTATGATGAAGTTGCATTGAATACATTCCAGTTCATTTCAGTCTATTATAATGAATGAGGTGTATCCCTCTTCCCATCCCCCAAAGACCAGCAACGCACTTGTGACGCCTCTGGTGTTACGGGTGTCCACAGGCTGCGGTAATCGTTTACCTTCAGGCGATATGTCTGCTCATTTGTCCCATATGCCATAAAAAATACTAACTTCGCACCGAGCCTTTTCTCGCAGTCTTTGTTATAAAGGTACAATAATATCTGTCACCGCGGGGCTCAGGTAATCAGACTAAAATTAGAATATGTTTTACTACTATAGTCACTAGGTAGATTTTATCCTATAGAAGAACTTTACTTTTCTTTGTTGTGACCTTGTTTTAAATTTACAATATAATTTGAGAAAGTTATCTCATTACAATAGATTCGATCAACATTCAATCCTTGATCGTTTAGTTCATTACAAGACGTGGATCTAATCATGAGCACGATTTAGCCCCATCAAAGTGATAAACTGACAAGCAATATTCAAGCACCTTCTCCGGCCTACTTACATCCTTGCTAACCTCATATTATATTTCCCACTTATACACTACAACCTGCAACGTAAAGTATTAAACAAATAAGCCACGATTTTCCACATATTAATGGGTTGCTTCTTTGACCGTTATGTTATATTCATCAACATCTTTGTTTTCCTATATTTTAAAATTTCAGCCACATGTTATGCAACAACAGCCAATAGGAGCAATCATTACACGTAATTTGTAGAGGTTTCTCGAAGCCGTGATGCAATTATAACAGTAGAGTACGTGTCAAAACTACAAATGGTCTAAGTTGCATAAACAATACCTAATGAAACTGAATGTCACTCAATATTCAATATTATTCATGACAATAAACACAAATAACACTTTCAATAGAGAGCTGAAAATTATATATGTTAATTATACTATACTTAGTAATAAGATGTGGATATTCAAATTATAAAGTTTCTTTTGTTTTTCTGACAGATATTCACAGGTTTTAAACTACATCATTAACGAATCTCTTAATGACAGTGATACGGTGACACTCAAAGCGTTTCCTAATGGTTTTCCAACCCACTTTTCCCATTGAAAATCCTTTCAAGCAACCGCAGTTAGTGGTGCAACAAAACGATTAGATTCACAGGAGCGTCCCGGGGCCGGCAGGGTAAACAACCTGTGAACTGGGTCACCGGCACGAGACCTACTAACAAAATCGGGAACGCAATCTATAAACGTGGAGCCTTTTGGTGTATTGTATGCTGCGGCTTGCTTTTGATAACTGCGAGTACTTAAAGCATCTCTAAAATGTTGGTATTATTGTTTATGAAGGTCGTATTTCATCAACAGCCTTTTGTGTTCCACTGCTGGGTACCTCTTATAAGGAAGTAGGATTATTTATTGAACCTTATCTAAACCTCATAATTAATACGTGTATTTAAACAGTGAAAAAGTAATATTATTGATAACTGTTGAAGATCAGGTTCGATGTTTCAACATACATATAATAGCTAGGTACTTAGATCGTAGGATTGCTGAAGTTGGATCAAAATTTAGCAGCATAAATTACTGTTTAATTTTTGTTTCTTAATTGTTCTAGAATGAGGAGTACAAGCTATATTCATTAAATGTATAGTCATTCCCAATTATATCCTACTAATATTATAAACGCGAAAGTTTGTAAGTATGGATGGATGGATGTTTGTTACCCTTTCACGCATAAACTACTGAACAGATTTTGATGAAACCTTAAAATAATATAGCTTATACATCAGAATAACACATAGGCTACAAAATCTATAAAGATATAGCTTCGCCTCGCGGCGTTGCCCGCGGTTATTGTCATACCTCGGGTAGCACCGTGGTGTTCAGCTTGTATATCGTATATCAAAATAAAATGGCTATCTGAATTGTGCTAATATATTACCAATTTGTATATTGATTTTGAAGTGACACTATCTTTCCATCATTTTTTTTATAAGTAACTAGATTATAATCTGTTTACCTATAAAAAAGATCGGTTTATATACGCTTCAAAAACTCTAGAAGCAATCTTCACAAAGTCAGCTTAAATAATATCACGATAAATTTATTCCGGTTCTAGTATTGATTTTCCCAGTAATAGAACGTACCATGACAGGTAACAGCTAGCAGTTAATATAATAGTTCTAAAATACATTCTAGGATTAAACTCACTTGTACTTATTCCACTAACTATTAAATAGAATATACCTAATAATTCTTTTATCGTAACACTTTTATCTTAAAAATTCGTTGCAGGGAATGGTCTAAGTAATCACATTAATAAAGGACTTTGCTCACTGCATCGTATAGAAATTTAACTGTGGCAGCAATTAAATTTGATTGAAAGAATTCAATAAAAAAGAAGTCGTTCAATGCAGAAGTATTTTACTGAATCGTGATTTATCGTTTTAAATGAAAGGTACGAATAAGTTGATTGCTGTAGACTACTGTAGAGCGAATTAAAATATCCTCTCTGTTATATATGAATTTACTACGATTTATATTTATTGTTTTTTTTAATTGTAGATATCTAACTTTTGTGGCGACCTCCACATACAACATAACATACTACAGCGCCATCTACCGAAATTACACTGAACTACGGAGTAACCTACAAAACGAAGAAACTACCAATCCTGAATCGCGCAATTAAAGTTCTCGCGCCGATTATCATATATACAACATCCCAACATCAACTGTTGGGCAGTAGCCCGCCAGGCATGATCACCTCGCCTGGTCGGAGGATCCTCCCTTTGTGTTGGGTGGAACATGATACCCGTTCCCCCACAGTGGTGACCCCGACGTGATTGGAAGCAGCCTTCAAGGTGGCAGATCCGCAGCTCCATCATATTCACTGCCACGGCTAGTCTCAGCCAGCCAGCAACTTCGGCCTCAACAGGGCTACACCACACGCAGGACGCGACCGCTCCAGCCTGGTTACCCCTACGGCCTCATCAGCGTCTAGGCACAGCACACTACACCTACGGTCCATGTAAGCAGAGCACATCTATCCCGTCCACGCAGCGGCCAGCCACTACGCAGCAATCGCCCCGACTCACTGGGGACCTCACCGCAGCACCGCGCACCGCATGCGATCCCGACTCACTGGGATCAGCGGACTTCAGCCCCGACTCACTGGGACCAGCGGCATTCAGTTCCGACTCACTGGAACTACTCACTCCTGGCACTGGCAAGCTCCACAACAGAGCACAGACAGCTGACGCAATATATATCGACCTCCAGTTTTGGAGGGGAGTGATGTGGCGACCTCCACATACAACATAACATACTACAGCGCCATCTACCGAAGTTACACTGAACTACGGAGTAACCTACAAAACGAAGAAACTACCAATCCTGAATCGCGCAATTAAAGTTCTCGCGCCGATTATCATATATACAACATCCCAACATCAACTGTTGGGCAGTAGCCCGCCAGGCATGATCACCTCGCCTGGTCGGAGGATCCTCCCTTTGTGTTGGGTGGAACATGATACCCGTTCCCCCACACTTTGTTAGATTTAGGGTATCAGACTAGAGAGCTCTTACAAAAACCCCTTGGGGTAACTATGTCTCAGTCTCAGAACAAATGTTTGTTTATATGATTGAGTGCTTTAATTTCAGTAACTGTTGGTTCGTATCTAGAATAATTGGGATATTGAATAGTATCTCGGTGGTTATAAGCTAACGCTATTACAAATATGAATGAAAAATGTAACAAAAACAGAGTAAACTTATTCCTTTAGAGAAACGCAGACGAAATTGCACCAGTCAACTAGTATACTACCTTTAGTGACGTACTGATGTTTGTTGGAACCATCTGACAATAGGTGACTATTGATTTTACATAAAACAAAACATGAGAGAAAAAGATTACAAAAATAGGTATTTTGAACATTCCAAAACGGAAAAGTTTAGGGATCACCGATGTATCTAACGTCAAATATCCTATCGGCAAAATGTTCCTATATTAAACATTAATATATGAAATGTCGAGAGCATTCTGGTTGTGAAAGTTACTAGGGTCGCATCGTGACAGGGGTCGGCTATATCTATCAGGGCTTATCTAATATCTTCTGATAAAGATTCGAAACTGTGTATATATAACATTAAATATGTACTTTTGTCACTTATTTACTTTTATTAAATTTTGCAGCTGCTTGATTTGAAGAGGAACTACTCGAATTTGGTTTATTTTATCTTGGCGATCCGTAGGTTAAAAATATATGTTTATTTTTAGTTCTGGAAAAGTTATAGAAATATCGAAAGATAAATTGTAATCAATTAAGTCTTTTACTGCTGTTTGATGTTTTATATTAATACGGCGTCCAATCTCCATTATTGTCCATAATCGCTCGGATGCTTTCCGCTTTCCGAAGCTTCATCCACGCCAAAACTGCCTCAGTGGCGTAGTGGTTAGCATATGCGACTGCTATACTTAAGATATCGGGTTCAATACCCAGGTCGGAGCAAACGTTTGTATGATTTGCAAATATTTATTACAGAGTTTAGGTGTTTCCTATGTATAATATGTATTTACTGAAAAGTAAACATGTATTGACATCAATTGTCTAGTACCCATAACAAAAGCTCTGTTTAGCTTGGGACTAGATGGCGTTGTGTATTAGATGTCCGAAATATTTACTTATAAAAACTATTTCAATAGGATTGGCATCAGGGGACTGTGAGGGCTAATCCAATACGTTAATATCATGTTCTGCTTTCCAAGTGGTGCAGAGCAAACTTCGGTGTTTAGTATCATTATCTTCTTGCAGAATCCAGAAATCATTTTGATGTGGAAACATCTTCTTAGTCGACGGCAATAATGCTTCGTAAATTTTCATCATCTTCTCAGCATCCAAAGTACCGGCAAACAAATGAAAATTTCCGATAATATTTTTTGGAAAGTGCTCCGATATTTCAAGCCATTTACAACTAAATGAAGACGAGACAAACAGCTGTACAATGCGTTTATACTCAGCGGCAGACGTCTTTTTAGATTTGCCACGATCTGGTAAGGTATAGACGGTTTTTGTTTGTGAATATTTCTTCACCCCCTTACACACAAAGGCCTTGGATTTTGTCATTTAATTGGGGCCTGATCGCGGGACATTTTGGGTCCTTCTGGATGAGTACAGAGAAATACAGCTTCAAAGCGGGAAGCGTACGCGGCACTCCATGTAAAAAATAATATTTTTACCAGAAAAACTGGATGTGAAAACTTATGTTTTTTAATAATGCATTAAAGACAAAGGATTGTTCTATTCAGCCAAATATTTATGTTTAGAAATTCTATTCCCAAATTTAAAAATATGCCGGTCACGTTCTTGTCAAAATGACATATGGTTTTTCTTTTCTGTGAATTGAGGTACGAGTTCAGAAACTTAAGAAACAGTGATTGCTTTCTTAATGCAAAAATTTAAAAAAGCTATTATTTATAAAGAAAGAGAAAGAAAGAAAGAAATATATTTATTAGTCACACTCACACGAAATAACCATAAAAAGAGAAAAAAAAGATATTTTACTAAAACTAAACAAACAAAAAATATATCCAAAACAAACAAAATACAAACAGCGAAATGTCTGGCTGTGTGACTAAAGTGACCGCAGCGCTGATTTTCAGCTGAAGCCCAACATAACACCTCACGGACGCATGCATAGTTTTAACAAATTAAACACATAAGATATATATAAGACGAACAAAAATATACAGATAAGAACTAAATTTAGAGGACCATATTTAGCACGTAAGTAGCACGCATATACGTGTTGTAATATTGAAATGAGAACTTCTTTAGACACGTTGTGCACTTTTTGGATGAACAAAAATCATGGAATGTCGTGTCATCGTCACCGACCACTTATTATGAGTTTTTTAGTACACCAATTCTGTCTCTGTTACTTACAAATAAATTAATTAATCATGAATTATTATGAAGCTGAAGATCGAACCAAGTGGCGTGCAGTTCAAAAGGCCTATATCCAACAGTGGATTGCGATTGGCTGATGACGATGACTTCTAAAGGCGCAGAATAAAACTTTTAAAAGCTAATAGAATTTTATCCTATGTTTTTTGTGTCCGAGCTTGACTAGGGAGCTGCTTCAAAATAAGCAATCACAACGCAGGTACGCCACGGTGTCATCATTCGCTAATTTCCTCTTCTGTTATAGAGAAGTTCCTGTACGGATATTACAGTGCCATTGCACAGACCTCTTTACAAACATATCTTTTATAAATTTATGTTTTAAATTACATATTACACGTATAAAGCTTAACTAGTTTTGGTGGTATGGTATGGTATGGTGGTAAGAAAACTATGATGCAGTTAATTAAGTGAAAATCCGTACTAATATTATAATTCCGAAATAAGTACACATTTATTTTGCCGTTTGGTTTAACCTATTTAAAGAAATTAAGCCATGATATACTTAGGTTACATTTTAGACATACACTCGAACAGAGTCGCAGATAAAAGCTACTCGTAGTAACTATATATTCATGACCCTCTTTTTTGAGTGGTGTGCGCACGCCGCCTCGGGTACCAGGAGCCAGGGGACCAGGTGCACCCTCGAAAGAAAATCCCTGGAACCCCAACGTACCACGGGCTACCTACGGTTCATAGATGGCCCCCTCCTGAGCAGGAATGTATCCTTCCCCCTAGTCTATTGCTATTGCAATCTACAAACGTAAACGGTAATAGAAAACTTACAAATGTATAGCAATGACGTCTCTCAACGCTAAGTCACGTGATCGAAACAAAATAGTAGTCTAGAACACAAGATAATAGAGGTGTCAGCGATTGGAGAAAAAGAATCGATACGAATTGGCACATGGAACTACACTTTGAGAGATCCACGAATTGTTGTTCTGATTCTGAATGTTTATTGTGTCCGTTTCATGTATGTTTGTAAAGTTCACCGCGACACAGGATATAAAGCTAAAGCTAAAGCTGGAGTTGCCTGTTTAAAAAAATATATTTCTTTCATAGCCTATAGTGAATGACTCGTGTTTTTACAAATATAATATATTATTTGAAACTAGCAGTGTGATAGTGAAATACAGGTAGTTCGAAAAGCAACATGTATATGTGTACGTGACGTCAAGCTTTAAGGTTCGGTAGATGGAAGGAATCTCAAATATGTTTCATATAAAGGCGTCTATGCGAGTAAATTGTGTTCTAAAGCAGCTTTACTGGCTCGTTACTGTGTATTAACAACGTTTTAGAGCTACCGTCAGCTGTTTGGGAATTATAAGTAACGACTTTTAACAACGTTTTAATATATAATATGGTTGTTAATGTCACGCAAAAATTCTGTATTAAATTTTTTTATAAATTTAGGAATTCCGCAGTTTTTAAAAATCCTTGTAAAAACTGGACTGGAAACTTGCACCAGAGTTTATTTTAAGTGAACAATTGAGACAGACAATACGAATGTGGATATTTGGGTATTTTTTTGTGAGGCATAATCCAGTGAGACTTATAGGGAACAATTAGTAAAAATAAATAATTAGTTAGGGAATAAATAAGCGCCAACTGGTACACGATAGTACTGGAGATTAGGTAAATGTAGCATAGGGCGCGCAACGGCACGATGATTTGAAGAAAGTGGTAGGCAGCGGATGGATTCGGACTCCACAAGTCCTCCTCCTTGGGGAGAAACCTTCCTTCAGCAGTGGACGGCGATTGGGTGATATATATGTGTAACTGGAACAATGAATTGGTAATGTTTTCAGCAAAAAAAATCTGTTTAAAACCTGCATTATTATCGAAATTTATGACAGTCGTTTTACCTTATTTTTAGTGTAAATATAAACATTAAGGTTTTTCTATTGATGATTACAGAGGTGAGGATATTTCAAATAGCTCTCGCTCTTTCTCAGTTTAGGTATTTTGTAGTTATTGTGACAGAAAAAACACAGAAGACTGAAAATATTTATTATTTTTATGAGCAGTTCTTACATTTACCTTAATGAATCATAATTTTTATCCGTTTGTAATTAATGTATGTTATGTAATCCGTACTAATATTAAAAATGCGAAAGTAATTCTGTCTGTCTGTCTGTCACGCTTTGACAGCTAAACCATTGCACCAATTTCAAGGAAATCTGGTATGGAGATACTTTGATTTCTAAGGAAGGAAACTGGCTACATTTTATTGCGATTACCGACATACACATGGGCGGAGCCGCGGACAAAAGCTTGTTAAATATAACTTTACTAATTTAATAAGTACACAGTATTTAGGTGCATATTTTCAGAATATTAAATGTACTATAATTATATGATGTAATATACTGTTTCTGCGTTTAGAGGATTATGCAGTTGATTGTGTAATTATCTTAGTTAAATTAAAATGTTTCCTTAATAATAAATCTGCACTAGATTTACCAATTAACACTAATAAAACTTTTATCCATTGGAAAATGCCCCATACTGTTGAAAGCAAATTGGAACTTCACGTAATTGAGTCTGAGAGCCAATCAAACTTTTTGATTGATTTCTATTTTAATGTTATAAGTATTTAGGAAAGTTTTTAAACTTTACAAATCATGGACCTAGTGGATTACAACAACCTGTTTTGGAGCTGAGATTAGTGTGATGAAAATGTTGGGATCCTTAACAAATCAATTACTTTCTTAAACTTTCAAGGTCTTAAAGTTTCAATAAATATTATTTAAAAAACTAAAGTCAGTAAGAAATTTACAAATGAACATCTTATCAATTTAAATCTAATAAAAGCATGTTAAAAATGTAGATCAACGATACCATTCACTCTTCAATATGTTTCTAAATATTTATAATTTTATAATCTTAATTTTTTCGGACAACTTACAAACAACGCCATCTAGATCCAAACCAGGCTGAGCTTGTACTAAACAATTAATATCATACGTGAAAAACACTCAAATTCCGACCCGGCTCCAGTATCGAACTCGAGACCTCAAACACAGCAGTCGCATACCTTACCAGTGCGCCACCGAGGCAGTCAAGTTCTTTTTACGATTAGTTGTTCCAGATTTCTGTTTATGATATCATTAGAAATGTGTCACGATATGTTGTTTTATAAATAATAGGTCTTTACCTATGAAATTGCGTTTCTTCAGTACTGGTCATTTCAAATAAAAAAAAGTTTGTAATGGCTCTGTATTCTAAAGTCAAATTAATTTTGTTTTAAAACCATGACATTCTATTTACAAACTCAGTCTTTTATTTTTTGATTAGCGTTGTATTTTCATTACATTTGAACATTTTTTGTCATAATGGATACTTTAAAAATTCGTGTAATTATGGAATATGAGTTCCGTCGTGGCACCAACGCGACACAAACGGCACGTAACATCAAAAACGTTTACGGAGAGAACTGTACAAACGAACGCACAACCCTTTATTGGTTTTCCCGGTTCCGTTCTGGAAATTTTGACTTGAAAAATGAAGCTCGTGGTCGTCCGGAGACTTTGGTTAACAATTATGAATTAAAGGCGATTGTGGAAGCTGACGAAACTCAATCTACAGCTGAGCTGGCAGCAGCTTTTAATGTAAGCATCAAAACAATATTGATCCATTTGCAACAAATTAGCAAGGTAAAAAAGCTTGATAGATGGGTGCCCCACGACCTTAACGATCGCCAGCGCAACGTACGCGTCGAGACCTGCCTTTCGCTGCTCAACAGGCAAAGAAATGAAGGAATTTTGAAACGAATAGTTACGTGCGACGAAAAATGGATTCTGTTCGACAATCGAAAGCGCTCAGCAAGTTGGTTAGACCCTGGTTTAGCACCAAAGCAATGCCCTAAACCAAAAATGACCTCTAAAAAGGCGATGGTCACTGTTTGGTGGTCTAGTGCGGGTGTGATTCACCACAGCTTTTTACAAAACGGCATGAGCATTAATGCAGATGTGTACTGTGAAGAACTGGAGAGAATGATGGAGAAGCTTGCACATCTGCAACCAGCTTTGGTCAATCGGTCGTCCCCACTGCTCCTTCACGACAACGCGCGACCCCATACTGCGCAACAGACAGTCTCCAAGCTGCAAGAGCTGGGGTTGGAAGCTCTCCCTCATCCGCCATACTCACCAGACCTTGCACCTACCGACTATTACTTTTTCCAAAATTTTTAGTGGGTAAAAAATTTAATTCCCGAGAGGCAGTACAAAATGCCTTTGAAGAGTTTGTTGCCTCCCGTCCAGCTGATTTTTACAAGAAGGGCATCAATAAACTGCCAATGCGTTGGCAAAGATGCGTAGATTGCATGGGTGATTACTTCGAATAACAGAAATAAAAAAGTTTGAAAAAATAAGTACTTTCACTTATTGCATACAAAACGGCAATTTCATAGGTAAAGACCTAATATCAATGTGTTGATTACGTTTGAATTTAACGCGTCATGGTATACATTTTCGTTGGTAATATGGTGTCAATGATTATATTATAGGAGTATTGGCACATACTAGATTATTGTTTGATCTTCACTAACATGCACTTTTGTGGCTTCCGTCTCCGAACGCGTGTTTTAAATTGCGTTTAATTTATTGAGTAATAAAATTTATTCCTTTGTTGTTAAAATTAAGTTTCTGCTTTAACAATTTCATTTTAAAGAGACTGTGAATAAATTATTCAGTATTTTGCAGTAGGATAGACGAAAAGATAGAAAACTTTGTAATTGTACACCGTTTTACAGGCTTACAATAAAGTACATTTCAGGTTTTTTTTTGTGGAATAGGGGGCAAACGTGCAGACGTGTCGCCTGATGGTAAGTGATTAACTCCACCAATGGACACCTGGCCGAGGTATCACTCCGGTCGATATGGCCCATTCACGCCGAAGCGTGACTCTCCCACGGTAATATGAGATAATAATGTACAAAGGCCGGGGCCTTAGGGCCTTATTGCAAAAAGCAATCTCTTCCAGGTAACTTTAGGATAGATCAAAATGTTTCGGAGAATGAAATGACAGTTCAATAAAAATATGGAACTTTCCATTTCCATTTACAAATGAAATTTTAGAAAATCAAGATTTTCTTATAGTGGTGTAAATGCGGCACTGCCATATATTTAAAATATTTTAAGCTTCTCGTATCCGATAACTGAAGTATAAACTAGAAGGCTAAAGTTGAGGAGCAGAACAACATGACAACAATACTTAAAAAAGTACCAAAGCGGCGAGAAGCATCTATTTTGGTAGTTATATTTTTGTACTATTAAGTAAATGTCAACAGTTGACACAGTTAAGATAACAGACACTCTTGGCGTTGGAAGTAATTATAACAAAAGGTTATCCCTTGAAACGAGGTCAGCCATGGTTAAAGTTGTCTAACTTAGCTTAATGTTTATCATAAGAGTATGTATTAAAATGGAACCAACACTTCTAGGAAACCTATTTGGTTTTCGAGAAGGGTATAAAGAAATGTGAAATTAACGAAAAAGTTTTATATAAAACTTGCGACCCGGCTCGGCTTCGCACGGAAGCCATTGAATTCTCGGATTTCCTCTGTTACGAGTATAATATTCATGTACTACACACATAAACCTTTCTCCTTAATCACTCTATATATTCTTATTCTACACTATATCTTAAAATTGCATTGAAATCCGTTGAGTAGTTTAAAAGATCTAATCGAACAGTTAGCGGAAGCGTCTTCATTTATACTATGCAATGATGTATTTAAGGGCCTGTATTTTCCTACAGTACTACTAGTAAAGAAATAACTTTTCTGTTAATGGATTACTATTTAAAGCTTTGATAACTATTCTAATTGATTTATTTGTAAAAAATGAAGGTCTTTCACTCTGATAATTAATTTCTCCTTTAGTTTATAGATGTTTTTTATCCTTCGATCTCTGTATGGTTCTGATGTTATTTTTCCTTGTCGACAGGTTGCCATGGCAAGTGTATGGTGTGTGTACTTGTTGCTTGTCACGAGCCTTGCCTTCGTGCTCTGCGCACCAACTCACGCTGGTAAGTTATTTTATCACGCATGTTTTCCACAACAGACACAGAAACTTGTATAGGTTGTATAGGCTTTGTAGCAGTGACACCAATTGCTATACATAAAGAAAACTATTTATGTCATGTCATGAAGTTATATGTTTACATAGCTGGTATAAATGATACTCATAATATGACATGACTTTAATGTTAAAACGTCGTCGACTGAAATATCTAGGCCACGGGACTCGACTTTATTTTTAAAGCGTAGTCGTGTCCCTATATTTAGTAACATGTGTTATTACATATAACATATTAAAGATCATTGTCAGGCTTGTCAATAATAGATTTCAATGAATGATGGAAAATCTGGTATTTTGTGTAAAATATGATTCTTGATTTACGAATACATAATTAGTATATGAATGACCGAGCTTTGCACAGTTTTTGTTTTGGTAAATTATCAAAATATGAATACAAGCTAGATCAATTTATTGCCCCTGAAACCCCCTGCATGTTTAATGTCATCAAAATTGTTGGAGATGTTTCCGAGATTCAAATTATACATATATACAAAAATTTCTCGTTTAAAGATATCAGACTAATTACGAGTATATAGGTAAGAAATCTTTTGTATAAACATTTTCGGTTTATCTATGAAAACAATGCGTAACTTTTTGTAACTATTGTCTCTATGAAACTATAAATATGTTTAACGAAATTATGTTAAGTAAATACCTAATAGTTGCTCTAATAATTTTCTAGATTTATAACTTCGCGTGGGTTGTACAAAATACAGTTCTGAATATTAAACGTTACAATTAATATTCATTTCGCTACACTAACTTATTAATGTTAGAAAAAAACATTGTAAAAAATTAATTGCTTTTCATCACTCTACATTATCAGATAAATTGTTGATATAAAATAAAATGGCCTTTGTTTTTAAAATGTGGTAGATTTAATGTTGGTACTATATTTTATATAAATGTATGACGATAATATAGAGATAGGCATGGAGCACTCGGCGATAAGCAGTGGCAGATGATACAAGGAATATGGGCAAGACCTAGGGCGAGGTTAGCACAGACACACACGTACGCGCACGCACACGTACACGTACGCACACGCACACACGCACATACAGATTAACACTACACACTAGGCTCAGAATCGATCAAGATGGAAACTACTACTACTGTGTCGCTCTCTGATCCGTTTATGGGTTTATGGTATTCCTTAATTTTATTTAGGTTAAAATATAGAACATTTTTGTATTATCTTGGTAACCAATTAAACAAATTTTATAAACCAGTATTATTTGTTTAAAGTTTTATACGCAATTTGGTTAACAAAAAGGGTTTATGAATATTATATATTGAGGTCGTCGTGGGTAAAAGTTTCGTATGTATTTTTTTATATACTAGGTATCGTTTACCTGTGAATTAATTAACTAGGGAATACGTATGCCTACCGTATTATAATATAATTTTTCTAATCTCAAAAAATATTTATTCAAAATATGATAGAAGGTATTGAAATGAATTCCGTCTAAAGTTATATACCTTTTAATTAGTCATATTTAAATTTCATTAACAGCATAGAATCACATTCACAGCAAGAGAGTTTTTAATTAACATTTAAATTGGTTTACCCTGGGTGTTTTTTATTAACGAGTAATTTAGTTAGAAAATATTTTTATGAGGTGATCCAAAGAACTGTTACTATTTTGTAATCGCGGTACTATTGAATGGGTATGTATGTGTTTTGTAGTCTTAGCCTGTATTCTATCTGTAATATTTTAACATGATTACTAATGCGATAGAATATAATTATAATGACAATCATGATAGAAGTTAACTAACTGCATGGTACACTTCTCTGTAATATAAAGTCTTGGGGCTCTGGGATTTTATACTTCCGCTACCTCTACTAACACTGGGTGGGGTGAAAACTGTCCGACTTGAATGTGAAGATAGCATCACTTGTTAATAAAACTAGTGAATGTTGTCATGTTTCTTTGTACTTGTATTGTACATCCTTGGTAGAAGTGTGTCGAGTGTGTGCTTATTTGAATCGGAAAAGAAGTAGTAATAGTTAAAGTTACAAACCTGTTATTCGAATTGGCTTTTAACGAAAAGTTTGACAGTTTTCGGTTACATATTACACAAGCTCGCTACGAAGATGGTGTTTTCTCTATTTGTAAGGACAATTTTGATCTTCCAGGGTTGGTAGGTATATTTTTTGTAGAAATGTTTAAAGTTCAGGACTATATAGAACACAAAAAACAATGTAAGAAAGTCTTGTATTATGTTTAGCTCGTAAACTTTTCAGACCACTCACATATCATATATCAAACACAGACATAAGTCTTTGAGTATTTGTAGGTATGAATATATTATGTATATTAAAAAACTTGCTTTACAAAGTACGACCAGTCATCGAATTTAATAAAATTTTTAGATGAAGTGTAAAAACTTTTGATGTTACAGATTTTCTTTGCCTGATGTAGAATGAAATTTAAAAATAAATTTGATAGCTCGGCAACGCTTGTTGACCAAGACCGTACTTACTCTAAGTATCGAACAAAACCACAATATTTATTCTCTGCAGGGGTTACTAAACGATGGTTACATGAAGGAACTGGTGTTCGTAACCTGTGTAGTGTTTGAATAGGACTTTAGTTACGGGTCAATGTTAGTTGAGTGATCGTTTTAGGGTTAACTTGGAGAAAGTTCTGCGTTTATAGTTTGGAAACTGCTTGTTTATTTTAGTTACATAGATTTTAGGGTTAGGTTTTAGAAAAGCAACGAAAGTTTCTCAATTTTGATGAGCCCATTAGTCCATTTCTTAGTGATATTGACTGCTGAATTAATTACCATCTCACCACCATTTGTTTGGATGTAATTGCAACAGCGCTTGCACTGTGTTTCACCGAGTGAATGAGGATACCGGAGACCCATGCCTCAATCCATCCCCCATAGGCCGGCAACGCTTTTGTGACGCCTCTGGTGTTGCAAGTGTCCATGATCGGTGGTAATCACTTATCCTCAGGCGGTACGTCTGCTCGTTTACCTACTATTCTATAAAAGAAAACCCACCGCAGATAAGCTGATGAAGGCTGATGATGATGATCAAAATTTTTATTTTAATACGTGTATACAACAACACGCTTCAAAGATAGTGGTTTATCTATTTTCAATGTCAGTTTTTTTCTTCCATACTGGTGGGATAGTTTATGAAAATGAATGAAATGGTTTGTTTTTTCATAAAATGTGTTAAAAATAGCCATAACATTAAGCATAAAGATCAATTGTACAGCATACCGCACTAAATTGTGGCTGCTTTAGTGAGTGGTTTTTAAAATAAGTTAAGCGCTGAGAAAGCTAAGTTTGAGTTGACCTTTAAAGCTTTTAAACTTCTTTTCATTTTATGTTGAAAATAAAGTAGCGACATCATGTGCTCTTTAAAGTATGTATATGTGTGGATAAAGTTTTATTAAACCACTTTACTATGCACGCGGCTTTGTCATAAATATAGTATTGTAAGGTGTAACTACAACGCTATATTAAATACTGTTTACATGTTAGTTATACAAATGTAATGTTTACATATTAGCCTGTCTACTCTACCTGATAGAAAACGAATGGAATTCAAGAATGGTGGTCACCATGAACTTGAAATTCGCGGTCTGGGTTACCGCAAATCGACGTCTATAGTGCGCATATTTGGCGTGATGGGATGGCTTTACTTGTGCCAACCCAGTTCCTCCAAGAAACCTAGCAGACATTCGTACATTCGAGAGAAGTAGCTATCATAATTTCATTCATACTTTTCCCTTACACAAAGATTTGACAGTAGTATAAATATTGCGCCACTCCCAGTCTCTTATGTACGGTATCATGTGTCTGTCCATTAGAACTTCTTTTGTTTTCAGAGATCGATCTACTCTTAACCTTGATTAAGTGTGCGAAAGTGGTATGTATTCTGAATAAGTTACGTCAATTTACTTGTAATGTGTAACTAAACACATTCGCATTTACTTTAAGGTGAATTAGGTCGGTTTCATAAATAATTACAATGGAATCAGCAATCTGATCTGCTAATAATATTACGCGGCCCCACGTTGGTTGCCAGATATCACGAAGTTTTTTTTTTTTTATTGTTTCTAATACACATACATTTACAGGCACAGTGATGAAAACTGCACCACGAAGACCTCGCAGGGTCTATCTGGGTACTTTTCAGTACATGTATGATGATATGTATGACAATTAAAATAAATCGGCAAATGTGGTGCTAAGCACGAAACTCGAGTACCTACCACTCGACCAATTCGGTTTATTTTTTAAAATATTGTTTTTGCACAATGCACAAGGAAGATAGAGAAGGATAAAAAGAAAAACACTTTTATTTTCCTATACAAACTATACAGTAATTTTTTTTTTGTGGATATTTTAACAATTCAATATTTTTGCACCTACCACGTCTATATAAGTAAATAAGTTTTATCGCATACAAAAATCTAGAGAAGGCTTATAAACTTCACTGATATATTTTTCAATGATATGACGATGGAATTATTAAGAGATTGTATGTACACGTTCCATTGAACTGACGGTAGCTCGCATACTGATAACCCCTGCAGTGTTGAAAATAAATTAACAACATAACGAGAAGACATATTCGTACTTACGTAATAATGTTAACCATGTTCTCCTGCGATTGGCATTAGTAATTTGAAAAAGGAATAATGAAATAGAAATTTAGGTCCAAATAAACAAACTCCATCCATTGGTTGGTCCATCTATTTATCGGAAAGTTGGTTTTAACTCGCGGCTCTGGCAGCATTTTTAAGTCGTAAATAGTAACGTGTGACGTTCGTCAAGAATCAAAAGATCTCGAGAGGAAATGTATTCAGCTGCTTAGCCGTGAAAGCGTAACAGACAGATAGAATTATATAAAAAATATAATATTAGTACGGGTTGAGACTTCTTCTAGGACTTTAATATTAGCTAATAAGTTTTTTTGTAAATTTTCATTTTCCAGGTTAATTAAACTATTACTACTTTGTACTTTAATACTTTGTATTAACCTAGAATCATGGATATCCCAGCACAAGTAAATTAATAAATCCCAAAATCTCGGCATGAAATGTTTTTTAAAGAAATTAAAATACCTACATAGCTTATACATTAGAATAACACATAGGCTATAACTTATAAAAATACTAGCTTTGCCTTGCGGCGTTGCCCGCGGTTATTGTCGTACCGCGGATAGCATCGCGGGGTTCAGCTAGTTTAAATACATATCTTAATTTAAGATCCTGCCCTTGTCGGTAGAGCAATCGTCATTCCTCTCTATTTGATTTCTTGATAGGCCATCCCCACTCCACTGCACTCTAACTACTTGTCGACTCCAACAACCATCAGTTCGCCTGATGCGCGCTGACGTATAAGAATACGTCTATCTTGGTCAAACGTTATAATCTAGGCTATGCAAGAGCACAGCAAGTGTACGTAACACTTTATGAACATTCTAAATATTTAAAGAGAGTTTAGGGAATCTTGGTTCAAGGTCACCTAACGTTACTTATTGAGGTGTAATTAAATACTCGCACGTGTTCACGGTAACTGTGTTAATTAGCGACTGTCTTAAACAGCCGCCTCTATTCTACCTACCTAGTAAACCTACACCTAATCACATACACATATCATTGTGTCTCTACAGAGACTTAGACGAGCTATCTGCAAACACAAAATTACGGAGCCCTCGTTACACGAATCTTACTCACACTAGTTTATTTTTTATTCAAGCCATTCATATCATAACATTAATCATTAATTATCATACATCACGAACACACGCACACACACACACACACACACACACACACACACACTCACATACATACTGATACACGCACACATACACATTATCTGTAATTTGTAATGTAGGCATTATTCTTGCCCATGCAAATAATATATAAATGTCACTACTCCTTCCACCATATATTTCAATATCCAGAGTCTGGAGTGGCTGGTAATTAGTAATACAGGCCACCCTAGTGCAGATGCCAGTCTCCCACACAGGTTATATTTATATGAACTGTACTTGCTGTATGGATTTGTTATTAATTCTAAGCTGTGTGTGAGAAAAAAAAATTTAGTAGCCTACGCTTAATACTGCCTTCTTGTCAGTTACTATTTTAAAGCATCTTTGTCATGAACGCTTTTCAAGAAAAGTTCTTAGTACTATCTGAGTATTTTAAAAAGTCTTCTTTAAATTTTTTTTTTTTAAGTAAATCTTGGAAATGATTACTTAAAAAAATGAATATTGCTATTTCTCTTTACCTTTGATTAAAATAGGATGAAATATACTTTCAAAGGAGTGGCTTATATCTAAGCAAATTTCCCGGTACTGTCTGTCTGACTGCTATTAGGGGCTGCGATGCCCGCTCAGGGCAAATAATAAGCATGACCCTTGTTCAGTATCAGGGTTTAATTTAAATAGCACGTGTAGAAATTTAGAAATATATAAGTATGTTAATTAATAGTCTACTATAGTATAGACTCTGTGTAGTTTGGACACCAACCCTAACAAAAAAGTGTGAACCAGAGAATTAGAATCTAGTATCAGATGGCTGTTTATGAGATGTGTAAATTCTTTTTATAATATCACTGCACGGTTGGCCGAGTGGTGTCAGCGGTCGCCATGCCGCTTGCTACTGCGCCAAGTGTCGTGGGTTCAAATCCCACGCGGTACCTACAGCACTTTGTGTGATCCACGAATTGTTGTCCCGAGTCTGGATGTTCTTTGTGTCCGTTTCATGTATGTTTGTAAAGTCCCCCACGACACAGGATGTTTATTCCTAATGTGGGAGTTGTCTTTTTAAAAAAAAAAAAAAAAAAACTTTGCTCAAAGAAGTTAGTTTAGTATATTAAATTAATGCTGATTATATTTTAAGACATACACACACACATATATTTGACTGCCTCGGTGGCGCAGTGGTAGTGAATTCGACTGCTGTGCTTGAGGTCTCGGGTTCAAATTCTGGGTCGGACCAAATGTTTGTTTAATCTACAAATATTTGTTTCGGAGTTTGGGTGTTTTCTATGTATAATTTGTATGTATTTACAAAAAAAAAGTAGTACCCATAACACAAGTTCTGCTTAGCTTGGGACTAGATGGCGTCGTGTGTTAGATGTCGGAAATATTTATTTATTTATATAGCGTCTGTTCTTCCCTTTAGTGGTTTACTGAATGATTCGACAAAATTATCAAATTACGTGCTTACATAAATTTACAAAGTAAGGTGCGTTAACTATCTTAATTAATTAAACTAATATTGCCAGCTATCAATTATCACAAGACTAATTACAGCAATATAGACATTAGTAATTAAGATTAAACAGTATTCTCTTGTTGAGAAAATTAACTTTATTAATATTTCAGTATCTTTTGCTTAATCCAGTGTCAAGATTATTATAAAATATTTGATAGTATTCTAACTAGGTTATATTTTAAAAATATATTTATTTTAAACTAGCCGACCCGCGGTGTTACCTACGGTTATTGTCGTACCGCGAGCATCGCCGCGGAGCAAAGCTTGTCTATTAGAAGTAGCCTAAGTTACTTCCTTGTGTCATCAGCTACCTACCAGTGGAAGTTCCGTCAAAATCGGTGCAGCCGTTCCAAAGATTAGCGGGAACAAACAGACTGACAGACAGACAAAAAATTCAAAACATTATATTTTAGTACTAGCTGACCCACGCAACCTCGTTTGTGTCTTATATTGCCCGTGGCGTGAACAAACAGACAGACAGACTAAAATTTTAAAAATATTATTTTGGTATGTGTACCTACCGTATATACAATGATATGCATGTAGTAGAAAGCGGTTATTTTTAAATTACAGACAACAGACAACCCAATTTTATTTATTTTTATAGATTTGTCATCTTTTCTGTATATTAGTGAAGCAAAAACTTTGTACCCGTTTTTTATGAAAATTATACGAACGAGTATGCAATTTGGTACACTTAACGGTTGTATGGAGGAGGAGAGCAGAAACTAACAAAATTGGAAAATGCAATAGTTAAATTAATTATGGTGAAATTTTCACCACTGGGTGAGCACTAGTTAAAGTAAATGTAGAAATTGAAGTAGCAGAAAAAAGCGTACTATTATGTTGTCAATTTTAATGTACACTAATGTAGATTAATTAATATATCAAAAATTTTAACTACAAAAACAACTTTAAGAACTGGACATACACACACACGGCAAGCATCATCTTTCAAATAAAAAACAATCATGTAAATCGCTTCACCCAGTCGAAAGTTCTGAGGTAAAAAACATAAAAAAAAAACACAAAGCAGTCATAAGCATTGCCGACAGAAGTGAAAACTCATAACTATAAACAAACGGTTGTTTTAACTTACCTGAAATGAACACCTATGCTTTTTTTAATAGTGTGCAATAAAAAGACCTAAAAAAACTTGAATATTAACTTTGTTCATTTTTGATATTTTGGAATGGTTAGAGAATAATTTTGTACGAATTGCTTTCATTATCAGTATAAAAGTAGTATTATTTATGTGGTGGAATACAATATTCATTTATTGCCCTATCGTACACAAACATGTCAATTTATATTACATATTATTATGATTGTAAGTAGTAAATGGTAGTAAAGCTTTGATACTCCAATAGATGTCGCTGTTTTCAAAAAAATTGTAAACAATCTTTTTGATTTACAGAAGGTTTTGTGTAAGTAGAAAATCGTTATTTTAATTTATTGTAAATCACTTTAAGATACTGAAATATTAACTTTAAGTATATAAAATCATATTGAGAAAGGACCACTATCTAGAAAAACGAATGCTACCAAAGTATATCGGTAGATGGCGCTGTTAACAATAAATATCCTTACGAATTATCGATCAGGACACGTGACCTGACGCTAGTTTATGGTCACGTGACCTGATGCGAGTTTATACATTTTTACCCATTCCAAAAAAGTACACAGCGCTGCTAAAGAAGTTTTCACTTCAAAAATACAGTCGAATTGCGAACTTTCTCTTTTTTTGAAGGTTGTGTTGACTTTTGAAGCTTAGTAAAGTCGTATTACTGTATTACACTTTTACACCTGACTTAATCCTGGATTATCCTAGAGCTAAGTTCACTGCGAGCTTACTAGATGCTTTTTGTAATGTTTAAAACTATTTAATGTTAGTTCACTAGTTTCATGTACATAGTACATACAGGTGTTACTCATTGTACATTAGTGCGGTGCTCGTGAACTTTGTTTGTTTACCTTATGGTTAATTCAAAGGGGCTTAACAAAACCATGCCGTTTCAAACTGTTTAATTTATGATGGATGTGTGAAGTTGTGGAATACTTTCTGTCTATGAGTTTCACAGCTGTCTTTAAAATTGTAAACACAGGCTGGGGGGGGGGGAGGGGGGTGTTGGAAAGCATAATTAGAACCCAAGAGTGTTGGTCACCATACTCATTGCGAATGCAATGCAACAATGCAGCATGGTAACCCACTTTTACCACACGACAACACGATCGCTGTCATTTACCGTTGATCATTTGTGCGAGGGTAGTACCGCCCCGGTCAAGTCGACCCGTTTGTGCTGAAATCAGCGTGTCTCTATTACCTTCAAAACCGCAAAATCTCACTAGGCCGCCATAGAGTAGGATGCCCTACTGCATTGTCTACATTCGCAGTGAGTATGGTGACTTCCACTATTGTATTCTATTCAAGCTTTCCATCAGGCAGAGCAGAGTCACTTTGGTAGACTGTAAAATGACTGACTAAAGGAAGTGTTCCACTATACTATACTGCTCAATTTAATCACTGTGATTAGCTTTTCATTTCGATTCCGTTCAAAACTTTTCTTTGAATTCACTAGCTATTATGTAGAATTTATCGTACAACCTTTTCTTTCGCCAATATCTTCATCTTAATATTTTTTTTTTGCGTACGCCTTTCTGGTTTCCCCAATGTTTCGATTCAATTGCGCTGATTGTATAAAAATTGGGACAATAGTATTTTCACTTTTCATTGTGTGTAATTTATTATTTTGCTGGGAATCAGAGCGAAAGCTGGATTATATTTATAATGTACCTACTTCAAAATAATGGGTATTAAGTGAGTGGGAGGCGAAAACGATCGACGCTGAGTAGCTGGTATCTGGAGTTGAATAGATTTCCACCCGTTCATAGTAAATTAGATTGTTATTTTAATGTATACTCGTATACAGTTATAAATCTCTTACGTTATTTGTACGACTTCAAAATAAATATGTTCTCTTGGAAATAAGTACCTAGATGACTGAGCTTCGCTCGATATTTTTTCGTTTTGGTAAATTTTTGGTAAAGTTTACCATATTGTTTTTTGACTGCCTCGGTGGCGCAGTGGTAGTAATTGCGACTACTGTTCTTGAGGTCTGGGGTTCAAATCCTGGGTGGGACCAAGTGTTTGTGTGATCTACAAATGTTTGTGTCGGAGTTTGAATGTTTTCTATGTACGAGTATCATATGTATGTATTCATATCAGTTGTCTAGTGAATTAGTAAAAATACGATTTGTATCTAGTCACATGTATCATTCTCTTTTTGTGTTATTAGCTACAGGGTGTGTTTATTTAGTTTATTTGATTAAATGTTAGATGCACCCCACGATAATACTTTTACAGCAACAACCGCGGTTAACACAGCGCGGGTTAACAGCTTGTCTAAGATAAAAGTACCTTAAACTACTTCAGTCAGTTATGTTCCACTGAAAATCTCATCAAAATCGGTCCAGCTATTCCGGAGATAAGCCGAAACTAACAGACAGAGAGACAGTTATTTTTTTTGTGTAAATAATGTACATACTTTTATATGTGCTTAGTGAAAACTTGTTAATTTGAAATGATGAACAGACATTTCAATTTTATTCATTTGTATATGTTGCGCTTTATTTGGCATTCATTAAAATATTATACGGTTTATTCAAACTATTTCAAGCTCATTTTTGCTTTAACTTAACTTGAGCAAGCAGGAATCAAGAAGTAAAAACTTATTTGAAGTGAAGTTTACCAATTTTAATATTGTAGAGGATGATTTAAAAACAATTTCTATGAACTGTGTTGTTTGACCTTAATAAACAAACACTCACGCTATCTCTACCACTTCAAAGAGTCGGGCTTAAAACAGGTCAAAAGGTTGTTGATTAAACAATCAAATCTTCTGAGAAGATTCCAAATAGAAGTCACGGATAGGTATAAATAACTGTAAGTTATAGATAACAGAGTAAATACTATAAAGTCTACTTGTAATTATTTTTTTAAATTTCTCTAGTTAATCTTTTAGACTAGTATTTAATCTAACAATGCATGTCATGAACAAACAAGTCTGGCACTATGGATAATTCTTGTGTGACTGTATAAATATACATAAAACGGACACAAATAACACCCTGACTTAGAACAACAGTTTGTGTATCACACAAAGTGTTACATCGTCACGAGCATGAATTTCCGTCCGAAAATTTGGATCTGAGAGAGATTGCTTTTAGCAATAAGACCGCCCAGTGCACGCTCTTGAAATTTTAAGTGTAATAATTTTTAATTGGTGTACAATAAGGTACATTCCATTCCATTCCATTCCATCTCATCCCAGCAGTCAAAAAAGTATCGGGAATGGATGATTTGTTTATGGTTCTAAAATCAATTTTTTGTTGTTATTAGATTGGTACAACTGTTTTCCATTTTGGCTCGGAGTTAGAGTTGCATCTGTTATTTATATTAAATACAGCGCTGTTTTTAGTTTTTTTTTTTATTGAATAGTGGGCAAACGAGCAGACGTATCACCTGATGGTAAGCGATTACCGCCGCCCATGGACACCCGCAACACCAAAGGCGTCACAAGTGCGTTGCCGACCTTTGGGGGATGGGAAAGGGGATGAGGGGAGGGGTTGGGGTATGGGCCTCCGGTATCCTCACTCACTCGGTGAAACACAGCGCAAACGCTATTTCACACAGTTATATCATATCTAGTCTGTAATGCGTATTTCATAATGGAAAAAAAACATTGATCTTGTCACATTGTCTTAAATTTTGTATCGCCAATGAAATTTCATGTTTGGAGTCATTGAAGCCAACAGCGAAAATCATCTACGTCGTAGCAATCTCTACGAATGTCGTAGCATTTGACATCATTAAGTTTGTTTGTCACAATGTAGCTTGAGGTATTATTTCCAACATGGTTCACACTATGGAGCTATATAAGAGAAATATTTACATAGTTATTACACCCGATAAACAAATAACACTAAACTAAATTTACATTTCTACTACATACACCCTACTGCACCCGATTTTGTAATCATCTCTGATTTTAATAATTACGTGATGTTTGCAGTGTTTAATTTCTTATGATATATTTAATAAAAGTGCAACAACTGTTTTATATAAATTCACAGGTGTAAAAGCCAAATATCGGAAAATATCATTTAGTTAGTGCGGAATTTAATACGCCTTACTTGCTTTACTATGCTTTGTTGCTTTACTAGTTATGAAACTGCGTACGTGATGTCATTGTCTTTTAAAAATAACCTACAAATTACACAATTAAAAGTTTAATTAATCAACCTATAATTTGTATTTTAACTCCAGTTTTCAATAAAAGCATATACTTTTTTTTTGTATTTTATTGGTGCCAATTTCCATCACAGATTATAATTATGCGTTTACAAATTACTCTTTTAATTTCACAGTAAAATGGGTTTTTAAAAAGGGTCTACTGTTGAAGTAAGCCCTTTTTGTGTCTGTGTTGTAAAAGGAAATTAATTACTTTGTAAATATATTCATTAAAGAGAAAGTAAGGTTATGCTAACAGGAGTCCATGGGCTATGTGTTTCTTACAACAGTTACTGGTTAAATAGGGTAGTAGGTCTCACTTGGATATTTATGAGGAGGTTAAAATTTCTGTTTTGTTTATGATTTGTTTCAATAAGCAGATAATTAATTAATCTTAATGTATATAAATCTCGTGTCACAATGTTTGTCATCAATGGACTCCTAAACCACTTAACCGATTATCATAAAATTCGCACACCATGTGCAGTTCGATCCAACTTGAGAGATAGGATAGTTTAAATCTCAAATTATAGTCGTAATTTTAATTTATTGCTAATTATTTGTCTGTTATTATTTGACAGTCACAATTATCTGTTAACTCCAAATGATTCTAACAGATGTCGATACCTTTCGACTGGGTTGAGTAAGTAATCAATAGATGGCGCTGCTATGGTAAATTTATAGGCTATATTTTATTTTGGAAAAAAATAGGGTTCCGTAAGATATTGGGGTTTTTCGGACACAAGGTGTAAAAAATCAACCCTATACGGGGGAAAATTTTTCGCTACGGGCAATAAAAGACGCAAACGAGGTTGCGTCGGTCAGCTATCAATGGCCAGCTTTTGGCTGCGACTCCGCACGTTTATATCAGATATCGCGGTAATCCTTTTCAGGTTAGTAAACAGCTTATGATACTCACTAATATTGTAACTTTCTATTGGTAAGGTATAATTTTCTAAATCGGTTCAGTAGAGTCAGCGATACCCCCCCCCACAATCTGACAAACTTTACCTCGTTATAATATTAGTATAGACTAGTAGACTTTCAGTTTACTTTCTATTGCATTAACACACTTGTTGTTTAACTAGGGTTTCCTTAGATAATGAAATATGTGTGTTCCTGGACCAATACGACCTTCAAACCTTCAAGAAAAGAGCGTACTCCTTCCCAAAAGGCCGGCAACGCACTTGTGACGCCTCTGGTGTTGCGGGTGTCCATGAGCGGCGGTAATCGCTTACCATCAGGCGATACGTTTGCTCGTTTGCCCCGTATATAATAAAAAAAAATTTATTTAGAAAAAGTTTCAAAATTTTTCAAAAAGTATAACCCGACAACGTAATAATATTTAGTAAATAATGTCACCTAGTTAAAAATTACAAATCTGTTGACATCTTATTAACTAAAATCGGTTCAGTAGTTTAGGCTTCGGTGTAAAATACAAACAAACATAGCCTAATAAAAATATTACTCTTTCTTTCGAATTTACCGTAATCGGGTTAAAGGAACGATTTTAAATGTAAACTTTAAGGAGCTATTAATTTCATTTTTGGTTTGTTTGTCGGGTCAGTTTGCTACAAAACTTCTTACAAACTTACAAATAGTACACGAATCATTTGAAAAGTCGGTCGCATTTTTCAATATAATTTTTCATCTACTGAATCCAATTTAAGCTTCCACTGAATATTTGGTCAAACGTGCGCCAGTTAGGTAATGTTTTCGTTTAATATCGAAAACTAAACAAAATAAAACGTGATCGTTGTTTTATTCCACAATCGAGTGAGCACCTGTTTTTCAACGTGATTAATTCCAATTCCTTTGTGAAATTGGTTTCAATTTTCGGTATAAACTTGTAACTTGTAAACAGTATTTGTCTTATCTATATCTATACTAATAATAATCTATACTAATGATAATGCTGAAGTGTTTGTTTGTTTGTGTGTGCGCTAATCTCAGGAACCGCTAGTCCAATTTGAAAAAATATTTCAGTGTTAGATAGTCCATTTATCGAGGAAGGCTATATATTATCACGCCACTACTAATCGGAGCGGAGCACCAATGAAGAATGTTCCAAAAACGGGGTAAATTTACGGTATTAATAAAGAGGCCATAATAATAATACTAAAATGAGTAACATTGTGTGATTTAAAATTTTTCGCATAATAAAACGGGAGTTATGAAACTCCTCTCAGCTTATTGCAAATTACAAACTGTTACGATTTTGTTGTTCTAATGAACTTTCATTTTAATCAGGCTTAACATTTGCACCATTACCAATATCATGTGAGGCAAGTATCTCTCATCCGCGTCGCGTAACGAGCTTTAATTTAAAAACGTTGTTCGTCCTAGGGCTGTCACGCATGTGTAATACAATTCACAGATAATTACGTAAGCCCATACCCCAACCCCTCCCTCCATCCCCCTTCCCATCCCTCAAAGGTCAGCAACGCACTTGTGACGCCTCTGGTGTTGCCGCCGCTTACCATCAGGTGATACGTCTGCTCGTTTGCCCACTTATTAATAAAAAAATAAGAAACGTAACCTACCTTTGTTTAAAGCAGTAGGAGTTAAATATCTTGACAATAGAAGATACTCTTTAAACTGCAGTTCTTTAAATGTAGCTTGGTTGCCTGCGACAGATGACCTCGAAATATATGAAGTAACTTTGAACAAGGCACAAACGTAAATGGTTTTTTATTTCGTATTACCCATATTTTCATTCTTGACGTGCCAGTTTTATCACAAATGAAGTGTAATCTATATAAATAAAAATGAATCGCCGAAATGTATGTACGCACATAACAACAACCGCGATTGTAGCTGTAAATGTATTATCGTGGCGTGCATCTTACATTTAATCAAATAAACTAAATAAACACACCCTGTATAGCTAATAACACAAAAAGAGAATGATACATGTGACTAGATACAAATCGTATTTTCACTAATTCACTAGACAACTGATACGAATACATACATATGATACATAGGAAACATCCAAACTCCGACACAAACATTTGTAGATCACACAAACACTTGGTCCCACCCAGGATTTGAACCCCAGACCTCAAGAACAGTAGTCGCATTTACTACCACTGTGCCATCGAGGCAGTCAAAAAACAATATGGTAAACTTTACCAAAAAATTACCAAAACGAAAAAATATCGAGCGAAGCTCAGTCATCTAGGTACTTATTTCCAAGAGAACAAATTTATTTCGAAGTCGTACAAATAACATTAGAGATCTATAACAGTATACGAGTATACATTAAAATAAGAATCTAATTTACTATGAACGGGTGGAAATCTATTCAACTCCAGATACCAGCTACTCAGCGTCGATCGTTTTCGCCTCCCACTCACTTAATACCCATTATTTTGAATTACATTATAAATATAATCCAGCTTTCGCTCTGATTTCCAGCAAAATAATAAATTACACACCATGTAAAGTGAAAATTCTATTCGAATCGAAACATTGGGGCAACCAGAAAGGCATATGCAAAAAAAAAAAAAAAATGAAGATATTGGCGAAAGAAAAGATTGTACGATTAATTCTAAATAATAGCTAGTGAATTCAAAGAAAAGTTTTGAACGGAATCGAAATGAAAAGCTAATCACAGTGATTAAATTGAGCAGTATAGTATAGTGGAACACTTCCTTTAGTCAGTAATTTTACAGTCTACTAAAGTGACTCTGCTCTGCCTGATGGCTGAACTGAAAGCTTGAATAGAATCCAATAGTGGAAGTCACCATACTCACTGCGAATGTTGACAATGCAGTAGGGCATCCTACTCTATGGCGGCCTAGTGAGATTTTGCGGTTTTGAAGGTAATAGAGACACGCTGATTTCAGCACAAACGGTCGACTTGACCAGGGCGGTACTACTCTCGTACAGATGATCAACGGTAAATGACAGCGTTCGTGCTGTCGTGTGGTAAAAGTGGGTTACCATGCTGCATTGTTGCATTGCATTCGCAATGAATATGGTGACCAACACCTTTTAACCATGGGAGAGTCACGCTTTGGCGTAAATGGGCCGGCTCGATCGGAGTGAAATCACGCCCTCACAGAAAACCGATGTGAAACAGCGCTTGCGCTGTATTTCACCGAGTGAGTGAGGATACCGGAGGCCTATACATACCGATCCCCTACCACCACCCCCTCCCCATCCCCCAAATCATAGTTTAAATTTGGAATTTTCATTCAAATCATTTGATGAGCCAAACTGCCAGCTACAATAGTGTTTTATTTTTTTCAGGCAATAAAAACTCTTTTTATGTTAGTTCAAATATTTTTGATGAGAAGTTTATTATGTTTTAAAGTTGTTCATATATCTGATCTGTCAACCCTGTTTTATAAATTCCGCTCGCGGCGCGTGACGTATCACTCACAATTAAATGACGGTCAAGGTCTACCGACGGGGAAAGTAGATTTGGAAAATATAAAACGAAAATGTGAAATTTAACTTGTAGACATACGTAAAACATATTTTTATAACGTTTATTTATTGCACTGTATACAATAGTTATCTACAATAAAACTATGTATGTGTACAATGTGAGTACACTTGTGTGATTCACAAATTCATCTTCTGAGACTGGTTGTTATTTGCGCCCGGTTTATGTATTCGTATATTTGTAAAGTCACGATACAGATATTGTGGGAATTGCGTTGTCTTAAATAAAAGTAATGGTGGCTTTTTCGTTTTGTTAGGCTATCATGTTTCTTTTATGCTCTTGTAACACACACACACACACACACACACACACACACACACACACACACACGAAAGTATACCATTAGGTGTGTACCATTTGTGTAAACTCGTGTATATATTAATATACACGAGTTTACACAAATATAGTCCGGCCACTCAGAGAATGCGTTTCTGACACTTGTAAATTCGTCATGAGTAGTGATGTACCATGAATATCATTAATAATATTTGGTAACAGTATTTATAGCATTCATTATGCATAATTATTCAATTTAGATATATTTTATATTTCAAACACAATATTAACAAAATTGTTGATGGATGAATTAAATTTAATCGTAATTTCTGAATGAAACCAAGGGAAAGAAAATAAAAATACTGTATTTATTGAAAAATATATATTATGAAATACATAGTTTTAAGATTTCAATAATGTCAAATCAAAATTTAATCCGACTCCGATTCGCTTGAGGACTCGCTGTCATCTTCACCAACATGTATTATCAATCATACTGTCTATACGAATATCGCGGTCAAAGTCATCAAATATCTTTTTTTTAGTTTTTTCAACCACCTTCATCCAGTCATCTCTTGTGACTTTTTCGCATGCTTCTTTTAAAAGCGTCTTCATCTTTTTTATGCCATATGGTGGAGAAGTATTATGGCGGGCGCATAACCTTTAATTTGAGCCCAGATTAGCTCTATGGCATTGTACTGGCAGTGATATGGAGGAATTCGAATATTTGATAGCTTATGGTCGTTGACTAATTTCATCAGCTCAGCTTTTAGCATTGACATATTTGCGTCAATGCCACTTCTTTGCAGCCAAGCCACCAATTCGTATTTTCTATGAGCTTGCGTAGGTGCTTTATTTATTTGCACCGAATGATAAGGGGCGCTATCCATTATTATAACTGAAGGCTCTGGAAGGCCAGGTAGCAACACATCCTGGAACCACTCCTTGAATACAGCCGCATTCATTTCTTCGTGGTAGTCAGTAGTAGTTTTTGACTCAAATGCTAATAAACCATTTTCCACAAAACCATACTTCGCGCAACCAGGGTGGCATATTATGAGACGTGCTCCTTTACCGATTGGCACTTTCGTCCAAGAACGAGAAAGCTCGGGATTGGTGTTCAGCCATGTCTCGTCAATGAAAACGATATTGTCCCAATTATCAATTTGTTTTGCTTCTCTTAGAAAAGTAATTCTTTTTACCAGAAATAAAAAGGGATAAAAATAGTTTTTCATTTATTTTTAATTCAGCTGACTGATATCACGACAATTATCTTCATAACTTTGGTTTGGTCGTACCTATATCGTATTATAAACTATATTAAATATGTAGGTATTAAGTACATTATACACACTCTTGAATAATTTCTCCGATGTCCCCAGGAACTTTAATGTCGTTCGTATAAATGCCCAAAGCATTTCGGCACATTTCCCTGAAATGGTGACAACATTCGACTGTACGAAATCCTTACATACTTTGTAATTCATCTTGTTCTACTGTTTTTTTGTGTATTCAATAAAGATAAATAACTAAAATTATATATTATCAAATTAGAACGTTTTATTTAACAATATATCGACCGAATATATTACGATTCCAAAAATACTCAGTTACAATTCAGTATTATTTTGCCTCATCACTACAAAAACAAACTATTGACATAACCTTGAAACAGCGCAGTTTGACGTCGTTAGACTTTTAAAAATTATTGTTCTTAAATTAATTAATTGATTAATTGTTAATAACTTTAGCCCAAAATAAAACGTTTATTGTACATTGGCATGATTATTCAATTTTTAATGTTATTACTCATTATTAAGGTTAATAAAAGATATTTAAAATTTTGCCATAAATTGTACGCCAGTTCAAAGTTACATTGCCCATTGAATCACGACCTGTCAGGAACGCATTCTCTCAGTGGCCAGTCTATAATAAACTTATGTATTACAAGTTGAATTTTTTTTTTATAAAATTATAGATCACTATAATTATATAAAAGACTAGACTACTTTAGAGACTTGACTTCACAAAATGTAAACCAATTAGAGCGTAACCTTCGGAAAAATCTATGTCTATAAAGGAGAGTATAATTTACTGTTCAGAAATATGTTTTTATCATTTTTATGTTACTATTATATAACATCTCTATACACAACTTTGGACATCAATCAATTAACGTCTCACTTTCCACTGCAGAGTAACCTCTCTCAAAGAATGTCAACTATCCCGGTCTTGGGCAATCTCTATATATTCATTACCAATTACGTTCCTCAAAGCTGCTACCTAGTTTTATATATATAATTAAATTAAAAGAAAACTGAATATTCTCAATGTGACCTTTGATATCAGTCGACATTGTCAGATCCTAAAATAATTACGCCGAAACGTTCTCTGATTTTCTTTAAACGATAAATATAATCAATATTTAATATAGTCAATGTTCAAGAGAATCAATAGTTCAATATAACAACGCGTTACGGGTCTTAGTGGGACTGCCTCGGTATTCTAGCGCATCAGGGATGTTTGCGGATTCCAACGTGGACAATGCACAGAAATCCTGTGTGAAACAGCGCCTACGCTGTGTTTCACCGAGTGAGTGAGGATACCGGAGGCTCATACCCAATCCCTTCCCACCATCCCCCCCCCACCATCCCCCTCCCCATCCCCCAAAGGCCGACAACGCACTTGTGACGCCTCTGGTGTTGCGGGTGTCCATGGGCGGCGGTAATCGCTTATATTACTATTTATAATTCTATCACAATTTAATTGTCGTAAGTAGTCGTAACAATTGTTTTTGACATGAATGTGAAGTGAAAAGTGCTGAGTTTGTGACATATCCGTCTCTTTGCAATACAGGAACGTATGCTATATCTATATAAAGCTATTTCTGAACCGCCACCAAATTTTCTTACGCTAACATGAATGTGAAATCACAGAAATAAATAGTAAGTAAAGAGCGCGTTGTAGAAACTTAGCTATACGTAAATAGAAGAAAAATATACGTAGTAGATTTTAACTTAGCGCTATCAAACATTTACTACTGATATTGTGCTATTTTCGTCTTATCTTTTTCTTTGTGAAAAATTGCCATTCTGTCTGTTATGTTTATTGAACAAGGATAGACGTACTTATATATTTATTTTATTGTTAAGTTCTTACTATTTCTTTCATAAAAATATTTTAACTTAAATATAAATTTTATTACAAAAGCGATAACAAAACTAAGTTTTAAGTAATAAATCGTTTAGATAGCAAGTTCCAGGCTTGCTATCTACTTAGATACGTACAAATAAATAAAATTGAAGTGTCTTTCTATAGTTTCAAAAATTTGCTTTTAACTAAATGCATATGAAAGTATATGCGGTACTTATGGCAAAAAATCAACCATTATTTTTTTGTCTGTCTATTTGTTACGGTTAATCTCTGGAATGACTAGTCTGATTTTGATAGGATTTTAACAGACAGATAGCTGACGTTGTAAAGAATAACTTCGAAAACTTTAATTTTTTACGAAAAATATAAAATAATAAAACTAATGGAATAGTCATCAATATGCGATTCAAAAGTAACAAAACCTGCGGATAAAAGATACCGCAGGGAGCACCTAGTTGAAAATATAATTTATTTTAAAATTAAAAACACATATTTTGTTGAGACACATATTTTTATTTGATTATTTATTAAAACATTAAACTAACCGCCGTTTTCATCTCTTAGTAAAGTTCATATTATCGATTCAGGAAACAAGACTCCTTTAATGATCGCTCCGACAGTTTTGACCTCAGCAAGCCAGATTATATGAATTCCAACATACTAGTGCGGATTTGAAGTAATTCCACAGTGTTGGTATTCCGTTTTACAATCTACTCAAATTCTCTGGAATTAAGGTTCATACCGAATAATTAAAGTTCCAATGGACGTTCATACATGCAAAGCCTCTGTAGGTTTTTTTACATCAAGAAAACTTCCTGTTAATCTACTGTCGAAATGTCCATTCAAAAAATGCTTGTAAGAAATTGTTTTTCACAGTAACTTTATCCGTTGCACGTATTAATAGTCCACAGCTGGACATAGGCCTCTCCTTGGCAAAGAAGTTTTGGGCAACTATACTTCGCTTTTACTACGAGTATAATCTATCTATCTTCATCTCGGAAAAAAATTCAACAATTTTGATTACAGTATGTACGGGTTTCGGGAGCGATAAATCGATCTATCTACTTACCAACTTACATATTCTATTTATATAGAGCGATTGATATCTATCTATGTTTATTGAAATTGTTTAGAATAAGAACAAAATGAATGAAACCTATAATTTTAACGAGAATGATTATCAAATTATTCAGTATCGGTAATCCCTAGGATCGTGTACGAATTGTTTGCCGAGTAAATTAATTTTAAAACGAACACGTACCTAATTCAGTTGATGCTACAAATACTTGGTATGTTGAATATAAGTCTTTAACTTCGTTCGAAACATTCTTTACGCCGACGTGGATGTTTTCTTAAGTCAGTGGAATGCTACAGTGGTAATTCCTAGTGATTATCGCATTTACTTGGCTTATTGATTTGTTTAATGTACAAAGCAAGTAGCGATTCTTAAAATACTTAGCAAATAAAACTTACAGCTGGTTTAAATCTTAATTGCAATTCAAAACATGTACATGCAGTAAAAACAAAGTTGTATCGCGTGACAAATATTGAGATTAGGCATCAATATGGTATCAATTTTTCAATCAATTAGTAAACGGAGGTTCACATAATTTCGTAAAAAGAGGTATAAATTTTAAAGCATAAAATTTGTCACAGCTAAAGTAAAGAGTACTGCAGAATGCTAAAAAAACATAAAATTAAAATAGAATCATAGTCGGATTTCAACCGCTGGGCGACAACAAGCTAAAATGTTTTTTTTTAAAAAGCCTCTACAAAGTCACTTAATCGAGTAATCATTTAGAAAAAGGGCTGATTTTACACTGCTGGACCGATATTAACTAAACACAGCTAAGAACCACCGCAAGGAACCTGATTTTTAAATAAAAAACGTATCGAAATCGGTCCATCTGTTTGACAGCAGCACAAAACCCCAAAGAAAAAAAGATGCCACAGACAGATACACACACAGATAGACATCAGCGGCCAACTTATAACACCCTTCTTTCTACGTCGGGGGTTAAGAAAACCGAGAATAAAACAAAACATACTAAAAAGAAAACTGTCATTTGTTTGTTGTAAATTGTACTGTGTTTCTAGTTCAATTAGTTTCATATGTATGTTTAATGATGATGATAGGGTGTCTCTCTCTCTCTCTCTCTCTCTTTACGAGAGAACAACGCGTTATAATTATGAAAAGTTAGTACAACAATTTGTGAAGTTATTCTGAGGCGAACTGAATTAACTTATGCCGCTCGCAAACTTCGAAGAATTTTCAGTGCAGATAATGCATCCTTTTTTCTTTGGGGTTTTGTGAAATCTCGGGTTTACACGAATAAACCAGAAACAATTTCTGAGCTCAAAGCCGAGATCCAACGCGTCATTGGTTAGATACAGCCATATCCAGAAAAAGTCATTGAAAATTTTATGAACACAGTAATGACAATTAGAACCTTTGGCCATTTGACGAACATTTTGTTCTATGCTTAATCGGAACAGGTCTCCTTTACAATCACAACTCTCTCAAAAAACGTAACGTTTACTGGGACACCAGTACCACCACACAGTACAAATATCGCACAGCATACAAATTGTTTTTCCCACACCATCGATTTTGCCCGTTTTAATTCAGATAATTGTTAAAAGAACCAGTTTCCCGAATGAATAAACCATTAACCTATTTGACATGACTGTATAATTCATTTATTTATATTCGTATTTATTTAGGTTCGTACCCTAATCTTTCGCAAATACGCCTCACTAACACGGACAACATTTTAGTTTGTTACCAGTTATTCTATTATAGCCTTGGTACTCCAGTGCTCTCCAAACTAAATTGCCTAGTGCCATTGAAACCATGGATTTAAAACCTCGTTGCACGTGTTCGTTAACGAAGCTTGCTGTAAGCGCTAAAGCCCTTGTTTTATACATCCATGAAAACGCGGTTATTATAATCAAAGTTTGAACTTCTCTATGGAGACTAATTAGAAAGGAGATTGACTTTGATATCAGATAATCTTTGTTAAAATGAAAACGCTTACGCTGTCTACTCGCTTGGACCTTTTAAGCCTTAACGGATTTTGATGCAATTTTCAGATTAATTAAAGAGAAAGGTTTATATGTCGTTATAATGTCTATATGATGTTATACATTTATATTAAAGTTGAAGAAATCCGAGAATTTCAAAGACTTCCATGTGAAACCGGGTCTGTTCGCCTGCCAACTAAAGTACACAGCCTTAGTATGGCGCCACGTGAACACGTGGCCCAAGGGTTTTCGTAAAACTTTCTCAAACTTGTAATCTTTGACAGAAATCAGGCAAGTTTGTTTGACGTTTGTTCATAAGTAACTTTCATGTTTTTGCAACATTAATGGTAGAGAGAGAATGTTTTAAGAGAGCACGATTGTTTTGGAAACTACCCGATATATTTCTAGACTTTTTGAATAAGCTACATCAACTACAATGTAGAGGATTGTGTCAAATATCAAAACCAAAGGAACTCGTTGATGTGCAAATTTAACTTTAATTTGTACGATGTAGGACTTTTCATCACTATATTATGTAATCCTAATACAAATGTGGCGTTAGACCTATTTGAGATATTTGCACAACATCGAATTCCTCTGTCTCCAAGGTAGTTAGTATCACGGAATAAGCCACTATGGGGCTAACATATTATCAAATTAATCAATTTATTTCATTACTTTTGGAGAAGATTTAAAGACTAATCAATTTATGAATAATACAAATATTTGTTCATGTCGCTAGCAACAAGCTTCCATAGAAAGACCAATGTTATTTTTTGAAACCTAAGTGTAGTAAAAAAACTAAATATGTGAGAAACGTCGTGATTAATCTTGCGATACGTAAGCTAATATATAACTAAATGAAAAATATTTTTCATTAGGAAATAATAAAGTACCAAATACGTTTACTTGTTAACGGTCACTTTAGTTCATCTCAAGAACTTATCTACTATAGCTAGGGTTATTTATTATTATATATATTATACCTATTTATGTTAAAGTACAAGAGAAGCTCATCCAGATATAATGCTGATTCCCATAAAACTTAATAAATAGAAGTTGAGTCATGCAACAATAATTGACCCTGAGTCAGGGCGAACTGAATATAACACCACGTGGGTGGCGTAGGCGGCAGCAGGTACGAGGATAGAACATTAATCACTGGACGATACGAATAAACCTTATTGCTCGGAAGTCTGACAAGTATTCTGGTGTGTTCTATTGATATATTAATCACACTGACGGCTTTAGAGAAAACGCACCGATAAAATTAATATCATTGCGTTATTTTGTTTCTAGTATTTTTGAATGAAAACTAAACGTTGTACTTTTAATTTGAAATTAATGTATTAACTCGTTTTCAAATTGTTTGCTGTATGTTAGTGTGTGTGTGTGTGTGTGTGTGTGTGTGTGTGAGAGACAGAGAGCGTGTGCGTGTGAGTGAGTGCATGCGTGCGTGCGTGCGTGCGAACGTGCGAGTGTACATGCGTGAGGCCGTGCGTGAGGGCGTACGTGCGGGTGTTCGTGCGTGCATTCCAGCGCTCCTAGCCAAGTTGCAAGTGTTACGCATCGATTCTACAATTGCCTCTATTCTCTTATTTGTGTCTTGGTATTGTCTCTTTATGTGAGTATTTCGACAGTTTTAAGTATAATATCAGAAGTCTTTGGTTACTAGAGTGCGGAAGATTAACTGACGACTGATTCCAAACTAAGTGTCTACTTAGTTCATCATCATCAGCAATCAGGCGGCTGTGTCTAACTTGACCGAGTTATTGTTATGTCAGAAATGATAATTTTGAATGTAATGATGGTATACCAAAACAACAAAAGCTTCGACTAAACAAATAAACGTGCCTGTTGATTGACACGAATGTTTAATATCGACATTTTGTAAAGCTGTGAAATTTCAAAGGCCTGAAGCGAACTTTTGCTTATAACACGAATTACTGTTTGTTTATCTTTCACTTTGCAAGACAACGTCAAAGCCTATTTGCTATTAATGAAAGATCTAAATAAAGATTTTGTGAACATTTCTAGTGTTTAGTGTTCAGATCGCATCATTGTTGTGATTATGAAATCATTGTGATCATTCTACTAAGTTACCAATAGTCTAGTGTAAACTAAGCAAAATAATACAAACACTATTATATACTGTTGACTATTTTTTTTTTGTTGACGATTTGGAAAATCCCTTCAGATCACCGACTTCTCGGGGACTAAGGAGCCAGATATGTGGTGAGTCCAATAAAAACCACCCCGGCGGCCAGTCTCAGGCGCCCTGCTCTGAGGAGGACCCGGACCAAGTTATTTCAGGTCCCCCCAGGAACGACACTGAGTCTATAGAGACTCTATCCTGGGGGAAGTCTGGGCTTCCCCTTGCCTGGCCCAACCGTTATATGTTGCGGCATTCTGTTGACTACTATAGGATTAAACATTTACTGTAATATTTTGGCTTTACTTTGGATTAATTTTTCGCTTATTTTATTCCATACAAAAGCTACCGCCAGAACTTTATAGAAACTCATTTCGAACTTGAGATACGTTCTCTAAATTTATTTAATGAATTCTGTTTTCGTACCCACGTTTTGTGTAACTCTCGCAGTCCTCTGAGAGTGACGTAATAAACATCAAGTATTATATTAATAATACAAACTGCAAATGAAGTTTTGTACTCTCTAAATTGCTGGTGTTAATTTCGTAACTACCTACTGTAAATTATTCTCAGTTTGAATAATAATATTTTGGTAAATTCCGTTTGTGCTAGGTCAGAATAGATTTTACTTCGTTGTAAGTAACGAACACTCCCCGAATACATTTTTCAACTGAAAATATTCTACTTGAAATATACTCTTTTTAAATCCGACGGGAGTCCTTTCTGGTAAAAGATTGTGTCACTCCTGCATATTTTTTAATGTAATCTCTGGATCTACTGAACCGACTTTGAAAATTATTTTACCAGAAGAAGTTCACATTATTTATGAGTGCTATAGGCACTAACCTGAAAAATAATAACCGCGATTGCCGATATACACACTGATGGAGATAAAAGCTGGTTAATTTATAAAAGTAAAATATCAAAATACCTGTACCTGTCATGATTTGATCTGATATGTCACCGAGATCTAATAGATAGACTAAATCTATGAAAGGCCGTATCCGTAAATAAGGATAACTCTTATATGTAATAATGTGTAATATTTGTTTTACGTATCAGCGTGTAAAAGGACAGTGAGAAAGATATTGCACTTTGTCTTCAGGGCATAAGAGCTAATTTCGATTAAAGAAGTCAAATAAACAAAACTATTTCATTACTTGAGGATTGGATGTAACCATAGTATGGAGGACTTTGTAGGTGGTATATTACTAAAGCTGTGACGTCAATTGGCATGTAACCAAGTGAATGAAGGGTTTATATGTAAGTTTGTGTAGAACTAAGTTGCGTGAAGACTCGGCATTTTCAATATTTTTATTACTCATTATTAATATTACTCTTAGACTTTGTAATATGGAAATGCCTTTAAGGATAAAACTATCAAACTGAGTATGTATGATGTAATCATGTTATCCTTTTATTACTTCTAGTTTAACATAATATATATAACTTTTAACTTAGATCTTGCAGCAGAAAGATATTTCTAAAGAATTCATTCTAGACTTTGCTTTTAAAGTTTTTAGTGCTTGATGTTACAAGTCGAGGTTGTAAATAATCCTTTTAATCTTTACATAGTATAAAGTGCAGTCGCTTTTGCTGTCTCTTCGTTTAGATCTTTTATACTATTACTACTCAACGGATTTCAATACGATGAAACTACTGCGCCCCACTGTGTTGTCCGCGTTTTGTTGTTGTACTTTTACAACACTTTTACAACCGTAGTTACCCACGGTTGGTATTGTAAAAAAACAGAAGTTTCTAAATTTAAAAATTATATTTCCTGACATCTATTTATTACAACCAAAGTAGATAGAAACACGAGTGCGTCATAAAAAACATATGAAATAATGTTTAAGGTTACAAAAAGTTGGAAAGTAGTAAAGTAGTTTTTCCACCAAAATAAATACAGCAAACCAAAAATAATTACAATAGAGCAAAGCAATGTAAAAACAAACAAGAACAACGTGTAAAATAAGTTGTTCGAATCAAATTCATGTTCCTGGAGTATCTTAAACATTGAGACTTAATTTTTTCGGCGAAAATTCAGAAACAACTGAGTATTTCATCTTTATCTAAATTGTGTTAAGCTGGTACCAAATATAATTTAAATATTTAATTTCCACAGTTTTTTAAATTACTTTTGATATTATTTTAGGCTATTAAAATAAATATTAAATAAATATTTCGGACATCTGACACACAACGCCATCTAATCCCAAGCTAAGCAGAGCTTGTGTTATGGGTACTAGAAAACTGATATGAATACATACATACATATTATACATAGAAAACACCCAAACTCCGAAACAAATATTTGTAAATTCCACAAACATTTGGTCCGACCCAGGATTTGAACACGAGACCTCAAGCTTAGCAGTCGCATACGCTACCACTACGCCACCGAGGCAGTCAAATCTATCAATTTATAAAGTGTACTAGTACATACTGTGTATTCAGTTTTTTTTGTTGATTGTATGAAAAATCCCTACGGATCTCTAGCCCCTCGGGAACACCAGAGCAAGGAGTGTGTGGTGTTTCCACTACTAAATACCGCAACGACTGGCCTGGTAATTATTTCCCCTTCTCAATCCCGCAATCCCGCCGTGGTAGGCCAATTAAGCAATCAGACCGCTATTGCGACCGGTGTAAACAGTTACATTTCAAATACATAAAATGGATGGTTTCTATACGACAATAATCAACTTGACCCTTGACAGGGCAAAGGGAACAAAGCCAGTGCATGTAACCAACTAGTATTTTTCCCTCTCTCTCTTCTAGATCTTCTACAACTCCATACAGACAATCGTTACATGTTTGAAATTCTATAAAACTCCCGATAAGCTTGCAAATTCAGAAGATATGAAATATATTACTTGAAAGGCCAAAATAAGCCTTTAACTCTGTATTCAAACCTATAAATCATTTCAAACCCTTTTTACTAAGTTATGTAAAATATTGACATACCGACATACGATATCATAAAACTTTCAATATAATCCCTAACACGCGTAACCGATCCACAGTATGAATAGCAAAATATTTATCCAGTTGTTGAACTTTTCTTTACATAACACGATACGAGACTGACGTCAACGTAATTTGACACATTTGACAGATATGCTTTACGTAGTACGAAGGAAGTGATTTCTTGATTATTTTGGCAGTTTGAAGGATTTTGTCTGTAACTGTGATACAATATGTTTGAGGATAAATGAAAGCAACAGACCTCCTTTATGACCAAGATTGGCAGTAACGATAAACCTATAGGGAATCAAGCAAGCGGGATTACTAAACTCAAAAGTGATAAAACAAAAGACAATAATAAAGATGAATATACACATTAATGTTGAACGGTTTTTTATGGATTTGTTTATGAACTCGAAACATTGGTGCTTATTCTGTTGTTGTATTACTAAACTAAAAAGTAAGTGTTTCAGTGACAATTAAATGCCGTATTTCACTGTTATAAGGGTTCGTGCCGTTTCGTAATCGAGTCCTATCATGTAAAACCCACTGTGCCGATACAATCTAAATATATACATTACGTATCAATATCGTTGCTAAGTGTTTTACGAGCTGTTCGAAGTATATGGCGGTATTGCTAATGTAATGTCAAATACGTTGGATGACGTCAAATGTATGTTGAACTGAATGTGTTAACTAATTGTTTTTGAAGTGAAAACTTCTTTAGCGGCGCTGTGTACTTTTTTGGATGGGTAAAAATGTATAAACTCGCGTCAGGTCACGTGACCATAAACTCGCGTCAGGTCACGTGTCCTGATCGAAAAATTCGTAAGACGGATGTTTATTGTTAACAGCGCCATCTACCGATATACTTTGGTAGCATTCGTTTTTCTAGATAGTGGTCCTTTCTCAATATGATTTTATATACTTAAAGTTAATATTTCAGTATCTTAAAGTGATTTACAATAAATAAAAATAACGACTTTCTACTTACACAAAACCTTTTGTAAATCAAAAAGAATCTATTGGAGTATCAAAGCTTTACTTCCATTTACTACTTACAATCATAATAATTGGTACTTTATTGAAGTGAAAACTTCTTTAGCGGCGCTGTGTACTTTTTTGGAATGGGTAATTTTAGTTCTTTTTATTGCACACTATTAAAAAAAGCATAGGTGTTCATTTCAGGTAAGTTAAAACAACCGTTTGTTTATAGTTATGAGTTTTCACTTCTGTCGGCAGTGCTTATGACTGCTTCGTGTTTTTTAGTTCTAACTTAAGGGAAAAGGGGTATGATTATATTAATGGTTTACATTTTATGATAAAACACACAGGGTTTATAATAAGACAACTCTTGGGTATTCATAGTTTTATAAGTGGTAATTGATTTTATATAATTTTAGTAATATTAACCATTAGGGATTTAGTTTGACGTAAAATAAATGACCGCCAGAAATTCATTATGCTACAAATTGTCAGCGGACAACATGATGTAGGTGTAATTTGCGACTAATTCAATTAATATGTTTCACCCACACGTTTCTCGAAGAACAATTTCAATTTGTCTAAAATTACAAATCGTTCTTCGAAGTACGCTTACTGGATATATATATACTATGGTATGACAATAATTGTAGGTTATTTTTATTACAAAACTGGTGGTTATGATTTCACGTTGAAAAGTATAGGACCTAAGTAAATAGACCGGTTATATCTGATGCTCACAGGTTGCAATTCAATAACTTCAAGCTCATTGTCGCCCTTTGTGCTGGACACTGTTTATGTGGTAGGCCCCAGAACTACTCACTATGTGAAAAGATACAAAATTATTGTGTAAGACTGTTTCAATGAAGACGTGATATTACACCGGTCGAGCCTGCCCACAGATTATAGAAATAAGACACATTGTTTCCATTATCTGTAAGTCTGCCCATGTGTGATTCTTCCACGACGATTCTTTTACGACTCTTGCCCGTAGCGTAATAATTTTCCCCCGTTTTTTAAACATTCTTCATTGGGGCTCCGCTCCTATTGGTCTTAGCGTGATAATATATAGTTTATAGCCTTCCTCGATAAATGGACTATCCAACACTGAAATAAATTTTCAAATCGGATCAGCAGTTCCTGAGATTAGCGCGTTTAAACAATTTGTTTGTTTTGTCTTCAATAATATTGAAATATATGGTTTCATTTTGTAATTAATTAAATAGATATTATTGATTATCAGACTTTTGGAGCTTATCTTTAACATTATAACAGACAAGTAATAGTGTAACTTAGTGTTATCTGTTTCGTATTCTAGTGCTGCTAAGTAAAGCGAAAGACTATTACAGAAACATAAGAGCTTCCTTGAATAGCCTGTACTTGACTGGTCTCTACTGTTAAAGATATCGTTGTTTAGTGGTGAGACATCTCTATTGAAGAGTAACGTTTATTTATCAAGAACTTCATTGAGTAAAGCTTCGACTACGATTAAAAGGAATACAGTCAAAGTAAATCTACCATACACTTCTATATGGCTGTTTTTTTTTATTTATTTATAAACTAAGAGTACTTGCTACTGAAAACACTAATTTAAAACACTTACAATGTTTTTCGGGAATTTTGTACATGATTTATACATTAGCGTTTAAAGATTAACCAACATTTCCCCTTGAAAATATAGTTTACTATCGTTTTCTTATCTTTAAATATTTATCGCATGATAACATTAAAGTGACGCTATGTTAAATCAACCTGCACTCAGCGTGGAGACGTATGGCTCTCACCCTTTCCTGAGAGGAGACCCTAGCCCAGCAGTGGGACGTTATGGGTTGTTGATAGATAGAGATACGAGTATATACTAGATACATGACACAACTTAAAAAAGTTAGGTTTGCCGTAACTTAAACCGATAAAAATACGTTTGATAAGGTATACGTTTTGTTTAAGACTATAATAGAAATTCACGTTTTATTTAAGGCTAGAGCTCGAGAAAAGATAATCCAAAATGAACGTTAATTTTGTTTTATTCCCGAAATAAATTACACATTCGGGGCAAATAGAAGTGTGAATTTTATTTACTGATATAATTATTTGTACGGGGCTAATACTCTGAAACCTAACCTTTTAAGATATATACAGCCAACAGTACCTATGTATCTACATTAGTTAGCCAGTTAATTTGCGTACAAATCTTCATTTTTATACACTACGTAATATCGGTCGATTGATACCATTACCGTATAGGTATATGAGGAGGCGTTCATAGCCCAGTTGCACTCGGTGATTAGAAACAATGACCGAGGGTAAGTAACGACGGCGGGGTCAGTACCTGGATGGTGGCATGTAATTATAAGCGTCTCCGTGATCTTAAACTGTCGTGAAACTTAGTAAGAAGCCTTTTGGCGGCTTAAAACATCCATCGTCAAGAGTACGTAGCCACATCGTAGTATTGCCAGTCCCGGCTGCCGCCCGGCCAGAAACATTTATAAAAAAAATCATTAGTTTATTTTTTACTTTGAATTATTTTGAAAATTTTGGTATTTTGAGCCTTACCCTGTTTTAACTTCTTAACGATTTTCTCCTACCATAGAAGAATATTTGATTAATCGCTTGACTACACTTTGACTACAGACTACATTATGACTTAAAACTTGTTTAATTAAAATACTTAAATCTTGAAGGAATTTAGTACACAAAGTTTGGGATAGAGTACCCCAGGACTCAATTAGCTTCAAATGTTCAAAGTTATTAAAGTGGGGCAATTTTGTAACTTGAAAATAAATTATTGTATTTTACGTTACGTATGTGCTGTGTACTCTCATGCATGTTGTAAAGAGTTTTACATTTTGTGAAGAATCCAATAGTGGAGAGATTCCAAATATATTAATATATGTAGATTATATAATAAGATTATACTCGCTGCCAAAGCAGCATAGATACACACTATAGTCCTAGTGAGATGCTTTTTCATGCCCATCTAAAAGAACATGGGCTCACATAGTTTCTAGAATTGTTATTTTATATAGAAGTGATAACATTATCTAAGCTATTCTTATTTTTTTCCGATTATTATTATTATCTGGCAAATATGTAACTGAGATTTATGTAAAATATGTAATACTGTTTGACTAAAAAATATGAAAAAGTTATTAAAATTTGCAACAACTAGAATATAATATTTCTTGTAGATAAACTACAGCAGCTATTCACAATTTGTTAGTGATTAGTTAATGTTTACAGCTTCACCAGTATCTACAATAGCATTAATATTTCTCGATAAATTCACCATTGAACACAAAAACAACCATCTAACTCTCACGGGTAGTTTCAGACATTTTAAAATACGAAACAAAAATACTCAACAAAATTTTCAGCTCTATACGAGTTTTATAACCCCGTGTATCTATTTTTATCGTTCCATTTAAACAGTGTGAAGAGTTAAAACGGTAGAGGCCGTTCCCTAGGTCGTATAATTGAATCAACAGCTTGTCCTCAGAGATAACTTCAACGGTTTGAGGAAAACAATGTTTACGGTGAGTTGATACCTTTTTATGGGGGTAGCTGTTTATTGCGCGTGATGTTTTGTGTTATTTATTTCACTCTAAATAAATATGTACGTATAAAACAGAACAGATTTATAAGAATATAACCACTGTGTTTAATGGAATTCTTCTTTCAATAACTAAATTGTGTGTTAGTTTAATTTGTGTTCGTGATTAGTTAAGCTAAAATTATTAAAACATTTAAAATTAATTCAAAAAATATAATTTATTTTGTATAAAGAGAATACTTATTAATAAGAGTACAAATAAAGTAGGAACTTCTTTCATAGAATTTATAGAATGTTGAGAAGAAACCTTAAATAATTTTATATGCGTAAGTAAGATGATACAGAAACCATTGGACACAAACATTTTGAAGCTTTTTAATTTAACTTCTAAAAGAAGTACCTATTCGTATAGATTTCATACGAAGTGAAATCAAAATAAAATATGAAGAAGGTTTAAAAAACACTGTTTATTAATTTGGCTTATTTACTATACTGAACATACAAAACAAATTTAATAATATTTCATTTACGTCCTCGCTAAGAAAAAGTAGGCTTTTATTAAAAGTGACGGCCTTGTTGACTCGTCGTCAAGACGTCCAGCGTAGGTATCGCGCAGGCGCGTGGCGAGTGAACTGTCACAAGAATAACAGATTCGAAATTTGACCAAGTGGTGTAAGACCTCGAAATTATAAATTATATGAAAAACTATATGTATCTTATACCTTAACCAAACATTTTACGCACTGTCTCCTGGAAATCATAATCTATATATATAAAAATGTTATGTTGGTTTGTGTACGCTTCAAAAACTTAAAAAAGTTCTGCACCGATCTAGCTGAAATTTTAGAATGATATATAATCCGCATCAAGGATTGTTTTTATCTAATTTTTGCATCAGTCACATATCAGCGACCGTGAAAAAACACGAAAAAAACGACATAAACGCGGGTGGAGCCGCGGGTAACAGCTAGTAGTATATAAAAAAGCAATGAAGTACTTTTTTTTTGTAACATGTAAATAAGCAAAAGTTTGCAAAGTTGCTAAAGGCAACATGGTAATTTTTTAATGAGTTTTTAAAAGTCTACCTTATTTGAATAGTATCAAGGCTGTTTCTTACTTTCTTAAGTTGTTCCTAAAAGCCGTACAAACATCAACAAGACTTTTGTTGATTTACTTTCACAATTTCAACAGTTCCAATAACTTCACAAGTTTCTATGGGTTCTCAGTTTGTTATTGTACAGTGCATATGTTAAAATATCAAGTAAACTACATTTTGCCTGCGTGTCAACTCGCGTGAATACCAGTATTTTTTTTGGAATAGGGGGTAATCGAGCATACGTATCGCCTGATGGTTAGCGATTACTGCCACCCATGAACACTCTCAACACCAGAGGCGTCACAAGTGTGTTGCCGGCCTTTGGGGATGGGGGAGCGATTTGGGTATGGCCGTATGGGCCTCCGATATCCTCACTCTGCGTTATTTCACACCGGTATTCTGTGAGGTCGTGATATCATTCCGGCTTTATGAAGCGTGGCTCTCCAATGACGGTAAAATTACATAAGACCCTTCCTTGTGCCTTAACGAAAATATAAAAAGAAATTGACCGAATTGGTCGAGTGGTTCTCAAGCGTTGCGCTTAGCGACACATTTGGCGATTCGTTTTTATGATATAGATTATAGATTATTGCCGACTGCCTCGTTGGCGCACTGGTAGTGTATGCGACTGCTGTGCTTGAGGTCTCGGGTTCGATTCCCGGGTCGGACCAAATGTTTGTATGATCTGCAAATATTTGTTTCGGAGTTTGGGTGTTTTCTATGTATAATACGTATGAATTTACAAAAAAAAAGTATATATGTATTTAATATCAGTTGTCTAGTGACTAGATAGTGTCGTGTGTTAAATGTCCGAAAATATTGATCTATTATTTATTTTATTTAGTTAATAGCCCTTCAAAAAGTAATTATTTTATTCAATTTTAATGTAAACCAGACAATATGGACGATATTAACGTGAAATGTCAAGTGTGGCTGATGTCCCCTGGCACGTGTAATCTTGTTGACCATTTAATACATCATATTCTCAGTATTATGACACTTTAATAAAGATTAATATGCTAAGTGAGCCGTTGCTATATGACCTGACAAATTATGGCTTACGTATGCGGCAGTTGGTTGTCTAAAATATGACGATGTTTTGTAATGAACGCAAATACAAAGGGTTCATAAGCCAACTGTTTATTTATTTTTTTAATATGTATACGTATTTATAAGTATAATATAATATATACAGAGCAGTCCGAAAGGAAGATTACTTTTGAAATTTATAGTGTACGCCTTAAAGTTGACTTCTGTTTAAAAAATAGGATTTAGGTAGAAAAATAGCATATCAATAATTTAATCATAACACAGATACTTTAACACACTTTAGAAATATTGTTGAAAACTAAATTTATTTCAAAGAAACAAATGATTTATAGACCAAAGTTCTTATTGAAATCAAGATTTTATAAAACTACAAGATAACCTCTGACAAAGGCAATAATAAAACTTTTTTGTCTACAGTACTTACAACCGTAGCTAAATAAAAGTATTTTTACAAATAACTTAAAATTGTTACACACCAAGAGAAAGGTTTGCCAGTGACATAAACGTCGAGTAACCTTAAGTAGTTCACCTACTTCGTCCTTGGCCGCGATTTGACATATTAGGATGTTACACTCTATTTACGTAATTACATAATCTTTAAAGTATGTCCTTAATAACTATTTGTTAATTTAATACAATTTTTTCCCGTGGTATAACTCACGTTTATATATTTTTCTATTCTTAAGTATTATTTCCTTTGCCTTCGGTTGCCTGTAAGAGATTGCCTTCGGGCGATAAGGCCGCCAATTGTACCTCTTAGCTATAAGTTACCTTTGTACTAACTATCTGGTGTACAATAAAGCGATTATTATTATTATTATTATTTCCTAGGTGATGTTATGTTCTTTTTATGACCATGTATTTGCAAAATGTCACGGGGATCAGGTAGATAGCTTTAACGTAAAATTTTGATTAAAAAATAATCAATTTCTTGTTGTGGAGATCGTAAGGAAATCAATTGTTTCTGTCTACCCCTATGGGAATAGATGTGACATTATGTATATGTGTAATAAACATACAAAGGCATACTAGATTTACTGTCAGATTTATAAAATAAATATTATAACTTCACATTTATTTTACTATCTTTAAAATTATTCTATATCTTAACAATTTTTCTTTATATGTTAGAAAAATTACGCACGGATATATAATTTATTATTATTATTATCGAAAGAATGTACCTATCATTACATCAAATTAGCTGAGTTGTACGTGGGTTTAATGACAAAAAAAAACTGTCAATCTATCTTTAAGTAAGAAAAACATCAAAGACTTCGACTTAATCCTTACGTTTGCTGAAAGCATTAGCTTTAAGACGTACACAGGCCGACGTAATCTTTTAATTAACTGTTAGATACCCGCTTTATGAAACAGCTTATATTCAACCAATGTTATTTGAGGCTTAATATATCTGTTTATCCGGATCCAATAAAGACAAATCGAATGATAATTTTTTACAAAGAAAATTTAATGCCAAAGAAATACCGATGTTTCTTCATTATATGTTTAGTCTCTCTCTCGATGTTAATAATAAGTGGGAGAGCCACGCTTCGCCATGCATGGGCTGAGTCGACCGGAGTGATAGCACGGTCTCACAGCAAACCGGTGTAAAATAGCGCTTGCGCTGTGTTTCATCGAGTGAGTGAGGATACCGGAGGCAAATACTCCCCTCCCTCATCCCCCTCCCTCATCCCCCTCCCTATCCCCCAAAGGCCGACAACGCACTTGTGACGCCTCTAGCGTCCATGGACGGCGGTAATCGCTTACCATCAGGTGATACGTCTGCTCGTTTGCCCCCTATTTCATAAATAAATAAAAAAAAAAAATTGTATTATTAAATAATTACTCTTATTAAAACAAACTAACTTTTATATTAAAAGTAGCTTAGGACTTTTATGTCTTATATCCTAATTATTATAAGTGTGAATGTACGTTTGTTTATAACGCTTTCACGCAAAAACTACTTAACCGATCATCATGAAACTTTGTACACATATTCTTGAAGGTATTAAAAGTAACATACAATACTTTTTTAAGTGAGAGTGAAGCCGTGGTTGAAAACTAGTCTTATACAAAAACCTAGAAAAAATTAAGAGCGCGCAATATAGCAACACGTAGGAATTCGCGGTTTAAACGGTTACGACAGGAGCGCTGTCTATGAATACATATGAAAGAACCTACGACGTATGAAACCTTATATTATAAAGACTGATCCCGCAATCATAAAACGACTTTTGAACTCCTACTCCTACTTTTACGATTCTTCATCCAACATTTGGCTCTTTTGTACTCTTTGTACTACAATGCGTGTAAAAAATAAAAGTTTCATATAATTTTCTTACTATATTTTAGTTTCCAAAAGTGCAATCGTAGACTTGGTTAATTGTAACGTTTAACTATATAGTAACAGTGATTGTAAAAATGGACATATTAAAAGACTTTTTGATTTATTCGAAAATTGCCGTGGGAGAGCCACGCTTCGGCATGAATGGGCCGGCTCGACCGGAGTGATACCACGGCCTCACAGAAAACCGGTGTTAAATAGCGCTTGCGCTGTGTTTCACCGAGTGAGTGGGGATACCGGAGGCCCATACCCCAACCCCTCCCCTCATTCCCTCTCCCCATCCCCCAAAGGTCGGCAACGCACTTGTGACGCTTTTGGTGTTGCGGGTGTCCATGGGCGGCGGTAATCGCTTACCATCAGGTGATGTGTCTGCTCGTTTGCCCAATATTCAATAAAAAAAAAAAGTGCCACATGAAAAATTACAAAATACGATAGTAAATTAATATTAAAGAATTTTGACAAAGATAAGGAAATTAGTGTGTTACGATTATGCGAAGATCTACACTACGTATTTATGCCCACTATTATTGTTATTTTCTCGATAGTGTGAGAGTAAGAAATAGCTAGGCAAATTTAATTTTTGTTTGTACTAGTATATTATACCATTTTTTATATGGAATTAGGGGCAAACGGGCAGCCGTATCCCCTAATATGATGGTAAGCGATTACGCTACCCATGGACATTAGAGGTGTCACAAGTGCGTTGCCGGCTTTTGGGGGATGGGGGAAGGGGTTGGTATCCTCACTGACTTGATGAAACACAGCGCAAGCGCTATTTCACACCGGTTTTCTGTGAAATCATGTCATTACTCCGGTCGAGCCGGCTCATTCATGTCGAAGCGTGGCTCTCCTACGGTAAATATATTTGTAAATGTGTAAGTTTAATGGCATAGATACAAATAAATCTTATAAAAGGTTCTCCTATTTTTATTATGCCGTGTCGAGAGCTTTATGAATTATATATAAAGTTTACTTACCTATTCATGATTTTCTTTTCATATTTCTAACAGTGAAGTCTAATGATATTTTCAAGTAAATTTAAGTCAAATAAAATAGTTTAAAATCTTATTAAAATGCATATGTACAGGATATAGATATATATTTTTTTAATTTTTAAAATATCGCTGAATCTAACATCGTCTATCCGTCATTAATAGCTATCGAATAAAATAACAACTTAAAGGTAACATACAAGAAGTTTTGAGCAGTCCCAACTAAGTCTAAAACTTTTTACTTTAAACTATAGAAGATAGGAAGACAGTAACTTCAATTTGAGTAATCACAAACTTCACTTTGCTTTTAAACTCATTATTTTCGACCTTACCTAGGGACTGGTCTTTATATAATAGATGACAAAGTTTAGATCACGTGGTTCAGTTAATCAAGAAAAAGTTCACAAGTAATTGAGTTCTTAAAACGGTTTTTAACAAAACTTGCTCTTTGAACGTGTTTTTTTAACTTCGTTAGAAATACCTATGGGTATATTGTATTTTTAATTAAAATGAGACTTTAAGGTGACTTGTGTTGAATATTAATCAATACATATTTAATCAAAGGATTCATACTTTAGATATACTTTAATTTGAAGCCTGAAAGTTATTCGAAATACGTATTCTCTTTATTAAAAACATAGTTTAGCATACAAAGTTTTGAATATTAAATATTATTTAATAAATTAGATGGCACTATTTCTTATTTTATTGCTGGTCTTTCTGATTGATGAACGCTTGATTGCTTTACTTGAGCGGGATTTTGAAAGAAACACGTCTATGTGGTTTAATTATAACCCCACTACTTAAAAACTTAAGCTTAATTTACTTTTTTTTAGATATAATATATGTAATATATATACATATTACATGGCCCTATATTACGTGGGTTTTTATAACAAATTTTTTGATACCTAATTCATTAAAATCAATTCAGTAGTTTAGACGCAGTGGCGTCAATACAATATATAAACCTCTCTTCCTCTCTCTTCTACGTGGCGAATGTTGTCTGGTGTGATGCTGGTTCTCGGTCGACGATCGTGCGGCTCATTCTCGACGGTGTCACGGCCATCCTTGAAGCAGCAGCCTTCAGGCACTTACTACCGAACTGATTTCCCAAACGCAAAAAACGAATGGCATTACATTGCGCTCCCGACGAAAACTATACCACACTTCATAAGGGACTCGGCTATCACATACTCAAGCCACGACCTTTAAAACCTACAAGCACACTATCTACAGCTTTTGCGCATATATAGCCTTCCTCGATAAATGCGCTATCTAACACTGAAAGATGACTGCCTCGGTGGCGTAGTGGTACCGTATGCGACTGCTAAGCTTGAGGTCTCGGGTTCGATTCCCGGGTCGGACCAAATGCTTGTATGATCTGCAAATATTTGTTTCGGAGTTTGGGTGTTTTCTATGTATAATATGTATGTATTTCCAAAAAAAAAGTATATAAGTATTTATATCAGTTGTCTATTACCCATAACACAAGCTCTGCTTAGCTTGGGACTAGATGGCGTTGTGTTAGTATCCGGAATATTATATTTATAAAGAATTTTTCAAATCGGAGCAGTAGTTTCTTAGATTTGAGCGTTCAAGCAAACAAATAAACGGCTTTATATATTAGTATAGATTCATATTAGTTTTCTTCTTTATTTAGCCACAGCGGTGACAGGGCTGCCTTAGCTTAGCATAAGTATAACAAAAGTGTTATGTTAATGTATTTTCGCTTCGAATATTTAAAAACAAGTTACACCGATTGAACTCAACACGGTTCAAAATGATTTGTATCTACTCGTATGTATCTATGTGTCATAATGTGCCATAGTATAGCTTGTCATAAATAGTTATTTTTGTAACTATTACCTAATATTAATATTTTGGTTCGGGAAAACTTCTTCCATATATGAAAAAGGCTGCAACGTCGCTTATTGGTCCGAGAGTGGAGCATCGTTTCCATTCCAGAGGGATCAAAACAAGTGAAGTACGTGACTGAGCTTAATTTATACTGAATAAATATTATAAGATATGTTCGGTTAATTGAAGGGATTTGTTTGTCGTATAAATAAAAGTAAGAGATTATGAGTGTCTACAAAAGGGTTCTATGGTCTCAATAAATAATCAAATTATTAATGATATCTTCTTTGATTTTCTTTTATTTTTAATCTATATATAAATATGTAAAGCAAAAACGTTGTGCAAATGGAGCAGTATGAAATTTGGCGCAGTTAAAGTTTGAATAGAAGAGGAGTTGCAGAAAGCTACAAGTAATAAATTAATTATAGTCCGGCCGCTCAGAGAATGCGTTGACACTTGTCAATTCGTCATGAGTAGTGATGTACCATAAACATTAATAATATTTGGTAACAGTATTCATAGCATTTATTATGCATAATTATTCAATTCAAATATGTTTTATTATATTTCAAATGCAGTGTTAACAAAATTGTTGATGGATGAATTAAATTAATTCGTAATTGCTAAATATAACGAAGGTAAAGAAAAGACTGCCAATTGTTATACATCCCCACATACTTTGTAACTCTGTTTTTTTTTGTGTATACAATAAAGATAAATAAATAAAAATATATATTATAAAATTAGAACGTCGGTATATTGTTAGATAAAACAACAATATACCGACCGACAGATTACATTAAGATTACAAAAATATTCAGTTACAATTGCCACGTTATTTTGTCTCATCACTACAAAAACAAACGGTTGACATAACCTTGAAACAGCGCAGTTTGACGTAGTTAGACTTTTAAAAATTGTTTTAAATTTGTTAATTAATTGATTGTTAATATCTTTAGCCCAAAATAAACGTTTATTGTAAGTTGGCACGATTATTAAATTTTTAATGCTATTACTCATTATTACGGTTATAAAAGATAATTAAAATTTTGCCATAAATTGTACGCCAGATCAAAGTTACATCGCCCATTCGATCACGACCTGTCAGGAACGCAATCTTCGTAGGATTCGACTACTGGGCGACCACTACTTTTAATAAAAGGAGAATATATACCATTTCAGATTATAATCTATCTCTGTAGGAAATTGCATTCGATTTAGACAATTTCTATTCGTATCCATTCGCCTAAACTAATACTAAATTAAATTCGTAAGGCTTACAATTTAAGTTATCGTACAATTTCACAAACCTCCTCGTTTTTATATTTAGAAATTCTCATTTAAAATTTATATAGATGTATACTGTCATGCTTCGCTATGGCATATTATGGCTCCAAAATTTAGAAAAAATCTACTTTAAACGTTTTGCATATCAAAATTTGAGCTCAATCGCTGTAGAACTTTTTGCGTTCTTGCTCGTGGTTTAAGCGGTCACCACGCCGCGGCGATTTCTAATTCGCCAACTTTTGGGTATTAAAACTCTACATGGGACAACATTTCGTGTGGTCTATAAATTGTTGTTCTAAGTCTGGATATTCTTTGTGTCAATTTCATGTGTATTTATTTAAATTTAAATGCAGGAGTTCTATTTAAAATAAAAAGAAACTACCCTATCTTATGCATGCAAGCAAAAATACACTTGAAAAAAACGTGAAAATGGTTAAATAATTTCGGAGTTAACAACATGACACAAGAACTATATATAATAGACATATGATTTCTAAATAAATAACTTAGCACGACAAGGTATTATGTATTAAGTGTGCAGGCTCAAGTTCATTGCACCATCGCGCCGCCACCCACAGCTCAGCACAAAGTGCTCCACTTTGTAATGCCACTTAACGGTACAATGAGATCGGCTGATACATTCACTTGGGTACGTCTGAGAGGAGGACACTGTGTAGGCAATGAACTATTAGATAAAACAAAGACTTTGAAAATTGCGATAAATTTCACCATTTATATTATTATATAAAAATATACGAGTTGCGAGTATTAAGATTGTACATTATTCGAAACTAATAACTGCAATGGTTATACAAATCTATGTGAATGGATATGATCTAACTTCAATGTTTTTTTTCACAGAGATTATAATCTATACTAATATTATAAAGCTGAAGAGTTTGTTTGTTTGTTTGTTTGAACGCGCTAATCTCAGGAACCGTTGGTCCGATTTGAAAAAATATTTCAGTGTTTGATAGTCCATTTATTGCTTCTTGATAGCCTTCCTCAATAAATGGACTATCTATATATAGGCTATATATCATCACGCTAATATTAATAGGAGCGGAGTACCAATGAGGAATGTTTCAAAAACGGGGGAAAATTTCACGCTACGGGTAATAGAAGACGCAAACGAGGTTGCGTGGGTCAGCTAGTCTACAATATATGTATATGTCGGGTATCAAGAATCTAAGTATCTCCATGGCAAACTTCATTGAAATCGGTGTAGCGGTTGAGTCGTGAAAGTATCAGAGATAGACTGAGTTACTTTCGAACGTAACCTGTTAGTTTTCTTGTATTGGATTATAGTTCGGAAAATTTGATGAACTTGCTAACAAAACGCTTTAAATTAAAAGTCTAATTAGAATGAAGATTCAACCTTCTGACAGTGAGGAGCCATCCTAATTGTTTAACGTGGTTAGGAAGTTCATAACGCGTTTTATTTAATCACAAATGGAATTAGCTCTTTTCAACTGTTTTACAAGAAAATTATACTTCCTTTTACCAACCTTTCCCTACTCCCTTGTAGTTTCCACTTTGCATGGAATGCTTCTTACTAAACAAGGTGGCCTACAAAAGTAGTTAAAGCATTAATTTTGTTTTTTATAGTTCAACATTATGTACTTGTGTTGTTACTGTTAAAATCTTTATTGTAAAATAATATTTTATCGAGGCACTATTCTTGCTGTCTTAGATGATATATCACGCCATATTTGGCACTGATGATAGTGATATTTGGCACTTTGATACAGATTCCTAATCTTTAAATGAGCGCCAATGTAATGAAAACACAAAAAGCTATTTAAGAACTTATTAGTAAAAAAAAACTACAGCCGTAATGTCTTTTTTCGACATTATTAGTTAAAAGTAAAATTGCAACTGTTTTACTTTGAATTTAGTAAAACAGTTGTAAAGTTATCACTTGACACTACATTTTTAACAGACTCCAAAAACCGTTACCGCTTCCGCATGAATGGGTCGGCTCGACCGGAGTGATACCATGGCCTCACAGAAAACCGGTGTGAAATAGCGTTTGCGCTGTGTTTCACCGAGTGAGTGAGGATACCGGAGGCCCATAACCCAACCCCTCCCCCCATCCCCTTTCCCATCCCCTTTCCCATCCCCCAAAAGTCGGCAACGCACTTGTGACGCCTTTGGTGTTGCGGGTGTCCATGGGCGGCGGTAATCGCTTACCATCAGGTGATACGTCTGCTCGTTTGCCCACTATTCAAAAAAAAAAAAGGAGCAGGTGCTCAATTCATAATAAACATAAAAAAACATACAATATGTTTTTTTATGTTCATTACCTCAGTATTTTCGACTGGGTTAACCAATTTTGATGATTCTTTTTTTATTTAAAACCCGGTGCTTCACTTGTGGTTTCATTTTCAATTTGGTCCAGTTTTTGAAGTCGGGTTTTTCAGTTAAAAAAATTGTATTATTGTCTTATTTGGAGATTTCAAGTCCATGACCTTAAAAGTGCTAAAGAATATACAATGTATCTACAGATTCAATAGCGTCTATAGTATTTGTTGACTGTCGCATAATTCCGCTCCGACGTTGGCCGCTTCAGTGACAAAGAACCTACCTTTATCCGTGAACGTGACACGAAACATATTGGTTCTGTACATAACTGACGCTAGTCACGTTGCTGTACTGAATTTCAATGTAATTGAAAATAAATTTCTGTTGTCTTGCTTATACTCTTGTTTTGGTAACGTACAAGGGTCAAATAGCGACACCTTTATTCAAATGCAAATTACAGGCCAATAAATGTAAATTGTTCTTTTTAACTTCAGCATCAATGTTTGATGCTGAAGTTATTTTAATGTCTTTTGTTGTATTTGTTTTCACAATGCTGTAAAAGAACAGAGTACCTACATTAAATAAAAATAAACTTTTAAATTTCAAACACGTATACATCTGTATAAGTTGGTATTCTGTACATTACCTACCCAGGCAATGTGTACAATACCTAAAATCGTGTAGGTAATGTGTATAATATTATTTATTTTGCACTTTAACCAGGTGAATACCTGGTCAAAGCGTAACAATACCCGACACACAGCCGGTAATGTGAATTACACGGGAACAGGTCAAAAACAATCCACTCAAACTTTGAATGAGTTGGAGTGGATTATTTTTGAGCTTTTCACGTTCAAATGACAACAAATCAATAACAACAAACGGGATCTGGCGCTGGACGGCGGATATTCATTTATTGCCTAAACGCTCTAGTTACTGTATACATTACCTAGATATTTCCTAGAATACCTCTTAAACTTTTATGCTGTGGAATTATAATGATTTAAACTTTTTCTTGTTATTTAATGTGAATTGGAACTTGTACATAATTTATTTACGAACTTTGTAATTCTACAAAACACAGACTAGGTTAATTCTAGGTATTTTTTTGAAATAGTAACTCATGTTTAAAATCAAACGTATAATATCAACAACGAAAAATATGTGTACTGTGAAATAATCATAGTATGAAAATACGAATGAAATCTAAAGGGAATTAGGCAGCTTCCGTGTCAAGTAAATAAGTTCTGAAGTAAAATGATGGATGAACAGGCTTAACTTTATAAAAGTACGTCTATTTTTGGAAGCAGTACGAAAAATAATATCAAATATTTTTACAGAGGTTATTTTTATGGAATCAGGGGTAAACGACCAGATGTATCACATGATGGTAAGCGATTACCGCTTTCCCACGGTTAGGATGACGAGAATTAACTATATTTTGATCTTTTTATATACATATTCATCATTAGAGTTGAGTTGAGCACTTTTTGGTAGGAGAAAATCTTAAGAGTTTGCGACACCGTGCCACAGACATGCTAACGTCACAAAACTTCTTTGGCTGCGTTGAGCACTTTTCGGTAGTTGAAAATCTTATGAGTTTGCGACACCGCGTTACCGACATGCTAACGTCACAAAACTTCTTTGGCTGCGTTGAGCACTTTTCGGCAGTTGAAAATCTTATGAGTTTGCGACACCGCGCCAACCAACCAATTGCAAACATACACTTGAATTTAATTTATTTGTATAGACTATAGGTTATTGTTTTGACAATGATTGATGGTTAACTGATGACCTACACTAATAGTTGTGTCTAAATAACGTACGAAAATTAATATTGTTTTTAACCTTGATTCATAGATTATTATAATCAATACTGATTGGTTTTTTCATGCGACTGATCCCCACCACACTCACAACACTGCAATTTCTGTACAACAGGATCTACAACAATGACCCACAAACACACTTATAACACTCGGAAAATCCCAGGAAAAATTATACTGTATTAGAACTCGTAACGAAAATAATCAGAAAAAAATTGGAGGAGTTGGAAATATAGTGTAGGTATCTTAGGATCTGCAAGATTAAAATCAGTTTTGAAATTATTTAATAAAAAAGTTTACTAACAAAGTGTTTTGTTTTTACATCGGACAATTGGTAGTAGTCTGCATGCCGAATTATTTTTAATTATTATGTAATGAAACCGAAATCCCGATATAATATTTTACTCTAACAAGACTCGGAAGCAGTAACAAAGCCGGACTTACCTTGGCTTATTGCTCATAACTCCGAAACGTGAACTGGGTAGAAATTATTCGATAACAATAAGATTGAAATAAACCGAGTCATTTAAAAATCGTCAAAATTTACTACAGAATCTCCAGTTTTTATTAGACAAATAAACCTAACATATTTATGTTTTACTGTTAAACTTGTTTAAACAGGATTTATAATATTTTTTATATTATTTGCGCATGCTCATCATACACTCGATTGACGCTTTAATATGGCACTAACCAAGATAAGCATAAACACAATACTGTTCTGTACTAAGGCTTCTTTACCGTTAACCCTGGTGACTTCCCCAGTGATGACCTTACAAGTTGTATAATATTCCCGAGGTCATCACTTAATGAACTTGTGGGTTTCCATATAACGAAAAAATCAACCTGTATCTATTATGTGTGACATTGAAGTTTAAAATTTCATGCACATTCCTAATTGTGCACGCGATTTTTTTATATCACTAGCTGACCCACGTAACCTCGTTTGCGTCTTATATTGCCCGTAGCGTGAAAATTTTCCCCCGTCTTTGAAACATTCTTCATTGGTGCTCCGCTCCTATGAGTACTAGCGTGATGATATATAGCTATCCAACACCGAAATAATTTTTCTAATCGGACCAGCGGTTTCTGAGATTAGCGCGTTCAAACAAACAAACAAACAAACAAACTCTTCAGCTTTATTATATTAGCATAGATTAAATCAAATAGACGCTATTAAAAGTGGATATCCAAGTTCTAGTAAACTTTAACCTCATGTAAAGTTATCCTAAAAATGTATAAATTTACATACACAAACTAGGCAAGTGCGGGCGTGCGTGCGTGTGCGTATGTATTCTTGGCATTTACTTTGAATATTTCAGGAAAGCCTCTGTGCCTTCATGGATACGTTCACAAAGTTAAGTAATAGGTTTTATTCTGACTTTGTACAAATTCCATCTAATGTACTTACACTCTTAAAATTTTTGTACACACGACATGACTCACCGTAATAACTGAAAGTGTAGCGAGACTTTTGCCTTGATGTGGACATGTATTTCTAAATAAAATTACTTACTATATACTTTTTGTTTTTATTTTGTAGCCGGCAAACAGGTAGACGTATCGCCCGATGGTAAGCAATTACCGCCGCCCATGGACACCCGCAACCCAGAGGCGTCATAAGTGCCTTACCGGCCTAGGCGTTAGGGAGAGGGATGGGGAGAGGGGTTTGTGTGAAACCAGTGTGAACCAGCGCAGGCGCGGTTTTCTGTGACGCCGTGGTATCACTCCGGTCGAGCCGAGCCATGCATGCCGAAGCATATTGTATTTATTAATTAATTATATTAATATGTATTATAATCAAGCACCTGGATGAGCCAGCTAAGCTCGGTATGAAAATGTAATAGTTTTTTAGAAGAAAATGAACCCTAGCTAGATCGATATGTCACCCCCGATACCTGTTTACTGGATTATATACATATATAAGAATTGCTCGATTAGATTATAGAGAGAGATTAGATTTTTTTTAATACTTCTTCTTGTAGGTAAACTACCCTTGAATTCGTATTTTCACAGTCCATGTTTTATCCTGATAATATCTGTGTTATTTCTTAAAATATATTATTTATGGTATCATCGATTCACAGACGAGTGATATTTTTTTTTGTGGAGTTGTAATAGTAACCGGCCAATTTGTTTTTTTTAAAACCAATCCTCGCACTTTACAAACATTGTGTTAAATATTATGCTACGAAACTATGGTTTTTTCTTAAAATTTATACAAATAAAAACAATTGAGTGTGTTTGTTTTTTTAAATTAACAGCCTTTAATTAAATGCACACGGCACTTATATAAAGAAATCAGGTTACCTGGAAATTGCTTGTTGGCGATAAGGCCGCCGTTTGTACATGGTCATTCAATTGATATGCTTTTATATGTCTGTATTAACTAGTGTAGAATAAAGTTAATAACGTTCATCAAACGTATATTTGTGAAATCGAAACAGGATCCCTGGTATTACCACTATACCAAGAATAATTTTAATATTTCAGCCACCTCATCATGTAAGGATCAGTTCAATAAATTTATTCTCAAAATATATTGGCGAGGATGTAGACCTTGAGCCGATATTATCGTTACAAGAGCATTTAATAGCTGTCAGATCGTTAAATTGAAATAAATGCTCCCGACTGGGGCCACGTGAACTGAAAATTTGATGGAAAATTTTGTCGCTTTAATACTTCTTTGAAAGTCTAATGATGGAACGTGTCTTTAGTTTGTTGTCGATGGAGTCGTAATTTTAAAGGCATATAATAGGAGACGTAATGATATCATCAAACTTTTGAATGTAACTTTGTGAGTTAATGAAGTTTTAGGGGGTAGATTTTGAAAAGTATTTTTCGGGGTAGTCGTATTTGCGAAAATGTAGAAAACCCCACGTAGTGGGCACTGATCAACTAGTATTTTTTATAGATAGAGAAATAAAATATAAAAAAGACGTGTGGCACTCGGTGACTGCCGCGGTAAAGCTATTGCATAGCATTTTTTATCGACTTATGCAATTATAATTATATATTTATTTTATCGTTTTCGTTTTCGTTTTCAAAACAAACAAAACAAAAACAAAAATAAAAAAAAACTTGAGAGGTGTCAAGGGACACCCGGATGGAACGAAGTTCGAAATAGAAAGACGAAACGAAAATATCTGGCTTGCTTTCTATAAGAGAGATAGAGAGACAGACAGAGAAACATGCGCACGCCGCACGGCTTACAATAGCTTACTGTAGCAAAAAGTGTCGTTACCAGCCTATCGTAGTTCACTGCTAAACTTATTTATTGATATATTTTGTATTTATATTTGATATACATAATTTTAAAAATCATTAATTTACAGCGACATCTATATTATTAATATTAAACTACTGGCAACGACAAATATAACACGTAAATGTAAGTTCAGTTTCTATTCAAAAGATGGCGCTATATATAAAATTGAAAAATTTTTTTCACCAATTCTTTAAAAAATAATAACAAAACAATATTTACTTAATAAAAAAATATTAAGACTTCGTTCCCATAACAAAAATAGTGAATCAAGCAATGAAAAATAAACTAATAACAAATATAATTTAAAATAGCAAAAAGTGTCGTGACAACTTTTTCGTATGAATTTTTTCCGTTTAGCCCCCTTTCACAACGCGCGATAAGGAACTTCGTTCCAATAAAATAAGTTCTGGTATTTATCGATAGATGGAAAACTAAAAAGTATCACCGCTGTGCCGGTCGGAATCGGGGATGTTAGGTTTTTTTCGTTACGGAATTTCTGTCTTTCGGTCCCCACGCTCAAGGCCCGCGATAAAAGCTATGCAATAGCTTAAAAAGTATTTTAAAGAGAGGGACGAAAAAAAAACAAGAATCTGCTATCTTGGTTTGTAATTTTAAATAAACCAAAATACACAAGATATCTAGATCTGTAATCCGGTTCTGTACCACTGGGGTTTAAAACTCTCTTTTAATGAATATACATATTTTAAACATGTATCCTTTTTGTCTCTATATTTTTTAGAAAGACTTGTACGTGTAAGTTTACAGTTTCTTCAGCGATAGTCAAAAATGGGTTGCACGGACGATAAAAATAGAGGAGCGTAAAAAAATATGTAGGTAATATTATTACCTAAACCTGCTGTCCTGATTAATTTTATACAGTCAGTAAATTTCAACCTAAGAAGGGTACGTCTAAATTTATCTCGTCACCTTTTAGTAATTTAATATCGCTGATAGAAAACCAATAGTGGACCCTATCTCTCGGTAATAAAGTTAGATTTTTTCCATTAGTTACTTGAAATATTATTATATACTATAGCAACTAGGCCTCCAAGATTCCAATAACTTAGTAACTTAAATTAGGCCCTTTTGAAATGTGAAACATCACAGTTTAATTAAGAAGCTTCGATTAATAATTACTGATGATAAGAATTGTTTAGTATTAGGCAGAATAAAAATAGAATAGATTGGTGTTATGTATTATTAATTAAACAAAAAAAAGACACCAATGTTACCTATTAAAAATACTGCTAATAACTAGTCTAGGCAAAAACACGTAATATCACGGGATTCAAAACATGTCCACTAAAGCATCGAAAATAGTGTCTAAATTTTATGTTTGCGGTCGTTTGAAACCTCGAGGTGAGTCAAGGGCGGCCGTAACCGAATAAAACGTCACCATCTCGGATAATTGGAAAATGGTTCGGAAGAAAATGTCGGCGTGGAGAAATTCCCGCCTTTGTACCAAATATGTAATACAAATCTGAGCTCTCACATAAGCAATGCTCAGTCATATAAATCTTTCAGTCATGATCGAATTGTGTCGTGATATTGATCCTTTGAACAGTGTAGTTGAACAAGTTATTAGTGTTTGTTATTTTGTAAATAGAAATGTATGTTGTATGTAGAAAGAAAATATTTCGCAAAAATCAAAGCGACTGATTGTGTTCTTACGATGTCAATGAAAAAGTTGGTAACTAAATGAATGTATGTGTCACATATTTTATCGTACAAGATAAGTGCAAAAGGAATTGTATTTATATAATTTACCACCTGACCCACGCAACCTCGTTTGCGTCTTATATTGCTAGCGTGAAAATTTTCCCCCGTTTTTGAAGCATTCTTCATTGGTACTCCGCTTCTATTAGTATTAGCGTGATGATATATAGCCTATAGCCTGCCTCGATAAATGGACTATCCAACACTGAAAGAATTTTTCAAATCGGACCAGTGGTTTCTGAGATTAGCGCGTTCAAACAAACAAACTCTTCAGCTTTATTATATTAGTATAGATATAATTGCTATAAAATATACTGCAAATAGTGAATAACGAACAGAAATGTTTGTGGTCGTGCAATTGCGATAATAGACCGCTTGAGACAGCTTAATGGCTGTCTCTTCTTTATGCCGAATTAATTAATGGAACGAGCACATCTGGCAATCGGATCCACAACAGCAGAAATGGTTGTTGTTGTCGAGTTAACATTACAGTAAAGAAAATTTAAAGTCCATTATGATCTAAAATTTCAATTAAGAATATTGTTTTTCAGATAAGGGTACGCGTATGTGGAGAGAATGTTTTAGGTTTATTTATGAGCATTTAAGTAACTTAACATTATATTTGGATTTAAAATATTGGTTAAGGGATAAATAAAATTGGAAAGACTGTTTAAATCCATGAGCACTTTCTCCTGCAATCACTTAAGAGTTGGACAATTGCATCTACTACGTTTAAAATAGAAGTAGTCTACAATAGAATAGTTTTTTCAGTGGTTTTTATCTCCTGATCCACTAAGTAAGTTCTTTTATGAATATATTATGTTAGTAACAGACCTAGCCGTGCGATGCTGCGACTTTATCATACTATTTTCTTTATACATTGTAATAACAATACGTGATAAAAAAAAATTCTATCTTAGAGCCGCCAGAAAAACACGCATTTAAAAAAATAAATAAATCGGTTAAACAGTTTCGCAGTTCATGGTGAGCAACAACGTAATTACGTTTATCAGATTATTCATATATTTTTTTAAATTTAGAACAGATCCATCGGACTTTTTTCACGTTTTCGTCTTCAAAGGTTATTTCTTTATAAGTCATAAATTCAGGTTTTTGGGTTAATTTTCAGCTGAATCATCTAAAGCATTAGACAGCAAAATTGTACCTTGAAGCAATAAAAGAAAATGTAACCCGATTCCGTAACAGAAATCAAATTCTAAAAAACCGGCCAAGTGCGAGTAGGACTCGCGCACCAAGGGTTCCGTACAAACCTATAGGTATATTATATGGTGTAACTAGAGAAAGTTATGCTGTTCGCAATTTTTTTATCTGGGATATAAGACATTGCTGCGTACCAAATTTCAAGGTTCTGAGTACGGGAAGTACCCTATAGGTTTTGTTTCATTTGCGAGTGTCGACAATTTGCAGCATAAACGGCTGTATCTTTTGTTTGCGTTGCCTTAGATGTTTAGTTTTTTCACAGCTCCACGGGACAGAAGACGTATTTTATATAAATTTCAGCTTAATGCCTCTACGCGTCCTTGAGGGACAGGGTTTTGACAGACAGACAGATGGACAACAAAGTAATTCTATAAGGGTTCTGTTATTCCTTTTGAGGTACGGAACCCTAAAAAACAGTGTCAGTATTTTTTATAATCATTAAATGATTACGTAATTATTTTAAACTAGGTTACGTGAGAATATTTAATTTCAACTTAAATGAGAAGTATGGCTCGTATTGTACTCTCTCACATATTTTTTTTTTGTAAATACTATGATCATACATAGAAAACACCCAAACTCCGAAACAAATATTTGTAGATCACACAAACATTTGGTCCGACCCAGGATTTCAACCCGAGACCTCAAGCACATCAGTCGCACTCAATACCACTGCGCCACTGAGGCAGTTACAATAAAAGAGTACGAAATTTGCCCGATCAGATAATTAGGTCATATTTTTGAGCTGTGAATTTCAGCAAGCATTTGTTTGAATGGGTTAAAACTAGAAAATAACTCTTGAAAAAGACTAGTTAGAACTTAACTATTTCAAGCAGCTTGTAACTACAAGATTTATAAATAACCTGTTGATCAATCCTAAAGTACATCTTGAATACAAAACAGATCAATTTGGTGTGAAAGCAATAAGTAGATACCGAAAACAAAAAACAATTAAATGTGACCGTCACAAATCAAAACCATTCGTAGTGAAACAAATAATAATTTAAAGAACATTTCATTTCAAAAGGGATTGTTAGCTTTGACGAATTAATGTGAGTGTTTCGACGACAGAGATACAAAATATTTTTTTTATCTCCGCAAGATAAATGAAACCTTCTTTGTTCATAATAAAACTTATAATAGAAAGATCCTAACTTTGTTTTGTTATTCTTGTCCTCTCTTCCTTTCTTTTCTACTCTTTTGGCATGCCATCTAAAGCAGGGTTTTGTAGTTGTTTATGTTGTTTATGACACAATTGAATATATTTCATATAGTTCCAAGTTATGAAATGGAAGAGAAAAACACAATTTAACAGTAAGCGCAATCCAAAAGAAATCTTCTTAGTTAGTCAACTATAATAAATTAATTGTTTATGTTTAAGATGAATGTTTCTTTGCCCTTTGTATTACTTAGCATTAATGGATTAAGAATACGAGGTGTGAGAGGCTACTAATGCCCAGTTCCTATATTTGAAAAACGATCCGTTATAGGTACGAATAGTAGTATATTATACGGGGCGTAAGGTAAAATCGTTCCTCTAAAAAATAAATTGAGGAACGGTATTTACGACTCGTAGTCGGTTGTAGAAAATTTTTACACGATGACGATTCGTTAAATATAGGAACCGGACATAAGGGAGCAAACTGCGCAAGACAACATCACTGCAAAGAGAAGGAAAACTTGAAATAAACCGTATACCAATCCGTCTGGCAGCGTGGCATACCTCCTTCCTAAGTAGAGGCCTATATCAAGCAGTGACCCTTCAAGGCTTTTGATGGTATGACGTGATTATATATCATAGAAATTTTGATTAAAATGTACGTTAATCCATTTTATTCAAAATTAGCTGACCCTCGCAACCTCGTTTACGTCTACTATTGCCGTAATAATAGTAATAATTTTCCCCCGTTTTTTAAACATTCTTTATTGGGGCGCCGCTTCTATTAGTCTTAGCGTGATGATATGTAGCCTATAGCCTTCTTTGATGAATGGACTATCCAACACTGAAATAATTATTTAAATCGGACCAGGGGTTCCAGAGATTAGCGCGTTCAAACAAACAAAGAAACAAACTCTTCAGCTTTATAATATTAGTATAGATTTCTGATAGTAAATCAGTATAGAAACATACTTACTTACCTATATTTTATATGGTTTAAAAATTTAAAAATTTAAAAATTTATGTAATTAATAGAATTTTAAATAAGGACATTTTCACATGCCACCAGTGGCTAAATAGACGGTCTCTTAAGTTCAAACTGTAACAACACCTGTAAATGTACTCTATTTATGTGAATTAAATCATTTCATTTCATCATTTATGTACGTAACATTAAATAAGTTAAAATAACGACAAACAAGTATAATTAACAATGTCAAGATAGACAGAATAAGATACATTTGTCTGAGTTGCTTGCCGCAAAAATTCTTTACAAGTCATTACATGCGCCGACCTCAAGAACACTTGTAAACATATGTATAAACAAGATAATATATTAGCGTTGTACGAGTAGAAACAATTCTTCGCTACTTGAAAGTTACAGTCCCCTTATTTATCTCATTGTTTATTCATTTAAGTTGTACTTTCCGTGCCCTGTTCTCTCATAGCCATAGCCGCTCAGATTGCGGCCAAGGCGGCCAGTCTGAACCGAGACCACCCAACTACGCAGGAGATATTGTAGTGCACAAGTGTTTGTACCACATTAGTATAAGAACATTACATATGAAACCTCAGAAAAAAAGCCTCAGCTATGTACGTACTTACATTTAAATGTAATCTTAAACATACCTAGATTACAAAGAGTGCTGTATGACCTACTGTCGGCAATTTAAGTGTTAATATTTTATGAAAGATGACAAAACAAAAAGTGTCCTTTTTACTTGCCTGAGTTGGGAAGTTATACAAATGTTGCTGTCAACCCTTTATCTCCCGTGTAAAGGATCTCTTAACAGATGTAAGACATATAAGTGGACATGATAAAGTAATATTTCCACATATACGTGAGTTGTACGAAAAATAGAAACTTCTAATATTTTTTATCTATTTTGTCATATGGCAAAGAGTCATAACGTCACCGAGACTCATAGTAAAATAGGACGTCGGAAAGAAAACGTTTAAAAATATGAGGTGTTTTATCTCATGTGAACCTGTAGTAAGAAACTCGGATATAGATTTAGTATACAGTGTCTGAGACTCTTGTAAGAGTCCATTACCCACATCTTTAGTATTCTACTGCTGGTCACGACCTTACCCCAGAAGGGACGTTTTAGTCTTCTATATCGCGCTGATCAGACGAATTGTTATAGGGTTCTTAGAATCTCTGATCATTGGAAATTAACAAACTCAATGAGTGTTACCGGCATTCATTGAACGAACTAGAAAAACTACCTTGTTGCTGAAATACGTAATAGTGTTAAAACGTAAAGTCCCACTCCCCCTTTGATCTGTAGTTAAAAATAACATTTTACTCAGTTCTATGGATTCACGACAAAGTTCTGTAACCTTTTTAATACTCTGTACTGATTAACTTATACTATAAAAGCTACTAAAAGAGGTTTTAATTTATTTAAACCATTAAGAATTTCGAATACAGCATCAAACATCCACCCATTCATGTCAATTTATTGCAAAGCATAATTATGTATGCATCTGTCAAATCATAAATTGATATAAATTTAAATTTACATACAGTTTGAGGCAAATTGATATAGGTGAGTGGATCCTTGATGCCGTATTCAAATCAGTAATTGGTTTAAAAATAATAAAATCTCTCTGTGTATTCGTTGAGGGCAAACTGATTTCAAATTACGAAAAATAAACAAGTATATTTATTTTTATTTTAAAAAAAAGTGTGTATGCATTTATATCAGTTGACTAGTATCCATAACACAAGCTCTGCTTAGCTTAGGATTAGAAGGCGTAGTGTGTTAAATTGTCCAAAATATTTATTATTATTTACCAGTACTTTTCTTTTTAAAATTAAAAGTCAATTTTTATACTTTTACTATTATGAATTTAGTAATATTATTAGTTAACAACCTGCATGCATGTTTATGAGCATTCTGATTACCGTGGGAGAGCCAAGCTTTGGCATGAATGGGCTCGACCGGAGTGATACGACGGCCTCACAGAAATAGCGCTTGCGCTGTGTTTCACCTAGTGAGTGAGGATACCAGAGGTCCATACCCCTAACCTATCCCCTCATTTCCCTCTTCAATCCCCAAAGGCCGGCAACGTACTTGTCGGCGGGAGTCCATGAGCGGCGGTAATCACTTACCATCAGTCGATACTGGTGTAATGGTCTGCTTGTTTGCCCGCTAGTTCATAAAAAAAAGAAACTATAGGTTTGGATCGGATAAGTTGTCAACCGTGTGTGTCATTATATAATAATAAGTATATAAAAGTTATTTCATTAAATCTGCTTCTTTAGCTACAACATTGATTCCAACTTTTCCATTTTGATATAGCATTATCATTTAATCTCCTCAGATTAGTTATCCTAGTCCTATTTACCCAATAAATAAACATAATACAAACTAAAATGTGAAACTTGCGTATGTAAAAGAGAAACTTCAAGTGACCTCAATCGTATTTACAACTTCAATAACTGTATTAAATGGAAAATCATCGAAAGCTCAAATCCACAAGAGAATTATGATTTGCTTATTTAAAGGATTAGCTCTTACAAGTTCAAGTACCGAAATAGCGGTCGACCTTTTTCATCAGAATTCATTACTTATTCGAATGTAAATAAAATATTAATTTAGTTCAATAATTAGGATAGTCTTGGCCCAACATATTTTTTCAATTCAGCAACATGGCTTTGATATTGTACTGATACATATAGAATCTGGAAATGTCTCTTCTACGTGTTGCCACCACGGATTTTCCTAGGAAAGTGTTAGCACCGGGTAGATTAAGACTGCATTTACTCTATTAGACTTAAAATGAAAAAAAAAATTAATTAAAAAAATACAATTTCGCCCACTTGCAGTAAAACTCAAAACAGTACGAAGTCTATTAAAAAGTGTCTAATTGTGGTTTTGAAACGCACAGAAATAAAAAAGATAAATGTTGCTATGTGTGCATTATGTACACATAATAACTTCGTTAGGACTTTGTATCTAAAACATTCAGAACATCCTACAAATTTAAATATCCTCACTCACTCGATGAAACACAGCGCAAGGGCTGTTTCACATTGGTTTTCTGTGAGGCCGTGGTATCAAACCGGTCGAGCCGTCCCATTCATGCCGAAGGCTGGCTCCTATGGTAATATTATGGTATTATGGTTATTGTAATATACAAGTTTGTACTTGGCGCTTGAGTAACCCTCACTTTTATCTGTTTTTACCACTCTTATTAACCAAGTGACTTATTACCCGAAATTCATCATAACTTTTCTATTTAATCACTTGTAATAGTAATAATAATATTCTCTAATGTGACCTCTAATAGTATTTTCTTTTAATTTTTCACCTTTTATTCTCAAGGCCTGCTTACTTTCTGCATAAAATATCTACATCCGTTCAGAAGTCTGTGTAGGGCAGCGTTCCGGAAACAGTGAACCACTGAAACTTCGTAAATAAAACCGAGCTAAATACGCTCAACTCGATTTATACCTATGGTTATTCTAGAGGAAACGTTTAATGTATACATCTACACATACAAATAAATAAAATTGGAGGGTCTATTTGTAATATTAAAATAACCCTCATATATATATATATATATATATATATATATATATATTATTTTATTTTCAATTTTCATCTGTCTATCTGTTGCTTTGTTCCGACTAATCTCTGGAATGGCTAGACCGATTTCGACGAAACTTTAACTGACTGATAGCTGATTTAATAAGGAGTAACTTCGGATATATTTTTTTTAGAAAAACTTTGCCCCGCCATAACACTGCGGTTGTAAAAGTACAACAATAACCCAGGGCTGCACCGCGGGACTCAGATAATAAAACAAGCAAACTTTATTACTAAAAACTTTAGTAATTGTATTTGTTTAGTCAAATATTTTAGTATTTATCTTTTGTTCCACATGGTGTATGTCAATTTAAAGACAAATAATCGGATTAAAGAATCATTCCATGACATGGAAATACATAGACTTAACTTTACGTAATGTTTCTGTCTTAAAAATAAATGGCATTTTCTTGAAACCTTTCGTTACTTCATTCGTGTACGAACTGTACGTAATCATTATTTTGTTTATTGCACATCAACATACGTAAATTTATTTTTTTACAATTATGTACCCTGAATACTCTAAAGTGATTACTAAAATAAAACGTAGCTCACGTTTCATACAGCAGTGCTACGGATGAGCTACGAGTTTGCTACAGATAAGCTACAGTGTTGCTACGGCATATTTTTGAAATAAGTCTGCCCAATGGTTACGAAAGTTTTAAAAAAAACTACATCGCGGTGGTGAGAATATAAGCTAGACTTAATCTAATCTTCTATCAAAATTCAATGTTTATAAAATTTCATTTGTCATTTTGATCATGCTTGATTTTAATGATTAGTACTAAAATATTCTCGGTAAAAACTATATTTCGCTCTTTTTATGCTCATTAGAATAGTCGTCCCTTTTCTAGAATTCCGTTTGCGTATAAAATAAGAATACAACAAAGTGAAATCTCAAGAGCACAGTAAATCTAGTCCTGTGTGTCATGTGTTCGCTTTTCTGAACTATTTGCATTTCAAATTCAAACGAAACAATTTTCTATTTTTCTTATATTTCAAGCTGAGTTAGTCGGTTATCATAGGATTGGCCTTTTTTGTTATGTGGAATAACATGATCATTTATAATAATACTAGTTTTTGCCTGCGACTCCGCTCGCGTGTATCTCGGTTATCGAGTAAAAATTACCTTATATCCTTTCTCAAGAACCAAAGAATCTCCATATCAAATTTCATTGACATCGGTGTAACCGTTTAGCCGTGATAGCGTGATAGACAGAAAGAACCGTTTTACCGTGGGATGCATGCATGGGCCGGCTCGACCGGAGTGATACCACGGCCTCACTGAAAACTGGTGTGAAATAGCGCCTGCGCTGTATTTCACCGAGTGAGTGAGGGTACCGGAGGCCCACACACCAACCCTTCCCTATCCCTCTTCCCTTTCCCCCAAAGGCCGGCAACACACTTATGACGCCTCTGGTGTTGCGGGTGTCCATGGGCGGCGGTAATCGCTTACCATCAGGCGATACGTATGCTCGTTTGCCTCCACTTCCATAAAAAAAAAGATAACTATCGAATAATAATATTAGTATGAATATACGATTGCCTTACTAGGAAAATGAGTCACATGCGTTATTGATAACAACTCCAGCTATGTACTTATATAAGGAGTTGGTTTGCATCGGTAACTTTGAATCAAATCAACCCAAGCCACTACTTTATTACTGCTGATAACATCACTGACTAACTAATCGTTTAGGAACAAAAACAAGAAGGAAAGCTTATACCAAACCCTATGCTAAGTCTGATCAACGTAGTGTAATAAGGCAAAACCTGCTTTCTGAGGAGAGGCCTATATGGCCACCAGTAGTGGACTGTCAAAGACTGTTGATGATTATGATGGTGATCATGAAACTTTTTAGATTAGATTTCTATTGAATCTTGTAATTACACTTCTCGTTACTTTTTTTCTATATGCCTTGCGCGTACACCTATGAATTGTTTATAGTACAGTCTGCTAATAGTATTCTTAATTGAAACCCGTACAGTTCCAACACTTAACCAGACAAGAAATAAAATTTTATTACCACTGTGTAATAGTTAGCAGTAATAGCTGTGAGAGCCGCATCCCTTTTGCGGAAAATACGATATTAATGAAAAGTGTTCAATGGCAAGTCTGTCTCGCTAGGCTCCCGTGGGAACAAAAAGGTTTTCGGTTACATTTTCTAGTTAATACGGTTTTATTTTCATATAAATATAGTCTTTATTATATTTTAAGCGTGGCAGGGAAATGTGTGTGTATATGTGAGGTTTATTTTAGTTTTTGCTTTTATTTAAAACTAGCTTTCGCCCGTGGCTTCGCTCACATTTAATAAAAATCCTATATTACTTTTAATACCTCCAAAAATATGTGTACAAAGTTTCATGATGATCGGTTAAGTAGTTTCCGCGTGAAAGCGCAATAAACAAACTTACTTTTTTTATATTAGTGTGATGTGAATTGATTAGTCTTTTACTATTATTACTATTATACTGCTTTTACTATTACATATTTTTATTATTACAAAATAGTATGAGTAATAAATCCTTGGTTTTCTGAGAGTCAGTTACTCTCATCAGAAAGAAAGAAATCACAATCACAATAGTCATCAGAATAACATAAATATAAACTAGGTCTATTGATCACGCTATACATATACCAATTTTGTTTCTTCCGTTTCAGTTGTGATAAGCTTTTCTCCCCCATAGTTAGCTCTACACTAAGAACAGATACAGCGTTATTGTTTTATGTTCCAGATTACTAAGGGTATATAGTAAACATACAGCACTCTAGTGCTTTAACGTTAAATGTATTGTCGTCATCAATAATGGCGTTTCAACAGGCTGTATAGTCTATACATATTCTCGTAAATTTATTTATCTTTGAATTTCTTATATTTTGATCTACTTCTTAGTATAATCAATCAAATAAATTTAGGTTACTAATCAATTTACTTAGTGGCAGTGGGCTGACCTTATAAGCCACAAGACCGATTACCATTGAACAAACGAGTTCTTGAGTAGAGATGGCGTACGCTTGTAGACGTAGTGTAAGACGTCTACAAGCCAGGTGGAATGATGATTTGCACAAGATGGCTGGGCAGAGCTGGATACGAGATGCCGAGGATCGAACCAAGTGGCGTGCAATCGAAAAGGTTATATCTAGCAGTATACTACAATAAGCTGATGATGATAATGATGATGAAACAAATAAAGCATAAGGCTAAATGATGATTATGTAATATATTTTGTTCTTGTTAATTATTGTCTACAACATTTGCGACAACCGGCATAATTCCCACGACACTATTTCATTATTTTAGTTTTATATACCCAACTGTCGAAATCGGCTAATCAAATAATCTACGCAGTTTGGTTTAGAAATGGGGTTTTGGAATGTATTTTAATTTAATCAAAAGGCAAAAGTAAACATACCGTCCTTTAATTTTATTCAGTTAATAGTGGGGAACGCGTTTTAATTTTAGATTTAGTATTTTTACTTGTTAATTGCTGAACACACTAGGCACTCAGTTGAATATCATCACCCTTGAATAGTCCACTGCTGGATATCAGCCACTCTTATGATTATTTATCATAAGAGTGACTCCGTAAATGTATCTCACGTTCATTAGAGAATAAAAACATCAAAAATATTTTCGTGCAAAATTTGTGCGTAATAAAAGTAGAATAATCGTAAAAGAAATAAAAAGTGGAATTGATTTTGCTAAAAAGTAATTAAAACCAGTAAAACTATGAAATTAATATCTGTTGTATCAGAAAGGAGATAATAAAATAGAAAACAATTTATATTTCTTGTGGTTTGGAGTGTTTGGAAATGAGAATTGTTTATGCATAAAACCAATATATATTAGTTTTAAACAATATAAATACAACTCATATATAGAATCGAGGTAGTAGTAAATACTAGTACTTCATTAAATTTCGTACATGTGATTAAAATTAATAACATGTATGAAATGTAAGTATTCTCGAACTACAAAATTCCGTATGAGAATTTACAAGTCACACAACAATACTGCCTCCAACTTTTCGGTTTCATTAACGATGATGACTGGAACTGGAAAATTGAACTGGTTGTTGAAAGCAATAGATTGAATAGGGTTGTGATACAAAAAAACAGTTTTATGAATAATTAGTTCGAAATAAATATAGGTTATAAAGACCTACTGGTCTAGCGATTAGCGTCCCTGAGTGCTGAGCTGGAGCTCGTCTGTTTCGATTCTGATCCAGAAATAAAGAAATGTATGATGAATACAATAATTGGTTATTTGTGTGGGTGTAATTTATCTATTTATAATACGAATGTCATGAAGCAGTCACTGCAGCCGAACACGGTTGTGACGCTATATAGCTTTTCCAGACAACCTTTGTACGCATATTATAAAATTTTGTTAAGTTTGAGGTGTACATTAGCTTAGAATATATAAGTAATTGAAAAGATGTATATAAACATACCACTTGTATTTACATTATATACACTAACGCATACGCATAAATAAATATATATCTGTAGGAAATCAAAACGTTTGAGACAGTTCGGTGAATATGGAGCTTTCTTTCTCTAAAATAGGTTTGTTTACGGTCTGTAACTAACCTATGTTTCCGCCAATAAATGATTGATTGATAGGCAAACGTACTTTTATATATCCAATTACACACATATTATATATAAATTATACCCAGGATACTAAAGGTAATGTTCTGTATAAATAAAAATAAAATAATTCTTGTACTTAGGTAGATAAAAACTCATTATTCATTCTTATTTTCAGTGAAACTACACCTTTAACTGATGCTATGCAAGAAGTGTGGCCAGCATACATGTATATGTCACCATATATACACCAAAATAATACCTTATTTATGGAAAATAAATAATTTTGTAGCTAATATAAAATTCTTTACCAAAGTTATTCTTCAAAGGTATGAAATTGGCACAGAAAATAAACTCAATCAACAGTTGGCATATATTTACAAAGTGATGGAGTGAAATGGATATTGGAGCACGTGATATTAGAAGTATATACTATATTATATGTATATATATATGTGCGGCTGAGAGCAAATACATTATGTGATTATCCTTGTTTCTGATTATATACGAGGTAACTGTATGTTCCAAGTGCGAAGTTGACCTAAATATTCTATAATAGGTACATATATTACTGTATGCAGTAGAAGTGTAAATTTGTTTTATGAATGCTTTATAAGTGATAGTAAAACAACAAGAAAAATATTGTACAGCACGATTAAAGTATTAATGTTAATCCTACTAATATTATAAACGCGAAAGTGAGAATGTTTGTTGCTCTTTCACGCAAAAACTACTGAATGGATTGTGATGAAACATTACAATAATATAGCTTATACATTAGAATAACACATAGGCTACAATTTATAAAGATACTAGCTTCACCTCGCGGCGTTGCCCGCGGTTGTTGTCGTACCGCGGGTAGCACCGCGGGGTTCAGTTAGTACTAAATATAATGGGTACCTTCCTTTGTCAACAATAAACCAAACACTCCACGGTGTTAGTAGGTCTTTTCACTTTGTACTTAGTGACTATTTTCTCGGTAAAATGTACTGTTAACTAGCACTTAAAGTTGAAACGTAAGTGACAGGACCATTACACAAGAAATATAGATGGTAAGGACTAAAATTGTAGTAGCAATGATCTATACTTAGGGTATTCACTCAATACATCCCTTTTACGTGAATAATTATTAACAGTTTGGTATTAACGTTTAATTTTTTTTTTTTAATACGAACCTGCCAAAGTTATTCTACACTACCTGATGGAAAGCGTATGCCAAATCTAAGAGTAGTGATCACCATACTCATTGCGAGTGCAGAAAATGCAGCATGGTGACCCACACTAACGTTGACTGCCAATTGAGATGCTGCTGCATCATTGGGTCTTGAACTTACCGATGAAACATGACAGCACGAATGCTGTGTAACAGTAAATGAAGATGAATGTACCACATTACAAATCGCCGCCCACACTTATTGACTAAGCAAAAAAGTTTATTCATTATCTATATTATTTTCTGAAACCTTATATATGCCTGCGTGAATTTGTATTGACCCATAAAATTCAATCTACCAACGAGATTACGTTTTTTATTTTTAACCGACTTCAAAAAAAAGGTGGAGGTTATCAATTCGACTCTATTTTTTTTATGTTTGTTACCTTATAGCTTTCGAATGGATGAACCGATTCTAATAATTATTTTTTTATTTGAAAGCTGGTGCTTCCCATGTGTTCTAGTTGTGATAATGAGAAAACAATAGAAGTCTTTAATTTGCATTAAGTATGTGCGCGACAAATTGGCGAATAACTCAATATCACACAAACCGATTTCGATGATTCTTCTTTTATTTGAAATCTGATGCTTTCATGTGGACCCATTTCAATTTGGTCCAGTTCTTGAAGTCGGTTTTTTTTTCTTGAAATATTGTATTATACTCTTGACGTTCCCTTTCTCCTATGTGCCTATTTTTTGTTCTTTACATAGTACAAAAAATGTGTTCACATTACTATATGTTTAGATCGTCCGAATTAAGTACTGCGGATTTTATTGCGGTTTTTATCAATAAAGTGATTCATAAGAAACAATATATATATATATATATTGTTATTGTGGTATAATAATACATGTTCTATATATATATATATATATATATATATATATATATATATATATATATATATATATAGAACATGTATTATTATTTTTAACGTTTACTTCACCCATGCAAAGCCAAGGCGAGTTAGTATTATATATTCTAAACTAATGTAAAATATAGGAGGTGGAGGATTAAGGAGAGAAAAAGTATATAGGGATCAGAGGGAACATCCCTCGTAAATAAAAGTCCGATAACTACGATAAGATAAGAAAATCCCGAAAATAAAATACTATGTGCGAATTTTATTTTACTGTAGCAATTTAGACTTATCCTGAGAAACATATAATTCGTTAAAATAATGATATTTTTGTAGTGGTCTGTTAAAATGTGGTTTTATACCCTACATTTATGAATGAAAACACTCTGGTAGACCACAGCTGTAGAAGTCTATAATAAATATGTACTTAACTCTAGTTCATCGTAAATGTATCCTGAAAATGCGAACCTGCCCTTCACCGCTTTGGCTTTAAAACCGTATTACTGAAGCTTAAGATTTACCCGAATAATATACTAAATTAAAAATGACAATAAGATAATTTCAAATTATATTAAATTGCACGGTATTCAAAAGTGTAAATTGTATAAGTAGCAATACAATAGCAAATTGCAATACGCAGTATCAAAAGTACTTTTCAGTCATATTTTTACATTCAAACAATGGTTCTTTAAAAAAAATATATTATTAAAAATACCAAAACTTTCAAATAACTTTTTTACAATTTACTGTTCAATCGAAATCTCTTGGGAGATGATTATTTCCCAAGGCAAGTTATTTTGAAAGTATCTGCTCAATTGCTACTAGTATATGCAGCCATAAATCACAAGGTTGTGCAAACTGTTTATCTGCTCAGTTTTAAATTCCACAGCTTATATTAAAAAACATTGTTTTCATTTATTATCGAGTCTGTAGCGAGTAAATAATTTCATTATAGTCTGTGTTTTACTACTATTAGAACTCTATTAGAAGATTAGTAATGATGCCAAATGTTAGAAATATGTATGTAATTTTACTAATACTGCATGGCTTTGACTATAGTCAAATTTTGACCACTAGGTGACCACACTAGGGCCAAAAGGCAGGGGAAGCCCAGACTTCCCCCAGGATAGAGTCAAACAGACGCGGTGTCGTTTCTAGGGAGGACCTGAAATAACTTAGTCCTCCCCTGAGCAGGGCGCCTGAGACCGGCCGCCGGGGTGGTTTTTAATGGACTCACCATATACCTGGCTCCTCAGTTCCCGAGGAGCTGGAGATCCGAAGGGATTTTACACCTCGTCAAGAAAAAAAAAGGTGACCACTACTTACAAGTCAATATGCAAAGAGGTCATAATAACAAAAGCTAAAGCTTTACCATTAACATTGTCCTTGATGTACTTGGTAATGTATAGCGTAAGATTAATGAAACAAGGCAATTATATTAACTCAAGATTTATTTAGGAGTTTCTGTTATGTATACTGCTCTTCATGGAAACTAAGCGACAGAGAGTGACTGGCACTATTCGGATTTAATTCTCAACCTTGACCGCTAACAGCTTTGGATTGCTGAACTTGAAATCAAGACAAATCTCGTGTTGTGGTAGAATTGAATCGGATTGGTTGGCAATCTATTATTTCGATGCCGTTAAGTCTATTTCAAACTTCAACAATAAAGAAATTAATCATAATCATTATCTTCTTCGGGAAGTGGCTCAGTTCTTTAAACAAGTTCGTGTAATATTTAAACAGATATTCGATTGTGTGTTTCATGTGTTTAGATTTCTCGGCTATTTTTGTTTGGCATGTGAATAGTCAATCAGGATCTATCTGTCTGAATTTAATAATAAAATCTACTTTATATTCCACAACAATACTAGTGCACTAGTAGGTATAACTGAAACAAAATAAAATTTATTTAACTGCCTCGGTGGCGCAGTTGTAGCGTACGCGACTGCTGTGCTTGAGGTCTCGGGCTCGATTCCCGGGTCCGACCAAATATTTGTATGATCTGCAAATGTTTTTTTCGGAGTTTGGGTGTTTTCTATGTATAATGTGCATGTATTTACAAAAAAAAGTATATAAGTATTTATATCAGTCGTCTAGTACCCATAACATATGCTCTGCTTAGCTTGGGACTAGATGACGTTGTGTGTTAGATGTACAAATAATATATTATATTTACTCTATTACATTCAACCTACGACGAAAACTATTAAACAGAGAACATGTGCAGGACCGATGGCTTTACATGCTCTCCGAGGTACGGGGGTCAAGACCCCAACATCTCAATTTCGGGCTGTTATAATCAGAAAAACTCAATACCTAACACTTTTTAGTCTGACCAGGCAATAGAACCCAAAACCTCTTGACAGGCAGTCACATACGCTAACCGTGAGACCAACGAGGCAGTTGACCCAATAATATATATATGTAATAAGCAAAGTATTATAAATAATAAAACAATTGCTGATAGCAGAAAGGGCCACTCAAACTCGCAGTAAAGCTAAGAGAGTTTAGTAATAACGCTGCGTGAAACATAAAATCTCTTAGCTCTTCGTAATCTAATATATAGCCTACATTTCGACGTCTAAGAATAGATTACCACCAGAGCAACGTAACAAGCAACGATCTTAAGAATTTATTGGCACAAAAATGTTGTTAGCTATAATAAATGTTAATCTATAAATCTATACAAATAAATTAAATTAGAGTGTCTGTTTGTAATGTTAAAATAACCGCTCTTTACTAAATGCATATGTATACACGGTACATATACCAATTTTTTTTACAATTTTTATCTGTCTGTTATTCCGGCTAATCTCTGAAACGGCTGGACCGATTTAACGTAACTTAGGCTACTTTTTAGAATAACTTCGCCTCGCGGCGTTACCCGCGGTATAACAATAATCGCGAGTAATACCGCTGGGTTCAGCTAGTATAAAATATACTTCATATAATAATAAAACTTATTTAGGATAAAATTTTGTCATGCTCGTGCGCGTGATATAACAATCACGATGTTTATATTATTTTCTTTAATAATGTGCGACCGTTTTTCGTACTGCAAGTATGTAAAGGCACTAAAAATTAAAAAGTTATATTATTACTTTCATCATGTTTTAACATTGAAAAAAAAACATTTTAGAAGAAAATAGAGTAACATAATAGTCGAGCGACAAAATACACATAACGTTCTTGGAATATTTTGTACGAAATTGATAATACTTTTGAAAGATCGAGAGCGCCTAACAGTGCCACATGTGAAATGTAACATCTGCTATTTGAGTCACCCTATTGGTCTTAGCGTGATGATGTATAGCCTATAGCCTTTGTGGCGACTTCCACATACAACATAACCTACTACAGCGCCATCTACCGAAGATACACTGAACTACGAAGTAACGCACTGTACCTACAAACTGCACTACACGGAGTAACTACAAATCCTGAATCACACAATAAATAGTTCTCGCGTCGATTAGCATATATACAACATCCCAACATCAACTGTTGGGCAGTAGCCCGCCAGGCATGATCACCTCGCCTGGTCGGAGGATCCTCCCTTTGTGTTGGGTGGAACATGATACCCGTTCCCCCACACCTTCCTCGATAAATGGACTATCCAACACTGTAATATTTCTTCAAATAGGACCATCCTGAGATTAGCGCGTTCAAACAAACAAACAAACTCTTCAGCTTTATAATATTAGTATAGATTTCACTTTGTAGGGTCATAAAAGAAATAAAAATTTAATTATCCAAGATATGTGTTTCAAACCCCATTTAAACTAACCTGTGTCTGTCATTATCTGTCACTTTGCCATCAATTTGCCCTTGTTTTGATGCGTGTACTCTTTCCACTGGGTTGCTCGTACTAACTCGCTTCACTGCGCATTTAGAGAGGTAGCCTTTGATCGTACGAGCGACAAACTACCTTTAAACTAGCTGGGACACAATAGATAATATATCACAGGCTAAATAGAGAGAGGGTAGTCATTTTGAAAGCAACTACATGAAAAAAGAAAGGAAAAGACTGTCACGACAGTCAGCTGTAAAATTTAAATTCACAATATGGTAGTGATTCTTTTGTTGCCATCACTAAAATTTGTTATTGGATTATATACTTAAATTTCATTCGCTTACAGTTCATTTTTCGATATTTCGCATCTCAGCTTTTACTATATTTAGTTCAGTACCAACTAAAAGTTGATCAGAGGTAAACACTTGAATCACGTTCTTAGAAAAGTGTTACAGTTCTTATAATATAGCTTAATCTCTGTGACAGATGTGTAGGAAACCGATAAAATAACTCTGAACAAGCAATTTATATTTTAGAACGAATGAGGAAGGAGTAAGTTAGTAACGATGATTATAGTTTCGTAAGGTTGTGCAGCAAATTACAAAAAAAAATTAAATCTATCACCATTTGTCTGTCATCTTTATTTATGACAGATATAGAGAGTCGCTTTCTTCCTGTTAATCCAATCCTCGCGTATAGCACCCGCTAATGATAAGGTCAGACTTAAAACGGCCAAACACCGCACATCCACACCGCAAGTACTTGTAGCCAGGGAACCAGGTCAACCTTAGAAAGAAAATCTCTGGAATCACACAATGGTGGACAAACATTATTCTTATTAATTGAGGTATTAGTTGACAGTCCTGAATCAAAAGCTGTTAATATTTCAAAAGACAATTAGTGAAGAACTCTTAAAAACTTCAATAGTATTACTTTTACTCTGTTAACTCTATCCCAGAACTAGAACTAGAACTTCATGAAAGAAAACTTTCATGAAGTTCTAGTGATCCATAAAACGGCGCCACGTTAAGTAATAAATTAGTTTAAAAGTAATTTTTACACAATGTCAAATTGAGTAAAATATTTTTTGTTGCAGGTCATGATGGGTCGGAGACTAAATCGGTAAGTGTCTGATTACTACAAATGCTATATAAAAACTGGTACCGCTCACTACAAAGTACAAGAACTTATACCAATATTGCGGTTGCAGAAATTTGTGTAACTTTATCCTGAAACATCTCACAACTTCGAATTATTGTGCACTCCTGTGAGGGAAAATACAAACATATTTTCTCCCTAACAAACACTTAGAATTACTGCACTCAAAGATGTTATTAGGCTTCAAATAATACTATTTGATCGTGAGTAATGCGTACTGAACCTAAGATACCACATAATACGACTACAAGAAATGTGGTTTTAAATTACGGCGAACTTTAGCAAGTATAGCGTCTGTCTTCTTTTACGCAAAAGTTTTCAAAGACTCAATAAGTTTTAGTCATAGTGAGCTGGTTGAAAAGTTATTCCATGAAACTGTAAGAAAGCATAAGCAAAAGGAAGGGAAAAGTCACTTAGATTTAATGGTTGTTGCAAAACTCCAGCATTGACTACCAGGGAAATGTAAATTATATTATGAGGCAGCCATTTTAAATGCGCCATGCGTCAGTCTCACAAAACAGGTTATCCCTTGAGCAAAGAGGATTTAATTACAACCTTTTTACCTACTCATAAAATTGTTTCACATTTTTATGTCATTTTGTTTTTATAAAAGTGTTACTTCGTTTAAGAAAATTGAGTTAGATATTATAATGCGAAGATTAAAAATGATTGAACTAAATTAACACTGAGCTTATGAACTAGTACCCTTGATAAGATAACAACTTATATAATCTCTTGTGATCATAAATACATACTTTATGTCTGTAAGGCTAGGGTAAGTAGTAAGTCTGATTGATATATTTTGTGCCGTCTCTTTTGCAACTCCCACAGTGAAATTCCAAATTATATGGGAGTTCAGAATATGTTCCCTTTTAGCATTCCATTTCACTTATCATTTAGTTGCTTTATCTTTCTAAGTAAACTCTTACATGAAAACTGTTCTTTTCTATAATTTTCTTCTATGCACACTTCCATCCGATAAGTATTTATAAAACCCATACACTACATTTAACTTTCCATAGCTTTATGTCATGGAAGTGGGACACGGTACCTGAGCTTAATCCTACCAATAGGTATTCTAAACGCGAAAGTTTGTGAATATGTAAGTGAGTATGTTTGGTGTTCTTTCACGCAAAAAGTACTTAATGGATTTTGATGAAACTTTACAATAACATGCCTTATACATCAGAATAACACATAGGCTACAATTTATAAAAATATAGCTTCGCCTCGTGGAGTTGCCTGCGGTTTTTGTCGTATCGCGGGTAGCTTCAGCTTGTAAGTCTTAATTTTTTGTAATTCTAATTCCTGACACTCTTTATATATTTCAAATTCCAAATGTGATTTTAAGACAGTGAATACAAATATTAAAATATTTCGATCGGTTAAATAAAAAACTCTCCCGTATTTTTATTCTCCGTAAAGCACACCGTTCAGAAATAAAAGACAAAATGCTCTTGACGACCACTAAAACCCACGCAATAATGTACGTTGATACAGGGAAAGTGTTCCAACGTAACGTGGGTGGAAGTAATGAGAAATCGGCTCCGTCTATTTTTGGAATAAAAGATTTTATACAAAAAAGTGGGTTGTATTATAGAATGTTAATTTCCATTCTTAGAATGATTCATAACTTTCTTAAAGTATTCTATTAATATTCTGTATTCTCTTTGTAATAGTACTTAGGTTTATTTTTTAAATTAACGTTTGACTTAGTAATAAGGGCATTACATATATTATGTATGGAATAATACGGTCAACAAAGCTGGTTAGTATTATAATGTGTACCGCATCATCAACTAATAATATTAACTCGACAATGCATACGACGACGAAGTAAAAAACTTATACTTTTCCGCTATATACACCACTTATTATGATAAATAGTAGCCTAGGCCCTTCCTCAAGAATCAAAGTACCTATTTGCCAAATTTCATTAAAATCGGTGCAGCGGTTTAGGCTTAAAAGCGTAACAGACAAACATATATACAGAGTTCTCTAATGTTAATATAATGTTAGGACTCAGCAAAACTTTATCTGGTCTTTCAATTATTACTGTAAGTTTTACCCGACTGTGTCAAAAGGGTAATGTTTTTGAGTGTATGTGTTATGTTTATAATGAAGGTGTAAGCTATAATGTCATCGCTGTAATGTATGTGCGCGCATAATTTCCGACCGACTGCACCAAATTGGATAATTATTTTTGTTTTGAATTCGTTGTTGTTAGGACAGGGTTCGTATAGGACAAAATTAAAAGGTAACGGTAAAAGGAACTTGCAGAATCAACGTCTACATAATTGTCATCTATTATTCCTAGTAGGTACACCTATCTGCGTATGTATGTATGTACTCGTATCTATGTTAGTTGATATGTATTTAGTTATATGTATAGTATGTATTAGTTATTGTATGTATGATTAGCTTTTATATATTATTTGTATTTGATATGTTGCCAGATATGTTTATTTTAATACATTCTTGTTTACAAAATGCACCCACTTCTTGTCTTCTCTGCATCACCCGATGGTTGACTGGTAGAGAATGCCTTAGGCATTAAGTCCGCCAATGCACCTAAAGTGCATGATGTATTAAATAAATAAATAAATAAATAATAATAAATAAAAGGTTTTTTTGTTCGCGACTGTTCACTATATTGAAAGTTCAGGCGAGAATAATTACTAAAACAACTTTATCAGAAATTTTGATAATATTTACCAAAAAGAAGTAGCGGGACGAACTTCGCCGGGTCAGCTAATTATTAATGTATTAAAAGGCCGTCAACGCACATGTGACGCTTCTGGTGTTGCGAGACCAGACGTCTGCTCGTTTACCCCCTATTCGATAAAAAGAAAAAGATAAGCGTATTTTGAAAGTCTGCGTAATATAAATTAATGAAAACATTTTCATATTGTAGAACTCTATTATGCAATAATGCACCTAGAAAACTTATGCGCGGTAAACGGACAGGGTTTATTTAATAATTCTCCATCGTCAAAATTTTTAATAATTCATCAAGACTTGTAACACGCTATAGGTCTTTATCGAGTTTTCTGATTTACAATGCAGATTTTAAACAAAGCAGCGGCGCTGAAATGAATAATGGAAGGCTAGTCTTACAATATTTACAGGCATTGGGAGTATTTAAAAGTTTAATTAGAATTCTATCAACAATATCTATTTGTAAAATACTGGCTGCGGCCCGCGGTGTTATCCTTTCTTTTTAACGCGAAATGCTTTTCGCACCATACCCTTTGTGGGGGAATGATGGGTGTATGTCGGACTCCCGTATAACTCTACCCACTAAGACTCCGCGGCGACCTACCTCGGCATTCGGGAGGAGCTTCAGGAACGCATAAGTGGCTTCTCCGGAGTCCCCCTTGCCGTACCTCACAACTGAGGTAAGCCTTCCTCTTGAGTTATTTTACCTATTGCTGAAAACTGCATTGAAATCTGTTGAGTAGTTTAAAAAATCTAAGCGAAACAGACAGCTGAATCTACTTCATTTTTTATAATATAGTATAGAAGATATGTTTTTTTATTACAGCGGCCATAATGTCCATTAATATATTTTTTAAACTACAATATAAATCAAAGGAACTGTACAGTAAAAACTGCTTGTTTTTTATTATTATGTTACGCTTTTATCTTATAGACACTGAACCGATCATTATTCAATTTGTACACCTTATGGGTACAAAATGGATGAGGAGTACTATTTATCTGAAAAAATACCCAATACCCAAAAGAGGGTAAAACAATTGCAATCTCAGTGAATTCACAGAGTAAAATTATTTAAATATAAATCACATTCGAGACACAGATTCGATCGCATATGAAATACTGTTCTAAATACTAGGTAGATTATGGTCCCTCCTCAATTTAGTCCATATCCGAAAGAAGATTCTCAAATTCAGTTTCGACCTGAGAAATGAGACTCCCTACATTAAATTCGGCAACAAATATTAAATATATTATAGCGATTTCTTGAAAAAAATAACGTTCGACTTATACTCCGGAGATCGTGACATCCAAATGTTTCATTCAAAGTCAAAGTAAGTTACTATGTTAATAATAAAAAAAGCTCATCCAATGGCGTTATGTTAATAACAGACAGGCTTCGAATTGAGCAACATCAAAAATTTGCGTAAGTACTACAGGCGCTTAATATTCAAGCCACCGAGCTAGTATGTAAATAAAATTGTATTAGACTGGCGACGGGTATTTTGGTATTTTCGTCTATGCTACACAATCTTATTTGCGTCGTGATGAATATGAAATATTGTTATATTCTGACACGAACTGTGAAGGTCATTTAAATTAAATTGCTTTCCATTCTGATTCATCAAGATATTTAATGGTCTGGTAAATTGTTAATTGACTTCGTTCTAGACGTTATCATGTAAATCATTGCTAGGCGGCCTTTGAACCTACTAATCAATACAAATATAGTTTTAAGTTACTGGTTATACATACATATTTACAACGGTCTTCTCAAGATTTCGTAAAGGTAGTCGTAGCTATGATGATGTTCCTATCAATCCTTGAAAATAACCGACTACCCGAATAGACACACGATAATATTCGCTATATTTTAACTTTTCGTAGAAGAGAGAAACTATAGGTAGATAGATTACTTCATAGTTTGGTGTATCTTTATTAGAGAGTATTAATTATAAGTTTTAAAAATTGCACACTTTTGATTTTTCCCTTTGATATGACTGCCTCTGTGGCGCAGTGGTAGCGTATGCGACTGCTGTTCTCGAGGTCTCGGGTTGGATTCCCGGGTCGGACCAAATGTTTGTATGATCTACAAATACTTGTTTCGGAGTTTGGGTGTTTTCTATGTATAATATGTATGTATTTACAAAAAAAGAAGTATATATGTATTTATATCAGTTGTCTAGTACCCAATTTTAGATTTTTTTTTCACGTGTGGAAACCCCCTCGGGCCGTAACCCCACCGGGGTTTCCGGCGGGGTGGTGTGTCGGAATCGAACCGACTAAAACCACACTGTGTGCCAACTCTGCACCTGAGAAGGAAGGGGTCCGGGAACTGCAGTTATTAACACGACCGGACCCCTCCCAGCGCCTGCCCGCACTGAAGCGGGCACCGTCTGCTGGTAAAAATCTCAATTTAGGCGACGCACGGCACACGCGTACGTCGCCTCGTCGCGGTTGGCCTGTATTGCGGATGGAGGGGAAAACCCGTCCCGTCCATCCGCGGCCACACTCAGGGCGGCATGAGGCGCGGATCGGGTCCGAGTGTACGTCGTCCTCTCGGGCCTTCCCCGCCGCCTCCTTCTGCGAAATTACGTCTTCGCAGAAGGAAGCGACCGCGGTAAAACTGCGATCGCTACCCGAAGCTACCGTGCCCGGAAAGCACCTGCGTCAGTCGGGAGGAAAGAGTCCCGTGCTGCCGCCCTGCCCACTCGAGGATGACCGGCTGGAGCGCTTCCACGGTGGCAAAACCAGCGCGTGGAGCCTCCAGCCGGGACGACCAACTGGCCATGGTGGCTCGACGAGCGGCTTCACGCCACTCGCGTATCTCTTCGGGCGGAGGACGAAATCCGTTCTCCGCCCGATATTCAGCCGCTCGTCGATAAACGTTCGAAATATTTATTTATTTGGAATCCTATTCCATGCAATCTGCAATAAACTTTATAGACTGGATGATTAAGTTTTAAATTCAAAGTTAAAAAAAAAATCAAAGAAATATATTATTGGAAATTTACATTTTCATCCGATGTTTTGATTAGCTTCTGAAAAATTACTCAAAAAACCCAATAAACATCTATGAAATATATTTAGATGGAAAAAAGTTTTGTGAAACCTTATTTCATCATATCAGCCGCAGGAAGTCCACTGCTGAACGTAGGCCTCCCCCAATGATCTCCACATTGACCGGTTGTTAGCGGCCCGCATCCAACGAGTCCCTGCGATCTTAATCAGGTCGTCCGTCCACCTCGCGGGAGGACTTCCTACGCTGCGTTTGCCGTCACGTGGTCTCCACTCCAGAACCTTAAACCTTATTTATTCATACTTAATTCATTTTGTAATCTAAAACAACGAAACAATAAACTCGGGCTTTCCAATAGTTTTTTATGATCTGAATAACATTCTTTTCAACCAAATCAGTCTTTCTTTGATTTACAGACACCTCAAGGGACTAATGGATATAATCTTTAACAATTTCGTCGGGTTGCGATATCTTTTAGGGTGTTTTAAAAGGCCAACCGTCTGCCTTATTGGATTTCAATGATATGAATGGATCCAATCAGGATGGAATTACTGGCTTCAGTTTGAAAGTGACCCGGTTTCTATTTTCATTACTTCTTTTGTAATCGAGGATACAAATGGATCGATTGTCGAAAAAAATTACCCTCTTAATCATTTTCATTGTGGAAGCCAAATTTAAGGTTGTCTGCCAAACGCGAAAGGTTAAGGGGTACGTGAGATTACTTATTGGATTAGCTCACGTAAAATTAATGTTAAGATAAATGATCTTGACGGTTGGCTGTTGGATGATTCTGTTATGAAATGAAAGTAAAATCTAATTAATGTATGCGAATTAACTGTAATAACATGAAGAAACGGAGAGTTTATAATTTTTTGGTTATAATGTTCCTTAAAATGAAAACTTAATCTAATTTTTTTTCATGGAATATTAATGAATACTTTTAAATATTCTTATTTTGTTCAATAAACTAAACCTTGGTGTATAAATCATCATCATCATGGAGTGCTATCATCAAAATGAAGTTTGGAGGTCAGCAGACGGTATCCCTCGCGATCATGAGCAGGCCTCTTGCAGTTGGTGATATTTTTGCAGACCATTCCAAGACCTGATGTCATCTATCCTCTTCTTTCTTGGTCGACCTGGTGTCTTCCTGCCAGGTATTTTTCCCTCTAAATATATGTATAAATAGCGTTATCTATTTATCTATCCTTTTTTACTTACCCCTATTGTTTAATTATTTATGTAAGTACTATCTGAGTATCACGGTGTAACCCGCGGTTATTGTTGTACCTTTACAACCACGGGTAGCACCGTGGAGTAAAGCTAGTCTAAAACAAAGTAACCTAAGTTACTTCTTATTACATCAGCTATCTGCAGTGAAAGTCCCATCAAAATCAGTCCAGCCGGTCCAGAGATTAGCCGGAACAAACAGACGGACAGAGTTTTTTTTTAATGATTTTTTGATAATTGTTCCTACTGTGTAAACATACAAATGTACTTAGTAACCAACCGGTTATTTTAATGTTACAAATAGACAGTCCAATTTTATTTTATTGTATAGACTATAACGTGAACGATATCACATCCAACATGTGATTTCATATATCACAGATTTAATAATAGATTAAAGGTCTCAACAAGGCTCTACAAAAATATAATTTATTAATCTAACAAAAACATTATTTCAAGAAGATTAAAAACATATAAATTCAATTAAAATTAAAAACATATAAACTCACTATCAGTCTATAGTAGTTCTTTATATTGTTAACCTTACGTTACATCTAGTCCTTCGCAAAACCAGAGATGGGCAAGGCTGGCAGTCTGTCATACAGGCTTGTCCTAGTTTAGACGCCAGTCTCTCACATAGAAACAATGTAATTTGTCTACTGTCTGCTTTCTTTTGTAATGTACTATGTGAGAGAAACAATAAAGTTATTAAATCTATACTAATTATAATCTATGCTAATAATAAAGCTGAAGAGTTTGTTTGTTTGTTTGTTTGAACGCGCTAATCTCAGGAACCGCTGGTCCGATTTGAAAAATTCTTTCTATATATCATGACGCTAATACTAGCAGGAGCGGAGCACCAACGAAGAATGTTTCAAAAACGGGGGAAAATTTTCACGCTACGGGCAATTGAAGACGCAAATGAGGTTGCGTGGGTCAGCTAGTAATTTATATAATATAAATTCAAATTATTAAACAAAAGTTCATGGAATGGCTGCGTTGACTAGAGTACAGAACAAGGAGCTAAAGCTTACAATGGATTAAACACAGTAATGGTGCTAATTCTATTGTTCGAAAACTCTCTAAATTAAACTAAATATCCCTTAAAAATTCTTTTATCATATCAAATAAAGTTCTAAATCTCAAAACATTACGAAAACCAAATATAGTACTCTAAATATAGATCTAAATATATACATACAAAAATTACATTTTAGAAATCTCTTCACTAAAATAAGAGAATAAAAGATAATTTTAGAGAAATTTTAGTCCAGTGACGCCACAACACAACCAATATCTAAACTTGTTGAGTAGACAAACTAAATAGAAACCGCTTATTAAGAGTAAACCTCAGATTTGAATACTTAAGTGTTTAAATTAACGAGAATGTTTATTTGAAACGGTTTAAATGAGGAAAAACTTTGTACTAAGCACAAATAAAATTATATTATAATAATATGCAATTTCGAGAACGATACTGTTAAAATTATATTAACTTACTGTAAGTATAGTCCTGCCAAGGCCGTCGAACGCTGGGTGCCTTAGGGTGGAACGCCGACGACAAGGCAGACCCCGTAAAAGATGGCGCGACGATCTTGACGCCTATAGCAGAGACTGGCCGGAACTGCCCTTGTATAGAGAGAAGTGGCTTGTTGCAGGGGAGGCCTTTGCCCAGCAGTGGGACAACAGGCTCATTAAAAAAAAGTATAGTATAAAATTGTGTGTTTATATGCAAGACATCTGATGGTTTTTGTTATAGTGTTATAGTGAAATAGTACCTAATAACGATTAGTAACAGACACACTCATATAACAAATACTCATTAGAATAAATTTAATATATGGTATCATAAATATCTTCAAAAGGAATGTATTTCTTCGGATTTGGCAATCGACATTTTATGGTCCTCGGATATCCGCGGATATATATCCTATCGGATGTGACATCACTAGTTACTACCCTCTTTGTACACAATCACATTCTCACTGTCAAGATGTACATAATTCATACTAGTTGCGTCCCGCGGTGTTATCCGCAGGATTTGTTGCCTTTGAATAGGATATTGTTCACTATGCCGTTGGTCTTAATTTTGTACTTATATACTTTTTTATACTAAAATAAAGTAGACTAAGTCAATCTCTATAACATCAGATATCTGATAGTGCTAGTTAATTTGAAATTACAAACAGATACATTTTTTTTTTTTGATATTCAGTATTATGAACATGAAATGATTTCGTGTGCCCAATTGATTTATTTAAACAAGGAACACGACTACAACAAAAAGTTGTTCAGGTTATAATATAAAATATGACGTGTACATATTAAATCTACAAAAACGTGTATCAATCTATATGCTAATGAAAGATACACAGTCTGCAGACAGCAGGAATTCTTTAAAATAAAAGTAGCAAGAAAGTTTTAAAACCTGACTTGATATAGCTTATGTCATCCGGGCTATTATTACGAGTCTACTGACACTGTTCAATAGTTTAGGCGCTGGAATATATAAACATGAACCGTGGGAGAGCTATGGTACGGCATGAATGGGTCGGCTCGACCGGAGTGATACAACGGCCTCACAGAAAACCGGTGTGAAATAGCGTTTGCGCTGTGTTTCACCGAGTGAGTGAGGATACCGGAGGACCATACCCCCAACCCCTCCCCCCATCCCCAACCCCTCCCCCCATCCCCTTTCCCATCCCCCAAAGGTCGGCAACGCACTTGTGACGCCTTTGGTGTTGCGGGTGTCCATGGGCGGCGGTAATCGCTTACCATCGGGTGATACGTCTGCTCGTTTGCCCACTATTCAATAAAAATAAAAAAAAATAACATATATACTACTAGCTCCTTCTTCTGGACCGCTTCAACGGAGAGCGACTCGAATCTTCGATTGACAAGAACTTCCAATTCAGCTAGACTGTATGGCGCTGCGTAGAGATGTGGCTTCGCTATGCATCTTCCACAACATTTACTATGCTCCGAGGAATTGTTCGGAACGATACCTGCTCCCTCTTTCCGCCATCGTCCTACGCGACAGAAATTTCATACCCATAATCTACGTGGTTGAGTCTACAATACACTGCCAAAACTATTACCTATTATTATTTTGCCGTAATCGGATAAAAACAAGTTAAGGTGTTTGTTCACAATGACTGCATTGTGACCCAACACTCCTGAATAATGGAGGTCATAATGAAGACGTTCGTATCGTAATTGCTCCCTTGTGTGTTCATATCTTTCTTTCTGTTAGTATTACGTTTGATGTCAAAGCTCCATTATCGCAGGTGGAGATTCTAATATAGAAGAAAAAGCTAATTGTTAAGCTTTATGTAATAAAGTAAGAATTACCATTTACATTTTGAAGTGAAAACTTCTTTTGGTGCGACAAGCACTTTTTGGGTGAACAAAAATCATGCAACACGCGTCTACTATACTATATACTATACTATGTATATTTGTGTACTTTTTGGATGAAAAAATCTTGAAACTCGCGTCATGATCACGACACGCCTCGCATAAACTATTTTTATAGTTTTAAGTTTTCTCTTCTCTCTGCAGTCCTCATCACAGAGATGTGTACGTTACATTTATATCTGGAGAATTAGTGTAAACAGCCTGTGCAGTTAAAAAGTTTGTGATATTTTACTATATACATATTGTACGAAACCCAATACGACAAGAAGATGGAAATAGAAATATTAATGTGTGTTCCAAATAAAAATGATTTTAATAAAGCCTTACAAAGTGCCATAGTAACCACTACTCTTAGATTCTGCGTATGGTTTCCATCAGGCAGAATTGAGTCACTCTGGTTGGCTCATATATTTATTATTAAAATAATTTTAATTCGTAACAAAATTCGATCAAACAAAAATGGTGCGAAGTACCTCCCTCCACCTCTTCTTTCTTCTAGTTTCAAACAAATATTCTATTCTATAAAAGGTCGTTAAACCGTGTTCTATATCGGTAACAACGGTTGAACATAAGGTCTAACACTAATTGAGCACGTTTCACAAACAACTTTGTATATCCAAATTATCTTTTATTCGGACAAATTTACCGGCGATTTGTGAATTTACTTTGTGGACTTACAAATACGACTTACAAAGAATAATGGGATGGTAATAAAAAAGTTTTATATGTATATATCTTCCTAGTCTTTATTATTCACAAAATAATTTAGTGTCGGCTACAAGCTCAACCGATTGTACCTGAATATCAAATTTTACACGGAGCGACTGGTATCGGCATTCGAAGGTTGAACTATTTGTTAATATATTTAAGGCGTCCTCAATAAGCGCAAGCCTGGGGGTGACAGATGAGGCCAGATCCCACGCACCTATGGAACGTTCGTGCCCCGGGGGATAGTAGGGGGCCATCTACAAACCTTAGGTGGCCCGAAGTACTTCGGGGTTCCAGGGATTTCCTTTCTAGGGTGCACCTGGTTCCCCGGTTTCTTGTACCCAAGACGGCGTGCATTTTTAGCCGGTTCGAGCCCGACATGCCTGCATGAATGCATCAGGGTTTGTTTCCACACGCGAAAAAAAAGTGTATTGGAGGGCACTGACTTTCTTAAGATTTATGTGTATTATGTGTAATATATATCCTCGTATTTTCCAAACAATCAAAGTGCTATTAGCTAACTGTGTACTGTAAACAAAGTTACGAATAATAAATTTACAAAAGAAGCAGCAAAATAAACGCTTTAGGAATAAATTGCCTTCTGGCTTTGTGTATAAATTACATACATGCCAATAGTCGCCGTAAAGATCAGGAATATAACAATAGCTCTAACTAGTATGCGAATTTCTAGCACATACACCCGGTACCAACACACGACAGGAGAGTGTAGTGCAAGAATTCTAGACCAGTCGTCTAAAATTGTACATTTCTATATGTTTATTGAAATTTATAACATTACAACAATCGTGACCTCGCAGAACAAATGCACACTACTCGAATGATATACTAATTGTTCGCTCGAACTAGAATAGTTTATCTCTAGCGATCATTAAGGAGTATTTATTTGAAAAGCATAAATAGTGGCGTCAATATTTATCGTAAGACAGAAATAAATTTTATCATTAAGACATAATATTATTACTGATTAATATTAAATTATAACATTGGATGTTCAAATAAACGTAGGTTATTCACATTTTCGTAGTGGAAGAAAGTCACACTATAAACTCAATTTCTTTCCATAATATAAAGTGCGGAACATTTCAATGTGTATGGTTAATATTTGCTAAACAAAGTAGTATCTGAATACACCATATCTTTATTGCCCCTTTAAAATTTCTAAATACATTTAGGATATGTGATCTTACCCATGTACATACTAATATTATAAATTCGAAAGTAACCGTCTGTCTAACTGTTGAACTGCACGGTTGGCCGAGTGGTGTCAGCGGTCGCCATGCCGCTTGCTACTGCGCCAAGTGTCGTGGGTTCAAATCCCACGCGGTACCTACAACACTTTGTGTGATCCACGAATTGTTGTCCCGAGTCTGGATGTTCTTTGTGTCCGTTTCATGTATGTTTGTAAAGTCCCCCACGACACAGGATGTTTATTCCTAATGTGGGAGTTGTCTTTTTTTAAAAAAAAAAAACTGTTACGCTTTTAATTTGAATTTTAAACAAAGAAATAAAACTGTGTGCTGCGATAACCGACAAACACACGGGCGAAGCCACAGGTAAAAAAAAATATTAAAAAAAAATCGAACATGTATTATTTCTTTGTTAGTTTTACAATAACCACTGTACTTGAATTTATACTAGGAAGGGCATAGAAAATGAACAAATCCAAATCCATTTTTGTTACAAGTGACGTTGGATATATTTATTATATGAGTAAATGGACGTAAAATTGAAACCTTACTTTGCAGTTTAGACACACGTTAGAAAACGTTTTCGTTAAAACTCTGCAGCTCAACTTTTTATTCAGTTCATCTCTGGAGACGCCTTATCTCTTTGTTTTATTATCTAAACATTACACGCACTGTTAAAGCTTATTTTAAGTATGAATTCATGTTCCGTAATTTAAAACCTTCTAACTGAAATCCCTTTGTTTTAGGACGTGCCCGTGGAGCAACTGGAAAATCTCAAAAATGGTGAGTTTATTAATATCTTGTTATGTTAACATTAAGGTGGGTTTGTAATTATGTATTTTACATAAATTTAAATGGTGCTCGAAATTGTTTATTCAGTATTATTTTTCTGACAATTTGTTTAATTAAGTATTGTAATACAAACAGCTATACAATAATAAACTTTTTATCAAAAACTAAATCACCGAATTTTAAGAAGAAGGCCACATGAAAGGCGAGATTGTTAAAATTGTTGAAACCTAAATATATCTATGATAAATCTGTCCGTATGATTAGATCTCTTTAAAATATTTGTTTATGTCTTTAATTGGAAATACTTACAGTAGCCAAACATATACAAATAAATAATCAAAATAATAAATTGATTGTTATTTCTCTCTCACGCAGAATAGTTAACAGAAATTAATTTAACTACCTCGGTGGCGTAGTGGTAGCGTATGCGACTGCTAAGCTTGAGGTCTCGGGTTCGATTCCCGGGTCGGACCAAATGTTTGTATCTGCAAATATTTGTTTCGGAGTTTGGGTGTTTTCTATGTATAATATGTATGTATTTACAAAAAAAAAGTATATAAGTTGTCTAGTACCCATAACACAAGCTCTGCTTAGCTTGGGACTAGATGGCGTTGTGTGTTAGATGTCCGGAATATTTATTTATTTAAATCAGTTCACAAATTTAGTGTTACATAATCGAGTGGGTAAATCTGTGAAGACAAGTTCTTCTAGTGCAGATATGTATGGTATGTAATTTATGATAAATTCCTTTGATCAGACACGCAACCTTATCTTTTAACTGATCCCATGACCATCAAGCACTGTGTAACTTGTTCAACAAACGTCATTAGAGGATGCGCTTCTCCTTACGTGAGTCAAGATTTTCCACGACGGGAGTGAACAGATGGAAGAAGTTGTAAAGCTCAAAGCTACGTTGCAAGTGATTGCACTTCTGTACAAAGTACACACGACTGAACGTCACAGTTACATTTCCGATATATACAAAGCTCTTCTAATTTATTATACTCGTATATTGAATAAACATCTATTGTGAATTTCATCTTCTACGTTGGGAAAATTTCACGCACTAAAAATTTGCAGTACTATTTAATTAGGGGGGAGGGGGAGGGGATTTTTACCGTGGGAGAGCTATGCTTCGGCATGAATGGGTCAGCTCGACCGGAGTGATACCACGGCCTCACAGAAAACCGGTGTGAAATAGCGTTTGCGCTGTGTTTCACCGAGTGAGTGAGGATACCGGAGGCCCATACCCCAACCCCTCCCCCCATCCCCTTTCCCATCCTCCAAAGGTCGGCAACGCACTTGTGACGCCTTTGATGTTGCGAGTGTCCATGGGCGGCGGTAATCGCTTACCATCAGGTGATACGTCTGCTCGTTTGCCAACTATTCAATAAAAAAAAAAAAAAAAAATCAAGTAAACAGCTAAAATAATTAAGGAGTGTCTACATTCAAATACAGAACGGTATAAAGAACTAAATGGCATGTTCTTTTGGCCAATGAACACAAAGTCAAATTGCTATAAATCCAAACACCAACATAAGTTTCAAAGTACCTTTTTCTGACTGTTACGCTTTCACATCTAAACCACTGAACCTCTTTGGATTAATTAAAGGATTAGGCTACTATTTACCGCAATAACCGACGTACGATACGATGACGTCATAAAAGCTAGTTAAATTTGAAGTTTCATAATGAAAATAAGTAATACTATTTTTACACCAGTAAATTGCATATACACCTTCATCACCAGGTCATAAAGCTACTTGGGCACGCCGTTATTGAGGCGGTAAGACCCGTTATGGAGGATTGGCTCGAAAAGGCGTCACGGGACCCTCTCATACCGGCTGACGCAGGTGGTCACTGGGAAAGTATGCTTCGGAGATCACCTGTGTCTGATCCGCAAGGAGCCAACGCCTGAGTGCCACCACTGCGATGGCCAGACCGTGGACACGGCGCTCCACACGCTGGCAGAATGTCCGGCGTGGGGAGAGCCGAGGCGTGATCTCGTGGCAGCCATCGGGGTGGTGGGGGGTCTCTCTCGCTCGGTAACATGAGGAAAAAAAAGGTCATAAAGCTACTATTAAATAGTAACTAAACAAACCAAGAGTTTGCTCAACACAGTTGTGATTTCTTCGCCAAAGCGGCAAAGTAATAAAGATAAATGGCGAAGCACAAAGTAGCAGTTGAAGCGTTATTAATGCTTTGAATAACACCGTGTTCAGGAAACTAACTGGAGTATGCAAGTTTCTCGCCAACTCCTTTCTTAATCCGTCTTAACATTTACTTGAATCCTTGTGTTTTGTTAGTAAAATCATTGAATATTACTTTGTTTCCACTCTTGTGTAGATAAAGTTAAAAAACAAATGCTAACCCGCCTAACGGCAGAATAATAACGTTCATCAACATTCTAAAACAAAATTATCTTTTGGATTAATTTCATAGTATTCTTTATTTCATCATCATCATCATCATCATGTCAGCCGAAAGACGTCCACTGCTGGACATAGGCCTCCCCCAAGGCTTCCCACAACAACCGGTCCGGTGCTGCTCGCATCCAACAGACTCCTGCGACCTTAACCAGGTCGTCCCCAATGTGCCCTGCCCACTGCCACTTAAGCCTGGCAATTCTACGGGCAATGTCGGTGACCTTTGTTCGTCTGCGGATCTTCTCATTCCTGATTTGATCACGCAGAGAAACTCCGAGCATTGACCTCTCCATTGCTCTTTGTACAACTTTGAGCCTTCTTATCAGGCCCATTGTGAGTGACCACGTCTCTGTACCATAAGTCGTCACTGGCAACACACACTGGTCAAAAACTTTCGTCTTATTCTTATTCTTGATTTACTGAACTTTTATAATACTGCACATCAGCTGACAAGTACTAGAAATCTATATAAGTTCAAAGTTATATACAGTTTCGATCTTAAATACTTATTACATATATTCTTTATAATTCTTCAATCACTACATACACGTCACACAATAGGTAAACATACCTAGTATTAAAGCTTTGTTAAGTCTCTTACACATATGCATTTATTTACAAAACCTTTATCAATACATTACTTTAAATGTTATTTATAAAAACAAATTTTAAACACAATTATGCTCAAAAGAATTTCATTTGTAAAATATGGATTTAGAAATAAAATTTTATAAAAATTCGTTTTACTTTCTGTGATATAAACGTATATGTTAAAATTTACAATGCTATTTGATTTTTCTTAAGCGCATTAATGTCAAATCAGAATGATTACTATAAGTCTGACTGCACGGTTGGCCTAGTGGTTTAAACGTTCACTACTGCGCCAAGTGCCGTGGGTTCAAATCCCACGTGGGACATCACTTTGTGTGATCCACAAAGTGTTGTCCTGAGTCTGGGTGTTATTTGTGTTCGTTACATGTATGTTTGTAAAGTCCCCCGCGACACAGGATGTATATTCCTAATGCGGGAGTTGTCTTTATTAAAAAAAAAAAAAAAAAAAGTCTCACTTGTTAAATGTACGTAAAGGAACACATAAGATTCCTTTTACTTATTGTTAAATTATTAAATTAAATAAAAACAAAATGGTGTAATTGTAAAAAGAGAGACAATAAAACTTTAAATGTCATTTCTTTGTTTTACAGGTAATATTTTTTCTTCTTCTTCTTCGTCCGGCCTTTTCCCGTTTCTAATCGGGGTGGGCTCTCCTTATCCTTTTTCTCCAGAGACATCTGTTCTGGGTCGTCGTAGGGTCCACCTTATCTTCCTCGAGGTCTTTTTTAATAGTCGACATCCATGTAGATCGGGGTCTGCCACGTCCTCTTGGTCCCGACTCCAGTTGCAGCACCTTTTTGGTCATGTGTTCGTCAGATCGACGCATGACGTGACCGTACCACCTCAAACGCATCTCTTTGAGCTTCTCCGGTATTGGTCTCACTTTGAAGCTGCCTCTGATGTACACATTCGGCACTTTGTCTAGAAGTGAGACGCCTGCGGACCATCTAAGCATTCGCATTTCGTTAACATGCACTTTGTTTACCTGTGCTTTTGTCATTGGCCAGCACTCTGCACCATAGGTCATTGCTGGCCGTACTGCGGTTTTATAGACCTTGCCTTTGATTTTTATTGGCATTTGTGAATCGCAGAGTACACCCGTAAGGTCTCTCCACTTTTGCCAGCCCGTGTTGGTGCGATGCGTAATGTCAGCGTCTATGTTGCCATCGCTAGAGATTAAACTGCCGAGGTATTTGAAGTGGTCAACGGTCTTTAGAGTGGCGTTTTGGAGAGTGATGGTTTGGCTGACGTCGCTGCCTGAGAAATTGCAGTGCATGTGTTCTGTCTTTGTTCTGTTTATCCTCAAGCCAGCGGTTTCCAGAGCCGATCTCCACTTCTCCAAAACTGCTTGCAAAGCCACCAAGTCCTCATCGATCAAGACGATGTCATCTGCGTACAGGATATCCCAAGGTACAGGACGTTGTAGGTTGGCTGTCAGATAGTTCATCACTATGTTAAACAGTAATGGACTAAGTGCCGATCCTTGGTGTACTCCCACCTGCACCTGAAACTCCTCACTTAATCCCACGGGGCATCGTACTTGGGTTGTCGCTCCGGCGTACATATCTCTGATGAGTTCTATGTAACACTCGGGAAGCTTCTGGGAGCGCAATGCTTGCCAAATCAGTGGTCTCGGGACTCGATCGAATGCCTTTTCGAGGTCGATGAACACCATATGAAGGTCGCTCTTTCTGGTTTTGTATGTCTCCATCAAGATCCTGATCGTGTGTATTGCATCAGTGGTAGACCTTCCGGGCACAAATCCGCATTGGTTTTCTGTGATGATTGTTAGTCTCCGTATTCTTTCATTGAAAACTCTCTCCCATATTTTGAATGTGTGCGAGATAAGCTTGACTGCCCGGTAGTTACTGCATTGTCTGATGTCACCTTTGTTTTTATAAAATGGTACCAGGTAGCTCTTTCTCCACGCGTCAGGGATGCCTTCTCGATGGATTTTATTAAATATGGTGCGTAGAAAATGTGCGCCTACATTTCCAAGAGCCTTCCACAATTCAGCAGGGATGTCATCTGGTCCTGTGGCCTTGTTGTTGGCCATCTTACCTACGGATGTTTTTACGGATGTTTATACCTCCATAGCCGTTATCTCCTCCCAGGGGCCTTCAGTTGGTGATAATTCTGGTATGGGCTCGTAAGAATACGTTTCGTTGGATAGCTGTGAGTAGTATTCATGCCACCTCTTTTTTATATCCTCGTTTGCAGTGAGAAGATTGCCTTGGAGATCTCTGATGTATTTGGTCACTGATGTGTCTTGTGTGTCGCGGTGTCTTTGTTTAGCAATCTTGAAAAGCTCTTTGTCATTTGTGGCGTTATTCAGTTTGGTGTATAGGTTTTCTCTATTAAATCTGGTATGGGCTCTAGCACATGCCACTGCTCGCTTTGCTTCTTTTTTTGCACACCAGTAAGCCTGCTTTTCTTCATCACTGCCAGTCTGTTGCCAGATCTTAAAACAGGTCTTCTTCAATTGTATTTTTTCCTGTATTTCTGGTTTCCAGAAAGATGGGTCTTTGTCTTGTCGCGCTACACCGTTGGACACACCAAAGTGTGTTGAGCTCCTTTCCATGCAGAACTTGTGGAAGTCGTTCCAGATGTCATTAATGTTTTTGTCCATGTCAGGTAATATTTATTATATGTTATTATTTCTCTTATTTATTGAGTTGTGTGATTTGTGTTTAGGTAAATAATTAATAAATAAAAAACTTTGTTTTACAGAGAAACACTTTATTTTACTTGTCGGATGCCCACAAAAGAATTATAAAGACAAATAGTCATATGTATTGTTACAAATATCTTCTCTATAAAAAATCTATATTGCTTGATAGTGTCACACACCTTCACACATACACATTCTGACTAACAGCTAAAATATACTGCAAACACAAACCTCACACACATACACCCACACCCATACATACACCCACATCCACACATGGTATATGTGTATGTGCGGTGATGGACACCCATATATAAGCATATGTAACTAAACAAACTTACTGTGTCCACTATTGCATTGTAAAAATTGTTTTTGGAAGGTAACTGATTCCTAACACACAGCTAACGCTATTTTGGGAGTCAGGGCTATACAGAGTAATATGATAATGTAATCCTTTCTGTTTGTTAAATAATAATTATTATTATGATTATTTTTAAAATAAAATGTACAAAATAAATTCGATGATGTGTGATGTTCGATTATTTCTTTTTTGGAACGAAGTTTTGGAACGAAGTTCCTTATAGCGCGTTGTGAAAGGGGGCTAGACGGAAAAATTGTCACGACACAATTTGTTGTCACTACACTTTTTGTTGTCACGACACAATTTGTTATCACGACACTTTTTGTTGTCACGACACTTTTTGCTATTTTAAATTTTATTTGTTATTAGTTTATTTTTCATTGCTTGATTCACTATTTTTGTTATGGGAACGAAGTCTTAATATTTTTTTATTAAGAAAATATTGTTTTGTTATTATTTTTTAAAGAATTGGTGAAAAACATTTTTCAATTTTATATATAGCGCCATCTTTAGAATAGAAACTGAACTTACATTTACGTGTTATAGTTGTCGTTGCCAGTAGTTTAATATTAATAATATAGATGTCGCTGTAAATTAATGATTTTTAAAATTATGTATATGAAATATAAATACAAAATATATCAATAAATAAATTTAGCAATGAACTACGATAGGCTGGTAACGACACTTTTTGTTAAAGTAAGCTATTGTAAGCCGTGCGGCGTGCGCATGTTTCTCTGTCTGTCTCTCTCTCTGTCTCTATCTCTCTTATAGAAAGCAAGCCAGATATTTTCGTTTCGTCTTTCTATTTCGAACTTCGTTCCATCCGGGTGTCCCTTGACACCTCTCAAGTTTTTTCTTTTTCTTTTATTTGTAAGGCGGTAACTCAAATAAGTATTTTAGTGAATTATAGTCTATATTGTTACATCAGCCTATCTCTCAATAGCTTAATGGTAGTGTTAGATTACATTGGCTGCGATATCCACCTGAGACTATGATGTGAGGTATTATAATAATTATCAGTTTGGCAATAAATGAGATTAAAAGGTGATCTGTTATTACCCAAATTTATTAATTTATATAACATGGGCCTATATTCCGATAAATCACAATAAGCCGGTAAAAATACCGTTACAAAGATTCAAAGAATATTGAACACAAGTCGTGTAACTTTTCTAATACAAATTAATGTTTAAATATATCGACTGTGTGTTGGGCACACACTGGTGACTTAATTATCATAATACACTTTATTTTAGATTGTTGTACTTGAGCGATTGAGCTTTGCTCGGTATTTTTTTATAAATTTTCGCTTACTTCGCTTTCGGACTTATCGCTTCCGAAACCCCCTATTTACTTAATTTCATAAAAATCATTTAAGCCGTTTCCGAGATACTCGCAATCAAAGCTACAAGGAATATTATAATAACTACAGGCAGAAGTTGGAGAATGTTATTTATTTTTTTGCTAAAAAAAACTCATTGGATTTAGATTTCATTTGAGTCTTCATAAGTTGGTTAAGTTAGAGGGTTCGGTGTAAACATTCGAATCAAACTTAAATCCACTCATGGATTTTAATTGTATAATTGGAAAACGAAACCAACTGTGAAATGGTAATGCTGATACCAATCCACACTTATTATAAATGCGAAAGTAACTATGTCCGTCTGTCCTGCTCTCAAGGCCAAACCGCAGCACCGATTTCAATTAAATTTGGCATGGAGATACTTTGATTCTTGAGGAAGGACATAGACAACTCTATGCTGTGATGACAGATAAAAACAGGGGCGGAGACCCTATAAGAACGCTCACTTTTCAAGCTTTATTCTATCTGAATTCCATAACGTCTAGCCATCTGTGCTATCTTTATTTGTACACGACACGGTGTTAAAGATTTACAAGAGAGTACATACAATGTCAGAGACAATGTATAATGATACAAAATAAACCTATTGAAATTATATAATTGTACTGGAACAAAGACATTAACCGAGAGGATCTCTTTATTTGTACTTCAACCACTCCCTAGAGAACGTTTTCAGTTTATTCACACCATTTAAATTACAGTACTATTCCACTACTCTCAGCTATAAATAGCTTTCTATTTTCATTACACAACAGTCGCCTTCTCCGCCCTTATATTGAAACCTACTACAGGTTTCAATAAGCCTTTATTTGTGCAAAGATTTATTTGGTTCCACAAGACCATATTATTATTGAAGCTTTAGTTATACCGTTTGTGAATGATTGAGGTTTTATATACATAAAGGAGTGAGGTTAATTTTAGATTAGATAAATGTTATTGATTAAATCCAAAATTGTGGGAATACAGAATGTTATTTTGAATATCAGCAATTTGAAAAAGTTCTTTCAGTGTTGTATAGTTAATTTATTCAGGAAGGCTATATACGAGTATATCATCACGCTAAGACCAATAGGAGCGGAGCACTAATGAAGAATGTTACAAAAACCGGGGAAAAATATTACACTACGGGCAATAAGAGACGTAAAGGAGGTTGCGTGGGTCAGATAGTTCATTTATATTTCTAACGACAGGAGTTATTTTTAGTTCATGCTACAGAAATGATGATGATTTGAAAATATACGATTAATAATATCACAAGGACTAAATTGTAGTAAATGTAGTAGGAATATAATGTAGTAAGGAGAATGGTTCAGGTCTTCAATTGCCCTTTGAACCACTTCGATTAGTCTTGCTTTATTCAATAGCTAAGATCTTCTAGTTAAACACATAGGAAACAGAGCTGATTGAGACTTATAAATTACAAATATACTAAATAAAAACAGAACTACCCAAGACATTAATTATTGTCTTTTGTTGACCCGAATTATATTTGAATTGTAACTTTGTACTTTTTTTACATGAGACTTTCTAAAGTTGTATGTTTACTAATGTTATGATTTTGTCACTATACATTGCCTTTATTTCTACTATTCTACACTAATCTGAATCTCAGAAACGTCTCCAACGATTTTTATGAATTTCAGTATGCAGGTGGTTTTAGTGGCGAAAAATCAATATAGATAGAATTCATTCTTAGAAAATATACCAAAAGAATACAAAGCAAAGCTTATCCAGATACTTTATGATAAATCGTACTAAGAAATCTTTGTGAAACATGTGAAATCAAGAGAAGTTTCATAATTTACTTGGTTATCCTACATAAGGTCTAATCGATATCTAATACATTTGCGCTCATAGTGAATGTTGCATTATTTCATAAGTATACCGGTTACAATAGGCAAACTCACTTGAATTGAAATGACTGCCTGTCGTACTGTGTCAACAAAATAGGGTACTGTACTGATAATTAATAATCGGTACGATAAAAACAAAGTACGCAACACATGTGTACACGTATAAGTAAACAGAATCGTCAGTTTAAATTATTTTGCTTTTATCTAAAAAAATTTTTTTTTTTAATATAATCCTACTTCAAAATACATTTTCATTTATCATCATTATCATTGACAACTTTTAATAGTCCACTGCTAGACATAGTAATAACCTTAGAAAGCAGGTTTAGGCCTAGAGGCCCATCCCACAATGGCTAGACGGTTTGGTACAGAGTTTTTACAAGTTTTCCTCCTCTTTGCATTGCTTTTGTCCTGTATAGGACACCTGTTACATGGATAGGGGTGCTGACACCATGTATTCTTAATCCGTCTAAACACGGAGAACAATTTCGTACGCTTCGTCCTCTAGGATCCTTTGATACTTCGGGGGATTCATTTCAAATTTTGACCCACACTGATTCCTTTAGGGATTAAATAGAAACAACAACAAAAAGATCTTCTAAGAGATCACTGTGTATAAAATCTATAGATAAATCACCTAGGGGATTTAAGTAGGAGATCCTAGTAAACGGTGCCATTTCCTTACTATACCACATTCCATACCGATATTTGTGAAACTAACGCTCATATTTACCTACTATTCGAAGGATCCCTTCTACGTTCTAGTAACTTCACATGCGGTTTCGCCACAGTCCACCAATCTTCTGTAGGTACATACAATTACTCATATGTTCCCAATCCTAACTAGGTTAATGGCTGCATGTAAACATATCCTTCCAACGCATGATTAAACGGACCAACATTAATGTTATACTGGATAACAGGCTACATTAATCAAAACATTGTTTATGGGTTTAGCTGACGCTTTATGAAGTAGTATATCAAGTATGTCGAAGGTTGTGTGGAGTATGTTGTCGCTTTAATGTCACTGTAATCTTGTGGTGGCGGTAAATTAGCTTGCCTTTCTGTGACTGAGTGTATAATGATGGTCCTGGTGATGGTAGACAAATAAAAAGCGGACTGTATTTTGCGCTGGTTTGTAATGTTTACAAATATACAAGGTTGAACAGAGTAGTGATCCCGAACAATATGTTGAGGCGAGTGTCGTTAACACGATGTATTGGGACCCGCTGCGCCCGCGCCCCCGCTTCTTCTTGCGTCCCAGCCACCTAGCCGTCCCACCGCGATGTCGAGGGTTGAGATTCGATTCTCGACACTGAGTATTGCTTACTTTGAAGACTATATAAAGGGTTTACGTTCAAAATAATTGCGACTTTAAGCACATGGTATTTAAGAAATCGTGCAAAAGATCGAGTGTGTTTCTTAAACATACATTGGTACAATAGTTTCTTAATGGCTGTACCACAACGGTATGGGTCACTGTTATGGGTATACTAAACTCCACTGAACCTACTTCACTACATTTCTTAATGATAATTTGCGTAAAATCAATGCAGAGCTAAATAAAGCAGGAAAAAATGTTGAAATACACTTCAAATTTTTATTATTATAAAAGACTTATTATTTTAAATCCCTGACATAAATCGTATAGAAACAAATAGCTAGTCAAGATTAATAAAATCTGTATTTATTATATGTTATTTCTTCGCAAAAAGATTTAAGTATTAGGGTTTTATGAAATTTCGGAGAGAATATTGCATAATTTTAATAAATTTAAGAGTTAACTTTATTTGTACAAGTAAAACGACTTTGGTATTATTTTAGAATTATATGTAACGTTGTTAATGTAGCATTGAATAAACTGGTTAAACATTGATTCAAGGTGCAAAAAATTATACTGGAAAATAAACCAGACTGCTTGCCATTGCCATCACAGTAACAAATACATTCGCATTTATTTTATTACTAAGGATATGCTTTACGATAGCTACCGAAACGCCGCCAATTTTATGTTTTTTTATAATTTTTATGGACTCTGTGTTTATTTATAAATACATAATCTCTTTAATATGAACATAAACCCGAGGTCGTTTAGGCCTCCTTTCATCTGAATTGAACGATTAATTGTATTAAATTGTATTACAGCGGAGTCCGGCAAGAGCGAGTTGAGCAGCTCACACATGGAATATCACAGACTGGGTGAGTGTTCAACGTTCATAATCTAGTTAACTCGCTGAGAACAAATTGCGTTAAGGATTGAACGCATTCAGAGACTCGATTAGTACTTGCTGACTGTGTTAATTACCTAAGTTTGATGCCATTTATAAAGGCTACCAAGTATAGACTCTTCTGATAATTTTATTTAAAGTCGGTCCTATTTCTAACATTGGTTGGTTTTTTTTAATCTGACCTCTTGTCTAATGCTTATTGTAATCCGTAATGTAAGCATTTTCATAAAGAATAAAAGAAAAGTCTCCAGTATCGGAAAGCAGAAAGATTGCTCTAGACACCACGTTGCAAAAAACGCAGAACAAAAGAAATACGAAATTAAATATCTAGCCAAAAATAAAAATTGTTATGATATGTTTTGAGCTGTATTGGTGTGTGGGTGTGCTACTATTATTTAAATAGAATAGCTATTTCTATATTCTTTTGCATCGAATGGCCGTAGAAGCTAATAATAAAAAGGTAGAAAATGAAAATAAGATTAAATATTTGTTGGTATTTGTATTTAAGTTTTATTATTTACTCGCTGATCCACGCAAACTCGTTTACGTCTCTTATTGCCCGCAGTGTAATATTTTTCCCCGGTTTTTGTTGACAGCTGAAGAGTTTGTTTGTTTGAACGCGCTAATCTCAGGAACTAGTGACCTGATTTTAAATATATCTTTCAGTGTTAGATAACCCATTTATTAAGGAAGTCTATATAGGCTGTAGCACCAATGAAGAGTGTTACAAAAACGAGGGAAAATTATTACGCTACGGGCAATAGAAGGCGTAAACGTGGTTGCGTGGGTCATAAACACATCATCACACTTGCATTAGTTGAAATCTTCTCAACACGAGTATTTCATTCGCTTTCTAAACTACGTATATATTCATTACAAACCTGTGTTAGAAAAATTTTCAATCACGAATTAGACGGATGGATGCTATAGATCACCGTGTGTTCAAGCCTCGTCACATCCCACACAAGGGATACAAAGAGATTGATTAGTTCTATTTTTGGCAACAATACTAAAGCTCTAAGAAAATTTATGAGGGATCGTTTTTGTAATAAATAGGTCACATAAGAAATCTTCCTTCTTCAAAATATTTGTAATGGATAGGAGACATTTAATTTCGCGATTTTGTGCGTTAAATTTTTGTTTAAAAACATCTATTAGGAATAAACATCCTGTGTCGCGGGGAACTTTACAAACTTACATGAAATGAACACAAACAAAACCTAGACTTGAACCACAACTTGTAGATCACACAAAGTTTTGTGCCATGTGGAATTTGAACCCACAACACTTAGCGCAGTAGAAAGCATTGTGGCAATCGCTTACTTAAACCACTAGGCCAACCGTGCAGTCTAAGGATGTTAGATAAAATCCATACTTATATTATAAATGCGAAAGTAACTCTATCTGTTTGTCTGTCTGTCCTGTTTCCACGGCCAAACCGCTGCAACGATTTCGATTAAATTTGGCATAGAGATACTATAATTCTTGAGGAAGGACATAGGCTACTCTTTGTTGCGATAACCGACAAAAATGCGAGCTGAGCCGCATTCAAAAGCTAGTCTTATGACATTTATATTGTCGTAGATATATTTATCATCATCAACATCCTTTTAACACTAGAACGACGGGAAAATCTATCTACCTACAAAGACGGCGACCGATCAAATGACTCCCCCAATTTATTTAATCTTTTTTTTAAATTTAAGTGCTAAAAATGGTAGCTATAGTAATAACACAGAGTATTATGTATGATAATTATATTAATTTATGTACAATTTTTACATTTTAACATTTTGTTTTTGTTACAAGAGCCGCAAAGTGGCTTTTTGCAAGTGTCGCATAATTTATTTGTTTTATTTTTGCACTTTTGTATATAACACTCTCGCCTTTTCCGAATTTCCGGATTTTGAGAAGATCGAGAAGTAGAAGGTGTGGACTCTTCGGGCAAGGGATCAGTTTCAGAGGGTCTCGGTTCGATTTCTACTTTGCCGCTAAGTTCACTTGCTAAATTTAGTATGAAATTCCTTCGTTTTATGTTGGTACCTGACATTTTTTTATACAAAATGAAGGAATTTATACCTGCAAGGTCTAAGATATTGAAAAATACCTGTACAGGCCACCTTCGAGATGCCGCTTTGACACTATATTTTTTTGCCATCTGGTCAGCCACATCCACGCCGTACTTGGTAGCATTGTAAAAAATCACAGTTTCTGGTTTTTTCTTAGGATGATTAGCATCTATATCAACATTTTCATGTAACGTGCTGAGCAATAAAACGTTCTTGTTTCGTTTTCCTTGATAAATTGTAAGGGTACATGTATTACATTTCAGAATTTTTGTTTCAAACAAAGTCATATGAAGTGATTTGACGGAAGGCGGAACCTCTCGTCGTGCCCTGTTCAAAGTTCCTACAATGGTTGTGCGTTTTGCAAGCAAGTTATTCGCCAAGCTCAACGATGTAAAAAAGTTATCAGTGGTTACATTTCGACCAGCATTTGCAAAAGGTTCCACTAGACGCATTACTACGGATTCACCGAGGCTTTGGTTTTGTGGCCTGCTTTCGTCCTTTCCTAAGTAAGGAAAGCCATTGAGCACAAACTTTGAATCTACATCAACACAAAGCCAAAATTTTATTCCAAACTTATCAGGCTTGTTAGCAATGTATTGAAGAAACCTGCATCTAACCTTAGTAGAAAACAGTTGCTCGTCTACTGTAACGTTTTCTCCTGGCTTGTAGCAAGATAAGCAGTTCTCAATGAATTTCTTCCAAACGTCTGATATTAGTGCAAATTTGTCTTGTTGAAGTCGTAAACTTCTCTCAGATCTGTGATCAAATCGCAAAAACTTCATTATTTCTTTGAATCTGTCACGAGGCATAACTTTTGAAAAAAAATGTATTCCCCATGTTTTACTCCACAACTCATTTACTGGAATATTTTTTGCTCCGTATGCACCTCGAGCATAACATATAGCGATAAAACTTTCCAGTTGTTCCAAAGTTAGTATCCAGTTGTTGTGTCCTAGTTGCCGGTTAGCTTCTTCTAGAGTACATTTCTGAATATGTCTCAATATAGATTCATCAATCAAAAGCCTCCATGAGTCTGACAAATGTCCCGTAAAATTTCTTCGAGCATATGAGGTAGGCCCTGCTTGCTCAGTTATGATATTGTGCCGTGCTCGACGACCACTTTGAGTATATCCCATTTGAGGTGTCCATGACGTACCGTCTATAGAAGTGATAAGATCTTGGAATTCAGAATCTTCCGAACTATGAGTCCTACCACGGCCTCGACCACGAGCACGGCTGCGACCACGGCTGCGAGAACTCGATCTCAAATCAACGTTTCGTAAAGTTGCTAGAGGTATCTGGTCTTCCAGGTCACTTTCTTCCATAGAGGAACTCGAACTGATAGGTGGTACTGTATTATCATCTTCACTATCGCGTTCTCCACTTTCAGAGCCACAATCCGATTCATCTTCACGAATATTTTGCAATAATGAAAGTATTTCTTTATTTTGAAGACTTCGAGACATTTTTCAAGAATCACAATAATTTCGACAAAATTCGCTGGCAGTCGAAACTATTACTATACTGGTTCATTTGACTAGCATACTACAAACAAAGGTATAAGCGTACACTGTTTTGTAGTCTACCTTCTCATATTACAAATAAACACTTATCGGATACCAGCCGTCAAATGACTGCCGCCGTCTTTGTCGGCATATCAAGATTTTAAATAATAAACAAAAGAGATGTGAGTTATTTTCATACATAGTTTCATTTAACTAGCAATATTAATAAAAGTCACAAAGTTTCAGTACATTAAGTCAAGTGGTTTTTGAGTTATTCAAAAATTAAATTCAAATTGCAGTCAAATGACTGCTCCCGTCTTTCTAGTGTTAAAGTCCTCTGCTAGACATAGACCCCGTCTTAGATAGAGTATATTGGCCTACTAATTAACGACTGCACAGTTGGCCGAGTGGTGTCAGCGGTCGCCATGCCGCTTGCTACTGCGCCAAGTGTCGTGGGTTCAAATCCCACGCGGTACCTACAACACTTTGTGTGATCCACGAATTGTTGTCCCGAGTCTGGATGTTCTTTGTGTCCGTTTCATGTATGTTTGTAAAGTCCCCCACGACACAGGATGTTTATTCCTAATGTGGGAGTTGTCTTTTTTAAGAAAAAAAAAAAAAAATTTGTGTGTTTGTAATATTAAAATAACCGTTTTTTACTAAATGCGAATGTAAGTACTATATGGCCGAAGTATCTTAGCGATTCTGAACATAGGTTCTGCGAACTTTAGCGCATGTAAAGAAAACTGTTATTGTCATTTTTTTACCTTCTACGCGAAGTACGGACTCGCCGAGATACGTCAGCCGTATAGTAAATACGGTACATGCACCAAAATATTATACTTTACAATTTTTGTCTGTCTGTCTATCCGTCTGTCTGTCTGTCTGTTTGTTTTGGCTAATCTCTGGAATGGCTGGACCGATTTTGAGGGGATTTTCATTGGTAGATAGCTGATGGTATAAGGAGTAACTTAGGCTACTTTTTTAGACTTGCTTTGACCAACGGGACTTAACTGTTTTAAAAATTTAACTGCAATTTTATTTATTTGTACAGTTAATAATAAAATAAAATACCCACAACAATTTTTTTTTTTGAGAAACTCATAATATGGGGTCTAATTTATTCCTCAGTTTGAAGGTATAGTTTGATTGTTCTGAATTCATAAGACCATATTATTTTGGATGCATATGAGCACAACAAACTATACTTAATCATTCTGGTCACCCGCAATTAAATCTATAATTGTAATATAAAGAATATAAAAACCAAATAAGTACATAGATACATACATGAATATGTATTTACTTTTCATATATGCATACTTTTATCGTTTAATATTAATTAGGAATTTATAATATCTATTAAAAATTATATGCACCAGTGAACTCGCACTATCCATTTTACTAACACTTTGGAAGGTGCTTAGAATCTGGGTCAGAAATATCTAATTACTGGTCGTAGGACCAGATTAATAACTCACAATACCCGGCCATCTAGTAACCTTAATTAGCTACTGAAAAGGATTTTAAGATAAACGGTAATTATATAATATTTTAGAGTTATCAAGAGCATAATGTTTGGCTGTAGCAGAGTTTATGTAAATTTAAAGGACTTTTCGCAATTAAAAAATTGATCAAATTTGAACTTTTTTATTAACACGATTTCTTAAGTGGACTAGAGAAGAACTTGCATGGACTAAATGTACACAAATTAATAATAGCATATTTTGTACGACTAGATGCAGTAGCATCTAACGGACAACTGGAATCACGTCTTGAAGAACACGGATCAGTGGACGCGGAGGGAGCTGAGAAGCCACGAGTACATGCGCAAGCTCAGCTCGATGTGCCATCCGAAGGGGTACATCGCGTGCTAGTACAAGATGGCGCTCATGTCAGTATTCACGACGTTACTGCTCCAACCACCGTTGCCAGTGAAGAAACCACTCCTAAGGTATAAAAACACAGATTACACATAGATAAAGCGAAACCGTACCGGTACCAATATAAATCAATCTAAAAGTATCAATATAAATATGGCTCGTTTGGCATGGCTGTGACATATCTAAAAAAAAACACTGCTCTAATTACATCATACAATTGTATGATTATGAAAACAAATTTAATATGATTAGATAAGTTTCCCACCTTTTTGGTATTTTGTTGATCAAAACGAGAGATATGTACATGTACATAGCCCAAGACACACACCTAAGGGTATGGTTGGTTTGCTTAGTACATTTTATTTGAACTCTTATTTAATTAGAACCAATTCTCTTTTGATTCCATATCGGTACTTTTGTAATTAGAATTGGTTAAAAGCAATTAAAATTAGATATAAATAATAAATGAAATATGGAAATGAAAACAACGATAATAAGAGGATATCGCTTATATGGAATTATTGATGAGTGAAAGCAATTACTTAAGTAGGACAAATTCCCGTAAAATATATGCATATATAAACATAAATACCCGTGGCTAGAACCCGACAAATCTGAGCTGAGCCAAATAAACCAAAGTAAACAATAATAAAATTCAAACCACTCTGGCAACGTCACGTATTGAATTTATTTGTTTGGAAAAATGTATCAGGTAAGATTAAAAGCTCAGAAGCAATACATAAGAGAAAAAATATCAAGTTTCTGTTTACAAATTGTAAATAAAAACTTGTTATATGAATTTTACATAACACTTGTGTTTCCGATGAAATTACAAGACCAAACTCCGCGGCCTATATTGCACTTACTTTCTGGCCATCAATCATTTTGAACCAATAACATTTCAAGATGGTAACGTTATTAGAACCTAAATCGACTGCAGGAAATATTCATTTTTATTTTTATAAAAAAAAAACAAAAAACTGTATAGAGTTTGTTTTGCTTTTTTACTATTTCAGCAATTATATTATGTGTACTGAGAGATCGGCACTTATAGACCAGTCGTGACTTCTCAATGACATTTATTACCCGACGAGCAAAAAAGTCAATTTTAGAATACTATACTATACTATACTATACTGGTTTAAACCCACAAATTTAAAAAGGGATTTGTATGGGATTAATTTGTGATTAAGACATACATGGGACAAGTTGGAGTTGAAATGTATAATGTATGTAATATATTAGCTTTGATATTTAGGTTTGACAAGTTAGTCGGAAGGGTAATATACAATTGAAAAATAATCATAAAATATGGAATAGCTTAATTAAGACGTACAATTTTCTTCAGAAACTATTGACTCATAAAATTATTATTTCTTCTATAGGTGTTTCACGGAGCAGCCCGCCTTGTGCAACCAGGTTCTTCAACCAATAGCAACCCACTTAGCACACACACTGCTATTCGCCGTGCATTTAACACTGACATGCCTAAACAACCTAAGAATATAGTAAGTATTTTTCAAAAATTTCATATCTATAAAGAAATCAGTTTATTACGATTTATAAAATTTAGGCACCTTGGATTTTGTGTAAATTTTTCAAAAATCTTTTTCCATTAATTTAATAATATTAAACTTATTGTGTAGATTGATCATTATGGAACATATACTTCTGGAGTACCATATTCACCCCTGGACATGGCTGAGTATGTGTTCTGGACCGGAGACGAACGAGGAGTGACTACTGTTATTGAAGACTTTCTTCTAGAGGGAATGGTAAGCATATAGATTAGACATCTTATTATTTTATATGCAGAAGCATTACTAGGCCGCCATGGTGTGGGTCACCATGCTGCATTGTTGCATTGTCTGCATTCGCAATGAGCATGGTGACCGCCACTCTTGGATTCTGCTTATGCTTTCCATCAGACAGAGTAGAGCCATTGGCAGGGCAATTAATCCAATAAATGTTTACAAATATATCAATAACTATTATAGTCACGATTTATCCACGAATATGTTTATTAATTCTGAAATTATTATTGCATTTAATTCTCCAGACGTCACTGATTTAAATAAATAGTTTCAATAAACTCCTTTACAATTTCAGATGTCAAAAGAAGAGGCTATTAACTTTCTCCAAGAGATAAAATTCAACATCGATTTCCTTCGTACTCATTACGCGCAAAACTTGAAGGCTGTTGAGGAGAATACACAGCAGGAGAAATTGAGGAACATGCTCATCGAACAGGCTAACTCTGGGGTAAGAATTTATACTATACTAGCTTAAGTGTACTAATCCCTCCAAGAATATGTGTACAAAATTCCATGATGATCGGTTAAGTAGTTTTCGGTAAGTATTTTTTTTAGAAAGCGTAACAAACTAACTTATATTCACATTTATAGGTATTCACCGAATCTTCTTTCGTCAAATTAATATAAAGGACCTCAAGTATTTAATAAACAAATATCTGCAAGAGGTTCTTTGTAAAACAATTTGTTTGACTACTCAAGGTATTAAAAATAAAGTAACGAAAACAAACGGTCAAACCATCAGTACCAAAGTACAATAGAACTTTCAAAGTATCCAAATACTTTGACCTATATTTATAAAAGAATTTTGTGTACAATTTAATGAAATAGATACTTTGGGAAAACTTGGCGTAACTAGGTGTGTAATCTTAAAGTGAAAGACAAAAAGGAAATGTTGTGAGTTAAGATTGCTAGCCAATCAAGAGGTCTCGGGTTCGAAACCCGGGTCGGGCCAAAAGCATTATTGAGTTTTTCTGGTTATAGAAATACTTAATACCAGCTCGGAGTTTGGAAGTTGGGGTCTGAGCCCCCGTGCCTCGGAGAGCACCTAAAGCTGTCAGCCCTGCGCCTGATCTCTGCCCGGTCGTGTCGGTTAACCGTCTCATCGGATATGAGAGAGAGGGAACAGAGAGTGCACCTGTGTTTGCGCACACACTTGTGCACTATAATATCACCTGCGTAGTTGGTTGGTCTCCGTTGAGACTGGCCGTCGTGGCCGTAATCGGTTAGGAGACCATCATCATAGGTAACTTGAATTACGTCATAGATGTTATTTTCAGTGTTTAATATTCGTACATACTCTCATATAATTTACGACAGTTTCGACCCCATTTGGGTCAATGTTATGCGTGATACACAGATCCATTTATGGCCCTCCATCGATTAATAATATCTACGTTGATACCGTTTATAGTAGAGATTTTAGTCAAATCATTTTGCGGTTTATAAATGTTCTATTAAAAGAGTGTATTGAACACATGACATAACAAAATACAATTATTCTTTGACCAATAAAAAGCTACATTATCAACGAGAATGATGGGCTATCGTGATGACCGATATATACGCGGGTGAAGCCGAAGGCATAAACAAGTCATAAATACGAATACTCTAATACCAGACACAAAAACGTTTATTCTAACTGTTAATACCTCTTTGTTCTGTTAGGTACTATATTATATTTCACCCTTGACAAAATTGCTAATGTTTAATAAAGGCGAAATAGTTTAAATAGACAGACCACGAACATAGTTGCGGTTAACAACTAGTTTACTTACAAATATTAAAACGAATTCAGATGTTTAATTTTAATTTCGCAGTAAAGTTTAGATTTGTATGCAGAAAAGTAAAACTCATCTACTAAAATTTGTTTAAAAGATTCTTTCTTGCGTTTCATGTGAGTAATTTAACAATTGTATAAATCAAAGAAATGCTAAAGTTCTTTGAAAATTGTGATTTTGACATTTCATTTTAGACTCACACGTCTAGATTATTCATGTATGTAAAAGAATGATGGAACAAAGTTTTAAAGTATTCTCTGACTAATCATGTAGATAAAGTACAGACAACGTGTGTGCATTTAAACTAAGTTAGAAATATTCTGTACTGCTATACTTATTTAAATAATATGAATAAGTCATGTTTCTTCAGAAAAAATAAAGATATTTCTTATACCTATGAGATTTGTAAGTAAAAATGTAAAAATTGTTTGCCTAAAAGTTTAGGCAGTAGTGCAGTACACTGGTCCATGATGTACTAGCATTTTTGTAGCCTAACAGACATTGTAGAATATCTGTTGCTGGTTATAAAGTGATGAATGTTTTAAAGAAATAATTTGATTTAAATATTGTCTGTATATGATATTATTTGAGTGTGTCATGAGCTGAGTAAATTTACATTTTAATTTCAAAAGATAAAACACTGCAATAATAATTCCATTATAAGAGGCGGCGTCTGTGTAATTCGCTTTAACTTTTTATAGCGCCGTAGCCATAGATGCTACGACAGCAAGTTGCGATCTTCGTAGCACTTTACTGCGAGATTACTACCTACGTCAAAATTTGAATTCGTATTAACACAAACTCCTGAAACATTTTGCGTGCTAAAATTCAATTCTTGATCACTCGAGGCGGATTTCTGACGACTACCTTGCCTTCGACAATTAAAAAGAATGTTGATGGGTTAATCCAAAGGCAAAACGAGTAGCCTACTCTTTGTTACTTATTCTAGTCACCCCTAAGACGACATCGAATAAAAATGTGAAATATTCACATTTTTATTCGTACAAAGTAAAGTGTTCATTAAATTTTCACTTTGACGTAAACCAATACCACAAAACAATTGTTCTGTTCTTCGTTTTATATGTGTTTGTAAGCCCCTTACGACCAAGGAATATTCCAAGTTCAGCTGTCTTTTAAAACAAAGAAAAATAACTCCACGGTTAAGTCTTGTTCCATAATATTTTTCAGCTGTTAATCTATAGTCTCGAGTACAGAAAGTTAATAATATTTTATGAGCGACGTAAAGAATAAACGTCCTTGTTATAACCAGAACCCCATTCAGTGCTTCTGTGGACTTAATGGCGTCAATTTAACGAGTACTAGTGGACCAGCGTGTCGAGAAAACAGGTCAATAAATCTTGGCAACCCATAAATATTGTATATAATTATATTTGCCAGTAAAACTATGAATCGTTATTGTCAATTTTACCCAGTATATAGATTAAGACGCTGCATTGCTCACAACAGTGTTCAATTCAGATTAGATTCTTTGTTTTATGGTATATTTACAACTTTTACGGTTCTGCGTACTTGTATTATGATTAAAATATTATTTAAATTTTTATATAAATCAATTTTATTGAGTAACTCATGTACTAATGAGAATGTGTTCTACCCTAATCGTTTATAGGCATCATTTTAGTCCCTTTTACTTAATAACTAAGATATTTTGTTTGCTTAAACTTATCAGTTTCTTTATTTGTAGCCGTGGCGTGACAATACCAGAAAAAAGACTAGTACCTATCATGATCTAGAATCTCAGATGGTTCCCTGTTTCATTTAATTTATTGACATCTAGTATTATATAACATAAAAATTACTTTCCAGGAATATCAGTATAGAAGTCCAGCTCTCCAAAGCATGCCATTTGGTGGGAACAACCCCGATATAATGCGTAGCCTCGTGTTCAAAAACTGGGAGTTGAACAACAACATCTCTCCGATTCCCTCACTGCCGGTTACGAATGACCGCAGACCTGAGCCGTTCAAAAGGACCTATGACCCAAGGCTTCCAATGAACTACATGGGTAAGTAACGAAACCTTATTCTCCCAGCCTTCTGTATTCATGATGCCTGTGATTCCCCATGACGATGAAATTCTTCTTAAAGAAAATGTTATTTACAAAAACTATCTAGTTACACAGATTCGAGTACCTACTAGACAGAAAAAAATCCTAGAAATGCAATAGTTTCGTTCCCTTAACAATATGAGGTCCTCAGAGATATTAAATCACTTCCCCTGATCCCTTCAGAGCTTAAATATCTACGAGTGGTTATCTTGTGGTTGCTTAAATCTAAGAAAACAATATTTTACGTTTGTCTCAAAATGAAAGTTATATGATTTTGTACTAAATTACAAGTATTTGTTTATCGTTTAGAATATTTCAATCTCAATGCTGTAAATTGACTATTTCTAAGTATTTTATTTGACTGCCTCGGTGGCGTAGTGGTAGCGTATGCGACTGCTAAGCTGGAGGTCTCGGGTTCGATTCCCGGGTCGGACCAAATGTTTGTATGATCTGCAAATATTTGTTTCGGAGTTTGGGTGTTTTCTATGTATAATATGTATGTATTTACAAAAAAAAAGTATATAAGTATTTATATCAGTTGTCTAGTACCCATAACACAAGCTCTGCTTAGCTTGGGACTAGATGGCGTTGTGTGTAAGATGTCCGGAATATTTATTATTATTATATTATTAAATTGCTAAACTTATTACAAAGATCTATTTATTCTTAATAAGTCTATTTTAATTTTAGGTGCATCAGACTACGACCGTGATGGACCAATAAACGCCGAAGAAGAATATGACGAAATCATGGAAAGGCTTAAACCGGCTGATACTCTCTACCCTGAATACACGCTTGAGATAATTTATCAGCTAGCTAAGGTATTCAAAATGTTACTTTATTGTAGAGACACTTTAAAACTCATATTGCTATAATACTTCTATAATACACTACGAAGTTCATAGTGATAGTTTATGGAATAAAGACACATGTACAAACATAAAATGTAAATACTATTCTCATAAAGATAATTTTCGGCTCAGGAAGCTAGAGAATGAACCTGGATTATCAAACTAGAAAGCTGTTCTATAGCATAAGTAGATACAAATTATAGGTATCGCTCACGACGAGCATACACAAAGCTAACAGTACGATAACAAACAGAGCTTCTAAGTAATTGGACAACTGAGAGATTTAAGCAATTGTTGTCGTTACTTGTGTCAGCCTCTAACCTTTACTTGTCTCTTGAATTGTAGGTGTAGCGATAACGATGAAACCACTTGAACAGTTTTTTTTTAAAACAGGCAAATTTAAAATTAGAATAATGTTTTCTAGATGATGTTCTCTCAATCGCTGTTCCAAGACCCAGCTTCAGCACGCGCCGCTACACAGCAGTTCATGACATTCCTGGAGCTGGAAGCCGAAAAGGGTCAAATGTCACGCTCTATTGAGAAAAAAGTTCTTGGTACGTTCACGTCTTGCTGTTGATGATGTCGTCTGTAGTTACTATTGCCGTCATCAAAAGTCAGGTCGAAGGACCTTGAAATGTCGTTTTAAGTATATTAGTATCGAGATCACGATTCGGCATGAATGGGGCGGCTCGACCGGAGTGATACCACGGCCTCACAGAAAACCGGTGTGAAACAGCGCCTGCGCTGTGTTTCACCGAGTGAGTGATGATACCGAAGACCCACACCCCCCAACCCTAAACATGTTGCAAAAACCTCTTAATAATGTAATATTAAACATTGAGAAGTTCTATGTTAAAAAAATCAGAAGTATGAATTACGAAATCTTGAAATGAGACTTTTGTTTCAGATGTGATGATTGCTGCATTGACAGACACTATTGCTGACCATCCAGATCTCTTACAGTCACATGATGCTTTCGCAATAAACCAACAAACCAGGTACTAACCTTAAACCATGCATTGTATAAGTTGTGGATATCTATTTGCCTGGAATATTCAGCCATTATTTCGTGTTACTTGTCTTTTTACGAAAGTGGCAAGCAAATTTTATTAAACTTCAAAACTGCAGCTATAAAACTTAAGTATGTTTACTTTATTCGTTCTCGCTCGTTTATAGGACTTTTTAGCTGTATTATACTAGTTACCTTGCTTATATGAATAAGGAAAGCTTCATTCGTCTTTATATTATATGGGTATTTAAAATTAATAACAGTCCTTGAACAGTATGACTGAATATACAAAATTGTCTTGTCATGTGAATAAAAATCTGTTCTACCCAAAGAACGAGAGGTCAATGAATAACTAATATAAATACTTTTATTCCTTAGGCGAATGCCGCAATACTTCAAGCCCAGTCAATCGGAGCCCGGTATGTCTCGAGCGGTACTAGCGGCTTTCAAGGACGAGCTACTCAAAGGACTAACGCAGCGTAAATTCGCATACTCCGAGAGAAACTAAACTGACAAATAACTTATTACAGACTAATTACGAAAGAATACCACTGGAGGATTACGAAGGAGGGTTTTGGACGCAGGCCAAATTTAGAATTTCCGAAACTTTAATTTTAAGTTCAAAATCCTCCTGATAAATATTATATCTATATGTATGATAAAAATTTAAAGTTGCTGAAGTGACTAAAACTGAAATAAAAACTTGTATTTAATCGAGTACTTATTTCACACTTAACCGACTGTCATAGTTCTTAACTCGATATTTCTTAACTCGATAGTTCTTAAATCGACTGCACGGTTGGCCGAGTGGTGTCAGCGGTCGCCATGCCGCTTGCTACTGCGCCAAGTGTCGTGGGTTCAAATCCCACGCGGTACCTACAACACTTTGTGTGATCCACGAATTGTTGTCCCGAGTCTGGATGTTCTTTGTGTCCGTTTCATGTATGTTTGTAAAGTCCCCCACGACACAGGATGTTTATTCCTAATGTGGGAGTTGTCAAAAAAAAAAAAAAAAAAAGAAACTCGTATTTATTATGGAACTCATTTCACCACTTATATTTCGTACATAGTAATTTGGCTATTGATGTGGAAAGTATTTTTTCTCCTTTTCTGTGAAAAAAGACCGATATGGTGTCAATAACTCAACTGTCAGATGGTATCGAAATTGTCACATAATACACATCATTTGCGATTGTTGTAAGATTCACTAGTTTTTCTAACTTTTTTGTCTATATCTAACTGAAAGCCACCTAACCATAACTGTATCGTAATAATTCTTTTTCTTTTCTTTCTTTTTTAAAAGACAACTCCCGCATTAGGAATATACATCCTGTGTCGCGGGGGACTTTACAAACATACATGTGACGGACACAAAGAACACCCAGACTCAGGACAAAACTTTGAGGATCACACAAAGTGATGTCCCACGTGGGATTTGAACCCACGGCACTTGGTGCAGTAGCAAGCGGCGTAGTGACCGCTTAAACCACTAGGCCAACCGTGCAGTCATACATATATAAATACTTATATTAAATCCCATATAAAAAATGTTCATTTTTTATTCAAATCTGTTATTACTGAAATATCTACTTTATAATTTCTTAAGCATGTTTAAAATTCAAAAAATATAATCGTTAACCGTCAAGAGCATAGTTATAAATTAGAAGAGTTGTATAAATATTTCTTGAGTTGTAAGTAGAAAACCACATCCATTGGCCTATTTTCGTAATTAGTCACTTTATATTATTTATTAATCTGTGTACTAGATGTTTCTTTAAGTATGTAGTATTAATTGTAAGGGAAAATATCTATGATCCCTAATTAGTTCTAACCCTGTATTCTTTGATGTTTCTTAGATAAATAAGAGATGTGTCGCATATAATATTGGAATACTTATTATTTCTATGCTTCTATTTCTACCTAACTAAGTAAGGTAGATAATTAATCGTAAGAAATATATTTTATGGTGTATTTCAATCCCAATTTTAAAAGATCTCTATTTATTCAAAGGCTGACTTAAAGTTGGCTCGAAATTACTAAATTTATAAGGTTATAAGGTCATTAAAATTTAAACGGTATTAATCTAAGGCCTATGCAGAATAGGCATATTGTTAATGGCAACATTTTCAGTTGAGATCAAAGTCTAAAAGACTTAAGTTCCGTACCTGATTTTTAATTTAAAATCCTTTTTGTAAATAACGTATGTTGTCGACTCCTTCATTGTGTAATAAAAGAGACTTACTTCAATAACATATAAAATTCAATTAATTCGAACTCTTTATGAATGCAAAAGTGATTGCTTTGCGTATAACATTCTTGTTCTGCTTGTATTGTAGATGAATTTATGTGCTAAATGTAAGATAATATTGAATAATTTAAAATATTTACTCAAATATTTCTTCATATTTTTCTACCAAATCTTCTAGAAGTAATGTACGATTTTGTGTTGCTATATAAAAACATTGTCTTCCTTGGTAGAAAAAAAAATGAGCTTAACTACATAAAGGGATCTATAGAAAATGCATATCAATTTTCAAAACATATCTTGTACCTTTTTAATAACCATTAAAAACTACATAAAAAGGTATAATTAAATTACCGATACCTCTTGCCTGCTGCAAGTGCTTAAAATGGTTGCCCAAACTATAGCATATATATAAACTATACAGTTCTACTTTTTTAACACAGTAAACGTTACATTCTCATCGTGGTACCTATTGATTTGAGATGACATCAACCTCTATAGATTAATAATGTTTACCAGAGTTTGTGTCTCGAATTCAAAGTAATTAACATAATTTATGTTTATTATGTTTCATAATAATAATTGTAGTTGCTAAAAAACACAAAATCGCACATTGCGAACATATTAATATTTCAAATGCATACTAAACTTATCTATCTATATAATAAGTGACTAACAGTAGATTAGGACAGTTTCTATTTAAAATCACAAACATGTTTTAACTATAAGACTTACAGTGTTTAAGTATAGCATCGTTGAATGCTCTATGTAACGGCATATACTGTTAAATGGGAGTTTGTGTTTTAGCGTCATTTTATAGATGTATCTCGAAGATTGTCAGACTACCCACGTGCTGTATGCTTACGGCACGAATGTTCGAGCGCAACAACTCACCTGCGACAGTACATGCACTCAGTGCTCGTCAAATTTATTATATTTATATTATTCTTTGAAATATATTGTGGATTTAATAAAAAATGTTTATAGTCATTGAACTTTAATTTATTTGACCGATGTGCTAAAAGCACAGGAATACTTTAAAACCCTTACTAAAGTATACCTGCTCTCCTAGCCAAGTTGACTACAAACGTTAACGTTATAAAACTAACAAATGTAGGATAATGACGTCATTTCAACGCTTAGTCACGTTCATAACAAAATATTAGCCAATAATACAAGAAAATAGAGGCGTTAGCGATTGTAGAAAGTGATTCAACGCAAAACACCCGCATCGTGGCTAAGGAGGCTGAATCGATATTTATGGCACTGCGATAGGCATGAAATCCCGACTTACTGAAATCAGCAGACTTATGCCCCAACCCCCTGAACTAGTCCAGAGCATTGACAGCTGACTCAACATCTATTGTTTCTGAGATTACGACTTCCACCCACAGTGAAAGATTTTCCTACTAGACGTAGTGATGATGCCGGGCAGGCCACCGATCAACAGTTGATGTTCTTTATTATGTTAACGGGCGTGAGAATTATTGATATCACGATACAGGATTAGCAGTTACTTTGTAGTTTAGTAGGTCTTCTTCAGATGGCGCTATACGTTATTTTTATTTCACTTTAGCGGCGTCTGTCCTGGACCCTTGGGAAGAGAGTGTAGTACTCTGCCTTAAAACCTCCGGGTCCAGGGTTTCCGTTAACGGAGGGACTCATGGTCTGTGCTTGCCCAGTACCAATTTATATGGTCGCCCCATTGGTCCCTATCTAGTCCCGCGATGAGCTCTCTCCAGGACCGAGCCTTGGCCTCGGCGATTGCATCGCTGAGAGCCTTTACGGCAGCTTCATATTCCAGCTGTGCTTCGTCGATACCCTCAACTGTAGCTCGCCCTCTTCCCCGGGTTCAAAGGTATGGGAGTCGCTAAGAAATCGCGACATTAATGTACCAATGACAGTAAATATGTAAGATAATCAAAGGAACAGGTAAGCAGTAAGAAAAAGAACGGATAAAATGTAAAAATGTATTCACTTTTGAAACGCTACTTACATGTATACATTTAATGTACATATTTAGTAACAGTCAGGTTCTCTTAAAACTACAATACATTTACTAGATAAAAAATGGCTAAAGTGAATTAAAATATACTAAATGTACAACTTTCAAATACTGACAAAAGAGGACATGGTTCTCGGCCTTTAAGGGACATATTCGTTGCGAGCAGTGTTGGGCAAATTTTAATTGCAATTAAAATTAATGACTAACAATTGATTAATCGTGAAAGGACACTATAGAAACTAAAAATTGATCGATTGTAATTGTTAGTTTTTATAGTTTCCTTTCACGATTAATCGATTGTTAGTCATTAATTTTAATTGCAATTAAAATTTGCCCAACACTGGTTGCGAGAAACCGTTGGATGAGGGCAGTACAGGACCGGTTGGTGTGAGAGCTTTGGAGGAGACCTGAAATGGACGTGTTTTGGCTAAAGTGATGAAGATACATATTGGTACGACTATTGCACTTTAGATATCAGAAACGTAATGAACAGTTGACTGACAATCAAATGTACTGAAACAACTCATAACGCTGCATTGAGTCCATGAAATTTAAACTCTTAGGTTTAGTGTGATGCTTTCACGCATAAATGGCAGTCATATATTATACAAATCAAGAACAATGACGTATGTGTGTGGATCAAACCTTATCACAAATACTAATACATTTTGTGTTCGTTATTCTTAATTGTAAAATTTTAACGAATTATCTTCGATGATGGTTTATCAGGACAACTGTTGAATTATGAAATTGCAAACAATATGTGTGAATATATGCGGTTCGTGCCTTAGAGCGCACAGCAACATTTAGAAGTCAGCTGTAGCCCTAAAACTATACTTGCCCTATTACTTGGTTTGTGGAGACCTGATGGCAGTCACTCCACGTAAAAAAAGTAAGTTCCACCCCTCATAGTAGACTTAATGCCAACCCTAAAGTAGTTTGGGAAAGGTCTTGGAAGAATATTAATAAAGTGTAAATGCAGCCATAATATAATGACGTCAGGTCAATCACCGAGGGTAAGCATCGCAGCAGCGTTCATTACCTGGATGGGTGAAGTGAAATGATACCATTAGCGTCTCCGTGATTCAGAGGTCACGTTAAACAGTCGGTCCCGGTTGTTATTATAGGATGACAGTGAAGCTTAGTTGGAGGCCTTTGGGTGGTTTAAAAACATCCAACGGCCAGATTACGTAGCCACAACGTTGTCTTGCCAGTCTCCAACCCACTCTCGGCCAGCGTGGGGAGGTATGGGTTGTTGATGAGGCGGCGATAAGCTGTATATGCGTGACCTCACATGTTGCCGCTTCTAAACAACCAAATGAAATAGGTTGATTATTACATCATCATAATGAAGGACTCTCGTATTTATTTCAGTTCAGTTGAGGATTCAATCCACTTGGTTTATTATGTACGATCGCATTGCGAGGCAGCAAAAGTTAAATGGTTTTGCTCAATTCGACTCTACATACGATGCTCTTAAGGTAGTGTTTTCACTTGAACCATTTTTATATAATTTGGCAATAGATTGACACAAGGTAATACAGACGAAGTTACTACTTATACGACACAAGTTACACTTATTAAAAATGTATAAAAGTAAGGACCCTTGTCCGGTTATTCGAATTATAAAAATATTATTAGATATAATATCATTAAATATATGATAACATAATATATTAGACACTTAGTAACCAGTTTTTAATCCATAATAATATTAAAAATTCGAAAGAAACCCTATATGTTATGACATGGCATGTCATGCACGTTATGCTTTCATGGATAGACCGCTGCAGATTTAAATCATATTTGGATTCTTAAGGAACGACGTAGGCTTCTTTTTATCGCAATAACAGATCTACACGCGGGCAAATTCGTGGACAAAAACCTGTAAAATAAGAAATATTTCTACTATGTGGGAATCCAGCCTCATTTATTGGTCATAGTCGCTTTATTACAGAACTTGTCCATATGTACTACACCAAACAATGAATTTTAAAAACTGTGTGCCAGTTTGTTAAAAAGTTTATATAAGAGATCCATATATAATAAAGTTTATGTGCACTGTCGATTATTTAAGTATTCACAACACTCTACGTACATAAATTATCAGTTTAAGATTATTTCTTAAATATTAAAGACTGCAGTACGAACAATATAAAGAACTTGGTTAGGCCAGTCTAAGGTTAATTATGAGTGTCATTTAAAAGTCATAGAAACTTTGGCATGTCTTTTTATTATAATGTTTCTCAGTCTACATCATAAAAAACATTCACAACAATTTAAATTATAATTATGTTCTTACAATTTTGACGTGAAAACGTCTTATAAATAGATAAATGCCGGCTACACATACGTTGCGCCTGAGCCGAGCGTGCAAGTGAGAGCGAGGAACAAACGATAGAAAGGTACGAACGACCTCAGCATACGGCTTGTGACGAATATTTTTCATCAATCTTTACTTTTGACTTTATCACGTAAAATTATTATCTAATCTAATATATAAAATTCTCGTGTCACGGGGTGCGTAATCGAACTCCTCCGAAACGGCTCGACCGATTTTGATGAATTTTTTTGTGATTATCCGGTATCTATGAGAATCGGCAGTAATCTATTTTTCATCCCCCTAAATGTTAGGGGTAGTCCGTCCACCCCTAAATTTTTTTTTTTATTTATTGGACAAATTTTAATTTTTTAATTTTTTTATGATACAGCATTAGAAAATACATACAACCCTAGATTTTCAACCCTCTACGATCAACCCCTATTTTTCCATCGCCCTAAAATATATATTCCCTTTTATGGCAAAGCAACGTTTGTCCGGTCAGCTAGTATTTTATATAATTATTAAGGTTGTCTGGAAGAGATCGCCGTGAGCGATAAGACCGCCTATTGTGATACCTGATGTCGATGTCCGTTTATGTATCTCTGTACAAATGTTTACTGTAGTGGTGTGCAATAAAGTTTATAAATAAATAAATAAATTATCGTCCGTAAACCGACTTTATAGGTGTACAAATAGGGTTAGGGCGCCTAAATCCCCGGCTTTTGGTACCCGAGACGGCATGCGGTTTATCGTCGGTTCGAGTTCGACACAACCACGCGTGGGTCGTATCCGGGACGAAAAACGCACAAAAAAAACTAGAAGGTCTTTGCGACTGAATTTAACATCTTAGAATCATTTTGTTTACCTAATAACTACGTTTTCGAAACAAGATATCAAGTAGGTATAATACTTAAGTTGTGCCTATTTTAATAGAGGGCGCTCTAAACGCTTCGATGCAACATACAATACTATGTAGACATAATATGCCTCGTTATTTTATAACTAAGAATCAACAGTCGTCATTTACAGTCAACTTTACCTCGTATTTACAGACTTCAGTCAATTCGTGATTGATTTTTGTGCGTAAAGGAGTACGTACTAGAGTCCTAGTCACTATATCTAAAGATTTAAAGTTCATAATATGTATTTTAATCTTATTTTAAACATGTTCAGAAGAGATTACAAACTGTTTGAATTAAAAATAATTAAGTTCTCAAAACTATTTGGATATATTAAGAACTTTTTATGTATAACAGTAACACATTGTAGGTACAGACAATTGTTGTCAGTTTAGAATCCATACTTCAATTAAAGCATCGTTTACGAGAGGAAAAATAACATAACTTCTACAGTAAATGCGATTTAATAGCATACATGTGAAAGTTTCTAAAAGAATATGCAGATTTTGTCTGCTTACCACTTACTTTTCTAACTTACACTATAGTAATATCAAAACTAGATAGAGGAGGAAATGGATTTTTCTTACTCACAACTAACATTTGATGTTGATAAGATATGTAACCTTTAATTATATTGTGATAAATCAAATGAGCTGCAATACATTGAGTCTCATCGGCATCTACATCCCCCTCACCCATCATTTGCAATGCTGCTTGGAATTTCTTAATATCAATCAGGTGTGACTTCGACTGGTCTTCTTGAATTTGCCTCTCATTAATAGAGACTTTTCTAAATAAATTCCTCCGAGCAATTATTTTCAATTTCTCCACAATTAAATATATACCTGCATTTTTTAAAAAGCGATCATGTTCATCCATTACTTGATCTATGCCTCTGAGATTACCCTCCTTTACAGCGCACGCAAGTTGCCAAAATTCCATTAAGTTGTATTTTTCTAGAACACGTTTAGCTGGCATAAAACCTAGAAGCATTTTTACTGGCACTAAGTAAGTCAAGATTCGCTGCTTATTTTTGATACTATCCTTGTGGCATTTTTCAAATGCAAAGGTCAAATATTCATCTGCAGATCGGTAGTCAGAATCGAACATAGCTTTGCGCCCTACAAAGTATCTATATGTAACCTGCTGAGCAATTGTAAACTGATCTTTGTAAGGTGAAGAGTCAATTGCTCTGATCAAGGGCTTACATAACTGGATCTTGTCAATACGGAAATATATTTTAAGAAGTTGATTAACGAGATTCAGCATCCCAAGTTTTTTAGTGTCCACATCTGAAGCACGATTATCGGCTGCACAAACTCTGAAGCAGGCAAGAAGACTCTCAGCTGCCTTTTCTAGGATCTTACCACGTGTTTGGGCTGAAATATAAAAAGCAACTATTTAATTGAAACTTACTAACAGTTATACATACCTTTAAATGAACAATACTTGTATATTATATTTCTAATCTGAATCGTCTTGCAACTATTTTCATAAAATTAAGTATGCAGGGTGTTTCAGGGGTAATAAATCAATATAGCTAGGATTCTTCTTAAGGAAATTTATTAAAAAAATAGCAAGCAAAGCTAGGTCATCCAAGTACTGAACTATAAATTATTATGCATTGATAAACGACAAATTGTATAATCCAATAGCAGAATGGTACTACCTAGTGTATTTAAGCCTAAATGTGATTTTTTTTAATGATAATGAGTCAACTTATTCAATAAAAATACTTTCAGTTAATGTTTGGAGGCAAACAAGCAGATGTATAATTTGCTGGCAAGCGATTACCGCCGCCCATGGACACCCTCAACATCAGAGGCATCACAAGCACGTTGCTGACCTTAGGGGAATGGTTCATGGGCCTAGGGTTTATTCACTCACTCAGTGAAATCCAGCATAAGCGCTATTTCACACCTATTACTGTAAGACAGTGATATCACTCAGGTTGAGTCGGTCCATTCATGTCGAAGCATGAATCTCCCATGGTAAAAACGGTTTATTTATTTATTACAGCAGGCAAACAAACAGATAGTACTCCTGATGGAATGTGACTAAGTTGTGATCCACATTATACTTGATTGCATTCAGACCACTGTCTGAGTGCCATGTAGTTAATCTTTCTGACCCAAGTTTTACGAATAAGTTACATTAGATATAAACATGCAACTTTTCAGTCTAGTCAATTATCAAAAACAATAAGATATGCCATTAATTCTTGTTAGTAATAAATTTATAAATATAAACATTTTATAATAAACTTGTTGGTTGACATCGAAAATTAATTAATTTATCAATGTTATTGTTATTTGTTACTTACGAGTACTTGAAACAACATCAGCTTTTTGTGCGACAAGTCTTAAATCCAAACATACTGTGTACATTACTGGTAGGCCCCAGTTAACTTCTTTTTGTGACTGTAGCAACTTCACAACACATGCTACGCATTCACTCTGTCGATTATAAGCCTCGATAAAGTTCCTAGCGTAAAGTGCCTGAAATTAACACAACAATTTAAGATTCATGTTTTCTTTAAATCTAGACGATACGAAATTGTCATATCAAGCTTAAAAATCGTAGAAAAATATTTTATGTTTAAATCTAGGCTGTATAGTCCTTCACCAATGCAACAATAAACGAACCGGTAAATTTAAAAAAACTTAGTTTAAATTAAGAACTTACTTTAACACATAACATATGAGTGATTATTATTTCGTCTAACGGAGAAACACAGTTGCCTTCGACGAGGCTAGCAATATCACTTGAGCCACTCAAATTTCTATTGAGAACATGTTCATCGCGCAAAGATAACAAACGCGAAAGTATGCTTCCTTGAGAAGTTCTAAACATTCGCTCCACGAACTGTATGTATTGGTTCAAAGTCCCATTAACAGACATCTCGATGATTTACTTTAATTTGTGGTGTTAAATTAGATTTTCACTGAAATTCGGCTTAAACCTCTTCCCTGACAGTCGACTGTTTCGACAGACAGTTTCATTTGACAGCTAAAGTTTAGTGTGTAAAATCTAAAATCAATACCAACTTTGGCAGGTTGCCAAATAGCGTGTACAAATTGTGCCTTTCATAGTTTTAAAACTAAACTTGTACTTCTAGAAGAATAAATAACGTGGAGAAGTCCATTAGATGAAATCAGAAACCGTAATTTAGTAGATAATAATAATATTTTAATTGTTCAAAAATTCAAATTGGATGTATCCTTATGATATTTGCTCCACCTTCAAGCTCCCACAGTATGTAAGTGAGAATTAAACTTACACGTGATTTGGTTTACGCGCTGCCTCCCAATAAGCTTTTATTGTATAGGAGCTCAAACAGATTACCTTGTAGAAAGCGACAAGCGTCATCCATGGACACATTTTCATAAGAGTCACAAGTGCATTGCCGTTTTTTAGCCTTCTCCCCAAAATCTGTGGCTGAAGGGAGGGTACGGTAACTAACACCAAAATAAATAAGAAAAGCGACGACGTAATTACCTAACATCAGTTTGCCGTATACCGTATATTTGTGCCGAAATATGCCTCTCCGGTTGCCTACTAGTTAAAAAATTAGTTCAGTTCATTGCAGACCACGTACTTGTAGTTTTATATCTGTAGCAGTGGCCTGAGCTGCTTAAGGTGTATATCTTGAAATATGTAGGTAAGTAAATAAGTAAGGTTACAAACAAAAACTAACAACTTGACACGATATTTATAAACATTTTAACTTAAAACATTTCTTATGATAAAGTTCAAAAGTACCTATACAATAAAAATTTCAATGTACTTCCTTTCAATCACCAATCTGATTATTTAATTAATGATTGAATTTAATGGTATTTTGGATTAGCCTACTATGTAAAATGAATATTTAAAGATGGTATCAAATAATTAAAGGTATTTAAGTTTCAACAACGTATCAGAAGTTAGCTTCCTAAATCATAAATTCTTTAAAGAGAGATTATAAAATTAGTTTAAGCCACGGTTATAAAACGAAACAAGCTATTTAAATAGTAAACAATTAAGTTCCCACCTTTTGTTTCGTAAGTCACCAACTGCCAAAACAGAAGCATTTTCTGACTGCCCCCATTTACCCGGTTTTTATTTGCAATAATGTATTACAATAGTCAGTAGAAATTTACAAAAATCTAAAAAGAAGATTACTAGAATAAGAGATAGACTTAATTATTGATTGGCGTAATTACATGTGTTTCTGTTAATTTAATATGGGTTGAATAAATTTACTTAATTCTAAAGTGAAAATAAAACAATTTGAACCTTTAAGTGACAAAATATAACAGGACTCAAAAATAATCAGATTAATTCTGGTACAGCTAAACGTAGTGGTTTATGTACCAGTTTACTAAAAAATCAAACATGATGAGATAGTTTATGCCGTGAGTTTATAATTTCATTCTGTTGTCACTATTTCGCTCTATATAGACACATTTAAAGTCAATGATCAGCTTCTTCAATGCAATAATTTAAAAGTTTTCCGTTAAATTTTTAACCCAAATAGTAAGAAAATAAGTGCCCATCTTTCAGTTATTCCTATACATTTCCTTGCTCGATGTTGTGGCAACCCCATCAGAGGCAAAATTCCGAAGTTGGCAGCCTTTAATTTAGCTTCTTGAATAGGACTGCGACGATTTTTTTATTTTAGGGAACAGGCTATTTTTAAAATGAATGTAATTGTAATATTAATATTACACTAGTAACAATATATTTTTATTAATTTATAGATAAATAAAAATCACTTACTTTCACGCATAGTAAGTGAGCGATGGCAATTTCATCCAAGGGAGCAACACAGTTAGATGCCACAAATCTTGCAATGTTAGGAATTAACAGCCTCTTGTCATCGCAGTGTTCATCACGTAGGTCCAATAAAGAAGCTAGTGCTGTCGCCTGTGAGGTCCTAAATACCCGTTCAAGTAATAATATATATTGCTGTAATGTAGTGGTCGACATCTTAACACTTTAAAGTGAACACTTTAGCTTAAATTTAACAATCGTCTATCACAAACTTAATTTACATATTGTTTATAATATAATAAATACACTAACTTTTTTTAAGATATTAATGGTCTTCAGAACAGTAAAATGAATGGCAAATCAATAATCAATAAATTAAAATTTAGGGTTGCCACACAGGTAACTGCATGGTACTTGTGCAAGTCTAGACTTGCAGTTGATGCAATAAAGCCTGTTGTACATGTGTGGCAAGTGTAATGTCAAAGTGAAATTTGTATAATGTTGTCACGTGTTTACGTGGCTGTAAACGTGTTTTATAAAAACGTTCAAGAACGGATAACATATTATTATACATAAATTTTCTGGATTATACAAGTAATGTTATGTCAAAGTTTTTATGAAATAGTAGGCATGCGAGCAGATGAGTCACATGTGAAAGTGACTAGTACCGCGGTCCATGAACGATTCCAACTCGGGATTTACAAGCGCGTTGCTGGCTTTTGAGACAGAAGTTCGTTCTATTCTTGAAGGTTTGAATGCCGTATCGGTCCGAAAATATCACAAGCGATAATTTATTTCCCAGATTAGTAGTACCTTGTAAAATTGAGACATAATTTACTAAATGATTTAGATATCATAGATCTTCTTGTTTTATTTCAGTTAACGTGATGTTTATTGTAGCGAATTACTATCTAAGGAAAAAGAAACACCTGATTTATATTTCAGTCGATAAGAGTGAGCTTCTGTATTTTATTATTACCTGTTCTTGGAGGTAGTATCATAGCGGTTTCAACATAAAAACACCTTATGGAAAGAAAAGATAAACCAAAAACATAGTTTTTTTAAAGGAATGTGACAGAAATGCAGATTTTTTATTAGATATTTTTTAAAATAATTATTACAAAAATGATGAAAATTAGTAAAATCTTTCTTCATTTGTATCAAAAGGAGTAAAAACTTTAATCCATAATCTATCGATGTTAATCTATAGCATACGTAGTAGGTAAATTCAAAAACAAAGCATTTATTCATAATGTTAAAGAAAATCAATTTTCTTTCGTAAAATTAAAGATCGATCAAATAAGCACCAAGGTGTAAATTTTTAACCTATCTTCTTGCATGAAACTTTGGTATGAACTTATAAAAATTAATACTTGTTTTTCATTCGTTGTTTATTGTAACTCATATTAATAATTACACAGGTTTAGTGTAGTCGTATTTATTACCAAAAGAAATTGCTAAATATAAATTTTGTTGATAAACCCTATCGCCACCTTGCAGTACTAATAACTGTCAGTGTCGTGCATGCTCTCTCTGAGTATATGTATTCTGTGGTTTTGTGTGCATGCTCGTGTGAACTGAACTGTCAAATTCGTGCATTGCGTTTCGTGATTAGCGTGTTGTGGGACTTTGTAACCAAGTATTTTACAGATTGATTTAGTTGACAAAAATAGAAATAAGTATTTTTTAAGATGGAAGAAAATGTGGCGTTAGATTCCGGAAAACAGAAAAAGTTTGTTAAGTCTATCAGAGGAATTAAGAAATTAATAAAGGTGTGTGTTTTTGTTATGTCGGCATGAAAGTGAGGTTATAATTCAAGTAATTCATATAATTTTCATATCTATCTTTTCACAGAAAAATGAAAAGGTTGCAGAATCTGAGCCTAAAAAGCAAAAAGATGTTCCGAAACCTGAGAAACCTTTTAGTATGAGGATAAAGAATGGGAAAATCAAGAAGAAACGTAAAGAAAGGGGTCTAGTATATTTATCTCATATTCCACACGGATTTTATGAGGTTTGATTTTTGTTAAATTGAAATTAGTAACGTTTTACCCTAGTATATTGATATACCTAATTATTTTTTCAAAAAACAATTAAAAAGTTTAGCTATGTTGTCAATCATGATGTAACATAAATCTTTACGAACACAAGTATAAAGTTCAATACGTTCAATAGATCGCTATCATCATCAACATTTACCTGTCACCGTCCACTGTTGAATTTACGCCTCTTCCATTGAACTCCTATGTATCCAGTCATCAGGCTGTCTTAAGAATATAGTTTAACATAGTTGACAATTATGTCAGTGTTATTATGGTGCAGCATGCAACTGGAGATCTGTGTCCAGCAATGGACTGCTATAGTAATATATTAAACACCATACCTTTGGTTGTAATACTTTTACAACAACTACCTTGGGGCGAAGCTATTCCATGATAAAGTAGTATAAGTTAGTCCTTTTATCGTTCCCGTGCCAGTGAAAGTCCCGTCAAAATCAGTTAAGTCATTCCAGAGATTTACCAGAAAGAATAAACAGACAATCATTTTGAATCTTATTTTTTATATAAATATTGCATGTATGTATATACTTTCATATGCATTTAGTAAAGAGCCTTATTTGGTGATTTGGAAATTAGAAACATATACTTCAATTTATTTACTTGCATAAGAAATAATAAATAATTTTTGTCCTTACAGCATCAAATGACGGAGTATTTTAAACAGTTTGGTGTAGTTACCAACGCAAGAGTGATCAGGTCTAAGCGCACAGGTAACTCAAAAGGCTTTGCCTTTGTTGAGTTCAAAGAGCCATCGGTGGCTCAAATTGTTGCAGAAACAATGAATAATTATCTCATGGGCAAGAGGTTGATCAAAGGTAATTAATTTTGTGAAACAATTCTATTTCTTCATATCTTATACATATAAAACAGTCATGATAGTTACATTACTTATAACTTAAGAATGGTTGGACCAATTTTTATGATTTTTATGTTTTTGAAGTTGTCTCGTCCGGTATTCATCAATATTAAAACCCTAAAAAAAAAAAAGATCTTCTGCACTCATTCATTGACTGTTAGGTAGAACAAAGTTTGCTGAGTCAGCTAGTAAATTAAAAATCCAGTACCACAGTTTGTTTTATCATAGCATCTACTTTTTACTATTTGTGTCAACTAATGGATAGTGTTGTGGCTGTGGTCTAAGGCAGCTTACTACAGCATGTATACTTATGAAACAACATTTTGTGTGAACCACCAATTGTTGTCTTAAGTCTGGGTGTTTATCAAGTCTGTTTCATGTATGTTTGTTAGTTAAGTCTCTACGACATTAGATATATTCTTAATGCAGTAGTTGTCTTATATAATAAAAAGAAAACCTAATTTTGACTGTATATGATTAGATGTAACTTTAGTTCAGTAGTACTAACAGAGCATATTAATTATTACAGCGGCTTGTGTTGAACCTTCAAAACAAAGACGCAACGCATTCAGAAAGCATTGGAACACTGTCCACAACCCAACGAGTATCAGCAGGCTTAAGTTGAAAAAGGTAATTGTCTTTTTTTTAAATAAAATTTTATCATTTAAAAGTTAGTTAGCTAGGTCAGAACTAGATGACCCATGCAACCTCATTGTATCTTCTATTGCCCGTAGTGTGAAAAATTTCCCCCGGTTTGTATATCATCACGCCAATACTTATAGTATTGGCATGATGATATACAAACCGGGGGCAATTTTATAAACCGTTCAAACAATCAAACAAACTCTTCAGCTTTAAAATATTAGTATAGATATGTACTAACTTTTACATAAATTACTGAATAATTGATAAGGACTATTTATCTATTTTAAAATTGTTTAAAAAATGTTGTTCTTAGTCAGGGTATTCTTTATGTCCATTTTGTGTGTGTTATAAAGTGTCCTGCAATACAGGATGTATATTACTAATGCGAGAGATATATTTAAAAAAAAAACTTGCATTAAAATTTGTCATTTTGAACAATGCATCTGATGCATGCCAATAAGTAATGATGACATTTCTTATTAAATATTTGCATACATAAACATTTTAAAGTTTCCTAGCAGAAGCTAAGAGCCTAGCTAGAAGTAGTAGGCTGCGCCTTGTGGTATTACTGGTTTTCTTGCTTTTGATTCATTGGTTTTCAGGTTTTTAAAGATAACCTAAGTTACTCCTCATCAGCTAATGTATGCATAAAAACCCATCAAAATGGGTCCAAATGTGTAAAATGTGTAATTTTTGCAATTTATTTTACAGGCATTTAATGCTGACAAGGATGATGCTCGAGAACTGCAAAAAGCGAGAAAGATGTTAACCAAGTAATATTTTTTATTATAACTTTTATTTTGAAGAACTATCTAGTCTATCTAGTACTGTATATTTTACTATATTCTATAATATTTTCCAGGCTAAATAAAACCAAGAAGAAGTTAAGTGAATTAGGTATAAACTATGATTTTTTCACACCAGTAGATGTGCCAGAAGCACTTCTTAATAAACTTATTAAACAAGAGAAAGATGAGGAAGGTGTGAAAGACGGCAACGAAAAGAAATCTGAAAAGAAAGTAACAGTTGAAGCAGAACAAAAGAAAGAAGTGAAGGCAAATATTAAAGATCAGAAGAAGATGAAGGAAGATCAAAAAGTGGTTAAAAAAGGAAACCAAAAAGGGAATATCAATATTAAAGTTCAAATAACGAATCAAGAAAATAAAAAAGAAATAAAAGCAAAAGCAGCTAATAAGCAAAACAAATCAGTGAAAGTAAATCAGAAGGAGCAGAAAGAAAAAGAAGATAAATTAAAAAAAGCTGGTGTAAAATCAGTTGAAGAATTCATCAGCTTAGAAGGAGATGACAGTGATGGGTCAGATGAGTTTGATTCAGATGAATTTGAAAAAATGATAGAAGAGGATGATGATTTTACAGGTAGTGATGAATCTGCTGATGACGAATCTAATGGTGATGATGAAGAAGATGACGATGATGAAGAAGAAGAAGATGAAAATAATGATGTTCAAATTCCTGACAGGTAAGGATTTGTTGTTTGTTTTTGTTACGGAAAACTTTTCTGTTTGAAAGCCCATATTCAGATGCGTTCGAGTACGTCACATTTGGTTTCAGCGCTAATTTTCATAATATTTTGCGCGTATCATTAATTTAATAACAATGTGGACTATGAGAAACTCTCTCATCCAGTAGTGGACTGTTGTTGATGATGATTTATGAACAAAATAATATATAATACAAGAACCATTTTAAAAAAATTGCGATTTATACCTTTAAACAAGCAATTCTTGTGTATATAATCAGAATCTCGGAAGCGGTTCCAACGTTTTTCATGAAATTTAGTATGTAGGTGGGGAGTTCACAACGCATCGAGCTCACGCTCATCGTCAAAACGTCCTTTGGTATGAGTTTCTTTCAACTCGCTCTCGACAGTGGGTGTGATGGTGAAGGTACAGATTTCAGCGTGGGTTAATCGTAACCTCGCACTATTTACCAGCACGGTAAATTTGCCGGAAGGGCTAGCGGCAGAAGCATTTCTATGAATCTGTTCACATTCGGCAAAAATACCGAGCGCGGCATTTTAATCAAGCGTTCTGTCACTACGAAGCATTCATTACTGCGGTACCAGCGCCGCCTGCGCTGCTCTCGCGTTATTTCTGCTTATGTCTATTGGAAGTCGCCCCCAATAAATCGTCAAAAGAGGATTTGTTTGTTTGAAAATAATTGAAGAACTTTGATTCGTCACTGCTCAGTTCACCCATTAATGTTTCAAATGTTCCGAGTGAAAATCCGAATTTAACTAAATGAGTACTTGACTGTCTTGGTTTTCTTGTGGGATCTGGTGTAATGTCACCGGAACCGTGCCTTATTAACATAAAACATCTAAGGCAACCATAATTAGGAGGTCAATGCCCTCAAATATACTGTCAGCTATTTCATCTTCGAATTTAGTTCGCCCTCAGTGTTGTGGAGGTCTGATGCCATTCGTTCAGTGGGAAAACTGACATTGAGGTTAAACGGTTTGAACTAGTAGCCGACCCAAAATAATTTTGGGTGTTATGAAGGCTAGGAAGATATATGTAGCTTCTAATTTTTATGAGTCTTTCAGTTTAACTTAAAATGATTATTTTTATTATTAGTGATGTTGATGAAGAAGAAGAAGAGGTTACAACCCATGGTAAAGCTAAGCCTTTACAAAAGGTAGCCCAGCCAGTTCAGGTGATAAAACAAACACAGAAGGCACAAAAACAAAAGCCACAGGTGAAGAAACAAGAACAGAAGCAACACACACAACAGCCACAGGTTAAGAAACAAGAACAGAAGCAAAAAACACAACAGCCACAGGTTAAGAAACAAGAACAGAAGCAAAAAACACAACAGCCACAGGTTAAGAAACAAGAACAGAAGTCGGGCATTGCAGTTAAAAGGATTGCTCCTCAAAGTGAGTATATTTGTCTTATTTATGGGCGAATGAGAAAGGAATTTAGGGTAACAGATAGATGTTGAAAAAATCAAAAGGTACCTTAGGCCCATATCATTTAATAATGAGTCCTCGAAATAATAATAATATTTTCGGACATCTGACACACAACGCCATCTAGTTTTAAGCTATGTTAAGCTTGTACTATGAAAACTAGATTTGCTGATGTAATACTGACCATTTTTTTGTAAATAAAAAATACTTCACTAATTTAATCTCCCCCCAAAGAGCGCAAATTATTCCGTTCTGGGGTATCGGCATCTATCCACGGCCAGTAACTTTCTTCTAATCGTTGGTTCTTTGTTTGCCTAATCGCGTTCTCCACTATAGCACATTTCGGCTCCAGCGATAAATACACCTTGAAGACGTGACCGGGCCGTTTCCACTTAAGCGTACTGAGTGTACTGACTCTCAGTGTGATGTCGGTTACTCTAGGTATGTAGAATTGTCAGCAGTACTTAGCATACTTATGTTATTTTTTACAGAACCTGTGGCTGCAGCTAAGAAACCGAAATTTGAAAAGCAAAATCCGAAACCAATGAAGAAGCAGTTTAAGAAGAAGTAATTATGTAAATATTATTGTATTTATTGCAATATTACGTATAAATAAATTCCAATCATTAATTGTTTTTTTATTTACCTACAAATAACAAGAACATGTACCGTTAATGAGGCCGGTGATCTACTGGTTTCAGGTTCGAATTCCACCCAGTGCATAATTGTTGTGTATCACTCATCCACATTACTAGTGTTCTAATTATTAGACTATAATATTCTCCAATCTCCATTTTAATGAGGGCTTCTGTAATATATCTATTATTAACATAATGAAACACTTAATACATTGATTAACTTGAAAATATCTTCGTTATAAGCAAATCTACATGTAACTTTCAACTGCCGAACCTGTTCAACTTTTTTGTATTTCAAACTACCGTCTCTCAAAAGAAATAAATCTTCACAGTTTATATAAAAACAAAAATATTAATTTTTGGCCCTGGTGGCAACACTAACATAATTTAATTTTCAAAACTATATAATACTAATGTGGCGACTTCCACATACAAGACAATAGTGACCTACTACAGCGCCATCTACCGAAGACACACTGAACTATGAAGTAACGCACTACACGGGGTAACTACCAATCCTGAATCGCGCAATAGAAGTTCTAGCGACGATAATCATATGGAAACATCCCAACATCAACTGTTGGGCAGTAGCCCGCCAGGCATGATCACCTCGCCTGGTCGGCGGATACTTCCTATGTGTTGGTGGAACATGATATTCGTTCCCCCACACTAGTAATCTATGATAATAATCTAGATAAACTAAATATTTTTTAAATCGCAATACACAAGTTAGGTTTACAAATAAAATTACACAATTAACAGGTACCATTTATTGACTTCAATTGATATTTAAAAATTACATCGAGGAAACCAATACCATTCGATAATACATTATTTAATCTACTTTTGGCAACTATGTAAAGTTGTATATGATACACTAACGTGCAGGGTGGGGTCCACAAAGAATTCTACTTATAGTCGTTCCAATACTTTATTTAACTTTTGACAGATCACGCACATAAAGTTTTGTAATAATTTTTGATACAATGTACTACAGATAATACTGTACTTTATGGGCGGGCTCCGCCTACTTAGGGATGTGTCATTCGTAATTAATGACCACAGACTATAAAAACGGTTTTGAAATAAATCGATTATCGATTATATTAATAAAACATACAATAAAATTATTGTGATTATATTTTATATCAAATCACGTAAAAAGCTTTATTATTTTGCATTAAAATGCCCTAAATGTCTCTGTTTCAATGCATAAATAATTTGCGTAATGAAAACAGTTCCAGTTAGGTGTAGATAGCTTATTCTGTTCCATGCCACTGCTGCCGTAGCCTTCTTTTGTTATTTTTGCCACTGTTGGAGCACTAATACCTAATGCTGCTGCAACACGGTCTCTAACTTGAGTCACTGGTATAAGAGGCCCACCATTACGGCTTTCCTTTTCAAAGTATTCACGAAGTCGCAAGACAAACTCTCTTGTTTGTCCTTTGAGTACTTTCTTTTTTGGCATTTTGACAGTAACGAAGGCAGGAACGATACGCTCAACTCAACCAAACGTGAGAATTCACAAATAAATCAATACGGAGGAATATAAATACTCAACTATATTGAAGGTTACTCATTGAAATACTGTAGATTATTTTAAAATAGACATAGAGAGATTTAATAAAGATCATCAATAGTTTAACAAATACAATATTAACCACTGAATTACAACACAATACAATAATACATTTTGAAAATTCAGTTCCTTTTATATATTTTTTCATGACATAGAACCGTCATATTTGAACAACATTCTTTTAATCCATTTCTTCTTTATTTTGACAAAGGAGGTCGCACATTGAAACACATAGAAATATGAAGTACGAAATTATCTATAAAATAATGAGTTTGTTAAATCGATTAAAACTTCTTAATGCATAAAATCGATCGATGAAAGAAATCGAATAGGTAACGGGTCAGGGTATCACTATTTGATTAAGTATTAGAGCTGTCAAAAGTTAAATAAACTATTGGAACGACTATAAAGTTAAACTTTAAATATCATGCTATAAATGTACATAGTACACAAATATACGACTTGAATCTACCTTGGGATATGTGCTTTGGGATAGAAGTAAAAGTTAGAAGTTCGATCGACAATAATGCCTAATAAAATCTATTTATATAAAATATAATTATATCTAGTGATCCTCGATCAACAAGGAGGGGCTCACTACGTACTCGGTTACTCTATAATATCCTTAAAAGTGTTGCCACTTGTTAGTTTTATTTTTAAAATAAAGTGACTATAAATTAAATTTAAGATGAATATTGCTCTTAAAGACGTATTTGTACGTTACGACTAAACGATCATTTGAAAGACTACATTCAGACGGCGCGCGTTAGTCGTGCGTCGGACGCGCGTTTAGATTTCAATACCTAAGAGTGGGTACACCTGGGGCGCTCGGCGTTGCTTTGAGTGCGTTTGCATAAATAAATCAGTATCAAAATGTTTGATCTCCATTTTCGACGTGTTCCCCTCTACACGACAGCGCGCGTATGCAACTGATGCACGCGCAACGCGCATTTGCATTAGTATACTTCAATAAGAACTCTTGATTCTCAAAACATGCGTTAGCAAGTCGCGCGTTTAAAATCGCCCAATATGTGTCTGCTCTTAAGGTCAATTTATGAGTTCATTGAATTAAAAAAGATTTCATAATTTATGAGTTCTATCCGGGTTCCGGTATTCTCTAAAAAAACTTTGTTTTAGTACATTACGATACTCATGCTGTATGATGATTATATGATGGTCGTGAGGAAGTAAAATTATTTCAAATTAGAAGTCAACATGTTAAGATTGATGGGCAGTTTGAAAACGCACGTTAGCTAAACAAAATGCGTATTCACAACGCACGTTTAACGCAAACGGTCTGAACATGGCCGTAACTGATGAGGATCCAAAAGTAGCTCACGCTTCAACAAACACGATCATTTATTTGTTCTATTCTCAAAATTAAAATAAATGTCAATCGCTCTTTTATTAAAAAAGTATTGACTCGTCCAAGTATTGTGACGTGTCGATTACAAAATTTGTAAGAAACAGTCCTTAAATAGTCCAAGTCAAAATGATTGAATATATTTTTTTTATTAATCTATTCCGCTTCATCAATCTGTACTATAACTGGCCTCTCGTCTTCTTCATCAGCATCTAAGCCTGTGAAATCCCATTGAAGTTTGTCCGTCAAATTTTCTTTAAATCTCTCAATCATGGTCAGAAGTCGTCCATCGACCTTGCTCACATATGCTGTACGGAAAAATTCTCGAAGCTTCTTGTACACTAAGTTTTTGTTCATAACAATGTCAGCTAAGAAATCTTCTGGCATCTCTTCAATTTGTACTTCAATTGTTCTAATGAAATGGAAAAAAACACTGCGGTATTTGTGTATAGCATCGTCGCATGAACACATGAGAATGACAAGATTCTTCCAATGTTCAAATGCTTCTAGGGAATGTCCAATGAGAAAGCACAAGTATGCGAATTGTAGTTCGCCAATTATGTGGAGAGGTCTGAAACAATAAATCGCAATTAACAGTGTTAGTAAAAAGAAAAGTAGAATTCAATTGTAATAATTGTCAAGTTTTCAATAGTTGTCGAGGTGCACTTGGTAAACATTGCAACGCTATTGAAGATTTAAGAAGGTTTGTATTAATGACACATGGAGGAAAAAATAATACTTTCTTTGAATTCAGAACAACAACTTACTCGTCATGTTGTGCGATCATCAGCTCTAGGGAATAAGACTGGTCTAAATAATGTTTTGTGATTTCTTCTGGCGTGGAACCCGGTGGGTACTTGTCGCGTGGGATTTCTGTGAAACGCATTGACATGCCTGCAAATAAAGTACATTGCATTAAATATCATTAAATGCATTATTTTTGGCTTTGATATTAAGTTTTTCTATTTCAATTTTTTATAGCTAATATAATAAGTAGTACGAGTATAAAACACAGAGTGTTATAAAACTTTATCTATTGTCGGGAGAGTCAGTAAGTTCTGATAGATATTTTGAGCATTCTGCCCCAAGAGCTTTCAAGACTCGTGTAACATAGTAAAACAGTAAACATTTAGTCGATGTAAGAACTTCCATCCTTTTTGGAGAGCATTTAAAAATGAGTTACGTTAATATTTCCTTGTTTTGATAAGTTTTTTTTTATTGAAAAAAACAAGTGCGTTGTCGGCCTCCGGTATTCTCACTCACTCGATGAAACACAGCGCAAGCGTTATTTCACACCGGCTTTCTGTGATGCCGTGGTATTACTCCGGTCGAGCCGGCCCATTTATGCCGAAGCGTGGCTCTCCCACAGGAAACTTATAAGTTAATTTATAAGCTGCTACAGACGAAGTTTAGGTATAAACATATAATTAGAAGGTAATCTTGCGTTTTCCTTATGCATGTCTATCAGTGATAAATTTACGTTTAAATGTTGTAATTGCCATGGGCATTATGGTGAAAACGTGACCAGACTGGAACCTTATTTAAATAAATAGATAGCTCACGAAAGGGAAATCAACACATTAAATAAACTTTTATAAATGTCACGCATCAACACGACATCCCCCCCTCCACCAAGCCCCCTTTGCTAAGATAAATATAAATATTTTAGACATCTAGCACACAACGCCATCTAGTCCCTAACTAAGCAGAGCTGGTATTATGTGTACCATACAACTTATATAAGTACATATATACTTTTTATTTGTAAATACATACCTACATATTATACATAGGAACCACCCAAACTCCGAAATAAATATTTGCAGATCATACAAACATTTGGTTACCGGAATCGAACCCGAACCCTCAAACAGCAGTCGCATACGCTACCACTGCGCCACCGAAGCAGTAAAGATGCAAGTGTCGCCTCTATTTTCTTGTATTATTAGCTACTATATTGTTTTGACCACGTGACTCAACTTTGAGATTACGTTATTCCCATACATTTATTAGTTTTCTAATAACATTAGGATTTAAAATTAGGAGTTTCCATTTTTGATTTTCAGAAATGATTTTTTTTACAAAACATTTGCCGGTTTGAGGCCTAATCGAGTGTCAATGTTTTTTAACGAGAATGTGTAGATCAGTGTTTTTCTATACTAAAAGTTAAAAAATGTATAAATAAAGCCATAACAAAAAGGTGCATTGGCATAAAACGCAAATATGACTGCCCTATGCCCTTTACATCCTTGATTTTTTTTTTATATCAAGGACAATGTAGATAGGTATAAAAATATTTTAGGTACCTGGTGCAGGTTTTAAGTCTGGTAACATTGCATCCTCTCTTTCCTCTCGTGTTATCCTTTTCGCTCTTTTAGCATCTGATTGTCCAGCAGATTCTTCTCTTTCATCGCTTGTCTCTTTTGTAAGTGATTCTTCTGTGCTTCCTTGACTTTCCATAGAACTTGATGTAGATTTGATCCCTCGTGGTCTATCTTCATCAGAGGTTGAGAGAAGTTCAACAGATGCTCTAATGATACCATTTTCTGGTGACAGTTTTGTTGCAAGTTCAGCTAAAAATAAAGAAAGTTTTATGTGTTACTCTGAAAGTCGTATTGGAACTAAAAATTCTTACATAATTTTTTTTAGGAAAATTTGCAACAGCTATAATTTGATATACTCATATATGGTAGTTTTCTGCATAACTCAATCCATTTTTTATCATTTAAATGCCTTCACCCATGTGACTGCCGCAATAACTAAAGTAAAATAATGAACCGTAGTGTTTGATATAATCACTATAGGTTTGAGATAAATTAACTAAAGTATTTAAATATGTCTAAAGTCTATGAAGATTCTGGTTGATTTTGATTTGGTGTGAAGTTCAGCATTTATGGAATTATTATTTTATTTCTTACTAGCGACCCACCCCGGCTTCGCACGGGTGCAATGCTGATACTAAATTAAATACACTACAGAAAAACTATGAACGTTGTATATAAAAACATAGCGGCCCGCTCCGACTTTGCACGGTAATTTACGACATCACGTTAGAAACCTCTAAAATTAGCAATGTTGCCTTAGTATATGATGCATGTATTATACATATAAACCTTCCTCTTGAATCACTCTATCTATTGGAAAAAACCGCATCAAAATCCGTTGCGTAGTTTTAAAGATTTAGGCGCATATAGGGATATAGGGACAGAAAAGGCGACTTTGTTTTATACTATGTAGTGATTAATTTTGATTAAATAATAATATTGATGAAATATTAAGCTGCGAGAGTATGCATTTAAGGGGCAAATTTTACGCTTGAATAAACACAGACACATGGCAATAGCATGAACTGCTAAACTTGTGTCATTTGGTCAAACAAGTTTTGCTCTGCAACCAATTTATATATATCTTAATATATATAAATCTCGTGTCACAATGTTTGTACTCAATGGACTACTAAACCACTTAACCGATTATAATAAAATTCGCACACCATGTGCAGTTCGATCCAACTTGAGAGATAGGATAGTTTAAATCTCAAATTATAGTCGCAATTTTAATTTATTGCTAATTATTTGTCTGTTATTATTTGACAGTCACAATTATCTGTTAACTCCAAATGATTCTAACAGATGTCGATACCTTTCGACTGGGTTGAGTAAGTAATCAATAGATGGCGCTGCTATGGTAAATCTATAGGCTATATTTTATTTTGGAAAAAAAGAGGGTTCCATAAGATATTGGGGTTTTTCGGACACAAGGTGTAAAAAATCAACCCTATACGGGGGAAATTTTTTCGCTATGGGCAATAAAAGACGCAAACGAGGTTGCGTCGGTCAGCTAGTGTATATTATATATTTACCTGTAACTTGTGATGTAAGCAGCTTCCATTTCTGCCATATCTCATAAGGATATGGTCCAAGGTGCCTGTCTAAGTTAAACAGGTTATCTTTTAGACGTTGTACACTTTCGTCTGTTATTTCATCTTTGCTCATGTCCTCAGTATTTTTATCCCACATTTTAACTAAAAACTCCTTTTTATGAAAATAGTGCATGAAACCGGACCTGTAAAGAGGATTGGTTTCGGATAAGTATAGAAATTAATTTTGCCATAGTAATATAACTAGTAATTAATAAAAAAAATTGTTGGATGAGAGCAGCACAAAGCCTTGGGGAAAAAAGTGCAAGATACTAGACTGGTACAGACAATTTGTATTGGATTAATATAGAAATTGAATTTGCTGTAATAATTATAAATAATAATTAATATTTTTTGATGTGACAACGTCATGCATGAAAAAGGCCGACTCATAGGCCTGTTACGCTCATCGTACGCTAGTGCTGTATCTATCTCTCTTTGCCTATGCATCTTTATAATAAAATAGTAGTAGTAAACATATTTGAATTAATGAGTGCTAATAAAAGTAAATTTATAAATAAAATTGTAGATTTCATTTCACTCCTTCATTGTATTCTTACAAAATAGTGATAATTCAATAAAAATGATTCAATTTTATTCATAAAAGTATGCAATCATTTCATCAAAGTTTTGTTATGACATTGTCATGTTAAAGTATCGTCTGTAAACCGACTTTACAGACAACCAATTTCTTTTAGAGAAAGAACAGCATAGGACCCCGTGGGGTCAAAGTCCAGTAGTGGACATCTTTCGGCTAAGTTATTATTTATTTATTTATTAAAACTTCCTGCAAACATGTTGCACAAGGCGGACTTAATGCCACAGGCATTTTCTTCCAGACAAACCTTTGGGTGTTGCGAAGTTATTTGTGGCAGGTGTGTGTTTATACGACACGAGAGACTAAATAAAATTATTTTATGAAATACAATGATTCATACAGATAAATAGGTGCTAGATATACATACATTGAATATAATTTATACATATACAATATAAATATAAAAAATAAATAAAAGTAAATATATATATAATATATACATTACATATATAATAGACACTTTTAAGTGTTATTCTGATGCCTCCGTCAGCAGGTCCCTAAAGTGCTTACGTACTTTGAATTTAAAAGATAATCGGCTAGTAGCCGTCCTGATTTCTAGTGGGAGTGCGTTCCACAGAGTGACAGCTCGAACAAGGAAAGAGGAATGGACTGTGCTGGAAATGTGTGCAGGACAAAGAAGGAGAAGATTATTAGAAGACCGAAGATTCCTGTCATGGTTAGAGCAGAGATATTGGAGCTGGGATGTTAAGTAAGTAGGTGAGTTCGGTGATTGGAGAAGGGCGTACAACATAGACAGAGCCCTTAAACTACGGCGTTGTCTTATGGGTAACCATGACAGTTGTGTACGGTAGACAGAAATATGATCATACTTTCGCAGGTTGAAAACAAATCGAATGCAATTGTTGAGAAGCCGGTCTAATTTATTGAGCAGATCTGCATTCAGGTCGAGATAACACACATCACCATAGTCGATAAGCGGAAAAATTAAAGTTTGCACAAGCATCGTCTTTATTTTTATTGGTAGAAAATTTTTAAGGCGATAAAATCCTCGTAATATGTTAGTGACTTTCTGACAGACACTGGCTACCTGGATCTGCCAATTCATGGTTGTATCAATATGTAGTCCAAGATTCTTGACCGAAGCACTGATGGGCAAAACAGCATCATTAAAGATGATTTCAGGAATACCATCAGGATCAATTCTGCCCATCATTCTAGGACTCCCTATGATGATCGTTTGGCATTTTGATGGGTTCACCGTTAAACCAAACCTGCTGGACCAGTTTTTTATGTTTTCTAAGTCTTGGTTAATACTATTTACAGCTCTGTCCAAATTATCTACACTAGAATGTGAATAAATCTGCAGGTCGTCAGCATACAAGTGATACGAACACTGAAGTTCACGGGTAATGAGATTTATAAATAAAGAAAAGAGAAGAGGAGAAAGAATACCGCCTTGTGGAACACCAGAGTCGAGTTCGGCCCACATCGATGAAGATTCATCGGTTCGGACGGACTGCTGGCGTCCCCGAAGATAGGACGAGAACCATTCCAGTGCATCGGGAGAAATCATGAAGTGGGAAAGTATTGCTAGAAGGATATCGTGACTCACGGTATTGAAGGCGTTTGAGAAGTCAATTAGAGCGAGTGCAGTTACTTTGCCCTCCTCTACCGCCGCCTTGATATCGAGTGTCACTTTGAGCAACGCTGTCTCTGTACTATGTCCAGGTCGAAATCCTGACTGATACATGTTGAGCAAATTATGCTTGTGAACGAATTGAGAGAGTTGCTTATGCACGCAAGCTTCTAGGACCTTAGAGAGGAAAGGAAGTATAGATATTGGTCGAAAATGGGTAGGAAGAGAGGGGTTAGGTACTTTGGGTAATGGCCGTACGTAAGCCTTGCGCCATAAGGATGGAAAAACATTACAGTCGAGGGAATAATTAACCACATAAGTGATGACTGGTAAAAGTTGATCCAAGACAGTTGTCACCATGAAGCGGCTTATTTCATCGCAGCCAGTGGCGTTGGATTTAATGGATAGGATAATTTTTTTGACTTCTTCTGGTGCAACTGGAGAAAAATCAAAGGAGTTTATGTTAGGCTTCGGCAGATGGGCCACATAGTCTAAGGTTTGAACTTTGCTTTGATGATTCAATGTAGTGGATGTGGTGAAATGGAGATTGATGTCATCTAAAGCAATGCTCGTTGGAAAGTCTGCATGGCGCTCTCTACCAATGCCAAGGGTTCCTAAGAGCTTCCAAATATCAGCTGATGAGGATGAAGAAATACTGTCGAGAATGTAACGGCGTTTGGCGTTTCGTATCACTTGATTACATCTATTTCTAGCAGTCTTATAGGCGAGCCAGTTATTATCGCAACGAGTTTTCTTGAAATGTCGAAAGGCGTGATCCCTGTTCCGCATTAAGTTGCGAATGCTATCCGTTAGCCAAGGTGCCGGAGGATGCTTTAATTTAATTTTTTTCACTGGCGCATGAACATTATATAGAAGTAGGATGTTATCGTTTAATATTGTAATTTTTTCGTCAATGGAATCTGCTGTTGCTAAGGGTTCCCAGTTGATATGAGAAGCATCCTCCCAAAGTCTTTCCAAGTTCATGCGTCCGAAACAGCGTCTATACATCACTTTTGCTTTGGATTTTGGTGTTTTGATTTTATATGTGACATAAATCAGATCGTGATGTGAGAAACCGGGAGCCAAGTGTTGTCCATGAGCAGTAATCTTAGTAAGAGATGAAGTAATAATAAGGTCCAGCAGGGTATCTTCTCCATTTAAATTATGGTGGGTAGCTTGGAGCGGTAAAACATGTAAACAAGAGGATTCCAATACGTTACACAGTTTAAGAGAACGAGAGGAGTTTTGAGACAAGAGATCAGTATTGAAGTCGCCCATGATGATGTGGTGCTCATACTCAGACCCTAACGATTCTAAAACCGTTTCGAATTCGGTGAAGTAATCAACAGCTGGAGGACAATATACAACACCCAGGATAAATTTAACTCCCCTGACACAAACCTCGAGGAAAAGATACTCAGCAGTCGAATTGGGTGGTGACTTTGAAAAAATATTATAAGTAAAATCAGATCGTAAGTAGATTGCAACACCACCCCCTCTTTTGCTGGATCTATCGTTTCGTATGAGAACAAACCCCGGCAGAGAGTAAGAGGTAGAAAGAAGTTGAGGCTTCAGCCATGTCTCAGAAACCATGACGGCGTGCACGTTTGAATCATTGAAAGCTTCCTGTAAATCATTATAATGACTGGGTATGCTTTGAGCATTTATATGACATATATTTAAGTCATAGTTAGACATAATATTGAAATTTCTACGCAACACATCACCCAGAGTTTCAGTTACAGAAATGAAACTGTCACTGGCTAAAGAATCCACAGAATCATTGGCGGAGTAAAAAGATTCAACATCAGACATAATTTACGTATTTATAAATAATAAATATAAAAATATTAAATAATAAATATTAATATATATATATATAATATGGGTACAACGACAAAAAAAAAAAAAAAAAAAATAAGACCACTTAAAATCAAAGCATCACCCGCCGGCTCACACTGACACTTATAAACTGTAAACAAAACAATGAAAAGTACACAAGTATTATAAAACATCAATTATTTACAACATTATGAAAGTGGAAACAAAATAAAGATACAAAATCAGTAAAGTAAATCATTCGATAACTCGGTAGTAATAACAAAATATTACTACAGAACGGTTTCTGATAAGTGAGAGTAAGAAATTATATGAAACGGAACGTACCCATTGTAAAGCGCTATTTGTAAACGTCAACTTGACCTCACCGAGTCTGACACTTAAATTTGTTATTATGAAATGCCTGAATTTAATTAAGTAATATTGTAAAATAAAAATCAGTATGAAAAGCGTGCCGAACAAAAATTAAAAGGTTTTCAGAACACTATAAACAATAACGGTCCAGCAATTAAGTCTTGCGAATAGTGTTCTTGTTAGTATTGGAACCGGCATTACCGCTACTCTTCACTGCACGGGACTCGTCAGCCGTCCTAGGATATTTTTGTATCAAAGGCTCCAATTCATTAAGCGACGTGATCCTGACCCTGCTGCCGTCCGGAACCCTTACGATTATAAATCCTTCTTGAGTCCAACAGCCTCTCACACCAAAGTGGAGCCGGGCCCTCGCGAACGCAGACTGTCTGGCCTTAGTTAAAAATTCTTTTACTGTAATACTCGTGCCCTTAAATTTGGTTTTCAATTTCCACACTGCAGACTTAAGGTCTAATGTTAAAAATTTTACTAATAAGGGCCGACACTGACCTTTTTTCGGGCTTCCAAGTCTATGGCAAATTACAATGGATGACTCTGTAAACTTTAGATCCAGTTTATTACTAAGGAGACTCAGTAGTATATCTGTACAGTTCTCCTTTTCGGCCTCCGGAACTCCAATGAAAACTAGAGACTTACGTCTATGCCTGGATTCCAGTGCATCAACAGCCTTAGAACACTCATCAATCTGCTTGCGAATTAAACCCAGCATACTAAACATGAGCTCACGGAAGGTTCGGAACTCATCTGCAAGCTTTGCAACAGTGTCTTTAGATGATGCGCTACACTGTATCTGTTCCTCAAGTTCGCCCATTCTTTTTGTGAAGACTTCCTCTAAGCTCTTCTGCGCAGATTCAATTACAGCAAGGTGAGACATTCTTGATGTTCTTGTCAATTTACAAAATATATGGAAATGTGATAGTGCCAGTGAACAGCTGACAGGTGGGTCCGGTAAATACTTATTATTGCATTTACAGTTTTGCTAATATTTGTACAAGCAAATGACTATAGTTCACACTGATATTACTTTAAAAAATTGAAAATATATTGCTAATTATTTTAATAATTATTTTTCAAATTCTCGTGTCACAACTATCAAGTTCAAGATGATGTTTGATTTGATACCACAGAATGAAAGTTACCATAATATAATGAATGCGAAAAGTGAAAGAGGCTGGGTCTGCTCAAGACCATGACCAGGATATTTGGTCTCAGGGAAGATTTTAGTTCAACAGTGAACTGCCATAGTATGAATTCCTGGGATTTAAATATACATATTTTATTTTCTAACATGGATGTGGTCATGTACTAAGACCAGGACAATCTGGTTGATTTCAGGGAAATAAAAGACTTGTAATCAATGTTTTGTGATTGCGTAATTACTCGTATACGAACATCGTTATTTAAAAAAAATATCTAGTATAACACCCAGCTCCTGAAGGGTAGGTACGTAATGAAAATAGCATCAACATATCGATTACAAAAATATTTTTTAGAAGCCATTTGTTTGGGTCAGAAAAAACATTAATCATGAAACAAAATGAACGTACTTACCGTGGAGACACATCACCTGTACCTTTACTGACTCCAGAATAATGAATATAATGTAATCCTGGAGGAATCATTTTAATTCCGCGAAAATCGTCATCTGTATTCCAACATTGCATATCAATTCCGAATTGAGTTTCCTGAGGAACACCCAAAAAGACAAAAGTTCCACCTTCAACTAAAAGTTTCTTAGCTGTTTCTTGGTCCATTTTGTAATATTATTGTAAGGATATGATAAAAATACAACTAAACAATATGTTTACATTCGGAAAATGACAACTTGTGAACTTGTTGACATTTGTTATTTTGTCGCACCTATAATGTTGCCGCATTCGAAATAAAACTATGGACGCTGTGCTAATGGAGTTAAAATTGTCGTTATCAGCGTTTCAATCATAATTGAAAAGTATTAAAATTGGACTTCAGTTTACTAATTTTATATAAATAGTCATGTATGCTAAGTTAATAGAACAAATTGATTGGGATATGAAGAAACTTTGACTCAATTTAGTAAGAAAAGCACAACTATTTTAAAAAGGGCTTATGTTAACCTCTTGTATGATTAAAAAGAAGAAGGATGTCTGAGTTTAAAAATAAACATAAAACAGAAAACTCTACATTCGCCTGAATAAATTATTGTAAAAAAAATATTATTAGGCTTTGGTACTAAAAGTACATAGTTAATACATATTGTACATAGAAAACACATAAAAAAATGTTTTGAAATGAGAATCGAACCCGAGACCTCAAGCTCAGATGTCGCCTACGCTACCACTCCGCCACTAAGGCAATTAAATCAATTATCGTATTTGTGTTAGCCTTGAGAACACGTTGATTCGTTTGTATGGTTGTATATCTGCTGTCGGCCAAGCAATTCGGTTTCAGGAGGCAAAAATGTACTAATGATGCTATTAAATTTCTTATAGATACTATCTCTTCCCATCTTGATAACGGACACAGCTGTGTAGCAGTCTTCCTCGATCTTGCAAAAGCTTTTGATACCGTTTCCATACCGATCCTTCTACAAAAGCTTGAAAACATAGGGATACGCGGTGTGACATTAAACTGGTTTAAAAACTATCTTTCGGAACGGCAACAAATAGTCAAAATTCAGGGTATTTCAAGTACTACGCTTCCAGTAACCTTTGGAGTACCCCAGGGGAGTATTCTAGGTCCCACTCTTTTTCTTATATACATGAACGACATACATCACGTAGGTACACATTCCATCGACAGAACTCCTCTGTTACGCCGACGACACTGTAGTTATATTTCACAGACCAAACTGGGAAAGTGCCATAAGGCGCGTTGAAAGCGGAATGATCCAATTAAGGGACTGGCTGGAGAGGAACCTGCTCACTCTAAACGTTAGCAAGACAAACTATATATGTTTCTATAAAACAGCGGCTTCTCGACCTAAGAACCCTATTCAAGTTCACTTATACACCCACACACCATCTACTCTCCCATGCAATTGTGTAGCCCTCAAACGTACTGAATGCTTAAAGTATCTCGGAGTTACCTTGGATGAACGCCTAACATTTCAGTCTCACATAAACCACACCGCTACTAGAGTTAGAAAACTAATTGGGATTATGAGAGTACTGAGAAACTCGGCCTGCAGGAAAACCTTAACTACAGTTTACTACGCACTATGCCAATCTATTATAAGCTACTGCATCGGAATCTGGGGTCCCGCAGCTAGGACGGCAGTAATTAGGTTAGAAAGGGCTCAACGAGCACTACTAAAGGTGATGTTTAAGAAACCCTTCCGTTATCCCACTAACGATTTGTACGCCGAAGCAAAGGTATTGCGAGTGAGACAATTATTCATTTTTCATGCATGTATTATCACACACAAAACAATCACACACTCTTCACTATATGAAGATATTAAGTCTAAACGCACCTATACAATACCGCTACCATATATTAAAACCTCATTTGCAAAAAGATTTCCATCATACAGCCATCATACAGCCACCCACACACATACAATAACTTATCAACTAAATGCTCTCTGAAGGACTGCACCACCCACACAGCTAAAACTAAACTGACACACTTTCTGCTGGGCCTGGATTACATCGATACTGACGGACTATTATCTGGCTACGGTGACGTAGCGCTGATATAATTTGTTATATTATTATGATGTTATTTTAATTTTACAATTTCTTTTGTTTGTTATTTAACTTTGTCTTATTGATTTTTTTTTATTTAGGTACTATAATTTGTTAAATGTATCCTGTACGCTAATTAATAAAATTATATTTATGTTTTTTGTGGCAGCCTAAGATACAAGCGTAGCTTAGTTTGGGTGCCATGAGCAATTATTGTAAAACCTTGTACAAGCCTTGAATAAATAAATAAATAAAAATATATATATATACAATACATATATATATAAAACCCAAGTATGGACTTAGAGTGTACACAGAAACCTATATTTTAGAAACGAAAGCCTATGCATTATGTAGGCTAACATACTTACAGCGCCAGCTTTAGCCTTTAGGTCTCAAGTTGCCTCAAGGTCGCTTCTAAATTTATTAAATAGACAGAAATCTTTACATTTTTCGATATAGATAAAGTTGGTTAGTTTATTAAAGTCTCATTAAAAAGAAACCTTTTGAAATAATAATGAGTTTGCTCTTGGTCATGAATTATTTTGTCGAGTTACGATGCTATTTACATAATCGCTGATAACATTTTAAATTCTTGTGTGACTGACAGTATTATCACAAATCGCAGTAATATACATAAAGCAAAACTATAAGTTTTATCAAAAGACTGTTTCGTTAAATGTAGAAAAATTGTTTAAATATTAACAATGTAAAGATACTCGACAGTATTTTCTATGGGTATGAGCAGTGTGATTAAAAAACTCGTTAAATCTCTGAGTGTTCTTGCATATAAAAATTACGTCGATACCAAAAAAAAGAGGTTTGTTTTCCACTTCAGATTTCGTCAGACGAGTGAGCCCACTCGTTCGAATAGTTTGCTTTCGTAAAAATTCTCACCGTAATTCCTCTGACTTTTTTATTCGACTTCGCGCGTTGAGAGCACACATAAAGGTAGATGTTGAGTATTATGCTGCACCAGCACTTTTTTGTTTAACTACTGATTTTTTTTGACTAATTATTTTCAACAGGTGACGAATTCTGCGTCTCGAGCACCACTAACGGTGGCGAGACGGGCGGCAATCAGAAAAGAGCTTTAGTTTAGCTGTAGCTCGCAATTAGTGGGTTTAACTTTCTAGGCGATACTACTGTAATGAATTTCGGCTTTATTTTTCTTAATTGGAAATGTCTTTTTTATCAATTATTGAAAGTGAAAAAGGATTCGAATGACAATAATTTTATTTGCAGCTTTAATTTTGTGAAATTCAATAATGAATTCCATTGTGGAAGTAATGAAGATTCTATTCGAGTACCTTTTATTGAAATTTAAATATATGTATTTCAATAGGCTTAGCAAATTTTTAAGTAATATGGTCTTCGGTCACTTGTAGCTTAGAATTTAGTTATTGCATATAATAACAATATACTAATAAAAGTTTATTACAACGATGAGCTAATGTGAAACTTAAGTAAGCTTTTTATTGTTACATAATTACTTGTCATAGAACTTATAAAGTTCTTGAAAATCTAGTGTATAGTCGTTCCAATACTTTATTTAACTTTTGACAGATCACGCACATAAAGTTTTGTAATAATTTTTGATACAATGTACTACAGATAATACTGTACTTTATGGGCGGGCTCCGCCTACTTAGGGATGTGTCATTCGTAATTAATGACCACAGACTATAAAAACGGTTTTGAAATAAATCGATTATCGATTATATTAATAAAACATACAATAAAATTATTGTGATTATATTTTATATCAAATCACGTAAAAAGCTTTATTATTTTGCATTAAAATGCCCTAAATGTCTCTGTTTCAATGCATAAATAATTTGCGTAATGAAAACAGTTCCATCGTACTCGTACCTAGTAATGGGATCGAATGTATTCGCCGCAAATTAATGAATCTAAAATAATTGTTTAGACTTACTATAGTTGGTTCAAATAAAAACTACCTGCGGTACCTACTTGTAATGAACAGGTACAAAATGTTGAAATTCGTAGTAATTTACGGATTAAAAATAAAACAACCAAAAGAGGTACTGTAATACTAATTTTAATTATAAAGAATCGTCTTCTTCGTATGACCAGGAATCATCATCACTTGAGTTCTCAGTAATATTGATTATCATTTCTTGGATAGATAAATTGTCGAATGCAACATCCCGATCCCAATCCGACATTATCACCTTCTTTGTTTTTTCTACAACATTCGCCCAGTTTTCTGGAGTTACTTTTTCACACGCATTTTTCAGTAAATTCAGCATTTTTCTTGCGGTGAAAGGAGGAGTTGTATTGTTCCTCGCAGCATATCCTTTAACTTGTGCCCAGATCATTTCAATTGCATTATATTGGCAGTGATATGGGGGAATTCTGAGGACGGTATGCCCATGCTCTGCTGCCATTTCATCTATGACGTATCGTTTTGGCAGCTTCTTTGTTTTTAATATCTTTACTAACTCTACTTTTAGTAGGGACTCATTCACCTCTTCGCCATTGTCACGGAGCCAGTTTATAATTTCATGTTTTTTGTTGGCCTGTGTTGGTATTTTATTAATTTGACGAGAGTGATAAGGTGCATTATCAATAAATATTATTGATGGCTCTTCGAGTGATGTAAGCATTTCTCTGAACCACTTTTCATACACGTTCGAATTCATCTCCTCATGATAATCTCCTGTTTTCTGGGATTTAAAAGCTAATAGAGCGCCTGGCACAAATCCTTTTACTGTTCCTGCATGACAAATAATCAGTCGTTCGCCTTTTCCCATTGGTACTGTAGAAGTGGAGCCAACGGTGTTGTCAGTCCAAGTTTTTGACAGCGTATGATTCGCATTGAGCCAAGTTTCATCTGTGAAAACAACATTCGACCAATCTTCTATTTCCGCGTTCCATTAAAATTTTTCGTTTGTCACATTTTTGGAATAACATTCCAATGTCTTTCAATACCTTTGTCAGAGAAGATTTTTGACCACGGAACAAACCACTATTTCGAAGAGATTGTGTTAGTTTTTTTAATGTTGGAATCTCTTTTCTTTGGTAATAGTCGTATATATGACGACGAATAGCATCAGCGTCAAAATTGTCAACGGCTGTAACTTAACTAGGCGGACGTTTTTTCTTAGGTGTAGATAGCTTATTCTGTTCCATGCCACTGCTGCCGTAGCCTTCTTTTGTTATTTTTGCCACTGTTGGAGCACTAATACCTAATGCTGCTGCAACACGGTCTCTAACTTGAGTCACTGGTATAAGAGGCCCACCATTACGGCTTTCCTTTTCAAAGTATTCACGAAGTCGCAAGACAAACTCTCTTGTTTGTCCTTTGAGTACTTTCTTTTTTGGCATTTTGACAGTAACGAAGGCAGGAACGATACGCTAAACTCAACCAAACGTGAGAATTCACAAATAAATCAATACGGAGGAATATAAATACTCAACTATATTGAAGATTACTCATTGAAATACTGTAGATTATTTTAAAATAGACATAGAGAGATTTAATAAAGATCATCAATAGTTTAACAAATACAATATTAACCACTGAATTACAACACAATACAATAATACATTTTGAAAATTCAGTTCCTTTTATATATTTTTTCATGACATAGAACCGTCATATTTGAACAACATTCTTTTAATCCATTTCTTCTTTATTTTGACAAAGGAGGTCGCACATTGAAACACATAGAAATATGAAGTACGAAATTATCTATAAAATAATGAGTTTGTTAAATCGATTAAAACTTCTTAATGCATAAAATCGATCGATGAAAGAAATCGAATAGGTAACGGGTCAGGGTATCACTATTTGATTAAGTATTAGAGCTGTCAAAAGTTAAATAAACTATTGGAACGACTATAAGTAAGTCTATCACTAGAATTTAGAGTACATACTTAACAAACATAACAAACTTATCATTATTTTTTCTCATACTACGTTCTCTCTGTTAATAATAAAATTGATGTTCGACTAGGTATATAAGTTAGTATTTCATCAACCGCCAAAGAGTAACATCCTCTGCGTCACAAAGTTAATAGGTACCTACATAGCAATTTACATTTTTATAGCTTCCAAAATCCAATCATATTTTGGACAAGAGAAAATTAAAAATTGTAACAAGCGAGCCAAATTGCGATAAAATTATATTTTATTCTATTATAAGTAACAAAAAAATAGTTAAAGTGAAAGGTCGTTGGTTTCTATTAGAATTAAATTGTCCTAGGTACATTTTATTATACATACTGGTTTCTGCCCGCGTGTATGTCGGTTATCGCAAAAAATAGTAGCCTGTTTGTCATTTTGATATTTTTTATGCTACATAACTGTAAAGTTTCACCTAAATAAATTCAGTAGTTTTTGCGTGAAAGAGTAACAAACATTTATATATCCTTACGAACTTTTCGCACTTATAATATTAGTAGGGTAGGATCGGATTGGAATATAATGACGTCATTACTCTTAGCCGATTTGGGCCACGGTGGCCAGTCTTCAACAAAGACCAGCGAACAATGCAGTAGATATTATAGTACACAAGTGTGTGCGCAAACACAGGGCACTCTCCATATTCTCACTCTCATAATCTGATAGGACGGCAATCTGACACGATCGGGGAAAGATCAGTCTGTTACCTGTAGTTCAACAGTTTTACGTCTTCCCGTAAAGCTGTCGGTCCTGCGCCTGATCTCTCCTCAAACTACGAATACTGCATAGTTAACTCCAAGAACAATGGCAAAAATAGTAATCTCAAATTCTATAAATTTCCGCAAGCAAACTAGAAACAAAACAAGCATTTCCTGAAAGTAATAGCCCTTTTGAGTACTTTTCTTTGGCGAATTGTCTGCTACTAGGTCTGCCCATTTGCAGCTGTTCATTGGTTTTTCAGAAACTTTCTATGCGGTTGAGGTAGTATATCAGAGCCGCAAAATGCTTACATCTGCCAGTCTGATTGCACACACAATCATAATTTCCACTTGTAACATAACGACAAGAATCAATTTGTATAAATAAATTATTTCTTTACTTTCATTACATTAACATGGATCATAGTACAGGGTGTCTCAAAAGAAATTTTATATTTGTTTAGCTTACTGCGTGAACGCTGCGTACTTGAGGGGTGCGGGGGTTATGTCAATTGGTAGCTTGGCTCTTGGGGATTCAGTCGCTATGGAGCGTTTCTCGGGAGCAGACCGCGCGTTGTGCGTGCGAGAGTTTTACAAGAACGGTGATTCGACAACTGTCGCGCGTAGAAAATTCTGCAGTATTCAAGGTTTTCGCCACTTAAATGATGCGCCAAGCCTTCCTCTCATTCGACATTGGGTTAAAAAGTTTGAAGAGACTGGATCAACGCTGGATAAATCAAAATCCGGGCGACCTAGGTCATCAAGAACGGTAGAAAACGTGGAGAGTGTTAATCAATCTGTACGTGACGACCCGAGCCTTTCAATTCGGAAGCGCGCGAGTGCTTTAAATGTGCATAGATCATCATTACATCGCATTATGCACAAAGATCTAAAGCTGCACCCCTACAAAATTCAATTGGTGCAAGAATTAAAGCCCCAAGATGCCGGTCAGAGGCTTAATTTCGTAAATCAGATGATTGAGCGATTTTCAACGTTTACCAACATTTTGTTTTCGGATGAAGCTCATTTTCATCTTAATGGCCACGTAAATAAGCAAAACTGCCGCTACTGGAGTTCAGCCAATCCGAAACGCAAACATCAGAAACCCCTACACTCGCCTAAAGTGACCGTATGGGCTGCCATGTCGGCGCGAGGAATTATCGGCCCTTACTTTTTTGAAGACGAAATGGGGCGTACAGTTACAGTGAATTCAGAGCGTTATGTGGAGATGTTAGACAACTTCTTGGTACCTGAACTGCAAAACTTTCCTGGCTATAACCAAAGAACATGGTTTCAACAGGACGGAGCAACTTCACACACGTCCAATATATCTCTGCCACGTGTTCGTGAAATTTTCTCAGGAAAATTGATCTCCCGGAGAGGTGACATAAATTGGCCTCCACGTAGCCCAGATTTAACCCCTATGGACTTTTTCCTATGGGGTTATCTTAAATCTAAAGTTTACGCCAATAAACCAACTTCACTGGCGCATTTGAAAGAAAATATCCGTCACGAAATGGCAGCCATCCCTCACTCCACCTGTCGAGCAGTCATAATTAATTTTACTGTTCGATTAAATGAGTGCCAACAACGTGAGGGTTTACATTTAGACGATATTATTTTTAAGAAATGAATTCCCAAAAAGTGTATTTTAACAATAATAATAATAATAATAATAATAATAATAATAAATATTCCGGACATCTAACTCACAACGCCATCTAGTCCCAAGCTAAGCAGAGCTTGTGTTATGGGTACTAGACAACTGATATAAATACTTATATACTTTTTTTTTTGTAAATACATACATATTATACATAGAAAACACCCAAACTCCGAAACAAATATTTGCAGATCATACAAACATTTGGTCCGACCCGGGAATCGAACCCGAGACCTCTTGCTTAGCAGTCGCATACGCTACCACTACGCCACCGGTATATAGAAAAATAAACATTTTTTCTATATACCGCTTCCTTTTTTTTTAATCAATCCACTAAATATGAAATTTCTTTTGAGACACCTTGTATATACATACTATGAATTACTACTATTCTACGTCAAAAATTGTAAAAAGATAAAACACGAGAATTTTATTACAAACTAGCTGTGCCTGCTAATTCGTACACGTGACATTTGGATTTTCAAATTATTTATATTTTTTCACCGTTTAAAACGTCCCTGGACTACAACAAACATTTCAAAACCAAAATCAGCTAAATCGTCCTAGTCGTTCTCAAGTTTTAGCGAGACAAATAAACAGTAATAGATTTTTATATATAAGAAGATATTAAATAATTACAAATATTGACAAAGCAATTACAATACACGTTTAATCATATGATCTTCACATTTGATTTCTTTCACATCTTGCACAAGTGGAGCCAAAATTAATTGTTTTCCTTTTATTCTTGTTTCTTGTTGGAAAGGGATGTCGTGTGTGATTGCTCGGAATCCAGTTTCATAATTAATTTGGCCATGTACTCGTATACTGAAAATATATAAAGCTGTAATAATAATTACATTAAGTCCTGTATGATCGTCTGCAATGCGTTGTTCGATTGAATTAGTTTTTTATGTTTATTATTTACGTACTTCTCGTGAAATCAGCAATGAGAAAGTCCATGTGTACTACTTAAAATTTCTTTATTGTGCCACTTTAAATAAGAAATAAAAAAGTCAACGGTATTATCGACATTATAGATTGATTTGATCAAATAGAATATAAAATACGATATTTTTTTAAATTATTTATTAGTTTACTTACTCTTCGTAAAGACAACGAACTATTTGACATTATTAAATCCGCTGTAATTGTAGCCGCTAGTTGGCGCTGTCATCGCGCACCCAGCCAATAAATGCAATGCAAATCTAAGATACCAAACATGTTGACATATACGTACATCATTTGATTTTACGCCACTAATCCATCCATTTCCAAGAACTACAGCATCCGAGAGGCCATTTGGTGTTTATAGGAGGTTTGAACACAAACTACTTACGTCAGAGTCGAGAGAGTTAAGACAAACTTTTAATAGTGTTCATGTCTCCCGAGTGCTAAGAGATGTCGAAGTACATCAACGTACAGGTTGCTGTTATTATATCCGTGTAAGCTACAACTTTGTGTAGGTGAATGTAAAACACGTCAGAAATATCTGCGAACTTGGCTTAATGACGTCATGCAAAACTAGAGAGTTAATATTTCACTGAACAGATAAACAATAAGCAAGAATGAGATTACGAAAGTAAGAATAATACACATGCATCGGCGCTTGCGTTGGCAACGGTACTAGATAGGCGAAGGGAGGGCGATGCGTGGGGAAGCGAGAGGTGAGGCGCATTCCAGCCGGGTACGTAGATATTTCCGACGGGTAATAAGTTACAGCGCACTAACTACTTTAATGTGTTTTCGCAGAGCCTAATGTGTGTTTAGTAAGAAATAAGCTTATTTTGTTTTGCGGTAAATTATGTTACGAGTTCAACTAATATGGTTAAGGTAACAGAATTTGTAGTGATCATTGTGACAGTGATGTACTTGGTCGAAGTCTAACTTGAGATATCAAGCAATTCAAGAATTATAACGTACTCGTATTTCGTGTGAATACCAAATAAGCACGAAGTTTAAAATCTTTACTTCAGGAACCATTTGTATTTTATGTTATTTTCTATCAATGTATCACTATAATATAGTATAGTATATAGTATTTAAGCCATTATTAAGTTTAAATAAACTAACTCTAAAAGCATTTTTGTTTTTAAGAAAGTAACATAAAAAACAAACTGTCATGTACTTATTTTAGATATGTTCCACACGTCACTATAATTTTATTATTTCAGATATTTTTAGTCATTAAAATAAGATATTAGATTAAATAAAATAGTAAAACTGAAGCATTTAGATGATACTTAATGAATCTATGAACGATTTCTTATGATATATTTTTAACAGACATTATAACTAAGTAGCTAGTCATAGTAGCATTGTCGAGGTAGTCGAGGTCACGCTGATTTCAACAGGAACTGTCCGGCTCAACCACGGCGATACTACCCTCGCACAGATGATCACCGTAAGATGACAGCGTTCATGCATGTTTCGTTGGTGAGTGCAAGACCGGAGGCCCAATGATGCAGAAGCACCACTAAAGGCCGACCGTTTAACTGAGTCCTCGCCTGCGCGGTAACAGGGACGCGGGGGTATGACGACAAAGGGGACTGAGACAGGTGCGGGCGGCGGAGGCGCTTAGTGAGATACAAAAATTCGCCAGCCGCCCGCATCGCGCAGGGACTTAGTTAAACGGTCACCATGCTTCAATGTTGCATTGTCTGCATTCATAATGAGTATGGTGACCTACTGATTCTGCTTACGCTTGCCATCTAAAAAAACAATAAAATAAAGTAAATGTCACTTCCATTTATGCCGGGAATTCTAATTTTGAATGATTTTCACTAAGAAATTATAGCATACGTCAGCACAAACTAAACGAAAAATATACTTCTTTTTTTCTCCGAAACACAGAGAACATATTTTTTTAAATTTAAAATTGATGAAAACACGTTCACGTACTTCACTTGCATTGTTTGTCAAGTAGGCTGTTGACACGACAGATAAAATGATTGGCGCCATGTAACCAGTTGATGAAATTTGGTGTGCGAAGATATTGCAAAAGTTTAAAATAATTTAAGCTGTATTGTTGTGTCTTGGAAAGTAATCAGAATTATTTTATATTAAAACTTAATATTTCCCTTCCTTCATTGATACATTTCTGTTTTTTGCTGTTATTATGATTTATCGAAATTGTAACAAATAATTTATTAAATTGAAACGGTAGTACTTTACAGGAATGCACAAATCATCAACAGCCTTTTAATAATCCACTGGTGTGCATCGGTCTATTGTTAGTTATGAGAGTGATACTAGCTGAACCCGCGGTGCAACCCGCGGTACGATAACAACCGCGGGCAACGCCGCGAGGCGAAGCTAGTATCTTTATAAATTGTAGCCTATGTGTTATTCTGTTAAGCTATATTATTGTAAAGTTTCATTAACTGCTTCGGTGGCGTAGTGGTAGCGTATGCGACTGCTACGCATGAGGTTTCGGGTTCGGGGTCGAACCAAATGTTTGTATGATCTGCAAATATTTGTTTCGGAGCTTGGGTGTTTTCTATGTATAATATGTATGTATTTATAAAAAAAGTACATAAGTATTTATATCAGTTGTCTAGTAACCATAACACAAGCACTGCTTAGCTTGGGACTAGATGGCGTTGTGTGTTAGACGTCCGGAATATTTATTTATTAAAAACCCATTCAATAGTTTTTGTGTGAAAGAGCAACATATATACTCACTTACATACTCACAAACTTTCGCGTTTATAATATTAGTAGTATTAATTAAATGTTATAAAAAACAAACAAATACCCCTTTGTTATACCTACACTTGTTTCCATATCTCTAGTGGATATTTACTGATATCTATATACCAGTATACTCCCGAGATTCAGATTCTTAAACCGACGAAAACAAAGAAACCGTGAATTTAGGTTCGCGAGAGCGAGCGAATGAAAATTTACATCCTAATTTCCCTGGTGTATTGCCGGTGAGACTTTATTCGTCAGCAATATCAAAAATCGAACGTACATAATACATGAGTATGTATGTAAAACGTGCAGCGCTAACTCTGTAATTCTATAAAAGCTTTTCCTTTGATAGCAAAAAGTTTGAGGGTCTTTTAGTTCAACAGTTTTCCAATACTTTCTTGGTAACAATAATTAGTAACCGAAATTTGTTAACGTAAAACATAGACTAGTATTCAATTCATAAATATGTCTCTGTATTTTTTAAATAGATCGTTTATTTCGAAAATCATCAACAAACTCTCTTAATCCACTGCTGGATAAAGACTAATCCTTAAAAAGGAGGTTATGGACTTATATACCACACTGGCTGATTTAATATATAGATATAATTCTAGATTATTTTCTTTTTGCAGTGCTATTGTTTAGGGAAGTTTGCTCCCTTAGATGCCATTGGGATGAATGACCTTACGTCACCACATAAACAGTTTAAAAAATGATAATTATTTACCTCAAAAACTTCTTTTTTTTTATTGAATTGGGGGCAAACGAGCAGACGTATCGCCTGATGGTAAGCGATTACCGCTGCCCATGGACACCCGCAACACCAGAGGCGTCATTAGTGCATTGCCCGCCTTTGGGGAATGGGGGGAAGGGGATGGGGTATGGGCCTCCGGTATCCTCACTTACTCGGTGAAACACAGCGCAAGCACTATTTCACACCGGTTTTCTGTGAGGCCGTGGTATCACTCCGGTTGAACCGGCCCATTCATGCCGAAGCGTGGCACTCCCACGGTAAAATTTTAAATGAAACGAAATACTTTACCTTTTTAATAATCATGGTTTTTCATCTACATACGCCTTTACATTTTGAAAGTAATATTCAACAACTCACATAAATTCTAATAAATGTAAACAGAACAAAACTCTTTTGAAACTACCGTATTTTACTTAACGTATGCAATAACCGCAAGTTGGCGTCTATGTTTGGCGGTGGATACGGTGAGCTGAACTGCTTTTATGCAACATGACTACTTAAAGTAAATAATTATGCACAATATCTAAACTCTGATTACTACTACTGCTATACAATTACTTGTAAAAGCCGTTGAATTTTTATTGAAACAGTCCCAGCAGAACAATTTAATAAGAATTTACAACAACGTTGACTTTTTAGAAGGTATCTATATAAATAAAAATGAATGAACAAATGTGTTGCTTAGCGTAAAACTCTAAAACCGCTAGACCAATTCAGTTTCTTTTTAGCACAAAGAAGATTCTTATGGACAGAAAATATACACGTTTGAATTGCAAGTAAAATAGTAAAAATAACACTTTTTTTCCATTAGACTGCGACAGGCCAATAACTTTTTTTTTATCTGCCCGTCAACGAAGGCAGTTGGGGCAGATAGTTGAAAATAAAACGTAATAAATTTAATTCTCTATTTTAGTATATTCAGTTTTAGACGACTAGGCCGTAATTAATACCACAATAACGTTTTCTTCCTAATTTGTAGTTAATCTATTGAGAGTTACTTGGAATATATTTACAACCGAAATTTTATAGTTACAATAGGGTAAAATAATAATATACAATAATAGACGTTATTTTAGTTTATTGGTTATAGATCTAAACATAATGACTAAGTAATTTATCTAAAACATATAATTCTCGTGTCGTGGTATTTGTTACCAAACTCTTACGAAACGGCTGGACTGATTTTTATGAAATTTAGGTAGGTCTGAGAATCAAAGCAAACATCTATTTTTCATACCACTAAGTCATAAGGGCCCACACCTAATTTTTTTTAATGGCAACACCACGTTTGCCCGGTCAGCTTGTAATAATAAAAAATAAATACTCGATTGCTTAATTATCAAAAACTAACGTTTACTCGCGGCTACACCCGCGTGTTTGTTCGATATCGAAGTATTTATTTTTCAGGTTAATATACATCCTATGACACTCACAAATAACGTGGCTTTCTGTTGGTAAAATAATTTTCAAAGGAGTTCAGTAGTTCCAGAGATTGCCATTGCAGATTGGTCCCAACAACAACACAGACTCACAAGATTTACCTATATTATATAATTAGTATAGAAGTATAGTTAAAATAAATTCGATGATAACCTTCGATATAAACAGATTTATAAAAAGTTTCAATACAGGAAATTAGAAACGGTAAACAAACACCTAGAGATCTGTTTATTTGTTAAACAAAATTGTTAATCCCGTTATACCTAATTAAAACCAATAACCCTTGTTAATTAATATCCAAATATTAGATAGCTACTATGCAGCTATCGCTAACACTGTTTCATAATTGTTCAAGTTTTATTCCTCGACTTTACAATTACTTCGTAAACAGCTCTTAAACTGTTACTTGTTAAATAGTGATGATAAGAAGACAATAGATGATCAATAACCAAATTGTAATACGGTTTGACCGTGGATGAGCCACGCCTCGACATGCATGGGCTGGCTCCACCGGAGTAATACCACGGCCTCAAAGAAAACCGGTGTGAAATAGCGCTTGCACTATGTTTCACCGAGTGAGTGAGGATACCGGAGGCCCATCCCCCTCCCCATCCTCCAAAGGCCGGCAACGCAGTTGTGACGTCTCTGATGTTGCGGGTGTCCATGGGCAGCGGTAATCGCGATTAATAATAAATAATAATTTCCATCAGGCGATACGTCTGCTCGTTTGCCCCCTATTCAATAAAAAAATAAGCAAATTGTAATAATGGCAAAAGTTTATACATCTACTTTTATATAAATATTTTTGTTGGTAGGTAACATATTCTATCTAGAACGAAAAACGGATAATAATAATAATAAATATTTCGGACATCTAACACACAACGCCATCTAGTCCAAAGCTAAGCAGAGCTTGTGTTATGGGTACTAGACAACTGATATAAATACTTATATACTTTTTTTTTTTTGTAAATACATACATATTATACATAGAAAACACCCAAACTTCGAAACAAATATTTGCAGATCATACAAACATTTGGTCCGACCCGGGAATCGAACCCGAGACCTCAAGCTTAGCAGTCGCATATGCTACCACTACGCCACCGAGGCAGTCAAAAGATGATGGTAGCAATTGCTACTATATTTAGCTACTTGCTGCAGAATTCAAGTCTAGAAAAATGCATTAGTTGGAATGATTTAAGTAGTTAAATCAGGCTTAACTTGGTAACATACAGGTACTTTAGTTGTCACCCAGCCTATCTTCTTCCCCTATGGACTTATGAAATACAAATTACCTGCAATGCAAATGGGCAATAATCTCGACCAGGTAGTTAGTGGAGAGATATTTTTTATGGTATAGCGCAAACGAGCAGACTTATGGCCGGATGGTAAGCGATTACCGCCGCCCATGGACACGCGCAATACCAGAGGCGTCACAAGTGCGTTGCTGGCCTTTGGAAGATGGGGGGGGGATGGGGGAACGGGTTGGGGTTTGGGCCTCCGGTATCCTCACTCGCTCGGAGAAACACAGCGTAGGCGCTGTTTCACACCGGTTTCCTGTGAGGCCGTATTATCACTCAGGTCGAGTCGGCCCATTCATGCCGAAGGGTGGTTCTCCCACGGTAATAAAGAAGAGATCAGAGAAATTAGTAATTTCGTCATTCTTATAAACGATATAATCACAGTGTTCTTAAAAACTACTATTATCTTCATTCAAAATCTGTGTTCAAGTAACCTTTTTTAGCAGCAGTGTTTTGCCACGAAGCGGCTAGAAGTAACACAGACTTAAAGTAATTAAAACTTCCCGAGCGACCTGTCCACGCGACCTAGAATAAAACATTACATTTTAGATCATTAAAGAGCTCGGCAACTGTCGCAACTTGAAACAAAGGCTTCTGGTATACTCTAGAGATTTAACACCGAGATATAACGAAGGAATATTCTTACTTCATTTTTATCTCAGGTGTCCATAAAAAAATCTGAAATCAGCCAAAAGCTTTGCGGTTTTGATCCGTGGACGGATCTCAGAAATAGCATACACATATCGACGATTCCATTTTGTACTTCTATATCTCATAACAATTACCAAAATTGAATAAGAAACGTGCTTTGTTTAAATTGTTACATATAAGCGAGATAATATGAACAGAACAGAGCAACAAAATGTTAATAGAAGTTTGGTTAAAAACACATTTTTACAAAAAATACTTTGCTGTGTTTTAGCTATAAAATAAATAAGTAAATATTTCGCACATCTAACACACAACGCCATCTAGTCCCAAGCCAAGCAGAGCTTGTGTTATGGGTACTAGTTAACTGATATAAATATTTATATATTTTTTTTTTGTAAATACATACATATTATACATAGAAAACACCTAAACTCCGAAACAAATATTTGCAGATCATATAAACATTTGGTCCGACCCGGGCATCGAACCCAAGACCTCAAGCATAGCAGTCGAATACGCTACCACTACGCCACTGAGGCTATACTATCAGTTTAAAATATATATGTTGCTGAGAATTACTACTAAAAATATACATGAAGTTAACATTGTGTGCATTGTCTTACTTTGTATGTCCTTTGCCTTCAAGAATCAGTCAAGATCCTTAAATATCATTTGAGGTTTGTTGAATCTATTTATTTTCATATATATATATATATATAAGACACAGCATCCATGTTATTGTTTTAGCTATCGACGCAGAGAAAATTGAATTCGTCTACAATCCGCGGGATTTCGTGTCTGATCTGGTACAGAATCGAACTGTTTGTTCCATTGGGAACTAGCCATGAAGCGGTAGCGGTAATACAAGAAGCTGCATGGTTGGTCCGCTATTATTTGTACGAGTTGGGTTAGGTATGAGATTATATTTAGTTGCCTTGAAAATAATAACTACAAAGTATAAGGTATCTAAAAACTAAAACATGTTCTGTAAAACAATTTCAATGACATAAGTAACGTAGTAGAAATAGTAAGGAAAAGGTAGGTTCAGTTTTGTTTCGAATTAAAAACACCCGTTTGCATTTTTTATTGAAAACTAACTGACCCACGCAATCTCGTTTACTACTCCTATTGCCCGTAGCGTAATAACTTTTCCCCGTTTTTTTAACATTCTTTACTGATGCTCCGCTCGAAAAACATTTTTATATGTTTATTCACCTTTTAAACCTTCCCTAGACTACGACAAATATTTTAAAACCAAAATCGGCCAAATCGGCCGAGCCGTTCTCAAGTTTTAGCGAGACTAACGAACAGCAATTCATTTATATGTATATAGATGCTACTGTTTTGATTCGCAGAAGTTCAATAGTTCTATTAGAATATCAATCAGGTTATCATAAACAAGAACTATTTATACGTCTTACGCATCTTTATTTACAAAGGATCCTGGGTTCTGTTATAATAGTTATGGATTACACCTGGTTTAATGGTAAAATCGGACATAATCCCCGATATATAAACCAATTTTCGAAGGATTTATTTGAAGTAATAAAATAGATACAAATATTGAAAGGTCGATTGTTTAGAGATAAAAGCGGATAAACTGACAATCTCATTTTAAAGCCAGTCGACTCGAGCTGATTTATAAGTAGAGATAAAATTCAAAGAGTCTCATTACATTCTTTGAAACAGGCCGGAGTTAAGACGGGAATTTATATTGATAAAATTATTTACGAGTTTCTAATGTTGCGGAGTAAAGTAATAATTTGTATTTATTTGAAGCCTAAAAATTTATTTATTTTCGTTGTTAACGGTAGTGAACGTGGAATGGTAACTAGAGAAATCTATGATGATGTACTCCTAATTTCAACGGAGATTACGCAGTAGATATTATAGTGCACAAGTGTATGTAATCTGATGGGAGGGAGGACACTATCCATCATGACAGGTCCAGCGACTTTACATACTCTCTGAGGCAAGGGAGTTAAGGTCATTAAGTATTTCTATAATCCGAAAAACTCAATAAACACTTCGGAACTTGAGAAGCACTGATAAAAGACATATTTTTAATTCCGTTTCTTTAAAATAATAAAGACCTTTCAGTATCATTATCTTTTGGTAGTTGTATGATAAATCTTAATACCTCAAAATGCTCCCACCCGTTTGGATGTTTGTCACTTAACTTCTAAACAGTTGGACTTATTAGGATGAAAATGTGTGTGTATATTTTAATAGGTACTTAGAAGGTTTGAAAACAATTAGACTCGTTGCTTGGACGCTGATGTCGGGATGTCATCATCAGCTACTAGAACTAGACACTGGCGTTATGAAGTTCGCCGGATCATCTAGTCTTTGTATGAAACCATTCTATGTATTATTACTTCTCTAGTCCATGATTTATTTAAGTTTTTTCATTGGACTTGATAGAAGTTGTTTAATTGTTAACATTCAATTGAAGTAGAAGTGGAAGGGAACAGAAATCTAACACATTCTAGTAAATTAGGCTAGTTACTACTACACTGTAGTACTCCATTGAATAGTCCTAAGTAGACGAAGAAGACCACTGTCGCATCATAACTATAAATAGTGCCGCTAACGAGTACCAATACTAAAACTATAAATATATAAATGATTATTTTGACACTAACGATCAAATGATTTAATTGAAATACGTATTATTTTACTAATGAAATATTTGGCTTATAACACAGTATAAAACAGTCATAAATTAAAATGATTACATTGTAACAAAGGCGGTTGAAAATGTATTTTAAAATAGGTAATGTAAATATTATTTGCTACTTTTCACGGCTAGCCAGTTCATCAATATCTGTGCGGTTTTAGTGGGTAATCGGGTTGACCACGGGGCAAATAAACAGTACTAATTTCGGGTTTTTATAATATACTCTAGTTTTATGGAGTTTTAATGAAATGTATCAGGTTTCGTTTTGGACTGCCTCGGTGGCGCAGTGGAAGCGTATGCGATTGCTTTGCTTGAGGCCTTGGGTTCGATCCCGAGTCGAATCAAATGTTTGTACGATCTGCAAATATTTGTTTCAGAATTTGGGTGTTTTATACGTATAATATGTACATATTTACATCAGTTATCTTATCGCATGGTACAAGTACTGCTTAGTTTCGGACTAGATGAAGTTGTGTGATAAATCACGTCAGTATTAGGCCGCGTACACATTAGGGAGCGGAGCGGGCGCGGAAGCAAAGCTGGCAGCGGCGTGTTCAAACGTATAGACTTATATGGGAGTGTTCACGAACACAGCGAAGCGGAGAGCGGGCGACGAGCGGGTGACAAACTACAAGCGGTGCTGATGCGCACTGTAATAGTACATGTAGCGGTGTCGGATAGGGATGGAATAAAATAGCAATCACCTGAGATTAACGGTTTTAAATTTTGTAAATGTTGTGATTACTTCAAGTGTATTCAATTATAAATATTTTATTTATTTGTTGCTATTAAAATATTTGAATCATCTTTATTACTTGAATTTTTGTTCGCATTTTTTGTTTTTTTTCATTATGCTTTCTGTGATCTTGAATGAACTGAGTATAGGGAACGTGCACAACAAAGATGCTGCCAACTAGCGCCGTCAATCCGAATTTTGTACTCTAAACAGAATTAATTTTATTAGTGAAGTTATTATTCTAACTCATCATAATTCATTGTTGCATTATGATAAGCTAGAATTAATTATAATATTTTAATGAATAATTATTTGAAATCACTGGGTAGTCATTTATTGCGATATCTGTCATCCATATCAAGTTATATTTTGTGAGGTATAATTTCTCATAACACAACACTAAACAGCTCTAGCACTCGCTGCCTAGCCCGCTGATTTCGGAAACGGGTTAGCGTTCCCGCTCCGTTGCCGACGCTCTGAGGCTGTCGTCGGAAAATAAAATAATAAATAGAATTTAATTAATTGGTGTCTACATTTTGAGTGTTAACTTACTTTTAATTTCTATTCATAATCAGTCGCTATCATTTTATCTACCTTTCTAGTGAATTCTTTGTCTAAAACAAAGGAAAAAAAGCACTATCTATTTGTAAAAGAACAATCGGGATCTCAATGTAATCAGGTTTCAATCCGTTAGTTTTGTACTACCAGTGGTAGAGACAGTAAAAAATGCAGAACTTCGTTATAAAAGAACTTGATCAAGTTAATTAGTGAGAACGTTTTGTAGGACACTAATTGACTATTTTTTGTTGGCTTTCCGAAGACAAAAGTTAAGGCAGATGGTCTGATGGTCTCATTAGTAGTGAATAGTCTGATGTTACCAGGCTTTTGTCTCTTAATGTCCGCTTAATTTTATTGTGCTTTTAGTATAACGAGTAATGTAGTAGATGTACGGTAATTGTAATATTTCCTGAGTGTTTTTTTCTGTGAGTCAAACAGAGAAAGTCACAAAATAACTATTAAGGCATCTCAATTCTATCACGTAAGTATATATTATCTTCACAGTGTGTACTTCGTAGGCATCGTAATGCGTATTGTGCTAAAAACCGATATCGCAATAATACACCTAATATTTTCTATCTATCACCTAGTATTATATAATAACGCACGCATTTAAGATTAAATTTCAAGTTTAGTATCTATCTGTCTACAATGTACTTCTTTTTGTGGATGCTCCTCTCACCAGGCGAGGTAATCAAGCCTGGCCACGCTTGATGAGGCACGCACGGTTGATGTTGGAATGTTGTATATAGCTGATCAGCGCAAGAACTTCTATGTCGCGATTCAGGATTAGTAGTGGGTACGTAATTCGTGGCTCCGTAGTTTGATGTATACTCGGTAGATGGCGCTGTAGTATGTTTTTGTGGTAAGTGAAATAGCTACATACTTATTGTAGTAAGCATGTTATTATTATGCTGAATAATTTAACTTACGTATGAATTTTGTTATCTTTTTCTATTATATTCATATGTATGAGACTTTAGCTTTTGTTTAGGTACTTAATGTCTTCACTTTACTCCTTTCTAAGTTCGCTGAAATAGAGCTCTGATAAAGACGCCCTTATATATGTACCATTATTATCCACGTGTCACTGTTTTTGTGTAAAAGTAAATTACGTGCGATGCCGAAGGAACAAAAAATTATAATGTGAGCGAAATAGCAGAACAGATATTTTTATACAGAACTGTCGTTTGATGTATAGCTTTTATTTTTTTTTAATTTATGATCTGTAGGATATTTTATACTAAGTACACTTTTTTTATATGTTCATTTGTTTTCTGTTTTAAAGGCCTAATCTCGTTTAAAATTGAATACTTATTCACGATAATCCGATTATTAAATGTACTGTGTATATATAAATTAAATGAAAACTTTATTCATAGCCGGTAGTCCCTTCAATATTTAAGTTTAATATTTGATGACTTAAAGTTAACACCAAGAACGTTTCAAACTACTGAACAATTTAATTAAGATTGTATAAATGGTGACTTCTAAAACTTTAGACGTAAGAATAATAAATCGCTCAAGCTGAATAAGCATGACCACAAATCTTTGGAAATGACTCTCAAAGAGCTAGAAAAGCATTTCAGCATCTATTTATCCATTCAAAGGCAAATTCAGTTGGTCATTGACTCGACCTCGTGTCAGACAAGTTACGTAAACAGAAAATATACGAGTTTCATATAAACTATTCTAGCTCAATAGTACAATGTATTCTAGTGATATCAGCATTAAGGTTTTGTTCGTCTACTAGATTTGGATCAAGTAGAAATGATGTCAGTACTATTTGTCAATTTTGATGAGTTCTGTATTGAATCGTCTCGACTGAATAAATTGAAATTTAGTTTGAATAAGATACCGTTTTTAGTTCGTAAAGCGATAGAAATAATTTCAACCTTAAGGCGTCTTCTGACTGGTACAGTATTTTATATTTATAAAAGATCCTGGTTTAAAAACCATTGATAAAAAATATAGTTTATATACAATTTTTTGAATCAATGGTTATCCAGGATTTATTCAGTCCAGACGATTCAACACAGAACTCATCAAAATTGACAAATAGTACTGACATCATTAAACCGATTTTCATATGGTGATTATGGTCTTAAAAACGTGACAAACGTGACTATATTTTGTTCTGACTGGGGGATTTTGTGTTCTTTCAAGTATGTTTGTAAAGTTCAAGACAGAGTAATATTCCTAGTGTGGGTGATATTAAAAAATATAACTGTATAAAATTAATCTTACACCATGTAAATGTTTCAAAAGAAAAACATAAGTACAGACTTATGTTCGTCTTTTGAAACACATACAGAACACGTAAAGAGTAAACGTGAATTTAACGTTTAATTGCTTTATTTAATAGACGAGGATATATTTTTAACGACGATCTTTGAAAGTAGGTACGTAGTAGACCGCTAGGCAACTAGGCAATCTATAGAAAGTTAAGAAAACAAAGCAAAGCTGGATTCAGTGACCTTAAACACAGTATAGTGACTATGAACAGTTTAATGTTCAGAAGATATTAATTTCAATCATTAACACATAACAACGTAGTCTTAGAAAATCCCATACTTAAGTACTAAGAAATATATCGCGAAAATGTGCGACTGTAAACGAGTCTTAACGTATAAGATAGATGACTGCACGGTTGGCCGAGTGGTGTCAGCGGTCGCCATGCCGCTTGCTACTGCGCCAAGTGTCGTGGGTTCAAATCCCGCGCGGTACCTACAACACTTTGTGTGATCCACGAATTGTTGTCCCGAGTCTGGATGTTCTTTGTGTCCGTTTCATGTATGTTTGTAAAGTCCCCCACGACACAGGATGTTTATTCCTAATGTGGGAGTTGTCTTTTTAAAAAAAAAAAAAAAAAAGATTGATCGCACTGTAAAATTGTTTGTTTGTACAAGTATTCTTAAAGCAGGCAAATAAAATGTTTAGCAACGAAACAAACCAAACACTATCTCTTCTATGCAAATATGATTCTATCGACGTCTTTAGATTAAAAATACATTACTCGAGGAAAGAGAAAAACTTTTTCAAACCAATCCAAAAACCGACTTCGAAAACCGGTTTACAAACGCGATCTTTACGAATTGGAAACATGGGTTTATAGTCGATTCTTTATTTTTAATTGTATTATCTGTATCTATTCAATGTTGGCACGATTTAAATTTTAACAAAATATTCCAACGTAAAAAGTAAAAACATAGGAGATGAAAATACTCATAACCAACAATTCATTCGGTATATTCGGGAAGTAAAACATCTCTCATATCTCAAGGCCTATCCGTCTCAAGCTTTAAATCTTTTTCAACATACACGTATATACGAATACTTCAAGTAGTAAGCGAATATAACGCCTCGTCCACTGTTTTCCTTTTTGCAAAATGCGTGCGTATCACTATGAGTACGTCGTGTACATAGTGCTGACTAACGAAGTAGTGGCGCGAAGAAATGAATGTATCGTAACGTGCCTCATTAGGCAGACGCTCGATTCACGCGTGCCTTACAAAAAATGTATAAAGCTTGTGGCTTAAGGCAAGCATCCAGTGAGTTGCAAATGAGAAAAAGATATAATGTTACGTGCTAGAGTTTGATGGTTTGAGAAATAAACCTTCTGACGTGTAAAAGAGATTTTATTAAAAACGCTCTTAAAATAAGAATATCACACCGAATAACAATCCTTAATGGTCGCCGAGGTCGCTAGGTTAATCACTGATATCACTTCAATGTTTATCACACTGTAGCTCAGCACGAGAGTTCGTATTTATATCTAGTATTACTATCGCTATCGAGAAGCGTTTCGTACATACGGGGTCATTCATCGTACCAAGGATGCGCCCGCCGTCGGAATCGGTGGAATTATCCGCGCAACAATTAATGGATTTTAGACGCTATGTTTATCGAAATAAGGTTCATTATTCCGTGCCTCAAGAGACGAGTTGACTTTTCAATCGTTGTTCGCGAATAATCTTACTTTTTAACAATTAAAATTCACTTATGCCTCTGAAGGAGCACATTTCATTAAATTATAGTCCTTTATGCGTAATAATCCTATATTTATACATGTACCGATTGTCCCTTTTTGTTATTCGCACATTAAATCAACACTGACAATCATTGTCTTCATTTATGTGGTACGTGAGTTACTAATAAACCAGTTTTTCCCTCCATCCACCTCCTCTATTATTGACGCTTCAGTGTGTTTTTTATGTATTTATACATTAATTTATATTAGAATCTAACGGTATATTCAGCATGAAATTTCGAAGAAAGATCACTTTACGTAAAAACATTTGCTCTATTATGTACATGTTATAATAATATATACGTTGCTAGTAAAATATGTTTATTTACCTTTTCGGGAATGTATAAAGAATTAGATTTTCTTTTCACATGAAATAAATGTACTAGACTGAAATGGAATCACAAAGGAACAAAAAGATATTAACGTTGGAAAATAAATTATCCCAAGTTTGATTTCTATAATGCTACCTTAAATCGGATTGTCTTTGTACCTGTGTAAGATAAGAGACAAAATTTTGGGACTTAATACACACGATTTATTTAATTTCCGAGCCCTGGAGGGGTACCTAGATATTGTTTCAGAATTATCTTTGTGGGACTTTCTTAGGAAGATAATAACATCTTATGTGTATGAGTCTGGGCTGGCACTGAATATGGAAACTCAATAAATGTTTATGGTATTATTATTATAGTTCTTGTAAATCTTGTAAATCAGAGCAATTGGGTATTTTATTTTTATTAATATTTTTCGGCAATTGGCTCATTCAAGGTAGCAGGATTATTAAGATATCGCATTAACCTAGTTTGGCTATAGACAAATTAGTAAGTTAAAATAAAAATACAGGACAGCATATTTTTTTTTCAGACTGTATCCCATCATTTTAGATGATTGTAATAAAAGTCTAACAGATAATTGTACACTATTTTTATCTTTGATTCGCCATATAGCTACGTACAGAAGACCGTTGCAAAGATCTAAACATTATAAAAGAACGAATAATAATTCTAAAAGTATTAAAATTGCTCACTCCAACTTGCTGCTTAACTTTTTAATGCCTTCAGTTAGTCTTTCTTTGTATATTTGAAAATACACATTGAAAATAATATTTCTCGCTGAAAATTTAAGTGGGTTTTTTACATTTTTATCGTAATAGTTTTAAGCGATGAACATATCTCTCAATTTGAGATGTTTTGTACCTATTATACATTTTTTATGGTATAGGGGGCAAACGAGCAGACGTATCACCTGGTGGTAAGCGATTACCGCCGCGCATGGACACCCGCAACACTAGAGGCGTCACAATTGCATTGCCGGCCTTTTGGGTATGGGCCTTCGGTATCCTCACTCTCTCGGTGAAACATGCGCAGGCGCTGTTTCACACCGGTTTTCTGTGAGGCCGTGGTATCACTCCGGTCGAGCCGGCTCATGCATGCCGAACCGTGGCTCTCCCACGGTAATAATGCTTTTGATAAACCTACTTATAAATTTACTAAAAACCCTTGTTACTGATGTCTAATGTTTCCATTAAAAGTTTTTTTTTTTTGTTAAGACAACTCCCGCATTAGGAATTTACATTCATTGTCGCGGGGGACTTTACAAACATACATATAACGGACACAAAGCACACCCAGAATCAAAACAACATTTTGTGGATCACACAAAGTAATGTTCCACGTGAGATTTGAACACACGGCATTTGGCGCAGTAGCAAGCGGCGTAGTGACCGCTTAAACCACTAGGCCAACCGTGCAGCCGTCAATTATTATGTGCAATTTTAATTGTATTATTTTAATAAACTTTGTCAGCAATTATTTGTTTAGATATAATTCTAAGAAGTTTACTCTCTGTTGTGATTAACACTAATTACATTTAAGTTTAATACTTTTTAATTAATATTCGTTTCTGTTGGAATAACAAATTCTGTAGCAGCTACGACGTAGAATTTGATTGAAATTGATTTATATTGAATTATATATATATATATTGAAATATATTTATTGGTGGTTCTATAAAATGTTATGATTAATCGCTACGCTTAGTTTTCTGTGTGCTACAAGATTTAAGGCGTATTCTTGCCGACGCTATAATATTAGCGCCTTTCCTCTTGAAAATACGAGTGGCTTTACTGCTGGACCGCTATAATTAAGGACCTTTAGTTACATATAACACTGTAATTATAAGGTTTATTTATTCTTTTTAATTTAAAAATTGTTGTCATGGGTGAAAATGGTAAAATAGTAATTGGTAAAGCAAGTGATGCTAATGACTTGAGATACCGAAACCAGATCCCAAACTGAGCTATTTTTCATGACTGTACATATTTTGTTAGGTTGTTGTTTGTTAGTTTTACTTACCAAGAATAGCACACTTGATTTGGGTCGACGAATATGTGCGATGTAAGTAAATGTGAATGTAACTGTTTGTATAATAGATTTCTTGCCCAATCTTAACGATAAGCAGGTTCGGTTCAGGACGCTTACAGCAACGCGAAGCGATAACGGGACACGTGAAAATCGAATACTCAAGTGTTACAAGAGACGCGAAGGGTTCAGTTGAAACTCTTAACCCTAGACACAGATATAGGTAGGCGTAAATCTTTACTCATTACACGCACCGACAAACGGACCATGATGTGACAAACTGCCAATTCCTACTGACGCGCCGCCAGAACGGCTGAACGCCGCCAGAAAGATATTTTTTACCATCAATAAAGACCGAACATATTTAGTAGTATACTTAGTTAGTAACATTGGAAATCTTTTACTTTCTAACAAGATTTCATTTAAATTGCATTAATTAAAAATATGTTTGTTTGGTTCAATTTTTGCACGTCACAGTGACACTCCTTATCTGAAAAAAAGCTTTATAAATTGTAAAGACAAATCTACTGTGTGTGTATAGTGCACATACAAAAGAATAAAATTAGTGTCTGATTATAATTTCAATTTAGCAGTTTGTCACTAAATTAATATGAAACTGAGTATGGTACTTACATTAACAATTCTTTTTTTTTAATTATCTGTGGCTTGTTCGGCTAATCTTTGCAACAGCTGGACTCATTTTGACGGTACTTTCACTGGCATATCCCTGAGGTTACGGGAAAACTAATATAATAGAAAACAATATCCGATTCAAAAGCAACAAAGACCATGAGGATTGCCGCGGAGCGCAACTAGTATAAAATATTTGGCGACACTGTGTCCTGTAAATGTGGTGTAAGCAATCCAAAATGCTTTAAAGGCTGCTCAGCTCTCAAGTCGCTCGCTGCCTCTTCAGTGTCGGGTCTGGGCACGATAGGGCACACTCTCTCTGTGACTACCCCACTTCAATACCCCTTATTATCCTCGTTTGTCCTTTTAACTTTGCACCTGTCTGGATGAAAAACGTGTTCAAACGGAGGTACCTGCTGTATATACGTTAACTTACATTGTAAAGTTAATAAATACTTTTCTTGATCGCTAGCATGGTTTTATACAGTGTTACTTTTAGTGCATGACAAAACGTTGTGCATTAAAACTATATATATTATATGAATCTCAGAAAGGGCTGCAACGGGGTTCGAGGACGACTTAGATAGGATTTATTTTTAGAGAATGGACCCAAAAAGAATATCAGTCATCCGGTACCTTCCAATAATATAAGATTTAATGAAACAGCATTGATTCTCAAAACAAATAAATAAATAGCATTTTAATGCACAAAAAATTGTCATTCTTATTATTGCATTTTGAAAGCAACATTCATAGATTTTTTTATTTCTGTAAAATAAATCTGTGAAAGTTAAAAGTGCTATCATACTTACTGTTTGGAAAATGTTTCTCGACTGTATTGTATGAATGCAGAAGGTGCATGTTTAAATCTAATAACATGATTGGGTAAGTATACTCTTTATTTATACTCTTTCCTAAGATACAGACGGGTTCCCACCTGCCTAGTTTGGGACAGGGTGTCCAATTGCCTAATTGTAAAATATTATCGTGTATTAAGTCATTAATATGAGTCCTGTACAAATACCTTTTTTTGAATAAATTATTATTATTAAAATTATTATTATTATTATACCAACATACTATTCAATCATTCTTTTTTGATGAAATGGCAACCAGCCGGATCACTCGGATCAGCTATTTCTGCCAATGTCAAGTATTTATTGTCTTACTTAAATTATCAAGTCTTCTAGTCTTCAAGTCGTCGTCGTGATGAAATTAATGATAAAAAATTTATAAATTGTGGATGACATGAAATGGGGACCGTCTATCGAAAAAACAAAAGACGATCTCCTATTCAATCATAACTCTATAATCAATCTGTGGCAGCCACTTCTTTCTTAAAAGCCTAGCATTGAAACTTCAAAAGTGAGTTTAATTTTAAAATCGGTATTTTGTACATTCAAAGATTATCTCCTACAACCTCAAACAGTCACAAAACTGATCTCTCAAAGCCACTATTGCAGATAGTTACATAACCTGCTTGTCTAAGATATTTTTAAAACTATAAAGACAACTTCAAAATAGCCTAAACAAACTAGTTCAGGCATGATCGTTAAAGAAAAGGATTTGAAAATAACGATAATAATCGTATGGCGCTGTAACAAACGGAAGAGTATCTAAAAGAGGAGATACAAAGAGACAGTGCGGCGAAACATACGAATATTGTTTGCGTGGAGAGCTTCAAGCCTCAGAGGAACGACGCTTTCATTCATCGTTGCGGAAAAGAAAATCAATTTGTAAGGTTGTTTGAAGAATCTATTTACAGTGAATAGCGCCAAACTAGGGCTCTAACAATATATATATTTGCAATAACTGAGATAAAAACCTTAAAATTTGAAAGGAAATTGACCGAAACTAGTCAAGAAGAGTTGCATTGAAATAACCATAGTGTGGGTCACCATGCTGCTTTGTCCCTATTAGGATTGAGGATGGTGACCATCACTTCTGGATTTTGTTCGTGCTTTCCATCAGGCAGACCAGGGTCATTTTGGCAGCTAAGACATAAAAAAAAGAAATATTATATACATTATATATACAGCCATGTAAATTAATTATGTCAATACTCCTAACAAAGTACTACTCCCCTATAGCGTTGGCCCTCATTTCAGCAACATTAATCTTAAAACTTTTTCATCCTAAGCCCGATTATCACTCAATGGGACAAGATTGATTCCTTCCTTTATTATTTCCAAACAGTATCTTTGAAGAAATATTGAATAGATAAATACTATTGTGTCCCCGACGATATAAAACGTCGCAGGTTATAGAAGCCTTCCTTATCTGGTCTCATTTTATGACCGCCTAAATAATGGAAGTTTTTGACAACATTTTATTCAATTTCCTGGGTTTCTGCTTTGAATAGATGATGTTTTATGTTAAATGTTTGGAAATTTCTATAAATAATGTATCCCTACCTAGTCGTTAATATTTTTCTCGTGTCCTCTGTTACGTTGTACAGATAAAATGCACTTCCGTGTACTTACTACACTTTGAATTATAAATATATTGTGTTAGAGTCTATATTCGATTAATTAAATAAAACATTGCCTAGTGTATAAGTGCTTATGTTACTAAGTCTAATTATAACAACGTCGTTACTAAATTTGAAGTAACGTATATTCGCATCCTTTTTTACTTAAGCAAAAATGTATGGAATTTCCAAAGTACATATATGAGTCGGCTCAACTGAAGTGAAATAACAATCTTACAGAAAACTGCTGCATGCTTAGGTTTATCGCCGTAATTCATCGTGCGAGGTTATCGAAAGCCTAACCTCTCTTCCAATTCGTAACTGACACCATATAAACTGACGTTATTGTAATATTATCTTATGATGAATCCGAATCTATTATTTATTTATTAACTTATTGCACATGAAGTACAAAGGCGGACTTAATGCCTATTACCCGTTGAAAATATCTGCGCACCCGGCTGGAATGCGCTTCACTTCTCTCATATTTGATATGAATCTCAGCTTGATACCTCCACGCGTTCCTGAGAAAAAGGGTCCTGAGAGACAGACAGACGGACAACAAAGTGATCCATAATAATCTATAAGGGTACCGTATTTTCCCTTGGAGGTACGGAACCCTAAAAAATCATTGACGATGCTGGTCGTTATGCATGTATATTTAATATTATATATACAAAAGTAACGTTGTCTTGTCTATTTTATCTGTTTATCAGATGCTTTCACGGCTAAACCGGTGTACCGATTTTAATGTAATCAGGCTTGGAGACTCTTTGATTCTTGTGGAAGGGCATAGGCTACTCTTTATCATTATGATAATTGACATAACGTGTATGTATATATGGAGGCCACGGCCTATAGTTAGTATATATATAAAGCTAACAAGTCTTGTTTCTTTAAGCAATCTTAGGTAATAACCGTTTGTTCCAGGATTTAACGAAAACTTTATTTTTAGTTGCATTTACACTTATACTTTATTTTTTACTTTAAATAGAACAAAGGTACATTTCCATTTAAAGTAAAAAATAGTTTTAAATTATAATCGACAATCATATATTGACTTAATGTTACAAAAACTTAGATTTAATTATATCTCAGACACCCTTTCACTGGATTCAATAGAACATTATACAGTTCATTCCAGTTTCAAAACTAAATCTCAATAAGGGCACGTTCGACTGTATCAACAATTATAAGACAATTCCCTTTGTTTCATTAACTCGTACAAATTAATTCAAAACCTAGTAGTAAAGCTTTATTTGATGAAGAATACTCAAGAGAACTCCGAACCAACTGGGAAATTATATAAAGCACATCTGTAATTTAAATAGAAGAAGTAATTTCCCCTGACTAATTTTCTTAACTCTGCCCTCAAATAAAGCAGAAGCACGAAGTGACATCTACTTACTCATTACCGCATGAAACTTTAAATATCTTGAAGTCGTTTAGTGTAAGTGAAACATCGTCATTATGATATACAAAGTTAAAATAACTACGATTAAAAATCATATTTGCACCTACGAAATAAGGTAGAAATTGTTGTAAAGGTAACTGCAGTCATGTAATTTGTCCTGTGGGTTACCGTTAGACTACGTGACTAAGGTTGCCTAATATTGCGCAGCTCGGCTTTCTCGTAAACTTGATGGTGCTCTAATAGCGTTTAACATGGGATTCAGTGGGTCTCTAAAGATAATTATTTTTAATAGGAATAGTTTAAATTTATTGTATAATAGTTTAAAAAATGTATGTAAACTTGCATTTGCCTGTGATTCTGTCCGTGTATATGTCGGTGATAGCGGTAAAGCATAGTCTATGTTCTTCAACAAAAATCATTTATGATTAACACGCTGACCTGCAGGCAAAAGCAGCATGTTAATAAATAAATGTAAGAGAAATAATAATGAATCTCATCTCAGCCTATAGCCGTCCACTGCTGAACGAAGGCCTTTTTTTTTTTTTTTTTTTTTTACGTGTGGAAACCCCCTCGGGCCGTCACCCCGCCGGGGCTTGCGGCGGGGCGGTGTGTCGGAATCGAACCGACTAAAACCACACGGTGTGCCAACTCTGCGCCTGAGAAGGGAGGGGTCCGGGATCGCTGTTATTAACGCAAACCGGACCCCTCCCAGCGCCTGCCCGCACTGAAGCGGGCACCGTCTGCTGTTAAAATCTCAAATTAGGCGACGCACGGCACACGCGTGCGTCGCCCCTTCGCGGCTGGCCACTAAAGCGGATGGACGGGAAAACCCATCCCGTCCATCCGCGGCCACACTCAGGGCGGCATGAGGCGCAGATGGGCGCGCCTCCGCCGCCCGGTTCGCCGGCGGCGGATCGGGTCCGAGTGGATATCGTCCTCTCGGGCCTTCTCCGCCGCCTCCTTCTGCGAGATTACTTCCTCGCAGAAGGTCGCGACCGCGGTAAAACTGCTGTCGCTACCGGCCATGGAGCGTATGATGGCCGGTAGCGACAGATCTCCTCCGATGACTGCAGTGAGGGCCCGGCGCTGATCCGCCCAAGCGGGGCAGATCTCCAGCGTGTGCTGGGCCGAGTCCTCACTGCAGTCGCAGTGGTGGCAGGCGGGACTCAATTCCCTCCTAGCGACCGAGTGCAGGTACTTTCCGAAGCAACCATGCCCGGAAAGCACCTGCGTCAGCCGGAAGGAAAGGGTCCCGTGCTGCCGCCCTGCCCACTCGAGGATGACCGGCTGGAGCGCCTCCACGGTGGCAAAGCCAGCGCGTGGAGCCTCCAGCCGGGACGACCAACGAGCCATCGTGGCTCGGCGAGCGGCTTCACGCCATTCGCGTACCTCTTCGGGCGGAGCACGATACCCGTACTCCGCCCGATATTCAGCCGCTCGCCGATAAACTTCGGCGAGCACTTCCGCCTCCAAATCCCACGGGGGTGTTCCGGCCAAGGCGCATGCCGCCTCCGTCGACACGGTGCGGTATCCGCGTATGGCTCTGACCGCCAATACCCTCTGAGGCCGCCACAGGCGGGCCTTATTCTGGGCGGTCAGAGCCGGGACCCACACCGGTGACCCGTAAAGGGCCATCGACCGGACCACCACCGTGTAGAGGTGTCTTGTTTCGACGCTAGCTCCACCCAAGTTGGGCAAAAGACGCCCAAGGGCGGAGGCAGCGTCGACCAGCTTGGGGCCAAGCTGTCGGAAGTGCTCGTCGAAGAGCCACCTACCGTCGAGGATCAGGCCCAGATACCTCATCTGGGCCCGAACCGGTACGAGGACCGAGTTGACTTCGATTGAGGCGCCGGGGGGTGGACCACGACGGGGCCCATGGAAAAGCAGGGCCTCCGTCTTGTCAAGGGCCACCCGTAAGCCCAGCGCCTCTATGCGCCCAACCACCAGAGATACACCCCTGGTGGCCAGGCGCGCCGCCTCTTGGGAATTGGCCCCCCGGGCTGTGACAAGTGTGTCATCGGCGTAGCAAATTACGCCCAGCCCGGGGGGCAGACGACTTCGAAGGACCCAGTCGTACCCCACGTTCCACAGGAGTGGTCCGAGGACAGACCCCTGCGGAACGCCGCACGACATGGGTCGCCGTCTCATGACGCCATCTCGGTCCTCGTACACGACGGTACGCTCCTCTAAATAGTCTGCCACCAGCCGCCTCAGGTACTCTGGCACTCCATGATACAGGAGTGCTTCCCTGATGCAACTGAATGGCAGACTATTAAAGGCGTTGGCGATGTCCAAGGACACCGCCAACACCACGCCGCCACAGCTCACTGCCTCTTCGGTCACGGCCCTAAGGCGCATCACGGCATCGACCGTCGAACGCCCCTCTCGGAACCCGAATTGGGCGTCCGACAGGTCGGGCCCCACCTCGTTGAGATGCTGGACGATGCGGGCAGAGATAATCCTCTCGAACAATTTGCCCGCCTCGTCCAGCAACACGATGGGCCTATAGGCCGCGACCGAATCGGCAGGCCGTTGTTGAACGAAGGCCTCCCCCAAGGAGCGCCAACCATCCCTGTCCCGGGCAGCCCGAATCCATCCGTTGCCAGCCATTTTCTTCAAGTCGTCGGTCCATCGTGCCGCAGGGCGCCCTACACTGCGTTTGCCTAAACGCGGTCTCCACTCTAAGACCTGTCGGCTACAGCGACCATCAGTCCGCCTGGAGACATGACCGGCCCACTTCCACTTCAGCGTGCTGATCCTGCGTGCGATATCGGTTACTCCAGTTCTCTTTCGGATTGTCTCGTTACGAATCTTATCAAGTAGAGAAACACCCAGCATCGCACGCTCCATTGCACGCTGAGCGACCTTAAATTTATGGACCAGTCCAACGGTGAGTGTCCACGTCTCGGCTCCATACGTCATTACGGGCAAGACGCACTGGTCAAAAGCCTTGGCTTTCAGTGATTGTGGGATCGACGACTCGAAGATATGACGAAGCTTCCCATAAGCTGCCCAGCCTAAACGAATTCTTCTATCGGCCTCTCGATCGAAGTTGTGCCGGCCGAGTTGAATAGTTTGGCCAAGATAGACGTATTCTTGCACAACTCCGATACTAACACCATTTACGGCCACGGCCACGGGAATAATGAATAGGTTACATAAAATCTTTTTGAGGGTCTTCAATGGTGTCACTCATTTCTTCAGACTTAAAAAGGAGGAGGTTATCAATTGAACTGTATTTTTTTATGTTTGTTATCTCAGAACTTTCGACTGGGTGGACCGATTTTGATGATAATTTATAATTTGTAATTCGGTGTTCCCGTGAGGTCCCATTTCATCCATTTGATCCATTTCTGAAGTCGAATTCATGTAAAAATATTTGTTTATTAAATTATTTCATTAAATTTATTCTACTAAATTAAATAGGTTTAGACATTAGTACTTTGCCAGAAATGAGAAATGTAAATTTCCACAAGGTAAAATATGTATAACAAATACAGTTATATCTTATTTCACTTTTACAGCCCCCGAAAATCAAATTAAGTACACAAATAGGTAGGCAGGAGCTGATTTTGTCGACGCTAACGTACATCCTGAGAGAACAAATTGTGCATAATCTTTTCGCGACCACCGTGCCGCAAAAAGGTGAGTTTCCTTCATTATGAATAACTTTCAGGGCCCTCATCTAATTTAACTTGTAAACATTACAATTTAGCCGCCCATCTCGACTTGATGCCCTCGAAAGTGCTATTCGCTACGTTTATTACCGAAATTTTTATTTCGTATCTTGCTTTTTGTTCACTCGCGTTATTTCTTTACGAGAAGCCCTGTTTGTGTTCAAAGCCACAAAAGATATTTTAATAGTCGTTTGAGATTCATCTATGGTCATTTTTGAATCGTCTTGAATTGCTTTCGTTATCTTGTTAAGTATTTTTTTACTACTTTTTCCTTTATTACATTTACTACAAGTGAGTGAACGGAATTCTTAGGTACTTTGCACTTTGAATGCTTGCTTTGAAAGGTCTAAATAGAATTCCTATCTTTAATCTAGAACTACGTTCTGAGATTAAATTAGTACTAGTATTATTTTCGGTTTAAATTTTTGATAGCAAGTCTATAATTTGTATAAGTTGTCTTTATTATAATGTGACTGTTTTGAAATTTTAAAGTTATGAATAATTTTCTCTTAGAGGCTGTAACTTTTTTAGTATGCAAATGAGTTTTCTTTAAGAAATACTGACGAACTTAGTCACAAATATAAATTTCAATTATATTTTTACTAATGTGTATGTACAGATGGATTTCGTATTAATATACACAGTACAGGTAGTATAGGTTATAGCAAAAAGTTCTCTAGAATAGAATATAAGTATCAATTTAAAACCTTATCCTCAAAACACAGGATTTTCACGCTGAATTCGATAGTAGAAATACCGTTTGTGCAAATTGGGGTGCAGCTACCTTTGATAAAGGTCCGTCCGGGGTCGCAGTTCCTAGTAAAGGATGTAATTGCATCCGTTTCAGACGATGGGCAGCGATCAGTGACCTTTAGTTTCAATTAACATTGTTGGCGGATCAGGTCAAGCTGCAGCACTGTTTCTAGTTATTTGTCGCGTTAAAATAAATTTCTAGCAACTGTTGGTGATCTTGTTTTTTAAAGCTAATTGATATAGCGTTCCGGGCCTTTACAAATTCTGTTACTATTTTGCTATTAGTATCTAGAAAGGATTTTTTGGTAACATGAGAGAGAACTCAGCAATCAATAATCTTTGTTCAGCTGTGAACGTATATTGGCCGAGATGATGATGGATCAATAAAAGTATTAAACATGAATAACTATCGAAAAAAAGAGGAAAAAATTAACTTTTAATAAACGGCGATATCTACCAAGATTATTTGCCGGTTACTTCATTCAATCGCTAAAAATCAATGAAAGAAATAATTCAGTCTGTTCAAGTATATATATATGTATATGCTTTAGATATCTAGTCTTACAGACAAATCAATTCGATGTTTTATGAGAACGTTTTGTTTCAGATACTCAAAAACATTTTATTGCAAATGTTTAAGGTCGTCACTTTCTCGTTACTTTTAATTAATTAAACGAATTGAATATTTATATATTAAGTTCACTTTCTTGGGTGTATCATGATTAAAAAATCTATTTTTTTCACCTTGAAAGTGTACCTACATATTGCCATTACATTTTTCTGATTTTAACCACCCAACATTTTTTGAATGAATCTCATTATAGTTTTTAATTATTTCTTTTTTTTTTTTTTTTATTATCTTTTGTTGTTTGGGGGTTTTTATCCTTTCGGATATGACAACCCCATTAATTATTTCTTTAGACTGCTAGGAAATATTTTTTTAGGCAAATTCTATGGGCACGATACCACAGGTATATCGATCTTGATAGGAATTATAAAGATAATATACAATTTTTGGACGCGTTTGGTGGTTTGAATCTTGATGCAGATTTAAGTAAAGTGAAAGGCACTGATTAGCAATTATGGCTTTCTGTTCTTCGAGTACAATGTGACTGAACTGATGAACTGATGTAGACTGAACAGTGACATCGTTTGCTAAATCTTCATATCAAACCCAATACGATGGAATATGGTCTTTCTTCGGAAGTGTAAATACTTTTGCATATAAATGTAATTATATATGAAAGAAACACTGTAAATTTTATCTTTTAACATTATCATAATATCAAATATTTTACGTAACATTGTAAAATCTATTCTTAATTACTATTAACTACAAGTTTTTTTTACTAGCAACAAAGCAATTAGAATTCGCAAATATTATCTAAGCTCTACATTTAGTTTAAAAAGAGTTATTAAGAATAACTAAGAACAATTAAAATTATATTTAACCACCTTTCTTTTAGTAGAATATGAAGAAAAAAACCAAAATGATGCGTCCTAAAATGTACTATGTGCATTATGAAACCACGAAAATCTGGAAACCAACAATATTTAATGTATACTATTATGTGTTTATAAACTTATCAGTAGGTACCTACTATTTATTTTGGTTCACACTCAAGTTAAAAGTGTTGTGCAATTTCGTAGAACAGTGTTTTATGTGATTGTAAATACTGTCTTTGTGAGAAATTGTAAAACATTTGCCTAATGGTTTCAAAATATTGTAATAAATATATACAAAAACTATTTTTAATTAAACTAAAATAATCTTTGCGCCTACTATGTTGAACAATGAGACCTGTGATGAAGCGGTACAGCGTACGAAGCCGAATTAGCTAGGATAAGACAGAAAATATGGTTTTATGTGATTAACGAACTTTATTATTCAGTTACTCAAGAGCAGATAAAACTTTATACGATTTAAATTACTTTTAAAATACAGGATGAAAAAAAAACATATCAATCGATATCCTACGTCATTACGATGACAAATTTACTTATTATGTCATTTTTGTCACATGTGGTTATAAGACATTATTCTACCAACGGGACGATCTTCTTTCTTTATAATCAAAACATCTCCATGCCAAATTTCATTGAAATCGGAGCAAAGCGTAACAAACAGACAAATGTTTCTCACATAAAAACGTTCCGAAGATTCTCACGAGATAAATTTATGCTCAACAATTGTGTTACTATCATATCTTGTCCTTCAAAGTTAGTCGTGGCTATAACGATGTACTTACGGACGCAGTGGTCATCGAACAAATTGATGGCAGATGTGATATTATTTACATTTTATTGCAAAAAATACATGTGGGGTCGTCAATGACACAATGACGTCTTTACGTTTTGAAAGTTTTTTGATAAGATAAAAATATGAATAAGATTGTATATAGTTTTGATGAGATTGAGTAAGTATCGAGAAGGGTAGACAGAGTTTTCAGTGTCTATCAAAATTTTTGCAATAAACTAACTATAATAGTCTATAGTTTAATCGGTATTCTATAGTACTTCACTGATAGTCACTTTCAGATGAGTAGATGTTGTGGGTTCCAAAGGTTAAATGCCACTTATTCACGTCAAATTTGAAATATTAACCGTTTAACCATTATAAAAAAATATAGTGATGTTAGCATAATGATTACTTTTTATAAAATTGTAAGTCATGTGACACGAGCGACTATTAAGAAATACCCAAGGATAATCAATCAAGATTACAAATGAAGCACAACTTTAACTAGTTCCAGTACGAGTACATTAGTTAGAAGACTTTACTTGAGTAAACAGCAACAATAAATTTTGATGTTTCGTAAACTGCACCAAGGGAATGCACTTAGTGAGCGAATTATCTCTGCCATTTAAGTTGTTAACTGTTGATTGTCCCAACCCGTTGGTATGGATCGAATTTGCCATTCAAATAAATCGATATTTAAAACACTAGTAACTATTAGCCTCTATACAATAAGTGTGCAAAAATATTTACCGGTATGTTGATAGTTCGAAGACGAGGTTACATAAATTCAATTCGGGCACCTCAGAGAGCAAATTGCCTCGTCGATCAGAGCCGAGTTAACTTAACCCTTTGATGTCGATTACTAGCACCATTCCGTCACCTGAACTATCCGTAACGCTTTGAAATGCTCTATGGATATCTTCTCAAAGTGTGGCACGTTTGAATGCGAATTTAAAATTCCCGATAGACACCAGGGTACGCTAGTCTTGAAATTTTAAAGCACTCTAAAATGAAGATTGTGAGTGACCGAGCGGCTTCCAATTTAATAAAACCTTTAGGTACGTAGAGCACGAACCGTTGTAAATTGTACATTCTAAAATATTTAATTCAATGGATCTACAACGCCTCCAATGGTTCGTTTAGTAGTATTATTTCTTGAGTTCTGTAAGAAGAAAGAATTGTTCACTGGCACTTTCCGATTTCTGTTCATTTTAATTTTAATTCTTATATTCATGTGTCAGACCGAAAAGATATGCAAACATTTACTTCAGCAAATAATTTCATTCACATCAGTGATTCGATCCAGTTCTTGAAGTTAGTTTATTAAAATTTTAATTATCAAATTAAAATTTTAACAAACAGACTTCAAGAACTGGATCGAATTAAAATGGAATTACACGGGAAGCACCAGATTTCAAATAAAAGAAGAATCATCAAAATCGGTTCACCCAGTTGAAATTTCAGAGGTAACAAACATAAAACAAAATACAGTCGAATTGAGAACCTCCTCCTTTTTAAAAGTCGATTAAAAATTATAATGCAGTAATGCATAGTCATAAGCAGTCACTTTTCAATACTTTCAAAGTAAAAATTGTTTTAAATGTGAACGCATGCATCTATTTAAATAAAAAGGAATCACAAAAATTGATGTAGGTACGCCCATAATTTTCGATCGACTGCACCAAAATGGATAATTATTTTTTTATGTAGTTGTATTTGTGAGGACAAGGTTTGTACACTGCAGCGCTGCGGGAAATTGAAACAGGGTTACTAATAGATTTTTTTGCTAATTTAGAAAATATTCAGAAAAACAAATAAGGCGATACGAAGTTCGCCGGGTCAGCTAGTTTTATATAAAATTATTTTAATGTAACATATAATAGAATCATCAAAGTTATTTAAAACCATAGTCTTAAAATAAAACAAAAACACAAATTTATTAAAACATAGTTCAATAACATTATTATAAGTAACATGAATAAGCTAAAACTTTTATAAAACTACCTATGGTATTATGTATAAATTAAAACAAAAAGGCAAGTATATTTTAGTCCAACGCATATATAACTCTCATAGTATTTGTGTAGCCTGTTCCTGGTCTCCAGCCGCATATAATTACTACAGGATCACCGTTCCTGATAAACGCTTTCTCCATAGCCCACTTCACAGCAAAAGATATGCGATTTTCGAGATCATTAGACCAAACGCCTTCAGGTAAATCTGTGAAGAGGGTTGAAATTTAGAATATTATTTTCGGTGAAACAGTTCACACAAGAAAAGGGTTTTTTTATGTAATAGGGGGCAAACGAGCAAACGGATAGCCTGATGGTAAGCGATTACCGCCGCCCATCGACACCCGCAACACCAGAGGCGTTACAAGTACGTTGCCGAATTTTGTGAGATGGGAGAAGGGTTGGATTATTATTATTTAAAAATTCGCGGGCGCGAATTTTTTCAGGTCCCATATTTTCATTATGTTTTGTGTGGATTTTAAGTTAGTTCAGTTCAAAAGTTATTCCTTTTCAAAATGGGCGTCCTTTATTTCCTTTCAGGATAATTGTATTTACTGCAATTATTTTCTGAGTAACAATTCAATACTGTAATAATATATAACAAAGACAAAGTTATACGGATATTTTAAATGTAGGTATTGTTAAGTTACTTAATCAACTCCTTAGAAACTATCGATACCTAGTGATTTCATTTAATTCAAAGGTTAGGAAAAGCATAGTAATTTTTTAATTTACCCATAATTTTTTAAATTACCAATAGGTAGTGTATGCGACTGCTTGAGGTCTCGGGTTTGATTCCCGGGTCGGACCAAATGTTTTTATGATCTGCAAATATTTGTTTTGGAGTTTGGTTGTTTTCTATGTATAATATGTATGTATTTACAATAAAAAAGTATATATGTATTAATATCAGTTGTCTAGTACCCATAGTACAAGCTCAGCTTAGTTTGGGACTAGATGGCGTTGTGCTACTACTGCTATGCTATGCTACTTCAAGTAACAATAGTTTTAAATTAGTAATAAATAATATTGTACCTTCAAACACCAGAGGTACGATAGCTTTAAAAAGATGCAATCGCCTAGCGACAGGTGCGTATCTTGTGACTGCTATGATTGGACATCGTGGTTTGTATTTTGCGACTACCTCAGCCGTTTTGCCAGTACTGGTAATAACCACGATTGCCGCTGCTATACATCTTTGAGCAGCTAACACTCCAGCCATCGCTGTACATGTCGTTTGATCACATGGTATTGGCGTCTGTGAAAAATCCGCAGTGTCGTAAATAACATAATAGTAAAGTATTATTATTATATTTATTATATTACTATTATTAAAGTATATTAAGAAGACTATCATTGATTAGATTAGATTATCAAAAGATACCTTTGAAAATCCATTTTGTGTGATCCGCGCAACTTCGTCTACGATTCTCAAAAGGAATAAATTTTCTCCTTTTTTAACAACATTTTTCATAAACCTGACTCGATAAATGGCCAATGATAATTTTATTTTTAAGTAGTTCTTGAGATTAGCCATTTAACCATTAATTTTTCCACGACGTATGCTCACTGTTTACTGACAGTTTATTGACTTTTAACAACAAATATGTAACATTAACCTTATCAATAAAATCCATAAAAACTTGTTTCGACCAAATACAGGCTTCTGCTTCTTTGCAAGTACTGGCCATAGCCATTACAGCTTCTACTGGATACGATCCGATAGCTGTCTCAGGGCCGAGTACCAAACAATCAGCTCCATCTAGAACGCAGTTCGATATATCCAAAAGTTCAGCTCTGAGTGGAATCTTATGACGGATCATGCTATGGAGAAGATGAGCACTAATACATATAGGAACGTTAGCCTGGAAAATAAGAAAGATTTATATAAATCACGTCTTGAGGGCTTGGAAATTTTTTTTAGTAGATAGGTAGAAGGCATTAAAATTAGTTAAAACAGCTTAGTAATAAAAAAAATTGCAAAAAAATAAAAAAAACTACTAATTTAAGTCCTTGTATTTTTTTTCTTTTTCTTAAGTAGCGGGCAAACGAGCAGACGTATCGACTGATGGTAAGCGATTACCGCCGCCCATGGACACCCGCAACACCAGAGGCGTTACAATTTACACGTATTCAGTTAAACTCGTAATCAATACTAATTTAACAAGGTATAAAACTTCAAAATGTGATTAAGTTTAAAATGGTTTCAAAGGGGCATGCAAAAAAGGACAGACAGACAGAGTAACTTTTGAACTTTTAATATTAGTAGATTAGTCAAATTATAAAAAAATATCATGGGAAAATATAGTAACTCCATCTTTTTTATAACTGGGTTATTTACCGTATTGGCTCTTGCGATCATGTTCTTCTGAGCTATCACCAACTTCTTCGGTGATATGTCAGACCCAAGTTCTTGTCGAGTTATAAGTATGCCTTGGGCTACCTATAGTGTAAGCATTAATTTTAGATAAATATACGAAGTTACGCTTTTGACCATTAGTGGTATTAAATATGATAGCTTGCAAATCTATATAATGATTTTTTACTTTGTTAATGCAGCATATGATGTGGCCTCTGCTTGTGCCGTTCTATGATTTTTAACTGTAGCTTAAATTTAATGTTCATAAATGTCACTTAGTGTCTTAATTGAATAAATGATTTTGAGTTTACATTTGATTACGTTGCTCTGATTTAGGGCAGCTTACTTATATCCTTTGGGATTAGAATTTGACTTTTAGTAGACACTAGTAATATACTCTTTTGGAAAAATATATCGAACGAATTATTTAAATAGGTTTCCTGTAAAGATTTAATATTACTCAGATAGAGTCGCCACATATGAACCTTCCAAGCATAGCTACCTTCAGGTTAAACCTTAGTATCAATGTGTGTGCTTTAATTACAATATCATTAAAACACACTGTTAAGGAGACACATTTCATTTATACATACCTCAAGTATTTCGTCAAAGTTACGATATCCTTCATTTGTTTGTATATTTGCAATAATTGACACCTTTTTGCCCTGATTTCCCATGATATTTCTTAATTCTGTTACATTCTTTGCGTTGTTAACAAACGACGCGATTATGATGTCAACCTAAATTTAAAAAGAAAATTGTTTATAAATTTAAATATGTAAAAAAGCATATATCGATTGTAGGGGTAAAGTATAGATTTACTAGACCATTTTAAAAACTTTGGGGACACTGGGAGTCAAGGTCACTCTTCTACAAGTATACTTCAAACTTCTTTCTTTAGTTTACAGAATTGCATCTCGAGAGTATTTACCTGATTTTCTATACCCATTTTAATATCCGACACATCTTTTTCTGAATAATTTGCCATGTTCAGTACAACATTGGGTACAAACACATCTTTGTAGGATCCAAGATATCCACCTCTTTCAATGACACATGTCAAAGTTGTTGCAGATATCACGTCCACTTTCAAGGAGATCGTTTCATTGTCTAATAGAATATAATCGCCTCTTTTCAACTGTTCAGCTAGATACATGAAGTCTATATACACTGTATAATTTGAACATCTATCTTTGTAAGTTTCATCAGTTGTGAGTCTTACAGTTTCACCAGTTATTAGTTCCACTTCGTCACCGTAACTCTGCAAAAAAACATTGGTTGAATAGGTAGTTCGTTACATTTTGCTTAAATTTTAGAATTGATCAATATTTATTACTACATGCACCATACACGTAAGTATAATCGGCTTCAGCATTAAACATTCCGTTTGATGTCTAATTTTGTATGTGGCCAAATTCCTTAAAAAATATTTTAGTTTTTCGAAATTGAAAAAAAAAATCTGTACAATTTACTTAAAACATGTTTTTCAGAAGGATTTCTAAACAGAACTTTATAAATATTAGAAAAAATATTTTCCCCTTATGTTTTAATGCATAACTCTTCCAATATTCAGCTTCACCTTGTAGCAGAAACATGTAGCTAAAGAATCTTTACAAATAAATAAAATTGGAGTGTCTGTTTGTAATATTAAAATAACCGCTTTCTACTACATGCATACGAATGTATATACGGTACACATACCAAAATATATATTTTTAAAATTGTTGTCTGCCTGTCTGTTTGTTCCGGCTAATTTCGCCCCGCGGCGTTACCCACGATACGACAATAACCGCGGGTAACACCGCGGGGTTCAGCTAGTATTAAATACAATACGTACATCGGCAATACGTCCCGTTCTTATTTTTCTTCCAGTTAAACGAATAGCGATGGCCAACGGGTAGACTTTGCCAGCAGTAGTGCTATAGTTTGTAGCAGCTTGTCGAAGCGTTTTTATCGTCTCTATGTGTTCGTCTCTTGTACCGAATGACATGTTGAGGAAGGCAATGTTCATACCCGCTTCCATCATCTTTTCTAAGGTTTCAACATTGTATGTTGCTCGACCTGGAATTTTACATATGACGGGCGTCGACTGTAATGATAACCCATGAATTGGTTTTTGTTAACCTACTCTACTTGGATTTTAATTGTTTTTTTTATTTTATTTTTTGAATAGTGGGCAAACGTGCAGACGTATCACCTGATGGTTAGCGATTACCACCGCCCATGGACACCCGCAACACCAGAGCTGGCAAACTCGTTGCTGCCACTGCCAACTGGTTAGAGCTAAAGCGATTGTACTGGATTGTATTAGACTGCCCGAGCCCGGTGTAGTTGGCCTCGGTATATCGTTCAACAGTGGACGGTGAAAAGTTGCTTTGATAGCGATTCTAAGAACTCAAAAGAGCAGAGATACTTAAACAATCAGATCTATTCAATAACTGTCAGCTCCCTTGTTCCTCAATCCTTTATGTTGTATATTAGTTTTGGTTTCTTGGCATGCTGTTGGTATTCCAAAAACTATAAAAAAGTATTATTGTGTGTGAAAGTTATATTACCGATCCCTGCCATAATTCCCGTAAGTCTTTGACACGGTGCAGGAGTGTTAATAGTCAAGTTCAGCAGATGATCCAAGGGTGTCTTGGCAAGAGATGCACCCAACTGCTGACCGGGCAATTCCATCGCGTCGTACTAAAATTGAATAATTTCATATTGTTTGTTTGCTTACCGTGTGAATCAAAAAAATGTTTGTTATCTGACTTCTTATCTAATCTAAAAGTAAACCAATCAGTAAAAATAAAAATAATAATAATACAATTTTGGAACAACTTGTAAGTTTTAAGTACTTGGAAATTCCCTTAATATCTGACTTTAGATGTACCATAGATATCAGATGTTTATGTAAAAACAAGCGTTTTATGTTAAAAAAGATCTTTTGAAGTCCAACATAAATATAAACATTAAGAAACGCTTTAAGAAATCGTATATCTGGAGCAATGCTCTTTATGATCGTGAAACTTGGACAATGACTAACCAGGATAAGAAAGGACTGGAAGCCTTTGAAAACTGGAGAAGAATGGAAGCAATCAGCTGGATGAAAAAAAATATCAACGAAGTAGTTCCAGAAAGAGAGAAAGAGAAAACGCTGCTAATATCTACTATAGAAATTAGAAGAGGCAAGATGGTAGTCCACCTTATACGTCACGATTACTTTATAAGTAATATCATAGACGGAATCAAAGATCAAAGAGAAAGAGGAAGACCGAGACACAGTTATATAGACCAGATTAAGGAAAAAGTGGCGGTTACGACGTATAAAAAGGCCAATGAAACGGCTCTTGATAGGAAGAGCTGGATAAAGCTGCGTCAATAAGAGTGTACCTCTGAAGTTAATGATGATCAGAGATAGAAATAAAGGTAGAAAATAATAGTATTTTTTTGAACGAAGTTCCATATCGCGCGTTGCGATAGGCGGCTAGACGGAAAAAATTAAGACGAAAAGATGTAACGACACTTTTTGCTATTTTAAATTATATTTGTTATTAGTTTATTTTTCATTGCCTAATTCACTATTGTTGTTATTGCAACGAAGTCTTAATATTTATTATTAAGAAAATAATATTATTAAATTAATAATAATTAATATTTTGGAACTTCGTTCCATCCGGGTGTCCCTTGACACCTCTCAAGTTTTTTTTATTGTATAGGGGCAAACGAGCAGATGTATCGCCTGATGGTAAGCGATTACCGCCGCACATGGACACCCGCAACATTAAAGGCGTCACAAGTGCGTTGTCAACCTTTGGGGAATGGGGAAAGGGATGGGAGTAGGGTGGAGTATGGGCCTCCGGTATCCTCACTCACTGGGGGAAACACAGCGCAAGCGCAATTTAACACTGATTTTCTGAGAGGCCGTGGTATCACTCCGGTCGAGCCCTCCCAATCATGCCGAAGCGTGGCTCTCTCACAGTAAAGGTACAGGACCAACGTCTTATGACTACTCGTAGTCCTAGACTTGTATGCATTAAGGATTAAATTGTTACACTAACATTTTATAACATATTACTTTTTCTACTTAACAGTGATATCTTTGACCATTTCCTGTAGGCTTGTTGTATAGTCTTTAGTATAATCTAAGGGTCGTAACTGTTTATACATCTTAATACTCACTTCACTTAACTTAGTATCGAATAATGTTGGCCAAGTCATAGTGTATAAAAATGTAGTTGTTATAATATTTTTCTAATTATTATTTATTGGAGTCTTGCATCTTAGCTTTCCGCTCATTATTGTTAGTCTGTCTTCTGACGTGTGTCGATGTCAATCTGTCATAGTTTTAAGAAAGAAGAAAAGTGTTGTGGTGACTAAAATAAGGATTGATACGCTCAACATTTATCTATGTCTAACGGTGGACTACTAGACTGTTGATAATAATACACTGACCCTATATCATTTATGTATAATACAGGTGCATAATAATAGAGTTTCAATCTATGTGTATAATATGTAAACTCAGTATTACAATACAGATGGCAGACGTCGGGCACGGTACTAGGTGGAAATATAAATAGTTAAAAAAAAGTTGAAATGACTATTCATTTAGTTATTAGGTATAATAGAGATTAGTAGATTGATACTCCTTTTTGCATTTCTAGGGGGTAATAACAGTGTAGTAATAATAATAGTACTTCTTGTACCCGGCCACATGCCTTGTGACGTTACCAACTTCAGCACTTTTAAATCCGTTGACCGGAACGATTCAACGGTCTCATAAAAAACCGTAATTTTTCCATTTTTTTCACCAACTGGATGAGGTTCGAACTTAACCCTTCCAGAGTTAGGAAAGCGAGGAAAGTCACTCAAACGGTTGCATTTTTATCTCTTAGATAAAACATCTGTGCTTGCTTACTTACCATCAGGTGGACTATCTGCTCATTTCAATAAAACTTTTGCTGTCCACTGTTAAACGAAGGTTTTCCTTAAGATACGCCAATCATTCCGGTCATGGAAATAGGTAACTCCTTACACCATAAAAATATTTCCTAAATTAACGAAACGATTTAGGATTAGGACGAAGGAACAATATGTTCTTAGTAGTAGTATGTTTAAGCCATTCTGTATAATGGTAAACAGATAACTAATAAATATGTTTCTCAATACACATATTATAAAACGAAGTCCTCCGCCGAGTCTGTCTGTTTGCGATAAACTCAAAAACTACTGCACGGATTTTTATGCGGTTTTACTTATTTTAGCAGATTTATATATATAATTTGTAAATTTTTTGAGTATATTGGCTAAAACATAACGATATTTATTAAAGACGTCGGAAAAGTTAAGCTACCATCTCAGAGAAACATAGGTTATATTATATTTTCCGTAATGAACCCGTGTGAAGCCGGGGTGGGTTGCTTTGCTAGTAATAGTTAAAATATACCCAAACAGAACAAATAATCGTGTTCATCACACAAAAACTTGTCCTAATTGGGAATCGAATATCTGGAGGAGGATAGTTTTTTTGGTATAAAGTAAACTGGGAGGATTGTTCCGTCACTATCATGTAGTAGAACAGCTGTCTAGCGGAGTGGTGGCCGTCGTCAATCATTGGACCTACTCGGCGCCGCGCGCGCTTCTACTGTTTGAGCCTATATCCACCGGTCAGTGCATTGTCGGCTCGCGCCCGACGCACTCTCCGCGTTAGTTCTCTGTAGGTCCCGATAATTGACAAAGGCCATACCTACACTAGACAGCTGTTCCGCTACAATCATATGATAGTCGTAACCGAATTAGGAGCAAAATTTTGAGTTTTATAGTACTCGTACCTACGTGTACACAAGTATATTAAGCATAAGTGTCTGTTGTCAATTTGAACTTAACTCCTCCAGTGATAAGAGCTCTTTTTTCTTCTTCTCTCTTACACGTAACCTTTAGGTGATCATTCCTTTTGAAATATACTTATATTGGAATAGAACTCTTTGCAGTTTAACAACTATGTCAAATAAAAGTTCAACATTATCAGTTTTAACTAACTATATTTTCAACAAAGCACCATATTAGTAATATACAAAACTAAATAAAATAAAACATAAAAAACATGTAAAGTAACAATATAAAACCTTCCTAAAATCAAAATAAAATAACCATAGTTTGGCAAAAATTGTCTGACTTACCTTGACGAACGACTATAAACAGGTGTTAAGCGATTTTTTCGTTGTCTTTCATTAAAATAATATTTGGCTTGATGTGACTTTTGCGTATTGTCTATTAGTGGCATACCGTGCCATAAAAATTGAAACAGCGAAATGAAACTGTACGAAACATAGCCATAGCATGGCAATAAATCGATCAAAAAGTAAAATATTATAAAATATTCAGGCAAAAGGATTAGGATCCAGTGAAGCGTATATTACTCTCACAGTATTTGTAGAGCCACTACCATGTTTCCATCCCGAGATAATTATTATCGGGTCACCATCTCTTGCGAACCCTTTTTCTAAAGCCCACCTCACGCCGTAGTTGGCACGTTTTTCCACATCTCGCAGCCACGTGACCTCCGGTTTATCTGAAAGAATAATCCCTGTTCAGTGCAAAAATATAACAATAGTAATAACTTCATACATCTCACACTGAGTAGACTACACGAATAGGTTAGTGGTTTAAACGGCCTAGCGTTTTTTTTATCACGTTTACTGCACGGTTGGCCTAGTGGTTTAAGCGGTCACTAGGCCGCTTGCTACTGCGCCAAGTGCCGTGGGTTCAAATCTCACGTGGGCCATCACTTTGTGCGATCCACAAAATGATGTCCTGAGTCTGGGTGTTCTTTGTGTCCGTTACATGTATGTTTGTAAAGTCCCCCGCGATACAGGATGTATATTCCTAATGCGGGAGTTGTCTTTTAAACAAAAAAAAAAAAAGTTGCGTGTACTAGCGTACACTCGTAAGAAGTGAAACTTCTTTATGACGTTATTTTTCAAAAAATTAATATCATATGTCGACGTAAGGTATAACGACAAAATACTTATAAACCAGCAATATTCGTGACAATTCTTATTTCAAGTGCAATAAAAGTTAAGGAGCGAGACCTGAGTAAATATTTCGCGATCTGTGGTGTGAATGAAGTAAGTTTGTGGAATGTGATGTGTGTAGTTATTTACATTGTGGACTAAATAAAATAATATTGTTTGTAATGTGATATTTCATTGTAGTATTAATTTGGTCCTGTTTGTGTTTGAAAATGTTTTTTGTTTTATTTTATAAATTTGACGCGTAACGTAACGGATAAATGTTACACGTAACGTAACGGATAAATGTTCCGCGTAACGAAAAAATGTTACACTAAATTTTTTGACAACCCCGATAAAGAAGTTTCACTTCAAAAAAAAAAATCAGATCTGAATCCACAAGATTCAGATCTCACATGGGACAATATTCGCATCGACACAAGAATGCTCTTCTATCGTACATTTAAAAATAAAAACAAAAATCATATGGCTGTATGAAGTCTTGAGCGGAGCATACAAGACCCTGAGATCTCGCAAGGGACACTCAAGAAATGGCTCGAAGCTACGAACGTCTTATTATCATTTTCGATTTAAGGCTGGTTCATAGATTAGAGGATTATTTTCGATTTTCTTAGTCTGCAAATAATAACCTTTCTAGAATCTCTTTTACATGGCTGACGGCTAGCCATGAAAGAAACCAGCCTTACAACTTAAAACTCTTTACGCATTAGGGAAAATGATGATATAAAAATAGAAAAGGGTGTGTTATGCTTATGTATGTTATAAAAATACTAATATTAATAGATTTAAATGTTTATAGTTTATTGCATTGAAACCTTCATAAATAATCGGTATGATTCCTCTCCACATATGCATCCGTCTCGCTACAGGTCCATATCTCGTTACAGCAATTATTGGACATCTGGGCCGGTATTTTGCAACAACATGCGCTGAATAACCCGTACTTGTGATCACAACGATTGCTGCTGCCAAACATTGTTGAGCAGCCAATACACCTGCTGTTGCCGTACATGTTGCCTGATCACAAGGCAATGGCATCTAAATGTCATAACAATAACGTATTTAATGGCTGAAATGCAGCAAAGTAACTTCGCAAAAATGTTTTGGTTGAATGTGTGGATCTAAAATTTAAAATATTGTAATAAGACAAATAAACTGGGGTTTTAAGTCAAGGAATAGTTTATTATAATGACAGCAGATATTGCTGACCCTTCTCAAAATATTTCGTCTCCAGTTGCTCCCCATAAATGTTCAAATCATAAAATATAGGCTGGCTTAAAAACAAGTGTTAACAAAGCTTTACCGTTGAAACTGATAAAAATCTCTTAGATTTATGACGTTTAAAATAAATTACCATATCAATAAAGTCCCTGAAAACTCTTTTTGACCATACGCAGGCTTCGGCTTCCTTGCATGCATTACTTAAATACGTAATTGTTTCTACCGGAAATTTTCCAATTGCTGTTTCAGGACTAAGCAGTAGAAAGTCAGTACCATCCAGAATACAGTTGGCTATGTCAAGTACTTCAGCTCTAAGGGGAACTTTGTTATACATCATAGTATTTAGAAGATGCGCACTTATGCAGATAGGAACATTAGCCTGAAAAATGGAAGGAAACATATATATCCCAATTTAAGGTGACACTTATCAAGATGTATTACATGACTTGCGAAATCTGGTCGCCTTGGAAGTCAATTGAATATGGAATACCAAAAATATTGGTACTTCAAAATTTAAAACAATTTTTTTTGTATTTTATTATGGTTTTGACGTACCTTATTAGCTTGTGCTACTATTTTCTTTTGGGCTAGTACCAGTTTCTTCGGACTAATATCACAGCCTAGTTCTTGTCGATTTAGTAGAATCGCATCAGTTTCCTAAATTTCAAGTTCAATGTTAGAAAAATGTTTAATAGGATAATCATCCTATTATAATTATCAGTATAATTTTAATGGTTGATCATCCTACCATGTCTTAAATACTTATTATACAATTATTAAACTATTACAGTTTTTATTTCTGAATGTCGATTTGAGTTACACTATTTGTACTTAATATTTTAACATTATTGTAAAAATCGTTTGATCGTCATCATCTGTCATCGTAGCCTAACAGAAATACAGGGTGGCGCAATAGAACGTGCATTTTTAAAATAATTATTAAAAAATAAATACAAAAGGTATAGTTAAAATAAAACTAAGCAATTATTAAGTGATAACTGAAGTTTATTTTTTAAAAATAACATCATCTAAATGATGACCCTCTCTACGTTGGCACTCCTCTAACCGCAAACGGAAATTACCGAAAACTTTCTTAAGTAGTGCTGGTGTGATTGCTGCCATTTCACCACGAATATTCTCCTTGAGCTGACTGATGTTTCTCGGATTATTGGTGTAGACTTTGTGTTTGAGGTATCCCCACAAAAAAAAGTCAGGAGGCGTCAAGTCTGGACTGCGCGGAGGCCATGGGATATCACCTCTTTTCGAAATCAGTTTGCCAGGGAGCATCTGCTTCACAACCGCCATGGAGTCATTTGATGTGTGACTGGTAGCTCCGTCTTGTTGGAACCAAGTCCTAGAGTTCTTTATTCTTGAATTTTCAAGTTCTGGGGCCAAAAAACCTTCCAACATCGCAACATAGCGTTCAGTATTAACAGTGATGTTTTGCCCCCGTGCGTTTTCAAAAAAATAAGGACCAATTATTCCTTTGGCAGAGATTGCGGCCCAAACTGTCACTTTAGGGCTATGTAACGGTTTTTGATGTTTGAGTCTGGGATTCTCACTATTCCAATAACGACAATTTTGGCGGTTTACGAACCCATTCATATGAAAATGTGCCTCATCAGAGAAAAGGATGTTTTCAAAATTTGAAAACCGATTGAGCATTTCATTAGCAAATGTGAGCCGTGCTATGAAGTCAGAGTCTTTCAATTCTTGAGTTAATTGCAGCTTGTATGGATGCAATTTAAGATCCAAGTTTAAAATTCGTTGCAAACTTCGTCGCGATATGTTTAGGACAGACGATCTCTTGCGAGTAGACATTTGTGGATCTTCTCGTACCGACTGCTTAACACTCTCAATATTGTCTTCGGTCCTAGATGTGCGTGGACGACCTTTTGCGTGTGGTTTAAACGTCGATCCAGTCTCTTCAAACCGCTTTATCCAGATTTTAATTAAATTAGCACTCGGAGCCTCCCTAATTTGCCGTACACCATACTCAGAACAAAATAGTCGCCTGACAACTACGTACGAACGAGAGTTTTCGTAAAATGCGCGCACGCAAAATGCGCGACGCTTCCCGTCGAAGTGACTCATAGTGACTAAAACTTCATGAACCGCGCTACCCAACGATATCGGTCTCCCCTCGCCCACGCCCCTTCTACCCCGCAAAAAAAATGATGCAATATGCACGTTCTATTGCGCCACCCTGTAGTTCACAAAATATATAACATATATTCACCTAAAGTGTAAACAATTTCTTCAATTATCTCTATCTGTCTGTCACGCTTTAACGGCTAAACCGTTTCATTCTGTCCGAATTAATCGTAAGTTTTAATTTCTATAAGCGTACGTTTTATATAAAAAAGAAGAATGAATAAAAAACTTTTAGTATCACAAAAATAAATATCACACCTTAAGAATTTCTTCAAAATTATGGCAACCCTGAACTGTTTGAATATTAGCCATTATTGCAATTTTTTTATTTCCTTTATTTGTGACCATGGTTCTCAGCTCGGTAATGTTAGCAACACAGGTCGCATTTGAGACTATAATAATGTCAACCTGTTCGAAACATAATGTAACATTTTATTAGTATTATAAAATTCCTTGGTCATTTGTAATACAGTCTTGGTACGAGCGGGTATATTATTACCTTACGATAAGCACAACCTTGACCGATTACAACTACTTTCAAAACTAACATTTATTAGGTGTTCAAAGTAATACTTACCTGTTCCTGTAACGCCATTTCGATGTCAAGAACATCCTTTTTTGTAGAATCCTGCACGTCAAAGTCAACATTTGGTACAAACACATCTTTGTAAGATCTTAAAACGCCACTTCGTTCTATTTTACATGTCATGGTTGTTGCAGAAATCATTTCTATTTTTAGCTTTATGCTTCCATTATCCAGCAAAATAGTGTTACCGGTATGCAGTTGCTCAGCTAAATACATGCAGTCTACATATACCGTGGAATTAGAGCATCTGTCTTTATAGGTCTCATCAGTTGTCAGTCTCACGATATGACCCTCTTCTAGTGTAACACTGTCACCTAAACTCTGAAATAAAATTAACTCCAAACTGAAGTTGAGTTAATCACACAAATAGTTTATTTTTGAAGTGAAAACTTTTTTACACGCTTTGAAGATTTTTTGGTAGGGGGAAATCTTATGGGTTCGCGTCACCGACGTGCTAATGTTAATTATTCAAAGTTTTTGTTACTGTCGGCAGTCCCTATGATTGCCAATTTTTTTAAGTAACTCCCTTTAAAGTGTATTTCTTCCTCTATCACAACAACAAATGAGCTGTCGCCTGCGGTGTTCCCGGACCAATACGACCTTCAAACCTTCAAGAAAAGAGCGTACTCCTTCCTAAAAGGCCGGCAACGCACTTGTGACGCCTCTAGTGCTCTATCGCTTACCATCAGGCGATACGTCTGCTCGTTTGCCCCCTATATAATAAAAAAAATGAAAGATTAATAGAGTGCAGATAAATAATGTAAAGAATTCTAAAATATTTTTGATTTAGGTAAAACCAAAGAAAAAGTACTAACTTCAATAATACGCCCCGTTCGCATTTTCCGTCCAGACAAACGCAAAGCAATGGCTAAAGGGTATGTCTTTCCCATTGTAATACTGAAATTTTTAGCAGCTTCGCGTAACATTTTAATGACGTCCCTGTTCTCTTCTCTTGTTCCAAATGCCATATTCACGTAGGCAATGTTCATACCTACTGCCATCATCTTTTCCATAATACCAATGTCGCAAGTTGACGGGCCTGATATAACAAGATATTGATGTTAATTTTTGTTCCACCACTGATATAGTAGGTATGTATGTATTGTATGAGTTACCTGTCATAAATTCCTAAGACGTACTTTGTTTAGCAGATTTTTTTAAGCATAATTTAATTTGAATGCCTCAAAAGTTTGAAACGTTTGTTTACGAAAAACACTATCCATTTTGACTGTCCCTAGTCTGACCCTAACTTTCTTGGTTAAACCAAGAATTGTACATAGAACTCCCCAGAATTAAATATTCCCTCATCTTGTTACATTAATGTTACATTCAGCTGAGTTTTAACATGTATAAGGTTCAGAAATATTTCGAAAAATTATAATTGTGTCATTAGGAGTGGTGTTACCTATTGATGCCATAATTCCAGTCAGTCTTTGGCACGCTGGATCAGCCTCTAAGTCCAAGTTTAATAGATGAGCCATGGGTGAATTAGCATGAGCAGCAGCTATTTGTTGGCCAGGGAGATCGATTGCACTATACTAAAATAAAAATAAAAAGTTTGTATCGTGTTTGCGACGTAGTTAAAAACCCTTAATGTAAATGTACTGCAGTTTATGATAACCTATTCTATTAACTTTTTAAACAAGTCAAAGAGAAGATTTTGATGTACTATATCAACCTGAATTCCTGTAAATTTTTCCTTCTCTTCGCAGTTGTTTTCATGTATAGTTCGCTTCTTTAGTCTGCTATTGCAACTCCCACGGAATAAATAGGTCAGATATTACTCTATATTTATTGTAGTCGTATGAATGAATATGATGTGTAGGAATATGTACGACAAAGAACATTCTGTTCACGTATTTATTATTCATTCCACAGCAATTAATGTTAGGTATACTTACCCCATCAACTCTAGCGTCAAACACGGTAGGCCACGTCATTTTATAAAATATACAAAATAATATTCTCTAAAATTATCCTAATTATTATTGCTAAAGTATCTGTGACATAAGCTCTGTCTTAAAAAAACAGAATGATAAAAATTATTTCTGGTATACCAAAGAGAACGTATGTTACCAGACCTTCATGATACATGTGTATGTAGACGAGAACTTTACTTAGGAAATTACTTAGATAAAGGAGTAAAAGACGTAGTTCGCACATTACAAAGGTGACATTTTTATTTATTTGGGTGTCCATGGGCGGCGATAATCGCTTACTATCAGGTGATACGTCTGTTTGTTTGCCCCCAATTTAATTTAAAAAACAACATACACAAGAATACAATACAGAGTTGTTCGTGTCAATGGTGAATACCTCTAAATTTTCACTGTTCCGCCAGAGCTACGACATTGTTCGTCGCCTTCCAAAGCTCATCGGCTGGCACGGCAAGGCTGTACTGTATCGTAAAATAAGTAAAAATTAATAAGAAATTAAAATACAAACGACGATATTAGATATAATATCTACCGATGACACTGAAATATTTGTATCAGATTATGTTTCAATTAGTGACAGTAAACATTTTGAAGTTGATTACAAAAATTGCTATGAATTGTTGTCGCAATTATTTATTCTTAATGATTTGCTTTGTCTGATGTAATTCCTTTTAGCCCATTAAACATAGGATTAAAGTATTTACAGAAGTCAGGTGCACTAGTACTAAATACTGATATTATAGGTAAGCTTAATAATAAACAAGTGCCTCAGCTGTCATAAACAATGCCGGCAAAAATAAATACAGCCTAGAAATATAAAACAAAATACAATTTTGTCGTGATATAACTGAGTAACCAATTAGGGATTGCGAAGAAAGATAAATTTGTAAATATATAGGTAACTGTTACTCCTATTGGAGTATCAAACTTTATTATTGCTTATGACTGAGTTTGGTGGAGATTGAAATTCCTCAGTTTTGAAAAGATGACCTCAGATGTCCATGGATAGATACTAGTTTATTTATTTATTTATTTCTTACTTACAATATCCTTACAGACTACATCCAATGCGATATTGTAGTTACATAATTTTTAAAACTAGTTAATCCTAACAATAACAAATTTTGCACAGAGCTATCAATGTGAATTCACTCAGACTACAATAAAATATATCTAGCACAGCGCAATATATGTGCGCAGCGCTCGCGTCACAGGTGCCTCGCGCAGTAAGTTCGTGCGAGCGGCGGCACGGCCAGCAGGGGCGGCCGCCGCCGACGTCCCGCGTAGCCATCCGGGACGTAGAGACCTACCCTCTCCAATACATCTGCATTATGTATCCCACCCCTAACTACCCTAAAGATTAAGGTTACGAGTCTGAGTTCCCTCCTGACTCTCAGTTCATTATATCCAACCATACCGAAGATAAACAGGGTGGGATACATTAATTAGTTTAATTAGTTGCTTTTTTATGGTATCACTATACCAACATACGACAGTCAAGCGAGCAGACGTATCGCCTGATGTTAAGCGTCCACCGCCTACCATGGGGAGAGGGATGAGGAAGGGTTTGGGATATGGGCCTCCGGTATCCTCACTCACTCGGTGAAACACAGCGCAGGCGCTGTTTCACACTTGCTTTCTGTGAGGCCGTAGTATCACTCCGGTCGAGCCGGCCCATGCATGGGGAAACGTGGCTCTCCCACAGTATAACCATTATAGTCATAGTTTGCCGTTTATACTTTAAAATGGCGTAGACCCAGTGATGCAGAAATATTTCAATAGACTGCCAATAGTGTGGCTCATATACACTCATTTGCAAAAAAAACGGGCGGTTTCGATTTTCTTCCTGGCTGAAAAAAATAAAATACCAAAAAGGTTTTAATTATTTGAACATGTTACTGGCCAGTTCTAAAAGTGCCATAATGTTTATAAGAGTTCATTCCAAATTCAAATTTTTGACTAAGCCTGGTTTTCAAAGAAAACAACTTTTAACTACATTTTGTGGCGCGAATTCCCTATAGTTAATATCGACTCTAATTAACTTTTTGTCAATTTTTATTAAATTATCTGATGTCCTTGACATTTAAAAGTATTGTTATTGCTGTTTAGCAATCTCTAAAATGGTAGATAAAGTGATAAAAGCGAGCAAAATTATTGCGCTGCTTGAAGAAGGTTGCAGCCAATGCTTCGTGGCTCAGAGGCTAAATGTGAGTCGGTCGACAGTTCAAAGGACCTGGCAGCGCTATCAAGAGACCGGTTCCGTCAAGAGAAGGCCTGGTTCTGGCAGAAAGACATGTACCGAACCACGGGATGATCGTTTTCTAGTTAGTCAAGCGTTGAGAAATCGCAAATCTTCTTATGTGGACCTCAAGAACAGCCTCGAAGAAGTAAGAAATGTGCAAATTAGTCTATGGACGGTCAGGAGGAGGCTTCTCGCTGCTAATATACACAGACATCGCCCGGCACGCGGCCCTAAATTACTCCGTGGACATCGAGTTGCCAGGCTTAGCTTCGCTCGAAATTGTGTGTCATGGACTCATGAAGACTGGGATAGGATATTGTTCTCCGATGAAGCCAGGATATCTCTGCATGGTGAAGACCGACGTCGGCGACTGCTACGTAGACGAGGAGAACGCTTTGCAGAGGCATGTTTTGAAGAAATCACACCTTATGGAGGGGGCTCTGTTATGTTTTGGGCAGGAATAAATTCCATGGATCGTACGGAGTTAGTCTTCATCGAAAACGGTACACTGACTGGACGACGATACATAACGGAAGTTCTAATTCCTTATGCACAACCCGCTTTAACCGCTCTTGGCGAAAACTTATTTTTTATGGACGACAACGCTCGCGCCCACCGGTCTGGCGATGTGGAAGCGTATATGCTAGAAGTCGGAATTCGTCGTTTGGACTGGCCAGCTAGAAGTCCGGACCTTAATATCATAGAGCATGTCTGGGACGTTCTGAAGCGACGAGTGAGATCGGTGCAGCCGGCTCCGCAGACCATCAGAGAGCTAAAGAATGTGATTACCGCGGAGTGGGAACGTATTCCCCAAGAAACCATAAAAGATATACTCGCTAGCATGCCCAGACGAATGCAAGCCGTGATTTCAGCAAGAGGGGGTCACACTCAATACTAAACTTTTATCTGCTTTTAATGTATTCAAGAAAAACAAAGAAATTAAAGCGTTTCATTTTTATTTAACGAGCAGGTACAATAATAGTGTTTTGAGCTTAAACATTATTTCTCAATAATTTAATCCAAATGTTATGATAAATCTGATGATACCTATTCCTTCCTAATTAATTTATGAAATTCTGAGGATAACAATACCTAAAATTGTCAAACAAACTAATAGTAACTATAAAATAGTTCTTTGCTTAAGTGCCCGTTTTTTTTGCAAAAGAGTGTATATAGGTATGAGCATGATATATAGGTGCACGTTGTTTTTAAAATCTTTGAGAAATGGAAAAAATTCTGAGTTTTATACAGTAAGTAAACACGTTCGTTTACTTGTCGAATTGATTATGGAATGCAAAACCAATTCAAAAGTAGTACAATACTTGAGTTTGATTGGACTTTTTAAATTACAATTAAATGTTGAATTCCAGCTTCGAGTCATGAACAAAAGACGCTACACTAAATTCGGTATTTAAATCTACACAAATTTATTCAATCTGGAGTCATTATGTATAACATCAATCACTGGGAACATAATTTGTTAAAATATTACAATTTACTTAGATTTAACTTTGAAGCTTTCTTTTCTTATAAATAAAAATTTATCAATCATCATCAACGACCCATAATGCCCCACTGCTGGTCTACGGTCTCTCTTAGGAGAGGGTTAAGGCTATACGTTTCCACGCTGGCCGAGTGCGGGTTGACACAACGTTGTGGCTACGTAATCTTGCCGTTGGATGTTTTTTTGCTGCCTAAAGGCCAAGCTCCAACTAAGCGTCACGACTGTCATTATATGAAAACAACCAGGACCAACTGCTTAACGTGACCTCCGAATCACGAAGACACTCATGGTATCATGCTACTACCGGTCACCAATCCAGGTACTGACCGCGCTGTCGTTGCTTACCGTCGGTGATTGTTTCGAATCATCGAGTGCAACTGAGCTATGAGCGCTTAAATTAAAACTACCGCACAAATTAGACCAAAAACTTTAAGGCGTTCGTTATTCGGTATTGGCATTTAATGTTATTGAATCGGTAAAGTTACTAGTCACAATACTGACTAGTTATTTATCAAATGATGAATGGAAAATGAATGAATGAACTTATTTAAAAAAAAAGAAATAATTTAAACGTTTTTATTGAAAATAACTGACCCGGAAAATGTTGTATTGCCATAAAAACAATTAGGGATAGGTCACACTTACCCTTCAGGGGTATGAAAAATAGATGTAGGCTGATTCTCAGACTTACCTGATATGCACACAAAATTTCATAAAAATCGGTCTAGCCGTTTCGGAGGAGTTTGGTAACAAACACCGCGACACGAGAATTTTATTTATTAGATTTTGAAACTTGTTTTGTTTTCTCTATTCAGTTCATTACATTTAAGTAGTTGGATTTTTGATTTTATAAAAACAGTTATTTCCGATTCTTTAGTTAAATTAACCGACAAGTTTTCAAATATCAATTTGTAGGGTTAAATCCCGTAGTCGTTGCAACTCTTTCAAAGAATATTGGTCATGAGGCCGATTTATTATTATGTTAAATTGCTAAGGTATTAGAAAAAAAAGTGTGCCTTTTTTCCATTTGCGGACACCATTTCGAAAATTCATTTAGCTTATGTCACTACCACGATTCTGATGAATTCAACGAGACCTCGTATGTTAAAAACTGACTGTTTTGGCAGTAGGGCGTGTCAAAAAAATGGACAAACATACACACATAAATATGTATGCGTGTGTGCTGTGCTGTATGCTTAAAAACATTAACCTCCTTCTGACGCAGTCGGGTAATAAATATACTATTTGTGGCGAATGCCAGTAGCCTGTGTTGCTATGAGGGCGACGCAGACGGCTCTGTTCAAGGACCGATCTTGATTACCAGTTAATATATAAACTTGGACTTCATAACTACATGCAACGAAAGAAACATACATTTAAAAAAAGTTAAGGAACATAATTTGCTCAGAGAATTTAATTTTACACAATCGCAAACATAAGTTTTTGATTTATAGCACTTGTAACCCTGTAGTAAAAATAATCAAACCTCTTCACAAAAAATACTTCTGCATTCCTTATTAACAATAGCTTATGAAAACGCAACATCATATAAACTATAAATTATAAAAAGAAAGTCAATGTATTTCAAACCCTATCAGTGAATATTCAGTCTTGCTACTCTATTTCCTAGACGTTTTCTGAGAAACTATTCCATGAGAAGCCTCAGGCAAAAAGTTCTCAAGGGAACCACAATTTATAAAATTCATGTTCTCCTGATACCAACATCTTTTGTATTCAGACACACTTGTCTCCAAGGACCACATCAATGTAACAGCCAAATTTACGAATTGCTATACCAGGAATAAATCTTTATAATAATACATGTAAAATATAACAAGTAGTAAATTAAAAGTATTTTTTTTTTAAATAAGCTTTTATTACTTGTTATTAAATAAAAATCTTTAAGCCCTTTCGTTTGATACCCATATTAGGTGGGTTGTGCAGAATATGTACGCCGCCATTTTGCTACGGCGGCCATTTTGAATCAATAATAGTACCGATTATATATAATTGCATTGTTCATCAGATCTAAAAGTATATTTAAAATTGCAGCTCAATCGGAAATCGGAAAGTGGTAAAAGACAAACATCAGAACAGGTGAAACTAAATAAAAGCTTGACCGACCCGTATTCTATTTGGCCGTTGACTACAGTTTCATTAGCGTAAAATTGGTTTGGCAGCAATTGCACAAGTTTTAATGTGACTAAGGCCTGTTTATTTTTCAATTAGCGTCATCATCATCTCAGCCGAAAGACATCAACTGCTAGACCTAGGCCTCACGCAACAACTGAAGTTTTTATTCGTTAAATTACTGTTTATTTAACTGCGGGAATAAGTTAACAGGTTCACAGCGATGATAATAAATACTATATTGATAAAAATGCGGTTACCTAAGGCTTTTTTTTATATTTATATGAGCTGAGATCCAAGATTCAAGTTTCATAATGAGGTTCATTAATGATATAGAGCTGATCCACTGTATTTCATTCGACACATTTTTTGTTAGAGAACAGAACTATGTACTCGTTTCTTCATTAAATCAATTGTTTTATTCCTTCACCAGTTTTACACCTTTCCATGTTACAATCATTTTCAACAGAGAGTTTGACACCGACAAAAACCATAGATTATAAAGTTTCCTTTTAAATTTTAGTATAAATATTAAAGGTGGAGCATTGTCTTTACTCATCATTTTTTACCATCCTCATTCTCCCAACTATGTGTTAGTATTTAGAGAAAAAATATAAACGCAACTGTAAGGAAATTCAATTCTATTTATTAATTCAAATTATACACATACAAATAATATAAATGAAAATTCTATATTAATAATACGAGTACATTTACAAACTACGTTGTGTTTTAAGTACTAAGGATAATCGGCATAGTTTTCTTCGCACCTGAAAAAATGTACCATGAAGTTAATTATTCCAAGTAACGTGACCTATAATTTATTCAAAATTCAATTAAATGGGAGTCCAATGTTAGCTGGAAGATAATGCAAATTTCAAGGAAAGGAATTGAAAGTGACTTGAAACTATTGACAACTAGCGATATTTATAAAAAAAAAAACTATCAAAAGAAGGAGAAGGTATTATTCAATAAATATTTATACTAATATTATAAAGCTGAAGAGTTTGTTTGTTTGTTTGAACGCGCTAATCTCAGAAATTGCTGATCCGATTTGAAAAATACTTTCAATGTTGGATAGTCCATTTATCGAGGAAGGCTATAGGGTATATATTATCACGCTAATGCTAATAGGAGCGGAGCACCAATGAGGAATGTTTCAAAAACGGGGGAAAATTTTCACGCTACCGGTAATAGAAGACGCAAACGAGGTTGCGTGGGTCAGCTAGTTAAATATATGTATAGAGCTGTTAGTTCATATGTTGCAGGGTACCTAAAAGCCTCATTATCGAAACTTACAAAGTTATATGTATTTTCTCACTGTCTTAGATCATTTTAAAGATTATACATTTTTCAATTAAAAATTGTGATGAGTATACAAAACCAAGCATACTAACGTGATCAATTCCTTCTTCTTCATTGCTACCTGCATAATGCGTACTGTATCACAATAAGCACTAAGTTCAGTACCTTTTTGAAGTGCGACGTAATAATTTGAATATTGAAGCCAGTGTCTATTTAATGCGTATTCAATAGCAAAATTTATGCGATCTCTAACATTTTTCTCCCATGTTGCACGGGATTCACCTTTAAAATAAATTAATATTTAGTAAATAAAAACCTTAGAAAATCTTTGTTCAGATTATTTAGAGCCTGCCAAAGTGACTATTCTCCATGATGCAAAGCTCATGCTTTTAGTTTTTATGTAAACATTCATATGTTTACATAAAAACTTGAGAGGTGTCAAGGGACACCCGGATGGGACGAAGTTTGAAATAGAAAGACGAAACGAAAATATCTGACTTGCTTTCTATGAGAGAGAGAGAGAGAGAGAGAGAAAGAGGCAGACAGAGAAACATGCGCAAGCCGTACGGCTTACAATAGCTTACTATAGCAAAGTGTCGTTACAACTTTTCGTCTTCACAATTTTTTCCGTCTAGCCCCCTTTCGCAACGCGCGATATGGAACTTCGTTCCAATAATACAAATTAAATAATGAAATATTATTTGTATAACATATTAAAAAACAATTAACTTACAAATTATCGTGTTAACCGAGATAACTTGGTTGTGGTTTCAAACCAACAATCACTAAATAGTGTAAACTTGATCTGACCTGGTTCAGGTGATGTTTTTTTATGGAATAGGTGGAAAACGAGCAAACGTATCGCCTGATGTTAAACTATTACCGCCGCCCATGAACACCCGCAACACCAGAGGCGTCACAAGTGCGTTGCCGGCCTTTAAGAACGAGTACGCTCTTTCCTTGAAGGTTTGAAGGTCGTATTGTATTGTATCCTATTACTAACGATAACGATATGAACAACTGAGTAAAGTATATTACCAATATATAGAAGTGGAATAGCGCCTCTTTTGACTTGCATCAATCTGAAACTCCTGATGTTAGTGGTCACTGCGAGTACCAGGCAGCCAATTCTAAGTGAGTTCAAGTAGTAAACAGTGCGACCAGAGACAGTCGGGATTATGATCATTTGAGCTTGGGTTTCATTTGCCAGCATTACACATGACATCACTGTGGCCATTGCTGCGTTTAAAGGTACGACGTTCTAGAAATACGAGTATAGTACTTTAATATTTTTTAGTCGAAATTGAGATTTTCAAAGGGGGGTGAAAATCCTGGCCCATTCCCACCACGGGCGGAAAACATCGCCATCTTCCATACTCCGGGCTGCTATTAAGAATTTCTCGTAAGAAAATCCCAAATGCAGTTTGACCCGGGTATCAAACCCGAGACCTTACCGCTAGACCAACTAGGCAGTATTTTTGGTTCCAGCTAATGCTAAACCATTTTAGATTTCAATGCCTAGAGAAAGGTGTATGTGACGTTTGTTTGCCCATCACATGACTCACATGAAATTTAATAATAGTAACATCAACTTCACACATCTACCACACGGCCACCACTGATTCTAAACTATGCAGACCCTGTACTAATATGTGGAAGAACGAGTGTCATGCTCCTGGCGGGTAGCGGCCCGACGGTTGATGTTGGGATGTTGTACATATGATAATCGGCGCGTGAACTTCTATTGCGCGATTCGGGATTGGTAGTTACTCCGTGTTGTACGTTGCTCCGTAGTTCAGTGTAACTTCGGTAGATGGCGTTGTAGTATGTTATGTTGTATGTGGAGGTCGCCACAATGCCAATCGGCACGAGAACTCCTATATCATGATACAGGATTAGTTACTCCGTAGTTCGGTATGTCTTCAGTAGATGACGCTGTAATGTCTTCGTTTCTGCTGTACGTGGTAGTCGCAATAAATGTGCTTCAAGAATTCTAAACCGAACATGTTTTAAAAATATTACATACAGACACAGTAAACATAGTGCTGAAAATTATTTGCCCTGCATGGGAGTCGATCTTAGGTGATATCTTCTTCGGTACATTTATTATAGTTACTCATTCACTAGCTTTTGACTTACCTCTTCAATCATCCTTCGAAAATCAGTCTTTTCATTGGTGTATGGTTCTATTTCAGTGCATAGATTAGTCAATTCTTTTATGACGTGTCTTATTAAATGAGCGTCATCGCATGGTTTGAATATAAAACCTGATACTCCTTGCAGTAAGCAGTGAGTTATATCAGTTGCATCTTGCTCGTTTAGTTTACCCGTCTTGAATACACTTTTAAAAATTTGACCAGAAATATAGACAGGTTTTCCAGCCTAAAATCACAAGAAATAACATTTCGTTATGTATAAATACATGAAAAGTGAACGTTTTAATAAAATATTATACACTAGCGACCCGCCCCGGCTTCGCACGGGTGCAATGCTGATACTAAATACACGTTGTATATAAAACATAGCTGACACACGCAACCTCGTTTGCGTCTTATATAGCCCGTAGCATGAAAATTTTCGCAAAATAAGTAACTTTTCTGGTTGATTTTTACACCTTGTGTCGGAAAAACCCAAATATCTTACGGAACCCTATTTTTTTCCAAAATAAAATATAGCCTATGTTACTCGTGGATAATGTAGCTTTCGAATGGTGAAAGAATTTTTAAAATCGGTCCAGTAGTTTTTGAGCCTATTCATTACAAACATACAAACATACAAAAATAGGTACAAATCTTTCCTATTTATAATATTAGTATAGACTAGCTACTAAAACTTTCTCTTATGAAACAAATAATATTACGAAATATAACAAGAGATAATAATGTTACTACATGAGAGGTAAAATCCAGATTCCGTACTAATATCGTAAAATAGAAAGTCGTCTGTAACGTATAAACCGCTGCACTGATTTTAATGAAATTTGACATGGAGATACATCGATTCTTGAGAAAGTACATATGCTATTCTTTATAGCGATAATCGTCATGGGCAGAGCCTCGAGTAAAAGCTAGTAGGTAATAAAAAGTATAGAGAATAAATTTATTTTATTTTGTGATTTTGTAAAATATATTCATCATTTTGGTGGCGTAGTTGTAGCGTATGCGACTGCTAAGCTTGAGGTCTCGGGTTCGATTCCCGGGTCGGATTAAATGTTTGTATGATCTGCAAATATTTGTTTCTGAGTTTGGGTGTTTTCTATGTATGATATGTATGTATTTACAAAAAAAAAGTATATATGTATTTATATCAGTTGTCCAGTACCCATAACACAAGCTCTGCTTAGCTCGGGACTAGATGGCGTTGTGTTAGATGTCCGGAATATTTATATATTTATATTTTTAATGCTAAACACCGGAGTGATACCACGGCCTCTAAACGATGTTTAGAATTTTTTTCGTTGCTTTTCACCGTACCAAACTTGGTAATGGAATTAGGATATGACATTGCCAAACTAGATAAATCTCATTTTATATCTATTCTATGATAACTATAGTACAAGGTGTCTCAAAAGAAATTTCATATTTAGTGGATTGATTAAAAAAAAAGGAAGCGGTATATAGAAAAAATGTTTATTTATTGTTAAAATACACTTTTTGGGAATTCATTTCTTAAAAATTATATCGTCTAAATGTAAAATTACTTATGACTGCTCGACAGGTGGAGTGAGGGATGGCTGCCATTTCGTGACGGATATTTTCTTTCAAATGCGCCAGTGAAGTTGGTTTATTGGCGTAAACTTTAGATTTAAGATAACCCCATAGGGGTTAAATCTGGGCTACGTGGAGGCAGGCCAATTTATGTCACCTCTCCGGGAGATCAATTTTCCTGAGAAAATTTCACGAACACGTGGCAGAGATATATTGGACGTGTGTGAAGTTGCTCCGTCCTGTTGAAACCATGTTCTTTGGTTATAGCCATGAAAGTTTTGCAGTTCAGGTACCAAGAAGTTGTCTAACATCTCCATATAACGCTCTGAATTCACTGTAACTGTACGCCCCATTTCGTCTTCAAAAAAGTAAGGGCCGATAATTCCTCGCGCCGACATGGCAGCCCATACGGTCACTTTAGGCGAGTGTAGGGGTTTCTGATGTTTGCGTTTCGGATTGGCTGAACTCCAGTAGCGGCAGTTTTGCTTATTTACGTGGCCATTAAGATGAAAATGAGCTTCATCCGAAAACAAAATGTTGGTAAACGTTGAAAATCGCTCAATCATCTGATTTACGAAATTAAGCCTCTGACCGGCATCTTGGGGCTTTAATTCTTGCACCAATTGAATTTTGTAGGGGTGCAGCTTTAGATCTTTGTGCATAATGCGATGTAATGATGATCTATGCACATTTAAAGCACTCGCGCGCTTCCGAATTGAAAGGCTCGGGTCGTCACGTACAGATTGATTAACACTCTCCACGTTTTCTACCGTTCTTGATGACCTAGGTCGCCCGGATTTTGATTTATCCAGCGTTGATCCAGTCTCTTCAAACTTTTTAACCCAATGTCGAATGAGAGGAAGGCTTGGCGCATCATTTAAGTGGCGAAAACCTCGAATACTGCAGAATTTTCTACGCGCGACAGTTGTCGAATCACCGTTCTTGTAAAACTCTCGCACGCACAACGCGCGGTCTGCTCCCGAGAAACGCTCCATAGCGACTGAATCCCCAAGAGCCAAGCTACCAATTGACATAACCCCCGCACCCCTCAAGTACGCAGCGTTCACGCAGTAAGCTAAACAAATATAAAATTTCTTTTGAGACACCCTGTACTTATGTATTGTTGATAATGATTATATGTGTGACAATAATGTATCTCACCCGCCGACATTTCCCAACTATATATTTTTGTATACAGTGCATGCGTCCCATCATTTTCCTCTCCAACTCATAAGGAAGATACTCTCTAGAGACTATGATCCCGTCAGCCTCCTGAAGTAAAGTTTAAATATCATACTTTCAATACATATTATAATTGCAACAGATTTTTTTCTTTGTAATACATTGTATGTATCACTGCCTCGGTGGCGTAGTGGTAGCGTATGCGACTGCTAGGCTTGAGGTCTCGGGTTCGATTCCCGGATCGGACCAAATGTTTTTATGATCTGCAAATATTTGTTTCGGAGTTTGGGTATTTTCTATGATAATATGTATGTATTTACAAAAAAAAGTATATAAGTATTTTTATCAGTTGTCTAGTACCCATAACACAAGCTCTGCTTTGCTTGGGACTAAATGGCGTGGTGTGTTAGATGTCCAGAATATTTATTTATTTATGTTGAAGATGACTGTTAGACATTTTTTTAAGGTGATGTTTGTACTTCTCATATTTAGAAATTGAATACCTTTATGATGTCATCCAAATTTCGAAGTCCTTCGTTGGTGCATATCCCACAAACCAAGAAGGTCTTTTTTAATGAAGCTCCCATGAACTTCTTAAGCCTTCTGATAGTGTCTGGATGTCGAGCATATTGTAAAATGATCATGTCCGCCTTGAATTATGTTTTTTTTATATAAATAAATAAAATAGTTCAGATTATATACATATATATATTATGCGTGGGACAGCCATGCTCCACCATGAATGGGCCGGCTCGACCAGAGTGATACCACGGCCTCACAGAGAGCCGGTGTGAAATAGTGCTTGTGCTGTGTTTCACCGAGTGAGTGAGGATACCGGAGCCCCAAACCCCAACCGCTCCCTCTACCCCTTTCTCCAAGCCCTAAAGGCCGGCAACGCACTTGTGTTGCGGGTGTCCATGGGCGGCGGTAATCGCTTACCATCAGGCGATACGTCTGCTCGTTTGCCCCCTTTTCCATAAAAAAAATAATATTTTTCTTTTGCGTCTATCATTTTTGGCCTCTCACTACTTCTTCATTTAAGTATATTTAATACGTAAGTTTATCACTTCATTTAATAGTAATTAATCAAAGAAGTACCAGCTTAACGTAACTGTTGGTTTTATCTTAATGGGTTCTTTAAAGAGTTTTTAATCAAATATTTTGTTTCATTGATCAGTGCAAGTGAGCTGCCGTTACACAGACTTTTCATTAGACTTTTAAAACTTTTGTGTTCATAGTTCCCCACTAACACTATAAATATAAAAGTAACCCTTAGTTACTAGGAAGTTAGTTTTAAAAAGACAACTCCCTTTGTATTAATACATCCTGTGTAGCAGGGGAATACAAACATACATGGAACGGACACAAAAACACCCAGACTCAAAACAATAATTTGTGGATCACACAAAGTATTGTCCCATGTGGGACTCGAACCCATAATACTTGGTGTGATGACCGCTTAAATCACAACGTTATGTGTACAGTTAACTCTGTCTGTCTGTTACACTTTATCGACTACATCAGCTAACGAAAATTTATCCTTAAACAAGGACATATACTACTTTTTAGAATTATTATATTACAATTGGCATACACGGGCAGAACCACGAATAAAAGTTTAAATTTTAGCTTCCTGCATATCCTTGACAAATTTATCAACAATCTAACCTCGTGTTCTATAGCCAGTTTCGCTAATTCTAAGTCCTTTTTCGATAAGTAGGAACGAGTACGTTTAGCTCCTCTCATGCAAACTGTATCTAAGTTTTTCAAATGTCCAGCCTTGGTTACGGTACATATCACATGATCCGTTAATATTTTCTTAACTTCCATTATTATTGCTTCCTGTCTTATAGATATTTCCATTCCCTCTTTCATTTCTGAGGTTAAGTAAGGATTATCGATGAATATTTTGTTTACATTACATTTGTCATATTCTGCTAAGTCATTTGTTAAAGTTACTTCAGAATCTTCAGGTATGAAAACAAAAGAATCCTGAAATTGATAAGGAAATATGTGTAGCTTACGTACAAAAAGTGTTGTAAATTTATGATGTTATTATCATGACCGAAGAATATAGGTCCTTTTATTAATAAGGTTAATTATCGTGTGTAAGAGACCGCCGCACCGTGAGTAAAATGACCAACCATATCTGTTCAAATAGATACTTTAGAAGTCTATCTTCATCATCATTAACAGCTTTTTGTAGTCCACTGCCTCTAATAAGCCTCTCCTTCGACAGGAATTTTGGTCTACTATAGCAAGCGGGCATGGGTTGGCATATATTGCTATTTGGAAATTATAAGCCATAAATAAGGAACCCATGCAGAGTTATTCGTGTATAACTCTCTTTCAATAAGACTTTACAACCCGTAGGAAACTCGGCAGAACTTTGATAAAATGCAGGGGGCTAATCTTTTGTACAAAGACATCTTTGTCGTCACACTAACATTAGTGTGACGAATGCGAAGGTGTAAACAAAAATTGTGCCGACATTTACTCGAAAAATTATTTACATCGGTTACACCAAAACTTTTTTAGAATACGCGGTATATACCTAAAGATTAGAAGCCATTCTCAACTACAATAAAATTACTCATATTGTTATTCATTAGGAACTATATTTTTCCACTAACCGATAAAAGATTAACTATGTTCAGTTAAGTTAAGTTTTGTTTGTATCTATTTAAATAGTAACATTTGTGTAGAACCCATTTACCTCTTCAAGTAGTCCAGTTCTCACAACACAAGTTTTTAATTCTATACACGTAGCGTATGGCCACTCGATCATGCCATGTTTCATCGCCAAATATTTTGCAGCTTTGTAAACTTTAGTTAATAGTTCTATTTTATCGTCACTAGTACTTTTAAAAGGTAAAAACCGAGCAACATTCATGCCTGTCTCCATTATAGTGTGTATATCTACTAATGTTATTGAGGGATTTGCTGCAATGAATAGACTTAAACATTAATATAATAAGACTAGGTAACCTACACAACTTCATCGGCGTCTCTATTTACTATGCTATTGGTCAAATCATGATAACTATCCTATCTTAGGCACGCCAACAAAATATACATTTATACAAAATCGATTTGGTAGATCCAGAGTTCATCGTGAGTATCAACGTGACACGAGATTTGTATGTATATAATAGATAATTGTTTATTAGACTATACTATTCACACAAATTACTATTGAACAATAATTTCTAGGTAAAATAACACTGTTTTACTATGTTGAAATAGGCTGAAATTCTAGACAAAACCTTAGCGCAATCTAAGACTTAATGTGGGTCAGTATACTGTCCGCAAAGGAAGTAAAAACTATAAAGGACAAAGTTAAAATACTATTTAATTCTACCTAGTATATTCAGCTAAATTATAAGATCAAAGCAATCCAAACTAACATTATCATTTCGAAAGTAGCTCTATTACGCTTTCATAACTGCACCGATGGAATAAAATTTGACATGCAGATACTTTGATTCCTAAAGAAGCATACAGTGTGGGCGGAAGCACGGCAAAAAGCTAATTAACTAGTAAAAAAGATTACCGAATGTAACGATTATTGTTGTTCTTCTTTGTTGAAAGGGCTTATGCCGGGATAATTTAGCAGTGTCACTGAAATCAATATCGCTAATTTTTTGTGCTTCTGGGTCTTCATTGACAAGGGAGATCATGATTTATATATAAAATACCAAGTAAGTTACCAAGTTAAAATATTTTATAGTAAACAATATTCGTAAAATGTAATCAAAAGTCAAGAGTAGGTAAAATCATGAATTATTAATGTCATACAGTAACCAAAGACAAAAATGATTATTATTGATATTATAAAAAAATTAAAATAAACTATCAAAGAGTTTTGTAAAGAGAATAATAATAATAGGTATATTCTCTCACATCTCACACATGGGCGTTTGATACCAAATTCGGCAAAGTGTGTACTATCGCAACCGGACTACTGATAAACATGCCTATATATTTTAAAACACAGAAAAACTACACCCAAACTACGTAGTCTGGAGCCGGAGGTTGCTAAGAACTCTTTTAGGAAGTGATAGTTGGACGATGTGAGTATCAAAAATCACATTAAACTAATTATAACTAAGGGTGTGACCATTTGACGATGTTAGTACTAAGAGTCACGTTAAACTACTTATAACTAAGGGGTGACAATTGGACGATGTTAGTACCAAGAGCCACGTTAAACTACTGCAGAGCAATGTACAACACGAAGAAACTACCAATCCTGAATCGCGCAATAGAAGTTCTCGCGCCGATTATCCTATATACAACTTCCTAACATCAATTGTTAGGCAGTGGCCCGCCAAGCATGATCACCTCATCTGGCCGGAGGATCCTCCCTTTGTGTTGGAAGGACAGGCACATATCTTAATATATATAAATCTCGTGTCACAATGTTTGTTCTCAATGGACTCCTAAACCACTTAACCGATTATAATGAAATTCGCACACCATGTGCAGTTCGATCCAACTTGAAAGATAGGATAGTTTAAATCTCAAATTATAGTCGCAATTTTAATTTATTGCTAATTATTTGTCTGTTATTATTTGACAGTCACAATTATCTGTTAACTCCAAATGATTCTAACAGATGTCGATACCTTTCGACTGGGTTGAGTAAGTAATCAATAGATGGCGCTGCTATGGTAAATCTATAGGCTATATTTTATTTTGGAAAAAAATAGGGTTCCGTAAGATATTGGGGTTTTTCGGACACAAGGTGTAAAAAATCAACCCTATACGGGGGAAAATTTTTCGCTACGGGCAATAAAAGACGCAAACGAGGTTGCGTCGGTCAGCTAGTATTCTTATAGGTCTTAATAGTTTGTTCATGCAAAATAGACGCATTTGTGCGGAAGTACTGGATGTACTGGGATCTAAGTCATTTGCCTCCAGCACCACATCTCAAAAACATCGATGCAGACACAGTGAGCTTTCGTTAACGTCTATGTCTCGGCCCCGTAGTTGAATATGGACAATATAAATGTCTTTACCAGTTTAATTTCGTCGAGTTGCGGAAACCCAGCCCGCGAGTTTTAAGTCAAGTCAAGTACCAGTTTTATTTTGGTTTTGCGGAAGATGTTACGATCTCTCCAAAGTCCTTGTAATTGGGTCATCCCATTTCTGGAAACCGAAAAGGAAGTTAGAGGACACCCTATGTGTCTTCTAACTTCCTTTTCGCTTGAACCATTGTTGCTTATAATAGCCCCAAGATAGATGAAGTCTTCAACCATTTCGAGTTTGAGAGCAGCCCTAAATTCCAGTTTATTGCCACGATCAACCACCATGAGTTTAGTTTTACTGTGGATGATTTTGGGTTAATTATATAAACTAATAAATAAAAGTTCTGATAAATATAATATTTATATTTAAATATAAATATTTAAAAATTCTTTAAATATAAGGAAAAACGCATAAAAAAATATTATGTTAACACTTATTTCGCTCTATACTATATTTTTTTCATCTCCCAAAGATTTTTTTAATTGTATTCTGGAAAAAAAGAAAAGTTAAAATAAATTCAGCGTAGATTTTAATAAAAAGGTGAAAATTCTAAGAAATAAATAAATAATACTAATCCATACTTATATTTAAATGCGAAAGTAACTCTGTCTGCCTGTCTGTCCTGCTCTCACGGCCAAACCACTGCACTGATTTCAATTAAATTTGGGATGGAGATACTCTGATTCTTGACGAAGCACATAGGCTACTCTTTGCTGCGATAACCGAAAACCCGCGGGCAAAATCTAGTAATATATGTCTATTACGTCTCTGAGAAGAATATCTAACATGCATTCAAATATAGTTTTAGTAATTATTTGTTTTCCTACTTTAAAAAAATATGGGGACACAGGGAACCCTAGTGTGGGGACCAGGGATGTTTTTGGTTCAACTTGATTATATTTACTGATTTATTTACTGATATTTGGTAAAACAAAACTAATTACATCTTGATAGGAAACAGACACACTCCTTCCAGGCTCTTCATAGCAGCTGTCATTTGTAGCATTCTTATTTGTGCATATTGTTAAAAGGAATATAATTTAGAACTAGATTTACAAATATATTTCTGCATAGTTAGTCTATAAAAGTTTAAAATAATACACCAATATATTGTTGAATGCTTAAGATGAAGTGATATTTTTGGTCTACACTGTAAACATTTTTATCTAAGCCAATAAAAACTATGAAAATATGATACTGCTTCTTAAGTATACTAAAAAAATTATTTGACTCATTCGCAATGTGTGGGTCACCATGCTGTATTGTTCACATTTTGCAGTGCCGACGGTGGCCACCACTCTTGTGTCTGATTATACTCATGTTTCCCATCAGGCAGAGCTACACAGACTAGACAGCATATGTAGAAATGATTTTAAATTGTTTTAGCTAAGAGTACTCACTGAAGATTCATATGTTCCGTTTCTGTGAAACTCCATATACAAACTTGGTCACTAAAGGAACTATAAGAAGTCGCTTTTCTTAAAGAAATGAAAGGGCAATTACATTTTAGGATTCCGAATTTATAGGCATAGGCGGCTCCGAATTTGATTCTAGGTTCTATTTTGGATTTCCAGAATTTAGCTGAATGATCTGATTACAAAGAAATGATATATATCTATACAACATATCTGTTTAAGAATATTTATTTAAAACTAGCTGACCCACGCAACCTCGTTTGCGACTATTATTAGCCGTAGCGTGAAATTTTTCGCCCGTTTTCGAAACATTCTTCATTGGTGCTCCGCTCCTATTAGTAGTAGCGTGATGATATATAGCCTATAGCCTTTCTCGATAAATGGACTCTCCAACATTGAAAGAATTTTTCAAATCGGACCAGCGGTTCCTGAGATTAGCGCGTTCAAACAAACAAACTCTACAGTTTTATTATTAGTATAGATTAAAATTATAAACAACTAGTAAATTGTATTACCGTCATAATGAATAGATATAACTCCTCTAAATAATTGCAATTGTCGTGCGACTACAGGAGACTTTGAGACTGCAATAATGAAAATATTTTCGCAGATGTTGCTTAACTGCTTTACTGTCTGGCCTGTGACAGTTAGTACGATAATTACTTTTGCATCTATTAGCTTAGCAGTTAGTACAGTAGCATGGATGCACGTCACTGCCGCGTTGAGTGGGATCTAGACAGAAAATAAAAGTGGTTTGAAGATGTAAATTAACTTCATAATCAATACCCTCACAAATCTATTACTTTCCTAATATAGGCCACATGGTTTGTTTTTAAAGTGTAGAATCTTTTCTCTATACTACAAACTTGTCGAGTTTTTGATTGAAAAGGTACAACTGGACAAAAATGAAATGAAATATCTTTATTTGTATATTTTAATGCAGACAATTGTCAATGTGGTGACAGTTTATAAATATTGAGTGTCACTATTCCTATTCATCCTTTGGAATAAAAACTTCCTTTTTTCTCTCATAAAACGCGACTAAGGAAGCAAACAACGATGGAAAATATTACTGCAAAGCGGAGAAAAACTTTAAAGAAATCTTGTATACACTCGTCTGGCCAGCGTTGTATAGTAGGCCAAAATCCTCCTAACGACATCTCCTAATGACGCCTGTGTCTTTTGTAGTGGACTTTTAAGGTTGTATACAGATAATACTCTTTATCAGCCGTAGCTTTTCACTGAGTAAATATAAATAACATAAATTTCCCGCTCTATACTCCTCAAAAAGGTTGATAAAGGATAATAAATTCTTCGGGCAATGATTGGAAAACTTACCTACACAAAAATTTAAGTTTTGACACTTTCAAACTAAGTACTAACTAACTACCTACTTTCAAACTAAGTACTAACGAAACTAAGTAAATATTGCTCGATATGTAGATTTTATAATTATAAATAAATAATAAATAAATATTCCAGACATCTAACACACAACGCCATCTAGTCCCAAGTTAAGCAGAGCTTGTTTTATGGATACTAGGCAACTGATATAAATACTTACGAGTATACTTTTTTTTTGTAAATGTATGTAGATTTGCAGATAATACAAACATTTGGTCCGACCTGGGAATCGAACCCGAGACCTCAAGCTTAGCAGTCGCATACGCTACCACTACGCCACCGAGGCAGTCAAAATTATTGAGCAGTAAAACCCGGATTTACTCTATGAAGAGTTGGATATAAGTTAAACTTTAAGTAAAAATTAGAAAAACAATTGAACCTTGTTCGATATATCCGACAAGTATTGGGTGTTTAGAAGTATCGGATCTGCATCTAGGCAAATATCCTTTATAAATGTATATATCTTATTCATATTACTCATATTAGAATATGATCTTAAGAAAAGACCAGCCCCTTGTTCCATTGCCTTGGAGAGATCAGTTACATCACTTCCAACTAAATGACCGACTGAAAGACTTTGTTCTAGAATATGCCCAGATACAAAGAAATGCTTCTCTTGCTGTAAGGAAAAACAAACTGATATTTTGTTAAAACTATAAAATACTAAGAAAACAAAATTATTTTATCAAGCTTTCGCTATCGTTTTGGCAACGCCAAAGTGTTAGTGTTTTGTCTATATTGTTGAAATGTATGAACGCCTACTCTAACTTATATAACAATACAAATGACGCGTATATCTGCGGTAAATATAGCAGAGGTGATAGTTCCAATAAACTTAAAACGAGTCTGGGAAGAATAACGGCTCGTCATATTAGTCTTGCTCATTGGAAAATGTTTTATATATACTTAACGATATATGTAAAATTCAGGCTTCCTAAACTGAACTAAGTTAGCACGGTTTCTTTTCACCTTTGATACACGCTAACTGTAAAACGGCCCGCTTTCAGCTTAGCAAGTATACTGAGTGTATGTTAGACTATCGACCCTGAAAATATCATCTTTCCTAAAATGACGTAAGTCTGGGATGACTGGGATCTCAGTCTATTTCTAAGTCTTGTGTTCAACAGTTGTTGTTGATATTTATCATAGTGATGAAGCATCGCCACATTTCTCTTTTTTTTGTAAGGCAGCTCCCGCACTATGAATAATTTCTGTGTCGCGGGGGAATTTACAAACATACATGAAACGGACACAAAGAACACCCTGAGTAATTGTAGTTAGTACAACAATTTGTGGATCACACAAAGTGTTATTCCATGTGGGATTTGAACCCACAACACTTGGCGTAGTAAAGAACGGCATGGCGACTGCTTAACCACTAGGCCAAACGTGCAGTTCATTGGCACATAGAAGAGTTCTCTCCTGCGCTAGGAATAATTCCTGTGTTGCAGAGGACTTTACAAACATACATGAAACGGACACAAAGAACACTCTGAGTAAGTGTAGTTAGTACAACAATTTGTGGATCACAAAAAGTGTTATTCCATGTGGGATTTTAACCCACAACACTTGGCGAAGTAAAGAACGGCGTGGCGACCGCTTAACCAATAGGCCAAACGTGCAGTTCATTGGGCACATGGAAGAGTTCGTTGGGCTGCATTAGAAAGTAAGAAGTGCTGTAACAATTACGTAATTATGTAATTTCGTATGCATTTTAAAATAACTAAATATTGTAAATTCGTCATCAGTTACAAGAAATTAGAAATATCAAAGAAGGAATATCAGACTATGGTGATCCCAATGCGAAGTAGAATGAATACGCAATAAAAAAATAATAACCATTTTACACATGGCACCGACTTGAAGTTGTATTTTTATTAATTGATCAGGTTTCAATAGCGAGCATGCTAAGTACTCTCTGGCTAAAACCAATCCGTCTGATACCTGAAATAACTTATGTTTAGAAAAATGATAGATAATTGTTTTTGATAAACTTGTAACGAAAACATTTTCTTTTAAATGGATTTTTAAAAAATAAGTTTAAGAAGGGTAATTCTATTTTCAGCTTATTTTTTTGTATTTAAAAGTCCTTTTATTGTTATAAAAAAGTAAAGCTAAAATAGATTACTGTATAAAGTTTAAAAATATATGTGAAAGTCGGAGGAGACATATACATCACCAACCCATAACGTCTCACTGCTGGGCTCGGGTCTCCTCTCAGGAGAGGGTTAAGGCCATTCGTCCCCACGCTGGCCAAGGGCGGGTCAGGCCCAGCGGTCACCCATCCAGGTACTGACCGCGCCGGTGTTGCTTACCCTTAGTAATTGTTTCTAATCACCGAGTGCAACTGGGCTATGAGCGCCTAAGACGCTCATCTAATTTACAGGAAATAAATATGTTCCAATAATGTAGGATAATCTCAATAGGCCGCCAAAAAAATGTCTGGAAGGAATCTGTTTTTGATATTTATGAGTGTCCCATTAATGTGGAGTGTCATGTTATAGGCAGTACGAGTTCAAGCTATACGTCAAGATGGAATGCATTAGCACTCACATGCCCATGGACAGGCGCATAAAGACGTTAGGAACTATCATTTTTTTAAGAAGACTAGTCACACATTAGGAATATACGTCCTGTGTTTAACACCCAGACTCAGAACCACAATTTGTGGATCATACAAAATTTTGTCTCATGTGGAATTTGAACACTCGACACTTAGCACAGTAAAGAGCTGTGTGGCGAACGCTTAAACCACTAGACCAACCGTGCAGTCATAAGAATTAACAAAATAAAAAAAAAACACGTTCCATATTTCAAAACACTCCCATAGAGTACAGGTGGTCAGTTCCCGTGCTAATGGTTACTAAGCCGGTGGAAATAGGTTACTATAACGAGTTACTTTTTTTTTTTTTTTTTTTTTCTTTTAAAAAGACAACTCCCACATTAGGAATAAACATCCTGTGTCGTGGGGGACTTTACAAACATACATGAAACGGACACAAAGAACATCCAGACTCGGGACAACAATTCATGGATCACACAAAGTGTTGTAGGTACCGCGTGGGATTTGAACCCACGACACTTGGCGCAGTAGCAAGCGGCATGGCGACCGCTGACACCACTCGGCCAACTGTGCAGTCAAACGGCTTCCTAACGGCGTTCTTGTTCTTTCGTTAAGTATGGTAATAGTTCTAGACCACTTCGGCCACGGCGGTCAGTCTTAATAGAGAGAGATAAGAAGAGGGATTCAATAACTGGCATAATCCAGGAATCGAACTCGTTTCGGGTTCCTGATCACTAGTCGCATATTTACCGTAAAATTGTAAATACCGTTAGATAATAATCTACCTAGCGAGATTGCAAACTGTCGAAAGATTATCAACTGCTTCATACTTTTTACAATTCAACGTACTATTTTTCGTTAGATTATGATGTATTGAAGTGAAACTTTTAAATCACAAACTGTCGCGCGTCAAATCGACTGTCGACTGTCTCTGATTGGTCGATCTTACAGAAGGCCGTTCTGTGGCCATAGAATTAGACTAGGTTAGAACTTCTTTGATAAAACTCTTTCACAAATACATTTTACTGCCAAAACAATTTTGAGTAACTAATTATAATACTGTGAGTTGTTTTCAACATGAAATTAATTTACAATCGCAAAAATACTTTACATTCAGCAACAAACAAATTAACAAACAAATATGGCGACGCGGGGCATACAATGTCACAATTTGACGGTTTTACTTTGATAGTTGATAATCTAACTAAAAATAATACGTTAAATTGTAAGTAGTATGTTGTTGTTCATAATCTTTCGAAAGTTTACAATTTTGAGAGATAGATTACAATCTATCGGTTTTGACAATAACATATACCTACACTAACTACTAGACCCACGAGGTAGTTACGTCACAGGTATTATTTGAAGGAGAATGTCACTACGTATAAATAGATATAAGTACAATTAATCTAAAAAAATGTAATAAATCTTCATTTACATCAATAATTTCCTTAACGTTGTCCAAACCTTCTTGATCACATATGACACTAAGAAACAGAGGTGTATGAGAACCCTTAAAAAGTGCCTTTAATTTTTCAATTATCGACGGATAACGGACCGTATTTATGATAATTATATCACACTATAACAAAAAAAAGTTTCACTATTACATTTTTCTTAAAATAAATGCACAAAGTTAGCACATTATACATAGAACTAAAAGAAATTAAAGAAACAAAAAAATTGGTTGCCTGTAAATTCGGTATACGGGCGAAAGTTTTACGTGACAACGACTTTGAGTGGTAAAATAATTTTAATGTGAATATTCATTCGTATAGTAGGAAGAAGGATGAAATAATAGTAACAATTTAAAACATTTATTTATACAAAGAATTATATTTAAAACATTAATTTTAACGTTTTAAATATAATTCGACGCGTGCCTTTCACTTTTTATGTCTGTCTCTCTCGCTCTTAGGCGGGCTAACCATGCCCGAGTGGAAGGGACGCGTGCCTCTCACTCGCTCTCATTGTGAGCGCATAACGTGAGCGGAGCGTAACGCAGTTTCTTGAAGTGTCACCCGGCAAACCAATTTATAAGACGTTGTCACGTCAAAAAACTATATATACATTAATGGTGAAAAACCACGTAATGTATATTTTGTTTTTTTTTTACGTATATCTAACACACAACGCCGTCCAGTCCCAAGCTAAGCAGAGCTTGGGTTATGGGTACTAGACCACTGATATGAATACATATATACTTTTCTTTTTGTAAATACATACATATTATACATAGAAAACACCCAAACTCCGAAACAAATATTTGTAGATTACACAAACACTTGGTCCGAACCAGGATTTGAACCCGAAACCTCAAGCACAACAGTCGCATTCACTACCACTGCGCCACAGAGGCAGTCAGAAATACTCAATAAACCTGCTTTAGACAAACAATAATTCATTACAAAGTAATATTAATTATAGACATACTAAGCAGGTCCACTAATTTAGAACCAACATGACTTGAAAGACCGCATAGGGAATAGACAAAATATCAGAGGCGCGAAATAAGAGTATTTATGTATTTAAATATGTACTTTATATTTTCAAATAATATTTTACCTTGTATGTTTTAGCAAATTCAATATCGTCTAAATCTCGTTTTGATAATGGAGGCTTGAGATATTTGACTCCCCGGATACACACTTTCTGTTGATTTTGTAGCAGACCTTCCACTATTACTTGGCATTTGATACTTTCATTGTTTATAATTTCAACACAAACCATTACCACTTCACCAAAACCCATATAAATTTCTGCTCCAACAGGAATCGCAGGCAAAGTGTACGGGTCATTGATAAATATTTTTTTTGTATCACATTTGAAGAAGTATTTCACATTACTTGTTAATTCAACAATACTATCTTTTTTCAAAATAACGAAGTCACCAGGTATTTCCTAAAAAGTTAATATAATATTTTAATATAAGTAGCAACTGTATCGCAGCAGTAAGAATAAATTTCGAAAAAAAGGTCCGTGTTTATAAATACTAGCTTAGTTTTAAGTTCAAGTTTTGAATTAAAAATTTAAATAAATAAATATATTGACGATGGATGTAGGAGAATGGAAGATTAATCATTCCACTGACTTCAAATTAATTAAGAAAAGAGACAGGATGATGACGTTTTATTTATTCAGTTTTTTCAACATACTCGTAAATAATAAAGAATAATAAGTAATAACTAGATTAAAGATAAAAGTGGGCACTATATTATTATTATATATTAAAATGCAGCTGGTATCTACGAAAGCAAGACCAGAGATGTAGGTATCAGCTGTCTGCCAGTGACACAGAATTTTTAAACATTCACACATTGATTGTGATTTGCACAACACAAGTAATTTTGAGTTTACACAATTTATGTTGCTTTCGTACTTGCATATAATATACAAAACTTTGCTTAAATACATGTGAAAGTGTGTGTGTGCATACGCGCGCGTGTGCGTGTGTGTGTATGTGTGTGTCATTTTGGAGAGTGTAAGAAGGCCTTAAACTAGTAGTTGTGTTATGATTACTACTTGCTAGACGAGATGGTCTAGTAAACTACGAGTACTATTCCCTCTTAAGACATAACTGCATCGTGGCCATACAAGATTTATATCAATTACGATGTATAAATAATTGCTTTTTTATCCACACCATGATGTACGGTTCACGCAGTCCCATCAAGGTCTTGGCCTTGGTCGCTGGGTAGGCTTTTGAATAGAGAAATGATTTACAACGTTACAAATTCCAAAATAATGAAAATTGAGTTACTTTAAATACTAACATCTGAAAGAAATCCAGTAAAAATGCTGCCGTTGGCTAAGTCTGTGCATACAGCTACAGGCCAGTCTCCGATTTCATATTTCTCACAACACACCTTCACTGCTCGTTTTAAATCATCTAGCATCTTTATTTTATCATCTATGGTATGCCTGGTTAATCTGAATCTTACTATTCCCAATCCATGTTCAATGTATTTTTGCATGTCGAATTCTGTTACTTTGGTATCATCTGTGATAAATAGTCATCATTGTGTATTCAATTTTAGCATCTAAAAAAGGTCCTCTTAATATAATGAGTAGCAGAGTTACTCGCTGCGTTTTATCATTGAAGATATTGAGATACATGCGGATGTAAGTACATCAAGGATGCTTACTCTCGAATTTCTTTTTTCTGATTGTTATAAACGAAATTATGCATTTTGCTGTGCACAGCTAGCGACATGAACAGAATCATCAATCAGCAATTGATTATGCAGACGAACTATAATTGCTGTGAGTAAATAGCATAAGGCTAGCATGACGAAGCTCAAAGACGAATCAAAAGATCCATGAGATAAAATCAAGGCAGAGAATGTGGAACGCATCCACATGGAGTATTACCGAAAACATTACTATAGTCGTTCCAATCGTTTATTTAACTTTTGACAGCTCTAATACTTAATCAAATAGTGATACCCTGACCCGTTACCGATTCGATTTCTTTTATCGATCGATTTTATGTATGAAGAAGTTTTAATCGATTTAACACACTCATTATTTTATCGATAATTTCGTACTTTTATCGATTATTAAACAGCAACACCGGACGCGGAGCCGACGCGCGACTTAATTTTGTTGTTAGTGTTAATCCACATTTTCATAAGTCGAGTTGAGTATTTATATTCCTCCGTACTGATTTATTTGTGAATTCTCACGTTTGGTTGAGTTGAGCGTATCGTTCCTTCCTTCGTTACTGTCAAAATACCAAAAAATAAAGTACTCAAATAATAATAAATATTTCGGACAATTTATTAACACACAACGCCGTCTAGTCCCAAGCTAAGCAGAGCTTGTGTTATGGGTACTAAACGACTGATAGAAATACTTATATACTTTTTTTTTGTAAATACATACATATTATACATAGAAGGACATACAAGAATCATTTTATTGTATGTTTTATTAATATAATCGATAATCGATTTATTTCAAAACCATTTTTATAGTCTGTAGTCATTAATTACGAAAGACACGTCTCTAAGTGGGCGGAGCCCGTCCACGAAGTACAGTATTCCCTGTAGTACATTGTATCAAAAATTATTACAAAACTTTATGTGCGTGATCTGTCAAAAGTTAAATAAACGATTGGAACGACTATACCTACATTGACAATGTTAACCTTCTAAAACAAAAGAACACCCAGACTTTTGTTTCATGTGGTTCACAACGCTCAGAGTAATAAGAAACGAAGAAGGAGGTGACAACTAAAACCACTTGGCTATTTGTGCAGTTATTTAACTTCACTGCACTGCAAACAAGTTACATATTTTTCATTCACTTACACCTTTCACACTTTGTCGTAATTTTATTTAAAAATCTTAAAATGATGAGTGCTTTTTGAAATCAAATTTTTCTGAGAAATACACGAACATAACTTGAAGTTTAAGTTTGTCTTTAACAACATTCTGCTTCTTTAGTGTTTAGCGTTTCAATATAGCAACTAATAAAGCAAGAAAAAAGTAACTGATAAAACAAAACAACCTACTGTAATTAAGTTACTGTCGCAAAATAAATAGACACATAATAAATATTAAGCAATTATATTTAACTTACATAAAGTAACAATAATCGGTGTTATTATCGGGGTGATTTTGTACTTATTTCCCAAGTTATGCGTCTTATGAGGTTTGTGTGTGATGGATATCTGAAAGTCAAAACATGTTTTAAATATATTATCCTACCAGAATAAATTCTTCTTAGCAAATATAATTTTACACGAAATAAATAATGATAACTTTGCAAAATGGCATTCAGGGCTCTTTGTTGAAAAGGTGTTGATAAAACTACGGATGAAAATGTGGTATTTTCATCCGTAGTTTTATCAACACTTTTGGACAGAAAAGTAAAATTTGAAATAAACCCTATATCATCTCTAAAGGTTGTTGGTCTGAATGTCTATATATCAGTAGTTCCCAGATCTCTTCTATTCCAGGCATAGGCGCACCACGTGGTTTAATCGGTTCGATTCCGACCACGACCACTCCGCCACAAACCCCGGTCGGATGAAGGTCCGTAGGGGTATCCACACAACCCACCAAACAATCTTTAAAGGCTGTTTATGATGATTGTTTGACTATTACCATAAATTTTATTTATACGTTACAATACATGGTAAAAGTAATAAATTAAGAGTTATACACGTGATCAGATTCTCAAGGACCATCGTAGGGGAGTAATGCTCGCTTCGGGAGAGCCAAGCTGTACTTTGACAGGTATGTGTTAGCTTGATTAAAATATCATGGGGTCACCGAAAATTTGAGTTGAACCATACTTTCGTTATTTTCACTAAGTGAGAAAGGTCAGCGCAAACCCGAAATGGTCATAAGCATTCAATGTAAGTATTTAGTGTTGGAAGAAATGACATTGAAGAACTAGCGCGAGCGTGTAAACTCTTATTGTGTAAATTTATAATTAATTATAGTACAACTGAAGAACGAACGCAGTTCTGCCCCAAGTTAATAAATTTATAGTATCAGAATATAATCTTTGCAATTAAGAGTTTCACTGGTATTCAATTTTATTTAGCTATAGCCAATGCATAGATGCAGATCTTACCATTGTAAAATTCTTATAAAGATAAAACTCCTATAAAATAATAAATAAAAACGTATATAAAATAATGCATCAATACAAATGACAAGTGTCAAACATAAAATAACACATAGAGCAATCAAACGCCACAGCTACCAATAAAGAGGAGTAAATATAAGAGTTTAGATGTACTAATAAAGACTAATTTTATGTAAAATAGTAAGTAAATTGAAAAATTGATATGTAAATGTAAAATACATAGTGTCGAGGAAACAAGTTCCATGTCCCCCACAGCATAAAAGGAGGATTCTTCGACCAGGCGAGGTGATCATACCTGGTTGGTAACTGCCCAACGGTTGATGTTGGGATGGTGTACATATGCTAATTGGCGCGAGAACTTCTTTTGCGCTATTCAGGATTGGTAGTTTTTTCGTTTCCTTCGTTACTGTGTAGTTTGACGAATCTTCGGTAGATGGCGGTGTAGTATGCTGCTGTTGCACTGTATGTAGAAGTCACCACAATAGTATTTAAAACTCTATCCATAATAAGGTTTATTGAAAGTTAAGTATAATATAAATATAATTATAAAGTTTGGACATTAGCTACAGAATTTAGCAATCACGTGAAATAAATCAATGTCTAAGCAACTAATGTACGTATGATAGTTCCCAAGGGATAGTCTGTCCCGGTGCAGCGGTGTCGTTCTCCAATTCGTCATTAATAGGTTCATTCGACCGAAAACAGATGGCGCACTGACAAAAAGAGTGTGTTGACTATTAATTTATTACAAAGAAATACTACCAAGAAGAACTAGTCCCAAAAAAACTATTCTTTAATATTTTACCAAGGATTTCTTTTGGATTCATCCTACGTAAAGAAATAGATGTTATAATTGTTTGTAAATAATTGCAGCCAAATTCATGGAAACGCTGCGCTTGTTATAACAAAATATTGTCAACGTCTCTGTCAGCTATTCTTTTCTTATTTGCACTGTTAGCGGCAAGCTAATGGACAAACAAGGGGTCGCGCCAATGTTGATTTTCAGTTAGACCGTGCAAGGACGCTTGTATCTTACAAGATTTATGTGCGCGCGCCCGCCTGCTTCCAAAGACATCCCTTTGTATTTTTAAGACCTTGATTTTTATGTTATTTTTGTGGCCGCTGGCTGAATGAGATGGAAATTTCTGAGTGCATTTGTTAAATTTGAAATGGTCTAAACGTCATGTCGGCTTGGTCGTTCTCATATCAGTCGGTCGGTCGATCATTTTGGTCTGTTCCGTTCCAACATACCAAATATTTCCGAATGGTAATGATCGCTGTTTTCATCATTTCATCTCATAATTAATAACCGAAAATTAAGATTAGTCTACACCACTCGTTTATTGATAAATTGATATTAAAAATCTGGCTAGTTGAATAAATAATATTTTCATAATAATACTGTGGGGGAACGGATATCATGTTCCACCCAACACAAAGGAAAGATCCTCCAACCAGGCGAGGTGATCATGCCTGGCGGGCTACTGCCCGACAGTTGATTGGCGCGAGAACTATTCATTGCGTGATTCAGGATTTGTAGTTACTCCGTAGTGCGTTACTTCGTAGTTCAGTGTATCTTCGGTAGATGGCGCTGTAGTAGGTTATTGTTGTGTTATATGTGGAAGTCGCCACAACACTTTCCACACTTTCGAAACTTGTTTCAACAAAAAAAGTTGTATCTATATCTATTACTTTGTAACAATAAGAAATCATTGGTAAAGTTTGATTACAGTTTTTCGGCTTCTTTTTCTCCATAGCTGAGAAATAATACTCCTAAAGGAATAGATGGATATCGTCCGGTCTGGCAAGTTTGGTGCCTTAGGGATCGGGCAAAGACCTGTCTCCTATGAACATTGTTTTCTGAGTTGTACTTTTATGTTGTTTATACGTCGATAAGTAATCGAAAATTTTTATATGTACTTGCGATTTTCATGCGTATTACATGTATTGTACATTTTAATAATTTTCTTTGGTGTGTTGTTTTTCAAAGTATGTGTCTACTAAACTGATTATTTTAATAAAGAAGTAATAGCTTATAAAAAACAAAAAAAACAAGCTTTTATACATAACCCAAAATAAAAAGCAGAAAATTAAAAAAAAAGCGTGGGGTGCTTTTTTAAAATATTTTAATAATGTTGCCCCACGCTTTTTTATATTAAATGTATTTTCTACTTTTTAGTTTGGTTTATAAATGCGTGTTTTCTTTTCGTTTTTGAAACTAAATTTTTATATTTCAAATTGTTGTATTTTCATCGGTCCTCGATAAGTCTACTAAGTTTAAATGAAATTTGACAGTTAGAAATGGGTCAAAATCGGACTAAAGGAGTCGGTTACAAACAAACACATAGGTAAAGCTAAAAAAAAGGCAAAAAAAAAAATACAGTGATAGCTTTTAAATATGAATCCAGTCACTCACATGAACAGTACAGTTCATGTATCCACATACATATATGCATGTATTTAAATGATGAGCGATAATTAAACCGTCACGGAAAGTAAAGTCCAATATTCGATTTCATTTGAACATATTGGATTGGGAGGAATCTCATTAAGATGAGTGTTTTAATTCTGGTTTTAATCCTTCATAGAATATTATTAACGAGGTTAAATCCAGTAAGTTAAATTATATTGATTTATTTTTATCATTTTAAATATAATAATCGACCTCTATGAAAATTTATTTGATCGTACTTGTTACGTTTTTAATTTAAACCGAGATCAATTTTCAGTTTTAGTGTTTTCCGAAGCTTTCATATTCGAAGTTTTTGCAAACAAATCGATTCCTTAGTCGTAACGATGAAATTTGAAGGAAATTGTCTCTTAGAGAATGGAGAAATTGGGGCGCACCGAATTTTATTAAAACGGAAAAATAGGTAATAAGTCTTCGGTATATTGAGAGTATCGACTAGAAATAGCCAAAGTTGAGATATTTAGCTAAGAAGAGGCCTTTATACATCAGTGGACTTTTAAATGGTGTTGACGAATTATATTCTCACTCATATAATAAAGGTCAAATTCCCTTGTCATCAACTGAGAACATTACGAATTATATCGGGAATTCAGTGTGAAAGAAATATTGGTAAAACGCGAATGTAATGACAAAAGTAAGATAATATATATAGACAAATAGAATCTTATTAAATAAATATTTGGGACATATAACATTGCATAGATAGTACTACTTTACGTTTTTTTGTAAATACTTACATATTATATATAGAAAATATACAAACTTCAAAACAAATATTTGCAGATCATACAAGGATTTGGTCCGACTCGGGATTTCTCAAAGAGATCTCAAGCACGGCAGGCGCATTCGCTACCACTATGCCACCGAGGTAGTTTTGACAGTAACAACAGTGATAGAATGTTATAGTTTAACTAGCTGTTGCCCGCGGCGCCGCCCGCGTTCATGTCGTTTTTTTCGTGTTTTTTCGCGGTCGCGGATATGTGACTGATGCAAAAATTAGATAAAAACAATCCTTGATGCGGATTATATATCATTCTAAAATTTCAGCTCGATCGGTGCAGGACTTTTTGAGTTTTTGAAGCGTACACAAACCAACATAACATTTTTATATATAGACTAGCTGTTGCCCGCGGCTCCGCCCGCGTTTATGTCGTTTTTTTCGTGTTTTTTAGCGGTCGCGGATATTTGACTGATGCAAAAATTAGATAAGAACAATCCTTGATGCGGATTATATATCATTCTAAAATTTCAGCTCGATCGATGCAGAACTTTTTGAGTTTTTGAAGCGTACACAAACCAACATAACATTTTTATATATAGACTAGCTGTTGCCCGCGGCTCCGCCCGCGTTTATGTCGTTTTTTTCGTGTTTTTTAGCGGTTGGGGATATGTGACTGATGCAAAAATTAGATAAGAACAATCCTTGATGCGGATTATATATCATTCTACAATTTCAGCTCGATCGGTGCAAGACTTTTTGAGTTTTTGAAGCGTACACAAACCAACATAACATTTATATAATATATAGATTTAGAGAGACTTACGAGATGATGGGAGATCGTTTTTTGTTTTTTCGGAAGACGGTCCCCATTTCATGTCATCCACTTTTTATATATTTTTTATCATTAATTTCATCACGACGACGACTTGAAGACTCGAAGACTTGATAATTGAAGACGATAAATACTTGACATTGGCTGAAATAGCTGATCCGAGTGATCCGGCTGGTTGCCATTTCATCAAAAGAAGAAGAAAAATACGAGATGATAGCTATTAGTTAATGTCATTGGATAAATAAACACCACAAATTAGAAATTTCTTGATGAAAATTGAGTATTCTGATTTCGTAATAGAAGTAGTAAAATTGTAAACATGCTTTGTTAGTACATGTTGAACTGATAAATTTTCAATCAATCTAAGAAGGTAAAATTTCCACTTCAATTCGCTACGTTTTTAATTGCCAGATGCCGTGAAGTCATTGTGTTGTGCAGCATATTAATATAAACTTTGTGAAGCAAATTTTATCTGCAGTTAACATACTTAAATATCTATATTATTTGTGTACAATATGAATTATAAAATCTACCAGAAAACTATTATAGTAATACATGTTATTTTGTTTTTAGAAATTGTTATTTTTAAAGTTCAAGCGAAGCAAAAATCTCTGTATGTGTACGAATTTGGTGAGTTAACTCGGTGCGTTAAAATCCTACTACTATTATAAAGGCGAAAGTTTGTAAGTATGGATGTATGTATGTATGGATGTTTGTTACTCTTTCACGTAAAAACTACTGAATGGATTTGAATGAAACTTTACCACAATATAGCTTATACATCAGAATAACACATAGGCTACTATTTATAAAGATATAGCTTCGCCTCGCGGCGTTGCCCGCAGTTATCATCGTACCGCGGGTAGCACCGCGGGGTTCAGCTAGTATATAATACTTCCTCTCATAAGGTTGTCTTGTTGGCACTTGATGGAACTTGTTGAAATGGGTACATTAGAAAAAAAAACTGACTTGTACTCATAATGCCTTATGGCATTATCTAAGATTACTGGAAACAGGTCAGGTTGATTTGGATTAAATATGAATGAAATATAAGTGGAATTATAGTATGACATTTGTTTTAAAAAAAATTATTATTATTTAATTTAATTTAATGAAATAGTCATTACATTATTTTAGAGTATTAAAATCATGATTTGAAAATACAAAAATGAACAAAATATAATATTTGTTGAAGCATATAAACATAGTTTATTGTTTTAGAATATACATAATATGATATTCTCATAACCTACAACACTGAAAATACGAATATCATTTTTTTTATTATATAGCGGGCAAACGAGCAGACGTAGCGCCTGATGGTAAGCGATTACCGCCGCCCATGGACACCCGCAACACTAGAGGCGTTACAAGTGCGTTGCCGGCCTTTTGCTGAAAGTTTGAGGGCCGTATTGGTCCGGGAACACCGCAGGCGACAGCTCATTCCACAGTTTTGCTGTGCGAGGCAGAAAATGGCAAAATTTCGGTATTTTCAAACCAAAATGACGATGCGGTGGTGGTTAGGTTTAGAAATAGTATATAATCTTAAGATTACTGACAACTGTCTAACTAATTTTTACATTGTTTTAATGTATTTTTCTGGCGTGCTTAAGATTAGATAGTCAACATCACACTTAGGGCCAGTTTTTCAATCGTCAGAAAGTGTCCTTATTTTTGCTGTCTTATAGTTTATTCCTCCGATAAGTTTTATCTGACGATTGAAAAACCGGCCCTTAGACAAATACGAGCATATCTTACTGTGCTTCTTGTTTTCACTATCTCTTGCAGTCAAGGGCAGTCTTCCGTCTCCTTTCCCCTAAATAAACATATTTTAGAAATTGCTGTGAAAAAAAAATTATAGGTAATAAAGATAATGTTTATGTAAACCTTAATTGTGACAGGCAAGCGACTAAATGGGTTGAAGCTAACGTATCATCATTACGGTCACATTTCACCTCTAGAAAAGTATTACACGCATGTAATTCCTGAATTGGTAAGCTATCACTATAATTATTAATTTTGAAGTAACAGGTATGTACTCAATTTTCGAGGATTGGCCTATGTCCAAAAGACACGTATTTAACACTCTTATGTATGTAGCTTTACTCCTTACACGTCTCCGTCAATCATCCTCAGTGCAAACAAGGTCAATCGTGCAGTCAGCTTTGTATATACTCGTTTTTTTTCAGGAATTGAATAACAATCTTGAGAAGAATTTTACGTATTTAAAAGTGAAATGTGTGAATCCCGTATCAGAAGTTCAAGTAATCTACAAGCCACAGAAACAGAAAGTTGTAGAATTCTTCATTAAAAATCCAATTGCTATGACAAATTACGATATACTTGCTTACGCTAAAGAAAAACAACACACGCCTTATTTTTTAAACTTTTAAATATATATTTGATAATGATTCTATTTTACCTCACTTTTTGTTTTACTAAATCTAAAAATACAAATAGAGAGAAGGTAATAAGGTAAGAAATCAAACTTTTATTCAACTTTATGAGATAGGCCAAAAACTACATTTAATATTAACGTCGGAGGGGTTAGGACTTTTAATCCTCCAAAGGGAGCGGGTATGGTACCGTAAACGTCTAACGGTCAGTCGCGAGGCCGCTGAACGACTTCCGTTCTCCATTAAAGTAGACGCGCGCCGGCCTGAAATTTTGAGCGTGAGAGGTTAGGCCCGAGCAAAACACTCTGTGGAATGCGTGCGTTTTTTTAGGGAGTAGGAAGAGAACTTCATCGTTCTCACACATGAAGGTATCATCTAAAAGTCCTAGATGACCCAATGTCAATCAGTGGAGTCAGTTTTCAGTCAGTCAGTGCGCTTGTTTGCCTGTTAATTATTTTTTTAAAACGGCCTGCCCGATGTATGTTCCTAAACTTTACAATATTCTAAATACAATTGTTTCAGAAGAAAAATAAGTGTATTAGTATAATTCACGTACTCTTTCCAAACTGTGCCTATAATACAAGGTGTCTCAAAAGAAATTTCATATTTAGTGGATTGATTAAAAAAAAAGGAAGCGGTATATAGAAAAAATGTTTATTTATTGTTAAAATACACTTTTTGGGAATTCATTTCTTAAAAATAATATCGTCTAAATGTAAACCCTCACGTTGTTGGCACTCATTTAATCGAACAGTAAAATTACTTATGACTGCTCGACAGGTGGAGTGAGGGATGGCTGCCATTTCGTGACGGATATTTTCTTTCAAATGCGCCAGTGAAGTTGGTTTATTGGCGTAAACTTTAGATTTAAGATAACCCCATAGGAAAAAGTCCATAGGGGTTAAATCTGGGCTACGTGGAGGCCAATTTATGTCACCTCTCCGGGAGATCAATTTTCCTGAGAAAATTTTACGAACACGTGGCAGAGATATATTGGACGTGTGTGAATTTGCTCCGTCCTGTTGAAACCATGTTCTTTGGTTATAGCCAGGAAAGTTTTGCAGTTCAGGTACCAAGAAGTTGTCTAACATCTCCACATAACGCTCTGAATTCACTGTAACTGTACGCCCCATTTCGTCTTCAAAAAAGTAAGGGCCGATAATTCCTCGCGCCGACATGGCAGCCCATACGGTCACTTTAGGCGAGTGTAGGGGTTTCTGATGTTTGCGTTTCGGATTGGCTGAACTCCAGTAGCGGCAGTTTTGCTTATTTACGTGGCCATTAAGATGAAAATGAGCTTCATCCGAAAACAAAATGTTGGTAAACGTTGAAAATCGCTCAATCATCTGATTTACGAAATTAAGCCTCTGACCGGCATCTTGGGGCTTTAATTCTTGCACCAATTGAATTTTGTAGGGGTGCAGCTTTAGATCTTTGTGCATAATGCGATGTAATGATGATCTATGCACATTTAAAGCACTCGCGCGCTTCCGAATTGAAAGGCTCGGGTCGTCACGTACAGATTGATTAACACTCTCCACGTTTTCTACCGTTCTTGATGACCTAGGTCGCCCGGATTTTGATTTATCCAGCGTTGATCCAGTCTCTTCAAACTTTTTAACCCAATGTCGAATGAGAGGAAGGCTTGGCGCATCATTTAAGTGGCGAAAACCTCGAATACTGCAGAATTTTCTACGCGCGACAGTTGTCGAATCACCGTTCTTGTAAAACTCTCGCACGCACAACGCGCGGTCTGCTCCCGAGAAACGCTCCATAGCGACTGAATCCCCAAGAGCCAAGCTACCAATTGACATAACCCCCGCACCCCTCAAGTACGCAGCGTTCACGCAGTAAGCTAAACAAATATAAAATTTCTTTTGAGACACCCTGTACTTTCAAATATTCAAAATGTTCATGGACAGACAGGACTTCCAATCAGTTGGTGACAGCTAGATTGAATCCAATATGGACTGAAACCGACAGAATAACAGCGACATACAGCCAGCGAATTCTTTTTCACAGTATGTTTGTAATTGTATTGTGGAGTGAATGTAAATATTTTTAATCTATTTAGTACAGAATTCAAGTAATTCACAGGTATCATTTAAAGTTTTGTTAACTTTAAGAGAATATATTAAAACCAGCACATTTAACAGTTACAGTAATTTTCAAATGAATTCTCATTTTTTTTCTAACACTAAAGATTATTAGTGTTAGATGGAGAGCGTTAGAAATACTTGTGAATATGTCTTTTATTTCATTCTCAACTGATGGTGTGTCCATAGAAACGGCTACTAAGCAATGCATTTGAGCAAAATCTACGGATGTGTTTACTAAGCGCCAAAAAAACTGTTTTATACACATCACATTTTGACACTGAACACACACGAAACACAAAGTTACACTGAACCACCCTTTAGAGATTGCGACACCCCAAATTTGTACTCATAAACTAACGGGGACTAAAGTATATAATTCAGTTACGCAAGAAATAGGTTAAAAGGATGTGACAGAAACGTGTAAAGCCATAATGGAGTTGTGCACTTAGCTCGCTAATGTGCTTCGAAAACTATTTATTTGTATTGACATTAGATTGGCTAACGTACTGTCTAGATACAGTTCATATGAGTAGAAACGGCTGAATTATTAGTTAAATTTAGTACTATTAGATCTTCAGCTTTGTATATTAGTACTTTAGTAAACCTACTGACAAACTTCATTCTCCTCTTACAAGTAGGTTAAGTATACGATTTTTAACTTGGAATAGTGCAACTGACAGATCTATTAAATCCCTGGCATTAATTTGGAAAATAAAGATCAGCGATGTGTACCTGTTTAGCACCATAAAACGATGTCAATTTTTAGAACACTTGCTAATTACTATTTTATAAAGAATATACGTCTTAACGTTGGTTAGAAAAGCGCTTGGTAGGAGGTGGTTTTTGATTTTGATTGTGCTCTAAAACTCTAGAACTATTTAGTAGGTTTCCATTAGACTTCGTTATTTTAATTACATAGAAATCATTTATAATGATGCAAGCGAATACATAAAAATTGTCTGATCATAACAATAATAATGGCTATATATAACGTTGCCTTGGCTTGGAGTCGCGACACTATAAAAGCTTAGTTTTAATATCCCAAAGCTCATTCACTAATAGTTCTGGGATAAATTTGGGAATTTCAAATGTTAGTAAGATATGTTCAAATCAAACTTTCATCTCTGGATTAGACTTTAACATGATTCTTTTATTTAATTTACGATGTTTATTTCAAATTAATTGTCTCCTACAAATATATAGATGCATTTGCAGTTGATGATTTTTACATTGTATGTCTTCTCTTCATAAGAAACGCTTCTGCGTTTCTCATGAAGAAAAAATGAATGATGAAGAGAAATAGTCTGAATAGAAGAAGAAGGTCTTACAGGTCTCTTATAAAATAGTTCAGACTTATATTAGTGAGTTTAACGTTCATAATAATACATGAGGCCTAATAAAACAAAATATGACATGTTAACACTTGTTATATCTAGTCGACTATTTTCCCAACATATTCCCTTGTATCTAACCACTTTAGCGTCACGATAAAGTTTTTAAAAGCTGTTCGCGGTACGCGTATCATTTGCGGCTCGACATACACCAGTCAATTGAGCTAACGGGGCCAAAGCAAAGGTTTTAGTGCGAAACTTCACAACCTTGAGTATGAACATAAACCGTAATTAAAACTTTAAGAGTAAGTAATGGTTAAATATTATCCAGCTTTGTTTAGAGTTCATTTTGTTTTGATAAACTTATTTTAAAACTAGATGATTCTTATTTACCTTTTGCATATCATTCAAAAGTTTAGTTAAAGGAAATAAAACTAAATTATTAGTTGGTTCTTCTTTTGAATAACACATTTTTCAGAGTTAACGTAATCTGTGTGTTTTATGTCAATCTTCACATGTTAATTTTTATTTTCCTTCTCCATAATCGATTGGAGGAATAAAAATGTTAAAAGATCTACAAGAGATATTTCCTAAATTATTGGACATTAAATATATAAGTAGGAAATTGATCGATTGTTCACTAAAGGCACATTTTACTATAAAAGTATTTGGTCACGATAGACTCAGTCTAAAATAATAATAATAAAAAAAAACTAAAATATAAAAGGACTGAGGTAAACACCACGGTCTAGCTAACCCGCACTCTCGTTTACTTCTCCTATTGCCCGTAGCGTAATAACTTTCCTCTGTTTTGTATAGGCCGACCGTTTATCTGAGACCTCGCCTGCGCGGTAACAGGGGCGCGGGGGAATGACGATAAAGAGGAATGAGACAGGTACGAGCAGGCGAGGTCTCAGATAAACGGTCGGCCTATAACATTCTTCATTGATGCTCCTCGCGAAAATCTTTTTATATATTTATTCACCTTTTTATATTTATGTAGTTTTATTTATAAAACTCTGAGATATATGTGTACACAGTATCTTTTACGGTGCTTCTCTAAAGGTTTCTCGTCTGCTTTGGTGATGGACGTCTTGGCTCAATTTTAATAGCAGCGATAGTACAAAAATCTGTCGAATAGGTGAGTCTTTTAAATGCACTACACAAAACCAAGCAATAAAAACACCGATATCAAAGCCTCAATAAGTGTCATTTTGTACCCAAAGTTCTCCTCGATTCGAATGTAATAAACAGATTTGAGTTCCCACTAGACCATTTATGATATTAGTCTGGCTTATCCAGTCTAATTAATGCAGTACGCCACCCACTAAAACTTTGTACATGAAATCTCATTCGAATAGCGCAAATTGCTTCCAAAATGTACGGAACTTACAACAATACTATTATAACGGGATACATTCTAAATTGAATTGGAAATTGTCAAATCAATGCAATTTTATTGTTGTATAATAAATAAAGTATATTTAATACGTTTTGAAATTGAGATAGTGCCAAGATTCTTAAATTCAAACTTTTCACGATAAAAAATAATGTACAAAAAATTTTAATTTAAATGAAAAAAAAATGTAAAGATAATGATAGTATGAAACCTTTAGTCGTACCTTTATAAATCAATATGTCCAAAAGATAAAATGCAAGAATAACCTTATCGCTAGATGCTATCTATTTCAGGCAAAATGTCATTTAAATGATTTAGAGGCACCGTAATCATCAAGTTTACAAGTTTTTATTTTTAGTTTTAAGTTAAAGTGAAAAAATATGAAAGTGCATATATTTCAACAAAGTAGCACCAGCGCGAAAGGTAGATTAAAAAAAAGAATCTTTTATTACGGACTAGCTAACCCACAACCTCGTTTACTTCTCCTATTGCCCGTAGCGTAATAACTTTCCTCTGTTTTGTAACATTCTTCATTGATGCTTCTCGCATAAATCTTTTTTATATATTTATTCACCTTCCCTGCACTACTACAAATATTTTAAAACCAAAATCAGCTAAATCTACTAACGAACAGCAATTCATTTTCATGTATACAGATGCGGTAATCATTCTATAAAAATGTGCAAAATCCCTAACTCATTACGTATCTGATCTACGGTATCAGTTTAGTTTGGAAATAAAGTTAATTATCACCACTGATTTATATAAACTTAAAGTTACGAGTAATTATTACCAAATTCTAAATTAAACATGTATTAGTGCTTAAATAACATAGTTCGTCACCAATCCTCAAGTAATAACTTCCAAAAGATAAGCTAATATAAACTATATTTGGTAATTGAAAAGCCAGCCTTAATCTATTTTCGTCACCAAGAATTATCTAGGTCGTCACTTGTTACATTATGAGGCACTTCGGAGAAGATTTTGTACACAGTAAAGTAAACTTACAGTATTCTCATTTGTTTTGCTTCACAAAATAGTACTAGTGACACTCACTAAAAGACCATTATCTCTTATGAAAACTGGAGAGAGTTCATGATTTTGTTTATAAGATGATTGATTCAATACTTTCATTGATGAGCAGGATTATTTTATTTTTGACGGGTTTTAGTTGAAAAAAATAATAAATACTCTTTCTAAATTTAATTCAAACGGTTTTTAATAACCTACTTCTACTTATAACTGTAGGTATACCTATTGGAAACAGCAGTCAATTAACAAAAGAGTACTATGTTCTTCATTCTTATGTTTACTTTAACTCTCTTTGTATTTCCTAAGCTCTGTTGTAATAATAATAAGGTTAGTAACTTGTTGAATATATTTATAATGTTCAATTAAGTTGTAATTATGTAATATCTTAGCTATCCTTTATGGTCTACTTAGGATTTAATATAGTTTAACTTCTGAAGCTATGTATACTCTATCATCAAATATTGTTTTATTTGTCTTTTGAAGTTCCATCAAATTAATTTTAGTAATTGAGAACATTTTTATCGAAAATATTTCATTGCTTTACTCTTTTCAGCTATGTTAGCTTTTTATTAAGCTATTTCAATGAACTCTAGTGGAAAGAGACAAAGAAGGTAGAATATTGATAAAACTAAGCTAGCATCTTTAAGCAAGTAGATAAATAAACTGTTGAACTACTGTTTACAATCTGGGTGATGACGTTCCTTCAGTTTCTACGGTGAAATTGCTATTAGAGAGATTCACGCCTAATGGACGGGTAATTGGCTGCTTCGCAAACTAATGGACAATTATAACGATAGACGTAAATTTTATTAGAATTATATAGTTATTATATAACTTTTATTTTAGGTTAATATAGATTATCCTTAAATCTACACAAAGTGGCTATTAGATAAAATGAGTAATCGTCGATTTTACAACTTTAATGTTTTTTTTTTGGTTTTATTACTTAATTATTTGTAATTAAGTAAATTAAGTGTTGTTTTGCATAGAAACAGTTATTAAATTTACAAGTTTAGTTGACGATTTTATTGTAACAACTAAATAATAGTTCTCAGATAGCTAACTGTTGAAAAGAATGGTTGTGTTTTTTATACTAGTGAATTTTAATATCGTTAATAGTCAATCCAAATATGTAATTGGTTTCTGAATACAGTTGAATATGCGGTTAGAGTCTCCTACATTTTTTCTATTATTGATAATTTCGTACTAGGAAATGTCTGAAATAATAACAATACACGCAGTATTTACGAGTATAACCACAATATCAGTAAGATATGATTTTGTTATTAATTTGTTTTTTGTGTAACTTACAGATATATAACAATGTTTTATTATTATAATTAAATAATCTTACTGCTAATTACAGGTTTGTACATATAGGTACTCTGAAGAGAACTGCCATTTAAAAAAAAATAGGAGTGTTTTATTCGTGTTAATATTTACGGTCACATATTATAATTAATAATTTAATTTACCAAAACTAGTTAAATTGTCGAATGTGAAGCTGTAATGGGAAACATGTATAACGGCCCAATCAAGAGGTTAAGTGCGGAAATGGCCCGGTAAAACAAACAAACAAACGTCCTTCAATGCATCAGATTAAGAAAAACTACTGTGTTACGGAACTGAAAATGATGATTACACACATGAATAATCACTTATGTACTGTGAAATTATTGTAATCTTCCCATATTCATACGCATGAGGATTATTTTCAAAGAGAAAACATTCAAACGTTTTTCTATCTAAAGTTAAAAAATTTACTGTGAGCACCGTTTTAAGACGATGAAAAACGAACAACTATGTTACATTCTGTTGTTATTTTTATTAAATACGTGTCAAGCAGATCTCATGCCCAATTCTAAGTATATTTATAGTTTTGTTTATGGTAAGTTCAAAATTTCGTTGTTGTACATAATTATTAAGAAATAGTCAGTAAAGATTTAAGAGCTTAATTGAGTAAAGATTATTGTATTGTATATGTAAACATACGGGTATAAACGCACTTGTAACGCCTCTGACGTTGCGGGTGTCCATGGGCGGCGTAATCACTTGCCATAAGGCAATACGCCTGCTCTTTTCCCCGCTATATAATAAAAAAAATACTGATTTTTAATTACGAGAAAATCAAGTAAATAAATAAATATTTCGAACATCTTACACACAACGCCATCTAGTTCCAAACTAAGCAGAGCTTGTGTTATGGGTACTAGACAACTGATATGAATACATATATATACTTTTTTTTTGTAAATACATACATATTATACATAGAAAACACCCAAACTCCGAAACAAATATTTGTAGATTTACACAAACATTTGGTCCGACCCAGGATTTGAACCCGAGACCTCAAGCACAGCAGTCGCGTTCACTACCGCTGCGCCACCGAGGCAGTTAATACTCGTACATACATATTATACATAGAAAACAACCAAACTCCGAAATAAATATTTGCAGATCATACAAACTTTTGATTCGATCCGGGAATCGAACCCGAGCCCTCAAGCACAGCAGTCGCATACGCTATCACTGCGCCACAGAGGCAGTCAATTAAGTTACTGTTATTGCCATTATTAAAAATATAACTAAATTAAAAAAAGAGCCAAATTTAAATATTTGCCTCTTCAAGGACAAATAATAATAATAAATATATGTTATAGACAATAATATATATTTATTATTATTATTTAATATATTAAATATTAATATAATCTATTTTATGTATTTAAAAATGTAATTAATATGTACCTATCTATAAATGTAATAAAGAGAATAATCATATAACTTTATGTTTAAAATGTAGCAGTATGTATATATAGTTCAAAACTAATATCATATTAGTATTTATTGCTTGGCGTGTGGTGACGGAATAAAACCACTCCTATTAATCCCTTATGAGTCGTAAGAGTCGACTAAGGGATCAAACTACGTAAGAGAACAGCACTGCAAAGGGAAGGAAAACTTGAAACAAACCCTACACCTAATCTGTTTGGCCTACGTAGGATCGAAGGCCAAAACTTACTTTCTATGGAAAGGCCTATGTCTTATGTCAGCAATGGACTAAGGTTGTTGACGAATTTTGTTGAACTCATTGAAAAATTCCCTTCAACAGGTCAAAGTGTGCCAGATGAGCAGATAGCATATTATTACCACGGTGATATACCAGACCTTGTACCTATACATACACATAAAATTGATGAACAGGTAAGACATTACCATTTTTTTTCTTTGTCACTCTAATCTAATCGTGGGAGAGCTTTGTTTCAAAGAATGGGCAGGCAGTTAAGAGTGATAACAAAACTTCACAGAAGAGCCCTCATCCAATTTTATCCCCTGACCAGGACGGGTGATCATATCTAGTGTATCACAAACATTACTTACTACGATTAGTGTATAAAAAATATATACATACGTGAGAACTTTCATATCGCGATTTTTCATTTAATATTAGCAGTAACTTAGCAGTTCAGTGTGGTCTAGTTAGATGGCACTGTAACTAATTTACTGTAATTATTTTTGTTTTCATTGTAAGCGGAATAAATAGATAAAATTGAAGAAGCTTCTATCTAAGATTTCTATGTTTATCAGAGCCTATAAAAGTACATTCACAATTCAGGATTTTTCGTACCAGAACCACATTACATTTTTTCATTGCAGTAATTTATCAGTTTTGAATTTTATATAAGAGCGAATTTCAATCCATTACGAATATAATTAAGACTTGAAAAATCTACATTAAAAATACGTCCAGGACTAAATAAATAATAAATATTTCTGACAACTAACACACAACGCCATTTAGTCCCAAGCTAAGCAGAGCTTGTGTTATGGGTACTAGACAACTGATATAAATACATATATACTTTTTTTTTGTAAATACATACATATTATACATAGAAAACACCCAAACTCCGCAACAAATATTTGCAGGTCATACAAAAAACTGATCCGACTCGGGTAAATACGCTGCCACTACTACTGTGTCAACGAGGCAGTCAGAAAAACAAATACAAGCACGTAGTGATAAAATATATATATTCACTCTGAACTAGATTGAGAACTAATTAGAACAAATCATATTTTATATTTTCATAAGTGTATAATATTTTAAAATTAATTTTTGTTTTAGGAACTTAAACCGTATCTAGAAAAGAATTTTACGATGTTGAAAGTGGAATACCTGAGTCCGGTATCAACAGTTCACATTGAATATTTTCCCGAAACATATACTTTAAAATTCACTATTGTAGTACCCCTTGTCCCCATAGAATTTGCGGTGGCTGCCTTTGCTCTTAAAAAAAATAGTAGACGTCAAAATAGATATAATTTAAATGTGATATATTTAAAAATATATTAAAGGAATGATGTAAGTAAATTAGATTGTCAGTTTCATTTTGCAGAATTTGTTTTTCTTATATATTTTCCCGTCCTTTGAATATAAAGCTCTAAGGTTATTATATCAGTGGCAAGCATAGCTGGTCTGGTAAACACACTGGCTTGAACAAATTAGGTAATATGTATGAAAAATAACGCGAAGTATGTGATCCCTCAACACGAATTGCATAGCAGTGGTACACAACATTTTATTATAAGATTCTGGTCCAATTACAGTGTACCAAACAAAAAAAATACACTCGTATATGTGTAACATTAAGAATGAATATAACCGTAGTCAGACTTTCCAATGAATTTTCGTATTACTAAATTAAACTAACAATTTCGTTGCTTTAACTCAGTTTTATTCAAAACCCTTGGATTGTTTACATTTCATATTAGATGTTTAATTAGATAAGATTAAGCGAATGTAATATCGATTAATCCATCAGGACATTAATAAAATTCGAAATATTCCTATTTAGACAAGATATTCTTAAGCAGACACAATATTTTTTGTAGGATCTACTATTGTAACCGTAGTTTATTTTTATAGGATGTTCAATATGTTCATGTTTTTGCAAGTGTACTAGATGTAATCAACACTTTGACATCCATAGGTATATAATCTGTTTCTTGGCACTGATTTAACTGCAACGGAGTGCCAATTATTGAGTGGCACACACTGCATTTATTAAACTGGGTTCGCCAGATGCCGTATCTTAAAATGAAAACCGTGGCACTTTTCAAATACCTAAAATATCGTATAAAATGTTTTATATACGTATCTAAAAGTTATTTATACATTATTCTCTAAATAAGCATCTGTATCTAAGCAACTTTTAATATATCTACCCAAAATTAACTACTTTAAGTACCACTTTAGGTTGATGGTTAACTTGTGCCTCTCACTAAAGGGTCCTGCTATAAAAGTTATAATGGCAGTAATCATCTAAATGCATACCCTTTCCCTTAGTTTGTTTTAACGACTCGGCAAACGCACCTGAGGTGGACTATTATAAGGTTGATTTTTATTAACGTTTGATAGTTGAAAGCCTATTACAAATATTAAAATAATGAAAACTTGAATAATGTCACACACATCATCACTACACACAAATCTTAACACATAACCTCAAATACACTCAAAATCATACTTCCTCATACACATACATATATCAGTATATATTATCTAAGTATACTATTTTAAAGTTAATTAACTGTAACTGTCTACTTTTGTAACTACTGTGTGTTCTTTTTGCCTGTGAATAGGAACTCCCAACACACAGCTAGCGCTACTTTGGAAGTCAGGGCTGTACAGTGTCCTGTAATAAATTTTTGTTACAATAAATATTTATTATTACTATTATTATTAGTAGGGGCTGAGCTTAAGCTACCTACCGGGTCCACAGGTGGCGGATAGTGGAACGTCCTATAGATATATAGGACAGCTGCGAATAAGGTAAACCAAATAAGCAGTCCCGGACCGAAGCGGCAAGATAGCAGGGGTGGTGGAATGTCCCGTGGCACAGACATCCCCAAGAAATACCACATAACCCGGAAATATCTTGCGTCATGGCGAGTCTGCGCCGCCAGTAAATAAGTGCATAGCCCTGGCAGTGGGCAGCAGCCTGCCAGCGTTCCTTAAGGCGTACCTCAGGTAGAGGCTAACGGCAAAGGAAATGAAAACCTGTTAGCGGAGATGGAAACCGTCGACCCCGGTTACAGTACTGCGATCACCAACCCGTCGTAGCTGGCGTGGTGATTATTGCTAACCCCCCTCCCCTAATAAACATGACAGACAAAAATAAGAATCGACCCCGAGTTCCCAGCGCCCTGTCAATCCACGGTTCGAGCAGTGGCCTTGAGACACGGGGCAGGGGTGCGACAAGTAATCCCTGGGAGTTGACTAACTGCCGTAATCAAAATCTTTTTATCGCCACATATAATGCTCGGACACTCTCTACTGATGACCGTCTCATGGAGGTAGAAGTCGAACTGCATCGCATCAAATGGCATCTTCTGGGCTTGTGTGAAATTCGAAGAGATGGTGAGGAATTACTAACATTGCCATCAGGAAACCTTCTTTATTACAAAGAAGGAACAAGAAAGGGAATAGGAGGAGTCGGCTTTTTAATAAACAGGGATTTTAAACATCGCCTGCTTGAAATTGGAAGTGTGTCCAATCGAGTAGCATATGCCAAATTTAAAATATCAACAAAATACACACTATTAATCATACAGGTGTATGCTCCAACGGCAAGCCATTCAGACGAAGAGGTTGACGAAGTATACGAACAAATAACCAGCGTCATGGAAAGGATTAAGTCTCGGTATGTAATGGTAATGGGAGATTTTAACGCTCAGGTTGGGAAAAAGGAATCGGACCTCGAGAGCTGCATTGGCGGCTTTGGATTTGGTGAAAGGAATGACAGAGGCAAAGCGCTGATGCATTATGCATTTAAAAATAATATGTATATCATGAATACACACTTCGAGAAAAAACCTCAACAAAAATGGACTTGGAGGCACCCAGATGGTATACATAAAAAGGAATATGATTACATCTTAACCAACCGCAGAGACTTCGTGTGTGATGTAGCAGTGCTAAACAACTTCACAACTGGCAGTGACCACCGCTTGCTACGTGCAAAACTTACTGTCAATATAAGGAAGGAAAGACGGAAACTTATACGGAAAAGTACTCCGTCTTATATTATTCCGGATGTGGTTAGAGCTAATGCCGAACAATATAAGTCCTATGTAACTGAACAGATCCATGACATCGACCGACTAAAATCGCTGTCAGTAGACGACCTAAACGAACACCTAATCCGGATTATGGCGAGGGCACTGGAACACGTAACACCTGACATGACCAACTTTAGACCAAAAAACTAACTGGAGATACTCTTAGGCTTATAGATCGACGCCATCAAATGCGCACAGAAAACAAAATGGACACTCAAGAATACAAAATTCTGAATAGTACCATCCGCCAGAATATAAAACAAGATCTTTTGATGTACCAAGAAAATCGTATTGAAAATGCAATCGAAATGAACACCAGTCGAAGAATACTGCGCATCGAATTGTCAAATGGCAGGAAAGAGATTTTCCAATTGTTTGACGATAAAAATAACATCATCACAAACAGAGAACACCTACTGAAAGTTGTAAGAAAGTTTTACGAGAATCTCTATAAAAGTAAAGTAACAGCGCCTGAAACAGATACGGATTTGCCGTCGACGGCGAGGCCTCGTGTCGCCAATGTTGGTTCCGAAGAAATACCCGACGTGACTATTGAAGAGTTACGTTTAGCACTGAAACAACTTAAGAATAGGCGATCTCCTGGACGGGATGACATTGTGCCGGAGATGCTGAAAATGGGACCAGACCCTCTATGGAGAGCACTTGCATTACTGTTCACAGAGTGCATATTGACAGCGTCCGTGCCTAACGACTGGCACAGTGCAGTAATTATTCTCCTACACAAAAAGGGAGACACCCGGAAATTAGATAATTACCGCCCCATTAGCCTTCTGTCACACGTGTACAAACTGTTTAGTAGAGTTATCTTGAATAGATTGAGTAAGAAGCTAGACGAGTATCAACCTAGAGAGCAGGCGGGCTTCCGATCCGGCTTCAGTACCAGCGACCATCTACAGACGTTAAAGACTACCATCGAAAAATGCCACGAATATAGAAAGCCACTAATAATCACCTTCGTCGACTATGAAAAAGCCTTCGACTCGGTTGAAAACTGGGCAGCTGAAAAAGCCCTCGTGGACTGCCGAATAGACGAAAGGTACATACAACTAATTAAGCACCTACAGCTGCATAACACGTCTTCGGTTAGTCTCCATAAACTGACAGAGCCATTCAAACTTGAGAGAGGAGTGCGGCAAGGAGATACAATATCGCCTAAACTGGAAACTACGACTTTAACCGAAAAGTCTGCTGAGAAACTACGAGTAGCGCAGAGGGCAATGGAGAGGTCGATGCTGGGCATAACTCTGATGCACAGAAAGAGAAACGAGTGGATCAGAGAAAAGACTAAAGTCGTAGATGTCGTACAAGAAATAGAACGCAGGAAATGGAGATGGGCAGGACACATTGCTAGACTGGAGTACAGCCGGTGGGCTCGAAGAGTGCTTGAGTGGAGACCGCGAGCAAACACCCGAGGCAGGGGGAGACCGCCAAAAAGATGGGTCGACGATATACGGGAACGAGCGGGAGTGAACTGGATGGCGATGGCACGGGATCGCGAAAAGTGGAAATTGGGAGAGGAGGCCTACGTCCGAAGACGGACAAACAAGAGGCTGTGATGAGATGATGAATTATTATTGAAGTTAATGCCAATGTTCTATTGTTATTATATTTATTTAAAATTATCACAATTTATTTAAGAATATGATAATTCATGAAGGTGGCTCAAAATACTCAATGATGTCAATTATATTCACTCGATAATAGAAAGAAAGAAAGTAGCCATCAGTTTGACTGCCTCCGTGACACAGTGGTAGTAGTGTATGCAACTGCTGTGCTTGAGGTCTCAGATTAGATGCCCAAGTTAGACCAAATGTTTGTATGATTAGAAATTTTTTTAAAGTCATGCTTAGTCTAAGTCGAAACGTGTAATATTATTAATTACGAATTTTAATTATCGTTTGAAAGTAAATACTAGGTATTCACATTACAAACCTGAGGTCTGTTCATATATTTGAGAATTTTACAAACACATCAAAGTAAAAAATCCCGACCTAAATATTCTGTTATGTTATTCATCGTCAATTCGTCTTAAATTCCTCTTATTGACTCAATTCGAAGTTACCTTGTCGACATCTTCATTACATCATGGTGCACTGTATCAATATTTGAAGTAATAAGTGTTGGGGCACGTTTTATATTGCAGCATGCAGAGATGGCACTCTATTTATGCCACTTAGGAAACTGACGTACCTAGTAGCAGCCACTCAGTTCATTGATTTAAATGCTTGTGGATGCGGTAGTTTACTGTGTACATAAATGTTTTTAACTTAATTTAAACGCTTCATAATTTGTGGCGTTGTTAATGTTAATTAAAATACTGTCTTAATTTTAAGCTATTTCATAGCTTCTATCGCGGGCCTTGAGCGTAGAGACCGAATCCAGAAATTCCGTAACGAAAAAAACCTAACACCCCCCACTCCGACCGGCACAGCGGTGATACTTTTTAGTTTTTCCATCTATCGATAAATACCAGAACTTTTAATGACTTTTTGAAATATCACGCTTGTCTCTTTAGTTCAGCAATCCGCCTTTAGGTGGCATTGGTTGTATCGGCGTTACTGCGCATGCGTAATCCCCTTCTTCGCCCCGCGATCTGGTGTCTCATGCCTGCTTAGAGTTTCGGCGTTAGAAAATCAAAAAATCAAATAGTGAACAAAAAGGAGTTAGTACTCTATATACATTCATTTTATTATTATTATCACAAATGTAGTATTATTTTTTGTTTTGTTAATTTATATATAATACTGCTATAAAGATAACCAAAATTTTTGATATTAAAATAAGCGATATTAAAAGTAGCCCTCTTTTATATTTATATATTTTAAATTATCAATTTAGATTCTCAATATGTATGTATATATTTATATGTGTAAATTCAAAAGAAATTGTGAACGTCAAAGGGCATATTATCAGCGTCAGAAAAATTTGAAGAAAAATTAAGAAAAAAAAAGCTATTAGCTTTACAGCGGCAGTCTCCAAGTGCCACACGTATTTTTTTTTTTTACTTTTGGCGATCTAAAAATTATTGACGAGCAGTCTTCTAGTTTTCTCTCCAAAAATTTACGTGAACTTCCGTAAATTTTCACAAATTTGGGTTCCTTAACTAATTTTGTTACTTTATTTAATATGTGGGAGAGCTCTCGTTAACCGTGGGAGAGCTACGCTTCGTCATGCATGGGCCGGCTCGACCGGAGTGATACCACGGCCTAACAGAAAACCGGTGTGAAATAGCGCCTGCGCTGTGTTTCACCGAGTAAGAGAGGGTACCGGAGGCCCACCTTACCCTTCCTTCATCCCTCTTCCCAATCCCCCAAAGGCCGGCAACGCACTTGTGACGTCCATGGACACCCGCAACGCCAGGTTGCGGGTGTCCATGGTCGGTGGTATCGCTTACCATCAGGTGATACGTCTGCTCGTTTGCCTCCTATTCCATAAAAAAATTGTATTTAGGAAATTTGTAGTATTATGTAGCATACTTGTAGTATTATCCATGCAGGCGATACGCAATGCAATTGCATACGTAATACCAACTTTGCGTTACATTTCTTGGTGATTAATTGTACTTCAGATGTAGATAGATAGATAGAAAACTCTTTATTTGTACACCTTTTTACATATTATAAGATGACATATAAATATAATGTAATGTACAAAGGGCGGCCTTATTGCCGAAAGCAATCTCTTCCAAGCAACCTTAGGATGGATTAAAATGTATCAGAGAGACAGCAGCAGTTGACGGTGCAATTAATTAAAAAAAAAAAAAATTGAATATAATAGGGCACACATACATAAATCTACTTATACAAATATACATACATACATACGCATAAAATATATACATAAACATACACACACATAATATACACTAATTAACACAATCATTTAATTATATCACGACACAGAATCAGTTACGACGTGACTGAATCTGTTATGATGACCAATACAACTCTTGAACCATTGTCTTAAAACTAGTTACTGTTTTTGCTTTCCTGATGTTTATCGGTAATGCATTCCACAAGCGTACAGCTTCAACCGTAAAGGACTGGCCATAGAATTTTGTGGAATGCAGAGGCATCTCCAGTCTCAAATCTTCAGACGACCTTAGACATTTTTCATGTGTGTCATTAAGGAACTTGAATCGTTCTTTGAGGTAGGGAGGGGCTTTAGGATTAAACAAGATGTTATAAAGAAAAACAAGAATATGAGTATTCCGGCGAGAGCGAATCGGAAGTCACTTGAGCATTTGACGGAATTCGGAGACGTGATCGTATTTTCGTAGACCAAATACAAATCGTATATAAAGACTTTGTAGTCGCTCAAGCCTAGTGTGAGAGAAGTGCTTGTGCAAGTGCAGTCCTAGTTGCAATCGGAAGAAAGTTACGCAGTCTGCGCAAAGACCCGGAACCGGAAGAAGCAAATATCTTTCAACTGACTTCCTGTATATGCGTACCCCAAGATAAAGTATCTATATGGATCCCTAGATTTTTACGGTTTGATGTCAAGGGCGGTCCCATTGAATTGAATTGGGGGCAGTTGTGTCCAGTTAACTCTTGAGACCACCCCGGGACTGCCAATAACACATACCTGCGTCTTCACAGGATTAACTTTAAGTCCATGGTTATGACTCCATTCTCCAATACGCAATAGGTCAGCATTGATCGTGTTGAATGCTTTCGGTAACAAATTAATCGGAGCTTGTGTATATATTTGTAAATCGTCTGCATAAAGATGGTAGGACGAAGTTAATTGATTTGAGATTGAGTTTATAAAAACAGCGAAGAGTAAAGGAGATAGAGCGCCATCCTGTGTTACACCAGCAGTAATACTACACCAGGAGGACATCGAGTCTTCAATGCAAATACGTTGCCGGCGACCAGAGAGGTAACTATGAAACCAATCAATTGTGCTATGTTAAGAGACCTTAGTATAGCAAGCAGCATATGAAAATCAACGGTATTAAAGGCATTGCTAAAATCAAGTAAGGTGAGTACCGTCATCATTCCTGATGATCGATCATCATGATATAGTATATCATGGATGGATTTAATTATGCTAAATGTTCCAAAAAAATCGTTATTTATACAGAAATAATAGATCTTTCAGTCATATAAAAATTAAAATACAATTATTTCTGTGCGATATCGAGGTTCTGGAAGCGTTATTTATTGAATAAATCTTCATTGGATTAGCTATCACTCATTTGCCTCTGTTGTTTTCAAATTACATTATTATTATTATATGTGTGTTTAATGAAGAATTAATCCCAATAAATATGTATTTAGTGGCAAGAGCATTACAAATATAATATTTTAAACTGTCATGTCTACGTTTTCTATGCTTCATATTTAGACCGGAATTTAGTCTCGGAGCAGCGTCGGATGGGTAATTAGTTATAGTTGGGCTTAGACCTGCCTCTGTACCAGGTAGGGCTATTAGATCAATTATTACTCACTAGTCACTTTAAAGTATTTAAGGAAATTGCATGTTAGTATCTTATGTCGAACCTTCTAAAACCTTCTTGTAGTATTTATTTCATCAGTTGAATTTAGTATTAAGGTCTGACGAATGCGAATTCATATCGATTTGGAATGATAAGTATCTGTTCAGAATAATCAGTATGATTCAGATAAAATTTCTGAAAGTCTTGTAATATTTTATTGTTATATTGTCATAGTGCTGTTCTTTCCTTACGAAACAATGAAACTAGGTACAGTTTTATTGAAATGTACGAAAAGATTAAGATAAACTGGCTAACTCTATTATTTTTGACCGGCGTAACAAAGGTTTGATCTGATTTTATATCTGCTGTTTATTAATTCTTGAAAAAAAAAAAAAAAAAAAGAAACATAAGCATGGTCTTTTTTATATGATGTCATAAAATTGTTGAATTTTAAAATAATTACACTTCTTTTGACTTCACCGTAATCGGATAAACAAATGATACATACTTGTACCACAAAATAATTATTTCTGTACACTATTGTGATACGAGGTCGGCTCCATGTAATTTAAACTTACAAATAATGGTTGCCTTGTTAGATTGAAACAATAGTCTAAATACAATAACTACGTCTGGAGACGAGGTTCATAGAACTGCGCGGTGGCGAGGGCGCCCTTCCAACTCTTCAAAATAAGAGTTGCTGGTGATGTTTTAACGATAACACCTTGTCCGATAGCCGATCTATTACGTTACTCAGACTAGGGCGCTAAGAGGCATCATCACATATGGTGCCGTGACCAGGATTTTTAGGTTAGCACGCGATTAGGCATCATCACATATGGTGCCGTGACCAGGATCTTTAGGTTAAGACGCTAGGGGCAACATCACATATGGTGCCGTGACCAGGATCCTCGTCATTAAATGTACTGAGCCGTATTTGTTACGTCAGTGCAACGAGGATGAACTTACAAGGGTTACTACAAACACAACACAACGTAGACGATCATTAAATCATTGGCCACGACTTAGTTGATATTATATATTTAGTGTATAAAACACTGATAATTATCTAAGTATTTTGTATTATACATAATTTATAAATACTTATATATACTAAGTGTATATATACACTTATATTTGTACTGAATAACCACATAACTTATTGTATTGCATAGTGTTATAACAAGTTATGTTCTGTAAAAATTATTCTGTATTAAATATTACTGTGTTAAACTACACCACGCCACGTGTTGGGTTAGCTAAGCTAGATTTAATACTTAATATCTGAGTTTTAGACTTTAGAATAATTTTAACATATAAGTGCTGCGAAAGAAGACGAACGGGCAGATATAGGTTATTTGGGTGTCTGCAAGCGATGACAAATTACTGTATAAGTTTCGCTGTACACTGTTCGTTACAGTGTTAAATATTCTGTGTAGTTTCATTCATAAATTGCATGAGTGGTATGGGTTTTGACGCCCAGATATACATAAGGTACGTATATATATGTACGTATACTTATGTAATATAAACAGTTACGGGGACAAGCATGTTATATGTACGTATCTGTGTGTACTTCGTATCCAGATTCAGTGTGTCCGATAGCCGATCTATTACGTTACTCAGACTAGGGCGCTAAGAGGCATCACCGCATATGGTCCCTTGGCCGTTATTTAGGTTAGCACGCTAGGAGGCATCATCACATATGGTGCCGTGACCAGGATCTTTAGGTTAGCACGCTAGGAGGCATCATCACATATGGTGCCGTGACCAGGATCTTTAGGTTAGCACGCGATTAGGCATCATCACATATGGTGCCGTGACCAGGATTTTTAGGTTAGCACGCGATTAGGCATCATCACACTATTACTGGAATATTTCTAATGGTGAGCGTACCTACCTACCTTTCTAACAAATCGAATATGACGGATGATCGGCAAACAGAGAGATTATCAAACAGTATTGTGGATACAGCTCTCCACTTCTATCGAATATCCACAGAGTTCAAAGCCGAGTGTAAGGTAATATTGACCGTTCAGTCAGATGTAGTGGATCCGATTTTCTTTATGCTCAGTTGCAATTAATAATGTTAGGGTGTTAATGGTATCATACTTTTGTAGAATAACTTTGTTTTATTGATGTTTGTTGTCAGAATTATACAAACTGGTGGCTTTGTAGTAATTACATTCGACCACAACTTTTTTTTTATTATATAGGGGGCAAACGAGCAGACGTATCGCCTGATGGTAAGCGATTACCGCCGCCCATGGACACCCGCAACACTAGAGGCGTCACAAGTGCGTTGCCGGCCTTTTAGGAAGGAGTACGCTCTTTTCTTTCTTTTTTCTTTTTTACTACTGACCACCATCATGTCTTTTTTTATTTTTTTTTAGTTTTTTGCACTCTTTCTCCAAATAAACTTTAATTATTGTGTGAAGCAAAACTTTATACCTCTTTTGGGAAACAATGTGAATGGTCAAGTGTGAAATTTGGTAAAGTTACATTTTATATGGAAAAGTAGTTCCTGGTAGAGACTGCCTCGTTGGTCTAGCGGCTAACTGAACTGATGAATATCATGAACACCTATGACAATCGTTATTGAGAAGCCAGTGACGTCAAATATACAATAATGACAACTAGTTCAACCTTCAAATTCAGTTCATTCTTGGGATTGTGGAGGCCCGATGTCAGTCCGCTCCGTGGAAATACTGATATTCAGGTAAAACCGGTTGAACTAGAATTTGACCCCAATTAATCTTAGGAGTAATAAAGACTAAGAAAATGGGAATTATAAAGTGATAAATAATAAAGAGCGCAGAAAGCCACAAAAAAAACGCTTAAATTTCGAACACTTGACGGCCAATAGTAAACTTTCTTGAATCAACTAATTGCCGTCCACTATTGAACAAAGGTAAATAAATAAATATTTTCGGACATCTTACACACAACGCCATCTAGTCCCAAGCTAAGCAGAGCTTGTGTAAGAGCTTTCGCTTTACATCAGGCAGAGTAGTCACTTTGACAGACCCATACATAAAAAACAATCTCTTTTTTTCTCTACACTCCCTCTCATTTGGTAGGTTGGGAGTGGTGGAGCGATAAATGTAACAGCAAGTTTTAATGATTGACGGTAGTCCCGCATCCGTTCGTTTGCTTCCATACCATAAATAAATATGAATCTGCATAAAAAACTTATGAAATCGATATAAATGTTTATATTGGAACGTTTTAATAATTAGGTATAAAAATGGTGACATCTACCCAACTATATTTTCTCCATATTCACAAAATTTTCCATCGGTTGTCGGAACTAATTTAATAAAAAGGTTTATAACTTGGTTTAGACTGATGAAACGACAGCTGAACGGTTGATCATAAATAAGAATAGCCGATGAAACTCAAGGCTGTAGAGTATAAAAAAGAATACGTACTGTACTGTATCAACAGTATATTTGTATATATCTATATACTTAGTATAGTAAACACAGTAAAGGTTTTTGAGTCAACTCAATAATATAACATATTTTTGTAATTTTTTTTTTATTTTTTATTAATACTTCCTGCATTACATTTGCATGAGGCGGACTTAATGCCGAATGGCATTTTCTACCAGTCAACCTTTGAATGGTTTAGTAAGAGACGTGGCAGGTGCACTTGTCTTATGTAGAGAAGTTATGAACACTATATATATAAAAGATACTTTTGCATAGATACATGTAACAATAAATATTTATATAATATACATACAGAATAAAAATATATAAAATATAAAGTTATGTTTGAGGTAATGAGATTATGAAGCTATATCTGATAGTCGTCTCCTGTAAAGTTCACTAAAATGAGTTATGTGTCATGAATGATCATTGTATCTTTTTACAATATTTAGCTTAATGGGCACAGAGCCGTAGCCGTATTTTGGACAACTTCAATATTAAATAGTTCAACTTAGATTATTTTAAGATCGTTTCTTGTTCTGTCAGGCGTCGAGTGAAAAGCGAATAATGGTGCTCTTCACATAAATGTTTATGCTGGACGGGAGGATCACTAGTAGTGCCTTGGCATGTAGAGGGAATAAATTTAATGTATTAAACACACGTTTGTCTACCGCAATATTTATTTTGCAAGGTCATTGTGTCATCGTTGACGTAGTGGTAGCGTATGCGACTGCTAAGCTTGAGGTCTCGGGTTCGATTCCCGGGTCGGACCAAATGTTTGGATGATCTGCAAATATTTATATCGGAGTTTGGGTGTTTTCTATGTATAATATGTATGTATTTACAAATAAAAAGGATTTAAGTATTTATATCAGTTGTTTAGTACCCATAACACAAGCTCTGCTTAGCTTGGGTCTAGATGGCATTGTGTGTTAGATGTCCGGAATATTTATTATTATTGCTGATCTGATCTTACTTAATAGGTAATATGTATATAAAAGTTCATGAAAATAGTTTCATATCAAATGTATGTGCACATAATATTGACAATAGAATGTCTCACATTCAGACTTTGCCATCTAGACCAAAACTAAGCAGAGCTAGTACAATGAGTACTAGACAACTGATATTAATACATATCATATTATTATACTTTTTTATTAATTCATACATATCTATACAAATTTATACACAAATAAATAAAATTTAAGTGTCTATTTATATATATAGGGTGTTTTTTTAAGCTAGATAGAACTTTAAATTGTAAAAAGTAACACAAAAAATTAAATTTTGATGAAACTTTTTTTTTTATTTGTTTCAGTATACTCTGACAAATCATCATGAATAGACTCACGCTTGAACAACGCTACGAAATTATCCAAATTTACTTTGAAAATCAGTCGTCGATTCGCGCAACTTATAGACGACTTCGTCATTTGTATGGCGTATAACACGAACACGACGAACGAACAATGCTGGCCTCCAAGGCGTCAATTGTTGCTGGTTTATCAGCATAAACCACTGACTTCACGTAGCCCCACAGGAAATAATCGAGAGGTGTCAAATCGCACGACCTTGGAGGCCAATTGACAGGTCCATTTCTCGAAATCAACTTATCGCCAAATTTTGATTTCAATAAGTCGATGGTTGCGTTCGCCGTATGGCACGTAGCGCCATCCTGTTGAAACCACATCTCCTCCGGATCAATGTCATCCATATTTTCAAACAAAAAATCATTGATCATGGTGCGGTAACGATCTCCATTGACCGTAACGCGAGCTCCGGCCTCATTTTTGAAGTAATAAGGTCCGATGATGCCACCAGCGTGAAAACCGCACCATACGGTGCATTTTTCTGGATGTAATGGAGTCTGTAGGGTCTGTTGTGGATTGTTCTCACTCCATATGCGGCAATTTTGCTTATTAACAAACCCGTTAAGCCAAAAATGCGCCTCATCGCTGAACACAATTTTGCGATAAAACAGTCGTCTATAAGTTGCGCGAATCGACGACTGATTTTCAAAGTAAATTTGGATAATTTCGTAGCGTTGTTCAAGCGTGAGTCTATTCATGATGATTTGTCAGAGTATACTGAAACAAATAAAAAAAAAAGTTTCATCAAAATTTAATTTTTTGTGTTACTTTTTACAATTTAAAGTTCTATTTAGCTTAAAAAAACACCCGTTATATATATATTATATATTTTATAACTGCCTCGATGGCGCAGTGGTAGTGAATGCGACTGCTGTGCTTGAGGTCTCGGGTTCAAATCCTGGGTCGGACCAAATGTTTGTGTAATCTACAAATATTTGTTTCGGAGTTTGGGTGTTTTCTATGTATAATATGTATGTATTTACAAAAAAAAGTATATATGTATTCATATCAGTTGTCTAGTACCCATAACATAAGCTCTGCTTAGCTTGGGACTAGATGGCGTTGTGTGTTAGATGTCCGAAATATTTATTTATTTATTATTATTTATTTATTTATTATTATTTGTAATTTTAAATTAATAGTTTTTAACTAAATGCATATGAAAGTACGTAAGTACTTACATCATAAAACAATTCGTATAAAAATTAGTTGTCTGTCCGTCTGTCTGTTGGTTCCGGCTAATCTCTGCAAAGGCTGGACTGATTTTGACAGGACCTTCACTGGTAGATAGCTAACCATATAAGAAGTAACTTAGGCTACATTTTAGAATTCAAAGGTTCAAGAAAAGTTGCGGATTAAACCGTGGGGCTCAGCTAGTTACATATATAAACATTACCAGACTATATTAAATGTTTATGCACATAAATGTTTAAATTCTACTTTTTCAAGTGCCATCCCCACCACAGAGGTCGGCGACCACATGTCTGTACGTCTCCCTGTCTTTTTTTTCTTTATTTATTTAATTTAGTCACGAAGTGATTATGTCGCCCGTCTCCCTGTCTTCAGTCATGCGAATTAGTGCATCTGTGCTATCCACATCCAACCAGTCTCTTATATTTTTAGTCCATGATATTCGCCTTCTACCTCTACTGCGTTTCCCTTCAATTATTATTCCTATGAAGTCGTACTTATTATTTATCAATATATATGCCCGAAATACGCTGCTGTTCTTCTCCTGATTGTTACTACCACGTCTAAATCTTTAGTCATAATTTTATAAAAAATTCGAATGTTTAAAATGTTTAAATAGTTCATATAATTGTAATTAACACAAACCACTACGCCTAACGGTAATCACTTGAGTAATAATAACAATAATATTTCTTGACTTTGACTTTGACTTTGACTGTGCGCCCCATAGACATTCAAATTGAATCTTGTTATTGTGGATAAATATATTCAATATTTTTTTTTAAGTAATATGGTATATCGTGTATGATATCAAGGTAATATGATCTTACGGGTGAAAACGTGTATGCAGTTATAATGTAGGGTATTATAAGAAATGGCAATAGTACATAGAATGAAATAATCATATCATTAGGATCAAACTCAATATACACCATAGAAAGAGGACTAACGTATTCCACCTTTAGGTATGTGATGTTTCTCTGTGAATTTGATCGGAATTTCTGAAACAAATATTAAAATAAGTTAATAAGAGTATAAATGTGTTATTAGTTTTTGCCTGCGGCTTCGCCTGTGTGTATGTCGCTAAACAGCACAAACAACAAGCAACAAACATACATACCTTTTAACACTTTACGCACTTTATGACGCGGTAAAAGTCGGTAATGCTCTTTCTCAAGAATCAAAGTATCCCAAACATTGAAATCGGTACAACGATTCAGCCGTGAAAGTATAACAGACAGACAGATTTGACTTTTTAAGTTATTAGTATGGATTAGTTGGTCAATATCTCTTTGTTTTCTTTGTGCTTTTAAAGGGCTTCTATCAAGCACATTAACTTACGGCTAATATATAAATAACTTAAAAAAAAATGGATATAGTTTGGTGTCAAAAGACAACGAACGAAAAAGTGTTAATAGGATTTGATGAGGAAAATTAATATTCATAAACTTCGGGGAAGTATTCTTTTGAAGAAAATAATTAAAAAGAAGAACAGTTAAAAAGGAATACAAATATTTCTCTACCGTGATGTCTAATATGAGCGGCGAATTTGACGCGACGCGCCACAACACACGATGCAGTACGACACGATGGTACGCGCTACAAAGTCCGGAATTATGGGTATTATTGCCCAAATTATGGAGCAGTACAGTATAATTTTGCTTGAATATGCGTACTTAATATACATACTTTTAAAAACTCAGTGTCGCGTCTCGTAGGTAGCCATATCAGCTGCGACCAAGGTATGCTGTTGAGTTAACCGTGTTAGTCACGTTCACAGCGTCGGCGTCGCGTCGTATTCGTCGCACGCGCAGGACTTCAGGTAAATAATAGAAAACAGAGGAATTTAAAAAAATACGGTAACGTTTAATGGTCCACAGAGAGAAGAAAATAATACAGGTTTTTATCAAAGGAGAGATAGCTGAGTGGTTCGTATTTTTGGAACGAAGTTCCTTATCGCGCGTTGCGGAAGGGGGCTGGACGGAATTGTAACGACACTTTCGACTTAAGTCAACGACACATTAGTATAATATTAATAATATAGATTTCGCTGTAAATTAATGATGTTTAAAATTCTGTATATCAAATATAAATACAAAATATATCAATAAATAAGTTTAGCAGTAAACTACGATAGGCTGGTGATGATAGTGTAACGACAATTTTTACTATAGTAAGCTATTGTAATTTTTATTGAGGGTATTCAGGTTTTTTGTACATAATGAATCTTGACAGTGTTTCTGCGCAAGTTCCGGATATTGCTGATGGAGTTAGGTAAGTAGAGATTTTATACAGACAATAATAAATACTTTTGTATTTTTAGCAAGTACGCATTATAACCTCTCTTTACTATTGTGCTAACCAAGTCATACGCGTTATAATCTCTCCATTATGTATGTATGTATGTATGTATGTATGTATGTATTTAGCAATAACAATTCCTTCACTAATTCATCGAAACGAACTTCGTTCCATTCGGGTGTCCTTTGACACCTCTCAAGTATTTTTTTAAATATAAAACAATATAATCATGCAATCAATTTTCATCCTTTATTTTTCAGGTTAAAGTAAATAATTTTCTGTTTAACAGGCCGTACCGATGGATTTTTAATATCTTTTTATTAATAATCACTTACCAAAACATCAATAATGTGGGTATGATGTGTTTTATATTTTTGTATAATACCAGACTCATTGTATAGGGTGTTTTTTTAAGCTAGATAGAACTTTAAATTGTAAAAAGTAACACAAAAAATTAAATTTTGATGAAACTTTTTTTTTTATTTGTTTCAGTATACTCTGACAAATCATCATGAATAGACTCACGCTTGAACAACGCTACGAAATTATCCAAATTTACTTTGAAAATCAGCTCATTTTTGAAGAAATAAGGTCCGATGATGCCACCAGCGTGAAAACCGCACCATACGGTGCATTTTTCTGGATGTAATGGAGTCTGTAGGGTCTGTTGTGGATTGGTCTCACTCCATATGCAGCAATTTTGCTTATTAACAAACCCGTTAAGCCAAAAATGCGCCTCATCGCTGAACACAATTTTGCGATAAAACAGTCGTCTATAAGTTGCGCGAATCGACGACTGATTTTCAAAGTAAATTTGGATAATTTCGTAGCGTTGTTCAAGCGTGAGTCTATTCATGATGATTTGTCAGAGTGTACTGAAACAAATAAAAAAAAAAGTTTCATCAAAATTTAATTTTTTGTGTTACTTTTTACAATTGAAAGTTCTATCTAGCTTAAAAAAACACCCGTTATATCAATTCATCCCCTGGTGTGTGTTCACCTAGCATAAACATTATTATTATAAAAACTTGGCAAATCACATACACTTGTACTGACTAGTTTAATTTTAAATAACGATACATATTTTCACCACGAAATTACACCTAGACACAGAACGAATGTTTGTGCGTATTATCAATACAACCAACCACCATGGGTGAGGATGGAATCCACGACCTCAAAATCAGGAGTTGGCATGACTAGTTACTATACTAAAAGCATAGTGAATCTATCTTGCAATACTAAAGTCTTTAATGCAATAAAAAATAACCCAAAAAAGATCTCAGTCAGGGACAGAAAAAAATCGGTGTACAAAAATTCATAGAACTTTAGCCGTCAATGCTTATGTCTAATAGTCCACGGGCCCACGTACAAGGGATTTCAGTGATTAATAACAGGCTGAAAGTTTATACATAGCTTCGTTTTGACGAGACACCCAACTTTTATCATTGGACCAAATTCTGATAGTGGCAGGAAAAAGCGGGATAGGGAGCGAAACACGTCGATTTGATGAGTGTCCCAAATGAATAAATAACAGTTTCTAAAAATCAATACTTCGAGAAAATACGATGGAAAACTGAGAAAAACTTGTGGCATACAAAGTGAATGGTACCTTCCCTTCCTTGGAAAATCAGTTTGTTATTAATGAAAATTAATAAAAATTTTCAAGTCACCATTCTGACATGTTAGAGCTGGAGGTCACTCGGGATTTTTAGTAAGTAGTTCGGAATTAAAGAGCTTTATTATTATTATTAATCTTCACATTGAGATCGGAAACAGTTTAGTCCATCTAATATATAGCTACTTAAAGTATTAAGTATTATTTTACATACCGTATTCATAGACTGAGGTTTCATATATTTTAGTAGAGTTACTTGTACATGTATAAATATTAATTATGAAGACGATTAATGTACAATACAACATCTGTTCTCCCTTTTATTTAGTAGTGAGAAATTACATTCATAATAAATGTTCCTTAAAAAAAAAATGAAAAAAGTACGCTTAAAATTAACTGAATTTCTTAAATGAAACTCATTGAACATAAATGACCAATGTTAATTTACGACCGCTTGCTAGTAAAAAAATGTTGCAATTAACGATAAATTTCACGTAACTACTTTCATAATAACTTACTTTACAACTTTTGAATATTCCTATCCCATTTTATGTTAAATTCAACGCAACATTCAGAGAACTACATCAAAAAATAGTTTTTTGAGTTAAGACAGTGTTTTATTATCATCAGCCTTTAGAAGTCTACTCTCCAACAGGCCTCTCTTTAGGAAGGGAGTTTTGGCTGCGCTGAACAGACAGTTTATCTTTACATTATTTTTTAGATGTATTTGCGGGCTTACGCCGCCCATGGATACCCGCAACACCGATGGCGTCACAAGTATGTTGAAGGCCTTTGGAGGATGGGAAGGAGGATCACTCACTCGGTGAAACACAACGCAGACACTGTTTCACATCGATTTTCTGTAAGGCCGTGGTATCAGTCCGGTCGAGCCCATTCATGCCGAAGTGGAGTCTCCCACGGTACAAATTAAAAATAACAGCCATAACTTTAAGCAAAAATCTTTTGTTTGATCCTAGTCCTTAGAATATTATTCAAAGAATTGCAGTTTGAATAAGAAATTTTCTGGACTTACTTTTTTAATTTGTTATTAACATGATTTATGGTTTAGTGGGATACCATAGTAGTCATATATTTTATAAGCAAGATTAACACTAAAAAAATTATGAAAAGTAGTGTGTACTATAACTAAACAGGCGAACAAGGCTTTAGTCCAGTATAAGATGACATAATAGTGATTTGTGGACCAACTTTTCTGCACTTCCCCACTTCGCTGACACCCAAGAGAAATAACTTGACTCGTACTTTCTTAACGAAATGATTGCCTACGTGTATGTTGTTAGTCCTATTTATTTTGGGGTGGGTTTTATTTACCCTCTCTCCCCGGTGGATAATTCAGTTTCTAAGAATTCCGTATCGACCAACTGGGACGCATAAAGTATTTTTACTCTTACAAGAAAAGGAAGTCTTCGGAAATAAATAGAACTAACTATCCGTGTTTGTTTCAATAGTCATATAATTGGAATATCTACTCACTGATAATATGTTGCAACATATAGCCAGAATTATAGCAAGTTTAGGATATATACGAATGGGGGAAATAAAATATAAACCCTTAATAGTCAGATATAGGCCACACCAGGCCTCTTTTTAAAAACATGATTTTGGACTACTAAATCACGTTAGCCAGACGGGTTTGTGTAAACTTTTCTTTCTCTTTGCCTTACGTAGTTTTCTCCCTTAGTCGCATCTTACAATACCCAGCGGACAAACAGGTGTGGTGACACTTAGCATTCTAAATCACGTGTTCATAAGAAACGCACACTCACACACGCATGCATACTCACATGCACACATAATACGTGGTACTTATTCTCAATCACACACAATATTAACACCACACTTCTATGGTTACTTACTTGGGTATCAGTTACTTAGAGAGAGTGAAGGCTGCTAATATAAACTGTCATATACGGTACCTTAATGCCGATGCCAGTCTCCCTCTCATCATCATCTTCCTAGCCTTTATTATTCCCAAGATTATTTGGGGTCGGCTACTAGTTCAACCGGTTTTACCTTAACATCAGTTTTTAAACAGAGCTACTGACATCTGACCTCCGCAACCCTGAGGGTGAACTGAATTCGAAAGTTAAACTAGAAGTCAGTATATTTGAGGGCACTGACATCTCAATAACGATTGCCATAGATGTTTATGACAACCGAAACCGACGGCTTAACGTGCTCTCCGTCTCTATTTCTATAATATATATATGCAGATATTAAGTCTTGCCTAAATTATACTATTCTTCTCTAACTTTCTAAACATTAAAGAAAATAAAATGGTTATTATTATTAACCACCACACGGGAAGGCGTTGAATGTTAACTTGCAGGCAAGTATAGTCTTAAAACAAAAACTAACTCAAGAAAACATTAATGTATGTAAATTACGCTCTTTTACATTTCTTAATTATTCTAGAAATAATGACATTGGAACAACTTTGTCGAGACTTGTGTTATACTTTTAAATTTTAGAAACTTTACAGACGGTTTCAATGTAATAAGTTCAGATCTCACTCGTTAGACATGTTAAAGTGATCACAGTACTAATAAAGTTAGAAATCATAACTTTGTTCAATTACTAAATGAATATTTTTGAACCTTTTTAATAAAGAACAGTGACAATGTTATTAAAGATAGATTTTTTTTTCTAAAATTGCGAAAGTTAATGGCTGCCAATGGGTAGGATACATTTAAATAAACATGCCGCCCCATGGGTCTAAAATTTTTGGTGTGGAACGGCAGTGGAAAACAGAAAGTGGATAGGCCCCCTACAAGGTGGTCCAAGAACCTAATGAAGATCGTGGAAAGCCGTTGGATGCGGGTACTGAGGCTGTCAATGATATTCAGTGTCTTGGGGTAGAGCTTAGTCCAACGGCTGAGTTGATGATGATATAGACTTCTGTTTAAAATTACTTGAAAATATATACTGAAAATTTACACTTTTACTAGTATGTATCTTGTTTTTTTGGAATACACACTTAAGGTACATGTGAATGTAAAATTAAAATTGAATTTAAATTTTTATTGTATTGATCTGACTTTGCTGTCTTATTGGAATGTAAATAGAAGAACACCAAAGTTATATAATGGTAGTCTATTTATGTATGTTGGAAAATGTATAATACTCCAGCGAACAGCGACCATAAACGTTGTTAAGAAGCTGTAGGTATTCATTAAAGTCTTAAGTAAACGACACAAAGTTCCTGTCAGTCACTGAGGTAAGTTCTGAGCAATTTGTGGTTTCCAACTCCCCCACTCTGTCTAAGGAAAGTCCGCTGAAGTTAGTAGATAGTGTATAGGAGTAGGAATTCGAATTTGTCCCAACAGTTGTGCCTTTGTTTAGAACGACTTAGTTTTGAAGATACTTTTTTAAAGCCAGGTAATTAAGTAAATCAATTTCTACGGTTCCTTTTCATAATAACCTTTTCGAATGGTCCAGGTTAAGAAATTCAGAAAATTAAGAAAGAACCGACCAAGTGCGTGTTATACTCGCGCACCAGGGGTTCCGTACAAACCTGTAGGTATATCATATGATGTTGCTAAAAAAATATGCTTTCCTGTGCTATAAGACGTTGCTTTGTACTAAATTTCAAGATTCTGAGTTCACGAGAAGTACCCAGTAGATTTTGATTTCCTTGCGAGTATCGAAAATTTTCAGCATAAACGGTTGTACCTTTTGATTGCGTTGGCTTAGAAATTTGATCTTCTCACAGTTTCGAGGGACATGAATTTCAGCTTGATACCTACACGCGTTTCTGACAAAAAGGGTTTTGTGGCAGACAGACAGACGGATGGACAAGAAAGTGAATACTAAAAGGGTTCGGTTTTTTCCTTTAGAGGGACGAAACCCTAAAAAATGAGATTGATTGACTCGACAGCTGAATCCGAGATCAATGACCTTTACATTGACTAAAAACAGGTAAAAAGCTCTGTTGTAACGACCTGAAGTTACGACAAATTCTTGTCAGGTCATTCTTTTATTTTTTGTTAACAATACATCTAAACAATAGGCGGTGGTAATCGCTTCCCATCAGGCGACAAGTCTGCTCGTTTGTACACTATTCCTTAAAAAAAAAACAATACATGTTATATTTCAAGCGAAATAAATTGTAATAATTACATACTCCTGTTTAAAGTAGTCAAGTAACATGTAAAATATATGTGAATTTAATTGTAGAGATTGTTATTTAAGCAATTAAAAATATGATTGCATGATATTAACGAATAAATAATTAACCAAAAGGGAACCCGTTATACTCCTAAAGCAGTTCAAGCAACTTCATTAAAGGGCTTAAAACTTTTCTAGCATATGAGATTAGATAACTTCAGTCTTTGATACCGTACTCAGTACATAGTTCACTTGGCTTATCTTTTGTAAATATTCGAGGAAATCTTTAAGGAAATCCTCCCTTTTTAGAACTTTTAATCAAAATGGAAGGGTCTACTTAATTAAATATTTTGTGTGAACTTAATTAAGTTATAATGAATCGAATTCGATATTAAAGGTCTCGAGTTTCTTTTTTGATTAAAAAGTATAAATATAGCGTTTAATTTTTCATAATAAAAGAATCAGGACTATGTAACCTTAGAGGTTAGATCGACCTTTACCCATCTGAAATACGGATGAAAATTATATTATATTAAATAAAATAAGTTTCAGATCATAACCCATGTGGCTTGCCTAATAATATGTTCATGAATATCATCAATTAAAATTATAAAATATAATTATATTATTTTATTTCACCCAGGTGTTATCCAAACGAACTAAACGCTAATGGAAAGTACATAATATGTGTAACATGCAATGCACGCATCTGTAACATATATCTGGACTTGAAATATACATAAAACTAATATATATATATATGGGGTATAGAGATCTAGTAAGGTAGGTGCAGCAAGGTTACGGAAACCGATATAATTGACATTAAATAACAAATACGAATGTACATGCAAAAATACATACACCTTATAATCGTACACTATAGAAAATAAACAATAAGGAGGTGTACTCTTGATTAAAGAGGTTATTAAGCAAGTTATTTTTAAATGTGTGACGTTTAGTGGATATCCTGATTTCAAGTGGGAGCGAGCGCATTCCATAGCAGCACCGCTTGCACAAATAACGAGGCGTTTACGAAGTCGCAGTTATGGGAAGGACACAGAAGAAGCAGATTATTCTTTGAACGAAGATTTCGGTTGTGATTAGAGGACAGGAGACGCAGGTCGGGGTCAAGGTAAGTAGGTGAGAATGGAGAGTTGAGAAATAAAAAGAGAGAGATCAGCGCTCGCTGATTACGGCGCAGACGAATTAGTAACCATTTCAATTGAGAACGAAAAGTAGATAAGTGATCATACTTGCGACTATATTTACAATATACCAAAAAAAAATAACAAAAAAACCGACTTCAAAAACTGAACCATATTAAAATGTGTTCTCATCATCATTACATACGTGGGAGAAATTAAAATATAAAAATATATATTTAAGAATTTAGTTTTTAGAAGAATGTTTGGTATCAGTGGTTAGTAACGAGTGCGTGAGGGCAATAACGAACTGAAATTCAGCCTAGTTTATCTTCTTCATTGTATAGTCTAGAGGTCCGGTTGAAGCAAGTGAGTTAGATTTTTGAATCACAAAGGGAGCAATATTAAATTTATATTGCCTGAGACGGTATGTTATGCTGTGTTCATTATTCAACTTTAAGCCTTAATAGTACGCCTTTAAGTCTTAGTAACATTTTAAAATTTTAGAAGAGCATTTTGTATTCCTCGAATATTTAAAATATTGTTATACGAGGGAGTGCAACTTTTTAATAAAATACCCATGGACATGGAATGCGAACTTGTTAAGTATTTTTAAAAGTAAACTAAAAAAACATGTCCTCGAATATATTTATTTTATTTTTATTTATTTATTTAAACTTGATGCACATTTTGCACAAAGGCGGACTTAATGCCATAGGGCATTCTCTGCCAGTCAACCTTAAGGTGATGTGAAAATATGATGAGGTGGTGCGTAAGAAATATATACATAATACATTTGGTACTATGGTATTGGATAAAACTACTATATACAAATAAATATTGAATATTATACATAGAAACATAGAAATACAACATACACAATAAATAAGTGAATTGAATTGAATCCATTGGATTTTTTTCTGTGGGGTCATGTCAAGGAACGCGTCTTCAATCGGGAGTGTGATACGGCTGAAGAAATGAGAAGCCGTATCATCTCAGTATTCTCAGACCTGAACGCAAGAAGTGCCGAGGACCCTACATTCCTGGATCGCGTTCATCGGTCTACATCCAGACGAGCTCAGCTGTGCTATGACCGAGAAGGAGCTCAGTTTGAGCCATTTCTGATTCGACCGAGGCTACCGCAGAATTAGGTAAGTAGAGTACAAAGTCACTACCTATTTTCGTTAGTAGGCATTAGCAACTTTACCGACACGTAGGTACATACGCGGTTCGCGCACACATAATACATTGCTGGCTCTTGAAATTAATAAAAATCTTGACACATTGTTTATTCCGGCTACAATTTTTTTTAAGGACAACTGTTTGTTTTTTTGATAAGTTTTGGGGTGCTGGATCACCCCCTTTCGTTTTCGGTTTTTGTCTTTATACACACATAAATATAACACATAAATATATCTCCGTCATCTAAATATAATATAATATTAACTGATATTGCGAAATAAAGTAGTACTACTGTTTTCTTAACTACACTGTGACCACAAGTCCACATTCTTAGCAAATATGCGAGGGTATATTCGTATTCTCGTCTTTACTTGTAGATAAGTTAAGTACCTACATGAATTGATTTCATTATATTAGTATCAAAATGTTAATGTTAGACCGGTAAAAAATGCGAGTTTTTAGCTTGTTGAATTGTTTGTTATTGAGTGCTGTAGTGTATAGTATGTAAAATATATCAATAATCAAAACATATTCTCATGTAAGTGAAATGTAAATTTCTTTTTGAGAAAAATAAGTGCTTTACCCACAAAATATCATCAAGATCTCCCGGTTGTGGCACATAGGGGTACCGGAGTGATTAACCTTACAAGAACATCGATGTAAAACGATTCTTCCATTGCCTATCAGAGGCTCTTCATATTGTATATCTTGGAAGAGGAGGAATGGTCAGAGAGCGATGACATACTTTTGATTCCGGACGACAGTTACTATTAGTTAACCAGTTGTATCATATAAATAAAAGTATTGTTTATGTAGATTGATCTCTTGTTTTATATAACCCTTGTTCTTTGAGTTTCACCAGCATTGCAAATAAATTGTTTTATTCTTGTCACACTTTCAACTTTAAAAGAAATTTTACGAAACAGCCTTTTAGAAACAAACAAGTATTTCAGTATTATTATATTAGTATAATTTATAAGGGTCGTTAGCCCTTGGTAGAATGAGGATTGCTCAAAACTTGTGCGACCGTCCTATGAGTATGTAATCAAAGAGATTTGTGCAAACATTAACTGGCGAACTGTCATGCGGGTGTGTATGTATTTAATTAATTACTATTGTGCATTCAAGGCTTTGTGCAACTGAGCTGAAAAGGGTTTAATTTAAGGGTCTCATAACAACTTATAATGTAAATAAAGTTACTTTTATTTTACAGAGTTCCATTCAATCCTGCCTGCGTGGCGCAGTGGTAGCGTACGCGAATACTGTGCTTGAGGTCTCGGGTTCGATTCCCGGGTCGGAACAAATTTTTGTATGATCTGCAAATATTTGTTTCGGAGTTTGGGTGTTTTCTTTTTTAGTTACAAAAAAATATACTGGTAAAGATATAACATATACCTAAAACTTATAACAAACCTGTTATAAGTTTTAGGTATATGTTACAGGAATATAAAAAAAACTAAAGTTAATAATTTAATGAGTGATCCCATTTGTTCTAAACGTAAAGATACTGGTCCTATCATATTTTTATCATATTAAACAGTTGCCATGAATTTCTTTAATTTGTTATTTTATATTAATAAAATTAACTAAGATAATATACGAATACATATCAAATTGGAAATTGTAAAATAATTAAATTACCCTGTGTGTATAAAATCACTTCAAACCTCTCAAATAAATTTAGATGGATGAAGAACACAAACCTCAGGATTTATCCGTGTTACGACACCAATTTCTGTTGTCATTCGCTATGCAAGACGAAGTGCCTTCTAGCGTAACGGAATAGGATTCAACTGAAGAGGCACCTAGAATCAAAAACTGGTTATATAACGGTATTCATATTTTTCATATTCAGAATACAGACATATACATGTTAGGAAGAAAAGTAGTACTACAGTAATGAATAACGAATAAACTACGGTATTTACTATACAGAGTAATCGTTACAAACAAAATATACTTAGTTGTAGCACTACTGTCTAAAATACTAAACTAATATGAAAAAATCGAAAGTAACCCTGTCTATCTGTTAAGCTGCACTGGTTTCGATGTCATTTATTCGTCATGGAAATACCTTGATTTTTGAGGAAGGACTTACCCCGATAGCAGTTGCGAGCCACCGGCCAAAACTAGTAACAAATTAAATTCTGATTATAACATCCAAATATGCATGCAAATCACTAGTTTTTCTTAAATTGTAAACTTGTGAATTGTAAAACTGACCTAGTGGCTTAATAGCAACTGACTCTTACAGCTGGGCCAGATGTCGTAGGTTTGAATTCCACCTAAGACAAAAAAACAATCATGTATGAAGTTATTAATATTAATACCAGAAACTTTCTTTATTTATGTTATTCATATAATCCATAACTTTTTAATTACGTTTGTTAGAAGTTTATTACAGATCAACCCAAGCTGTATTTTCATAAAACCGTTATTGCTGGGTGGTCCAGTCCTGTTCATTTATTTCATTATTTTATGCATAAATACAAGCATCGGCAAACTTCATGTCTAAGCATTCTGACTGATTGATGAATGCAGATAAAAGATGAGGTACGTGCACTTAAGAGGAAATGATAGATTTTAATAAATATTCTTGTAGCTTGAAAGATATACGATAATATTCCATTTTCCAGTGTTTACTTCAACTTTTTCTGTTAAGCGTAAATTAAAAATATTATATTTTAAATGTACCAAATTTCTATAACATTTTTATAAAATTTTAGGTATATTAAATGTTTTTTAGAAAATCATCTGCAGGAACAAAACCTGTTTCGGCGTAGGCTTTACAAAGATACATGAAATGTACACGAAGAACACCTAGATTCAGAAAAACAATTTATTTCTTTCTTTTCACTTTTGTGGGAGTAAGACAATCTCAATTGTTAAATATCTTTCGAGTTGTTCAGTTATTCCGTAACTCTTTTGCCACATCTAGTGGCTTTAAATAAATCCGTGATCTCAAGATTGGCTGATTTAATATGCATCCAAGGTGTCCAAGAGGTTCAACGTTTTAAATTGACTCGCGGTTCTGAATACCAACCGCACTTTAATTACATTGTCCTCGGCGTTATATCACTAAGAAAACTTAAGTGACTTTTATTTTAGCGATGAGTTGTAAGTAAATGATAAAAAGATTTGATTAGATTTGCCTTAGAATCGAATGAATTAAGCTGTAGTGTAAATAATAATATCAAGCATAGTTAGTACAAAGCTATTCACTCCTGTAAACAGTAAATATGACACATCACACAATTTGAATATAGAATAGGGAACGATAAAATTTACGACCGATAATGAACGATAAATTAATAACACCATTTGAAGCATTATTAAAATATTTACCAAAAATGCAGCACGTGTACGAATATATTGTGCTGTATTTTGGTCGACGGCGGTACGACCATGGCGTCGTCACTAAAGGTTTTATATTTAGAACAGCGTAGTAGCTTAAAGTTTGAAGGATCGGACTTTAGTTCGGACTTTATGGTCTCTTAAGCCACTTACTGTTGTACTATTTTAAAGTTATATATAAAACATGCACCTAACCTAATGAAAATATATATGGGACCCTAGTTTTGTTTTACATTCTATTAATACGAAATTTAAAAATTGATTAACTGTTCGGTCTAGTTCTTATTTCTGCAGCTTTGTTGATATCAACTCACTTGAATAGATCAGCATCGTAGATATCATAAGCTATGAGGTCGTTACAGGTTATGACGTAATTTATACTGTTCGTAGTAAAAAATACTTAGAGAGCCTTTCTATGTAAACCAATCTACATACATATAAAGATCTCCATTTATATCTTCACAGCATTGTTCAAAACAAGTAAAACTTTCTTTATCATTTACATGAAACACAGGGAACCCATAATTTACTCCATATCTAGGCTTACTAAATATGCTTATCTCAAAAGTTTACTTGCGTAATGCAGCATGTAGGTTACACATTATCAGCTCAGTCGTGTCACGCCAGATGACTCGACAGTTACAATATAAGCAAAACATAGAACCGCACTCACTGTCTACTTGTAGGCGTGGGGGCTAATCACAGCATCACTCGATTTTTCTGAACGTGAAACTTTGTCATTCGTGTTAATTGTAATCATTGTTATATTTCTATCTGTAAATTACCAACCAAGTATTCTATATTTTGGTTCTATGTTTATAGTGTTATTGTAATCTAAAAAAAATAAATTACAATTTATTCCAAAGTTGTCAATGATATGAACACTTTCACGTACAGCGTTTTACAAGTAGTAATTTTTTATTATGTTATATTTATATTAATAATAAAACTGAACATTTAATACTTGTTGTGAAATGAGGGTAAGCGAAAAGACTATCAATTAACATTACCATTATATTTGTTTTAATTTACTTGCGAAAGTAGATAAGACTAGAAAGCGTTACTTAAAAAGTTTTATAAAATATTCACGATAACAAAAATCTGTTGCGAATCGAAAAGTTGAACACACCTTTTATATTCAGATTGTAATAAAGGAAAATAATAATAATAAAATGATAAACTTTATTTGAATATACAACACAAACAAAATGTAGTTTTACAGTTTCTCAGTAAATTACAGAAAAATAAATATGACAAACATTTTTTAAGCATAAAATTTTTTTTTTTTTTCTTTTTTATATCTGCAATCAGCCATTCGGCTTTTATCAGATTTGAAGGTCAGGTCAAGGTGTGTAATCTTTTTGTTTGTCAGGCTTATACTGACGCTAGCGGCTTTCTTTTTAGTCTATAGCTAGACTCTGAGGACTCTAGGAGTGCCACAGCTAATTGATTGCTGTGTTGTTGGAGTCTTGCCTTATATTTTTTGTATGAGTTTTCTATAACGTCTTCAACTGTTGGCACCTGTAGAAACTCATGCACTTCAGTGTTTCTCGTAAACCAAGGTGCACCGCTTAAGATTTTCAACGTTTTATTTTGAAAGCGTTGCAATATTTCGACATTGGAATGACTTGCTGATCCCCAGAGCTCTATCCCGTACGTCCAGATAGGTTTTAGGACGGATTTATAGATCAACAGTTTATTTTCTAAGCTAAGAGAAGACTGTCTGCCTATCAGCCAGTAAAAATCTTTAAGTTTTCTGTTCGCCTGGTCTCTTTTGGTTTTTATATGTTCTCGCCAAGTAAGTCTTCTGTCGAAGTGCATTCCTAGGTACTTTACGACACCTTTTTGGGGCAAAATGTCACTGCCTAGTTTCACAGATGGACAGTCTCCCTTTCTCAGACTAAAGGTTATGTGGATTGACTTTGCAGAGCTAGCTTTGATTCTCCATTTTTTCAGCCATGCCCCAATTTGATCTAGGTGATTTTGGAGTTTTACGGATGCCGCAGTCCGATCCACGTCACAAGATAGAACCGCGGTGTCGTCAGCGTAGGTTGCAGTAACAATTAAGTTTGAAGTGGGTATATCAGCAGCGTATACTGTGTACAAGATAGGACCCAGCACAGAGCCTTGGGGCACTCCCGCCTCTATGGGATAGAGTAACGATAAACAGTTTCCAGACCTAACATGGAACACTCGGTCTTCCAAGTAGGATCCGAGAAGCATGTATGCAGGGTGTGGTAAGCACATTTTAAGTTTACATAGGAGTCCCTTATGCCATACTCTGTCAAAGGCTTGTTGTATGTCTAGAAAGACAGCAGAGCAATACTCCCCTCTTTCCAAAGATTGCCGAATTGTGTGAGCCACTCTATGTATTTGTTCAGTTGTTCCATGGTTCGCCCGAAAGCCAAACTGGTGCTGTGGGATTGTTCCCTGTTCCTCCAGCATAGGCAGCAATCGCCGCAAGAGTACCCTCTCAAAGAGTTTAGATAATAATGGAAGTAAACTTATTGGTCTATATGATGTTACTTCAGAAGAAGGTTTTCCCGGTTTACATATCATGTGAATGATTGATATCTTCCAAATGAGTGGAAAATAGTGCAACCTCAACACTGAGTTGAACAGAATAGTGAGTAGTACAATTCCTTTTCTTGGCAAGTGATTCAGAACCTCCGCTGTAATTAGATCAATCCTGGGGCCTTTCTCTTTTTCAATTTTTTAATGGTATTCTGTACTTCAGCAGGAGTACATAGTCGTAATGGAAGAGACATTTGCTGATCACTTTCGATGATTTGATTGATTTCCTCCTCCGCACTCCCATTGTCGTGTTCATGAGGTTTGAATACATCCTTCAAAAACTCCGCAAATACTTCTACCTTATCAGCGGGCTTTCTGGCCCACTCACCATTTGACTGTCTTAATGGAGGCATGTGTTTTTGTGGCCGATTTAATGACTTGGTTATTTTCCAAAGAGAGTAATCATCTGCTTTATATGGTGATAAATTCCTTAATTTTTCTTGCAGGGTGTCATTTTCATGTTCTTTGAGCATTCGTTTCAGTTCCTTTTGTGCTCTGTTGAGAGCTCTTTTATCGTGGGCGTTCCTACTTGTGTGCCACTGTCGCCTTAATCTCCGCTTTACTGTTATCATTTCTCGTATTTCTAATGTGGAGTCGCGGTTTTGAGTCCCATACTTTAAACTTGGAGTAGATATCCAAGCAGCCTTTTGAATTAGATTGGTTGTGTTAATAGCTGCCTTTTCTATGTCTTCTTCTGTTTTAAATGGGATGTGTAGATTTGCGTTTTCCCCTATAAAGTGTCGAAAGGTGTTCCAGTCAGTTTTACGATTGTATAGTGTTTCGGGAGGTTCTTTCAAGATAATTGTAGTGCTTATTGTGCAGATCACCGGTGTATGATCGGAGCTACCGTCCAAGCAGGATTCCATGTGTGTGTACAATCCTGACATACCTTTCGTGATGAAGAAATCTATCAAATCGGGCGTCTTGTTGGGTTCAGCTGGCCAGTAAGTTGGCTCACATGTTGTTGATATCCTAAGCGAATTTGATTCTATTGCCTATTGCCTTCTTCAATTCTCTGCCTCTGGTTGTGGTTAGTCTGGAACCCCAGAAGGTATTTTTAGCGTTCCAGTCTCCTCCAGCAATATATCTGTTACCAAGTATGCCAAAAAAATCATTAAACATTTGCTCATTAATTCGATGCCGAGGCGGGCAGTACACCGCTGCGATGTTAAGTGAGCCGTGCCAGTCGTCCACCGATATCACAGTACCCTGCAGATATGATTGCTTGAAGCTTAGAAGAAGGTGATGTTGGATGTTTTCTTTTAATATAATTGCTGACCCAGCGTGTGACGTTCCATCTGGATGGTTAGTGTAATAGATATTATACCCTCTCATCATAATGATTTTGTTGTCCGTCATATGTGTCTCTGATATCAGGAGGACGTCTATTCTGTTATTATTTAAAACTAATTCTACTTCTTGGCTATTAGGAGATAGGCCATTTACGTTCCATGTAGCAAGTCGTAGAAATCTAATCATTTATTATATTGGGCAATTATAGTTGTAAGGAGACCCATTAAAGTACCCATTTGCTGAATGAGAATATCTATTTTCTCTGATTGCTTAATGATTATCTGTTCTATTGAACTTGTTGGTTGAGTATTCTCTTTTTTCTTGTTCCAATATGTCATATTTTCAGAATCTTGTGATTGTGAGCTTGTAGGCTGCCGCCCAACATAAGGGCTTGGTTTTAGTGGCGGGAAGTCTTCTATTTGGAAGTCAACAGTATTACTTCTTGGATGCTTCATTGGAACTTTTTTGTGGGATGTATTCATTTTTCTAGCACGGATCTCTTTGTATACTTGGCACCCCTTGTAGTTAGCAGGATGGTCTCCAAGGCACAAAGTACAGATAGCAGGTGTATTTCTATCTTTCTTTGGGCAATCTATTGTTCTATGTCCTTCTGCACATTTATCGCATCGATAGGGACGCATGCAATTGTTTTTCGTGTGTCCATACTGTTGACATCTAATGCATTGTGGAATTTCATTTGTTTTTCGTGGATCTTCTATTTTAACTTTTGTGTGGTATATGGTATCTATACGCTTAAGTTGAAGGTTATTTGGACCAGGTTCTACATTCACGAAGAACATATTTAGTGCTTTCTTGTTTCTTCTAGAAACTGCGCATACAATTTCTCCTCTGACTGTATTTCCAGTTTTTTCTATTTCGTGAACAATGGCATCTTTTGGAGTTGTGTGGTGCAGGTTTTTAATCACAATTCTGCAGCTCCTTTTGTCTTTTTGTGTGAATGTATGTCCTATAAGTCCATTCTTTCGAATGAGGTCAATGATGTCTTTGTATGATTCACTTGTCTTTGTCATTACTCTCAGCTGGTCTTTTGTTACTATTTTGTAACTGTAACAATCACTAGGTACGGAGCTATTCAGGAGCTCTGTCAGTTTTGAGACATCCATAATTCCATAGAGAATTATGGGTGGTGGTTTACTACTTTTCTTGGATTGAGTTTGGCTTTCTATTGACTCAGTGGGTTCATCAGGCACATCTAATGGGAGATCACTGTATCTGTTGGAGATGTTAATGGAGGTTGGTGAGTTTTGAGATGGCTTATTCTTCATTCCTGGAGGCGGTGGGCTGGCAGATATTTTTTTTTCTTTTAGGGTTTCGTTGCATCGGTACTTTTTGCCATTCAGGGGGGCATCTGTTATCATCATGATCCATGATGATAGTCTCTGAAGGTGTTGGTGGAGATTTTTTTTCCTTTGCAGTGCCTGCTGTACTTCCAAGTGAGGAAGATCTAGGTCTTGAGATAAAGAGGCTAGGATGAAATGCCTGTTGTACAAACTTTTTGGTGCTGCCATAAAGCATAAAATGAAAGCACAATGTGTAACTAAATTATTACTGGCAGTAAATATGTGTTAAAATCACAAATTTTACTGACATATACCACTTTACATATTATTAAATTATGTCTATTTATCAAAATGCCGCTCGCCATTATATCTCTTATCAGTAGAATAATTCACTTTCGTACGTGTTACCCAGGGACGCAAGGAGCCCGGACATAAATTCCGGGACGCAAACTGAAGCCAGCTGTTTCGCTGTTTTGGGGAAATAAATACGGATTAGACGCGCCACGGTAAAGCGAAGTACACACCGAACGTTGAATTATTGATCGCACCGGCTTTAGTAGATACTTGTGAGTCGGTCTCTCTGTAAACCTTCTTGTATTAGTGAAATAGATTCTTTAGTACTGTGCTACTAAAATACTGTCTTTAAATAACATCGCCTGAATCAATATTTATCAGTTCCTAAAATAGTATTTTTAGTTGTTTTTACTTTACTTCTCCGTAAATCAGAAACTATCTAGTTAGCTAGTAATATCTACTTAAATAAAAAAATGTAATAAAACATTTTGAAGTAATAGAGAAACGATATACTGATCACACTAGTCTGGACTGCACGGCTAGCGCAGTGGCTTAAACAGTAGCCACGTCGTTTTCTACTGCGCTGAGTGTTGTGGGTCAAACCCCACATGGGACAATACTTTGTGTGATCCACAAATTGCTGTTCTAAGTGTGGTTATTGTTTGTGTTAATTTTTATGTGTTCGTAAAGTCCTCCGCGATACAAGACTTAAACCAATACTGTGAGGTTTCTTTAAAAAAAAACGACGGGTTGCACTCCGGGAGTGCCGGCAGAAGTGAAAACTTGAATATTAACGTTGTGCATTTTTAATATTTTAGAATGGTTAGAGAATAATTTTGTACGAATTGCTTTCATTATCAGTATAAAAGTACTATTATTTATGTGGTGGAATACAATATTCATTTATTGCGCTATCGTACACAAACATGACAATTTATATTACATACACACACGAACATTCGCGCAAGCGCCCTGCGCCGCCTGTCCTGTCACGTGACCTGACGCGAGCTTATACGTCCTCTCTCCATCCGTCTTACGAATTTTCGATCAGGTCACGTGACCTGACGCGAGTTTATACATTTTTACCCATTCCAAAAAAGTACACAGCGCCGCTAAAGAAGTTTTCACTTCAAAAAAAAGAAAGAATATAGTATGTTAATGAGTACATGTACAGGAATTACGTTGTCATGTAATATCTATGTATTGGATCCGGTATCGCTTACATCGAGCTATAGCTATGCGGCCGTAGTTTTCTCAAGCTATCATTTGCACTCCTGTTATCTCAAATCCATTAATAGGAAGAACATTTCTTAGTTTCGGCCTATTTTAATGTAAATTTTATCCCCCTATAATTTATTGGAGCAAGTGTCCCCTTAAAGGCAATAGCTTACCTCATTTAACATATCTCTGCTTTCTATTCCCGTTATCGTAAATACAGAACTGAGAAGTGTATGTAACAGGTATTACATATGTTTGAATTTGATAAAGCTTTGACAAGGTTTCATAGTTTTACCCTCAATAGTCATACGTGTTGGATTAGTCTGTAAAAAAGTGTATACGATTAGAATGTGGTATGTCCAATAAGTAAATAAATTTGTTGTATAAAACTTATAATATTTAAGACATATTTTTAAGAGTTACTGAATTGCTGCAGGTGATAGTAATAAGTCAACCTCAATAATATAACTGACAAAGTGACTACTGGTGTCAATTAACACTTGCAATTTAAGGGTCGTTCTTTAAGCCTTCTCCCTCCCAGAATTGCAGGTAAGAGAGAAGGCAGTTAAGCCTTTGAGTCATCAACAGCCTTTAATAGTCCACTACTAAACATAGGTCTTTTCTTAGAAAAGAGATTTTGGCTATTATACCACGCTGGCCAAATGGGTTGGTATGTTGGTTTTGTTTCTAGTTATCTCTCTCTCTCTCTCTCTTGAGTGATGTTATCCTAAGTAGTTTGCCCCCTTAGTCACCTCTTATGATACCCATGGCATGTGACACTCTGTATTCCCAATCCGTGATCACATAAACCTTTGGTTTCTGCACTCCAAAGAATTACTCAACACCAGTAGAATTTGGTGAAATGCATGAGATCTTCTACTGGTATACGTGCAAGTATTCTTAACTATCACGGTATTTTAATAATATTAGGTACTTTGGTTTGTTGGATGTGCTTACAAGTTTTGTAGCTATTTTAGCGAATGAAATACTTCACTTGTCAGTTTCAAAGTTGATGGCAAGCGTTTGTGAGCTTGTATTCCCAGTTGGATTGGTTGTTTTCTTCAACGCGCTTTCAACAGTAGTAGACTTTTATTATTACTATAAAATAGTTCGTGATGTTGCGAAAGTTATAAAACGGCGTATTTCGTTGAATTAAGTTTAACGTCTGTTGCCTTAAATTTATTTACTTTTTATAGGAGAACTGTAATTGTGAAAAATATATTGCTTTAACATTTTGTATAGTTAACTGTACTCTAATTAAGATTTATCTTAGTGTAGACCTTCGTTGTAATGATCTAAAATTCAAGACTGAAGTTAAGATTTGCTGTTTCGTGTCAAGATATATTTAAACAGCGTTGTTGGCTACTGGTTAACATTCTTAAAATACATTCACAAAAGCCTTTATAAACAATAATCACCATCATGATCTTATCCAAAAGACATCCACTGCTGGACACAAGCCTCCCCAAGGCTTCTAATAACAATCAGTTCTGTGTTACCGATATTTGATATTTTTTTAATATCCTATTTAATTACTAATGTCTTATGTTTTATTAAGAAACCGTTTAAAAAAATTCTCACTATAAAAATATTAAACTCTCAAATATGAATTCAATTGACTCTTATTGAAAATGTTTACAATCAAACAGTTTTCTGCAACATTCCAATAGCTAGTTAAAAACAAAATTTAACCCAGAATTAGCTTCTGCTACAAGACAAAAAAAATTGTTCATGTTTATGCACACCAACTAAAAGATATGATTTTTTTATTCACTGTCATGTTTCCAACAAAATGATGCTTATTTAGTTCGTTTGCTACGAAGCTGTTAAAATAAACTAAGTATTTGAGACATCGTAGACACGTAGAGGTACGTTCTACGAGGCTACGTGGAATTAAGATTTATTACTATGAAGCTCTACGTCCAGCTATATTGTGTATAGGGTATTGCTAATTGTCACAATAAACTGTTTATTGACAGTAAAAGTCCTATTCTTTGAAAGATTAAATATTTTGTTGTTCTCCTTTGTTCTTGCTTACTTGCGTAATCAAAATCCTTTATTTGTTATAGGCCATGAAACCTTAGTATCTAGTCTTTAATTATACTCTTAGAAATCTTTAGAGAATTTAGAATTTAATTAAATGCTACAGGGTTATTTAACCCTTAAATTAACTTCAAAGAAAAGGGATACTAGACATTTTTACTGTTTTGGTTACGTTTAAATGTTAAACAATATTAAAAGGTGACTGATTGAAATTGTGAAGTTAATATTCCAAGAAAGAATAAATATTTATGACGTTTGATAAATATAAATTAGTTAAAATAAGTTTCTTGTTAATAATTAATGCAGGTTTTGTGACTAGTTTAAATACAACGCAGAAATTAAAAAAATATGGTTCTGTGTTGCTAGTTCTGAAAAAATAAATATAAAACAACAGTTAAATTGAATGATACATAATTTTAGTCTATTAAAAGTATTATTTGCAGCGTATTTTCAATAAGAGGTGAGCCCCATTATTCTAAGTATTAGACAGCAATTACAGCTAATGATTATGCAATTTATTATAAGAAATGTCAAAGATATTCCTAATTACCTAAAGTATTTAGGGAAACCCAACTATTCGTAGGAAGCAATCTAAACAATGCACTCTGTGGTTGAATCATACTGATACCGCAGAAGGGAATGTCAGACCCTGGTCTATGGCTGTAGTGATTTATTGCACAGAAGGGACTTCTCTCCCAACGGTGGACATTAACAAACAGAGAAACTTTTCTATTTCAAACTTTAGTGTGTTCCTTGTCCCTACTAAAATATTACTAATGCAGTCCTTTTATGTCCCCTTATATCGACTATAAGTAACACTAAGAGTAAGATTATGTTTTGAATCCACGAAATGGAGTGAGGGAAAGTTATTATAAAGGAAGAAAATCCAAAGTGAAAGTCAATATAAAATAAGTTAAGTTAAGGTTAAAGTGTCAAAAACGTAGTAAAATCTATAACGACATTCTCAATTAGTTGTTTCAAGGTTAATTTTCTCTTTTATTTCGCCAAATTTATACCTATCTATTTAATTATTTTACAAAAGAAAAACTTATCTATGTCATCATCATAGTTATTGCCGATTTAAACTCAACCAAAATACTCCTACGTACTCCTTCCTAAAAGACCGGCAACGCACTTGTAACGCCTTTGGTGTTGCGGGTGTCCATGGGCGGCGGTAATCCTTTACCATCAGGTGATGCGTCTGCTCGTTTGCCCGATATATAATAAAACAATAAAAATAAAATAATGTTAATATTCATCGAAGTATTTTCTAATCTATTGTAGTCTACTGCTAGATATACGCCTCTCCCATTTTACGCCATTTTGACCGATTTTGGGCTTCTTAGAAATAAAAACAAAATCGTCACATTTTGAAGCATGCAAGTTTGCCTATCGCATATATTTCCAATCACTACAAGGTAATTTACAGTCGATAATAAAGTCATGATTCTATCTATCTTTAATCGATAATCGTTCGTAATGCATTAATTGCAATTTGCGAAAAGATTCTAATTTAAATAGTTGTGGGTCTTGGGCTTTGCCCAGAAAGGAAGAACTTCCCTCGATAAATCACTAAGACAGCCGCGGTCGGGCGTTTAAAAAGTTAAGCTGAGATGTTCCTTTCTCATTCATTTTATTAACTCCATTCGGACCGCTTTTATTCTGTTGGGTTTGTAGCACTCGAGTGACAGTAATGGCTGAATTATTTCATTCTGTATTTCCATTTTCTTGAGAACTTAATGTTGAAATCATGATAATGATGGCTTATGTGAAATCAAATAAGCCTAATCAAAAATATTAGAGTTTTTAACATTTTATGTATGAATCAAAAAATGAATGCAATTATGGTAGTTAGGAAACAATTTAAAATTTTGTTATTTGTACAGTACATCATAGTTGGAAAATGTACTCCTTTATATACAACTTCCAGTTCAAAGATAAATTTAGATATAGATTGTTTTCTCACTGTACACTGCTTGCAGTGAGCCTTGGCTCAATATTATTTAGTGTGCACCTGCACTTTACCCAATAGAGTGTATACATTCGAGTTCTAAGTTTTAAACAAAATAAGTACTTCTAAAAGTGATTTTATGTTCCGTATTCTAAGAAAATCTTAGCAAAACAGCTTTATTCGTTGGTTCAATTGTTTGTTTCTATTCTTTCTAAATATGTTTCCTTCTTCTTCTTCAAGTGCCAAGGAGATTGGCTCTCAGCTCAGCGAAATGTGTTTCAACCTGAGCCAAGCGGAATAGTTTCTTGACACTTGCGATTTTCGTCCATTCACGGATGTTGCGAAGCCAAGACTTACTTCTTCTTCCAGGTCGTCGTTCTCCACAAACCTTTCCCATCATAATGACCTGGAGCAGCTGGTAACGCTCACTCTCCTCTGATGATAGGCAAAAGTTCGTAATTTCTCTTTACAAGTTGAAGCACTTTAACATTAGGCACTCTTTCGGAACATTCTACGGTAGTACCACGTCTCAAATGCTCGAGACCTTTAAGTGTTACGATAGCTTTCAGAGTCTAAGCTTCACTACCATAGAATACTGCTAGCCACTCATAGCAATGGAGGATACAGACCCGAAGCTTGATATTATGTTTACGGCCGCATAGTACCTATTTTATCTTTTTAAACGATCCTTGGGCAATTTCAGACCGGTCACGAATTTATTAAGTTAAATAGATTTCATATAATACAAACATTTCCGAGGACCCCCTAAAAAAACTAAGTAAATATGTTATTGTTCTCTAGGTAACAACAGAATACTGACTATTGGCTCAGTATCTATATTCATTATAATTTAAGAAATCTTTGATGAAGAGAGTTTCCGCGTTTAACTGATTCTTTTTTATTAATCAAAATTTAACAACCCACAAGTTCTTACCATAATATTGTTTACTAAAATAACGAAACTCTTTAATTTATTGCTAACTTAAATAAAAAAAAAACAAATTAAAAAAAAATATTCGCACATAGATGTTTTTGTATAGCGGGCCCTTTTAGCGATAAAATTATTGGTACTTTATATTTCCCGACGTTTCAAATGGTTTATATAGAACCTTTTTAATAATTTTATTGCAAATAAGTCCCGCTGTACCACAAAATCTATATGCAAATTTGCGAAAGTTAAAAACAATTATTCTCACATACATAAAACATAGTAACAAAGCCAAATGAAACTTTCAACGTGAATAGTTTCAGATTTATTATCGGATGGAGAGTAAATACACTTACCGAAGATCGAGATTGTAAACTTCGAAGGCGTTGAAATGACAAACATTGGGAGTGAGAAAAAACAAAGGAATAAACGAAAAATCCATTACGGGGATAAAGAAAAACACCTCAATAACACTCGAATCTTCTTGGTGCAGAGAATCGATTACAATGGTTTAAACAACACGAGCCAATACTCGAAACGTTCGAGCAAATGGAGAAGCTGTCTAGAGGAGACCCTCCCTAATTGCGCGTCTGAAACTAATAAGGGATAGTGGAAATATTGAACTGTTAGTGTTGCTGGAATCGATTAAGTGAGGAGAAATTCGGTTACGACGATTGCTTGTTTCGATGTGTACAACACACAGGGGTTTGTGTTTATTTTTAGAAAAATTACCTTATCAGTAAGAAAAATAATACTTTTGTAGTAAACGGATATGTAAGAAATAGTTTTATTTCAGAAATATTTATAAACTTTTTATTTACAATTCTCTAAAATTATTTAATTTAAACAAAAATTTTGAACACCTACTTAAAGTGTGAACAGGTCTATAACCGTTTCTAACAAAGTGTATGGTAACACAATATATTTTTAGTATTTTTTTTTTTTCATTGTTGCCGACCTTTGGGGCATGGGGAGGGGAAATGAGGGAGGAGTTGGGGTATGGGCCTCCGGTATCCTCACTCACTCGGTGAAACACAGCGCAAGCGCTATTTCACACCGGTTTTCTGTGAGGCCGTGGCATCACTCCGGTCGAGCCGGCCCATTCATGCCGAAGCGCGGCTCTCCCACGATAGTCGATATATTACCGACGATTAAAATTTTTCTACATTGATTTGTTTGAAGATTATAGCTCATTAAGTATACGGATGTTATAGTCACTGACGCTAAACAAAACTATTCTCAGTTTTTGTACACTTTTAATAAGAAACCCTAAAGCCATTACACGGACACAATCAAACGAGAAGATTTACAACAAACGGGTTAACTTCGCTCCATTCCACCATTTTTTTCGTTTTACGCGCAAAGTTTTTATTACACGAACGAGTTCTACAAGTTCTGACGATGTATCTGAAAATAAATCTTGCTAATGATCTTACTGTTTGTATGTTATAGTGGCTTTGAATAATGATGCAAGTTTTTACTAATAAATGGCTTTACCTTTCGTGTTCTACGTGTACTAATGAGCATGTACTATGTACATACAGATGTCTTGAGCTTTGATGTAACCGAGGCTAGTTATAAATTCTCATAAATAAGAGAGCTACATGTGTGGGCTTGTTGAAATATTTCATATTTACATAAAAATATCAGTATAGTATAACATGACGTTGTATATTCTATTCTGTTCTATGTTGTATTGGAGTCAAGATTCAGTAAGTATTTGGCTCATATGATAAAAGCGTCATAAGTATGAAAGACTAGCTGAACCCCGCGGTGCTACCCGCGGTACGATGATAACTGCGGGCAACGCCGCGAGGCGAAGCTATATCTTTATAAATAGTAGCCTATGTGTTATTCTGATGTATAAGCTATATTGTGGTAAAGTTTCATTCAAATCCATTCAGCAGTTTTTACGTGAAAGAGTAACAAACATCCATACATACATACATCCATACTTACAAACTTTCGCCTTTATAATAGTAGTAGGATTCAAGACTATATCTTTAGAGATTGCTGCACAATACGATCAGTTGTGAAAAGTGTGAGCACTTCAAACTACTGGCATACACGTTGGACTTTTCCATCGCGTTACCTTATTTTGGTCTTAATAATAAACATATGTAAGTTTACTAGGTAAAACCAGTGTGCAGACTTTTAAAAAAAAATTGCTAAATCCGGTGGAGTTACTCGCGGTACGACAAAAACCGCGGGCAACGCCGCGAGGTGAAGCTATGCATTTATAAATTGTAGCCTATGTGTTATTCCGATGTATAAGTTACATTATTGTGAACTTTAATCAAAATCCATTCAGTAGTTTTTGCGTGAAAGAGTAACAAACATCCATCCATCCATACTTACAAACTTTCGCGTCTATAATATTAGTAGAAATTAATTTTCAATTACGATCACACAAGAAGGGGGTAAATGGGGTTCCCCGTTAACGCAATGACGTAACTACCATCTTCGAAAGGATCAGATAGTGTTTTAACTTTTCCGGTTAAAGCCATACTACCTTAAATTTCATTAGTCAGTCGCTGTTAAACAAAAAGTAATAAAAACATTCCAATATTGATTTCTTACTTTTCTATCTTTGGCTCTAGTGAAAATAATAAGAAAACCATATATTCTCTTGGCGCAAAGGTATATCGAGCCCCAAGGAGAACTACTCCTAATACGTTACCTAACTTATGAGGCGCGTTGAGGCTGAACGCTATATGAAAACTATTGAATGCAGAACGTTGGCAAAATTGTTTTATGAAAGAAAACTTAAAGGTTGTCTTTTTTTTTAGAAATTACATGTCTCTGGTTATTTATATCGACACACAATTTACTTAACTTTGTTACAGTTAACTGGTTGTTTTTTTCAATTTACTTCATCTTTTTGATGAGTGTAAAACCTTAGAAGCTAATATTTAAATTAATATATTAAGATAGTAAACCAGCAAATATATTAGTATACCACATTATAATTTTAACACTGACCATGCAAAAATAAACAAAACATAACTTAGAAATATTTTATTGAGTTAATTTAATAAAAAAAAAAAAAATCTAAAAAATGTACAGTTAGATGATAAGCAATCGTTTTGTGCTGTAATTTTTATTATTTATATCTAAAAGAAGCAGAAATCTGATACGTTGTGACTATTTTATTTTAATATGTGAATGAAATCATTTATAGATACATGAAAATACTTAAATATTAGTACACATCTAGATTTTAAAAATGCCCAGGAACAACATAAAAAAATAAAAGATACAAGAAGTAACGTAAATTAAAATACACAATGAAAAATCAATAATCAATCCTTTCATAGCTATATAAACAAATCCAATAATAATGCAAAACCAACAAAGAATTTGTAAGCGAACAAAAAGTTATTTAATTAATGTTAAATTATTCGAAAACAACACCCAATCCTATTAAGGGTCGGTATCAGAAATCTTGTAACTTTTCGCCTTTAAACTTGTGAAAGAAAAACGTTCAGAAATTCAGTCCGAAAATAAGCTCCCGGGTTTTGCGGCGATTACCATAAAACTTGTTTAAATGGTAATATTAGAATACGTCACTCGCCGCAATCGTCTCCCTTAGAATTTCATCCAAATCTATCTCAACAGAAATATATACGCTCTTCTCGCTCCATAAAAATGTATTAACCTACTGCGTAATTTGTTATTTATCCTTCTACATTTTTGTACACTGTAGCAAAGTGACCTGAGAGTTTTTACAATTCACGATTTTCTATTTCAAGGTGCCCGATTTCGTGATGTCGACTTTGTCGAGCTTGACGAGGGACTATAACGGACTTAAAGAATCCATTTGAATTTGATACTGAATGATTCTGATATGCGCATTAGATTCGTATGTAATAAATATAAATTATAAATTTGCAAGATCGGCAAGATTATTGATTGAATTTGTATTTTAATGTACGAATTGAGAAATACATACCAAAACACAGACAAAAAACAGGTAGATGGCTGATAATTTACATCCAAAAGATGAACACCAATTTGTAGACTGTTTTCAAAAAGGATGTCGGTTTTCGATACGATTTAATACTTTTTGTATGTCTTCGCCTTTTATTAACCGATTTAAATGCCTACTTTTCAATTTAGTTGGTTTTACTCGAGTATGATTAAAACCTTAGTGGTGATAACTCAACTTATAAACGTGAATAATTAAAATGAAGAAGGACATAAGATATTTCATAATAAGTTATACGTTTTATGATCACTTTTTTAAATTTTTTTTTTAAGAAATCTGGTTGTTGTTAATTGGAATGGTGTAAATTTATTTGATTTTCGAAATTAATACTCGACTTTTTAGTCAAACTTGTACTGTAAATGTGTGTTATGTATTTACTTATCTACATTAATTTGTATTTATGTAAGGTGCGATGTTGGGTGTTTCTCTTGTCAATAGGATTTGCAATGAGACAATTCGAAAGAGAACTGGAGTAACCGATATCGCACGGAGGATAAGCACTCTGAAGTGGAAGTGGGCCGGTCATGTCTCCAGGCGGACTGATGGTCGTCGGAGCCGACAAGTGTTAGAGTGGAGACCACGATTAGGCAAACGCAGTGTAGGGCGCCCTGCGGCACGATGGACCGACGACTTGAGGAAAGTGACTGGCGGCGGGTGGATGCGGATTGCACAGGACCGGGATGGTTGGCGCTCTTTGGGGGAGGCCTTCGTTCAGCAGTGGACGGCAATAGGCTGACTACTATGTAAGGTGGAGGAGATAAGGCGATAACCTCGAGAGACTGATGATGACGGGTAAGCTGGAGGGGAAAATATCTACGGGCTCTACTCTAGGCACTACAATCCATGCTGCCCTATTGTACACTGCTAAAGATAGAAATAGGTGGCGAGCTATCACTCGCAGAATATCTCCAAATAGAAGTCACGATCCTCCGAATTGAGGATAGTCAAAGTCAAAGTCAAAGTCAAATCATTTATTTCCATAGGCCCAAAAGGCACTTGAACACGTCAAAAATACAAACATCAAACATTATTAATACAAATCTATATGATGATAATGACACTCCTCCTTAGGAGGAGCATTTATGTGAGTATAACCGGGACTGACTGATTAATAATATATTTATTATTTACTTTTATTGCAATCAAACGCAGTTTGCTGAATAAATATTTTAAACTTCTTTTAAATTTTTTGCACACCAAGACTACCATTGAATTTTGTTGCTACAGTCAGTTTCTCCATCCAAAAGTTGCTTGTAAGAATTTGCTTTCCAACGTTAGGGCGATTAATATTTGTTGTACTTTTTAAGTATAATATTTAGTACACTCTGCACTAGTTTATAAAAAAAATTGTTTCATTCTGTGACAGGTAATTTAATAGGTTAGGTTTTTAATAAAATTAACTTTTAAGCACAATATTTCTTTTTCAATTGAAACTTGAATATTATTACTGTAATATTAAAATATCCTGATAAAAACCCTTGTCACGGAGGGGAATTAATCTCGCAGTCTGGTCACTGAATGGGACATTATGGAATTGGGTCAAAGGTGTACTTTTATAAGAACGGCCACGATTTGAAAAGGATTAAACATGGCCGGTTGCAAATTACTGCTGAAGCATGGTTCTGGATGTAATTTTGATGTAACAGGCCATTCATATTTTGATGTTAAGTTGTATTTGCTTTTACAGGAACATTTGTTTTATTTTTCAATAAATGATTCTTTTAAAGATATTTTTTGGAAAAATATGTTTTATTTACGGTTCTCTTTTTGCGCTCAGAATAAAATCTATTTGACTAATATTATCAAAAGTTTCAGAGGATGTTTGGATGTTTGTTACTCTTTCACGCAAAAATACTGAGCAGATTTAAATAAAAATTTACAGTAGTATAGTTTATACATCAGAATGGTACGTAGGGAAATATTCACAGCGATAACCGATCTACACGCAGCCGAAGTCACGAGCAAAACTGGTATTTTAATATATTACGAAGAAGTACGACGCGATGCCTTTATAGTGTTAGTGGATTTTATGGTATTTGGGTGCAAATTGCAAGTTTTATGTAACTTGAAATATTTCAAAATTTTAATGGATTCTCAAAATCTATAAAGCTTGTTTCGTTACAATACATAATATTTGAAAATGTGTAGTTTTAATTTACGACGTTCAAACTTCACGTAGCGAGTCCCTTTGGACCACCATTTTCAGTGCTTAATATTACTTTCTTTATTTATGAAAAATGTTCGTATATAAATAACAATTAAGCGGCTAACATCCTAAGGGTGCAATGACTTACAAGATAAAGTCGTGACTCGAGTACCGAGCCTTTGTTTAATAGATAACTACGTGATTAGAATTACCTTAAAACTTTAAAAAATAATAGAGCCATTAGTTACTGTGTTGTAAGTTAATTGTGTGTAATAAACACGAAAGTTAATATTTACTAGATAGCGTTTCTAAGGGGTAAATTAACTCGAAATCAGAAATTAATTGATTATCATTTCATACTAAGCAAGAAGCATGATAGTAAATATAATGTGTTAGCGGTAATCCTAATTATAAAATACAGTTGTGATTGTTCAATTGACTTTCGGAATATCTGTCAATTGAATATTAGGTGCGAGTAACCGAGCTGTAATAATAATGCAGATAAGGCCAAAAGTCAAAGATATAATTAATTAAATTAATAAAACATATTAAATGTCATAATTAATAAATAAGAAATGTAAAAGACCGACTTGATGTCTGGCTGCCGTTATGGAGGGGATTTAGCCACCTTATTATGGCTGCCAGGAAATCAAGTAGTTTTGGTCAAGGAGTGAATCAGTAAATCAGTAAATATCAAGAATATTAAGTGTTTGATGATAAAAATACCTTGAATTAAAATTGGCATTTCCGTCCTTGGATAGTAAGAACTACACATATACTGTCGGCAATCTTAGGTTTTGAAATTCGGTAGACTCGAAATCAGAATGACAAGTATATTGTATGTAACTTATTCTACTGTGTGATGTATATGCTAATTGTGTAAGTCACCAATACAGTAACTATGTTAAATCACTATGTTACACCATGTGGCTTATATACCACAGCTGAAAGTTATTAATTTTTTATGTATTTAGGTAGAACAACCCACGTCACGGGACCTTATTGTATATAATACATGTTACTCGATCTTATAAAATTGGCATTCGCAGAAGAAATAGAAAGGTAGCGTTTATATGTAATAGAAATGTCAATTTAATCGTCTTAAATGTGGTCCAATACACAAAGTGATTGAATAATGATCACAAAAAATAAGAACTTAATATATCATTCTTATTTATTTCTCATTTTTTTCTTAGTAGCCATGACTGCCTCATTGGTCTAGTGGAAAGCGTATGCGACTGCGACTCTGATGACACTCTCTTTTATGAAGAAAACTGAAATGAAGGTAAAATTGGTTGTACTAGTTGCCGACCAAAAATATTCTTAGGAATAATAAAGGCTAGAACGACGCTCTTAGTAGTTTAATCGAACATCGTAGTATAGAATATGTTACAATTAACTCTTCATTGTTTAGTTGTACATATGTCGAAATTAATTCTACGTAACATGTTTCGGTCTGGCTGATATTCTACTTAATTGGTGTTAGCCAGACATATATATAGTATAAACTACGGCTTTTGTTTTGTTTCTTTATATATTTTTGTATAACCCTAAGCAATATTTAAGAAGATTGTCTCGTTTTCGATAAAATATTTACTGTCATGTTCGATTTCGTTTGCCCTTGAGGTTGGTCGTTAAGGCTATTCCTTAAATAACGAATATATAAGAATAGGTTCTGACTTTTAGAACGTAGTTTTAACTTACACCAAAAAATAGGTTGAGCAAATCATCGTGAAGAATTAAAAAGATTATGTTAATTAGTTTCATGGAATATCTATCAAATAAATCACAACTTGTACGAATTTCTAACAATAACATTCAGAACATTGTATTACTAAAAAGACACTTAACACGATCACTTTAGCAAACAAAGCAATTCGTTTGGTGAATTAACGATTTCGTGGGGCGCCTTCCGCATAGCAAGGCGCTAAGAAATTTAATTAGCTCTCATTGAGATAATTCACTGCCTCCACAATAGGCCGACATAAAGACAACTTTCGTTAAGCTTTGGAACACACTGCCATTCAAAACATCCAACTATTAATTTTCACATTTTATTATAATACGTCGATATACATGAATTTAATGGAGTTTTTTGTTCCAAAATACATAAGAGTTTTATAGTTTTAAATACAGTAACAATTTTGTATCCCACGAAAAACTCATGTAGTCTTTACACTTGCCAACATTTCCATGGATTTTTTTGAGGAATTGAGTCTGGATCTCCCGCCCGACAATTTGCTTTATAAGTTATTTGTTGATGATTATCATCACCAGTGTCTTCATGACAACTAAGAAATAGATCAATGTATAGCCTATGTATGTTGTTGTCCTTCTCAAACACTTTGTAAACACGAAATCAGTTGCATCTCTATCGCTATGTGTAATGTAAACATACTTACAAGGTTTTATCATCATCCCCGACATCTGCAATATGACTTCACTCAGGGCTTACGATCTTTGTGTCTCTGAATATTTGAAACGACAGAAGTATCGACTATCGAAGATAGACTTTTCCGTGGGAGAGCCATGCTTCGGCATGAATGGGCCGGCTCGACCGGAGTAATACCACGGCCTCACAGAAAACCGGTATGAAATAGCGCTTGCGCTGTGTTTCACCGAGTGAGTGTGGATACCGGATGCCCACATTCTAACCCCTACCTTATCCCCTCCCCTTCCCCTAAAGGCCGGCAACGCACTTGTGACGCCTCTGGTGTTGCGGGTGTCTATGGGCGGCGGTAATCGCTTACCATCAGGCGATACGTCTGCTCGTTTGCCACATATTCAATAAAAAAAAATGTATAGCAAGAGATTTAAAATATATAATATCCTTGTTAAAAAGTATACCATTACGAAGCTGGCGAGAAAGTGCCAACAAGTTTGTTAAACATTATATCCATATGTAACTCAATACTAAACAACAGATCTTGATCCAATTATCTAACAGTAAGAACAGATAAGTAACAAGGCGAGATACGAAACAGTGAACAGTGGTTGCGTATCAATTATTCCGTTGTATTTACTACTGTTGTACAGTGTTATACATCTATATATATAAAAATGTTATGTTGGTTTGTGTACGCTTCAAAAACTCAAAAAGTTCTACACCGATCTAGCTGAAATTTTAGAATGATATATAATCCGCATCAAGGATTGTTTTTATCTAATTTTTGCATCAGTCACATATCCGCGACCGCGAAAAAACACGAAAAATCCGATATAAACGCGGGAAAAGCCGCAGGCAAAAGCTAGTTTTATATAATTAAAGTCTTTTAAATTTATACCTTTCAATACTGGTTAATTTCCTCACATCGTTGTATTAAAAACAATAGTTTGCGGCAAATCTTCTCTGTACATGTATATAGGCGCTTTCTACAGCACCAAGTGTTAGGGACTCAAATCCCACGTGAGACAAAACTTTATGCAATCCACAAATTGTTGTTCTGAAACTGGGTGTTCTTTGTGTACGTTTCATGTATATTTGTATAGTGCCACGCGACACAAGACGCGTTTTCCTAAAGCGCGAGATGTCTTTTTTTATTTTTGACCTGGTAGTTTAAGCTTAAAGTTTTTTACTGCGCTGAGAGTTGTGGGTTCGAACCCCACATTTGAAAACACTTTGTGTTGTCCATAAATTGTTATTATGAGTCTGGGTGTTCTAGGTATGTTTGTAAAGTCTGGCACGATATAGGAATATTTCTAGTGCCGAGTGTTGTATGAAAATTTTAAAATATTTGTTGTAGTCTATATCTATAAATGTATGTTAGAACTTTTTGGCAATAACAATTTTGTTTTTTTGACAGGATATATTTTAAATATCTACATACTTAGTAAAACAAAGTAGAGAGTTCGCAAAAATATTTGAGTCCAAGCTGAACCCCGCGGTGCTACCCGCCGTACGACAATAACCGCAGGCAACGCCGCGAGGCGAAGCTATATATTTATAAATTGTAGCCTATATATTAATCTGATGTATAAGCTATATTACTGTAATATTTCATCAAAATCCATTCAGTAGTTTTTGCGTGAAAGAGTAACAAACATTCATCCATCCATACTTACAAACTTTCGCGTTTATATTAGTAGGATTTCGTATTTTTTTAAATAAGCCTTACATACCTATGTGGGTTCAAAACCCTCAGCAGAAAGTTATGCACTCAATCTGTCAGTGCTCGACACGAATAACTCTACCACCACAACAAGACACCGGAGTGCAACATTTCTCTCTCTTGGAATTTTATTATGATATATCTTATTGTCTTATGTTTTATAACCAATTCGAGGTATCCTTTCAGCGGCTATAACATATGCATAAATAAGCCCAGGTACCATATTATGAGATACACCGCTATGCACTTGAATATTACACATTTACATAGAGGTTAGATAATTTGGATGTGACAACATTAAACTTTAAAATTCGAGCAAAGGCGAAAGTTAAGTTAATTCACGGCATAAATGGTCATATAATCATTTAAAAACAAATGGAGATGTTATGTATATGCGTAGATAATCAGGTATGAAATTGTTTTCCTGATTGTTATTTAAAGATCAAAAGTTAATGAATTAAAACACACAATAAAGAAATAACACACACACGTTTCTTTTGAAGTCGTTTAACAATAAATAACTTTCAATATGTATTACCTAATTTGTTATTTGTGTCGAAAATAATTACTTAGGATTTCAAATATCTTGAATCAATGCCTCTATAACTATTACTCCTAATTATTTATTTATATCTTTATTATACATACAAAATTACAATAAGAAAACAAAGAATGAGTTACAAAATATGCAAATGTTACGATAGGCGGTCTTATCGCTCACGGCGATCTCTTCCAGATAACAACGACACGAATTTTCAGTATTCAAAAATTTTGGAAAGCTTGCGTACAAGTAACACACATAGATACATACGAGTACATATTCATATACCTACATATTCATATATACATACATACAATACATACACAGACTACATATAATATGCTAAAAGAAGATAGAAATAAAATCATAATGACAAATAATGGGCTTTCACCAGCTTTTAAAAATGCTTGTCGAATTGTCTCAGGCGAGTTGTTCCAAAGTCTTACAGCTTGCATAGTAATAGACTTGTCTGTAAACTGAGTTGAATGTTTTGGTATTTTCAATATTAAATTCTCTGATGTGTTCAGTGTTCAGGTTCCTGCAATGTGTATTTTTTAAGAACTGAAAACGTTCAAAGAACGTATAAAGACGTGTTTAAGGATAAAACAGAACACTGTTCAGAAGAGAAAGAATTTGTAGATTCCGGCAAAAGCGTATTAGTACCCATCTGAGCTTAGAACGAAACTCAGAAATACGATCATATTTGAGTAATCTAAATATGAATCTAATGCAGATATTTTGAAGTCGCTCTTTATTCAGTTGGTCTTTGGGGATTTACGAATACTACTACTAAGAAGTAAGTTAATACTACTTAACTAAAGTGAGAACGGTGAATTTCTCTAATTATTATCATAATTATCATTCAATCCACAAGCTGAACATATGTCTTAATTAAAAATATTTTAATGAATCGTCGGCACACACGCATTGACAAACGCGCAGTGAGCTTGGTATGCAGGGTTTAATGGAATCCGATTGTCAATTGTTCAACTTTCATCTCGAATTTGACAAAAGACCTTAAAATTACAGTCTAACACATACCGTCTCCATCTTTTTATACTCAAGCAAAATAACCCTCTTAGTAGTACCCCGTCATTCTAACACAGGTCGGGTAACTTTGTGTTGCCGTAATGTAAAACGTCCCGGTCGCATTATTATTATATAACTTTGTTGCTTAGAACAAACGTTGCTGAGGCCGGCGACCGTTGGAGACTTTCAAAATTGCAATAATATAAGTCTTTGTTTGATAGGCTTGCGTTTTTTAATGTTGTAAAGGAAAGTTTTCAGTTTTCAATGAACTGAAGGCCATTGGCAAGACCTCGAGCGTAATCAAGCGAAACGCTCAAGACAGAGCGGGATGGCGATGCACCGTGGACGCCCTGTGCCCCATCTAGGGGACATAGGACCTTCTCAAGTAAGTTAAAGGAAAGTATTTGCAAGTTTTAAAATAAATATTCGTAAGAATGAGCAACAAACAGTGTGTGAACGTACACTTTCATTTATATAAAATCTTTACAGTACTAATGCTTTTCTTTATTTTTATATTTCGGACATCTAACACACAACGCTAGCTAGTCCCACGCTAAATAGAGCTTGTGTTATGGGTTCTAGACAACCGACATAAATACATATTTACTTTTTTTTTCTAAATACATACATATAGAAAGAAACATTTGCAGATCATACGAATATTTGGTCCGACCTAGAAACCCGAGACCTCAAGCACAGCAGTCGCTTACGCTACCACGCAGTTTTAATTTACGATACTCAAACGCAGGATCACATCTCTTGAAAACGAAGGAAAACTTAAAAGTTGTTGATGATGATGGTGACTAATTTTTTATACAAATATGAAATAGAATGTTACATACATCAGTACAATAGAATAACATTTACAAAAATGAGCCATATCGGGCTAGAGGCTTACACTTGTTCTTAACATATTGTATATGTAGGGGAACGAGTGTCATGTCCCTCCAACACAAAGGGAGGATCCTCCGACCAGGTGAGGTGATCGGGCCTGGCGGGTCACTGTTGTACTTAAGATAATCGGCGCGAGAACTTCTATTGCGCGATTCAGGATTGATAGTTTCTTCGTGTTGTACGTTGCTCCGTAGTTTAGTGTATAGATGGCACTGTAGTATCAACGACTGCTGCGCTGTATGTATAAGTCCCCACTTATATATATATTATATTACTGCCCGGTATGAACAAATTCATTCCAGTTTGTTTTCCACGGACCGCAAGATTATTTGCTAATTACAAGAAAAAATACGAACATTAACATTATATGTTTATATAAAACGAAAGTCGTGTTAGTTACACTATTTATAACTCAAGAACGACTGAACCAATTCTTATGATATTGGTGTTTTTGGATTTGTTTTCTTCCGTAATAGGATAATACGAGTAAGTATTAAAATATGCTATTCATCAATAAAAGAAATATAATTAAAAAAACCTAATCTACTCATTTATTACCTGTTAAACGGAATGAAGTTCGCTTGGTTAGTTAGTCTAACTCTCTTCTTCTTTGTCCTAGCCATTTCCCATTATTTGGGGTCGGCTCTCCTCGTTCTGCGGCGCCAGGACAATCTATCCTGGGTTGTCGAAACATTTGTTTGGGCAAGCTCTAAGTCAAAGGGCGTCAACGGTCAAAAACTGTTTTGTGAATCTTATTTTTTTTAAATTTAGAGTTAGACTAACTAGACGGTCATGTCATGAGACGCCCTGAAGGCCATGTTGTGAAACAAGCCCTGTCGCTACCAAATATTAGCTAATATTTCTTTGTCCTAGCCATTTCCCATTATTTGGGGTCGGCTCTCCTCGTTCTGCGGCGCCAGGACGATCTATCCTGGGTTGTCGAAACATTTGTTTGGGCAAGCTCTAAGTCAAAGGGCGTCAACGGTCAAAAACTGTTTTGTGAATCTTATTTTTTTTTAATTTAGAGTTAGACTAACTAGACGGTCATGTCATGAGACGCCCTGAAGGCCATGTTGTGAAACAAGCCCTGTCGCTACCAAATATTAGCTAATATTTGGTAGCGACTTAGTCTAACTCTAAATTAAAAAAAAATAAGATTCACAAAACAGTTTTTGACCGTTGACGCCCTTTGACTTAGAGCTTGCCCAAACAAATGTTTCGACAACCCAGGATAGATCGTCCTGGCGCCGCAGAACGAGGAGAGCCGACCCCAAATAATGGGAAATGGCTAGGACAAAGAAATATTAGCTAATATTTGGTAGCGACAGGGCTTGTTTCACAACATGGCCTTCAGGGCGTCTCATGACATGACCGTCTAGTTAGTCTAACTCTAAATTAAAAAAAAATAAGATTCACAAAACAGTTTTTGACCGTTGACGCCCTTTGACTTAGAGCTTGCCCAAACAAATGTTTCGACAACCCAGGATAGATCGTCCTGGCGCCGCAGAACGAGGAGAGCCGACCCCAAATAATGGGAAATGGCTAGGACAAAGAAATATTAGCTAATATTTGGTAGCGACAGGGCTTGTTTCACAACATGGCCTTCAGGGCGTCTCATGACATGACCGTCTAGTTAGTCTAACTCTAAATTTAAAAAAAATAAGATTCACAAAACAGTTTATGACCGTTGACGCCCTTTGACTTAGAGCTTGCCCAAACAAATGTTTCGACAACCCAGGATAGATTGTCCTGGCGCCGCAGAACGAGGAGAGCCGACCCCAAATAATGGGAAATGGCTAGGACAAAGAAGAAGAGAGTTAGACTAACTAACCAAGCGAACTTCATTCCGTTTAACAGGTAATAAATGAGTAGATTAGGTTTTTTTAATTATATTTCTTTTATTGATGAATAGCATATTTTAATACTTACTCGTATTATCCTATTACGGAAGAAAACAAATCCAAAATCACCAATATCATAAGAATTGGTTCAGTCGTTCTTGAGTTATAAATAGTGTAACTAACACGACTTTCGTTTTATATAAACATATAATGTTAATGTTCGTATTTTTTCTTGTAATTAGCAAATAATCTTGCGGTCCGTGGAAAACAAACTGGAATGAATTTGTTCATACCGGGCAGTAATATAATATATATATAAGTGGGGACTTATACATACAGCGCAGCAGTCGTTGATACTACAGTGCCATCTATACACTAAACTACGGAGCAACGTACAACACGAAGAAACTATCAATCCTGAATCGCGCAATAGAAGTTCTCGCGCCGATTATCTTAAGTACAACAGTGACCCGCCAGGCCCGATCACCTCACCTGGTCGGAGGATCCTCCCTTTGTGTTGGAGGGACATGACACTCGTTCCCCTACATATACAATATGTTAAGAACAAGTGTAAGCCTCTAGCCCGATATGGCTCATTTTTGTAAATGTTATTCTATTGTACTGATGTATGTAACATTCTATTTCATATTTGTATAAAAAATTAGTCACCATCATCATCAACAACTTTTAAGTTTTCCTTCGTTTTCAAGAGATGTGATCCTGCGTTTGAGTATCGTAAATTAAAACTGCGTGGTAGCGTAAGCGACTGCTGTGCTTGAGGTCTCGGGTTTCTAGGTCGGACCAAATATTCGTATGATCTGCAAATGTTTCTTTCTATATGTATGTATTTAGAAAAAAAAAGTAAATATGTATTTATGTCGGTTGTCTAGAACCCATAACACAAGCTCTATTTAGCGTGGGACTAGCTAGCGTTGTGTGTTAGATGTCCGAAATATAAAAATAAAGAAAAGCATTAGTACTGTATAGATTTTATATAAATGAAAGTGTACGTTCACACACTGTTTGTTGCTCATTCTTACGAATATTTATTTTAAAACTTGCAAATACTTTCCTTTAACTTACTTGAGAAGGTCCTATGTCCCCTAGATGGGGCACAGGGCGTCCACGGTGCATCGCCATCCCGCTCTGTCTTGAGCGTTTCGCTTGATTACGCTCGAGGTCTTGCCAATGGCCTTCAGTTCATTGAAAACTGAAAACTTTCCTTTACAACATTAAAAAACGCAAGCCTATCAAACAAAGACTTATATTATTGCAATTTTGAAAGTCTCCAACGGTCGCCGGCCTCAGCAACGTTTGTTCTAAGCAACAAAGTTATATAATAATAATGCGACCGGGACGTTTTACATTACGGCAACACAAAGTTACCCGACCTGTGTTTCGACAACCCAGGACGATCTATCCTGGGTTGTCGAAACATTTGTTTGGGCAAGCTCTAAGTCAAAGGGCGTCAACGGTCAAAAACTGTTTTGTGAATCTTATTTTTTTTTAATTTAGAGTTAGACTAAGTCGCTACCAAATATTAGCTAATATTTGGTAGCGACAGGGCTTGTTTCACAACATGGCCTTCAGGGCGTCTCATGACATGACCGTCTAGTTAGTCTAACTCTAAATTTAAAAAAAATAAGATTCACAAAACAGTTTTTGAAATTAAACATAAATAACAATTCAATAAAATAAAAGACTGCTATTTGCTTTGATTTAGCGTGAAATGTGAGACACGTACCTTTAAAAGTCAAGTGTTGGCAATTGCGTGACATTTAAAACTAAACTGCTGTAGACTATGGCTTGGTATTAAGCTTTGGTAGTAATCAATAAGGCAAGTGCCGTGGAGATGAAGTTAGCACAGAGTTCCCTTTATATTGAGGAAGGTCGAGCACCCTACACCGTGTAGACAGTCCTCGAGTAGAGGGATAGCTGGTGTGCGTTCATATTACAACTAAAATATGACTAAAAATGTATATTTGAAAGAAAAGAAAAGAAAATTAAGTAAATTATATCTTTATATATGTATGTATATATATATATATATAAGGATGTAATTGACTTAATTTTCATACACATTTATTAGTGCACGTATAAATTTGGAATATGTAACTATGAAATATATAAATTAAACGGCAATCTATTCATATTACAAATGATATCCTAAATATTTCTTTTTGTTATTCATATTAGGTAAATAGCCCATACGATTAAATAGTGTCAGTGAATCCACAGGGAATTGTTATAATTGTTGTGAAATACGAATATATTAATTCATACAACATTGTAAACTGACAAATCGTATTTGCTTGTGGGTTGTACGCCGCAAGCATGCCCTTTGATTATATGACGGCTTGCCGCACGTGTGACGGCGGCGCGATCAAGGTGACCGTATCTAAGCGAATGGACTACACACGTTTTCAGCGAAACATAAAAGGAGAAACAAGGTAACTGTTTTTGGGGTACGGTGTTTTAAACGCTGATTTTAACACGAACACGACTCGACTGGTGCGGTACCACCCTCATTTAGAAGACCTACCTCAAATGATAGCATTCATACTGTCGTGTTTTGTTGGTGAGTGTGAGACCGGAAGCTCTATGATGCAGGAGCATCTCAATAGCTGCACTTTTGAATTGTCTGCATTCGCAATAATTATGGTGATCACCAGTCTTGGATTTTGCTCATGTTTTCCACCAGGTAGGGTAGTCACTTTGGTAGGCTAATACATAAAAGAAACTGTTATTTCTAAAAAAAATGTTATTACTGAAGAATAGAAGCATAGTTGTAAATGCTTTCAAAACGCAATTTTCAGTATGAACACTAAAGAAGTGTTTGTCACTAGAAAATGTTCAACTTCTTAAAGTGTGGATATGACTTACATTGAACTGAATTTGTTTTTTGAGAGGATATATGTATATTGAAATGTTTTTCACAAATAAGTCATTTGTGTCGAAGAGTGTATGTATTACGGATGTAATAATTAATATTTTCGTTACTGCGCTCATCCAGCATATTTTAATAAATATTACAATTGGTGTCCCAATGTGTACGCAGTATCGTGTGCTGACGAAGCCTCTTGCCAAACTCGAGACGAGGACCGGATGTCTCGACTTGTCAAACTCGAACAAAGACCTGATTATGAATACACTGATACTCTCTTACACATACTTAAATAAGATTATATGAAATTGAGCAGAATTTGTGAACACGTGAGAGTCTGAGACATACTTTTAAAGGTCGGATTATGGAACTCTACGGACTCTAAGTACATTGTATAAAAGTCCTTGGTTTGGTACGAAAGAAATAAAATATAAATTTAAAGGTTTATTAAATATAGATTAAAAAGACGATCTTTTTATGAAAGATTTTTTTCTATTACAAACCTGATGTTTGAAAAGGTATTTAATAGCTAGGACACGTCAGCTGAGAATATAAATATGATGTAATTGATTTAGAGTGGTCCAAAGACTTTTGAAAGTTAATATTATATTTAAAAAAATATTCTTATGGGATATAAAGTTTACTGAATTAGTGTTCATCATTGATTTTGAAAACGTGCCGTTCATATCAACCTAATTATGTACCACAGTTTAGCACGGAAAAAGTTTGACTGAAGTAAAAAATACTTTCATGTTATAAACGTGTCGGGTTAATTAAACTATAAAAAGGTTATTTAAATGAGATTCTAACACACACGTAATTCAGCACACACAGAAATAACATTCACTAACTGTGATAAAACAATACATTTAACATATTTTATTCTCTAATGTTATTTCATTAACAGCGACTAACTTTATTTTCGCAGACAGAGTTATTACGGGCATCCGAGTAAAAATAATACGACCTTAAATAAGTATGAGGTAGAACGGGAATCCAATAGTATTTTGACTCAAGATTAAATCAAGTGTGAATTTGATCCGGGTTTGAGTTATCTCAACATGTCAGGTTGAAAGTTGAATGCATACTTTTTTCGGAATCAAATATATATAAGATAGTAATATATAAAAATCAGGTAGTTCAAGGTTTTGGCGAGAATTTATTGTTAAAGTTTGTATAGTTATTCAGCTTTCTAGTATAAATTATTATTAAGATTGGATATTTCGTTATCTTTACATAGTGAAAAATGATGTCGCATCAACAGATTTCGATTTTTTTATATGTAGTAGTGGTCAAATGAGCTGCCGTATCACCTGATGGTAAGCGATTCCCGCCGCCCATGGACAATACCAGAGCCGTCACAAGTGCGTTGCCGGCTTTTGGGGGATGGGTAGAGAGATGGGGTAAAGGGGTTGGGATATGGGCTTCCGATATCCTCACTCACTCGTTGAAACACAGCCCAGGTGCTGTTTCACACCGGTTTTCTGTGCGGCCGTGGTATCACTCCGATCGAGCCGGTCCATGCAAGCCAAAGCGTGGCTCTTCCACGGTAATAGATAGAGCGATTCAAGAAGAAGGTTTATATGTTTAATACATGCATATTATAGTTGAGGAAATACGAGAATTTCAAAAACTTCCGTACGAAACCGGACCGTGTCACTAGTTATGATTATAAAGGCAACAAATTCTGCTCAATTAATTCATGAAAAAGATGACTCAGTGGTGGAAGTTTGATCAATGGTTCTTAAATATAATAGATTTATAACTTCTTCAATATTGTTGTTTGAAATGTTATTGTTTACACTTAATCATTTACCATAGGCGTCATATTAGATGCTTATGGTAAATAATTTTAAGTATGTAATTAAAACTAAAATTAATAGAGCATTCCAATCGCCCGCAATATGTATTCTGTGAGCTTAAATATAAAATCTAGGGTTTTATTACCTCTTGTTTACATTACACTACCGGACTACATAAAAAACAACTATGTTTAATTAAATAAACATTAATTTGTTAATAACACACACTTATATAAGATATATGTTTATTAGTTATGTACATGTACCTATATCTTCGCAACATAGCGCATTGCTATATGTTATCATACAAGAAACAGGACAGATTGATACGTAAGCTATTACAATGCGATGTCGGTCAGTTGTCGGAGATGAAATAGCTGAAAATCGAGAATTAATGGAATCCCACTGAGTCTTGCTAGCTACGCATTACCCTAAATTGACGTGTCGTTTCCGTGGATTTTAGCAATTTCCGCGATTGCTGACTGGTTTCAAGCTTCGTAAAATTCTGCCAGGATTTACATTATATTGATATTAATGCTACTACTACATTACATTTTTACATCTATGCGATTGTCATTGTCAATAATACGACAGCGTAAGAAAAATGTTTTGATTCTATATCTATACTAATATTATAAAGCTGAAGAGTTCGTTTGTTTGTTTGTTTGAACGCGCTAATCTCAAGAACCACTGGTCCGATTTGAACAATTATCTGAGTGTTGGATAGTCCATTTATCGAGGAAGGTTATAGGCTATATATCATCACGCTAATACTAATAGGAGCGGAGCACCAATGAAGAATGTTTCAAAAACGCGAGAAATTTTTCACGCTACGGGTAATAGAAGACGCAAACGAGGTTGCGTGGGTCAGCTAGTCAAATATATAAAAGATCAAAATAAATAAGAGATAGTTTACTTAAAAAAATAAAGCCACATTTCAAGCATCCAAAGGCCGGGTAAGGCGTTCTAAACTTAAATAAAAAAATATTTCAGACATCTAACACACAACGCCATTTAGTCCCTAGCTAAGCAGAGTTTGTGTTATGGGTACTAGACGACTGATATGAATACATAAATACTTTTTTTTGTAAATACTTACATATTAGACATAGAAAACACCGAAACTCCGAAACAAATATTTGTAGCTTACACAAACATTTAGTCCGACCCAGGATTTGAACCCAAGACCTCAAACACAGCAGTCGCATTTACTACCACTGCGCCACCGAGGCAGTCAAACTACCTACACCGGGCAAGAATGACTCATGAGGGTGATATAATAAATTTAACGTTTTGTGTTGAAACTATAAACATGTGCGTTAGTTAATTTTTATGAAACTTTGAATAGGAAATATTATTTTTGTATACCAATACCGTGTATTCTTGGTTAAATCGCATTGACCAAAAGCAGTTACATAGCAATAAATCATATAACATGACAATTTATAAGGTTCATCTACTTAGGTATAAATCAAGTATGAATATAGTCCAATTTGACTTGTCATTATTCAAATTGCCCGGGCATTGTAAATAGTGCAATAGTTAATCACTTAGCTCATAAATATATTCCCAACAAATGCAAAAAACATTTGCCATAAAAATTCACTGTTCCTAATTAAAAAAACAAAACGCCGCTGTTACTAAACCAAGAATAGCTATTAAGCGTAATTTTAATTACAATGAGTGTTTCATAATTTAAACTTTTTTATTTCAAAAAGGCCTAACATTCTGCATAAACTCCTACAAAAGCTTTAGTAAAGCTTTTAGAGGAGATGGTAACTCCTTAAGTACTGTTTTAATGACGTCCCTTAGTGTTTTATAATTAGGGAGAATATACGCTGGACGTATTGTTAAGGGAAGACGACGAATTTTTGGCGACTTCGCCTCGTTGAGTCGCAGCTAAGTGACGATTGAAGTTATTAAGGCTGTGTTTTATTCGGACTTATAAAATATGTTAATTTTGCTAGCTGTGAGGAATAGCAGCGTGATTATTGTTTGATAATCACGCGGCATTTAATAAATGTTTGATTTTTGTTTATATATATATATATATCTATATATAATGTATATATATATGGTAAAATAGTTTTTAGCACAATTAGAATAGTTATTTGTTATATAAGTTGCTTTTGAGCCTGCGCTCGTGATTATAAATTAGAATACTGAGCGTTAGCGAGAGAATCAAAAGAGCACAAAGTGAAAAATCTTTGCACTATAGTGCAACACGTAACTTTTCATTCCACAATCACCAAAAAAAACGGCGCGGGCAAATAAATGAAAAAAAAAACTACACCAAGAAGGTTCCGAGTATGAGTTTTTAACCAATTAAAAAAGGTTGTATGATAAATTCGGCACCATGGAGGTAGAAGTTAATTGGTTTAACGATGTTTTGAATTCAAAAACTTAGTGCACACGATGATCTAAATTCAATTTATTTTATTCCCTAGCGGATAAAAACGGCTTTTCCACTCAGATAAAGGCAAAAATACTCTTTTTGAGACGGGGGGGGGGGGCAGAAAATATACTTTTGGAGTAAAGGAATTATAAGATAGCAATTATACTCGTATACCTACCTACATATTATTAAGTCTTAATTTTTGCCAAATAACGGTGTGGAACAGCACCTGCGCTGTGTTTCACCAAATGAGTGAGGATACCGGAGACCCACACTCTAATCCCTCCCCCTATCCCTCTCCCCGTCCCCCAAAGGTCGGCAACGCACTAGTGACGCCTTTGGTGTTGCGGTGTCCATGGGCGGCGGTAATCGCTTACCATTAGGCAATAACTCTGCTCTTTTTCCCCCTACAATAAAAAAAAACTTTACGTCGATTAGATGCCAGCCTCCTGTTACATAAGTGGACTAAAATCGTAGATGGGCAAATATACACGTTTAGTATGCTTCTGTCGTTCCGAGAATTTTCAGGGATAAAGGTTTAAGCGAATGTTACAATGGATTATATGAAACTGAAATTCTTTCAAAATTAAAGTTGAAACCAACCAGAAAATAAATAGCATATTGTTTCAGCTTCGAATTAGGATACGTGGTACATTTGCCAAGAGTAACAAATAGTAGGTAATATTGTTGCCCAACTTCGTATGTCTGGTTTGAGAATTCGTTAACTATTTAGCAATCGAGTTAATACTGTTTAGAAACCCATGGGTGCTAGAGACTTACTGGCCGATAATTTTGTTACAGTGTTCTTTAGAGTGCATAACTTGGTCCACTCTTGCTTGGAGTTCAAATTAAATGATTTTGTTTTCCTCAGTGAACGTTGATATATTGACACTATTGAACCCCGCGGTGTTACCGTGGTATAATATCAACCGCAAGTAACGCCACGGGTCAAAACTAGTCTAGTAAAAGTAGTTTAAGTTACTTAATATATCGTCAGCTATCTGCCAGCGAAAATCCCGTCAAAATCGATCCAGCCATTGCAGAGATTAGCTGGAACAAACAGACAGAAAGAGAGAGAAAAATCGAAAAAAAAATTGGTACCGTGTATATGCATTTAGTAAAAAGAGGTAGTATTTTAATATTATAAAAAGAAAATAAAATTATATAAATTTGCATAGAACTAAACACAAATTTAAATCAGAAAACACGAGCTAAACAAAATGGTTTCTTGAATGCTGCAAAAAAAATCTCATTCAAAAAGAAATCCTCGCTTGTTAAAAACGATACATGCAACGACGCAAATGCTAGTCAAAACCTCAAGAGTATAAAATGTAAAAGAAAAAATACCTTGGAGGATCCTTAAGCCAGGGCTCACCACCACGCATACAAATGCTCAGACATGTTGTCTCCACTTGAAGTCTTAAGAGTGCCAGGTAATGTGGTAAAGAACATGTCGCACGGTAAATGTGAATATTTTCGGCATTTTCACATATTCAAATAATGCTCTAATGTGAAGAAATCCAAAGACTAGAAGAAAGGATTATGTAGAAAGAGAAAATTGAACTTATGTTGAATACTGATATAAAGTAATTCCCCTTAATAAGGTATGTGAAAGTTTAACTGCGAAACCCAATACCAATATATATTTTGTCATTGTACTCGTATAATTGCACTTGACGCCTATAAGCTTTACCACTGTTTTATTCAGTATCAAATTATGCAGACAAGTTGCCATAGCTCATTTTAATTAACTTCTCTTGAGGAACGACTATTCAAAAATAATAAGTTAAGGACAAAATTAAGATTAAATCGAATAAATTCATAAACAAAAACTAGTACCTATGATAAAAACAGAAATTACTAAAAAATATTAGTAAAACATACTAATATTTTTCACCACCCAATGCTTAATGACAAAAAGTGTTCTGTACACGACAGATGCTTATTATTTTTAAGGGTTTCCTAATGACAAGTGGAGGCAATCATAGGATGTTCCTGATTGACACTGTCCCTTTGTTTTTGCCCGAATTGTTCTCCAGATCCTGTCGTGATGAATAGGCTGAGGGTCAATAGATGTCAACCTTTATTGAGTACATTGACGAAGGAAAGTATTTACTCATTGGTGTATATTTAGGAGATTAATGGGACGGAAAGGACGCTGTTCAGTCAATATTATTGTGGTTTTATTGGTTGGGAAAATATTTTTTTAATAACGACATTCTAACTGTAATAGACAGATAAGGTGCATTATATCGTATGACTTTTTTTTTATTTTGTAACATACAGTTTTAGTTCAAAATGGTCAGTCTCATTCAATTAGAATGGCATGCAATGAGAGAGGTATATATCCAGCAGTAGCCTGCGATAGGCAGATGATGATATTTTATAAGCTTCCAACTCAATAACCGAAATCTTTTAGAGTTTCCTTTATCCAGTAATGGAATTTGGCATATCAAGACCGCATACAAAATGTATCAACGAGCTAGTCACTATATAATTATTTTACATGTAGGTACTCTAAAATCTTTATTAAAATAACAGTTATTGGTGGATTTGTCATATGGGCATATACAGATAAAAGACAGGATGATTTGAAAATCAAATAAAAATATATTTAAGACTCTGATTACTTGGCCTTGTTCGCGAGAGAATATCTCAAGTAAACACTACATCATTTAAACAACTTAATGAATAAACCGAACGCAAGCATTGTATAAACCAACACGACCACATAAGAATCATCTTAGAGTAGTATCACTTAACAAATCTTACAAATGATACTGCGTAAAGTCTGATTTAGATCTGTACGTCAAAGTTCTGGAAGACGTAATAGTTAAATTTTCTGAAGGAGATTTATTCGTTTAATTCTGATATTAATCATAAAGTGTATATTTAAAACCATATCTACTCAACGAGCCCTATATAAGGTTATATGAATGTTTAGATGAATAACATTTTGATATAAAAACGAAAAATAAATAATGGATGAAATGTTTGTATGATCTGCAACTGTTCGGTTCGGAGTTTGGGTGGTTTCTATGTATAATATGCGTGTATAGTATAACAGAAGCTCTGCTTTGCTTGGGACTGGATGGCGTTGTGTGTAAGATGTCCGAAAAAAATATAGTTTCACGTTTTTATCATGTTATTGCTCACAACGTATTCCAAAACTGTCCAACCAATTTTCACGTTTATTAAATGTGTGTTTTTGATGTGAGCCAAGCATTATTGAAAGCCACGCAGTTGAAATCGGGTGGGTTAGCGAGTTCATTATAAATTGAAGTTGGTTTTGCACTTTGACTTCTGTTACCATTATACTCTCATCGTAAGAAGGGCCTCACACTGATTATTATTCACGTCCTGGTTAATGTTGCCCGACCCATGTAATTAATTTCACAAGGCTCCACAGATAAACACAAATATGGATTATAATCAGAGGAGGTTGGTCTTGTTTATTTACAAAATTTCTAACACATTGTTATATGTGTTTAAATTACTTTTACAAGTAGATGGACAAGTAATAAATAATGTACATATATTTATTTAATAAACCCAAAAAGATTTAATCCGTTTAGAATTGGTCCTTTAAGCGGGGCGTGAAAAAGCATCTCACTAGGCCGCCATAGTGCTGGATTGAGGATGGTGACCACCACTCTTGGATTCTGCTGGTGTTTTCCATCAGGCAGGTCAGAGTAATTTTGGTAGGTCATGTATAAAAAAATAAAAGAATTTGCGACAGGCGTAATATCTTCGGCCCTTTACTATTTTGATGTTTATTTGTGTATATAATTTTTGTTCATACTATTATACGAGTCAATTAGTAAGCAGTTTATAAAATATCAAGCTATTAATCCATTTAAACAAGACTGCAGGGTTGATCTGTGCCAAGTGTTGTGGGTTCAAATCCTACATGGGACAACATTTTGTCTGATGTAGGATTTAAACATATGACATTTGAAAATGTGTTCGTTTCATGTACGTTTGTAAAATCCCTCGTGACACAGGATGTCTTAATTTGGGAGAAGTCTTTAAAAAATAAATTAATTAAAAGTGTGCTATGTTTAACGTAATATATTATTTGGAATGACACGCCCTTTTCTCTATTTTATTTAGCAATGTGTAATAACAGTAAGGTAATAATGGTAATGGTAAATGGTAAAAATGGGTAACGTGGGAATCACACTAGATTAAGGGTTGCATTTTTGTAGTTATATGTTCATCTTGTGGTTAGACTTTCTCGTAACTAGAAAATAAGTTTGCGAATTACATTTCACAAAAAAGTATTCTAAGAATGTTAAAATAAAGTCCACCGGATATTCTCAAACCATAACACAACTGAAACTATATTTGGCTAAACTAGTAAGAACATATTCTGATTGTATACAATGTTAAAAGTACCAAAAGCCATGCTAAATACCTTCACAATCGTGAGTTTATCATCTCGTTTAATATTACATAAGAAGCGCACAGTAGACTGTTATAATGAAGTGAAATATTCATCAGTCACCGTCTGGAGACCTGACTAACGCTCCAAAATGTACCGCTAACTGGATTATTACTATTTTTACGAGTTACGCGGTGACTACCGAGAAAGAATAATAGTCATTCGAAGGTTGAATGGTGGAGAATGCCCTGGGCATTGAGTTTGCGATGTACAAGTTTACTGCACAAAGTTTTTTAAATAAATATATGAAATAAAGGCAATATACGTACATAGTTTAGTTATTGACTTATAAACTTGAGTATATTATTGAAATAAAAACGACCAAAAAGCTGTTTTGTTTCAAACAAAAATATTAATTACATTAATGTATCACGTTACTATCGTCGTTGTCTGAAAATAAACAGAATAGGTCTGTGCTGCTTGCGTCGTTGAATTTTTGAGAGCCCCATGTGAGACAGGCTCGTATTTCGGATGAAAATCTGCAGCGGTGTCGTGTGAAAAAAGAAAACTTATTTGCATACAGTTCGGCATGAGTCTGAAGCGACTTTGTATGACGAATTATGATTGCTGGTGATCGTGTGAACTTTATTATTTTGCCTATGTGTGGCTTTTTCGTGTAAGTATTCATCATATCTGAATTACGAGGTCTATTTTGTTCTTATAATCAGGATTATTTTTGTCAATATTGTCAGTTTAGAAAAATATTAGTTTTATAGTTCTAGTCATCTTATAACGCTGTTTAAAAAGTGCAAATACTTTTAGTCATTATGATAATCACCCATTTTTTAAAGGTTTTCTACAATAGTTATTCATAGCAGTTCATATTTGCCAATTAAAGTAAACAATATTAAAGCAGGCTGAAATAGTACAATACAATTCGAAACATTTATAATACCCACGGGTTTTTTTGCGACACGAAAAAATAAACTTTTATACAATTGTTAGAGCAACAGAAATATATATACACGAGCAGTTTAATGTAATCGTAATATTCATTTGTTTGTATAAAAAATTAGCTTTCTTCTTGTCTGCTTTATATGCACTTGAAGTATTCTAAATTCAAGGAAACTCCCGTTATTGAAGAATTTTCTTCATTAATATTTTGATGTAGAACACTCGTAGTATCGATCGTTCATATTTTTATGAAAGAGCACACCCCAAAGCTTCACACATAGGAAAGCTTTTCTTCATTCGTAGACATGTACATATGTTAAGATCTAACTTTTCCTTGAGTTTCAAACATTATAAGGTCGAACACACTAGAAATGAACGAAAATGAGGCACATCTAACAAAGTTATGTCTTTGTAACTTCGGTCTTACATCAAGTTGTAACAGAGTTTTAATCTCTTATATTATTGCGTCAACAGAAGCCGCAGTTGAATAATAATTGAATCGCGTATAAGCACTTTAATTTTTCGATTATACGCCCGTTTATGTAACCCAGAGCGTAAAATATTACTGCGAGATAATGAAATGTTTGTTTTAAGCATATACAATGAGGTACTTTGTTGAAGTATCATACGTATTAAAAATTAAAGCCATTCGTATTTTAGAGAGCAATTTGAGGCACGTACTATCTACGTATGAATATGTGAAGAAGACACGTTGAAGTGACATCGTATTTAATTAACAAATGTAATTCATTTATATGTATATTTCTGCTTAAGTGAAACGAGTAATAAAAACATGAAAGTATTTTAAGAGATTTATTTACCAAAAACCATAAATCCTTGCGGTTATTAAAACATTCATTAATGCATCTACTCGTACCATATTCCAAAATGAAGAAATGGTACTTATTATCTTATGAATTAAATACATTTTCACAAATCGACTTTTGTCTAATAGCTGTTAATACATCCATAATTTCACTGCTAGTATTTCTAATACAGACTTTTTGCACCAAACCATATCGAACAAAGAAAACAGCTGTCTTATCTAAGCTTAACAGAGGTAAGGGCCCTACAGGATTACTTATTAAGTAGATTACGGGGAACGGCGGGAAGTCGGCCCCGACTCCGGAACCTATTCAGCTCGTAGACGGGCGATGAATTTTTGAGAGGCCTTCAGACCGTATGTGAGACTGGCGACTGAAAGCTTTTTTTCAGAAAAGGAATCGGCGTCGTAGATAATGAGGGAGACAGACGTTTAGTAGTTTACTGCTTAATGGAATGTTTTTGCCTTGACTATTCTGTTGGGCTTTCGTTTTTGTCTGGCGTATTCGTGTGTTGATGTGAAAATGTAATTTGGGTGGGGTTGTTTATCCTGCTTGAATAGGAATAAAATTAAACAGCAAACCACGGCACATGACCATTCAAATAATAGTGAATCAGTGATGGTTCAGTCCGTCGTCGATTCGTGTGATAATTTATAACTTTTTAAGTTTATTTAATGACAATACAAGTTTATTTGAGTTAAAAAAACTAAAACGTATTTTGAATTATTGAGTATGTTAAACAAAAGTGTACATTTTACTTACTGCTTTAATTTTAACGTTTACATGCTGTTTTATTGCAAATAAAACGCCTTCAATATAATTTACTTTTTCTGTTTTGTCTTATGTAATCTTAACGGGAATTAATGTTATCATGTAATATGTTTTATATATCCCTGAAATTCTAATCACGAACGAAATATTTTATATGTATGAAAATAGCAGTATAAAGATCCGTTATACCCAGATATTAATATTTTAATGTATTTATTTTAGTTCACACAACAAAGTAGTTATTTACATTGTATAAATTTGACAAATTCCTAGATCCAGATTTACTTTAAATAAATGAGTGCATTTGAGAATAGATTAAATCTACAGTGACCTAGGCTTAGGTTTCTCTTAGTAGATTTATGGAGTTCCTAAAGTGTTATAATTCTAACATTTAGGAAGGAATTCAATAATTGAGTACTAGAATTACTTCATCAACAGATCTTATCTGCAAATTTGTATGTTAAAACAGTTTATATATAAAGATAGCATAGTAGAAACCCTAAAAGTTAAAATACTGAATAATTATATACAAAAGTAGCTAAACATCAGGGTTACATAAAGGAGCCTCAGATACGTAAATACTTCTAAAAATCTCAGACACAAACTAAACTCGTTTATTAAAATATATTTCATTTACTAAAACATTTATTTGTCCTAAAATGAAGGTAACAAAATTTGTTTCGTCGTTTGTTTTGTCGTTTAGCCATATTCCTTTAATTTAAAATTTTCTCAAATTGTACCTTTACGATAATGCGGTTTTTCGTGCTGACACACTAAGTTTCTCATACGCCGTTGGGGGAATATTCTCCTATTTCTATATATTTTTTTTGTAAAATGGGTTCAACGTGATTAGGGTCGGTTTTCGTTGTCTTACGTATCGTTCGTACTTGTGGTAAACATAAGAAATTTAAGTATAGTTCTGTCAGCACTGTTATTTCTCATTATACCCTACTTCACGTAATTGGTGAAATCGCTCTAAGTTTAAGGTCCAAGTGTACGTGATTGTAGAAGTTTGAGCTGGTTAGGTGTTCATGTGTTTAATTTAGGTTGTTATTTAATATCAAAGGTTACCTTAGTTTAATTAATTCTTAGATTCTCCCTATAACTTATAGATTTGCATAACATGACTACAAAGGTGTATGTATCCTACTACTATTATAAAGGCGAAAGTTTGTAAGTATGGATGTATGTATGTATGGATGTTTGTTACTCTTTCACGTAAAAACTACTGAATGGATTTGAATGAAACTTTACCACAATATAGCTTATACATCAGAATAACACATAGGCTACTATTTATAAAGATATAGCTTCGCCTCGCGGCGTTGCCCGCAGTTATCATCGTACCGCGGGTAGCACCGCGGGGTTCAGCTAGTTGTTTATATTTTACACTTTATAATGTAAAAAACTGTTGCTTTAAACAATAACTAGGCCTGTATTTTAGGGGAAACTATGAACAACTTACACAGTCATTTATTTTGCTGTCATGAGTATGAATTCTTCTTTGTCCAAGCTTTCCCATTTTTAAATATAATAATTCTTACTCATAGGCATCTTCTTATGGTAGTCGCTTATTGCTACTGGCTACGTCTACTTTATTTACTACCACCCACCAAAGTTGGGTCTACCACGACTTTTTTGTTCGTTACTTTATTTGCGATACTTTCTAACATGTATTGTGATCGTCTTTATATAATCACATGAACTCAGACGTATTTCGGTGTCCTTCTTCAATATTACTCTCGATAAACCTCATGTACAAGCTACCTAGGATGTTTGTATCAGATACTTAATGTTGCATTGTGATGTCATTGGATTTCCGTGTAATACTCCTACGATATACTCCTGCTTGGACTTTTTCTAATTAAGAAACTTAATCTCAATTTTTTTTAATTCGTTTTATTCTACGAAGTAGGTATCTCAAATAAATAAAATCAAAAAAATATACCAATAACGGTGCAGACAATTTGTGTATAACTTAAAATTAATGGTGCTATTTGTTTATTGAATTGAAATTTGAATTGAAACGAATATGAGAGGGTACTCTCATATTCGTTTTTACATTTGGGAGCCAAACTACAAAAAAATATTATGATTAACTTTTCTGTTTTTTTTTTCTTTTTTTTTGTTGAAACTTTTGATATATCATTTTGTCACTTTTGCTTCGATGCAATCGATCATTCCTTAACTTCTATTGCAATATTTCAGTTCTCTATCAGAATATAGTGTGCGTGAAAGATCAACATTTATGTCAAATATATCAACAATTCAAACTTCCACTTCAACTTTGTTAGTTATAATCATGACTGCTAGTAACCGTTTCCAGATGCTTAAAACTCAAGAAAGCGAATGAATCTAGTGAGAAAACTCCGATTTCAATGTGTAATTAACTTATGTCAGTTAGAAAATCTACACACATATAAATATACATACGTTTATTATCGCTAAACTAAAGATTAATAATGTGATTGAACGCAGTCAGCATCTTTACACCACCCCTTTCTTCTACAGCACGGACTAAAAGCCTCAATCCGTACGAAGTGATAGGCGATAGCGTTAAAATTGAAATTTATTAATTCAACTTTTTTCTTATTTTTGCTTTCAAGTTGGGAAGCCATTTTTTATTGAATTTATGGCAAAAGAGCAGACGTATCGCTTGATGGTAAGCGATTACCGCCGCCCATGGACATCGTAACACCAGAGGCGTCATAAGTGCGTTGCCGACCTTTTAAGAACACTCTTTTCTTGAAGGTTTGAGGGTCGTATTGGTCCGGGAATACCGCAGGCGACAGTTCATTCCACAGTTTTGTTGTGCGAGGCAGAAAGTTTCGCGATAAGCGCACAGTTGTGGACTGCCAGCCATCCAAGTGATGGGGGTGGAACTGCTGTCGCGTAGGACGAAAAGAGGCAGCAGGAATCAGTCCGAACAATTCCTCGGAGCATGTTCAACTGGAGTCATAAACCGTTTCGAAAGTGTTTGAATAGCTTTTCAAGTACTTTTATTCGATTTATTAGTCAACAGACCTTTGGAAACTTTAAAACAAATATTATATTATTATAGCATGCAGTTAAAATTAAAATAAAATAACTAAAACATTAAAATTAATCATAAGAAATATTTTAATTTTTTTTCTTTCTTCTAATTTCCGTCCTTATTTTCTACTTCCTCCATTTTGACACCAATTTCGGGCATACTGTTGTAATTGTATAGGTAAATGTTATAAAACAGCTTTTGCTCAAGGCTAACCTCATGAAAAATGTATGTAATTAGCTTGGATTCTTCGTAGTATCTCTGACAGGCTATGACATTTGAACGTGAAAAATTTGTGATTACAGTAGTATAAGCAATAGCTCCTATGAACGTATGTATATAGCTTACGTATATTGATTGACAGATACGGCAAAGAAAATGTGTTCTATTAAACGAACTAATATATGTTGGTATTAATGTATTCATCATTTGTTTATGTAAACTAGTATAACCGACGTCAGGCTAAACTCTGGGCCTGATTATGGTGAAGCAACGAAATGTCATTATTTTAGGCACAAAGATTTTTAGTTTAATATTATTCTGCGTAGTTTATCTCTTAGTTGGCTCTTACTACACCCACGGAATAAATAAAGGTGGCTATAAACTGTAGGTGGCCCGTGGTACGTCGGGGTTCCAGGGATTTTACGTGCGTGTTTAGTCGGTTCGAGTCCGACATTGCCACCACTAGGAGGTAACCGAGGGGATTTTCGTACACAAAATACTGGTGGTGACATTCAACTACTAAAGTTAGTTACTTTTAGTTTCAATATTTCTAATTACGTAATTCACAAACATCACCTCATTTTTTGTCAATAATATTAGATAATTACTTATATTTAGTGAAAGTATTACTATAATGAGTTAAATCATTTTTAGTAATTGAATTAGATACAAATAAAACGCTCTAGCTGATCACTTGAACCAAAAACTGAAGATACGTTCGAAAGGAGCTGTACGTAAATTTCATTTACTGGTAGTAAGTGCCCGGAGCCCCAACGCAAACTCCACTTAATTACGCACATAAATTGAAGTGCCTCTCCCTTACACGATAGATGTAGCCACATTTTAACTCATAAATATAGCTTCTTTAAAATTTGTTATGTATTTGACTTGCATGATTGAGTATGATGCTATGAACTAAAGAGGCAAGTTATATCTAGATGTGATGGAGTGCGAGACCTCGGTGTATATCTCGAAGCTACTGTTTTTTCGTCTCAATATTCCATACAGTGCATTAGACTGTGCTGACTAAAGAAAATTTAATATCCAGCCACTTATAAATAGACTTCAATTAGCAGATTGTTGTTTTCTTTATGAATTTTTTAATTAAATTGGTTGCTACACCTGTTACAAAAAATTAAGTTTAAGGTCCCCCGTAAGTCAGTTAGATTTTATCCACGCATTTGTGTCCCCTTTTCCTCTTCCAACTACAAAAATAAATCGTTAATCGTTAGAGTGAGTGGCGACTTCAATAAGTTGCGCAAGGAGTACTCAAATGATCCCTTTAATACCATATTAACCTTACCAAGAGATTCAACAGCAGTCGCTTCTATGTTAAGTAATTCCGATTACATCATGTTTTTGATGTATTCATATTACACAATTCTCTTATAATATTCCATGTTTCCTTTATATTTCCCTTCCTACGATGCAGCCGATGCACTGGCAAGGGGTGGATCGGAAACAAGGGCAGTGGGCCCTGAACCGATACTGCCCCAGCCATCTGCCTGGCTGCGACGGACACTGCAACAAAACACCAAGGTAGGACACCAAATATATTGGTCAAATCTTTGTACTTGCAGGCAGACCAAGGAGGCCCTTTCGACGATCAACCCCAGATTGTCACGGACGCTGATGCAACTTAAGAGGCCGCTGCTTCGACTTTTAATTAAAGCCATAACTGGTCATGCGCTACTAAACAAACATCTTTTCACTCTAGGTGTAACAGACAGTCCTCTGTGCAGGGCATACATGGAGGAAGAGGAAACGGCCGCCCATGTCATTTTGACATGTCCTGAGGTGGCAGAATACCGGGCGAGACACCTCGGATCACCGAGGTCACTTCCTGAAGTCGTCGGCAACGTGAGGGGTCTGCTAGGCTTCTTGGAAGAACTGGAGTGGCACGAATAATGCCATCCCACCACGCAAAATAGGCGCACTGAAGTCGTCGAGTTGCGGAGACCCAGCCCACGAGTTTCAAGTTCAAGTTACATCATGTAATATACTCGTACCTACAGGTTTGTAGGGAACCCTCGGAGCGCGAGTCCGACTCGCACTTGGCCGATTTTTTTGCTAGTGATAGATACATATTGAATTTTTTTTACTCATTTTAAATCAATAAAGTAAATATTTCAATATAAATTCGATTTCCTTTGAGTGATTTCACGTTAAATTTGACTTTGAACATTTTAATGTGTACTTAGGTATTCTGTTCATTATTTTTTATAACAAAATTTTAATTATAACATAATTATTTGCAAATACCAAGTCAAATTAATGATATTCAGCATAAAATATTCAAATAGAATGAATAAATAAAAATCGAATAGGTCATGACTTATATTGTCAGATTGAAGTTCGGAGTCGACGGTTATTAAAAATGGTTTGGTTTACGCATACCAATAAAAGTAAACGTGAAATAAAGGTATGTAACTTTAGTGTATATATATATTACTTGTTGATAAAACGGGAATTATTTACTTAATATACCTCACATGTTTCAATATGCTCAATAATAATAATAATAAATCTCTTTATTGCACACCAGATAAGTAACAAAATTAACTTAACAACGAAAGCTTAATCTAGGGAAGTACGATTGGCGGCCTTATCGCCCGGAGGCAATAAGTCATTAGAATTAGAATGTTAACTTTATTTACCACTAGTTGATCTCTGCAACCCTGTCTGCGACTTCTAATGTCCGTTGCGCGTTACCATAAAAACGGTTACGGTGAGCCAAGCTCGACTCGTTTCTCAAATAAAGTCAGCTCTATGATATTTTAGTATACATTTTAAATTGATAGGACTCAATAATTTGAATACGGAACTTAATCTTCTGTTTTTGTAAGCACCAATGCTAAAACTATTCTACGGAGAGGGCTATGACCAGTAATGGGCTATATCATTTATGTATATGTGTATTTATAAGTTTACGTACTGTGAGTTCTCAGAATTTACTGAAAAGATTTAACTAACAACATCGCACCTACCTAACTGCTAAGCTGGTTGAGAATGATTTGGGTATTAAGCCTGCTGATGTACATGTGTGCATGAAGTTTTAAAATTAATAAAGGTGGTTGGTGGTGGTTAAATCAAATTTTGAAACCCAAAATCTTCTTACTTTTAAGAAATGGGTATCATCACTCTAAAAACAGTAAACATCTCTTCATCACAAATCTCTTTAAGTAACTTGCAAAAGAACACAACTTATTGTATCTGGAGTCAAGGCTCTTCCATATATATGATGACGAATAGAATATACTAAATGCGTAAGAACGATTTCAGATAAGATTAACTTAGTGAAATCTGTATTCCAGGAGTGGTTATGTTTCAAATCTTTGCCAGATATGGTCATTCAAACTGTAAACGTGATGTATGACTGCCGTAAGTATAGTTTTAAAATTAACGAGATTCAACAGACACCTTACAAATGTGAAACGTTAGGGCGCTCATAATTTTTGGTAACAGTCAGAATATGCGACCTTACGTGTCATATGATGGAGTGTAGGTAGGATCTAGTACGGAACTAGATGGTCCAACGATCTTGTAAAGGTCGCGGAAAGCCGTTAGATGAAGGTGGGAAGCACAGGCCGGTTGCTGTTTAAAGCCTTGGGGGACGCCTATGTCCAGCAGAAGACATCTTTTGGCTGAGATAATTGACCTCGACCTGCTGAAGCTACTACTTTATCTATATCTATAATTATTTTATGTTACTTAAATAATTATAAGTGAGAGGAATTATACAATTGAAAGTTTTTTTTTGAGGATTCCATAGCTAAAAATTTAAAACTAGAACCTTTATAGTTGCACCATATCCATCCGTTATTTCACACTATTTTTCACGTACTATTATTATTACAATATTATAGTGTTACAAACCTGTAATTTTCCATGAACATACATACTAAATATGCTGACAACGTGCTAAATTAAATCTTAAAAAACACTTTTGCGATGGGATATTTTCTCGTACACATATAATATATCTATTATACTGTCATTACAGACGATCCTGATGTGAATGGCTATGAATATCACATTTTAACGAACTCTGGTGTAAATATTTTTAATGTGGATTTAACAGCACACGATCAGGAATTCTTCCTAAATGTCAAGGAATCGTTATTGTTGTGTGAGAAAATCGAGAAACAGTATTCTCGTCACTACTACAGACCTATCGGTTTATCAGTCACGATTTCTGTAAAGGAACCATATGAATTGGATGACAGGGTTAGTGATTTTAAATAATAAAATATATAAAACGACGCACTCTGTCGCATTCTACGGATGCAAAAGGGGTTGTGAAAGTGTGAGCCCTTTTTAGGGCGTGTGTCTGTTTTTCCAACATGCGTACACAATTTATGACAAGCTTTTAACAAAATGACAGTATCGTGGAAGAAACTTATACGTGCAAAGTAACTACGTATAAATTCTTGTGTATTGTGGATTTAGTGTACGCATCTGGTGTATTTTTATTTAAAGAAGTACTGAGAGATTAAAATATATCGTCTGAGCGGTTTTATTCTGATTTCCACGGTTGTTGTAGAAAAATATGCAAATTTTAGGAGTATTATTTCTAATTCAGCCAGGTTGCCCAAATATTGAAACATTTTTTTTATAATAGAACCGTGATTGAGATGTTAAAATTAATACAATCACGACTTTTGTTAATTGGCACTATACATAATGATTAAGCCCTCATTAAATAAATAAAGAATAAAAGACTCATTATGATCACTTGCTAATAATAATTTTAAACTATTGAGATTACATACTATTTAAAATACAATTAAAATCAAAGACATTTGTCAGAAAAACGATGTAAGACAGAGAGAAAAAACAAGTTGACCTTGATATCGTTTCGTCAAAGTTACTTTCAGGAGTGAACATATTTAATTAAAGCTTTGTTTCAGGTTGATATTGTAATTTTAAAAGATATTACAGAGATGAAAGAACTGATTGAATTTCGGAAACAAAATGAGAAATTAAAATCTATGCCAATTTTAATATGGCCATCAAATAATGGAATTTACGATCTTAATGAATTAATCAAGGTTAATAAGATATTAAATTCTCCTACATTAAAAAACAGAAGAATTGATTTTATAATGGTACATTATTTCTTTCAGAGGTCTGCTGGAATTGTTTTAGAGAAGAATTTCTTTGACAGTAATTTGGGAGATTTTTTGCGCATAGTAAAAGTCGCTAAAGAGGTACTACTACTACTAAGATTAAAAATCATCTCTTAACTTAATTCCCATTTATAGGATCGAGAATGATATTAGTAGAAACATTTTGAACGGACTTGTTCTAGACTGGAACGAGTAACTTCTGCGCTTTTTTATTAATATGCGCCAAGAAAAATAAGTAAATTGTACATCAAGAACACATCTAATCCAAATATAACATTCACATTCAATGAAACATCAGTCTCAGATCATTTTATTAGAGTATCGAAAAAAAAGCTTAGTGTTCGCAATGTGATGTGAGTACGTGTGTACTCACATCATATTATATATTCTATATTCGATATTTTTGTACAATCTAAGAGTCTGTCTGAAATATTGCAGAACGCTTTATTGATAATCTATCTTACTTGAATAAGATATAAAATAATTAATGTCTAACTACGCCTATTTTACCTAGATTAGGCGTCTCACTTTTAAAGGGAAAAACTATAGAAAATCATTTAGATTATAGATTGCATAATCAATGACTTTAAAGTGTCATTACCTTAAAGGACTTCGATGAACCACTAATACTCGTAAGTGTACAATGGCAGTGTATTAAGTGGTTATAAAATTTCGAATAATACAATTTTATCTAAGGCTGCACTAACAGGTTCCTACCAAATTTGGCTAGGTAGGGCGGGAAACTCGGGCAGTGAAGGTGAGCGTTGATGCGCATCTCAAAGGGGGCCTCCTTAAACCTACACCTAGGTCGCAAGTCCTGGGAATTGCTCTGGGTTTCTTCCCCTACCACACCATGGACCCGGCACCCGCATGGTGAATCCATGGAATGCTAAGAAGTTGGTCTCTCTCTCTAAACCTATTGCCACTATATTTTGATTATTATTTCTATAGGCATAAAGCTGGTTTAGGATACAAAATTGATTTAGAGAACTAAATAACACATTTTTTGTGAATAGTTTTTCTTAACCTGAAATGAAAGGCAGGCTGTACGATGAAATCGATAAACGCTATTAATCTGTTAAAAATAATTTCCAAAACAAAATCTCTAAGTGTTTTATGTATCGTAATCAGTAGGACCTAGTAACACATAAAATTTTGTGCCACAATTCATACCTGCGCGTCAGGGACTAATAGAGCCACTTCACGAGACCACGTATTTAATATCCGGATAGTTCTTCCACAGTCACGAACTTCTCAAAAAGGTTTTTTACTAAGAAAGTATATGAGTAGACTTTTAAGGTTTAGTTTAAATTTATCATTATAGTTGTCAATACGTTAAGTCATAAAATATATATATATATATATAATACGAGTAGTATACGGCTTTCTTGTATTGTAATGTTGTCTGTAATGTAAAGAGGAATGTCATGCCAATTCTGCAACGACTTAAAGGAGCACTTATGTGAGCTTACCAAGAATATAATAAATAATAAAAGCAAGATGTCTGTTTGACGATATATGAGAAATATATAGTTGTAATTTAAATGAAAATATAACTAGTGTTCTTTAAAATAATTGTAATGTAATATGCAACAGTAATGAAGGCATGCACATAATATATTATATAGAAATATATAATTCGACCATAATTAATTTGATTTCTAAACTAGTTTTTACCTAATATGATTAAAATTATTAATGTAATTATTATTTTGTAACCTGTGATTTTCCAGGCTTTCAAACCAGTGTTTCACATTTCTTCTAATATGGTAGAAGACTATCACAGTGACACTTCTCAGTCACAGGCCCGTAGAATTCTTACCCATATGAGTAATATAATAAAATATGGGCTAGACGGTATCATTATTGTTGAATGTGGAAAATCAGCAGAAACTTTCATACGAGCTATTGTGAGGGCCACAGAGATAGCACGGCATGATACTAAACGTCGTAAGGAGTATTTTGATTGGAGCTTTAAGGTAGATATCGTAGATAGACATAGAGTATATTTCTCCATGAATGGGCTGGCTCGACCGGAGTGCTACCACGGCCTTACAGAAAATCGGTGTGAAATAGCCTTTCCGCTGTGTTTCACCGAGTGAATGAGAAAACTGAAAGCCCATACCTCATCTGCTTCCCCCATCACCCAAAGGCCAACAACGCACTTGTGACGTCTCTGGTGTTACGGGTGTCCATGGGCGATCATGCCTGGTGGGCCACATTTATATCTATTTCTTTGGGAATGTGTACGCATATGAGTATGTACTCACACATCTCTACATACAAGTATCTATTAATCCATGGATATTAGAAAATTATAACCTAACCAATTTTACCCTACAGGTGAAGATTCCAGTCATCCCGCCAATGTCCTCTGCTTTTGGCGCGGCAGCAGCAGCATTATATTGTAAAGCCAAAGCCATAATAGTGTTGACGATGTCAGGTGCTTCGGCTAGATTACTGGCGAAGGCAGCACCGCCTTGCCACATAATAGCAGTAACTGCTCATGAATCTACAGCACGATTGTTGCATTTGTATAAGAAGGTGTTACCGGTCTATTACAAAAGTGAGTACAATCGAGTATATATTAGTTTAATTTAATAATTATATTAGGCCACACACGAGTGGCAATGTCGTCTATTCACATAATATACGAGACAACTAATATGGTGTTAAGCAGATTCGATGATCTTAAATAAAGTCAGGGTGTAATGAAACTTTTTCTTTTTGAATGGCATAGAGGGCAAAAGTCAGATCACCTAGCGGTAGCAGATTCCCCTGATTCTGGGAGTTAAGAGACCCAAAGGGTGCCGCCCTTTCAGAATCAGTGGAACGTAGGATAGTTCCCATAGCTTCACTCATTCGGTGAAAATTACGGATAGAATTGCCTAGTACCGGCTTTCAGCAGGACTATAGTCACTTAGTCAAGGCTGGTCGATACGTGGCAAAGCATGGCTCTCCCACAGTTAAAAACTTGGCTTAAATCCTCATTTTAAAATTCTTCTAAATATTTTCAAGAGCATCATACATAGTTGATATAAATATAATATAGTCGATTCCTCTGTCTGTTCGATTAAATCTTTTAAACTACTCAACGGAATTTATATCAGTATAAATAGAGTGATTGAAGAATAAGGTTTGTGTGATACGAGTACATACATACATACAATACATACATACATGTTATGTAGAAGAAACCCGAGAATTTCAAAACTTCTGTTAGACGCAGAGCCGTGTCGCTAATTTATAATAAAACCAAAATATACTATACACTATCTAGATTCTGGGAACTGAAATAGAAACTTATTAACATAATGTGATGCTATTACAGAAAGTCGCGAGACAAGCTGGCAGGAAGAATGCATGGCCCGCGTGGTATTTGGCACACAATTCGGGTTCGAAATAGGACTTTTAGACTTTGCAGCCAAATTAGTGGTGCTGGCACCACTAGATGAAGGCTGTGGATATTGTAACGGTTTCCACATAACTGATGTATCACAGGTGAAAAAACCCATGTGATTTTCAGAGTAAAATGTTGATAACCGAAGTTTCGCTTTCTTCGCAATTTCTACTTTTTATGTAGAAGTAGGTAATTGAAACCAACTTTTGTCAGAAGCCAGATGAATCCTCGACTTTTTTTGTTTCTTCAGAATATTATTCGTATGTTAAACTTTTTTGATAAATAAATTTGCCTATCTATCTGTATTTTAAGAATCCCACAATAAAATATTAAGCAAGTGCTTTTAGTTATTTTCGTTAATGTCTCATAAGAATCACTACCTGCCTATTTATTTATTTAAGAGATTTAATAATATTCATAGATTTGATCAACATTCGCCTACTACTGTGTGAGTAAATTTATTTTTGATTTTGTTCAATAAATTCACAATAAGTGGCTCTTTTGTTCTTAATACGAATATGATATAGATTATAGCTGATAGATAGAATAGAAATAGAGATAGAATAGTATGTAGATATAATATAGTCCGGTCAATTTAGACCAAAAAATGATAGTGAAGCTACATAAATTCCCAACAAGCTGAAAATTAGTAAAATTGTTCAAAACATAATTATAAACAATACCTTAAAGTTCCCCATCATTCCCGTGTGAGGAAAAAAAAATATTCGAGGTCAAAGGTCAAAAAAAAGGAGAATTTCACGATTTTCAGCAAAACGGTAAGTTTTATCATAAAAGTACCTTAGACAAAATTGTAGATCATAAAATTATCTATAAGAAATGGATCAATAATTTTTTCCTACGAGTCACCGTTTCTGATATATAACGATTCAAAAAGTTATAAAAGTTGTTATTGTTATAACATGCACACGTTTCCACCTATGAGGTAGTGTACTTAGTGCGTTTTTTTTAACGTGGTTTCCCCAGTAGGCCTATTCCTCCTACTTCACGGGTCAGTTGTGATCAGGACATGAGGAGGACGATGGAAAACTGCTGCTGCCTCGTAAATTATTTGTATCATTATAAGAAGCACATAAACCAAAAGCCGAAAAGATTTGTATAAGTCGTTTAGATTCGAACCTTCGATAAAAAAAACTGCGAGGCCCAATTGTAATTTAGACTTAAAAGACCATGGACCTTGAATATTTTTTTTTCCTTACACGGGAATGGTGGGGAACTTTCAGGTATTGTTTATAATTATGTTTTGAACAATTTTACTCATTTTCAGCTTGTTAGGAATTTATGTACCTTCAAATGTCTAAATTGACCGGACTAATATAGACACAATGGAATATTAACCAACCTAAGATAATGGCAGTAGAGTAGGATATTTTTAATATATATTACTAAATTATGACAAAGTTCAACCTTCGAATTACGTTTGCCCGCAAACGGGTTGTTGTTTTAGGGTTGCGGTTGTCCGATGCCAGTCGCTTTGTGGATAAACTAAGATTCAGATAAAACCGGTTGAAATAATGCTAGAAGGCTAGGAAGATGATGACTAAGATAAAAATAATACCCGTTCCAGAAGTTGAATTCTACCCGTCAAATGAACCACCCAAAACAAGAAACAATTACAAACATTAGAATATTTCATTAGCAGCTCCTGGTAACTCGATTACAATGTTTGTTATATTAATAATGCATCTATTTGTGTTTGGAATAGTGTTAAATTCGTACACAAACATTTCCATTTGACAGTGTTCGGGAAACTCTGTTGATTGTTGGCCGTGTTGGTTCTAGTAAAACAAAGGTTGGCCACTAATTGGTAGTCCTTGGCTGTGGGCCAAGTAAATGATTGGTAAATTTGTGGTACACCACTAAATTAGATATTTTATATATCTCTTAAAGTGACTGACTAATCACTGTATTAAGAAACTGATCAGTGTAATCCTACTTTACAAGCTTTGATTTAGTTTCACTTGTCTCGATGTTTGTCTGTATCAAATCTTGCAAGTTAAATTTGATCCACTTCCCGATTACCGATTGAGCTGATTTTTTTAAATTTATAATTGATATTATAGTTAATCAAAAATGGCCGTTATAACAAAATGGCGGCGTACAAGTTTCTGAACAACCCACCCAATATGAGATCAAATGCAAGGGTTTAAAGTTATTTTTAATTAACTAGTAACAAAAGTTTGTTTTAAATATAACTTTTTAAATTAATCACTTATCTTGTAGTAAGACCCGCTATTCTGTAGCTGTAAGATCGAGGTGGAGGTATTCACCTATTTTATACCTAAAGAATCAATTTGAGATAACAAAAACTTTAAGTAGAGAGTACTACCAAGCTCGAGCTAAAAAAAGAAGTAAAGAAAGCATAAGGTATGTGCAGGAGGAAATACATCAAATTTACTGGCAACAGAAATTATTTCTATACAATCTCAATGTGTTTTTGTACAATCTATTACACTAGACACATATAATATATATATAGCTACTGGAATCGAATCAAGGTAAGGTAAATCTGTTTGATATTTATAAGAATTGTTTTCACAATCTCATTGTTACTAGTAACAACAAGAGATAACGCTAAAGAAATAACAAAATAATCTGGTTGTGTATCTAAATTACTCGTATCACAACTCAGCCTATGCTATGAAGGTGAAGGCTTATCAGTTAAAATACAAAAATAAAACGCATTATTGCGCACTATAAGTACAATACACCCAACAATTATCTAAACTAAATCAAATACCGAACAAATTGAACAACAACATCGACTACAGTTCATTAATAAGCCTAACAAAAATGAGCATTGCTTATTAAGCAAGACAGAACGTGCGCCATACTAATTACGTGGTATAAACAGATTATAATGTGCATGAGTGTGCATGCGAATGAAGTACCATTTACATAGGACCTCATTACAGGCCAGTGAAGGTAACATGAGACTAAAATGCATTTCATATTTACACACAAAGAATATCGCATCCTCTAACAAGAATCCTCTGCATTTGGTGTATCTCAAATGAGTGTTATTCTGCACAGAGAATGAAATATAGTTTTCTTTTTGTTTTTTTCTCTTAAAGTTCTTTTTATTTTTTTAATGGAATTGGGGGCAAACGAGCAGACGTATCGCCTGATGGTAAGCAATTACCGCCGCCCATGGACACCCGCAACACCAGAGGCGTCACAAGTGCGTTGCCGGCCTTTGGGGGTTGGGGAGGGGAATGGAGGGGTTGGGGTATGGGCCTCCGGTATCCTCACTCACTCGGTGAAACACAGCGCAAGCGCTATTTCACACAGCTTTCTGTAAGGCCGGTTGAGCCGGCCCATTCAAGCCGAAGCGTGGCTCTCCCACGGATATATACGAGTATATATATATATATTTAAATATTTTATTTTTCTTTTATTTACACACAATGCTATCTAGCCCCAAACTAAGTAAGTATTTTGGGTACTGGCAAACTAAAACAAATTCATATGTACTATATTATTGTAAAAACATACATATTCGAATTGAACGCTGTCACTGTACCAACGAGGCCAATGTACTGAATTGTGGTTTGTTTGGTTATGGTTTCTTGTAAACCATTCATCTTGTGACCCATTTCTCCATCCACATTCTGCTGTCAGTCTCGTGATTTTAGTTTTTTACCTTACAAACAACTAAAATCTAATAAATAATTATGGTCATAAGTGGGCAATTTGCTGATATGAAAGCAAGTTTAAAGCATAGCTATTGAATTAGATAACTATAGGTAATGGAGTAATTTCTGGCATAACGAAAATCAAAGTCAGTAGCATGGAATTGGAATTTAATGCACATTACCTATTATCACTTCAACGCCTCAGTGTTAGCTTAATGTGAACGTAATAGGTCGTAAATATATAGTGTTGAAAATTAACCTCTCGCTTAGATCGCTACTTCAATTATATGATTTCAGAAAAGCGAGTTCACTGTAGTGAAATTAAATTATACCGAGTTTAACTACTACCCTAACCCTGAGTGAGCAATGTTTATTTGGACCTTGCCTTTGAATTACTTCAAGCTTAACTTATTGTTACTCGACTAAGTTTCTACGCTTTACTGAACACTACATTAATTGCTGTTTTAACTAAAAATATATTATATTCATATTAATCGACAAAACTTTCTGTTGAGAATAAACTGATTTAATACGATATTACTAAGTAGTTTAGACTTCTCAATTATATAAATATTGCAAGAATTATAATTAAAGTAACTGTTGAACTTTTTAATTACAAATAATAATTAGGCAATCACAATCGAGACCTACTTTTGAATAAAGTGTTTACTTTAAGTACTAAAACTAATTTTATGAAATTTTGAGTATATATAGCAGTAAAGTAGTAAACCAATGGATGATAATTAAAAACCCTGAGAATGAATTTTTCATCCCCCCCATCTCGGAAAGAATATTTATGCCCTTCCAAATCTGAGTGCAAAAGCCGTTTTTATCCACTAGATGATAAAGTAAATTAAATTTAGAACATCGTGTGCACTATTTTTTTAAATTCAAAGCATCATTAAATCTATTTACTTCTACCTCCATGGTGCCGAATTTATCATACATAGTTTTTAATTTGTTAAAACGTCAGACTCGGAACCTTCGTAGTGTACTTTATTTTTATTTGCAATGCCAGTTCCATTTTCTTTATTGCATTTAGTCATTTCCTAGCTGAGGTGCGATAAAGTGAAGTTTTGTACTCGAGTGCAAAGATTTTTCACCTCGTGCTCTTTTGATATTCTCACTAACGCTCAGAATTCTAATTTTTTAATCACTCAATTGAGCACGTGGTTAAAAAGCAACTTTGCACTCTTGTTTAACAAATATCTATTACTACCAGTAAAAAACAAAGCCAAACTTAAATGCGCTGTGTTTCACCGAGTGAGTGAGGATACCGGAGACCCATATCCCAACGTGGTGTTGCGGGTGTCCATGGGCGGCGATAATCGCTTACCATCAGGTGATACGTCTGCTCGTTTGCCCAATATTCAATAAAAAAAAAATATATATATATATTTTCTAGAATATTATTATATTAGAGTTTTACAAGAAAAATACTATTTATTAAGATTTCTCTTCATGAACTGAAGTCTCGCACATCCTACGACATTAAACAGTTGTGATAATATTTTTTTGATTTTTTTTAAAACGCATTTTAGGCCATGTCTAGTTTCTAAAAGGAATAATTCTAGTTGCACCAGATCAAAGAAGCGTATAATTAAAATCCAATATATTAATTACCTAACGTGCAAATCTCATATCAGATATAATTGTAGCCTGCAGCGAAATTGATTGTTGCCCAGTTAATGGTGACCTGGTTTGAATATATTGTTGAATTAATAAACAATACTGATAATTATGTTTTCATTATATGCAGAACTAACAATACATTACTTATAATCTAAAGAACTAAAATCTTAAGAATCTCTGGACGGTCTTGGCGATCTCAATTAAGAATGTCTCTAGACGCTCCTGTCGATTTCAATCAAATTTAGTGTATCCCGGATACACTAAATTTGATTGAAATTACGAAACAAGGCAAAATTATTTCACTGGTATATTAATCTAATATCACTTACAAAGTATTATAAAGCTCTCGTATCTTGTATGTATACCGACATAGTCCTTAGCTTCATAAATCCACTTAGCCTAATATAATAAACATTGATCCATAACGGAGTTTGGTATTTCATTTAGGAAGCCGGGTACAATCTCTGTTAAATTGCTTAAAAAAAAAACGATTTGGAAATGAGCTATATTGATCACACTATAAAAAGATTTAAACTATTAAATTAAATTCCAATTATCAGAATATTCTACTCTGCTTTTAATAAAAACATTGCAGAATCACCCACAGCTTTGTAGATTTGTAGAGGGCTTGCTAATGTCACACGAAATAAGACTAAAACAGGGATATTAAGATGAGAGCCTGCCTTTGAAGGATTGTGTTGCCAAAAAGAGTTGGCTACGGCTCTCCGTCACATCAAGTGGAGCGTTCCATTGTTGGCTGACGTCGGTGATGTGATGGTATTTGAAGAAGCGAAAAACGTGCTTTGGTACTTGGTTTTAAGACAAAGAGATTCTGTTGATATTTTTTATTTCTAGCATGAATGAATGTGATATTTTTATGCAAGAAAAGAATTGTATTTTTTATTTCACGCTATGCTTTCTTGTATGAATACGGAAGAAAGAGTATGTGTTAGCGAATATCAGAAAAAATATTTAAACTTTTGTAAAACATTTTTTTTGTGAAATTATTTTTTAAGGTTTGTTAAGATTGTGTATCTTAAAATTATTTGTGTATTCATATTTGATTATGTATTGCTATATTTATATATACCTGCCAAAGTGATTCACCTCCATGTTCAATCGGATAATGTAGGCGGCGACACGACACCACACTATGACGGTATATAGAGATACTTCTGCATGCAAATACGACGGTATTTTAGGTTGATCTTCTATGAGAGGGTAGTACCGCTCCTGTAGAGCCGACGCCTTCATGTTGAAATCAGCTTGGCTGTATCTAACCTATAAGATCTAAGTTTTATTTGAACCGATTAATTCCATATTTAAATTTGTTTTTCAATTTACATACGTGGTAGTTATATAATAACTACCAATTGAAATAGTAGCCGACCCCAAATAATCTTGGGAATAATAAAGTCTAGGAAGATGAGATGGTAGTTATATAATAGAAAAAATGTACTATTTTTATTAGGTTAGTATTATATTATTGTATATAATTATATAAAATACAGAAAAATACGTTAATGATCGCTGGTCAATAAACTGATACTAAATACAAGTAACTCCTGGATTATAAATCAGTCTTTGGTGTTTTGTGTATAGAACTCTTTATAGACAAGAAACTTCTTGTATATAACGTATAAAAACATTGTGTATTACTTTATATCCAACTAGCTTTTGCGCGCGGCTCCGCCCGCTCGTGTGTTGGTTATCGGAGAAAAGAGTAGCACATGTTCTTCCTCAAGAATCAAAATATCACCATGTCAAATTTCATTGAAATCGGTGCACCGGTTTGCAGTTAAAGCAGCACAGATATACAGACTTACTTTTGCTGCCCTGCGGTGTTACCCGCGGTTGTAAACGTACAACAACAACCTTTGGTAATACCGCGGGACTCAGCTAGTTCATTAATAAAAGTGACAGTTTCAATAACCGTACTCGTAACACGCATTTTTGCGTGAAAAAAGTAACGGGAATCTAAACAAAACGGATTATTTTGATTGGATTCACCAAAACAACAGTAAAGATTATATCAAAACTAAATCAAAGGACGCCTATGCCGTAACTTAAAAAAAATGAATACATATATTTATAACATCAAAAAAGAAACTGAAAACAAAACAGACTTTTCACCAAAACAACAACCGCAGTTAAGATTATACCAAACTAAAATCGATGGACGCCTATACCGAAAAAAAAAGAATAAATGACGTTGTATTTCCCAAACGGCAAGCGTTTCAACCGACCCGTCCATTGTTTCTTTAAACGTTTCCAATAAAAATGCAAATATAGTGTCTATGGTCTATGTGTTGTGTACGTTGTCCGCGTTCGACTTTTAAACAAGTTTATTTAGTTTTAACTTGGTCACAAGTCCTATTTTCTGTCAGTGTTTGTCGATGGTTCATGATACATTTTATTCAGTTGATATTTTTATAGTTTAGATATTATTTTATTTACTTGTAAATCTTGTTAGTTATTTTGATACTATTATTTTATTAAATCTATCCTATTGTCTTTGCATTAGTACCTACTAGATACTTCACATGAAGGAGGTTCAATAGTAAAAAAAAATTTAATTTATTTACACGACTGTACTGCTTTTATGTCATTTTATAAAAAAATACAAGTTACATCTTTGAATGGCTAAATTATGAGAAGTAATAGCTTTTATCCGCGGCTTCGCACGCATCTAATAAAAAGGATTATATGTTACTTCTAGTACCTCCAAGAATATGTGTTTCATGATCGATTAAGTAGTTTTCCTGTGAAAGCGTACCAAATAAACTTACTTTTATCTTTATAATATTAGTGTGCTAGGATAAGAATTATTATTCTCTTTATTCCATTTGTATATACATATCAATTACATTTTTAAATATACATATAAAACAAATACATTTAAAAATATAAAAAATAGTAGACCACCGACTTCGGGTACAGGGACCAAGAAACCGGTGGTTAGGGCTCCAAAGACAGGAACCTCCTCACTATACGTGCCGTGTCAAGGAGGACTGCCTTCTGTATCAGACCCTTGATCCAGCCCCCTAACGTGAGCCTCTTAAGATGTTGGTCGAGGCTCTTGGCTATCAATCCGTGAGCAGATACGACTATCGGAACAATGATCGCCGAATCCACATTCCACATATCGACAATCTCGTGAGATAAATCCAAATATTTTATTTGTTTTTCTTTTTCAACTTTCACGAGATTCTCGTCATGAGGAACGGCGATATCGACAATCATTGCGCGGCGCTCTAATCGATCCATCACCACAATATCAGGCTTATTGGCTACAATAGTCCTGTCTGTAATAATAGATCGATCCCAATATAACGTAGCACGACCATTCTCGAGAACTGGATCGGGCACATACCTGTAGTATGGTACCTCTGAACTCACAAGATTGTATTTAAGGGCAAGTTGCTGATGTACGATCCTGGCTACTTGGTTGTGCCTGTGCAAATACTCGCCGTTAGCAAGACGAGAACAACCAGAAACAATATGCCTGATAGATTCTCCAGGACGGTGACATGCCCGACAAATGTCGACCGTACCATCCTTCAGGATATATTTCCGGTAGTTACTCGTCATGATAACTTCGTCCATAATCGCACAGACAAAACCTTCGGTTTCTCCGAAGAGATCACCATACCGTAGCCAGGACGTAGATGCTTTGAAATCTATATCAGGCCCATTTAAATAAAATCGACCATGGAGTACTTTGCCCTTCCATACTTCTCTGCGATCATTAGTACTAAGTACTACAGGTTTGCGCCAATTCTCTTTAGCCAGAGCGAGCGGAGTGAGCCCGGTATCCACTGTAACTACACTACGATGCACTCCCACATCAGTTTGTAGAAAATATTCTCTAAGATTGTATACCTCGCGATTGTGTAGGGTCTTGATATTTAGTAATCCACGACCCCCTAACTTTCGCGGGATATACAATCTCATAACCGATGAACGTGGGTGGTGCATTCGGAATGCAGTCAACAATGTACGGACTCTCCTATCAATGGCATCTAATTCAGTCTGAGTCCATCTAAGTACACCAAAGGAATACATCAAAACCGGCATAACCCAACCATTGCAAGCTCGCACCTTGTTACCGCCTGATAAAAGACTTTTAAGTACTTTTTTCAGGCGGCTAAAGAAGCGTTCCCGCAACGTTTGCTTCATGTCAGGTTCTGGTATTCCTAAGGACTGTGAAAAACCTAGATATTTGTAGGTCTCTGTTACAGACAGAGATCTGAGTTTTGTGGCATCTGAAAGCTCTATACCTTCAGATTCCACAATCTCACCTTTTTTTACATACATAACTGCACACTTGTCTACACCAAATTCCATTTTGATAGAATTACTAAAGTTTTCCGTAACCTTTAGTAATCCTGTCAATTGTAATTTAGTGGGGGCAAGTAGTTTCAAATCATCCATGTAAAGGAGGTGAGATATACCTCGATCATCTTTCCGAAACCTGTAGCCTAACCCTGAACCCTCTAATAGAGTGCTCAGAGGGTTCAAAGCTAGACAAAACCACAAGGGGCTCAGACTGTCACCTTGAAAGATGCCTCGCTCGATCTTTATAAGTACGTCGTTCATCGCAGACTGCCGACATTCAGGATAGCGAAGTGCTGTTCTCCATTGCCCCATACACAACTTCAAGAAAGTGCACAGAGTTGTATCAATTTTATACAACTCAAGCACCCTCAAAAGCCATGTATGAGGAACGGAGTCAAAAGCCTTCTTGTAATCTATCCAGCATGTCGCCAGGCTCTTACGATTACGACGTACCTGCTGGCTAATGGTCATGTCTATGATAAGGAGCTCTTTAGTGCCACGGGTCCCACTTCTACATCCATTCTGAGAAATAGAAAGTATCGAATTGTGATTAATGTGTGTTGTAATTTTGAGTCTCAGAATAGATGTCAGAAGTTTGTACAAAGTTGGTAAACATGTTATAGGTCTAAAATTTTTGGGATCCATGGCATCACCAGATTTGTAGAGTAAGTGGGTTATGCCAGTGGTCAAAAATTGTGGTAATGAACCCGAATCCAATGCTGTTTGGAATTGAGATGCTAAGCACGCATGTGAGCTTCGGAACCACTTAAGCCAAAAGTTGTGCAGTCCGTCAGGACCTGGTGCTTTCCAATTCGGTAATGAACGGACCGCACAACTTACATCTTCTTCATTGATGCTAATAGGTTCCATAGGTAACAAAGACTCACATGAGCGCTCAACATCCCGATACCAATCACCTTCTGTATGAGTGACAGGCACAGACCAGATACTATGCCAAAACGAATTTGTGGCATTTTCATCTGGAACCTGCCCATCACTCAAACACGGACGCAGGTTCTCCCATTTCCGGTACACCCACTTCTCATTTCTTTGGAACATGCGATTCTGATTATACCGATCAACGCGCTTTCTATACCGCCTTATTCTATTTGCCCATGCATAAACTTTTTGCTTCAGAAAGTCTATGCGCTCCGCGACACATGACATGTACTCTTGAGGACTAATAGTAGTCCCCAAGAATGCCCGTTTCACAAAGCGCATCACTCTCGGTCGCATGTTTCCCGATCGAAAACTGATTAGCTTACCAATGAGCGTCCTGGCCTCAGCAATACGACGCTCAATTCTACACTGCCAAGCTGGTACAGTATTTTCTTGTCGAGTAGTGGTTGTATTTTCTGCAAATTTGACACCAGCTACTCGACAAACTGCAATAGCCGCACAGTATAGAATTGAGTGTGCATCACTGAGATCTTCGCTATTACTGAAATAATCCGGTAATAGCGAATCCAAGGCACTCACCAGCGCTAAATTTCGTTTATGGATGGGCAAACGGGACAAACGGGGTCTGTTATTAAAATTTACATATCGGTATTCCCGAATCGCATCTTCCAAAGTGCTCCTTATCCTATCATTATATTGGTTACTTACGGACATAATTTCACTGTCCACTAATTCACTAACATCTTCATTTTGTGGTACCTGTGGTGTGGTGTTTGTTACCACATCCACAACATGTGACGAAGAAGGGACAGTCAAGCTATTCCGTATGTCAGAGCGTATCCTTTCAAGTGCGGCATCATCCAGCAGGTGACATCGCTGTATAGCTCGCACTTGATCCGACAATCGTTGTGCCGAAACGTTGATAGCTGGCTCAAGCTCCTGAAACAGAGAGACTAGTCGAACACGGTACGCAGTAAGGTTCGTCCCCAACTCTGTAGCCCGAAAATATGCCCGCATGACATTCTCATTGATTGAATGTGTCCACTTCATGCGGTGCACATTACCACCGGTAGCGGGGGCCCTATTCGAGGTCAGTGGTCCTCGGGGTCCCAGGCTATCTGGTGGCCGGCATCTCCCCTGCCGACGCACAGGTGTTGGCGACGTCGGCGGCGAGAAAAACTCGTCGCTTGATGAAGAGCTCGACGCCTCTGCAACAGTTGGGGCTTCTGTTCTTGCTTCCGAGGACGGCAAGGCGGAGCTTCGCGACGAGTCCGAAGGTGGTAAAAGTGCTCTGGATCTAGCTCTTGTTATCATTTAGTCAGAAATTCTCTTATTTGTACGTTGTGATGACATGACGTTTAACGTCATGTCTTATGGTAGGTATTCCTTTTTAATATTTTCATTTTAGGCGTGTTATTATCTTATTATTCAAATATTGACCCATTTTGTGTCTTTATTAGTAACTGTAACTGATTTTTATTGGGTCAAATATATTAAAATTATTTTTATTTTAAGAAAAAATGTATAAGAAAATCTGACTGTTTGTGGTGTTGCTAGTTTATTATTAATTAATATTATTATTATGATTAGGATGTAAATAATTAAGTTTGTGTATAAACTAGATATTAGTAAACCTTTGAACGTAGCAAAGTAAAGAAAAAATTACATCGACAGCCCGCTTCAGTGGTGGCTGGACAAAGGTCCTCTCCCAGGGTAAACCACAGTGCCCGGTTTGTTGCTTTTCGCAATAATTAATTGTCAATTTTAACTCAGGACTTCGGCACCTACGTTAAAAAATTAACTATGCGAGCAAGTAGTTAACTTTTATTAAAGTTAAAAGGTATGTACCAGCAAGTAAAGCCTTCCTAGTATTGTAGCAAGCACCAAATGATGGTAATATTCCACGAAACACTTACATAGAAAGTTTAATTCGGAATTCTAAGAAGTATGAAAAACAAACACCCTGTGCATGTCTAAATTAAATTGAAGCATCTGTTTATTATTTCAAATTATCAGCAATCACAAAATGCATATGAAAGTATGTACACAAACATGTTATATAAAAAAACTTTTTTTTTACCGATTTCTGTGGGACTTTCATTAGCAGATCGCTGATGATGGAAGGAGTAACTTAGGCTACTTATTTTTAATTCAGATTTGTATGCCTGCTGTATAATAACCGCGTGTAATATCGAGGGGTTCAGTTAGTATTTAAATATAAACAAAGTTTAACTTTAATCGTATCTTTTATGAAAAACATAATGGTTGCCGTCACTTAAACTACATGTGAGATAGAACGCAGAAACCACACAATGCACATCACTTTGTTGACTACGGATCCGTGGCCAAGTAGAGTCCGATCACACTCACATAAATTATGCCTATCTTAATAAAAACTTACTATACTCGCAAAGTAAAATTTTTAACGAAGGTTCTGAATGTTAAAAAGTTCAATTATTAATGCTTTAGTATTAATAATTTACTATTTTAATACTAAAGCATCAGCTTCAGCGAAAGGCAACAAACCGGGCACTGTAGAGTGCCTTAAAAGAGGTCTAAGTTCAGAAGTGAGTATCAACCTTCTAAAGTTATTCTTTTCTGCCTGATAGAATGCATGAGCAGAATCCAAGACTGGCGGCCAACATAGTTATTGCGAATGCAGATAATAGAACAATACAGCAAGGTGACATACGCTATGGCCGCCTATCGAGATGATTCTGCGTTATTAAAGTTACTTACTACTAATTGCAATCGCTACAGCGGTTTAGCCGTGACAGCGACAGTGTAACAAACAGAGTTAGTTAAAAAATTATAAAATTAATGAATTGTATCTAAAAATGATTTTCTAGTCGTATACTATAACTTAAAAATTATAGACCTTATTTGATATTTTTCTTTCTGTTATCGGTTTCCTTTTAAAGTTCGTTTTTAAATTTTTCTACGCTTGTACATTTTTTACCGCTTTGTTAAGTTAGCAAATTAGTTATATCAAATTATAATTATTTACACCATATGGATTATACGTTACCTCACGATCATTTTTTATACCGCTTATTTTAGATACGATGCTCGATAATGTATATACGACTATACTACGAGTATTTCATTCATTCATTATCAGCCTATTGCAGTCCACTGCTGGAAATATGCCTATGTACAGCAGTGGGAGAATTGGGAGAGCCCAAGAAACACCACAGAACCTGGTCTGTTGTTTTTGCGTCCAGTCGCTGCCAGCCCTCTAACGCAAATCGTTCAGCCAACTCGCAAACTAGAGGGCGTCCCACACTATGTTTGCCAAGACGCGGTCTCCACTCCAGAACACGCTTACTCCAGTGGTTGTCAGTTCTGCGACATATGTGACAACCCATTGCCACTTCAGCTTACCAACTTTCAGAGGTATATATAACATGTTAGATAGCATATAATTGCACTTCACTATCTAAAGTTATACTGTTTTCCGATTAACATATAAATCATTTAGTTGTTGGTTTAATATACGAGAGCATCACTCTTATTTTATCATCACTTTTTATAGCAACAGAGTATGTAGCAAAGCCACGTAAAATTTGGTGGAATGACGATCGCGTAAATATATTCCATAATTTCCCCAGTGACAGCCAACGGTGTTCGAAAGATATCTTGTTTTATTATTTTTTGTTACGCTAGTTCTCAATTTGTATTTTTTGGCAATTTTAGTAATTGACTCCATCTGGAATTCGCATTGAGAAAAGGGTAAATAAAATGTTGATGGCTGGTAATAGATATAAAAATATATTGTTCCATGTCTGGCGTCGAATATGATAACGAACATAAAAGCATAATTTCATATTAATATTAAGGTTTTATATTTTTTTAGATAAATGTGCCTATTCACACCTAAAAACAGTCATGAAACTGAAATACAAATTTTCAAAGTACAGCATATTTCTAAGCTACGTAACATCGGCTGGGAAAAACCTCGAAGACATAAAAACCGGTACAGAAAAAAGCTTTTTATTTAATATTAAACAGATCGTATTTTGGAATAAACCTTCGCTCTAAATCTAAATATTTGAATGCATGGTCGTTAAATTTGTCTTTACAATAGATTATAATGATAGTATTCCAACTGTAGATATTCAATAGTTGATACAAATTTGGTTTCGTTTGCTACTGATTCATCATGAAATAGATTCGACATTAAAGTGGGTTTCTGTAGCGCTGTAACTTAAATTTTGTATTTATTCTTGAATTTACACTTTTACTTTGTATTCATACTATAAAGCAGACATAACATAAGAGATGCTTATTTTTTGTACATTCATTAATGTTAGTAACTTAAAAGAGATATATCTTTTTATATGTAGTTTACAAACTCACAACAAACAGGTTTACTTGAACGAAAGATTTGAAACGATTTTATCTCAAATTGAACAAATTGAAATGAATAAAACCTAGAAGCGGTCTTTATACAATTCACTGTAAAGTCAATGCAGCAGGATTGGAAGGAGTTTATAAGAAGCACTCGTACCATGTTGCGGTCTGGAGGATGAGACGGGGGTCGGATCAAATTAAATTGAAGACTAAGCGGAAACCGCGCGGAAAGTGACCGCACCACATTATACCTATATGTTGCAGGTATTGCTTGGCTATCGGACTTTCGATAATACTTCTAGTTGTTTTTATCCGATAAGGAATCCAAATATGTAGTGAGACTATTATTATCATGTTTTACAAAGAAAACTCCCGCGATAGAAATATGTCCGTGATTTTATACTCATTCGTGAAATGTACACAAAGGTGTCCCATTCTCAGAACTACAATTTGTGGATCACACAAAGTGTTGTCCTACATGGGGTTTGCACCAAAAACAGAGAGCAGCAGTGAGCGGCGATGGGAAAGCTTTAACCATCTGTGCAGTCTTATCGTGCTGTGATCAACTATACAGAAAATAATAAATTTAGGGTATTGTCGATGGTTTTCATTAATATTAAATAACATTTCTTAACTTATACGGACTGATAGCCACATTTCAGTTTTTACGTTGTTACTTATCTAAATATTCTGTTAAACTTTTTTTTCAATAACGATAAAATAACGCCTCGGTGGCGTAGTGGTAGCGTATGCGACTGCTAAGCTTGAGGTCTCGGGTTCGATTCCCGGGTCGGACCAAATGTTTGTATGATCTGCAAATATTTGTTTCGGAGTTTGGGTGTTTTCTATGTATAATATGTATGTATTTACAAAAAAAAAGTATATTAGTATTTATATCAGTTGTCTAGTACCCATAACACAAGCTCTGCTTAGCTTGGGACTAGATGGCGTTGTGTGTTAGATGTCCGGAATATTTATACGATATGTCCAAGGTAGTAGAGCCACGCTTATTTCAGCTCGAACCGGCCGTTTTGTCCAGGGCATTACTACCGTCACACAGAGAATAGACATAAATTGACAGCGTTCGTGCGGTCGTCTTTCCCTGGTGAGCCGGAGCCGGAAACCGGAGGCCCAATGATGCAGAAGCATCTCAATAGGCCGCCATGGTGGGTTACCACGCTGTATTGTCTGAATTCGCAATGAGCATGGTGACCACCACCCTTGGATTCTGCTTATGCTTTCCATCAGGCAGAGTAGGTTCATATTGGCAGGGCAATACATAAAAAAAAAAAAAATAGACTACGACGAGTAGAAAAATCTAGATAATCTGGCATTCAACTAAAATACAAATATTACAGGTTACATTATATTTTATACTTTTTGTAATACTTTTTACAGCGGGTTGGACGAATCTCCTGTGTTTGAAATATATCTGAAGAAACTGCGATGGTGAATGAATTACGTATTTCTATTGAGGTGCAGAATATTCTACGTTGTCTGCAAAACATACTAGCTTTGTGAATTTCTATACTTTAGTTTTAGAATTCAAATGTCATTGCGCGCTAGTAGGTATAAAAAAGGTACAATACGTATATTTGTGACCTTATAAATATCACATGAAAAAGGGGACCAATTGCGCGTTTTGTATGTGCTTACGCAATATACTTACATATTCTGTTAAAATGTTTTGGAATATAACTGTTTTTAATACATAACACAAACTCAAATTTTACAAAACTAATATTTAATAAATATTGGTTTCAGATAGGTCAGAGAGCCATTCTACTATTTACAGGAGTGATAACGTCACACATAAAATCGATCTTCAATAGTTATTTCGTAGCTTTGTTTTTCCTTCTCTCTGGAATGGGGGAAGGCAAAAGGTCGTCCACACACTTGTCTCTTTTGAGAAGCAAGTATCCACGAGTCGCAGTTGTTATTTAGCTGACCAGATACCCCATTTGTTTGATTGGCCTCTATATCACAAGAAACAAGTAAAACAATATTTACGCAAACTAAGATTTTATTAAACTAATTTGCAGTAGATATTTGGTTTGAGTTACAGCACAGGCTTATTAGGCTATTGAATTTAATTTCGTCTAACAATCTATTTAAAGTTGTTGTGATAGAATTAAATAAACGAATGACTTGATGTTTTTAATGAATATTAATGGCTGAAACTGTTGGAATCAGCCTTGACGTGGGCTCGCGAAACTCCGCGAGGCTAATATAAATCACATTTAGTACAACGCTATAGTATTACTCCGCTTAGAGCCGCCAATATTTCAGAAAGATAATAAATTAGTTTTGATTTAAAGCCGTTCGGAATAAGCTTAATTAATTTTCGATATTTTATTTCATAAGCGACGATTCATAATCGTTATTTGTTATTCGTGACGTACCATAAATTAGTCAAGAGCTCAATAATATGTATTTTGTTTATATTTTCACTGATATTTTCTTTATTTTGACGAATTAGGCTGGTTTAAAACAAATCTCAAGTGTTTTTTTGAACCACTTTTTGAAACGGCAACTAAAAAAATACAATGAATTGATACAAGAATTGTGCATAGATGAATTTAATATTAGAACGAATAAATTTGAATTCTGAACTCTCACTGCGTTGTTGCATTGAATAAATTTAAATATTGACACTCGCCGCCATGACGCTTTTAGAATAGTACTAAGTGTTAACTATTGTGTATACGACAAAGAGGTAGTTTAAAAGATTTGCTATTATTCAGTTGGCTTTCTGCTCGTGGCCCATTTGGTTGCAACTTTGTAAGTAAATAATATCTATTGTTTTGTACAAAAGAGAGAAATCGATGAATATTTTATTTATGTTAATATTTAAGACAAAACATACTGCACGGTTGGCCGAGTGGTGTCAGCGGTCGCCATGCCGCTTGCTACTGCGCCAAGTGTCGTGGGTTCAAATCCCACGCGGTACCTACAACACTTTGTGTGATCCACGAATTGTTGTCCCGAGTCTGGATGTTCTTTGTGTCCGTTTCATGTATGTTTGTAAAGTCCCCCACGACACAGGATGTTTATTCCTAATGTGGGCGTTGTCTTTTAAAAAAAAAAAAAAAAAACTGAATGTTTTATACATATGAGCTTTGCAAAGAGTTAAAGTCATTTCTCGCGAATTTGCCTGATTTATAAAATTGATCCGATTTTTTTCTTTTACTAAACAAGTAGTACTTCTCATTTAAATCAATTTATACATATCAAATTCGTGTCTGATTTATAATAATGTATTTTATATAAAAATTAGCTTGCGTCTTCTGCTAATTTCCTTTGAAATCGGTTTAGCAGTTTTGTCGTGAAAGTGTGCAACAACAGGCTGAGCTACTTTCGAATTCATAATGTTGGTATTGATAAAAATAAAACCACGAATAAGTGACTATTTATTTATTTAGTTTTATTTCAAATGACATGGAATGAAATACAATACCAGTGAGAAGCTATTAGCCATTTATTTGCTCAAGTGTACATTGCAAAGTTTACAAGTAGGAATTTTCGCAGTTTCACACAACAAATCACACAAAATAAATTTTAAAGGATTACTCGCTGTACAACTCATATAGCTTAAGTACTTACTAAGCCAAGAAATCAGACATTATAGAATTTGTAAAAAATCCCGTTCTATTTTTTCACACAAATAAAATGTAATTGTCATCAAGTGTATCACTAAATGCGTATGATACATCATCATCATTATCTATAATTTACTGGGCATGGAAAACTTTAAGTGCCTATGCCTACGATCAACTTTTTACACAAATTCCAGTAAATTGATATTCTATTAAAGTTATAAGATGAGTAACACAGAGTTAACTTGTGTAGTAAAGAAATTATTTTATATTCCTCAGTCTAATGAAGACTAGTCGATTGCTCTTACGAAAGCGTCATTTTCTTCATGTTAGATTCTAGTAGGTACAATACGTTTTTTCTGTATTTAGGGTAAATGCGCTTCAATCAGGTTTATGTGATAGAAAAGTGAGTTGATAGTTTTAAATGAATGGTTCTGGTGTATGTTTCACGCTTTGTTAAAATTCGAAATCAATTTACTGTTGAAATGAATGTAATTTATGTGATTTATTTCACAATGCCTCATTTTCACCCGAGTACGAAAGAAAGGCTTGTAAAGAACTTGATAAATATCACACACGACTATTTGGTTTCAAACTAGTCATAACCTGTACAATAACAACTAATTTATAAATAAATTCATATATATCTAAATGCATGCGACTTCTACATACAGCGCAAGAGCAATATACTACAGCGCCATCTACCAGATACACTGAACTACGGAGCCACGTAATACACCAAGAAACTATCAATCCTGAATCGCGCAGTAGAAGTTCTCGCGTCGATTATCATATATACAACATCCTAACATCAACATTTGGGCCGTGGCCCGCCAGGCACACATACTCCACGCATACATACTAAAGATAAGTGATATCCAGATACACATTACATACCAACAGTATTTAACAGTTCACTGATAGCTGCTACTGCCTTTAACAAATCACGCCTGAGGTTTTGGCGTACTATGTCACATTGGTGACACAGGTTCTCTCATGTTTCCTGTTCTTTGCAGTGATGTTGTTCTGTGTAGTTAGCTCCTTAGCCGCAACGCTATTACCATGTAAACTTTTAGTCGGTTTCAAAAACAACGTTCAAATTTGTTTCGGTGAACTTGGCCCTAAGTCAGTTTACAATTTTATTTTAGTATTGTTTATTAAGTAAAAGATATGTTTGATAAGATTGTAAATACTAACCAAGAGTGAAAAGACAGTATCTTGAGTTAAAAGTTCATCTAGTGAGAAGAATCGAGAAGAAAGTTGAATGTAATCTACCCACATCAGTTTGCAGTATTTAAGAAACATATATACCGACTAGATTAGATTGGTAGTATACGGAAGAAGAGCCTCAATAAATTTACCAATAGCTGGCGAGTAAACATGAAAAGTCAATACGTTACCTACAAAACATTTATCAAATACAACACACACAATAAACACATATATTTTTTAAATTAAATTTAAATAAACTAGTAGTTCATTATAATTAAATATGTATGCTTTCATACTTGAATATCCTAAACACGATTAAATTTAATTTAACTTTTCAATTACTGTTTCCAGTTGAAACAATATACAACAATGAATTTTGTTCGCCAGTATTTTCTCTACTTACACCTAGCCCTCCTATTTATGCAGGGTAAATTTTAATTTGAGTTAATCCTTCAAATCACATGTTGTTTCAGGCAATGTTAATGAATGAACAATTTTGGTTATAACTGTTTTGGTTTATATTAACAAGAGTCCTTGAAACTACTTAGATGATCTGTAGTTAATTAAGTATTTTTTTTTAAATTTTGGAAAGCGATTATCGCCGCCCATGGACACCCGCAATACTTTAGGCGTCAAGTACGTTGCCGGCAAACAAAAAACAAAGCGCAAACGCTGTTTCACACCAGTTTTCAGTGAGGCCGTGGTATCACCCCAGTAAAGCTGGAGCGTGGCTCTCCCATTTACGCTTAAACTTACTCACTGTTGTGTTTTTAACAATGAATATATCAAAAGTATTTATTTTTTACAATTATTTTAATTAGACTTGTTTATTAAGAGATAAGTCTTGGTTTAAGATAACATTAAAAGGCATGTGATCAAAATGTAGAGATTCAATAATTCATCATCATTATAATAGGAAACTGCTGCACATAGATCACACAGAAAGAAGGCTTTGTAATAATTGAGGAGTTGAAGAGTTATCATATTACACTATACCACTATCACTATATTTTATAACTAGTTTAAATACTATTAATCATACTAACAAATGTTGTTTTACCATAAAAAATAAATTAAAATAATTTGGGGGTGGGTCACCCCTTATCATTTAGGGGTATAAAAATAGATGTTGACCGATTCTCAGACCTACCCGATATACATACATTTCATAAAAATCGATCCAGTCGTTTCGGAGGAGTTTGGTAACAAACACTGCGACACGACAATTTTATATATTAGATAAATTAAAACTTTCCTGTTCTTTTTCTTTCTTTTCCAAATGCGGGAGTTATGTTTTTAAATAAAAAATCAATTCTCGCATTAAGAATACGTATGCTATGTCGCGGGGGGCTTTACAAACATAGTTGAAACGGACGCGACTAACAGCCAGACTCAGAACAACAATTTGTGGATCATACAAAGTGTTGTCCCATCTAGGATTTTAATTCACAGCACTTGGCGCAGTACAAAGCGGCGTGGCAACCACTTAAGCCACAAGGCCAACCGTGCAGTCATGTACTGACAAGATATTTCTGAAAATTTGTTCATTCCTTTTTAAATAGATGGCGTTGCGCTAAACATTTAACTGCCTCGGTGGCGCAGTGGTTCGATTACCGGGTCGGCTCAAATGTTTGTGTGATCTGCAAATATTTATTTCGGAGTTCGGGTGTTTTCTATTTATAACATGTAAGTATTTACAAAAAAAAGTATTTAATCAGTCAATCTAACTATCATAATACACGCTTAGCTTAATTTGAAGCTAGATGGCGATGTATATGAAATGTCAAAAATATTTAATTTATACAATTGATGGAAATCACGATATTAAAATTCGAAACCAATTCGTTTCAAATAAAAAAAAGTTAAATTACTACAGTTTTTAATTATGTTCAAATTATTAAAAGTAAATATCACCTTCATGAATTAGATATTATTATAAAATGTATTTTATTATTTAATAATAAAAGGCAGTTTTCTTCTAAAACACTTTCTTATAAATAAGTACTCGAAAAGAGGATTCATTGCGCTGAACTTAATTACAGTGCAGACTACGGCAGTTAATTACATTCCAATGCCCGTTTTGTTGTGAATTATGTCCGGAGAATTTTCTTCGCTTTTTAAAATTTGCACGTAATAATGGAAACCAAAATGTTAAACAATAATTTATTGTAATATATAAGTATCTTTAAACAAGTATCTTATATACAAATATCTATAATAATATAATATTCTTTATGTTATATGTGACGAAAATTCTTCATACCCTTATTTAAGCAAAGATATATAAAGCAAGTATTACGTAAAAACTAACGAAGCTATAGTTTTCTAACAACATGTGCTATAAAGTTAAAAACAGCTACATAAACTATAAGGGTTCTGTATATATTTAGCTAACTGACCCGGCGAACTTCGTCCCGCCGTATATTTTTTACGTGAATGTTGCCCAAATTTCCCAAAAAAATGTTTTAGTATTTAAGCCTGCCTCCGGTTTCTTTTAATTTTGTTCTATAAAAACCTTGTTCTGACAATAACAAACACATAAATATAAGAAATATCCAATTGATGCAGTCAGTCGAAAGTATTGCTATTGATTAATTTGTATTTATTTATATAAGTCATTGTATAAAATCTATACTCTGACAGTAGAAGTTACACTAATTATTGAAATAAAACAATGAAAACAGTTATCATTTGATCTGATTGTTAAAAAAATGCTGCTGAGCACGGCGTTGCGATCGAATACAATTTCTTAATGACCTTAAGATTAAGCATAAATGAATAAATACACAGACATAACTAACTATACTTAGAAAAGAAAACACTCTACTTTACCGAATAATCCCACATTGACTGAACATTTCCAACACGACAAATTTTCATAAGTATCTTCACGTAAACAAAACCCTTAATTATAATCCTTTCTCACAGGCTTGATATATTTCGGTCATTAGTAGTTAATGAATTATTTAGTTAACGAGTCAAGTCGGCAAACACCCTTATTGGCTGAATTATTTCTACCTTTTCTACTTTCGAATAGCATTTCCCGTTAATTGCTGTCTGACTGGAGCTCACTAATTGCTTAAGTTCAGGATCTCTTCGCACTTCACTTGAAATAGTCGACTACTATTAAAGCAAAATATCTTAAGACTGTTTTGAAGTTGTCCATAATTTTTCCGAATGGCAAGAGTTGCAATACCGAGACTAACAAAATATTTATGAAGCTGAAAAGCAAATAGAATTCTTATATGGATCGTGCTACTACCGCACTGTTACAAAAACGTATCTAAGAAATTCCACGTAAGTAAGGAAGTAAGTTGTTTACGTAGAACTCTTACATATTACATTCCACTGTGAAACTTAGTAAAGTGTAAATTTTATAGTTTAGCATCATTAAATTCTACATATCATAAAGCAATACCTTCGTTAGTACACGAAGGTAGTTTGTATTGACCACCTCTGTAGCGGAGTTGTAGCGTATTCGGCTGGTGTGCTTGCGGTCCCGGGTTCGATTCCTGGGCCGGACGAAATGTTTGTATGATCTGTTGGTTCAAATATTAGTTAGTAAAAACTTTCATATAAGGGGATATTAATTAAATGTTTACGAATATACTCATGTATGTATTTCAGAGAAGCCTGACTAGTTTTAAATCCGATAAGGGCCCTTTATTAAGGGATAAAGGCGGTCATCCTCTTCGGTTTCTACCATACTTGTGAAAGCTATGTATATTGGAGGAATAAGAAGTATTTATTATCTGATGATTTAGAATTGTAGTGAAAGAAAGTGAAAGTAAGTACCCTCTAGTCTTCTTAATTCATATCATGATATTTTAATAATAAAATAACTAAAGGCGAGCCAATCCACCTGTAAAAGAAAACACAAGATGAAATAGATAAGCATTACATACAACCATTTTCCATTCCCAAAACAATTTTTGCAGTGCATTCAACGTCGCGAACAACAATTCAGGTCGACTACGAAAGTAGGAAAGATGGAAAAGCGTCTTTTGTGAAGCGAATGAACAAGAGTTTGTCCTAGAAGCGCGGTCAAGATGCCTCCCATTTTACACATAATACGTGAGTCCAATGCAAGGATGGAAAATTTGCAAATGCTATACAGGACAAGTTTGAAAAGTTGCAAGTATAAATTCAAGACACATGAGGTAGATTAATGTGAATGTGTGAAACTAGTTATACCGAATTGTACTCGTACTAAGCATGTGAACGACTCGCCAATACCCAGATAAACCCTAAGAGGTTTTTATTGATTGGCTACATGTATATTTAGACTTGTCGAAGAATATTGGTAAATAAATAAGTATAAAATGTTTAGATCTTTAAAATTTAAAGCAGTCAGTTATACATTTCGAAAAACTGTGGATGGTTCTTTAGCCTACCCATGTGTTTTATTCTCTTATTGTCAAGGTACACTGACAAGTTTCCAACCATAGCGTGAAGATAGCACTCGTACTCATAAAAACTAGTGAATGTAATTGTGAATATTTACACTAGCAATGTGTATTGCTGGAAGAACTGAAAAATAAATAATAAAAAATGTCGTGTATCATCGTTAGGTATGAAACTGTTTGGATCACCTTCGTGTGTTTTATTCTTCTACATTTATTATTATTAAATTTAAATGTCAGTAGTCAAGTATTCAGCCAGTACTATTAGTCAAATTATCGCATTATAAATATAATATAAGCTTAATAAGTTCATTAGGTAAGTTGAATTACTAACGAAAGTTTATTTTGAATAAATAAATAATAAATAAATAAATATTTTGGACATCTAACACACAACGCCATCTAGTCCTAAGCTAAGCAGAGCTTGTGTTATGGGTACTAAACAACTGATATGAATACATATATCCTTTGTTTTGGTAAATACATACATATTATACATAGAAAACACCCAAACTCCGAAACAAATATTTGTAGATTCCACAAACATTTGGTCCGACCCAGGATTTGAACCCGAGACCTCAAGCTTAGCTATGCGACTGGCATACGTTACCACTACGCCACCGAGGCAGTCGAGAATAAAAGAGAAAAATACTACACCGATCACAATGAGCTAAATTTAAAAAAGTTCATAAGTTTTATACATAAGACAGGTTTGTAGCACGCCATAAAAACTTAAAACTGAATGCTGTGTTCCGCGAGAATTGAGATAAATCCTTTTTGTCGTAATATATATTTTCACTATTATAAATGTAATGTGAACATTACTGTTAAATATTAGATATATTAAAGACATTATTTACCACTGTATGTGGTTTTTACTGCTTGTCTTCACAGCCTTTGACTTGGCAGTAATTATATTCACTACGCAGCGTTGTTATGTTCTAACGTTTATATCTACTCTAAATATTAGATTGCCTCGTTGGTCTAGTGGTTAGCGTAAGTGACTGCAGATCAAGAGGTCTCGGGTTCGATTCCCGGGTCGGACTGCTATTGGATTTTTCTTACAAGAAATTATTAATAACAGCCCGGAGTATGGGAGATGGCGGTGTTTCCCACCCGTGCCTCGGAGAGCGCGTAAAGCCGTCGGTTCCGGTTGTCATGAACATCTATGGCAATTGTTGTTGGGAAGTTAGTGCCCTCAAATATACTGACAACTTAACCTTAACTTTACTTGAAATAAGTTCACCCTCAGGGTTGCGGAGGTCAGATTTTGGGAATAATAAAAAAACTAGGAAGATGTTGACATATTTGGTTTTTACAAATTAAGTAAGTAACTGAATCAGTAGTAATTAGTAGATAGAAAACTCTTTATTTGTACACCTTTTTACATATTATAAGATGACATATAGATATAACGTAATGTACAAAGGGCGGCCTTATTGCCGAAAGCAATCTCTTCCAAGCAACCTTAGGATGGATTAAAATGTATCAGAGAGACAGTAGCAGTTGACGGTGCACTTGATTTTAAAAAATATTTAAATTATTATTGAATATAATAGGGCACACATACATAAATCTACTTATATAAACATACATACATACATACGCATAAAATATATACATAAACATACACATATACTACATATAAGTTAGTACTTAAAGAGGACTTTTTTTCAGGACTTCACGGGAATAAAACACCTTCTGTGTCCTTAACTTGCTCAGTGACTTTTGGATGTGAGTCACTAGACAGTAGTAGACACACATCCATAAGTTACTGGAAAAGTTAAGGACACTGTAAGCATAGTATGTGATGTGTTAGTAGATGCTGAACGTTCTACATAATGAACTTGATGATAAGGATCGTAAAACACTGACACTATCCGATTGTGACCAAAGGCAGTTCTAGAATAAGTGACGTCTGTAATAACTATCTTATTTATTACTTACTAAAACTTTTTTTAAGGAAAACAATAGTATTCAGCTTAGTAATATCGCTTTGATCTTATAACTTCGAATATTATTGTAGTTGATTGATTATCCTTGTATATAAATATATTGCGTCTTATAGCATGATTTATACCTTTTGTCATTGTAATTTATCAGTTTGATATTGATAATATAATATATGTACATAGAATATCGCTTTCATTTCTCAGAAGCCATACGCATACCTATCTATATGTAACATTCACGGGGACATAAAGACGATTATTTGTGGAAAAAACAATGCTCTATTGACAATAGAAGATACATAATGGTGATTATGTTGTTAGATTTGTACAAATAACAATTATTTAAAGAATACATTAAGAATATACAGATAGTAGAGGTATACGGACCTAGTACGGACTCCAGCTCTTACCAAGGAAATTTTAGAATCTTTTTAATTTTTAATTAGATTAACTGTACCTAAATTGTACCTTCCTTGTGAGAGAAATAAAGTTTATTATTATTCATTCATTTGTTAATTATAATGCATTTTTACGTAATATTGTATTACCAATACTGTTTCGTTGGTCTAACAGCAGATCAAAAGCTCTCGGGTTCGATTCCCGGGTTGGGCCAAAAGTGTTGTTGGGATTTTTCACAAGGAATACTTAAACAGAGTATGGAAGTTTGGCGTTGTTTCTCGCCCGTGACTTGGAGGGTACGTTAATCCGCCGGTCTTTGGTCGTATATCATAAGTGTTTATAACTGGGACCAAAAGCCCAGCGTCCTCTCCGAGGCACGGGCGGGAAACGCGGTCATCTTTCATACTTCGGGCTGCTGTCCGACCCGGGAATCGATACCGAGACCTCTTGATCGGCAGTCGCTTACGCTAGCAGCTAGACCAACGAGGCAGTCAGTATATTCTCATTTTGGCAAGGCCATATATATATTAAATAAATATATTATAGTTTACTATAAGAAATAAATTATTATTGTTATATATATTAGAAATAAACAAGAGTTAAACCACGTATAAAAAGCTCAAACTCTTTGTTAACTGAGAAAAATGCATATTGTTTGCTTTTAAATTCATACGAAAAATTGTAAGACATGACCGTTGAGTTTCCATATAAAAATTCAAGAATTCATTCTTAGAGTTTAGAAAGACGTAAAAATGTTAAAATATGTGTTCTCTGTACAATTTCCTATTTACTTTCTCTAATCATCAATGTGTAAACAATTATAACATGTTTTTAGGCACTAAGTTTGTTTTTGACACTAAAAGCAATTTTATTCTTATTTGCGATTACCATAATGAAAAAAATAAATCTCTTACTTCAAGGGCCGTAGAATAAATTATTTTAATGTATAACATAATGTCACACCTACTTCCCAAAGAAGTAGGCAGAGACATTATCTAAATTTACTACGGCCCTATCACACCTCTTTTGTTTCGTTCCCATTCATCAATCGTTGCGTGCATGCACGCCGTTTCTTGATGCTTTTCATTCGGCCCTTCTTCAAAACATCACCAATTTGTTAGGCAATTGTTCACCGTAGATAACCTCTTGCGACACTTCCACAAACATTCGCTCTATAAATTCCTCTCGATAGTCTTCTATTATCCACCCTCTCTAGGATAACATTAATTAAAATCTAAATAATAAAGTATCTTCAGTTTAAAACCACAAGCAAACTTTCAAATCATAGTCATTAAAACCGCATTTTACCAAACATCAACTCATATTTTTAGACAGCAATTCTCTTTAGAATATAGTAAGTCGTTTCACCATCAACAGAGAGTAAGGACCTAAGAATTCGGACCCGTGAACGTTTTCATAAAAATGCAAATCGTCCGACAACGTATTGCCGCCAAGATGGAAGCTCTACAGGAACTTCCTTCATCGAATTAAAATACTTTTTAAAGACAATGTCATTTGTTGGAACTTTTTACGAGGCTTTGACTATAGTGACGAAGCTGCTACAATGAGGTACGCTAACAAAGGTATTCGGTGTTTTTTTTTATCTAAGGTTATAAAGGAAGATTTTTGTTGAGTTGAATGGCGTTTGTAATGAATGCGTTGGATGTTTAAAAGTATTATAAAAATGTTGTATAGGTACCTCTTGTAGACACTATGTATATTATAATTATAAATGTTTATTTTGCAAAGGTTTTCGAGTTTATTTTACTTCAAACGTGTTTACACTCTTATTTCATTTTTTTTAAATCACTATTCATGTTTAGAAGAAAAATACTTACACTGTTTTGATTTTCGTGTCAATTGCAACTGTTATGCTTAGTTATATTATTTTGATTTGATATTATTTTATTATCCGAATAAAAAAAATATTAATACAGGATTTTGTTTTTGATTAATTTCCATTTTTGATTCCGCAAGATTTTTTTGCTAACAATGTAGAAGGAAAATACTAAAATTGATACCACTTGGAGAATCGTATAGTTAAGATTGGACTATAAAACCTGATTGATTTATTGCAACGTAGAAAATGTTTATTACATGTGTTTTTAGTTAAATTCATTTAAAATTATAATTCTTCAAAACTCATTTACACCGGTATCTATTATCATTCCGATACATTTTGATCCATACTAAGATTGCCTGGAAGAGGTTGAAGGTAGGTAGGGAAATGTTACGTTATAATATTAAATAAAGTAAAGAATAAATAAATAATAATGATAATTCGCTAAGATACACGAAAAAAATAAAGAAATTATATTATTTATTATTGAGTTGTACACATAAAGTTTAGTAGCACTTTAGTCATGACTTCTAAATATTTAGAATATCTAAAAAGTAACTAACTAATAAATTGTTGTTGTCTATATTATCTACCGTATTGACTAAATATTTGAGTATTATAATAAGTACCATATGTACTTTCTTTGATCTTCTACGTATTTTATAGAATTTTTGTTTTCTAAAACGCTCAGAGTTCAGAAAATATAGAGAACTGGTTTTATTTGTTGCAGTTTATGGTACATATTGCTGGCTTCTGTAGCTTTTGATATACCGCACATAAAGTAAACTAGATTAGAATTAATAGCAATGAGTTTACCTTGATTATCGAACATACTTCTCCTCATACCAGTTAGAATGGTGTTCGTAAATATTTATCAAAATTAATTGTTTTACTTTCTTTTATCTTATTTTATCAACTATTAAAAGTACCTATTTTTATGATGTATAGGGCAAAGTATATAGGTCAGGTGATGGTACGTCACTACCGGTTCATGAAAATCTTCAACTTAAATGTCTGAATCAACACAAAAGCCAAACGTTGCCGCCAAATGTACAATATCCCTCGGTGGCATAGTGGTAGCTTAAACGACTGCTGTGCTTGATGTCTCGGGTTCGATTCCCGGGTCGGATCAAATGTTTGTATGAACTGCAAATATTTGTTTCGAAGTTTGGGTGTTTTCTATGTATAATATGTATGCATGTACAAAAAAGAACATATGTATTTAAATCAGTTGTATAGTACAAGCTCTGCTTAGTTTGGGACTAGATGGCGTGTGTGTGTGTCCGGAATATTATATTATATTATTATATATATTAATATCCAACATATTCATCTCCGTGACGTGTATATAATTACGTATAATTCTGTTTTTGTTTATTATTTTTAACGAGGGCTATGCAAGCAAGCAAACATGACTGTAATGAGACAAGAAAGTATGAGTAGCGGTGTAGTCGGTAGCGTAATTATGTAATATACATTACCAAGTTTTAGTCGTATTTTATAAATTACTGTTTTATGTAACTGCAGCAGCTAACGCATACATTAGCGAATGCTCAAACACGAGAAAGGACTCATAAATAAGCCTTTACACTTGCGTGTTGTGGAACATAATATATTAAAGTATGTTTCATGACCACTAGTGGCTTAGTAACAAAGAATTTCTAATCTCAGAATTACTTAATATATATTTTTCTTTATCAAAACGTAATAAAACTTTTATAACACAATTACTGGGGAGCAATCTCGGTACTAACAACAAATATAATTCGTTTAATTTCGGTAGGTGTTTCATTTGTACTTAATTTGCTTTATGGGCTCGTATCCTTAAATTGATGCAATAAAATCCAAGTAGTAACAACGTTTAGGTATCATCACGTGATATAGAGATAATAAATGTCTTTCTTTTTCATCTAGTTACGATGGAAGAAAGTTGGTCGTTTAAGAGATTTAACCTATACTAATATTATAAAGTTGAGGAGTATGTTTATTTGAAACCGCTGGTCCGGTTTGAAAAATTATTTCAGTGTCAGATAGTCCATTTATCGAGAAAGGCTATATATTATCACGCTAATAATAATAGGAGCGGAGCACCAATGAAGAATGTTTCAAAAACGGGGGAAAATTTTCACGCTCCGGGCAATAGAAGATGCAAACGAGGTTGCGTGGTCAGCTAGTGGTGAATAAGTTTGAAAATGGGAATGAAATATTACGATTAACATTGAAATATATGTGCCATTCAATTATGTTTCGGGAATAGTTCAACCGCTATCCACATTTCATTGACTTCTATAGAAAGATACAGCGCGAGACCGATACTTTAAACCTGCTTGAATTTCCTAAATTTAATTATAATTCTAAGGCCTTAAGATGCAAAAAAAGTTATTGTCAAACCAGGTGAGCATTCGTTTAGCACATACCCTCATATGTAGTAATATAATGTTGTTTAATGTGTTACCTAGTTTTTTAATCAAGAAGACATTCCAAAAAGTAAAGGTCGAACGTATCGACCGACAAGCGAAGTATCGTACGTACGAACTTCTTCACAGGAAAATTTTAAGTGCTTGTGCTGCCTTATTAGTCTCAGCTGTTAGCGTATTCGACTGCCGATCAAAAGGTATCTATCTGGTTTAATTCCCGGGTCGAGCCAAAATTTCGTGGGATTTTATTAGAATCGCTTAAATTGAGAGAGTTACCAGCAGACAGTGCATAAATGCTTCAGTGCAGGCAGGCGCTGGGAGGGGTCCGGATGTGTTAATAACAGCAGTTCCCGGATCTCTCCCTTCTCAGGCGCAGAGTGGCACACCGTGTGGTTTTAGTCGATACGATTCCGACACAACACCCGCCGCAAACCCCGGTGGGGTAACGGACCGTGGGGTTTCCACACGTTAAAAAAAAAGTTGAAGTAGTAGCTAGCCCCAAATAATCTTGACATAATAAAAGCCGGGAAGACGATGAGTAAAAAAATATTATAATTCAAAAGGTAAATTTGATGAGTACCTTACCATTTATGTAATCAACAAATTGAAATGTAATTAATTTCTACTAACTGCTATTAGTATAAATATATTTGAACAAACTATTCCATACATTGTAATTACTAGTGGTTAGCTTTTGTAATTAACACAAACTATAAAGTCGGGTCAGTTCCACAACTCGGTTTTATGCCAGAAATTAACGATTAGATCGTGAAAGTGCAGGTTTCATTGTAACTATTTTTGATACAATGTGTAGTTTCTGTTTAATGGCTTTCAGTACGTGTTACCGATTGAAATGAGGTATATTATTTACCTTTTTTTATAATTTCATAATTATTATTTTTAGGGATCCGTACTTCTCGGAACCCTTATAGATTCGTCCCGTTCGTACGTCCTTGGCTTACCTACCTAACGGTTAGTACTTGAATGGTGAAACTTTGCATGGATATGTGTGTTTACCACGTCAAAAAAGAGCTTTTTTCTCGCATCTACTCCATGTGTGGGGCGCAGATGTGGGGTATTACTAGATAGGTCTTTTAAAAACATTGAAAGGTGGCTAAGACGGTTTTTAAATTAAGTATCCGTTCGCAAAATATTTAACTTTAAAGTGCATTTTTTGTGAATTGTGGGTGCCACCCGCTCTTCTAAAATCTAAACGGCTGACTCGAAAAATGATATAAAAAAAGTTTTACACAAAGTAACTGGCATCGGACCTGCGCAACCCTGAGGGTGAATTGAATTCAAAGGAAACCTTTGAAATAAAATAACGAAATAGTAAGTAAACATTATTCATACCAATAACTACCAAACTTAACTTCTAAATTTATGTGCTATTATGGGTGACTACAGAACCCTTTTCTATGCGTGGCCTGACACACATTTGGCAGGTTTTTTTAAATTGAATTACAATCGATTATATTAACTAATAGTACTTTTATACTGTTAATGATTTGCTCTAATTTTTTGTAATTACCACAAACTGAATACAGGATATGCATTACTTTTCTCTTTTCACTCGTTATTTATTACATATTTGCGATTCTATTTAATACCCTATACTGAAGCGGCAGTGAAGTGATCTGGATAAACACATAACTATTTTTTTACATTGGTCCTTAACTTTCAAATATTACTCATACAATATCTCAATAGAAAAACTTTACAAACATTGACACGTTCTATTCTTGAAAAAAAAATCATCCAATTCAATGGATTCTACAGATAAAGTTATTACTCAACGCTTAACAAATACCTAAATCACTATTAATGAAACTCCAACAAAATCATAACACCAATTTTGAAAGCAAATCAGAACTACAAGCAAATCACGATAGTAAAACGAAATCCGAAATATTCGACAGCCAATCTCTGTTTTCTTAGGAGAGACCATTTAAATCTCAAATTTCGACTACTATTGTTTAAATAAGTTACAGTTTTAGTTTTTCCTGTTCAAAACCACTATTAGCTTTTTAGAGACCCATCAAGTTAATAGCGGTCAGTTGGATTTGATTTCGAATAAATTGATTACAGTTGAACAAAACTATAAAACATTTTTTGACTTTGTAAATAAATAAATCGTTCACAGTACCTTGAATTTTAAAATTGATCTGTGTATTAATAAATTCGTGTGAAGATTGATTTTTTTAAAGAATACGTAAGTTAAAGTACAGTCACACTAGTAATTTTCTTATTAGAATGCTCATCCAAATTACCCGAAAATATTTTAGACTAGCTGAACCCCGCGGTGTTACCCGCGGTTATTGTCGTATCGTGGGTAACGCCGCGGGGTGAAGCTAGTCTAAAAATGTGAGCCTAAGTTACTCCTTGTACCATCAGCTACCTACCAGTGGAAGTCCCGTCCAAATCGGTCCAGCCGTTCAAGAGATTAGCCGCAACAAACATACAGACAGACAGACCGACAAAAATTTTAAAAATATATATTTTGGTATGTGTACCGTATATACATTCATATGCATGTAGTAGAAAGCGGTTATTTTAATATTACAAACAGACACTCCAATTTTATTTATTTGTATAAATGTTAGAAAACTAACAAGTAAAAGATGACCTGTCCTTTGATGAGATTATGTTGTCTTTCGTCTATCGTCTATAGAAAATCGAATACTTACTCAATGTTAAAATAAATGAGACGTTAAAGTATACAGGGTCCTTTACACAATCTTTTTTATGTGACAGTAGGTAGGTATATCCGTGCGTCGCCGGTCTTACATTTTAAGGGGAGAAAACCTTCAACATAAGGAAAGGATAGGTGCAAGAACTACGAGTTTTTCAGCGCACGTCCCGAAGGGTTGCCGTGAAAGGTAGGTAAGTTATTTATCTCAGTATTACAAAAAAACTGTAGGTACTCCAAACTACTACAGTTTTCGTAAAAACTATGGCCAATTACAGCACTGATCTCGTGGGATGTAATCCCGTATACAAACATGCACGTGAGATATTTTACATTCATATTTTTATTTTTGTGAATAAGAAAATCCGAGATAAAATACGGAGGTAGGTGGAACCGAGGTGCGGGGACGTGCTGTTAAACAAGACAGCTACTTTATTTATGCCTTCAATATTTTACAAACCATAAAACTTCTTCGCCTTGAAAATAACGAATGTTTTATGTTAATAGGTTTTTTCAGTATTCACATCGGCCGAGTAAAATTTTAATTGATCCAACTTTCTACTGTTTTATATTAAAATTATTAAAGAAAACCAATCGACCATTTTTTTATGGAAATCATAAAATCACTCCGATTTGATAGGTTCCGGAGTATTTACGATCTTAAATATACCGCTTGGTTTTTATGCTGCAATTTATTTTGATTCTTCCATTTTCTGAAAATTAAGGAAGCAGTTTACTACACACAGCGTGGCAAACTACTGATTGAATTTGTTTCTTCGCGCATTATCACTGTAATTATTACTGTAGAATCGATCCTCGTGTAAGATAAAAGCCGTGCGACGAATTCGTACGACGTAATTTGTTTGGCTTTTTTGTGACTAAGATAAAAAGAAGATAGATAAGAATATCTATCTTAGTTACTAGAAGTAAGTTCGAATTTAAAGTGGTAAAAGTAATGCTTAGAAATTTACCCGGAGTCCATGATTAATTAAAGAAGATATTTTTTTCTAGCAATCTTTTCCGTTCATTGATATTGCTATTAGGTTTCGTATCGCATTCAGTATCCCATGTAGCTTTCAAATTAATAACTGTAATTTTCATCTAAAATTAAAATTATTTTTAAACGTTTTGATGAGTTCTTTTTGGTTTTGTACGCATTTAACCATTTTAATATGTTGTAATGTATGTTTGTTAATGTGTTGGAAACGCTTTAAGATAGGTTCCTAAATTTAATGAAGATAATAAATTTAAGTAGAGGTTTTCATTATGATGATTCTAAAATACAAGAATTAGGTATATTCTGTTATCCTGAACAGTATTGCCAATTTTTCTAGCCGATAGAATTTTAATAATGATGAAATATAAATAATAAGTTATACAAATATGTTGTACTAAATATCGTGTGTTTAAAATATTTTATAAGGATGTCACTACACGCTTTTCAAAACATTTACTTTTTCTTTAAATATTGATTGCTTATTAGCGTGACTCATTGCTAAACATGTTTTTAAAATATAAAAACCTGCCTTTATAGTCGAATTCGAAAGAGAGTAAGACAACTACTTTAAAATATATCTTCTATAAATATAAAAATGAATTGCTGTTCGTTTGTCGCTTTAAAACTCGAGAATGGGTGAACCGATTTGGCTAATTTTGATAATGAAATATTTGTGAAAGTTCAGGGAAAATACTAAAAACAACAATGTTTTAAACATTTGATGTCTTTTGTCTTTTTAGAAATAAAAAATGTCACTAAGTTGGCAAATATATGTAGATGATAGGTAGTTCACCAGGTCATCTAGTAACTGTATAAATAATATCAAACTTCAATATATTTTACCTTAAACATATTTTAAAACATTCACCTCTATTCCACTCAGGTTCGCGACATTAAACCGCTTCTTTCTTTTGGATTATGTCTTCGTATAGGAAGATTAATAGTAAGGTGCTTCATCAAAGAAGAAAAATGCAATTTTCCAATGTGATTGAAAATCGTTCGTTGCACTAAGCTTGGATTACTTGTCCAATGTTCTGAGAGGTTTCACTAGTCCATTTGTGTCATGAAATTTTGTATATTATGAAGATAAATAAAAATTTGCATATAATTTTTGTAGTTAGATATATTTTGAGCTTTGGTCTGAGCCTAGAACGCTGTAACAAGAATCTGATGCAGAAGGCAGTCCTTCTTGATGCGGACCGTATGGTTCCTTTCTTTGGAGCCTTTACCACCGGTTTCTTGGTCCCGGTATCCGATATCCGTCTATAATATTTAAAAAGATGTATATTTATAATATATTTACGGAGCTCACATACAGGTGTCTGATTCCAAACTAGGTTCAGCCTGTACTATGTTGACTAGACTACTGATGAACATATTAGCTAAACAGAATGGTAATTCTATTACAAAATGTGTTGATGCGGTCGTCGCCCATGACAACGGCCCTAATATGACAGTATCCTGGGACTATATTTACCAAAAACCAACACAAAAACCACTACTCCTTACAATATTCACACATTATAACAGAGAGCGTATTCAGTACAAAAATAAAACTTAATCCCATTATGACCCGCGTTTATACTGTCGTCCGAATATAACGTGTGAATAATGCGGGCCTTCCATTCAATAAGGGCACCGCCTTTTTGTCGTTGGGTCTCTAAAAAGATATCTACCCTTTAGACGTTATTAAATTATGGACTATATTTTCTGGTAGTGCGACGGCCGACGGCTTCTTCTTTTCCAGTAAGTAATACGTTTTACCTGAGATTGTTGGGTTCAAAGGAAAATTGTTTCTTGTTGTAGTTCAAGAAAAAAGTAAGGGCCTTATTTTGAATTGTGAACAAGTTTTGTAATAAAATGTTTGTTGATAGTTTGTAATGTCATCCATAAATAGGTCAGGAAGAAAGTCAAATTGAAGAGAAATGTTTAAAATAATATAATTCGTTTCATTATTTTTAAGAATTAACAGATATGGAGCATGACTGGAATTTGTTCTCTAGAATAACTGTCTCATTTTACATGTGGATTAACAACTCGTGAGAGATACTTATATAACGGAGGAGATAAGTCAATGTCACTTTTAGTGTAAAGGGTCAAAGCTAAATTATTTTTAATTCTTATTAATTATAGGTTAAATACATATATAGGTCTCTCCTCGGCTCAATTCTTATTTATTCTCTACTCACATAGGATACAGATTAATTAACACTGGTGTTCAATGGCGGTTGTATTTTGATTACAGTTAATTGTGTAGCACTATTTTTACAGCATGCGGCTCAATATATTTTTCAATCATTGTAGCCTTCTTCAGATTATAAACTTTAAATGTGCCAAAATTTCAGTGGTAGTTTTGAAGAAATTGGAATTAGGTTTATATCAATTGTTTTGTCGAGTTCGACTTATTAGGCTTGTTAATGATAGTACTGTAATAAAACCTTCCCATGAATGATGATAATCATTTCTTCTTTTAATTAGATTATCTTTAAAGTCTAAATGACTTTCTCTTTGTAGAATAATAAATACTAATAATTTCACTATCTTAATCTCTTTTCTTTATATATTTTAAGTTTATGTTTATTAAAATGACAAGAAATCTATAATCGTCTAAAATCGTGTGGTAAGCAAAATTTGTTATTTTCATAACTTCTTTGTATTGTAATAACCTGACATTGTGTTGATATCTACAAAGAGCGTTTTTAGAGTTTATCCACAAAGACCGTCAGTTACAGTAACAATACCTTCACAAGACACAAATCCATGATATCTTGTTTTTAAAGCTTCTACAAAGTTATACATTTAACCACATAAATTATCTCCCACCTTAATCTGTATTCTTACAAAGTAAGGCACCAAAAAAACAGAAGCAACAAATAAAATGTTTCTCCCGCAAATCCTTTAAGGCAACTTTCGCAGCATACGCCAGAAATAAATCTTCCATAGCTACAAGCAAAGTTATGCAAGAGCGATAAGACAAGCAGATACTTTAGCTCATTTTCCATTTTGTGAATGCCAGTGCTCGTGTACACCAAGAAAACGTCACTTTGTTTTACGGGTTGATTGAGATTTGTGAAAAAATTTTTATTGATAATTCTTATCAAAAAAAAAAAGGGAACAAATATGGTTTCAACCAATAAATAGCTTTAAATCACAGAACATAAATACTAGAAACGTAAAAAAAATATTTTCTAATATATCACCAATATTAAAAAGAAGACGTTAAAATTGTAAAGTAAATTGAAATGCTGTTCTATTTTACAAAGTGGGTCACCACCAATGCTCTGAATACAAATGTAAAATGAAAACCAATAACATAAATTGTTATGGATGCAATTGTCAATTTTGTGATCTTTCATTTTTCCTTTTCAAATACAAGTCAAATAAAATAAAGTAAACACTATATAAAATGTATGTATTATGTACTATACTCTATCAGTATCTCTGTCTCTTTCGGCCTGTTACACTTTTGAGGCTGAACCGATTTAGGTGAATTTCGCTACAGAGATATATTGAACCTTAGAGAAGGATAAAGGCTACTTTTTGTCGCAATAATAATAATAAATAAATATTTTGGACATTTAACACACAACGCCATCTAGTCCATAGCTATGCAGAGCTTGTGTTATGGGTACTAGACAACTGATATGAATACATACATACTTTTTATTTTGTAAATGCATACATATCATACATAGAAAACACCCAAACTCCGAAACAAATATTTGTAGATCACACAAACATTTGGTCCGACCCAGGATTTGAACCCAAGACCTCATGCACAGCAGTCGCATTAGCAACCACTGCGCCACCGAGGCAGTCGTAATACCCAATAACCAACAACAATGCGGATGGAGCCGCAGGTAAAAGCAAGTCTGTTTTAAATATTTTTTTTAGTCGAATAATATTTAATAATAATATTGAAATAGAAGCTTAATGTTTCTTATATAATTTGATAAGTTCACCAATCACCCGTACATTATACCTTTCTAATAAAGAAAAAATAGTTCTGGTTTAATCGCATCTAAAGAAAACGTAGTACTTATCTAACGTAACATTCTTCACTCGTCTACTTCATGCTCCAACTTTAACTAGCGAACTAAAGGGGAATATCCTATCGTTGAAACTTTTATCAATATATTACGAAACTTTTAAAATCTCGAGTGTCCGTTACTGTACGCGTTGCTGTAAGAAACTGGGCGAATGCGATGTAAACTTTTCGATTAGCATACGACTGATAATAAGGGAAGAACAATTATTTAGTTTATGCTCTTTGGTTCAGGTTAAGATTCAAGATACTTAAATGCTTAATATATATTTGTAAGTTATTCTTGGTTTCAATCAAAAAAGTATTTAGACTAGACTACTATATAGACTTAATCAACTGGGATAAAATCCTGTTCCTAAATCATATTTAATTATAAACCTGTATTTTTCTGCCCTTATTTTCTTACAGTAACAAGAAAAAGTCCAAAGACAACTCTGTATGTCCAACGATTTTTACGAAATTTAATACGCGGGGGGTTCTGGGGTTGGAAGAGCCGACCGAAGTGGTACCACGGCCTCACAGAAAACCGATGTGAAATAGCACCTGCGCTGTGTTTCACCGAGTGAGTGAGGATACCGATTGCCTATACCCCTTCCGCCATCTCCCTCCCCATCCTCCAATTGGAAACTCACTTGTGATGCCTCTGGTGTTGGGCGGCAGTAATCGCTTACCATCAGGCTATAAGTCTGCTCATTTGCCCGCTATTCCATAAAAAAAATGATTTAGCTAGAATTCATTTTTAGGAAATTTAACAAAAAAAATAATACTGCGTCAAGCTCGCTCATATGGGTGTAACTTAAACCTCACAATTTAAAAGATTGTGATTGTATCATTAATTACAAAACATAACACGAAAAACTTTTAACTAAAAGTAAATAAAGCTTGAAATTTCCCATATCTACTTGAGAAGTTTTGAATAACGGCGATATTCAATTAACCTCGAAGCACATCCGGGAAGGTAGCCAAACTTGAAACTTGATTATATTGCATAAACTATTTCAATTAGGGTCTTACCTTGTATAATAATGCACGAATAATAACAAAATCTTTGTGCATTTGTTTTATTTTCACTGTTATATACTTTGAAGTATAAATTTTGTGTCATAAATAAAAATGATATAAAATATAAGTGCAAAGAAAAAATGATTTTGAAATTAAAAAAGAAGAAGAAATATCATTACTTAATACATTGCTGGTTTTATCGCTGTTTATATTATTATAACTAACTAGCTGAACCCCGCAGTGCTACCCGCGGTACGACAATAACCGCGGGCAATGCCGCGAGGCGAAGCTAGTATCTTTATGAATTATAGCTTATGTATTATTCTGATGTATATATAAGCTATATTATTGTATAGTTTTATCAAAATCCATTCAGTAGTTTTTACACGAAAGAGCAACAAACATAGTCACTTACATACTCATAAACTTTCGCGTTTATAATTAATTAGTAGGATTGTGCTTTTGATAACGTATAAAGTAGAATTACTTTGTGCTTTGTATGTGCTACGGTTTTTTATTTGTGATTTTATCTGCAATGTTTCAACAAACAAGCTTTATTAAAAAATTTTCAACTCTATTTTGTTATTTAAACATATGTCAGCTATAATATAAATACCTTAACTCTAACTAACGTACATTTACCTCTCATATAATGTTTTTAAAGTTCTGCAGTGTACGTTTATAGTTTGATAAAAGTTTATCTGCTTAAATATTAAAGTAAGTAGAGCTTCGCTGATTTCAGCACGATCGGGCTGGCTCAACCGGGCCTATACTACCCTCCCACAGAAGACCAACCTAAAATGAGAGCATTTGTGCTGTCGTGTTTTGATGGCGAGACCGCAGACAAAATGATGCAGAAGTTTCTCAATAGGCCGCCATAGTATGGGTCACCATTTCTTTTTTCAGGGGACAAACGAGCAGTCGTATCGCCTGATGGTAAGCGAGCCGATGGACACCAGAGGCGTTACAAGTGCGATGCCGGCCTTTGGGGGATGAGGAAGGGGTTAGGGTAGGGGCCTCCGGTTTCCTCACTCACTCGATGAAATACTGCGCAGGCGCTGTTTCACACCGGTTTTACTATTACTCCGGTCGAGCCGGCTCATGCATGCCGAAGCGTAGCTCTCCCGCGGTATTCACAATGCAATAATGTATTATGCGTGCATGCATTCACAATGAGTACAGTAACCACCACTCTTGGATTCTGCTCATGCTTTTCATTAGCGAGAGTAGAGTCACTTTGGCAGACTCAAAGGTTTTTGACTGCCTCTGTGGCGCAGTGGTAGCGTATGCGACTGCTGTCCTTGAGGTCTCGGGTTCAAATCCTGGGTCGGACCAAATGTTTGTATGATCTACAAATATTTGTTTCGGAGTTTGGGTGTTTTCTATGTATATTATGTGTGTATTTACAAAAAAAAAACAGTATATATGTATTTATATCAGTTGTCTAGTACACATAACATAAGCTCTGCTTAGCTTGGGACTAGATGGCGTTGTGTGTTAGATGTCCGGAATATTTATTTAACGGTAAAAAATATTTAAAAAAAACTCTTCATGAAACATTAATGAATGTATTTATTACTACGGTATTTTAATAACACTTATTTTTTACAACAATTAGCTGAAAACGTCTTTAGTCTTAAAATATTCCTATGCGCTAGTAATTTAAGTCATTTTGTCTATTAAATTTATTAATCATGCATTATATTTTCCAACATGGCCTTCCAAAATTATACTTAATCTCTTACCCAGTATTCTTGAGTCATGCTCCAGATAACAGATACGACACCAATACGGAAAAACAAATTGGTTTGAAGAAGAAAAACGACCAATAGGTGCCGAACCCAAAATCATAAAACGATTTTCTATTTCCGAATCCATCCTTGTTTTTCTCTGTATCCAATTTAGACGACCGTTTCAAGGGTCTTTTCTAATCAAAAGTGTCCTTTGCGTAGTTGATATTATTATATTTGTCCGTAAATTATCTTAAGTGGAGATATTTTTATTGAGATTCATTTTCTTTAATAATGTGTTGTGGTTCCCGATTATTTCGATTTTTTGCTTTAATATATGAATAACATGTTATGTTTTCGTTTACGCCTATCATAAAGTACTGATTCTCGACTAATCTTTAAAATATGCCTATAATATTGTACCTGCATGTTACATTATTTTTAAGTAATCGGTTCATATAAATTGTTTCTTATAAGGCTTTTCCATACCCAGATAATGACAGAGATAAACAATAAATATATTACAGCAATTAATGAAATAATAATAAACTATGAATAATATTACAGTTATAGAACTACACCAAATTCTATATCTTTTCATTCATTATTACCATCATCATCGGCTTACCGCAGTCCACTGCTGAACATAGCCTTCACCAATTGCACGCCACTTAGTTCGATCCTCAGCCTCTCGCAAACATTTATTATTCCCAAGATTAATTGAGGTCGTCTATTAGTTCAACCTGATCTGGTTTAACCTGAATATCTGTTTTCCACTAAGTGACTAGCATCGGACCTACGCAACCCTGGGGGTGAACTGAATTCTAAGATTAAGTGTCAGTAACTAATTCCCAATTATAATTGTCGTAGGTGATCATGACGACTGGAACCAATGGCTTAACGTGCTCTCCGCACGAGCGACATACCGCCATATAGCAGTTCGGCCCATTAATCGAACTCGAGACCTCTTGATCGTCAGTCGCTTACGCTAACCGCTAGACTTAGAAGGCAAAATCCATTTAAAGTGTTTACTACATCAAATCCATTCAAATTATTTTTCAAATATCATATGCCTCTGGTTACGTCATTTCATTCTAAAAGCAATTATAAACTTTCTACTCTTTGATGAAAAAAATGGCTTTTGCGTACAAAATGGAATTACGTACAATTAAACTACAGGCACAATAAATAAATAGAAAAACAGAAAAATAAATTGGTTTCTAGTAACTCTAAAAGAAATATTATTCAATACAAAGCTTAAGGGTTAGGCCAGACTTCAATAAAGATTATTTCAGAACCTACAAACTTACTAATGGATTTGGACTATTCTAAAACTGAACACTTTTTAGCTATTGCCTGATCAAATTGACATATTCACAAATATACGGACACGAACAAACGCACACACACACACACACACACACACACACACACACACACACACACACACACACACACAGATGAAAGAGACTGGGCCTCACAACACACAGTTAAATCAATACTATGTAAAACTTTTTGAAACTGAATAAATAATAACTATTATTATCCTACTTCAAGAACTTCTCGAAATATAAACAGTTTTTATTTCCTAAATTGAAAACACCTTTATTACTATTTACTAAAGAGTTACAGCCCAAGAAACTAAACAAGATGGCTTAATATGGTGAAAGCAACAAAACATAGATATTTACCTCCGAACATGGCGGTCATGGAACAAAAAGTTTGGGAACAGAACATGTAGGAACATTCGTCGGAATTGCCAATACTGTAGCCGATGCTAGTACGGGATAGTTCTTAGAAAGGAATTCGCTGGGGAGAAAAATTAGATTTGCGAAACAGAAACGTGTCCGAACTGAGATGTACGGTTAGTTAAGAAGCGTACTAGTGACAGATGCGATGATGTAGGTACTTTATATTTATTATACTAGACAATTCGGTATTTTTCTTAATTTTACTTGTGTTCAGTTTACATTATGTATACATCTTACTTTACGTACTTTCAAGGTCAAGGTTTTTCAGATGGTTTGATGTTTACTATTATATTCCTTTGCGTGACGTTTACTAATTTCACAACTGCCCTTATTCTTGTAGGTATTCTTAAAGGAATTGAGATTAAAACTTTTTTTTATTACTTACACATCAGAATTAAATATAGGCTACTATTTATGATGACCGGAAAAAACCTATTTGTAAAATATTATAAAAAATGACAAAACAAGGGCAATAGTTTCTCTATACTACAAAATGTTTGTTGTGCAAAATTAAACAGTATACACGGAGAAATAAAAAATAAATTAAAGTTTAACCTTAATTTTGTATTAAAAATAAAATACATTTCGAACTCTCTCAAAGTTTAAATCAAAAATTATTCCACGGGGCAATGTAAATTCACCTTTTGAGGAAGTATAATGGGAATTTCAGCCAACCACTTGGAAAGTCTTTTGATCTTGAGAATTTTACTGAAACGTTTTGGTGAAAGGCTTAGAGCACCATAGTTAGGTAGCGTTGAAACTTTTGCGAGTGTCGGCTTAAGTTTTAGTATGGGTGGAGGAAAGGAGACTGCAATTTTTACTTGAAATATTATATTATGTAAAGTATTTTCTTTGTGATATACAATTTAGAATTTCACCGGAAGCATGACGATTAAACTAAGTAGGTAGTATAACTTTATTTTTCTCGCTTCAAAGAGTAATATTTATAATCTATTTTATTTTTCTATATCAAATATTAAACTAACGCTTTGCTTTTTTACATTATATCATCATCGGCTGGGCCCGGGTCTCCTCTTAGGAGAGGGTTAAGGCCAAACGTCCTCACGCTGGCCTAGTGCGGGTGAAGCTGCGTGCAAAAGTTAGCCGAGTCTAGAAGTGTAACCCGTCTGCTCATTTACCTTGCATATCATAAAGAAATAACTTATTATTCTTAGAAAAGTGGTAGGTACTGCCTCATTGGTCTCTCGAGCGGCGGTATTCCCCTCAAATAAAGTGACAACTGGTTCAATCTTCGAATTCAGTTTACCCTCAGGGTTGCGGAGGTTCAGTGCCAGTCGCTCCGTGAAAAACTGATATTCAGGTAAAAACGGTTGAACTAGCCGATCCCAAATAATCTTGGGAATAACAAAAGCTAAGAAGATGATGACAAAAGTGGTAGGTTACAAAAAATTATGCCCATTGACTTAAAGCGATACATGAAATTTAATTACTCCCCACATATCTCGAAGGAAACTTTCTCTTCTGGAAAATATTTATTATATTAATATTAGTTAGTTCTCAATTTTTATAATATCAAACAATATAAACAAGTTGTTTATAAATCAGCGCATTTTTTATTAACTTAAACTTCAAAACATAAAAATTGAGAGCTTTGTTTGCCATCCTAATTTTGCGGATTTACTGAAAAAATTACTCAAAGTCTGATTGTCGAAAAAAAAGTTGGATTCCATCAAAAGGAGTTGCATTCGTAAAGTGCTGAGAATACGCGGTTGAACCGCTCTGAGTTTTCCTCCAGGTATGAATGGGTATTCACTAAATGCAACCTCTTTCTTTACCTTTTATTACTGCAAAAGACGGGAAGCTCATTCCGTCTAAGATGCCGTGGTTTTTCTCTTATTGCAATCATTAATATTTTTCGGTTCTGTTAATTTTTTGAGCTCGCTTTTTCGTACCAAATTTTGCTCACTTCATAAAAGTATTTTAAAGCTTTCCTTTGTCTGTACATTTTAAATAGTATGACAAAACTGTGAGAAAATGCTGGTTATTATTTCTGCGGCTTTTATATAGAAGAAAAATTTTTAAAACTCCATGCATTAGGAAGTTAAAAACAAGTTTATTACAGCATACATATTGTATGAAACCATTTTTGACTTTGTTATTTAATAAGATGACTTGATTCACCTAACACATGATTCACCATATGATACATTTTAAAAAGTCTATAAATAAATACCGGGAGACATACAACCGATATATCATTACTACATAGTATAAAACAAAGTCGCCTTTTCTGTCCCTATATCCCTATGTGCGCTTAAATCTTTAAAACTACGCAACGGATTTTGATGCGGTTTTTTCCAATAGATAGAGTGATTCAAGAGGAAGGTTTATATGTATAATACATGCATCATATACTAAGGCAACATTGCTAATTTTAGAGGTTTCTATTTTATGCCCGTGCAAAGTCGGAGCGGGCCGCTATGTTTTTATATACAACGTTCATAGTTTTTCTGTAGTGTATTTAATTTAGTATCAGCATTGCACCCGTGCGAAGCCGGGGCGGGTCGCTAGTTAGATTATATAAGAAAAAGTAGAAAACGTACTAGAAATTTACTGAATCTTAAACTAACGGGCATAAATATAAACACACATATATATATTCATCGTATAGCCTATCATTGTTATGTTAAATCTTTTCATAATTTTAAGGTGCGAGTATATACCTAATTACGAGTATAATACAGTAACTAAAAGTAAACTTAATAAAGGCATACGTACACGTAAAAAAAATAAGATATCTCATTCTTACACAAATGCAATAAAGAAAAATAACTTTTTAACAGTTGTAAGGGAGGGGAGTTCCGAATATATACTTATATTGTTCCTTTCTCCCCTCTGCTTCGTTCAGTTTGTAACGGGGCGCTGCAAAAGCACAATAAAGTATTGATTGGTCCATTTACAGATCCACTCTCTATTAAACTTTCTTAATAAAAGAGAGAAAGGTTTTGTAAACTTACCTTTAGAGACATTTAAAAATACTTTTGCGAATTTAGTGTTCATGCAGTATATAGTACTGCATGAACACTAAATTCGCAGAAATATAGTATTTACAAGATCTGTAAAATGTCTGTCGTGCTTCGTTGCTAAATGCGGGACTGGAGGCTTAATGATTCAGAAGCTTCTTAATAGGCCGCCGTAGTGTGGGTCAGCATACTGCATTGTCTGCATTCGAAATGAGTATGGTGAAAACTAATATTCTTGGATTAGAGTCACTTTGGCAGGGTCATATATAAAGAAAAAATGTCCTTCGAGATTAATGCTACGGCTCGTATAAGCCCTCTTGACTGATGTAATACCATAGCCTCATAGAAAACGGTTGCTAAGCAATTCATTGATTTTAACCAAGAAAATGAGGTTATGGTAAAATAATTTTACCTTTAGGTAAATCATGTGTTCATTTGTCCATGAAACAACTATTCGTTTATGACTTTAAATTTTTTTTTATTGAATTATTACCAGTAAAGAGTAAATTAGTTTTAATATGCTGCAATGTATTTAATAATAAATTGCCTAATGAAATCCCTATTATCACCTACGACTAACCTCTTTCTGATTTGCTGATAACTTGTTAAACGCCTGTATTGATTTTCAATAATAACTAAACTAAAAAAAAACACAAAGCAGTCATAAGCACTGCCGACAGAAGTGAAAACTCATAACTATAAACAAACGGTTGTTTTAACTTACCTGACATGAACACCTATGCTTTTTTTAATAGTGTGCAATAAAAAGAACTAAAAATTAGTATGATTGTAAGTAGTAAATGGAAGTCAAGCTTTGATACTCCAATAGATGTCGCTGTTTTAAAAAAAATTGTAAACAATCTTTTTGATTTACAAAAGGTTTTGTGTAAGTAGAAAATCGTTATTTTAATTTATTGTAAATCACTTTAAGATACTGAAATATTAACTTTAAGTATATAAAATCATATTGAGAAAGGACCACTATCTAGAAAAACGAATGCTACCAAAGTATATCGGTAGATAGCGCTGTTAACAATAAACATCCGTCTTACGATTTTTTTCGATCAGAACACGTGACCCTGACGCGAGTTTATACATTTTTACCCATTCCAAAAAAGTACACAGCGCCGCTAAAGAAGTTTTCACTTCAAAAAACATTTTGTGTAAATGTTTTAGCGCAACTTTGCAGCTGCCACGTGACGTCACTTTTATCTATCCTCTGTTATTATGAGCCCGACAAATGAAATGCGGACTGCGGTGTGAAGATAAAGAAGTAATACCGTGTGTACGGGCGTGTTTTATTACATCTCGTTGTAACTGTCACATATATACGTATTAAGGATAATTGCTGACGTTACGAGTGATCAGGGAGGTTGATCCTGAGTTTCGGTTCGACTTTTGGTAATAAGTTTATTAAATTTTTTGGGAGATAATATTTTTTCATTCAATAATCATTGTGGCATCAATCAGTTACACTCGGTTATTACAATATTATTAAATAATAAAATATTATTACTCGGAAAAATTTTAAGGTAAACAAAGAGGCGCAGTCAGTATCTGGATTGGTGACCAATAGTGGCACAACACCATGTGCGTCTCCGTGATTAGGAGGTCTCGTTACGCAGTATGTCCCGGTTGCTATCATAGGATAACAGTCGTGAAGGCAAACGGCAACGGCAAAGATTACGTACCCACAACGTTGTCTTGCGAGTCCCCAACTCGCACTTGGACCGCGTGGGAACATATGGCCTTAAGCATCTCCTGAGAGGAGACCAGAGCCCAGTAGTGGGATATGAAATGTTATTGATAAATTGTTAATCATTGTGGACAGAAAAGAATAGTAAATATAAGTTGGAAACATCATCGTTGCTTAATCTAATTTAATCGAGAAGTTTAATAGGATATTCTATTTAGAAGTATATTATGTTACATGCACATTTTTCGATAAATATTTAGTAAAATGTGCTTTTGTAAGTTTGTGTGGATTCAAATAAACACACGTACGTACGGATATATACGAATAAAAACATTCATTTTGTTTTTTTTTTCAATTAAACATACATTTGGGGCTACACTTTTGGCAATGATTGAGAGACAAGCACAAATATTTTAATCTGTGTCTGCGTTTATTTTTCTAAAAATTTGTAAGTATATGTTTACAAATAAAGTAGCTACGTACGCAATGAGTATGACGGCCACTGCTTTTGGGTTCTGCTTATACTTTCCGTTAGTCAGAGTACAGTCATTTTGGTAGGCTGACATATAAACAAGAATGAGTTTCTCACCAGCTCTTCTCATGAATGCAATACCCATCGAAGCTGGTACTTGGATTGATTTCAATTTAAACCTTTGAGTTGAATCGAAATCAATCTAAGCTCCGGTAATTCAAATCATTTCAGTGCATTTAGTATTAGTACCTTTTATCACTGAATTGATTACTTGAGTTTTGTTTTATGTTTTGATGTTTGTATTTTTGACGTGTTCAAGTGCCTTGTGGGGCCTATGGAAATAAATGATTTGAGTTTGAGTTTGAGTTTGAATGTTCCCTCCTTTTTAAAAGTACCCCATGAGCATTCATTGCCAAACTACTTTTTTTATTTTCTGGTTATACGAGTATAAAATAAAATCTAGTGACTATACTAGTTCTATCGTTCTAATAAAACTTCAACGCTACTATAAGTTAATAAACAAAAAGGGAGAGAATGTAGGAAGTAAATTAATTAGCATTGTATCGCCGGGACTTGGGCCCGCGTCGCTTAGTTAACTTCATTATAGTTCCTCTTGCAGTTAGTAGAGAATGTTCTTAACTAAACTATTATGGCCATCGCCCAAGTGCTTTTAGAACAGTTGCCAGCTTGCAAGTCTATGTAATGTAAATGTTAGGAATGTTAAGCTTAATTCAGACATGTCATAAAAAGATATTGCCATCTAGCTTCAGTTATCAAGCATATTTCGTTTTCTCTTTTAAGATTTCTACCATTTTTAAGTTCAATTCCATATTCATGTACTTTAAATAATGTCTATTTTTTATTATTAAAAATAATATAAAAATCTATTTACTTGAAAAACATTAAGTTCTTTTTTAAGATGTACTGTCTTGTATATTGTGTATATACTTGTATATATACTTATATATTGTGTTCTTTTACTATTAAGATCGATCTTGATATGCAGATCGAACAATGAAAAAAAGGTAAATTTTATTCCCTTTTGTGTCAGAGAGATGTTACCTTATCTTTTTAACGTTGTACCGAGATAGAAGTATCCCGGATTATGGACAGCTCGTTTCCTCCCCGTGTCTCATTAGCAGAGCTCACTGCATTTGATTACTGACATTACGGGATTCTTTTGGGGCGATATACGTGGTCTAACATTCGGATTGAAAGATAGACAAATGTTGGAAATGTGTATTCTTTTTGTATTGAAGTTTTAATAAAAAATTTACTAGGGTTCAGACAATAAACTGATAACTAAACTATGTATAACAGGATGAATTTTTGTTTAAGTCGTAATATAGGATTTAGAATAAAATAGCAAGCGATATTGACATCTTAAACACTAAATAATACGAGTGAGTAACGACAATCACAAACACAGAACCTGTAATTTATTACAACTATTTTACATGCGCATAAATTAATGATAATTAATTTTATCATATGAACCGGATAAACTGGCCATAGCGTTGAATTAGAAAATAGTTTTTTTCTCTGAGTTATTCAAGGTTTAATTTTATCAATGATTTAATGCAGAATTAAAAATATTTTCTCTGTTCTGTTCCTATTTACCGAGAAAATTTATTGCATTATTTACAATAAGAATCGTAGAAGCTTTAATGAAGGGTCTAAACTAAAATCTTTATTATCAATAATACTTATGTATTTACAGCGAACGTTGGCAGATTAAACATTCTTTCGCCTGTGTTATATGAGTTACGCATACAGCATTCGTAATATAGGGAATGTCCAGAAGATTTTCTCATCTTAAAATAAATATCTATTAAACTCGCAACTGTTTTATCTATTTAAAATCAACTTTCAAAACTTATGTTTCTGTGTCTTAGAGTCAGTTTAAAAACACATTGGCATTTAGTAAAAAATAATGGGCAAAGAAAACTATATCTTTTGATTTTTTAAACAAAAGCAAGTTTCATGAAAGAGAAGTTTTTCTAGTTGAATTAAAGTATAAGTCTGTTTATAATAAATAAATAAATATTTCGGACATCTTACACACAACGCCATCTAGTCCCAAGCCAAGCAGAGCTTGTGTTATGGGTACTAGACAATTGATATAAATACATACATACTTTCTTTTTGTAAATACATACATTTCTACATAGAAAACACCCAAACTCCGAAACAAATATTTGTAGATCATACAAACATTTGGTCCGACCCGGGAATCGAACCCAAGACCTCAAGAACAGCAATTACATACGCTACCACTATGCCACAGAGGCAGTCAAATATGTGACATGGTTATGAAGTTCTTATCTATGAATTTAAATATTAATATTCAGTTAGTACAAAGATATATATATAAGCTATAACATCATCTTTCAATTAATGTTAGTTCCATAGCAGACTTTAAATATTTTTACAATATTACTTCTAGAGACGTTCAATGAAGCCCGATTCTTTGACAAAGTTAATAGCATAGCATCTGAAATCGTATAGCAATCAAAGATCCATCACTTTTAGTCAATGGATACAAATTTCTCAGAAATGTGACGTAGTTAACAGGATTTGGTTCATCGATTTCAAATACATCAAAATCTAATCCGGTATCTTCACAGTTGTACACTAAAAAAATAATTTTGTAAAGTTTGACGATGTTGAAAAGTAAAAAAAATAACGAAATAATATTATGAGTCTCCACTAGTCGTAAAAAATATAGATATAATGAATAATTAACTATCTAATGATATAAAGTATGAGTAAAATGAAGAGAGAATAAGAGATGTAGAGAATGTAAAAACTAATCTTCATGAATGTAATTGCCATTTTACGTTACAAATAATCTTATCATACACACTACTTCGAACCAAAATTTATAAAAATAGACATTAAGGAATAGATTAATGTAATAACTTAAATGTAATAGTAACATGTACTAATAACTGAGCAAACTACTCTATGCATAAAAGAGAGACTAAATTGACTTACTACCACTTCATGTCATACGATATAATCCTCTCTATTCAACCCAACGGCCGCTCGAATGGTCATTCAACATACATATCAATGCGATCGCTCACATTATTATTTCGTCGTCCATCGGCGCGTTTCCGGAGCCGTCACACCAACATTTTCACCCGTCATTTCGGACCCTCCTCAATCGCACAGTGCGCAAATTGAATTTGATCCGTAACAGGTTCACTCGGTCGTTTGTCTCTACATTGACGGGTTGTTTTTCGTTTTTTGTTATTACTATTTTTGTGTCTGTTGATTGGTAGGTGCCTAGGGTATTGTTTTATTTAGGAATTCCAACAACTGCACAGTGGTGCAGAATACCACCTGAAACGTGTTTATGTAAATATTACCCTGTAATTTGAAATATAGGCACATAAAGAATGATGATTATTTATTCTTAATATTAAAGAGAACATCTTACCTGTCAATGCTAACAAATTTTCGGAATCTGAACAAAGTTGCCAAAGTTGTTCAGATTCACAAAATATATTCAAACTGTTTGTTCGATGATTCTGTGTCTTGACAGACATGTCATTATGTTTTTTTTTTAATAAAGTAGCTTCCAAAATGACTCTACTATGCCTGATGGAAAGCATGAGTAGAATCCAAGAGGGACGGCCACCATCCTGAATGCGAATATGGACAATGCAGCATGGTGACGAATACTATGGCGGTCTAGTAAGCTGCTTTTTCACGTCTCGCTTAAGAGACACAGCATCATGCAAGTAGTAAATTCAGGTTTTGACATCTCAGCACCGAAAAAGAGAGCTGAAAAGTTTTTAATAATAATAGTTTATTTATTTCTTTCAAATACAAAGGTAAGTACAATATTTAAAGCCACAATACAGCTTGATTCACTTTCGTTCCTTTGTGAGAGGCTGGAGGTTTGGTTCGTATTTCTACCATTAGGTATAAAACGGTGACTTCCAAGGCCAGTACGTGTTGTCGTGTAGAGGAAGGGAAAAGTTAGGATCAGTTGAAAGTATTCTTCAAAACATTATCCGTATGTTAATGTAATTTAGTTTATTGACATTACATTGTACTCGTATCATGCAAGAGTATTTTGCAATATTTATGAACTAAAATAAACATAATTTTAAACACGTCTATGTTATTAAATAATCACATATTTTAACAAAAAAAAAACAGACTTCAAGAACTGGACCAAATTGAAATGGGACCACACGAAAAGGCACCAGCTTTCAGATAAAAAAAGAATCATCAAAATCGGTTCACCCAGTCGAAAGTGATGAGGTAACAAACATAAAAAAAACAGTCGAATTGAGAACCTCCTCCTTTTTTGAAGTGGGTTAAAAAAGATATACTTAAATATTGAGTATATTTACTTTTGTACTTTTTTAACAAATTATAATGCATTTTTAGTTTAAAACTCAAAGTACAAACGATCATAAAAGTTGGGCCAAAATGTAGCTCCGTATTCTAAAAATCTCTCAACATCTCTAGTTAAAACATAACGAGTCTATCAGTCTGTGTTTGCATTAAGGAAATGCGCTTTAAGATGCCTTTTCAGAATAAACCTCGGCTCACTAGATTCAAATATCCACCATCCCACTTGCAATATTCTTTCGAGTGGTTCCTTTCACCGCAGACTTTGATTTTGTGTTTTTTCCACGTTTTTCAACACTTTAAACCCTTTACTCCGCCATAGATTCAATGGTTCAATCAGATAGGATCTAAATTACTATGGCTATGTACATTTAGGATTAAAAGGGTGTCTGGAGCCGGAAGCAATTCATGGGAACCTTGATAGATAGGTATGTACCTAGGTAGAGGTATCTGTCTACTCAAGTGTGGATTTATGTGTGTTTTATGATGTAGGTGGGGTTAACGGTGTTAGTACTAGGTATAAAAAAGTTGTTAAAGCTGCTTTAAATTGATGCTCTTTTATATAACTCTCTTCACATGAAACTGCGATCCAACAATTCTTGTAGGAACTGTTATTTTATGAAAAAAAGATTGTTATTCATAAAATAACAGTTATAGTGTTTTATCTGTTGTTAGCGTTCTTTTAGATGTTTTGATTTTACTTAGTATTTTTTGACATCACATAGTTCACTTGGAAAACAAAAAGAAAGAAGCACCAAAAAAATAAGTATTAAATTAATCCTCTAAAGAAAATACTCTGAAATTACACAAAACTTTCACAAAATATCCATTATTTTAACTTAAAATAAACTTTAAACTGTTTTTAAAGCGTTCTAAAGACGTCTTTCATCATATAAATTAATAAACTTGTAAAAGAAACTTAGTGGATTGTGTGTTGCTTGGTGTAATTGCTTCGAGTAGTCGCAGTTACCAGTTCAAGGAGGCATGAGAAGTTTCAGGCGAGCAACTTGGAGGACCTCAGGGAAGCAGACTTATTACTGTCAAAACGTGTGAGTTGGAGTTTCAGTGACAGCGGGTGAAACATGACAATCGCAATGCTTTGAAAATGCCTGAAAAACATTTTAGGGTTATGGTCCAAGAAAGATTTACTTATGTTTAGACTATAGAAAAAATAGCAAAAGCAAGAGTATATTTTTACTACAGGGATCCTATTAAAAGTATTAAATAGTTGAGTAAATTATAAAGACTGAAATATGTATTAATTTAAAATCATAATCATTTTACAAATTTATGTGACTATTTTAATTTTCATCTCATTCGAATTCTTTGAATCAAGTCTCAAATTATCGTTAAATGTTACACTATTGAGATTGTCAAAATTAACTTTGTATAATTCGCATTCACCGTGAAGTTTATGAGTGAGCAAAACAAAACGAGGTTTCGATAATTGACATCGTCTTACCTTTTTGAAAACGTTTGCACTGTGGCTCCACAATTATTATTGTCAAACATACAAGTTCACGTTGAGACGTAGCTTGCTCACTGACGCTGCTGAATTTAGATAGCATTATCGTTTGCCCGCATTTCAGTTATGTCTTTATGCATATAAACTATCTATGAAACTTACTCTCTCTTATATTTGAATGTATATTTGTCTATAATTAAAATTTGTAGTAGAAATAGATACTATGTCAACTTCATGTGTAATTGTTCTTTTTTTAGATACAACGTTTCAATTTAGGCACAAGTGTCGACAAGTGCCTTTTCATTAGTATCTTCATAAAATTCCATGTATAAATGAAAAAGATAAGATCTTTAAATAAATTGATGCGAGCGTCACTGATCTTCGGGTAATTGTATTTTCTTTTCAATCCCAAAAAAATGCCATTTAGAAAACGTTATCACGGCTCCTTTGTAGCGTCGAAAAGTTTAATTCCAAATTGTTAATGTTCATTGAACAAAATAAATTGGGCGAAGTTTCGCTTAAAGATAAAAGAGCTTCACTTCTGAAGTAAAATCTAATACAAATACATACAAGCTCGTAAGTTGTCTATTCGGTCGTGTAAAATTGTTTTGTGTGTCAAATGTCGGTCATGACCTTTGTCGCAGTCGTGGTGTTACTATTGAATAATTTTTGGTTACAGCTAAATTTATCGGTGATAGTTTATGCATTCATTTGCAATTTTTGGTTTCAGACACAGATTCTTTATTTGTTTTACCGGACCATTTCTGCACTTAGCCTCTTGATTGGGCTGTTGTACGAGGATGTATTCTCTTACTTTTTTTTACGTGTGGAAACCCCCTCAGGCCGTCACCCCGCCGGGGATTGCGGTGTGTCGGAATAGAATCGACTAAAACCACACGGTGTGCCACTCTGCGCCTGAGAAGGGAGGGGTCCGGAAACTGCTGTTTACACGACCGGACCCATGGTGGAAAAGTTATATTAGTTTCTTCTGAAATCTAACTAAAACAGGCGACAACCTCGTGAATGATTGTCCAAGTCAACTGGCCTTGTTTTAAGGATTATTGCAACCTGCGTTACTCCTAAAAAGTTTCACCAGACCCAGCATCGGACAGATGCTGGGAACAGGATATCACCAAGCCGTATATGTATAAATTTCTATTGGTTGGCCCCTGCCTTTCAAACACAGATATTTGGGTAACTAGATTAAGTATTTGGTAAATTTGTATGTTTCGGTGAAACCTGCTGTAGATTCATTTCTTATTGAGCATCAAGATATAGCTAAATTAATATGTCAGTAAATAAACAAAATTTTAAAAATGTTTGATCATTAACCTGGTTCTTCATATTTGGTTATGGTATATTTATACCAGTAAGTCTCCCATAAATTTACATCAACTTAAACAGTCCACTGCTGAACATAGGCCTCTCTTTATAAAAGGAGGTTAAATTTTATGATCATACTTTTATATTATTTATTTATTTGTGATTATTTTACAGAAAATAAACTGAATCAGCATCAGAACATCAATTTTAGTCTATTGCAGTCTACTGCCATTAATTACTTTTTACTGTTGTAGTTCTACATCATTCAAAATTTTATTCAAAAATTTAAATAGAAATTGTAAAAAGCTTGTGTCGAATAACACAAGCAAAACAAGCAATATAAAGTAAAATATTGATTTTGCACAGAACTTGTCCTATCAAGAAGAACAAACATGTCAGCAACATCTGTTTTCACAAATCAAAACATAATGAAGAGGGGCTTCCCCGCAAAGAAAATAACTGCAGCCCTGCGGCAAATGAGATTTGCAGACATCAGACTAACAGACCGAAAATTAATGTGAACGCTGTCTATGCTACTAAAACCAGAAACCAGCAGTTTCCCGCGTAACTCGAGAATAATTGTAAATTTTACTACAACTTTACAATACAGTAATGTTGCTATGTGCATGTATAAAACTATAAACCGCAGTGAGCTCCTAACATAATATTTCATGTTCAACACCATAGTTTTAATTAAACTTTTACAACAACTAGAATGTATGCAAGTTATTAGCTGTAAATTAATATTAAAAAAGTAAAACTCAAATTTGTGTGAGTCAGAATTTTTATAGAAGGAAAATTATATTTACCTATATTGATACCGCCAATACTTACTTATAATGTTTTCTTTGCTACTGAGGTTGCTTAAAAAATGCATATACATGAGTAACTATCATTAAAAATACTTCGCAATGGCCATACGTTACACAGACTGCAAATAAAATTATAAAAGGCCCGAAGATGACGATGAGTATAACACTACTTTATATATACATGAAACCCTCTCAAACAAACCTTATCGCCGATGTTAAGACTTCAAGCGTCGTTAAAACATAAACCTTCATAAAAACTACCTCGGGGCTAAGTCTACAGAATAACAATGCGAATACATAAATTTTGAGCAGGCACACACTTCCATTTTATATAAAGAAGTAAGTATGTATATAGAATGTCTCTATATGTCACTGAAAAATTCTTATCGTTTACTTTTTAAAACTGGCGTTTATCCGCGAGACGCCTCCCACGGGGCAGTTCATACAATATTCATACGCTCCTACATAAAGCTGATTGCAGACTTAAACACCTCTTCAGTATCAAAACGAGGTTTTGTGAAGCGTTCAGGGACTATGTGGTTGAGTGATAGAAAATAGCGCTCGAATTACTTTCAATGTGAGAAGTAACAATTTTAAGTATATGTTTTTTTTTTTCATTATAAAACGCATTAAATAATAATTAGTGATATGTTTAAATAACAAGTCCGACAGCATAACTGGATATTAGATTTATGAAAGTTTTGTCAAATTTTTATACATGAAAAAAAAAATACTTTGTGTTGCTTTTCAGTTAAAAAAAACTTGAAGTGGTTTAAAATTCAGTACGCTTCTACAGTACAGTAAATTATAATAACCACAAAGTTTAACAAAAATCAACCGACTTCAAGAACTCGACCAAATGAAAATTGGACCACACGGGAAGCACCAGTTTTTAAATAAAAAAATAATCATGAAAATCATTCACCCAGTCGAAAGCTATGAGGAAACAAACATGAAAAAATACAGTCGAATTGATAACCTCCTCCTTCTTTGATGTCGGCTCATAAATGGAAGGTTTTATTTTATATTTATTTAATAAATAAATAAAAAATAAAACACACAAAGATAATGCAACTTCTGTGTGTTGCTTAGATGATTTCGTCCCACGGTAGCGAAATTTTTCTTCTTTCCTGGAAAACACAAACTATGTCTCTCGGGAAAATCCACTTCTCTCATGACGCATAGCAAATGTGTAGACTTCTCAAAAAGCTAGCCCATACGATCGGAAATGTTCCGTGTGTTTGCGACAAATACCCCTGTTATGTATCCCTTTGCATGTCAAAGAGCTCTCACAATTCATATGAATCCATCCTGCCTGACGGAAAGTGATACAATGTGCAAAATAGTCGTATTCAATCCACGATTGTTGTACCCTTGATATAAATAGTTGGAACTAAATTTTTTTGTTCACTTTGAACTTTTTTTCGTGCAGCCGTTTTGTATTCAACACAATGGAACCTGCATTTTTTATTTCCTAACAGGTCTCTTGTATATTGTTTGTACCAAATATTTGAGTTAATCTTGGGAAATAGCCCGTAGTGCTACTTGTTAGTCAACCAAACTAAAGGCCTTTTGTCGTAATCAGTAAGATAAACATAACATATTACCGTGGGAAGCCACGCTTTAGCATCAATAGGCCGACTGAATCGGAGTGATACCACGGCCTCACAGATAACCAGTGTGAAATAACGCTTGTGCTATGTTTCACCGAGTGAGTGAGGACACCGGAGGCCCATACCCCTGTCCCCGTCCCCCTCCCCATCGCTCAACGGTCGCGTATGCACTTGTGATGCCTCTGGTGTTGCGGGTGTCCATGGGCGGCGGTAATCGCTTACGGTGATACGTCTGCTCGTTTGCATATCCCCTTTTCCATAAAAAAAACGGTAATAGAGAAAATAAATGAATCTCTCATTACCATTTATACATAAAACAATACTATCAACAATTCATTTTATAACGTTCACCGGGCTTCTTTGCTTATTACTTATTATTTATTTACAAGAATTAGTCGTGCACGATTTAGGTGGTTGATGATATAAACCGGTTAATATTTTCATTTAATTTTTTAATTGTAAATATCACTATCAGTACATACACATTAATTTTAAAAATTAAAAGTAAATCACATATTTTTGACTGCCTCGGTGGCGTAGTGGTAGCGTATGCGACTGCTAAGCTTGAGGTCTCGGGTTCGATTCCCGGGTCGGACCAAATATTTGTATGATCTGCAAATATTTATTTCGGAGTTTGGGTGTTTTCTATGTATAATATGTATGTATTTACAAAAAGAAGTTTATAAGTATTTATATCAGTTGTCTAGTACCCATAACACAAGCTCTGCTTAGCTTGGGACTAGATGGCGTTGTGTGTTAGATGTCCGGAATATTTATTTTTATTTTACTTTACATTATTTTGAACTAAACGTAAATACGAGTATCACTATGTACAGCTTACAGCTCCAAATAGCTGCACTCAAAAGTCGTTAAATAAATGACTGTTAAACTGATTTTGTTAATATACCCTTTAACCCGATTCACACATCATTAAGAACTAATAACAAGTCACTCGACAAAACAATTTTAGCTTTTTAACCGTCACGGTATACCATCAATCATATAAACGTACGAGGGAAACGGTGTTTGAAAAACATGCCGCAAACGATTCATCACGGCTGGTAATTATCCTAACAGGCGTGTTTTAGTGCAAGACGTTTTGTGGTTCCGAATGGCGGACCGTAGACATCTTTCAAAGACGTCTACACTGTTAATAGAACTTACGATTTATTTAAATGAGAAATATTAACTGTCTGCTTAGAGCTACTCATATGTTACCATAACCACTATCTTGCTAAAGAAAATGTTTATTTAGTAAATTTGTTGCAAAACAATATATGACAAAATAAAATATTGAGTCAATACCTGTGATGAAACTTGCATAGTGTATTCTGCTATATCTTTTGTTAAACAAATAGATATCGGCAATGATAATCATATTTCGTATGGTATGGTATGCTTACATCCTAGGTTATGTTTTATAAGCAGAGAACAGCAATGCGGCTAATTCCAAAATAACTTTACTCTGAAAATTGTAGGCTTAAACGGACTTTAGACGTTCGTCGATTTACGTGACCACCTTAATTAGTTGGATAGACCTTCTTGCACCTGCGGAGGAAGGGGATTTACGGCTTAAAGAGGTCTCGAGTCTTAGAATATTTGGAGCTCTTACAGCATTCTTGAGTATAAATGGTTTAATTCTATTTCTTAAATTAAATAAACCATGGAGCTCTTGGACAAAACGCTAGAGCTGTGATTTTTTGTAGTCTTTGTAAAATTAAAATGATAATTTGGAAATTCTTCAAATTAGCAATTAGATAAATATTTCCTTGGTTGATTGATTTAATTGTTCCTTATTGGACAGCTAAATATCGATTAGAATTATCAATGTCTCAATTAAGATACAGTAACATCTCATATGTTACGTAATATTGCTTTTAGCAATAAGGCCGCCCTTTGTACATTACAATAAATATTATTCATCTCTGTACTCTCTTATAAATTTGTTAAACGGTGTACAAATAAAGAGTTTTCTATTCTATTCTATTCTAAGGTCCTAAAATAAAAACAAAGAGCAAAAATTGTAGAACCGCGAGTCATTTTCTATAAACTAATTCTAGATGCGCTACATGATTTCACATGGTAATCTTAGCTCTTAGAAGAGACATTGTAAATACGATAATACCTCTTCAAAGTTTTATTACGAAGAGGATCTCCGACAATTGCAACTAGCGTTTCCCTCGTGATTTTCATCGTGTTATGAGAAAGGCTGCCCAAGCTAATGAGAATGAATTGCACTCGCCGTCTGCGACGCCACCGTTACTTGAGAATTAGTACATTTTTCACTTGCAAACGTTAGTTAATGCGATTCGTCTTCGTTTAAAGATAAATTTATTAGCCGTTTGTTCTTAATATGGACATAGGGTTTTATAGAAATATAAAACTGTTAATTCGGATTGTGTCAATCTTTTATGGCAACTAGATTTTTTTTTTTTTTATTCCTTACCTATGTTTGGAAACACTTTTGATTATTAAAAATGTATTTATAAGAATATAAAGTGGGAAAATAGTAGGAAAACTACTTAAAGTAGAAACACAAATAACATTTAACGCTGAATTAACCTTAGTATAATACAAAGTAATTTCAGTTAAATTTCGTGACACGGTATACGGTTATATTAGACACTAGCTTTTGCGCGCGGCCCCGCCCGCGTTTGGTCGGTTATTGCAGCAAACAGTACCTTATATCCTTCCTCAATTAAAGTATCTCCATGAAAAATTTCATTGAAATCAGTGTAGCGGTTTGGTCGTGGAAGCAAGACAGACAGACAGAGATACTTTCACATTTATAATATAATTATGGAATGTTTAATTTCACAGATTGGATTTTAAAGTACCAGCTTGTTTGAGTTATGGTGAGCTTATCAGCTAGAGTTGTTGTTCACCCATATTTATGTAATGACCTAATCCTGTTCCCCAAGATTACCTAACATCGATCTCAAATATCTAACAGATGCCATATCTGTGACGGTATATGCAATAATGGGCAAAAAGAGGACACTTAATACGCCTCTACTTACCTTCTTTGAATTGTAAGTATATGGATATCGAATAAATTTAATACTTTTGTATTATGACGATAAGAAATTCGTAATAAAAGTGCTAGACACGATGCTTAGTTATTTTATATTAGTTGGTATTGTACTCCAGATTTACGTATAATGAATAAATAACTAAAATTGTATAGTTATAACAATAAACGCAATATTTAGTATTAACATAAGCTACGTTCATTTGAGAATACGGAATACTAAAAACATACAGCACGTTAAGAGAACGCACTTGCAGTTCATCCTATTTAAACGTTGTCATACGGAATGCATTTGCAAGCCAGAACGCTTCGATTAAATTTCCTGAATCTGACCTAATGATCTGTACTAGATCTAATAAAAAGGACAGTTCCATAGACCATAAGGAGTGACCAAACGTTGATAGCAATAATGATATATAACGGTATTTCACGCACCATTTTCCAAATCGACGGTCTACTTTACACAGATATTAATAATTCTCTAGAACACACACACATGTCCTTTTTTATATACGATGTTCATAGCTCATACTACGAGTATATTCCAATTAAATATCACTGTCCATTTACTTAGAAATCTTTTATATTCTATAATTTAGTATACAGGTATCTGGAATATACTAGAAGTGTATATAAAGGTATCTAAATATCTCAAGTCTAGTTCTTTAATATTGTGGAGGAACGGGTCCTATGTCCCTCCAACACACAAAGGGAGGATCCTCCGACCAGGCGCGGTGATCATGCCTGGCGGGCTACTGCTTAACAATTAATGTTGGGATGTTGTGTATATGATAATTAATCGGCGCGAGAACTTCTATTGCGCGATTCAGGATTGGTAGTTGCTCCGTGTAGTGCGTTACTTCGTAGTTCAGTGTATCTTTGGTAGATGGCGCTGTAGTAGGTTACTGTTGTGTTGTATGTGGAAGTCGCCACAATATCACAATTGACTGCAAGGCACCAATAGTTTTACTATTTTGATTCTATTTAGGTAACATTATCATCACCATCATCAATTTACAGCTGTCTACGGATGTCTCCCCCAAAGATAGAAAAGAACATTTGAAGTGCAAGCGGTCCAGTACACAATATTTACCAGTATATTTTTGCAGTATTCCCCCGTTCCTCGCACATGTTTATCCAATTTGGCGTAGTCTGCAAAGTTGTGAGCTCGCAACACGTGTGACGCTCAAATTAGAGATTCATATTAATTTAGGGCTTATAGTGACAGCGCTTTGCGGCACACCCGCACTCTAAGACGATGAAAGACGAACTTACATCAAATTTGCAATACTTTGATAAGGTGTTTGCTTTGAGAATAACAAAATTATATTTATCATGTTAGAAGGCGTTGAGAAGGATAATTTCTTAGAGTTGTATGAAGTTGGTGACATGTTCTTATATATACTAATGCATTTAATTGTACATGATCAGTATATTGTTAAGCTTCTAAATTTAAACTGTATTAACTAGTATACAATAAAGTTTATTATATTCTAAGTTAATAATATATTGTGCCAAAAGCCATGCTAATATTATAAATTTTGAAATTAACTGTGCGTTTCCGTTACACTTTCAAGGTTTATCGCTGCAACAATAAATGGAATCAGTATTTAAGGCGATAAACAACAAAAAATAGGGCGGAGCCGAGGGCTAAAGCTATGTATTATATAACTTCCAGGTATTTGATAAGTTAGGTAAAAACTTTCTATTCGAATTAAGAAACATGCATTTACCGGGATTCTCTCGTAACCAGTTTTAATATAAACTTTATCTGAAACAGTAACTATGTATATTGTTAGACAAACTTAATAAAGACTCCTGCTGGTGTATCTGCATTGATATGCTGCGCAGCTACTCATTTGAATGCAAGGCACAAATTAGCCGAAATAAGCAATTCTGGAACTGCACAATAAATACATTTTCGAGTTTAGAAGATGATTTTATGAAGTTTAGGAGTAAAGTATTTCACGATTAAGTTACAGGCTTTTATCTCTTCAAGTTTAAAAAAAAATGCGACTATATTGCTAATAATCTAATGAAATGAAATCTTGTTTTAATACATTTCTAGCGTAAAAAATGCTTAGCAATGCTAAATTTAAGGAAATTTTTATATTAATACGAGAAGTTTAAACTATATGCCTCTTTTTACGGTATTTATGAAGGAGTATGAAACTTGGTACAGTTTAAGTTTATATGAAAAAGGAAAGCAGAAAGCTAAAAGAAATATGAAATGAATTATGGTCACTATAGTCGTTCCAATACTTTATTTAACTTTTGACAGATCACGCACATAAAGTTTTGTAATAATTTTTGATACAATGTACTACAGATAATACTGTACTTTATGGGCGGGCTCCGCCTACTTAGGGATGTGTCATTCGTAATTAATGACCACAGACTATAAAAACGGTTTTGAAATAAATCGATTATCGATTATATTAATAAAACATACAATAAAATTATTGTGATTATATTTTATATCAAATCACGTAAAAAGCTTTATTATTTTGCATTAAAATGCCCTAAATGTCTCTGTTTCAATGCATAAATAATTTGCGTAATGAAAACAGTTCCATCGTACTCGTACCTAGTAATGGGATCGAATGTATTCGCCGCAAATTAATGAATCTAAAATAATTGTTTAGACTTACTATAGTTGGTTCAAATAAAAACTACCTGCGGTACGTACTTGTAATGAACAGGTACAAAATGTTGAAATTCGTAATAATTTACGGATTAAAAATAAAACAACCAAAAGAGGTACTGTAATACTAATTTTAATTATAAAGAATCGTCTTCTTCGTATGACCAGGAATCATCATCACTTGACAGTTGTTTGTCCTTTGAGTACTTTCTTTTTTGACATTTTGACAGTAACGAAGGCAGGAACGATACGCTCAACTCAACCAAACGTGAGAATTCACAAATAAATCAATACGGAGGAATATAAATACTCAACTATATTGAAGGTTACTCATTGAAATACTGTAGATTATTTTAAAATAGACATAGAGAGATTTAATAAAGATCATCAATAGTTTAACAAATACAATATTAACCACTGAATTACAACACAATACAATAATACATTTTGAAAATTCAGTTCCTTTTATTATATATTTTTTCATGACATAGAACCGTCATATTTGAACAACATTCTTTTAATCCATTTCTTCTTTATTTTGACAAAGGAGGTCGCACATTGAAACACATAGAAATATGAAGTACGAAATTATCTATAAAATAATGAGTTTGTTAAATCGATTAAAACTTCTTAATGCATAAAATCGATCGATGAAAGAAATCGAATAGGTAACGGGTCAGGGTATCACTATTTGATTAAGTATTAGAGCTGTCAAAAGTTAAATAAACTATTGGAACGACTATAATTTCGACCACTGGGTGATCACTAATGTAGAAAAAAGAGTTGAACATGATAGTAATTATTATCTCAAATAAATTTAAAAAGGGTAGGATATGAATATATTTACACATTTATATATTCTCTCTTGAGAAAATGGGATTTGCGATAACGATATTCATTTGTGTACAGAAATCTGGACATTTCGTTTTAGTTTTCTTCTCAAACATAACATTTAGAACTTATAATTGTAAAAGAACGATGTTCTACAACTGTAACACAGAAAATAATCCTGATCCGAGAGTTAATGATGACAGAAAATAAACTACAGAACCAAAATATACCACTCATTGGCTGCTTCTAACGCCTCTGGAAAAAAATACAAATTCTGGAAATAATTTTAACTCATTCATTACGGCTCGTACGTTCAATATTTGAAGTTGAGTTTAATTAATACGCGGCGACACTCCATTCGCTGAAATTAAGTACAAATGGAATTTTATTAAATGTGCCATGCGTTTGGTAGTCTGACAAAAATCACGTTACTGACTCTGTTGTAGAGATGTTGATGTACTGGATGAGCCGAGAAGTAAATCTTAAAGCTTCATTGCATAATGTTTTTATTTCATTTTTATGGACTCTTATTTGGATAGTGATAAATAAACCTTTAATATTTGAATTACAGTTCAAATTACGATTTGGCTTTTGAAATTATAAAAATTAGGCAGGTTTCAGCAATTGAGGGATATTCTAAGTAGTTTTTAAACTAAAATATGTGACACTAGCCCGATAATTAAATTCTAGAAATATTTTAAGGGTAGTTAAAACATAATTTTGTTTAATTTAATATAGAAATAGGAAGTTAGATAGGTGTTGTAATATATAATAATGAAGTAATATTGTGTTAATAATTAATGAGCAATCAATTTGTATTTACCTACGAAATTAAATCAACTAAAGTAGGCTGAGAAATTAAGTAAATAGAGTATATAGTGGCGTGGTTTATAATACCATAGAACAGTTTAATGTTCTCTAATACCTTTACATAAACGACTCCAACGATTTTCATATAATTTAGTATGCAGAGGGTTTCGGTGCGATAAAACGATCTAGCTAGGATATTTTTTTGGAAAATTTACCAAAAAATAAAGGTCATTCAGGTTCTACGTTCACATTATTTAATAACGCATTCTTATTACTGCGTGCACTATCATCCATTAGTTGAATATGCTTTGGCATTATTTTTAATAGTTACAAAAAAGAAAACATATTTCACCATCAGTACCTCTTGTAAGCGTTTCTTAAATAATCGAACAAGGTTCAAAGTACATAATACCCTCATCACCGTCTTCCGTATATCGCGACTAAGTAAACAACTCTCAATCCTATTCGCAGTCTCATCGTCTCCATGAACATTTAACCACCAGACCGCAATAATCCATACCGCATCCAGTACGCCGAAACGTGGGAGGCATATAGAAGGGTAGTAGGGGCTGGCAGTCTCGAGGGCCGTCTGCCGTAAAGTATCGTTTAATGACGTGTAACGAGCATGGTCTCCGTTCAGCAGTTGCATGTACATGAAAAAAATGGATAAGTGCAAGTTTCGTTGGTGAAGTGGGCGCCGTACCTTTATTTTATGGAAGTATTTTTCTAGTTACTAAAATTTTATCAACAACTACATATTTTTTGCTAAAGACAATGCAAAAGAACAGATGAGACACCTTATGACAAGGTAACTAGTACCGCCCATAGCTACCTGTAAATCAAGAGTAACAAATTTGTTACCTCCAAGTCCTTTCCCTTCAGAGTTCGTCTCCCGGATGAGGATTTAGCATTCGAGACTTTAATCATTCGGTGAAAAATAACGCGAAACCGACGGCTGACGACTTGAGGAAAATGGCTGGCTGTGATGTATGCGGACTGCCCAACATCGGGATGATTGACGCTTTTTAGAAGAGACTTTCGTGCAGGAGCGGACGGCAGTAAGCTGATGAATAGATTATATGGTTGAATATTTGTTCCTTTTTTCGGTTGCTTATAACGGATCTCTAAAACTGTTAAGTAAGACCAAAATGAAAAAAACTCTAAGCGGCGATTTGCTTGCGACATTTTAAGAACGATTTTTTGCATAACATGTAGGTGGACTGCGTTCAGCGTTTGTACTGGAGTACAATTTAAAAAGTCTCAAGGTGTGGTCACAAAGAGACATGGTTCATGTGTTTTAAGTTCTAAATAGTCAGACATGTAAGGATTTAAAACTTTAGACGAGTCTGCTTTCATTCATCTGTTTTAGCAAAATATGAGTTTTGGAAGGAAAAACTTCTTTAAGCACTTTGAGCACTTTTTGGGTGAACAAAAACCATAGTACTCGCGTCATTGTAACCGTACGTCTCCCATGAGCTATATGTACATATACTTAGTATATATGTGTACATTTTGGGTGGACAAAAAGCTTGAAACTTGCGCCATCGTAAATGTATTCTGTGTACCTATATATGTACACATATCTCATGTACCTCCGTGCGTTATAAATTTAAGATCAAACAATTTGAATATCCATACTTAACAACTGTTTGTTTATTGTTTTTACTTCATTCGGCCGTCTTCATAACTGCTTCGTTATTTATTTAACTTTGAAACTTGTAAATAGTCATAAAGCCTTTACCTTTTTTGTTCTTGTATGAAATAATTAGGTCCATCCACGCAACCTCGTTTGCGTGTCTTCTAGTCTAAGCGTGATGTTACCTATCCTATCTTAGGAACCGCGATTAAATAAACACTTAAAAAACGTGAAAATCGGTTGAATAGTTTCGAAGTTCATCGTAAAATATAACATGACACGAGGATTTTATATAATAGATATAATAAATATTTAATTGATATTTATTTCCCTCATCACACGAACCGCTGAAGCAGTTCTGATTATTCTTTAAATATTGCATAGCCCGTTCATCGAGGAAGGTTATAGCCAGGGTTACGGGGTAAACATATCGCAGTGAAAAATAGGAGCTGAACATTAATGAAAAATATTGCAAAATCCGGGAGCACGAAGTTGAACAGATTAGCTAGTAAATAACAAAGCATAAAAAATTACTGTATTTATTACACAATATTTATCCTTTCTGGGAATCGAAACAACGATCTCTTTCTTAGCAGTCAATGGCACTTACTACTAGATCACTAGACCTGCCTTCAAATGTCACAATAGCTGTACAATTATAGTACCAACACCATATTTTACAAAAGATCCTCTAAAAACAAAATGCCTAAAAAAATCTACACAAATTAAATTAAATATCTGTACCTGTTACAAGAGAATATTTTTATCTCAGTCCAGATGTTGAAAAAAGAAAACATTTTGGAGAAAAAAGTTAATTAATTACGTATGCAAATTGACGAAAAAGTCCATGTCGTGCCGTACTGAGCCGTTGCCGTGCCGTGCCGACTGGTGAGACGAGAATCAGATAATGAGATTGTGCAGCCTCGTGATTAAATCATTGCGATGGAAAAAAACTTGTATGTCTAATGACTTTCATTAATATGTTATGAGAGGTGCAGCTTTTCCATTATTATTTCATATTATAGATATAGATAGTTTTCCTTTTAAGTAGAGGATAACACTGTCTTGCTTTTAATAAGACTTTGTGTTTAGACTAAAATGAACATAATTAGAGTTTTAATAGAATTCAAATATTACTCCATTATAATTTTCATTACTTTTATCATTATATTTTTTTAATAATTATATTTCTTACACTTAAATTAGTAATTAATTTGTAAGGATTTTACAAATTAACGAATTAGATTAGACAAGATAAGCAAAAGTAGTAATGGATTGTACAAGAAATCATTTTAAAAAGTATGAAGTCAGTTTCATCTAGAAAATACAATTTTATCTGTCACTATTACCATGCATTGGTCACTTTTAAAAATGACTAAGGGCTTTGGTCAAATTGATTGAGCGGCTCATATTAAGATGGCCATGTATCAAGGTCCAAATTTCGCTAAAAAAAACCAAGGTTTTCGAAAGCTTACATGTTTTTTTTCGTATTATAATGTAAAAAAACATGTATAAATTTTGAAGAAAACATATGAATATACAGTAAAATAATATTTACATTGGTGCGTACAATAGAAACGGTTTTTTTTTCAAATTAAACTTCACCCTTATACTTCACAGGCATATTGCAATATATACTACAACTGACATTTAATAATTCATCTAGGTACTATTAACTATAAACCATTAGCGATTATTGTTTTTTATTATGTATTTAAATATAGTTACAATAATTGTGTGCATGTGTGTTTTTTTTAATGAAATAGCGGGCAAACGAACAGACGTATCGTGTGTTGGTAAGTGATTATGGCCGCCCATAGACACCCGTAACACCAGAGGCGTCACAAATGCGTTGCCGGCCTTTGGAGGATCCTCACTCACTCGGTTAAACACAGCGTAGGTAGGCTTTAAACCAGTTTTCTGTGAGGCCGTGGTATCACTCCGGTCGAGCCGGCCCAATCATACCGAAGCGTGGCTCTCCCACGATTGTGCTACTAATTATACTATTACTTTATTTTAGAATTTTCTAGCATAATGCACCTGTTTTTAATATTTAGGTATAGTTATATTAAACCCTAATAATTCACGTGTTCTCTCCAGGTATAATAATAGCATATAATTAAAATCTATATGAACAGATTTAGAATCGTTTTTAGAGTATACTTTGCTTCCATTAATAAATAAAAGGCTCTCTTAAAATCTCGTAACGTAGTAGAACGCAAGTATTATATCAATTTATTAGGAAAAGCCGCCAATCTTCTCTCAAGGGGTCTGTTAAATAATTTAACAAATTGGTTCTCAAGGTAAGTTTAGGGCTACGAGCCTGACCACACACCCTTTCAACGGCGGAAGCCTCTAAGAGGCTCGCCAGACATCGAGCTCCGGAGGGACGTTGGAATTTTTGGCATTCGCCGTAAGGACTACGAAATCAATACGCTTATTAGACTTAAAAAAATGAAATTGTCAATGTGTACCTATTAAGTACGGCAATGACAATATAAAACATATTTGTATGTTCTCAATCCAAAAATATATCCGTATAATTTTTAAAATATCAGGGAGTAGATAAAGACAAGAATTTTTTTTTGTAAGTTTTACTTAATATACACGTTTTACATACGTTTATTGAATAATTATTTCTAATTTTATGTATAAATGCATAATAAACTATTCGAAAGAATTTTGAGAGGTATTTGAAGAAAGAGCTTGAATAATTGCACACAGAGATACGCACACATTACATTACATATAAATAAAAAAGAAAATAAAGATAAAAATGATAAAACTATCAGGTTAAAATAGTTGAAAATAGATCAAAAGCTCTATCATTTATGAGAGTAACACAAACAGGCAAGAAGCGGCTACACTCGCATGCGGTTGCGGAGTAAAATTACATCAAATCAGCTGAATTATTAAAAAGTTTCAGTAGAAGCTTCATAGTTCGCGAGTTTATCGAGGTTTGTATCTTGCTCGCCATAATCTCAGTACATTAAGTATTTAAAGGCTCTTGAATTGTTTTCAACGAAGCGAATTAGCTGAGTTCTAGTATTATATACCTAAGTAATGGTACCTAGCCACGCTACTATATTCTATGGCAAATCTTTTACTGTACAGGCTATCAGATTATGAAACTCCTTACCGATATCTATTAAACGTGCACAAACACTGACGGCATTTAAGAGTATGGTTAAAGTTCACTACTTAGATTCAAAAGTACTTTTTACTCTCAGTGGCTGTACATGACTAAATGCTTTTTATATATTGATATATATATATATATATATATATATATATATATATTTGTATTTTGTATATAAATATGCATCTCTGTGTATTTATATATAAGTATGTTTGTGTATATATTTTATTATTAAACATCACATCACATAATTTAAACATAACTTTAAAACACCTACACTATCCTTTATTCCGTTCATTTCTTTCTCCGGTCAATATGTCCATCCAAAGGTTGCCTGGAAGAGATTGCTTTTGGCAATTAGGCCGCGCATTGTACACATTCTCTTGAATTTTAAGTGAAAACATTGTAATTTATGTACAATAAAGTATATTCTATTCTATTTTATGAATATAATCCTGTAAATATATATTTTATTTATAAACCATTATGAACAAATATTTTTATGTAATATTTATAAACCATTTCTCAAAAAATCATGAGCTGCCGAGAATTGTAATTAGCGGTCACTAGTAAATTGGTTACAAAGTGGACATAGGTCATTAATTTTATTAGCTATTATAGTCTTATCTCAAGTTTCTTAAATTATTTCCCAATTTTTTATATCAATATTTATTTAAGAGATACATCACTGCTGCGGAATCGAAACTGTGACAACTTATTTGAATCACTTATAAAGTGCACTATAAGCTTCTACTGACTATACTATTTTTATGTTGATATTTTTTTATATGAGCCTACTTGATAGAAAGCATGAACAGAATCCAAGAGTAGTGGTAACCCTACTCATTGTAAATGCAGACAATGTACAATGCAAAATGGTGACATACACTATGAGGACATATTGAGATAGCTTCGGCATCACTGCATATGTAATATGTATCGATATTTCTATTATCTTGTGGGGGAACGGGTATAATGTTCCACCCAACACAAAGGGAGGATCCTCCGACCAGGCGAGGTGATCATGCCTGGCGGGCTACTGCCCAACAGTTGACGTTGGGATGTTGTATATATGATAATCGGCGCGGGAACTTTATTTGCGCGATTCAGGATTGGTAGTTACTCCGTGTAGTATAGTTTGTAGGTACAGTGCGTTACTTCGTAGTTCAGTGTATCTTCGGTAGATGGCGCTGTATGTGGAGGTCGCCACAATCTAATAAGGAAATAACACGTTTTTTCTATAAACTAGCAAATTCAATTATGTATATTTATCTAGGTGTATAGAATTTATTATTAATGTCTACTCAATAAAAGATGATTCGATGTAATAACAAGTCCAGTAATTATAAATAAACTTATCTTCCCAAATCCCAGATTAAGCTTTTACTTTCCAATATCCTCAGGTTAACATCATGATAATCCCAGCAAAGGTCGAATAAATTCATGGTGTACCTTACGACGTATTCTGAAGGTAATTAATTTTCAAGGGATTACGCTACAAATGCCCAGGATAAAGAAGGTTTCACCCTGACCGTTCCGCCGTGTTGAATTAACAATGTTGACATAATAATGTATCACTTTTTATGTTAGGAAGGAGCTAACTAATATTGCCTGTACTTAGCCATCCGAACATGAAGGTTTTATATACTTAGAGAATTACAGTTGTAGACTAGAGAAGTCATATTGTATAATAAAAGAATCGCTTACTTATTGTCATAGTCCAGTTTCTTTTTAGGGATGGCTCTGCCGAAATGGCTCTACTCTTCCAAGAGTGAGATGAAGGTTTTATTCTCATTTTAATATGTTAAATAATTAACGACGGATTTTAATAAGTGTATACATATTTTTAAGTATGTATGGTTCTGTATATGATATACGTAGGCTGTTCCAAAAATAGTGAAATGAAAAATAGGTAGGATATAAAATAGAAATAGTTTTGTTTATAGTTTTTCAAAATATCCCCTCCTATCCCAATCCACTTATGCATTCGGATGAACCAGCTTTCAAAACATTTAAAAAACGAGTCTTGAGAAATTCTTCGACGGCCTCGTCTACAGTGCTGCTCGTCCCAGAAGCATTTTTTTTATCGTGGGAAATAAAAAAAACGCATGGAGCAAAATCTAGGCTGTACGGAGGATGAGGTAACATTTGTACCCCCGAAGTTGTCAATTACTTCATAATTCTAGCAGCTGTGTGAGCGGGCGCATTATCTTGGTGTGAAATGAATGCCACGGAAGCCGCTTCTTGGATGCTCGCTATCCAACTTCCCGAAAGCTTGAGACAGAAAAGCTTCGCTATAACCCGTACGACCGTAAAACAGTTACCATTCACTAGTAACTGTTTACGGTCTACAGCGTCAAAAAAAACTGCTATCATTTTTTTATTAACGCTCCGACCGTGAACAACTTTTGTGGGAAAATCGCCCTTTTCAAACACCCATTGTATGGATTGCTGCTTCGTGAGAGAATCGTAGCTTTTTTTTATATATATATCATTTATTATATCCGTGGTTCCTCAATTGTAAGAATTAAGTTCCTCCTTCGAACTTTTCGAACATAAATTTGCACCAATCAACACGACGACATTTTTGCTCATCGGTATGAGAATGAACTATATAAGTAAGCTTCCTAACTTTAAGGTGTTCATGCAGGATGGTGGAAACTGCCTGTGATGCAATGTTTAGTTCAGCCTGTAACTCTCGATGTGTAATATGTCTATTTTCTCGCAATAGCCACTCTACCCTATTGACATTTCCTGAGTTACTGCAGTTGGTGTACGGCCCGACCGTACTGGGGTCATCGTTTAAGTTCCCTCAACCATGTTTTAATTCCGAAACTAATAGGTGATTGTCGCTAACGCATGAGCAGACTCTCCAAAAGCGGCTTGTAAATTTTCTTGAGATTCCTTGAAGCTTAACCCTCGTTTATAATCATAGAAAATCATACTCCTTTTTTTTATGAAATGGCAACCAGCCGGATCACTTGGATCAGCTATTTATGCCAATGTCAAGTATTTATCGTCTTCAATTATCAAGTCTTCTAGTCTTCAAGTCGTCGTCGTGATGAAATTAATGATAAAAAATATATAAAATGTGGATGACATGAAATGGGGACCGTCTTTCGAAAAAACACGAAAAACGATCTCCTAGAAAATCATAGCACGAAAAGCTTCCCGCGAGACGTCGCACGCACTCACTATTGAAACACGACAGCACAAACTAATACTTTGTATTATGTTTTAAATTCAAATAGAATTTATTAATTAATCCTACTTAACAAACAAGCGCACTTTTAAAATTTGAGCTTTTCATATCGGGCAATAGAAATATACTGAGATACAATAAACGAGTACAAACTTAATAACACAAAAGTGTTTTAAGAAATAAATAGAGCGTAAACAACAAATAGAAAACGAATATCTTTTGCAGCGAAGAGGATTAAAATAAAGAGGAGTAAACACACTACATTCAATACAAACAAATCTGCCTGACGATGTTGGAGTTCTAGTCTTGAGGAAAGCTTTTTCCACCTATCCACTATACAAACAAGGACGCCCACAAAAAACGTTTCTATGCAAATAGGGGCAAATAAACCGTGTGCGAGTCAGTTGCGATGGGATCTAGGGCGTATAGATGTGGTTGTGGAAAATTATTGGGCTAAGACGTCTACAGGTCTACAATAAAAAGCCTAGTCTGAGAGCCATAAATATGATACTCTTAAGATTATGAAATATACGTTCGCGTGGATTAAGAGTAACATTACGTTTAATTTTTTTAGTAACATAACATTACGTTACGGAGTAACATTACTCATATTTCCACCGTAATTATTATAAAGACAACTAAGAGAGCAAAACTATACAAAACAACAGTAGTACAAAAAGAATAGAAAGAAAACTTGACAATTCTATATTAACCCATGTGGCTAGCGTGGTATCGTAGACCTAGGTCAGAAATGAGGTATTCCTCATTTCTTAAGAGACCATGTCCAGCAGTAGATTATTATAGGGTGATCCAAGTATTCTAATTGTTTTAAAATATGTTTCGCTATCATAATAAACCAAAATCATAGTAAATTATAAAGCGAAGCAAGATCTGGACTAGAAAAACATAACTAAACCATTGTTTGGATAATATTCTCACCTCTTAATATTGAATTGATCCTGAGCTTCAAGTTGTGGACGTTCTAAATAATCAAAAAATTTTATTAACATAACCAATAGCTCAAAACGCAATTGTGCTTAAAAAGTAATTTAAAAATTTTAACAACTTTTTATAATATTGATATCTGAATAACTTTCAATCTAGATTTTAGTCGAAACAACTATACGACTTCACACAACACTTACATATTAATAATTATTTTTTATTTTCTTCAATACATACCGGAACATCTTCCAAACGTCCGATTAAATTGAAACTATACAGAACTTTTATTAACTTGTCGTAATATTCACATTTGCATCACCGTTCTAAAATAATATTACTGTCGTTATTTACAGTGATGATGATATTTATGATAGCCAATGTTGTTTACTATTATAATAATAGGTCAAAATATAATAGGATACATTATTCTCTACAGAAACGATTCCAGTAATTCTCTAAGCCCCTGTCAAGCACCTCCTCTCGCGAGATCGCATTTTCGGTGGCGTTTTATACGCGACGCATGCTTGATTCTCACTATACATATTTATGATGTCACCTCCCCTAAAAGAAAGAATTTTATAGTCTAAAGATGGGTCACCGTACAGCAATTACTTGGGGTCTCAATTTATGGAGGTGTATGATGTTTCCGGCAAGGAAGTTGGAATGGACTCTTGACTTGATGATTCTATTAAAAGACGGAATTACTACTTAGTTTATTAGTTATGTTTGAAAATTTTTTCATTTGACAAATATGTATTATCTTATAATCTAGTTTGAAATAAAGGATCAATTTGAAATATCGGATCAAATTAAATCATTTCGGATCCAAACAATGTATTATAAAGCTTTTCTGATACAATTACGTGTATAGCAGTAAAAAAATATATTGTTTGCTAAGAGACGAAACATAATTTGTGGCTTATCGACAAACCGTGCAACAACGCACTTAAACAAAGCTTTTTACTTAGATAACAAATTCTCACATGAAGTTTGATTTCAATCGGATATTCAGATAAGAAGCGCAAACATTTCTGCTCACTTTACAAAGCGTAGACGGTTTTAAGACGAACAGTTCGTAGTCAATAGTTTGTCTAATCAATTGTAACTTATACGATGGATTGTGTGCTCCTTGGAGCCGTTTCGCGGTTTTCGAACACTGCTGTTGGAGTTAGCGATTACAGCATCAGATTGAAGGGATTTCAGCACAAGCAAAAAGTTTTCTTATAATGTTTATTTATTTCTGTGTTATAGCAGATAAAAATAGTTCAGGCCTGGTGAAAGATAGACACAAAACGAATGACTACAAAATAGCAGCTTCGTAGCATGTAACATGTACATGCTACGAAGCTGCATTTTGTAGCCTCGAAAGACATACACTGACATGTCGGCAGCAAACTGCCTCGTTTGTCTTGACGTTGACGTATGCGCCTGCCGATCAAGAGGTCTCGGGTTCGAATACTGGGTCAGGCCAAATGGTGTTATTGAGTTTTTCTGATTATGAAAATACTTAATAATTCTAGTCGGAGTTCAGAAGTTGGAACCTAAACCCCCGTGCCTCGGAGAACACGTAAAGCTGTCGGATCCTGTGCCTGATCTCTTCTCAATCGTGTCGGTTAACCGTCCCATCGGATTATAAGACATTTTTTTATGAAATAAGGGGCAAACGAGCAGAGGTATTGCCGTATCACTCGGCCATATCACACGGATACGACTCGACCGGAAGCCAAAGCATGGCTCTCCCACGGTAAAAGCGCAGCCGTGAAACGCCGATCGAATAACAGATCAAGCATCACAAGTGGAACTGGATTGGTCACACACTGCGAAGAGATTGAAGAAGAGGCGCTGGATTTGAACAGTGTCCGTCGCGTCATAGCGTCGCGGCAACGTACGGTTGCAGATGAGGCGAAAAAGGTCGGGAAGTCGTGGACCAAGATGAAATGCGAAGCTCACGACAGTACGCGATAGCGGATTACTGCAGACGTCCTCTAGAGGACATAGGACCTTATGTCAAGTATAAACAATTATATATTACACCTATACTCAAAACCATTGCCTCAATTTCCATTATCCCACTTCTAACTAACACAGCTACAACACAATATTATTTACGTTCGAGTCCCATTTCACTTACAAAGTAACTACCAGGATGCAGCAGTTGTCGAAACGCAAACATTGTTCGCATCGCTAATTTACCGCGTACAAAGGAAAATATACTGGAATAAATACAGGTATTCTGGCCTTTCGACTGTTCTCCGATGAACATTCTTGTGAGTTTTCACGTAGAGCTTCTTTTTACAAATAACTGTGGATATAGTTAGCATTCTTACTTTTTTTTATTACTGAGCGTGCAAAAAGGCAAACGGGTCACTTGATGGCAACTGACTGTTGCCTCTCGTGAACGCCTGTAACTCACGATCTCTCTCTACACCCGGGTTCATGAGACTTTACCAATAACCAAGTTTGACTGCCGAAAACCTACATCCTATTCGGAACAAGAGATAATACATGAAATGGATTAAAGAACGTGGACTGTACTTTTATATTGGTTGTACCGTTTTATTGATTATATTGTTTAAACTTAATTGTACGAAATTATTAGTCGTACTATATATTTTCCTTAAAATATAAATCATATCAAACTTGATAAAAACCATCACCAAAAAAGACTAGCTTCCTTGAAATATAATACGAAAATGTTCTTTAAATGAAGTAGAAATATACAAAATCATTCACAATGAAACAATGAACAAGCCGAAGGAAATTAAGTTTCCAGTCGTAGATGTGAAAGACAGAAAACGTTCAGTATAATTGCCGTGCGGTTAACTGAGGCCGTCCGGTGTTACACGAACAATGAGACCTGGGAATAGGGTGACTAAATTGTCGTTCATTTTAGGATATGAAAATAATAAAACCAGGTACATATTCCTTTTATATTAGATCGTTCTAGAACTGTTCCAACATTCTGCAATATAAGAAGAACGAGGATCTATCTGAAATAACTGCATATGTGATTGAATTAGTATTCTAGATATTATATATCATCATTGAACATTCTCAAAATTAATATATAAGTAATCTGTGAATTCCATCATTTAAACACTATGTAAGTATACACATTCAAAGATAACATTCAACATTAATGTTAGTACTAAAAATGTACCTTTGATATCATGCATTTGCAAAATTTGCCTGCTTACCTAATTAAATGAAAATGAAACGTGAGGATTCAACGATTAATTGAAATACAAATTTATGATAAAAAATGTAAGTTCTGTACACAGGGAACAAATAACACAAATTTTATTGTCGCGTGTTTGGTTTTAAACATTGTATCACGTAAATACTAAAACTTATTAAAATTAATTTAGGATTATTTAATTAGTCACTTTGATTGTAAATTATTATGATTATCCTAATCTAACTGTTAACCTTGGTGACCCTGTTGGTGACGTTTATACAAATTCAGTGAATACAGTCAGAGACGAGATAAAAATTGTTTCGGTAGACAACGGTAATAATAGGCATGGCTTAAAACAAGGGTTGTATTTATAAAGCTGTGTGAAGGAATTTCAATTCAAGTGTTTTATTCAACTGTATAAAATCTATTTAACTGTAAAAGGAGGCGTAATCTTCTAAAGAATAAATGATAACAATACTCCTTTATTGTTTTTTAAAAATACTACTAACAATATAATTCAGAACCACTGTGAGTTTTACACACTGTACTAACTGTACAACTGAAAACTATACCATTATGCTACATCATGGTCATTGGTCGGTGCTAATGATTAGCACATCTTAATGAGTGACACTAAATGAAGAAATAACCAAGAAATTAGGGCAGTCTCCTTTTTTAATCAAATTGTGTTTTGACGCACATTAACAAATAACAAAATTTTGAACACAAAACAATACACGAGTACAATATTATTTGATGGACTTATTCCATTAACTTTTATATATTTACTCAGCAAATCCTTTCAAAGCTTCTAAAAACAAATATTAAAAATAGATTCGAATACAAATAACGGTAGAATCACAAAAACCGTTTACATTGAAATGTAATATAGTAATTCTGTTGGGTAAATGTGAATACCAAAGCTGGGCACCCCTTTGCTAATACATTTTTGTAAGAGAATGTTTTTGGAAAGCCGCTGGCATTTTAAAGTCTACAGATCACAAAAAATAACAAAGAATAATGGGGTGACCGCAGACATGCCATAAATATGTTAGTATAACGATGTGAATAATTTAACAGGGGTTGGGCCTAAGTAAATATTGTTACTTGTACGGAGGCTTTGTCACAACCTGTAAGTTATCGTACGGACGCATGTTTGAGTCTCTTAAGGGGTTGACGCATTTACAATACATATTTGTAATTTTTGTTAGATAAATAGAAAACTCTTTAATTGTACACCGTGCTACGTATTTTCAAAAGAGTACATAAGGTGATAAATGTTTATATATTTCCTTTAATCTTTTTTTACATCCAACGCCATATAGTCGCAAGCTAAGCAGAGCTTATGTTATGGGTACTACACAACTCATATAAATATACATCTACTTTTTTGTAAATACATACATATTATACATAGAAAACACCCAAACTCCGAAACAAATATTTGCAGATCATTTGGTCCGACCCGGGAATCGAAACCGAGAACTCAAGCATAGTTGTCACATAAACTACCACTACGCTACCGAGGCAGTTTTGCACAAAGGGTAACCTTATTTCCAAAAGTAATCCTTTTCAGGCAACCTTAGGATGGAAATGGATCGGAGAGACAATAGCAGTTGTTCTTCATTATCAAGTAATATTTGTAATAAACTAGCTGAACCACACAACTTCGCTTGCGCTTCTTTTCAATAATGTTCGGCTCCGATCGGTATAACCGTGATGTTAACTACCATACCTTAGACACGCCAGCAAAACGCATAGAAATCGTTTAGATAGTTGCCGAGTTCATTATAAGCAAGAACGTGACATGTGAATGTCACGTTGTTGCCTACAATATATATATATATATATATATATATATATATGTACATAATAGATATACCTGAGAGTAAGTTTTTTTTAAAAAACCATAAATTAACTTATTAAAGAATCTGTAGAACTAATTTATCTTCAGCGATGTGATAATTTTTGAATTCAGATTCCTCCAAGATATTTGGTGTCAAAAACACCTGAGTCTTTCAAGCTAATGTTTCAAGTTCATTTCAACAGCCAGCACCTTAACACATATTGACTTTCATTTGGTAGGGCGTTAATTTCGTTACATTGTTCCAATTGTATTGACTGTCGGGATAGTTAACTAATTGTAGAGTTCGCAGGTATACGAGAAGGGAATTGGAAAGTTTGATAGAACCAAGTTTCATCAAGTTTAGCGTAATATATGATTATAAAATATCGTTGTAATTTTAAATTTAGTTGAACTTTTCTAGTAGACATTGTCCATTTTGTGTGTGTGTGTGTGTGTGTGATTTTACCAGGTTACACTGCCCGTGTCACAGGCTAACTAGCTTAAATGTAGTGTACGCTTTTCATCATGAAATTCTGTAGGAGGAACATTTTCGATGTTTTTGTTTGGTAAAGTTTTCACTTCACTTATGTCGAAGTCGAACCGACTAAAACCTTAAAATGCTCCGCACATGAGTATCAATAAACACTTGATCTATCTAAAAACAAAAAAGAAAGAGATTATGCTTCGGTTGATTACGAATTGTTGAGTTATAAATTTTAATATCTAATACTCTTACATACACATGCAAATGCTAAATCTAGAAATGGGTACGTCTATAAGTATTTTTATTAAGCCATGAAAGGCTAACATTTACATCAGCCTTTCCCAAAGTGGGCGATAACGCCCCCTTGTGGGCGCTGCAAGCCTAAAAGGGGGCGGTTAAGAGACCCAGAAAAAATGGGGGTGTTGTGTAGAGGCTTGGGGGGTGATTTGTAATTTCATTTAGCTAGGAGGCCTCTTAGACACCGACTGCATGAGCTCTCGACTCTTAACTACAACTTGTGAACGTTAAGTGATTGCTCAAACTCGGTTCGATATTTCTCTCCACGTAGTTCATATATCTGTCCTGTTTTATTGAATATACGAAATAAAAATCATGTCAATCGGTCGCTCCGTTTCGAAATGAAAGTAGACACAAACTAACAAATAAAAAGGCAAAAGACATATTTTCGCATTTTAATAGTTATTAGTACTCCTAGATAGGTAATTTTCGTAGATAGTAGACCGCGGGCAATCATGTTTTAACAAGTTTTTGTTAAATAGCCCGAATTGTGCATTCCTGTATCAATCGGCTGGTTCATATAATACTTGTTCTTACTTGTTGAGTACGACTGAGTGTCGAATGAGATAAACGAGTTTATGCATGTTTGTTTTATTCCTGTCGATGCGTGCTGCTTATGCAAACCTATATAAACAACGTAATATTTATTTTATTCCCATTTGCGGTTTTGCGCATAATAGATAAGCAGTGCCCACTTCAGTTAAACACTAACTTACGTATTTCTTAAAACAAAACAATGTCGGAAGTAAAAAAGAAGAGACTTCAATACTGTGCGGAATATATTAAATTCGGATTCATTGAAAATCCCACAAACACATCGTTGCCTTTGTGCCTTCTATGTCCAAAAACATTTTCGAATGAAGCAATGAAGTCTTCAAGACTGCAAGATCATTTGAATAAAATGCATCCAGGTAAGAAAGACAAGAATGTAGCATATTTTCAAGACCTAGAGAAGAAGTATAATACTCAGCCAAGTGTAGCAAAACTACTTTCGGCGGCTGCTAAGCAAGATGACGACGGACTTCGAGCTTCGTACAGTATCTCTTTGTTAATTGCTCAAAAAGGCAAACCACATAACATCGGAGAAGAGTTAATTTTGCCAGCAATAAAGGAAGTAATAACTACTGTGCTTCATACGCCGGCCGCAGATGTTATCCGAAAAATTCCTTTGAGTAATAATTCTGTGCAAAGACAAATTGATGAAACGGCTAAAGATATTGAAGGATCATTGTGCGATCACCTGAGGACAAGCCATTTCTCAATTCAGCTCGATGAGTCCAATTTACCAACTAATGAAGCATTGTTGCTGTCTTACGTGAGGTTTAAAGATGAGAAAATATGTGAAGAACTATTGTTTGCTAGAAATTTAGAGACCGATACAAAAGGCGAAAGCATATTCAATATATTGGAAAAGTTTTGTGATGAGAAAGAGATTCCCTTGAAAAATATTATATCAGTTGCTACGGATGGCGCTCCGGCTATGACAGGGTGCCATAAAGGCTTCGTAGCGTACTTAAAAAATAAAATTCCAGGTGTCCTTGCTGTACATTGCGTTATTCATAGACAACATCTGGTTGCTAGAAACTTAAGTGAACGACTATTTCAATCACTGCAATATGTCATCAAAGCAGTCAATAAAATCCGCAACAGCTCTTTGAATGATAGATTATTTCATCAGCTTTGTGTTACTAATGACGAGGATTTTAACCGTTTGTTGTTTCATACTGAAGTTCGTTGGCTATCAAGAGGCAATTGTCTGACTCGATTTTACAACCTGTTTAACTCTGTGATAGAGTTCTTGGAAACTAAAGATAGAGAATTGCACAACAAGCTCATTACATCTAAGAATGATATAGCTTACATGACAGACCTGTATAAATTGTTCAACGTCATGAATCTCCAACTGCAAGGCGAAGAACTAAATTTAATTAAAACAAAAAATGTCGTTGCTGCTTTCGCAGCCAAACTGCTTCTACACAAAAAGAATATGGGCAGACGTGAGTTTCACAATTTTCCGAATTTATCAGTATCCTGCAGTAACGACGATTTGTTTGCCTACTGCCAACATTTGGAAAACCTCCACATTGACTTCACCGAACGATACCAGGACATTTAGAACTTGGAAATACCAGACTGTGTGTTGGATCCGTTTTCAAATGTCAACACAGCAATGTCACCTCAGCTGGAAGAAGAACTTATAGAATTGACAACAAACGAGGAAATAAAAATCAAGTTCAAAAATGGTTACCAAGAATTTTGGCTACAAAAACCGATCCCGCAATTGTACCCTGGATTGTGGTCAATCGTTCAACGATTCTTGATAGCATTCCCATCGTCATATTTGTGTGAACGTGGATTTAGTGCTGTGGCAACACTGCTCAAGAGAAATCGTTTCCATGTTCCCGAACGTGGCGACTTACGACTGTTCTTGAGTAAATTGGAACCTGATATCAACAAACTTATTAAACAGCATCATATCATTGCGAGTTATAGTAAAAGTCTAGTTTAGAACTAATGTTTAATCTCGGCTAATATAGCTAACAATAATTGATTAATTAAATTTGAAGTTATAGTGGTTTTTAAGTAGGTGAAAAAATGGGGGCGCTAAAAAATAATTTATTCTCAAAGTGGGCGGTAGGCAAAATAAGTTTGGGAAACCCTGATTTACATGAATCATAAAATACGAGTACACTACTATATTACTAAAAACTATATCCCTCCATTTTAATAAATATACACTTTCTAAATTATTTCTGATTTAGTTATCCTTATTGAATACTACGAATAGTCAATTTATATTACGTACTACGATTCAGTATAATAATCACGTAACGAACTCTATCTGGCAAGCAGATTGTATCAATTATAAACAATACCGTCCACGTTCAATAATTCAAACAGAAAACCAGATTTAATTATCAATGCTAACCAAATTCTCTATTATTCAAACAGTCAACAGGAAACGGATATCATTGCAGTTTATAAATTATCCGAGACAATAACGTACCGCTACACTGCAATATGTTGTTTCCATAATGTACACATTTCTGTAATACGCAACAGTAACTGCAGTAACGATTCTTTTTACATAGTAGTGTATAATATATAATATATAATATATATATTTTACTATACTGTTTTATATAGTAAGATTTCGTAGGTATAGTGAAGGGCAAACGTGACGTAATCGACAATGATTACTAATACGTGGAAAATAAACTGCAATTAAAAATATTAACCGTTAAAATAATAATACCAATTTTGACATTAAAAACTAGATCCATGTGGATTTGTTGGGAAGCACAGGCTTTAAAATAAAAAAGGGTAACAATCATAAAAAAAATTACAGTCGAATTGAAAACCTCCTTTCATTGTTGTCGGTTACAAATTTGAGAGCGCCTTTAGTTGACTGTAGTTTAAGGAACGATACCATTCCTTAGAGGTGTACTATATACTTATAACTGTTTTTCATAAGTACCTAGATATTAGTGAAAAAATAAATGCAATCTTAAATAAGCCTTTTAAATGCTCACATAATATCCATCAAATTGATATTATTTTGCTTTACTTTGTTTAGCCAAGAACACATTTTAAATGTTGTAAGAAAGTTTTTCACTTATTCATTTGATTAGACACGCGAGGCAAACATCTTTTGCGTTTTACTAAAGGTGTTCTATATAATATATCTATATATCTAATACGGAATATTACAAAATGATATTAGTATAAAGTGGGTTTTCCATTTATGCTATTTCAGTGGCTAGTTTTTAAAGATGATCTTGATAAAGGAAGTATTTAGGCGATCATTAAGATCGATCGAAGTATTAAGGTGAATGGTTGTTTTAATGCTATCATTAATTATTCAGGTTTTTCCTTATCATATCTCATTTTCTTTCTTTCTAGTGAATTTTTCAGAGTGTTAGAAACTGTGTAACACAGCTTTTTATTATTAATATGAAATTTTAAAAAACTTTATGAAAAATCGGTAGGTAGTGGACATGGTTTGGAGAAATGTGTCGTAATTTGGTGAAGCATTTTTTTACAGTTTTGAGAAAATTTGGTATTATTAATTATAAACGACATTTCTAAAACAACTTTGAATGTATCAAATTTCTTGTAAACTTACATATGCCTACTATTAAATTTTAAAAAGGAAATTTACTGAAAGTTGGAAAATATTAGTGGTTTTGATTCCCTAGTCACATGCAGCGTGCAAATCACGCAAATAAATATGGCAAAAATTAATGGTGAACTCTGATACATTAATATCAGCCATTTTAATGAAAACGTATTGTACAAAACATTCAATTAAGTATAACTCATATGGTATAAACATAATTATTTTTATACACACAAACCAACAAACAACAATAACATCTTAAACATACAACGTTAATCCTTCTTTTTATTGTAAAGCTTACATAATATATGCCAGCTGTAAATCTGAATGACTTTGACCTTTACAAAGGACATCTCTAACTAACCCTGCCCTTGTATATCGTCCTTACACTACCTTCCACTTACGAGTCCTCGATAAATCCGTTTAGTGTATCGACCTTTATTTATTCTTTTCGCATGACCAAATAACAAAATGTAAGTTATGTAGAAAATACTGAAATAGTAGGTCAAAATCGGTGGATCTTTGAGAAAAAATAAATAGGTATTTATTTTGTATAGTTCCATGTTATAATTTTAACTAGTGACGCAGCCCGCATTTGCACAGAACTCTTTGAAATTCTCGGATTCCCTGTTCTATAATATGCTTGTATTACACATATAAAACTTTCTCTTCAAGTACTCTATTACTCTATTTATTACATAAAATTGAATTCCGTTAAAAAATTTTTTTTAAGTCGTTTAAAAGATATAAGCGACCAGATAGCGGCAGCGACTTCATTTTATACTATGTTAAGATACTATATCATTGTTTTAGTGTGTTAATATCTCTCTTTATTGTAGAAGTGTAATTATTAGATGATCTTAGTGAAGATTTGCGTAGATTAATAACATTCTCACCGCTGTATGAAAATTGATGAATTTTAAAACTTTAATTGATGAAAGGATGATTTATTTTTTACTGCCTCGTTGGTCTAGTGGTGGTTAGCGTAAGCGACTGCAAATCAAGAGGTCTCGGGTTCCATTCCCGGGTCGGACTGCTGTTGGGTTTTTCCTACAAGAAATTCCTAATAGCAGCCCGGAGTATGGAAGATGGCGGTGTTTCCCGCCCGTGCTTCGGAGAGCACGTTAAGCCGTCGGTCCCGGTTGTCATGAACATCTATGGCAATCGTTATTGGGAAGTCAGTGCCCTCAAATATACTGACAACTAGTTCAACCTTCGAATTCAGTTCGCCCTCAGGGTTGCGGAGGTCAGATGCCAGTCGCTCTGTGTAAAAACTGATATTCAGGTAAAACCGGTTGAACTGATAGCCGACCCCAAATATTGGGAATAATAAAGGCTAGGAAGAAGAAGAATTGATGAAAGGATGAGCTGAACATAAATAACTTGGCTGGCAAAAGACACTATTTCTTTCAATGTCGTAGGAAAATGCTGAGATTTAAATACATTTACAACAACGAGCCCTATTTGATTTTCTTCCAAGCTAATAAAAGATATTCTTCTTAAAGACCCCTAAAAGTGTTACTGTTTATTGAACACTTACAGGATAAGTCATATACAACAATACTGAAGATCATAAAGTATATTTTACAACTTGCTATTCGATGGGAGAATAACATAGTACCTACATAAGTAAATTAAAGTTGTTATCAAAAAAAAATAAAGGTTAATTAATATGAAATCTTATAAGCTTACCGGCGAAAAAAGAATGAATAAAAATAAAATTAAAAAAAATGTCATGACAGGTTTGCCAAACTACCTATCTTAGACATCTAGTTCATTAATGAATTATATTTTTTTTAAGTCTCAACTGGTTATCAGATGGGTGTAAGTCGATCTTCACCGGTTGTAGTAGGTATGTTGTACGATTTGTATCGTATCACACCAGGAGCGGCTACCCAATTCGTAACTTAGACTTCATAAATAAAACTAAACTTCATCAAACGATCTTTGAAGTATCGCGCGCTTTTTCACGATTGTACTTCTAAGAGTACTAAAGTAATAGTTTATTACATTAAGAAAACTCATTAGTATCGACAAAGTTATTCATAAATTATTATAATCCGTAAAAATATTGTTTCAAGCACAATTTCAAACTACAATAGTAAATGAAGGAATATAAATTGTGAAATAATATGACTTTATAAAATTGACGGAAAAAAAAAATTGGTAATATCTATTCAAATACCTAGAAAAACCACTTTGGCAATGATAGTGTAAACTGGTTTCAAGTTATAAAAGGGTCTCAAATATGTTCGGCCAGTGTATTATTTGAACATTACTTGGGAACAAACTATAGGAGTAAAGTGCACCTTGGGGCCTTAGTTTCGGTTCAAAAACAATAAAATTTGCATTCTTATAAAGGTTTCCATCCAATAACAGTTTCGTAAAATAGTTGAGGCTTTTTAAAACAGTTATTACATTTTCCCTTAAGATATTCGTTTAGAGTACTGCGCTATTTGATATGTATTTGCAAGGTAGCTTCTTGTTTTGTTACGAGAAATAATTTATTCATACTATGAAAAGGGCAAAATGAAGAAAAAAGTAACGAAACAAGGTTGTTTAACCCTTACAAATCTGACCCCCGTGGATGATGTTTTGCAGTATTGCTGTTTGCTGAGGTCAGATCTAAACAGTTAAATAAACTTAAGGCAAATGCAATTATTGACTCACCCGAAGGTAGATACAGCTAAAAATCAATCACGTTAGAGTCATAAGATATAATACGAGTAATAACTAAACTTCTGCGCAGAATCTGGTCCAGAGTAACTTGATAACCCTCCATGCTCCGCCTTCCTCTGCACTCCACGAGCGTATCAGCAAGTATTACTTTGTCTTATACGCTTAGAAAACCGACTACAAAAAATTTATGAGAAAACGATCACGCTACATTTGTAGCGTGATCGTTTTCCTCTCTCTCTATCTCTCTCTATCTCTCCAATACTACCTTCAAACCTTCAAGAAAAGAGCGTACTCCTTCCTAAAAGGCCGGCAACGCACTTGTGACGCCTCTGGTGTTTCCCACTTCGTCTTGACAAGCAATCGACCACACGATTTTAGTATATAAATTTACGTCACTGAAGGACTTTACGCGGGACGGAACAAATGTAAGTTTAATTTTCTAACACTTCATCCAAAAATCCTTGCAGAATCACGAGAGGCTTAGTACTTTCCACTCCAAAGAGCCATAATAACGGGGTGTTTTCTTTCTCGTCGAAGAAATCTTATGACTATCGATAAAAAAACTAAATAATTCATAATCAATCTGCAAAGCTATGTTAATTATATTACACAATATGAAGGAACGAGTGCAGTAACATAATAGGAGGATCCTCCGGTCGGAGGATCGACTAGTCAGGCGAGGTGATCATGCCTGGCGGGCCACTAGCCAACGGTTGATGTTGGGAAGTTATATATTTGCTAATCGACGCGAGAACTTTTATATCGCGATTTAGGATTAGTATTTGCTACGTTATACCGTAGTTCGGTGCAACTTCGATAGATGACGCTATAGCGTATTTTCTTTTGCTGCTGTATGTGGAAATGGCTATATACAGTACATTCATACAAAGTAACTATTTATAAGGCGAACCCTACACGACAATTAATATTGTGATAATTATCACGATATTTACTTTCGTATCTCGGGCCGGATCACAGCACACCCTACACCTACAATACGGATCGCGTCAGTACTGAAGCGTTCTTTGTACGAGGCAGACGTGATGGACCCTAGACGGAGGAAAATTAGAGCTTGTGTGGCAATAATTTTAGCCCTTTCTTTAAGCAAACGAGTAAAAAGAAAGCGATGGGTGAAGAATTGGCTACAAAGGAGAGAAAAGTATAGGTACACATCTGAATTTATTGGACGAAATTCGCCTTCACGATGAAATGGACGACTACGAAAATTACTTTCGGAGATGCCTGATGTCTTTATTTTTATTTATTATTTATTAATTTTTTATAATTTACATGCCCGCTATTCCAAACTTTTGGCATGGATTCTAAATTGAGAATAAACTCTTTCAAAACAATCTTGTCGCCTGTCATGGATTCTTGCTCGTGGCACGGGTTCACCGCGGCAGACGCGGTGTCACCGACGTCTCTCATCGCTGCCATCTCGCTGCGTACTGACGCGATCAATATTGATGCGACACACTACACGCAAGATAAATATCACGATCCAAGATCTGGGATCAGATCACAAGGATTTCTAGAAATCCAGCGATAAATATTGTGATCCGTCAATACACTACCCTACACTTCAATAAATATCATAATCCGAAATTTTATATTGACGGATCACAATATGGATCTTCCGTGTAGCGTTCGCCTAAGGGTAACATTACGCAAAGTTGCCACGAAAACCGAAAACATAGCAATATGTTACACTTGATAAAAAAAATGAATGAAAGCTATAAATAGGGTACTTAAAAAGATATGTCTTAAATATAGCAAGTAATTGGTTCCTAAAAAATTAATTTAGTTGATATTCTTCAGTACAGTTTGCTGTGGATTATGCATTAGGCAAACGTCGTTTCATAACTGTTTATTGAAGTGATATTTATTTCAAACTAGCTGATTTACCCAACGTCGTACCGTCATAAATATTTTTTTCTAAATTTTCAATAAGCTTGTTTTTATCTACAGCTACAGCTTCCTACAGTTGGACTTTAAATAAATACACTTCTGAGTTCATCATAACTTTTTTAATACAAACTCTGTCCCGACAATAGCAAACATATAAAAAAAAATATCCTATTAGGTGCAGTCGATCGAAAGTTATGCACGTACGCACATACATTTCAGTGTTTCATTTTTTTATATAGATAGAATTCACTTTAAGCGAAATTAAAAAAGGTTTTAAAGGACTTTACCAGACAAAAAGTAGGAATTTGAGATGCACACAGTCTGATTGTACGTATGGACATATGAACTGTGTATGCCTATTTTCGGGCACTGAAATTATGAAACGAATTTTTCATTCCATATTTTGGTAAGTTCTAGAAAATAGCATAAATTTTTCTTACTACAACTACTACTAGCAGCGACAAAATTGGATCCTATTAATTTTTCACACGTATATTTCAAGCTTCATATTAACTAATACAGTCCAGAGATTCCTAATTTAATATATCAGATTTCTTAATAACGCAATAGGTATTATCAATTAAACAACTTCCAAAATAGTTTCAATATGAAATACTGACAGCAAATTTGGTACTAAAATGAAAGTTTGATCGTGACTACTAATATTTGTACTCGGTTTTAGTTTTGTAATAAAACTGCAATACTCGTCTTAGGGTTTATGAGACGAAATAAAACTCTTCACTTCATTTCAATGAATAACGATCACATAAATATTAATATTGCAGAATCTTATTTCATAAACTGAAATGAGTTTGTGACGGGCATTGTAAATATTGTTCCCATTTCTTGCCTCTGTGTCCTACTTTTATTCCGCTGATATAATCTTGAGGTAATTTTCACTATATCAGATCGTACTTTTAAATTGGAGTATCTTTTAGAGATTTTGTTTGCTTACTTTGGTATTTCTTCTACCGTAACTTACTTTTTTATTTTTTTTTATTTTACTACAATTCTATACATATATACTATACATTACTTGGGAGATATCAACGTCCCTTAACCTGCTATTTATTTATTGATTTTTACTTATTTTATTTATTTAGTTGATTGGGTCACATTACTACATTTAAGTTTATAATTAACTATATATTTATCTTATTCCTTCTTTGTATTTATTTCATAACCTACACTATGTATTAGTATAACGGTATATAATAATCTTTATTGCTTTATTTATTTATTTTTTGTCTTACCTAGTTTTACACCAGACACTACCCAACACTCTCTTAATCTATTTTTTTTTCTCTCCATCCAATGGTTGCCTGTAAGAGATTTCCTCCAGGCGATAAGGCCGCCAATTGTACTTCTCTAATTTTAAGTTAACCTTGTAATGCATCTGGTGTACAATAAAGTGATTTATTATTATTATTATACTATAATAGTGTCGGATAAAAATTAACAATACATCACAATAAACCGTACAAAAAATAAAAAATAATAATACACGCATAACACTACTTAAACATTTGTAGCGGAACAGCTGTATAGCGGAGGTGTGGCCATCGGCAAACGTCGTGTTAACTCGGCGCCGCGCGCGCCGCTTCGTTTTGAGCCAACTCTCACCAGACAGTGCATTGTCTGCTTGCATACGACGCACATTCCGCGCTAGTTTTCTCGGGCTCCCGCTACCATATTGTTGCTTGACGCTTAACGCTATCATAATTTATATATTGTAATTTCTAATTTTCATTCCTATTCAACTATATCTTTCTACTATATCTTTACTAAATTCTATTGACTTGTGTGCGTGTTTAACTTCTACTCTTCCGTGTATCTACCGTGTTTATAATAATTGTTAAGTGTGTAATTATACGAACATTAATACATATACTTTCGTTATCATTTAACTTCAGTGCCCGTGGACTGATACTGCCTACATTGGTGACCCCGTAAGAATGCCGCAAAAGGACGATTTTTCTGGAACCGAAGCGTGTCGGGTAGGTGTACGTCCACCTCCATTTTGGCCCGATGACCCTGAAATGTGGTTCGCCCAAATGGAGTGCCAGTTTGCGATAGCGAATATTACAGTGGATTCTACGAAGTTTCAGCATATCGTTTGCGCGTTGGAGCCTCGCTATGCAATGGAGGTAAAAGATGTTATTACTAACCCACCCGCAAACGAAAAATATGTAAAATTAAAAATGGAACTAATAAAGCGTTTATCAGCGTCGCGTGAGCGTAAGGTACAACAGTTGTTGAGGTATGAGGAATTAGGTGATAGAAAACCCTCACAATTTCTACGGCACCTACAGAATCTAGCAGGCCCTTCCATGCCTGACGATTTTTTAAAAACATTATGGTCTAGTAGATTACCTAACAATTTGCAAACAGTTTTAGCGTCGCAGCCCGAACTTTCTTTGGAGAAGCTGGCGGAGTTGGCTGATACCGTGCACGACATAGCACCCGCCGGGCCCCAGCAGTTGGCGAGTGTTTCAGCAACGAGTCAGCCGTTACTCGTACAGGAGATGGCTGCTCAGATAAGTGAACTTAGTAAGCAAGTGGCGTTACTCACTACTCGGTTGGACGCACAGCACCAGGTACGTAACCGTTCACATAGTCGTACTAGGACAAGTAACTTCAAGAGTTCTAGATCTCGTTCACGGCCTCGCCAGCCGCCCCCTGATTACCCGCACTGTTATTATCATTACACGTACGGAGCGAAGGCCCATAAATGCGTACAGCCTTGTGAATGGCGAGCGGAAAACTCCAAGGGCAGCCGGAATTAGCGGCGTCTGACTGCCCAAATGGTACAGGCCGACTATTTGTACTCGAGCACCGATCCAAGATGCTATTCCTTGTTGATACCGGTTCAGATCTATGTGTGTTTCCTCGATCCGCAGTTAAGACTCCATGTTATAAGTCTAAGTATGGGTTGACAGCTGCAAACGGTTCTATTATAAATACCTATGGCCCCATACAACTGAGTCTGAACCTGGGACTTCGCCGAGACTACAAATGGAAGTTCACGATCGCGGACGTATCGAAACCGATAATAGGCATCGACTTTCTAAGTTTTTATAATTTGTTAATTGACTGTCGTAATCACAGGCTTATTGATGGCACCACGTCACTCACCGTGTCCGGAGCACCACAACGAGTCCCAGACGACGTGGCATCTATAAAAACTGTGAGTGGATCTACTAAATTTCACGAACTGCTGCGAGAGTTTCCGGAGCTGACCCGTCCTGCAGGTACCACTTCTGAACCTAGACCTATTAAGCACTCAACTGTACACTATATTAAGACTACACCTGGACCAGCGGTAGCCTGTAGACCTAGACGTTTAGATCCCGAACGTCTTAGAATAGCTAAGAAGGAGTTTGACGATTTGGTTGCTAACGGTACAGCTAGGAGAGCTGAGAGTCCATGGTCATCAGCCCTGCACCTGGTGAAGAAGAAGGACGATGGTTGGCGACCATGCGGCGACTACCGTGCACTCAACGCCCGTACTATACCCGATAGGTATCCAGTTCGACACATACAAGACTTTGCCCATCAGCTCACTGGATGCACCATGTTTTCTAAAATCGATTTGGTAAAAGCATACAATCAAATTCCCGTGTATCCGCCTGATATACCCAAAACCGCGATAACCACGCCGTTCGGATTATTTGAATTCAAATATATGAATTTTGGTTTACGCAACGCTGCTAGTACTTTTCAGAGATTCATAGACGAAGTGCTTACAGGTCTCGACTTCTGCTACGGGTTTATAGACGATTTGCTCCTTTTTTCACCCCCTGGACTCCATGAGGTTCACCTGAGAACGCTACTGACACGCTTATCTGACTATGGCGTGCTAATCAACGAAAGTAAGTGCGTCTGGGGACAGCCACAGGTAACTTATCTGGGTTATCTAGTTTCTGCTGCTGGCCTTCAGCCCCTGGACACCAAGGTCCAGGCCATCCAGGAGTTCCCGGTACCCAGGACAATAAAGGAACTTCGAAGGTTCCTTGGCATGCTGAATTTTTATCGAAGGTTTATACCGGGTGCTGCTAAAGTGCAAGTGCCGCTACATGCTATGCTAGCAGGAGGTACCCTCAAGGGATCAGCGCCGGTACATATGACGCAACAGGAGTTAGCCGCCTTCAATGACTGCAAGAAAGCTCTGTCTAACGCCACTCTTCTTGTACATCCTCTGCCTCACGCAGAGCTGTCCATCCTAACCGATGCTTCCGACGTATCCATAGGAGCTGTACTTCAACAACGTAATGGCAAAGAATGGGAACCCCTTGCTTTCTTTTCAAAGAAATTGAATACGGCTCAGAAAAAATATAGCCCTTACGATCGTGAGCTACTAGCTATATACGAAGCTATAAAGTATTATAGACACATGATTGAAGCAAGGAATTTTGTTGTATTTAAAGACCACAGACCACTTACCTACGCTTATAAAACACCTAGGGAAAATTGTTCTCCTCGGCAATTCCGGTATTTTGACTACATTGCTCAGTTTACAACTGATATAAGATACATACCGGGATCAGAAAACGTCGTCGCTGATAGTTTATCCCGCGTAGAAGAGGTTACAAAAGCTATCGACTTCACTGTACTCGCTAAGTCGCAAGAAACGGACTCCGAACTTCAAGCACTGCTCTCACATGGTTCGTCGTTAAAGTTAAGACCTATTACTCCGGCAGGCTCAGACATCAAACTATACTGTGACGTCTCAACTCAAACACCGAGGCCTTATGTTACACCGGCTTTACGTAAGCAAGTCTTCGATGCACTTCACTGTCTGAGTCATCCCGGATGTACTGCTACCGTGCGACTAGTCACACAAAGATTCGTGTGGCCAGGGATCCGCAAGGACTGTAGAGAGTGGTCAAGGTGCTGTCTCGATTGTCAGCGAAGCAAAATTACCCGTCACACCTCTACCCCACTTTCTCCTTTCCCTATTACCTCGTCGAGATTTTCCCACCTCCATCTCGACATCGTAGGGCCACTAACCCCGTCTAATGATTTCAGGTACTGTCTCACCATCGTTGACCGATTCACACGGTGGTGTGAGGCGGTCCCCATGAAAGACCAGACTGCTGATGCATGCGCGGCCGCCCTGCTATCCGGGTGGATAGCAAGATTTGGCTGCCCATCGCAGATAACTACAGACAGGGGTCGTCAGTTCGAGTCCGGCTTGTTTAAGGCCATTACTTCGTTAGTCGGCGCACAGCATTTTCGCACCACTGCATATCACCCTTCGGGCAACGGAATGATAGAACGGACGCATCGCCAAATCAAGTCGTCTATCATGTGCTACAACACCACCCAATGGACGGAGGTACTTCCATTGGTTCTTCTAGGCATGCGAAGTGCTTGGAAGGAAGACGTTCAAGCCTCTGCAGCCGAGCTGGTCTATGGCGAGCCATTACGCCTACCAAGCCAATTCCTCGCACCTACTGATGACCATAAGCTGGAGGATATTACCACTTTCGTCCCTCGTCTTGCTCAACACATGGCCAACCTTGCTCCCAAACCAGCGTCTTGGCATAGAAAAGGACCCTTTTATGTACCCAAGGAGCTACAACATACGTCCCACGTATTTGTACGGCAAGATCGCGTGCGGAAGACATTGGAGCCGCCGTATAAAGGTCCCTACAAGGTACTACGACGAGGTCCAAAATATTTTTGCATATCGTTCCATGGTAAGGAAGACAACGTATCAGTGGATCGATTAAAACCCGCTTTCACTGCTCAAGACGTCGCTCCACCTGAGGTAACATTGCCACCTACGCCCCCTGCTGTTGTTCAAGAGAAGAGCACAAGAAGCGGTAGAAGGGTACGTTTCCCCGATTTTTATCGACCGTAGGAAAGGTCTCGGGGGGGAGTACTGTAGCGGAACAGCTGTATAGCGGAGGTGTGGCCATCGGCAAACGTCGTGTTAACTCGGCGCCGCGCGCGCCGCTTCGTTTTGAGCCAACTCTCACCAGACAGTGCATTGTCTGCTTGCATACGACGCACATTCCGCGCTAGTTTTCTCGGGCTCCCGCTACCATATTGTTGCTTGACGCTTAACGCTATCATAATTTATATATTGTAATTTCTAATTTTCATTCCTATTCAACTATATCTTTCTACTATATCTTTACTAAATTCTATTGACTTGTGTGCGTGTTTAACTTCTACTCTTCCGTGTATCTACCGTGTTTATAATAATTGTTAAGTGTGTAATTATACGAACATTAATACATATACTTTCGTTATCATTTAACTTCAGTGCCCGTGGACTGATACTGCCTACACATTACAACACAATTGGTACTACAAAATCTAAAAAAAAGTTCGGAAACACTCACTTTGATTTTATCTTATTTGGTACACACAGATCAGTGATGTACAGATACAAAATCTATTATGATAATAATACAAGAGGAGCATAAAACAGAAATAAGATAAAAGTTACCTTTTAAGAGAAAATAAATCTTATTATCCCGCATGAAAAAGGTTTACTGGATAATGGTATTCGTAACACAAACAAAATAAAATCGCTCAACTAAAATTCTATTAAATTATCCCGCAAGACATCAAGACGACCACACGACGGAAACATCCAACCGCTTAAGATGTTTTTGAGAATAATTTTCGAAGCAATTTATTTTTACATTCCTTTTTTATCTTTTCGAGCGCGAATTTAATTGCCATCACTACTTCTTCAGAAAACGGTTATGGTCCATTTAGTTAAATCGTAACTGCTTTATTCGTAGCTTTTCGAGTTTTGGAACAACAAAGGGTTCTTCAGATAAAACAAATAAATTGTTTCCCGGAGGCTAACGCGAGGAATGAGTGTTCTTGAAAAAATATTTGGGTTTTCGTAAACTCCTTCCGGAAATTTGATTTTTACGCTGATGAGTAAGGTACAAGGCTTAGGTTAAAATTGTTAATTTTACTCAAACTTTTATAGGAGTTTAAAATTTGATAACATTTTTGCTGACTCTAAGTTTTTAAAAATGAAGGACAAACTGCTTTGTGGAGTTTATATAAGGCTTGAAATATTTCTTTACTGTAAGAAACACGAAATATATTATAAGTTATCCTAAGTGAAAATAATGATGAAAGATTTTTTCTCGAACGAGAGTAACAGGTCTGGAAAATTACGTTATTTTTTAAAGAATACGTTGACTAGAGTATTCTTTTATAATAGTGTCACAGGTCTATCCAACTTATAAAATATATATTAAAATATCACTATGCAACAAAAAAACTCGTCAACAATTTTCTATGCAGGTCCTAGGTAAAACTAAAAGTAATCTCTCATTTACAGATATGATTGGCAGGTTATTATATTTCTAGACAGGAATTTTTCTTACAAGAAACCGTTTGCAATTTTGGTTTAATTTTTAGGTCCAGAAAGAAATAGTATGTTTATTTTATTTTTCAAATATTTTATAGTAAGTATAGTAACACGTGCATCCCACACACCACAGTAAGCTACACAGTATAGAATGGGGATTGGCCAAAGTCTTGGAAGACTTGGACTACGTCGAAGACCTATGCATTTTAATCCACACGCACTGCGAGACATGAAATCCAAGTTAGATGACCTATGTAGAGAAGCAAGCGTAACTGGGCTTAAAATTAACACGCGGAAGACCCAAGAGATGCGATCTAGGGTAGAGAATAGCACTTCTTTAAGGATTGGAGGAGAGAATGTGGAGCGTGTCCACAAGTTTACATACCTTAGGAGCGTCGTGTCAGAGACTGGGGGAACTGAAGAGGACATCACTTCGCACATTGTCATGGCCCGAGCAACCTTCGGATAATTACGACCCATGTGGCAGTCACAAAAATTGATGCGTAGGGTAAAGCTAAAGATATTCCGGTCCAACGTCAAATCCATACTGCTATATGAGAGTGAAACGTGGAAAGTCACCAAGTACATTCCGCATAGGCTTCAAGTCTTTGTAAACCGCTGTCTTCGTTGAATTCTCGGTATTTACTGGCCTGAGAAAATCTCCAACGAATACATGCCTCTGCCGTCAAACGCTGATCGACCATCAGATCAAGCGTCACACGGGAATCGGATTGGAATCCGCAAGAACAATGGAAGCGCTTCCGTCCCAAACAGACCTGGCGACGTACAGTTGCAGAAGAGGCGAAGAAGTTTGGAAAGACGTGGAACGAGATGAAATACAAAGCTCACGATGGCGGATTGCTGTGAACGCCCTCTGTCCCATCTAAGGGATATAGAACCTTATGTCATAATAACATGTAGTGAAACTTTCTTCGCAATTAATATCTATGAACAATTTTACTATAATCAAATGTGTTTGAACTGTGGAATGTAATTGTTTCAAGTAAAAAAGGATGATTTATATATGACCATAACCGCATTTACTATCAAACGCAACTCAAAGTTTCAATTCACCTTTAAAATTCATGATTACACCTTCATGATTACAAACAATGCTTGCCCACAGCAGTAGGTAGGCACCTCAAAATTAGTTTTTTATTCGTTTCCACTCCACTCTTGTCCATTCGGAATCTAATAAATAATATAAGAGTTTAAAAAATAAAACGGACCAAATAGAAGCACATCTCGTGACGCATAAATATTGTATGAAGTGTACCGTAGACAACTATTGGACAGTAAACGATGTTTTATGGTACAACATTTATTGTTTTGCCGTGGTGAGCCACGATGGGACTTTCAATGCCATTGTTTATTGAGCTTGAAATATTATTTCTGTATACTTGATTTGATTTTTATTTGTTTGTGAAGAAGAAATATTTTTTTAAACATTTAAATTGAAAGTAGTTGTATTATTAAGTAAATCTATTGATTTGTAATTTTATATTTAAATTATTTTAGATTATTATTTTTATTACAAGATATTCAATAAGTGTATTCAAAGAATATGCTTGAGATGATGAGTGAAGTACAAAATATCTAAATACTCGTAATATATATCATATATGTAAGTCCAATGATGGAGAAACAAGCCGACATAGTGTAGGTCACCATGCTGCATTGTAGTATTGTATTCATCTTATGTCGCAGGAAACTTTACAAACACACATGAAACGGACGAAGGGACACCAAGACCCAGAATAACATAAAAATTTTGTGTAACACACAAAGTCAAGTATTTGTGGATTAGACAACACCACACAACACTTGACAACACACAACGTTACCCCACCGGGTTAACGGCGGGGTGGTGTGTCGGAATCGGACCGACTAAAACCACGCCTAAGATCTGGAGGGATCCGGAAGCTGCTATTATTGGGACGAGGGCACCGTCTGCTAATTATCACCTCCTCGTGGCTGTCCACTTAAGTGGATGGAGTGGCAACCCCGTTAAGTCCATCCGCGACCACACTCAGGGTGGGATGAGACGATGGTAAGCGCGCCTCCGCCGCCGGTTCACCGACTGCGAATTGGGCCCGAGTGGAGGTCGTAGTTCCGGACCCTTGCTGGTTTCCTATTCTTTCCGGTCAGAGCCGCCACGTACACCGGTGCGACCACTTTAACCACTAGGCCAACCGTGCAGTCAAATGGTGATCACCACTCTTGGATTTTGTTCATATATTTTTATGTTAGATAAAAGTGTTTAGGGACAATCGTAATCTTTTCCAATACGCACATATTCAATTTTCTTTTATGTATGTGTCTATATATACAAACGTAGGTATATAAGATAATTTGAGTCAACTGCTGCTCATAGGCTTTTTTTTAGAAGGGACGTTTTGGCCAGCTATGGTAATTTTAGTCAACTGAAAATGGCCTTTTTACAAATTAGATTCGAATTCTTAAATACAATTTTGTATTTGCTTCGGTGGCCGTTTTCCCATTGTAATTGTTAGACAAGAATCAGCTAATTAAGAATTCGTGTTTACATGTCGCAGATTGGTTATTAGAATATTTATTGGATTTATACTAGGTGGTCTAGAAAAATTCTGACCTCAACGCAAAGATAGCGGCACTCATTAATAAATGCTAATATATTTAGTTGTGCATCTTACATGCGAGAAGTAAGTAAAGTTAAAGGAGACTACGAAGAAAAATAAAAAAATAGAAATATGTTTTGTCTCATCGCTAAGTCAGAAACTTTTCAGACCACACACGAATATAATATGTCCGTACTCAATTGTTCCTCAATAAGCTCAGATTACTGAAACTTGTTTAGTACCTACGACCTAAGTATATATAATACCAGTAAATGATTTAACAGCCTAACTGGTCTCAAGTATTTATACTACAAAAGCTGGGTTAAGACTTATTTACGATCGCTTTGGTAAATATTTCACTCCGAAGACTAAACATCACTGGTATTAAAGAGTAAAGCTTAAATAGAGCATCTAATTATTTTAGGCATTTTCAATTAAAGTTACAAAATAAGAAATTTATGTTTGTTGTGGTCTCCGGGACTTTCCTATTTTTTTTTTCACGTTTTACCAATCCTTAAGGCTTTCTTATTTGTACTCCTAATTAGCTAAAGAAAACATAAATTCTTTATGAGAAAGTAGATAAACAGAGGTATTTTTCCTAAATTTCGCTGTTTGGTAAATAAACATACAACCGCGGTCGTGATTTTGACAAATAAGTGATTAAGGTTTATTTTATTTACTGAACTGAAGACTTATCCGTCATATTCTGTATTTACATTATTTATTATACACATAACTTAATTAAGTCCGTATTATCATTAATTGACGCTAATGCGGACTTTGATTTAAATTTTCGAATAATTTTATTTAGCAAATGCATTGTCACTTGAAAACAATTATGTCCTTGATTTCGATTGTTGTCTCAGTATTGGAATACCACAAATTTTTCAAACTAATTATTACGATAATCAATGAAGTCCGTTAACAATTTTGTTCTCGAAATAGCTATCACAGTTCAACATAATAAACACTTACTACACTATTAACTCCAGACAATCATATCCTAGTAATATAACTATTATTTTATAGTTATCTATAGCTAGTTAGCTCCAAGAGTATGTACGTTTAAATATAAGATTATAACTTGGGATAACAGCAATTTCAACAACAACATAAAGTAGGAATGGGGCCAAATACAATTTTTGAAATCCTCCAAACGCTTGGTATTCATTAAATGTTTATGTACCGGACTATTGATAGGTACAATGAAACCTCCTCTGCTTGTGACAGAAAAGATCTGGCTGTTCACGTTGTGTTTACTACTTAAGCGGTACGCAAAGGGAAGTCACAGAAAAATTTGTTTACGGATGAGATTTATTTACAAATGAGCAATATTTTAAAAACAAAATGATCGAATTTATGCTGAAAGCTTTAAAGAAGCTTCCCAATTAATCAACAGAGTACAGCGTGGGCATTATCCGATATCAGTGATGGTTTGGTGGGGTGTTAGCTATGACTGAGCCGTGTGGGCTGTGTGGAGTGAGTGAGGTATGAGCCTCCGGTATCCTCATTTACTTGGTGAAACACAGCGCAAGCGCTATTTAACAACGGTTATCTGTGAGGCCGTGGTATCACTCCGGTCGAGCCGGCTCATTCATGCCGGAGCGTGGCTCTCTCACGAAGCTAAAAAAATCTCAACTCGAATTACATAGTTAGTCTATATACTAATGTATTATACATAATGCCTTAAAAAGTGTTTCTTTTAATTAAATAAATATTACTCATAGGTATACTAGTATTCTGCGGTGACTATTTCACACGTCTGGAATTCTGTCTCGCTATGTGGCTCCAATTTTGTGTCTTGGTGTCAGGCAGGACATAATATACTGTGCCTTCTACTTGAAATTCAGTATTCAAGATGAAACTGAGTCTCGCGTGGATTACTTTTGATACTAAAAAGGATTATTGTCTTTGATTTGTGATTTACAAATAATTCAGTATTGTTTCACAGAGTATTTTAAGTTCACCCTCACGAGAGGAGGTAAAACGATGAAGTTGACTTTAATTCTGTACTACTTAATTTTCTATTGTAATATAACAACATTCTCGTAAAGAGTCTCTCTACCAATGAATCTATCTAGTAAATCTTAAATGAAATGTTAGGTTTTATATATTTTAAGAAATAAAATTTCAAACTATTATCAATAACTAATGTAACAGATTATACTTATACTATACACAGTAACACCTCCACCGTGAGAGAGCCCCGCTTCGGCATGAATGGGCCAGCTCGACCGGAGTGATACCACGGCTTCACAAAAACCGGTGTAAATAGCACTTGCACTGTGTTTCACTGAGACCTGAGTGAGTGAGGATACCGGAGGCCCATACTCCAACCCCTTCCCCCCTCCTCCCCATTCCCCAAAGGCCTTCAACGCACTTGTGACGCCTCTGGTGTTGCGAGTGTCCATGGGCGGAGGTAATCTTACCATCAGGCGATACGTCTGCTCATTTGCCCCTATTCATTTAAAAAAAAAACAATTATTATTCCTTATGAAAATATTGCTTTTAATAGATTTAGAGATAGCATTTATATTTTGAAAATTTTCACCAACTTCAATGTTTACGTGATGAAATGCAATCAACTACATAATTCATTTATTTTTAAAATCAGATTAGGCAAATTAACTTTTGCATATAAAAATAAAGATTTAACAAATATTTTAATAAATGACAAAGTCCTTAAGTTTATTTAAAAAAAATGAGACCGGCTTTCTTGCTGAGGTTCGCCAAAAATAGTACCACTCACCATTCAAAGGAAAATTAAACTACGAAGTATGTGTTTAAATTCTATGATGCTTCACAAGAGTATACTCGTAATTCCCAAAGGTCAGTCTCTGTAACTGACAGAACAGTTTTCATACTTCATAGCCATTACTTTTCCACAGCCCGTCACTGCCATACAAAATAACGATAAACACTTCAGCTACCTATTTCAACTTTATCAACATGTAAATAAGGGTTATATTTTGCTTTTGGTGTTATGAATATGGTACAGTACTTAATGGGTCGTGCGTTTTTAAGCTTGAATATTTCATTACTTTTTTAGCATAATTAATACCCTAACTAATATGATATAATTAGACTAAGGTACGCTTTGCATGAATGGATATTTTGAATTTGTTTGCAATTAAAAGATTACATGTGATTATAATTTGTATTTTTCCTATAATTTGAAATTTAGCATTTAATTAATGATTTTTTTCTATAACAATGTTACGAGTAGTATGTATATTTGTTGAAAATATCAGGTGAATTTAAACTTCAAAGAACAAATTTTAGAGTGACAAAATTAACTCTACTATCACTATCAAGAACTTTTTCTGATTATTAAAGCTCACAGGTTTTTATATTATGATCACTTTACGTACTTATCATAAATCATATCATATCGTACTATTTTTTTTGTCTTAGATTCGAAACAACAAATTTTTAGAGCTAACGGTCTGACATGCCTAACATATTTAAAAACAAGCAACAATCTAATATCAGAATTAAAAACTACTGAGAGAAAATATTCTGTGAACATTTAAAAATAATGTTCGTTTATTTGAATACAAAATAAGGTTGACAGGAACTGCTATATATATTCTTATTTGATCGTTTTACAGCTGTCTAATACACCCGGCCTCAAGATTTGCAGGAATTCTGGCTACGAAGATACAGGTTTCCCATCTTATAGGCATTCTTGTTATTTATAAATATCGACTGTATTAATAATAAGATTCAAGATGTATTTTATAGTTAACGACGACTAAAACAAATATAAATAGTATTGATAATATATCGTAAAATAACTGATGGATTTATAAGAAAATTTAAAAAGTAATGATGAGGTTCTCCTTGGACTAGCCATTTCTAAGAGGTTTCAAATTCAAACAGATACACACATTTAAATATTTTATAGCTCGAAAACAATATGTTGTAATCCCCAAAGCTTCTAGAGTCGATCGAACAAATCTACATTAACACGAATGGAACTGCGAGCACAGCCAGCAGATAATAACATCCATCCTTCAATAGAAATAAACGTATCAACACCAACAGATTATATTCAGCTGTGCAATAAAGAGGGTGTGTAAGACTGAATTTCCTGGAAAACTAGCCCCAAGGGCATTGGATTGATGACCTCAATGCCTCAGGTGATTCAAGGATAAATTGCTACTCTGCAAAAGGTTTTTGCTTTATGACTTGCTGTTTACGAGAATATTATCCCCAAGTTAACGGATTTAGTATCCATGTGAGGATATGATAAGCCAAATGTTAGTGAGAAAGGATTTCTATGGTAGAACATAAAAAAGATATTACCAGACTGCTTATTGTTTTCTCTTATAGTAAGAGTTAACCTATGTCTAGACAAGATTCAAACAGAACATCACTTGTGAGCGTGCTGTATCTACAATATAATGCCCAGTGAAAACCAGATTAAAATTTAATTACTTGACGGATATTATTCTTGACAACTGGATAATGTGATAGTCGGATGTACCATATCTACTCGTATAATAAATAAATAAATAAATATTTTGGACATCTAACACACAACGCCATCGAGTCCCAAGCTAAGCAGAGCTTGTGTTATGGGTACTAGACAACTGATATGAATACATATATACTTTTTTTTTGTAAATACATACATATTATACATAGAAAACACCCAAAATCCGAAATAAATATTTGTAGATTTCACAAACATTTTGGTCCGACCCAGGATTTGAACCCGAGACCTCAAGCACAGCAGTCGCATTCACTACCACTGCGCCACCGAGGCAAATAATAATGTGACCTCTAATGAAATCTTTTTGACTTTAGTCTGCTTAATAAATTGTAGTTACAGTTTCCACTTATATCGGTTTCAACAAGTTTATTGATCCAAGTTGTATAAAAGTATTTTTATAAGGATGTAACATTCAATATTCCTTAGTTAATCTTTCATGCGCATTGAATGTATCTTTCTTATAAGTCATCATTGTTTTCGTATATAAGTTTGTCATTATTACGAGTATAAAACTAGATTGAACTCAGGAATGTTAGAGATTAATTTCACTGTGACAGTAACATCTATATATTTTCTTTACATGTTTGAGATTTTTAGTAAGACATAGTTCTTAAAAATTATCGGATTTTACTCTTAAATGGTAATTTAGACTACAGAGTTATGTCTTTGTTATCTGTCTTAAATAACGATGATGAATGAATTCTGTTTTAACAAATTCAAAATGTAAGCCCCTATGAAAGAACGAAAATATTTAAGGTTGACCAGTTTATTCGCTTTAAGCCCGGATGTTTGGGACATCAGTGAGGCTGCGGTATGTGCCGAATGAATGCGAAATTTTATGACAGTTTAAAACTTGTTGAACTTTTGTCGTACCTACAATTTTTTAGGCTTTTTTTTATCAATTTTTCGTCATTAATTTAAGTACGTACGCAACATAACTTTATACCTATTAACAGCACGAGATTTTCACAATATCGAAGATATCTACATTACCTAATTAAAAAGTCTTCTTTCCTATGTATTTCACTGGAAATTAAACCAATTTATTTTATCCGCTCGGTTAATTGCACTGGTAACATTGGTCGCATCGCACTACCACTCGAATCTCGGCCAGCGACTGATAAAATTGACATAATTATATTATTTCAAGTATAATTACAGCGGGAAAGTCATGCCTTTGGAGTTACAAGGTTAGCTTGAACGGGGTGATACTTGCTTTGTAAGAATTTTGAAATTAGAAAAAAAACTTTTGCAATTTCAACTTTCGGGATCATTAACTACAAAATTCAGTATCGCTAAGAATTTTTTTTTTGCGGTCAGCAAAATTGTGTCTTAGCAGTATTGCAAAGACAAAAATTGTCTTAAGACAATTTTTTGATAGAAGTTTTGAAGAAGTTTTAGATAGAAACAGTCTGTGTCCATCCACTAACATCAGAAATAAAAGTTATCACAAAAATTGGTTGTTTTCTTATTATATTGCTGTCTAGGTCCTTCAAAGACCGTTTCTGAATTATCATTAGTACCCCCAAGCTGTTCATTCAATTTCGACAAGATGAAAACACAATTTTGCATTGCTCTAAGATAATAACATTTTGTATAAACATTTGTATTAATTTTCAACAAAAACAAAGTTTCAAGTTCATGCAACTGTTCACTGTCTGGATTTGCTTTGTCGTAATATTCAGTATTTGAGTAATTGAAATAAAGTTTTATTAAAAATAGCGTTGAAATTGTAATACATTCTCATTTTCTTTTGGATTTACGGGCAAAAAGACATCACCATTTTTGCTACTAATTTGAATTTTTCTATGAAAGTGAGAAAATCTTCAGATCAATATTAAAATTTATTTAGTCCCAAAAATGAGTCCTCTAGTTCATGTAACGTATAAAAAGTAATCAATGTTAATAAAATATATACGAATAAAATCTTTCAACAAACATGAAAAAACATTGAAAACTTGTAAGATTATATAGGTTTCTTTTAGATTTTACTAAAGAGTACAGAGTATGTTTTTAAAGGACAAAAAAAAAAGAAAAACCTTGTGTTTGTTCGTACTAAACTTCATTACAAAATTTTAAAATACATTTATGTTGCTACCAAGAACATAGTACATCTTTCATTAGTTATAAAAAATCTATGGAGTTCCAAATGAAGCACAGTGTATGTTAAAATGTCCTGGACCTGTCACTTACACTAAACAATGTGTAAGTTAACAAGCATGTTATTAACTATCTCTACACAGACAACAAACAACATCACTTAATAGAATCTTACACGTTCATTAACACTGTCCCTGTCCACCCTCCATACAGGCTGTTGACCTGGCACACGTGTGCAGTAACCCTTAATCATCGCTTGGAATATACGTGAGAAGCTAAACAACTGATGCTCTGTATATTTTTATTAAAGAACAGTATAAAATGAATATTTTATTTAGTTATATATACAATTATTTAAACAAAAGTTACATCTGACTAATCAAAGCTTTGGACAAATTATTATAATCTTGACTGCCTTGGTGGCGGAGTGGTAGCGTATGCGACTGCTAAGCTTGAGGTCTCGGGCTCGATTCCAGGGTCGGACCAAATGTTTGTATAATCTGCAAATATTTGTTTCGGAGTTTGGATGTTTTCTATGTATAATATGTATGTATTTAGAAAAAAAAAGTATATAAGTATTTATATCAGTTGTCTAGTACCCATAACACAAGCTTTGCTTAGTTTGGGACTAGATGGCGTTGTGTGTTAGATGTCCGGAATATTTATTTATTATAATCAAGTGTGTGTTTTGGGATGCTTTACTTGGTACCGTATCAGTCAGCCTCGTTGTTCTAGTGGTTAGCGACTGCAGATCAAGAGGTCTACGAGTTCGATTCCCGGGTCAGACTGCTGTTGTGTTTTACTTATAAGAAATTATTAATAGCTGCCCGGAGTATGGAAGGTGGCGGTGATTCCCGCCCGTGCCTCATGATGAACTCCTATGACAATCGTTATTGCAAAGTCAGTGCCCTCAAATATACTGACAACTAGTTCCATCTAAGAATTCAGTTCACCCACAGGGTTGCGGAGATCTGATGCCAGTTGCTCCATGGAAAACCTGATATTCAGGTAAAATCGGTTGAACTAGCAGCCGACCTCAAATAATCTTGAGAATAATGTAGGCTAGGAGATGATTATATTTGATAGACAAATTCGTTTTTTGAAGTGAAAACTTCTTTAGCGGCGCTGTGTACTTTTTTGGAATGGGTAAAAATGTATAAACTCGCGTCAGGTCACGTGACTTGATCGAAAATTCGTAAGACGGATAGAGAGAGGACGTATAAACTCGCGTCAAGTCACGTGACCTGATCGAAAATTCGTAAGACGGATGGAGAGAGGACAGGCGGCGCAGGGCGCTTGCGCGAATGTTTGTGTGTGTATGTAATATAAAATGTCATGTTTGTGTACGATAGCGCAATAAATGAATATTGTATTCCACCACATAAATAATAGTACTTTTATACTGATAATGAAAGCAATTCGTACAAAATTATTCTCTAACCATTCCAAAATATCAAAAATGCACAACGTTAATATTCAAGTTTTCACTTCTGCCGGCACTCCCGGAGTGCAACCCGTCGATTTTTTTTTTTTTAGTGTTTAACATATTTCAGTGAAGCATAGTAATGCATTTTTTTACTGCTTTGATGTGATATTTGTTATTGCAAATATATATTTGAACGCCTCGCCAAAGTAATTTGTCCTCTACCTTAATTAAATATAATTATTTCTACGTGCAAATAATTTTATTATCACATTCTAAAATGACAACGTAGATTAAGATTAATTTCGTAGAATGCATACTTCGAAACGAATATAGATAATCATTTTATTATCATGATTATCAATTTCATTTACATAATATTTTATAACCATCTTCTCGGTCAAAAGACGTCCCGGTCTGCCCAAAGGTTCTCCATAACAGCCGGTCCTATGTTACCTGATTCAAAATCTAAGAAATGTAATTTTGAAATTAGATAATATTTACAACAAAATAAAATATTTTCCTTATTCATGTATAAAAAGTCTTACACAAAAATATTAACATAATCTCGGTGACACAGCCTAAATAATAGCTTCCTTAGCTTCAGACACAACACGGCCATTACATGACGATGAGAAATAATAAGGGTTATGATTAAACGTAACGTATTCTGAAAGAGTCCTCGAAGTAAATATGGTAGCTCGTTAAATTTGTTAAAATACCGTGAAATATCTCGCAACGTTGGACACTCTGGGGATTCTGCCAAGCTTTATCAGTCTCTTTATATTTTTCTAATACTTTCCTTGGAGGATTTTGCATCTTGAATACCGTACGGTTCAGCAGGTTTCGTTATAAAATGTTATATTAAAATATGCCAGTGGGGCACGTGTCTTGAGGTATACGATTTTACGCGTGTGCAATTTTTAGAATCTCAATGCTTAAGGTATTTATTAAAACCCAGCTTATAAACAAAATTGGTTGAAAGAGTAATACAAACTTTATTAGCTTATGGTTTTCGTTTATTTTTCAAATATAAAAAAAAAACCTTATTATACATCCATAAGCAAGAAAAAAAAATTGTGCCTCGACTCTTCCTTTTTGTGCCAATCAATTAATACCTGAAGTAAATTACCACATGTTTCCCTCTAACAACTATTCTGCTTTACTTCACTAGGCAGCCGCTCAGTAATGTGGGTCATAATGTTGTATTACCCGCATCAGCAATGAGGATGGTGACCATCACTCTTAGACTCTACTCCTGCTGTCCATCAGGCAAAGTAGTATTAATATCGTATAAAGAATCAACGCGAAATTAGTTTTGTATACAAAATTTATGCCTTGCAAATATGTCGGAGCATCAAACGAGTTAAAATGTGATTTTTTTCCATTAACAAGGCGTTCTATTTCTTATTACTTTTCTTAGCACCTTTTATCATTGAAATATATATTTAAACTATATCATTATACTTTAAACGTAGAGCATGAATAAATTAAAAGGTATTACAGATTGGAAAGTAATTTTCAAAGGAACATAAAAATTAACTGAATAGTAAGAAAGTGAAGAGAATGGTTTTATTTTGATTGTATGGTAAGGTTATATTGACGTATAAGTAAAACAAAAAAATCGCTGTTACAAGTGTGAGAATGGTCACTGAACAGCACTTAATTACTGCTTAGACCAAAATATACAGTTCTAGAAGCAGATATTGATTAATATTAATGACAGTAAGCGTTGCAGGGTCTGGGATTCTTTGAAACTAAACTCACTATCGGTTTCACGTGTCAAGCGCATAATTTCTCGAGTCCACATTAAACAAACAAATTATAATCGCAACAGAAACATGATTTTAATAAGCTCGTTTTATTCATCTAACTTTAAGGGCAACATGTCAGAAAAGTACTTTCAAAAGGATGAAAGCAGGTAGCAAACAAAGTACAGACGTGTACAGAATGCGCGTTAGCACGTTTTACAATTTGTTACATTGCTTAAATTGTAATAAAGCTTCCGAGTAACACATACTCTTAAAATAAATTTGTAAATAACTGTACTTGACCACTCAAATAATTTTAAACCGTAACGCTTTCAGCAGAGAGTCTAACTTCACAGTATTAAGAATATTGTTATAGGTCACTATTGTACTGATAAAAATGTCGTGTGAGGTTTATAGAAAGAGGTGTACTGTGAATCCCGGATGGATACAGTTCGTATTCTATTTACCTTAACAGATGCCGTCATTATTCCACCAGCATTCCTTGCGACTGAGTATTGTGTAGAATGAAATTGACAAATTTAGAGAAAATTCGTTATTTCTCAAGGGCTCGTTTGATATTAATATGTTTGAGCAGGCTTTGTACAGTTTGCTGATAAGAAATAAACTCATTGAAGGAGTGATGTATTTATTTCAAAGTACGTTTAATTTTGTATTTCCCTCTAACTCGGAATGGAAAGAGTTTATTAAAAAAATATTGATGAAATATTAAATTAGCAATCGAGTTCATATATAATATACGATAGAGAGTCGAGAAATATTAATTAAAACTATACCAATTCACAACAGGTGATAGTCATAAAGCGTTAACATGGTATTATTTTATCGGAAAACCTACATACTTTTTCCTATGAATACATTACAAAAAAAATACATTATATTACACTCAGAGGACGATCAAAAATTCCAATTCGATAAATTCATATTAACTGTTATCGGGTCTTTTGTTCAATTCTTGTTTCAGTTTTATTACTTCACCGTATATGGTGTAACGTATAAAGCCATATTTGAGTACCGAAGCTAGGGTACAGGGACCAGGTAATTTTTGTTCTTATGTAACAAATGGGCTAGGGCTGGAGGCTTAACAAGCGTGTCTATAGAAAGGCTAGAGATTAATTATCGTATAAATTTAATTCGAGTAATTATAATTGAATGGGCTTCAGTGTTTAACATAGGTACTTTGAGTAAAATTGATAACCAGGAATTCTTTTTAGGAAAAATATATGGTTTCGTAGTATTTCCGTAATTATAAAGGTGGGTTTAATGTTCAATCCTTTTAATCAAATAACATTTGATTGATGTTGACAAAAAAAGTTAGGAGCAATTGAAAACGTATATAGGTATCTATAGATATATATCAAAACTTATTTATCTATGTCGGCATATTCAATTACACGGGAGCTGATTTGACAACGAGACGCAAGCGGTGAAATGTCATCGCTTCGGCAGTCTAGATGAGTGTTCGTGCGGGTCGGACGGGACTCACCGATCTACCACCGCGCGGACATCAAGTCTAGGAACTACGTTACGGCTCGTTGTTCACACTTTAAGTTACCTACTTGTTAATAAAGCGTTGTTTTAATTAAACTACTTTGTTTTCTGCTCGAGTAACACCACACAGCCCACACAATATGTCTTCTGGAGAAGGCAACGGCCCCGACAACTACCCTTTACCGACATATATATATGAAGCTAAACAGTTTTATCCATTTTCACGAAAATTAGAAAAGAGTAGTATGAAATTTGACACAGTAAAAGTAATATATAAAAGCTAAAAAAATACAAGAAAGCATCACGGCGCCATTAGTACCCACATTTTAAAAAGGCTGGTATGTGAACTAGAATTTAATTATATGATTTAAAAATATATGCTAGCATATATATATAGTCTATTTCTAGAAGCTTCTGAAATCAACGACAAAACTTTTATGTTCCACAATTTACAAACATTAAAATGCACCCTGTCATACTTATAGACTTTAATCATACCCCTCTTTTATAGATGGCATTATTTCAAAATATAATTGCATTTGGAATGAAAAATATAAAATTTGAGTTGGTCTGAACAATTAATTTGAGACCTCCATAACATCGGTCGAATAAACGCTACGGCAAACGATGCTCGCCTGCTTTTAATAGTCTGACACTTGGACGCTGCTTTTAATTATTTGTGTACTTACTGTATTATTGGATACATTTGTATTATATTTATAAAACTTCTGAGAATATAATAACGATTATCGTAAATAAGAGTGCCATTTAAATATTTAGTATTAGATGTCTGAACCAGTCTCTGTCCAGGCTAGAAAAATCTATTGAAGCATATGGTGCTACTGAAACATAAAAAGACGAAAATAATCTCTGGATTCATTTGTTGATGAGAATATACCATCATTTTAAATATCTAACTAGGAAGGGATATGTTAGTGCTTTTTAAAACTTGGCAATTTGAGCCAATTACTCGTAAATTATACAGGCTGTAAGAGATAACTGAATTTCATCGTCGTAAATCTCTGTTTCTGTATATGTCGGTTATCACGGTTTGTGTCCTTCCACAAGATTTAAAGTATATCTTTCCCAAATTTATTTGAAATCGGTGCAGCGATTTAGTTGTGTAGGCGTTACAGACATACTGATAGACAGATTACTTTCGAATTCGTAATATTAGTATGGATAGTTTTAACTATTTTAAATATACAAGTATACTTCTCGGGTGGTGATGAATTAAAAATGTGGAGTGTCACCACACCCACTCACCACATCTGTATCGTGCGAGCCTCCTAAAAGAGTAAAATTTACAGGATGACAGCACTCCTAGGGCGGTAAGTAAGCCAAACTGTATTTTCAAAGGGGAGGCCTATGTCCAGTGATTATAAGGATGAAATTCTTCTAGCCGATTACGACCACGGCCAGTCTCAACGGAGACCAGCCAACTATGCACGAGATATTATAGTGCACAATTTTTTGCGCAAATACAGGTGCACTCTCTGTTCCCTCTCTCTCATAATCCGATGGAACGGTTAACCATCACGACAGGCAAGAGATCAGGCGCAGGACCGACAGCTTTACGTGCTCTTCAAGGCACGAGGTTTCAGACTCGAACTTCCAAACTCGGAGCTGTTATAAAGTATTTCCATAGTCAGGCAAACCCAATAATACTCTTGGCCCGACCCGGGATTCGAACCCGAAACCTCTTCATTGACAGTCGCATACGTCAACCGCTAGACCAATGAGGCAGCTTAAAATGTCCAGCAGTATGGTATTAACGACTGACTGTAATTATACTTTCAATACCAAGCATGAGAAGCTACCAACCAACCCATTTTAAAGTACATAGAATATCCAAGAAAGTCACAATAGCTATTACAACGAGCGAAGAGTGGCCTCTTCTCAATTCAGTCGTGGTACAGTGTACTACAAAATAAATCATCCCTAAACTGTAGGCGGCCATTTATCAGAATAACGAGGTTTTTCGAATCTTTTGGTGACGCGTGGTTCATTTATATTTTTTTCTTATCCATTTCAACTCGATCACATGCGAGGTATTACTCTGTGTCGCTTTAAAACGTTATCGCTATGTCTCGGGTGAAAAACGACTATTTGTCAACTTGAATTCGACGGGAATCCTTAAAGAGTGTGAGCGAAATACACTTAGTTTTGTAAGAAAAATGTACTGAGGGAATAAATGGTTATTTTTTATAAAGATAGAGAATTACAATGGGAATACAAATATATAAAATTGTCCATTATAGAATCACAACATGTTCCTAGAATGTCACAATTATCATGTACTAGTCTATACCGTCGCAAGCTCGTTTACGGCTAAAATTTCCCGTAGCGTGAAAATTTTCCCCCTTTTTTTAAACATTCTTTATTGGGGCTCCGCTTCTATTAGCTTAGCGTGATGATATATAGCCTACAGCTTTTCTCGATAAATGCACTATCCAACACTGAAAGAATTTTTCAAATCGGACCAGCGGTTCCTGAGATTAGCGCGTTCAAACAAACAAACTCTTCAGCTTTATAATATTAGTATAGATTTAATCATATTATATAATTGACGTTGCTTGTTTAGATGTTATTTATTTGTTGCACACAAAATGACTTATTAAACTAATGATATTGTGGATTGATTAATGCTGGTAAGTACAACCTGTGATTTCAACAATCACAGGCTGTACACGAACTTTAACCGTGTCAAATTTCTCACTAAGCATATGTTTTTAAAAAGGGTACGACGTTTTTGCTTCACGTATAATGTTAATGGAAATAAAAAGGAAAACATCTGTAATCCATTTTCATAAGATAGAGTGCCAAACTACTACAAAACAAAAATATAATCACGAAGTTATAATCTTAAAAAAATACAGAAAATATAAATAATTTTAAGCGAATAGAATAGAAAATACTATGTTATTATAAATAGGAAACGTCCGCTCACTGTAGAATGGTACTCAAGGGATGTAGACACTCGGTGAGAAGGGTCCTCAACTTATTACCTATTCCTTTATTTTCTTTACACTAGATTCTTTAAAGATAAAAGTTAGTATCTCTGGTAAATTGAAAGACTTAGGGTCAGTATCACCACTTGCTGTTAAAATCCCTCATAAACTAATGTCAATTTATTAGCAAAACCACTACAGATTTTGATTTCACAAGTCTATAGATAGAGACATAACATATTTCACATATCCTTCTCATATTTAATAATAACATTTATATGTTTATTTGTTAGACTTTCACGCGAAAACTACATAACCGATAATCATGAAACGTTGTACACATATTCTTGGAGGTATTGGAAGTAACATAGGATACTTTTTATTAAATGCGAGTGAAGCCATGCCCCAAAAAATGCACGGTTGGTCTAGTGGTTTAAGCGGTCACTACACCGCTTGCTACTGCGCCAAGTGCCGTGGGTTCAAATCTCACGTGGGACATAACTTTGTGTGATCCACAAAATGTTGTCATTAGTCTGGGTGTTCCTTTTGTAGGTTTCATGTATGTTTGTAAAGTCCCCGCGACACAGGATGTATATTCCTAATGCGGGAGTTGTGTAAAAAAAAAAAGGTTTTTTTTATAAAAAAGCTAGTATCATAATATATTTACATAATATTGTAAGACCTTCTTTTGTCTGTTAAATAGTGTTATACGGTAGATATCTTTAATATGACACTTTGTCAGGAACTAATGAAACCGGTTCTTAGGATTAGGTACAACTTTAAACGTACAATAACATCTTTTTTCTACTTTCGTGCCTTACTTTTTATTCTACAATCATATCAATTACAATCAAATCAAAACATTTATTCATGCCAGTTCTAAAACTGATTTTAACTCAAAGGATTTTAACAAAATTATAATAATCTCTCAAAAGAACCGTTGGAATTGAAAGTATGGATCAGACGGCATTAGCATTTATATTCAGATTTTGAGGTAAAAGTTACTTATCGTTGCTTAGCATTCTCTTTAGACTACCTTCGTAAAGAAACTTCGTACTCGTATTTAAATCATTGTATATATTTATGAATTATCTTTCTCTTCGTGGCGTTAAAAGATTAGGAATATTAATGTTGACACAAGCTGTGGATTGTCACTTCTTGATTATTTCCTTTTGTGGGATTCTCTGAAATATATATAAGATATTAATGTAACTTACCAGGTTTATCCAAATAACAATAATGTTTCTTGATTTATATAATGAGAGAATATAAATATTATTGCATAGAAACAATATGGCGGAATCTTATGTACTTACTTGAATTACAAAAGCCAACAGATTTGTAATTCACATTGGTATAACTAATGATTAATGTTGGAATGTTGTATATATGCTGATCGGCGCGAGAATTTCTATTTCGCGATGCAGTATTGGTGGTTTCTTCGCGTAGTTTATTACTCCGTAGTTCAGTGTACCGCGGTAGATGGCACTGTACCTAGTATATTTCTGTTACGCTATATGTGGATTGTGGAAGTCGCCACAGGTACTTTTGCATAAAGTCTTCATAATATGTGGCATATAATACTAGTATTATTAGTGTACTGTCAAATTATCTGGTCTCCTATTCCTAATAGCTATATATATACAATATACAGCACACCCATGTGCATTTTTAGCTGGATTCTATATGAAATCTAAAAAATATTATTAATGAAACTATTCCTATGAAAACTACGTCTCTGTACCAAATATTAATTTAAGTAAAATAGTTATACTGTAATAATAAGATAGCATCACGACTTATTCTGGTTTTCTGGATACAGTGAAATAAATTGGGCGGGAAAACTGCTGAACTTGACCCTTCCACGTAAACAACGCGGACCTTTTGATCTCGACTGCGAATCCGGCGTGCCATATTTCCCCTGAGGGTTATCGGTACGGGCCGGTCCAATAATTTGTACTCACTTATTTTAGTGATTAATAGTTCCTGCACCTCGATTAATGTAAATGTAACCCAGGGACTATGCGATTAAGCACTATTTTAGAAAAACTGTTTCTGTTGATAATTTAAAGTATTTGATCAAGATGCATTCAAGGTTGTTATTAAAACTAATACGCTACATGCTCGAAAATAACTTTATCTGTCTGTTACGATTTCACGGCTACTACGTAGAACTAATTTGGATATATTTCGGTATAGAGATAGATAAGACTTTGGTGAAGGACATAGACTACTTTTTATCGCGATAACCAACACACACGCGGGTGGAGCCGCGGGCTAAAGCTAGTTTTTTTATAATACACATGCCAGCAGTAAAAAAAAATAGAAGAGCTTTTTGCGTTTCATGCATTTATAGAACAGTTAACAATACTGATAATTTTCAAATTAGTTTTAAAATGTAGTTTATTTTTGCATTCATGTACTTTTCTTTACTTTTAAATTGATTTCTTTTAAATCACAGGTACCTTATAAACTGCACTATGTTTTTTTTATATATTGAGAAAAATACATTATTTTCGGAAAAGCGATTGAGTAGTGATTTATATAACATAATATATAAAGGATAAAAGTCGAACTATTGTCTAATGGTATGTAGGTATATGCTTTCCCGAGGGATGTTTTACGTACCGATTTGATACCGTACCGTTAATCTCCAGAGACACTTGGCACCACCTAGATCTTAAAGCATTAAGAGACGGGACGATAGAAATATATATAAAACCGGTAGACGCTATATGTAAAAGGAAATAAAAAAACTATTCGAACTGTGTATTTTTATTTAAACTTTATTTAATTATGTATTTTTGGCTTCCATTTAAAATGATGCTTTACTTTTGTAAATATTTTTACAGAGACATTTTATTTACTACTGCGTGGATGAGCGGACGTTTCGTAATTATATAAAACTAGCTGTTGCCCTCGGCTCCGCCCGCGTTTATGTCGGTTTTATCGCGGTCGCGGATATGTGACTGATGCAAAAATTAGATAAAACAATCCTTGATGCGGATTATATATCATTCTAAAATTTCAGCCCGATCGGTGCAGAACTTTTTGAGTTTTTGAAGCGTACACAAACCAACATAACATTTTTATATATATAGATGAAGTAATAGTTCTTTTAATAATCAGCGGATTTTAATAGTTGTTGGCCATAGATAAAGTGATGCAACAGGAAGGTTTATATGTATATGAAGAAAGGCTGGGCCGGGTCGTTAGTTAATATATAAGAATGATAATGCAACTACAAGTATATTTCTACCAAAATTTAATGTCGACATTTGAACCTGTAACCACAAACGACAGTTTAAAAATCGAATATAACTATCTTCTTATCTAATATAGTATAGAATTTACTTAAAATAAAAAATAATATGCTCATGTTTCACAAAAGAGAAAAACAATTGAAGCCAATTGGACACTAGTACACGGGTACAATATCATCCACTTTATTTTTCATTGCGACTCGTCTGTAGGGTCCGTCTCCTCCAATTTAGACTACAATTAAACGTAAGCATTAATTACATTGGCCTCTACCCCACCGCCTTATTTCCCTTTTGCTTACTCAGCAGGAGCCATCACATTTTTACAACATTTGCTAGATGTGGCTTCTAAAATCCTGTGTAACTTTAGTAGGATTAAGTTCTGTAGAAATAAAAAACTATACACATAAAATTTACTTGCACATTATGTATTCCGTCAAAATATATTGGTCATAGCCCCCATGAGTGAAATCTACTAAACTCAATTGAGTACCTTCAATTACGAGTAGATATCATGAGTTCCATGGTAGTTTCTAAATTATTATTTTATATAAACTGAAAATTTATAATCATAGTTTTATAAAATAATATTTATAAATATCTCACATATAAGGCAGAGCTTGTGCTATTCCAAACAGACCCTTGATAAACATTATTTTACATTTCTAATTTATTTATTTGTTTTAAATCTTCATTATATAAATATTGGTCTTGAGTTGGAATCAAACCCTTTAGGTTAGCAGTGACAACTAAACCTGAAACATATAATTTTTACAAGCTTCTTCGTTTTTCTTTCTTATTTTTATTTCACAGTGTAATTACAATGTATAGACTGATAGCACATCTATTGGTGCAATGTCAAGAATCATGTTACGATTTTATTGTAGGCAATTTACGGCGCGATATACGGGTCCCCTTAACGCGAACCCTCCGTATAATTTGGATTGTGGGACTAATAAGAAAGAAACAATGCTAATGAAATAACACCTACTAATGAAGTGTTTACGTATCATTTTAATTAAAATTTCAATATATTGTGGTCATAAGTAATCGTTATTGAGGTACGCATTGTTAACTAGAAATGTGTCATGGTTATGTTAATATATTACATAACTATGAACGAACATGATTGAAATTGCTAATTGGGATCAACATTGTTGAAACATAGCACGACAAAAGCCAAAGGAGGTTTTCCATTTTCAAAATTCAATGAACTCATTTAAACCTACACATTCGTTCAAAATAATTAAGTTAATTATTGGAGAGAGGACGACAACTACTAGCTACTTCAGTTCTAAATTTTATTATAATTTGTCAATCCGTTCGTTGTCCGAAATATTTATTATTTATTATTATTATAAGCCGCTCTTACAATCCAAGTAGGGTTAGGTCACAAATTGTGCGGTATACGTTGTAAATCATATCTGCTGTGTGCCAGTAGCTTTAAGATCGTTGTATTATTATTTATGACCACGTTAAACAATATTGTCTCGATTCCAATATTTTGTCCGAATAGACACTTCGATAGATCAGATGTCCATTGAAAATATGGTTAATGAAGTTTTATGTTTCATTTTTTTAAGATAAAGAAGATCAACAGGCCCCTGAAAATATTAGAAAAGTCCACTATTACCTGTCACTGCAGCGTCCATCAAAGTACAAAGATATCGAACTACACTATCTCCTTGTAGTTATTTTCTAGTTCCGTGTGTACTCTGAATAATTTATTGTTTGATATAATATTTAAATATATATATGTATAAATAGAAATGAATTTTCAACTGTGCTGCTTAACGCAAAACTCGAGAACGGTACCATCAATTTGTATAATATTTTTCTTTGACTTTAATAAGACAAAAGGAAAGTTTTTATGGAGAAAAACAAAAGCAAAGTTATTTAACAGCAAAGAGTACATTTTTTCCCTGTATAAACTGCAGAGTAAAATGTTTGATACCATAGTTGACTCGGTGAAACAGCGCCAGCTGCTGTGTTTCACCGAGTGGGGGTACCGGAGGCCCATACCTCAAACCCTTCCCCCATCCCCGTCCCTTTATCTTCACTTTTATTATTTTCTCATTTAACTCCTGTTTACGGGAAAGAATTTAATAGTACTAAAATGTATAGTGGTCAAAAAGTGGGATGTTTTTATACCTCTTCGGGTAACGATATAATTATGCTTGTGTGTGCTTCCATACAACATGCAGCATTCAGTGGCAGTGATCAGTATCTACGACTACAATATATTTTAATTTTTATAATTCAATCTAAGAATTATAATTTCAGATGTCTCGACTTCAATACTAACCGTTTTCATTTGAACTGCATTAAATTTAATCGTCAAACTGAGTATTTGATCCCTATTAATTACAGACGGCGGTGGCGTCGAGGTTCCGCGAAGCGCGGTATTGATATTTAATTTAATATAAAATCAAGTTCGTGTTAAAACATTTAACTCATACTTAATAGAATATAGCCCTTATGATAAAACAGTTGAGTCGTTGGTGTATGATTTTCAATTTACTTTTTACTGACATAACTGATCTATGCCAAGTATTATTTGTTTCGTTTTTTTAAACCACTTATTTTTCGCGACTTAGTTTTTCGAAATTTGAAAATGACGAACTTCAATGCAACTATTCGTTTCTCATGTACTACAGGATGTTTGCAGGAGTTAAATTTTCGGAAATCCTTTCTTAGTAGGTACTTATCATAAAAGGGATCAGCTAATAATATTTCAGAATTGTAGCCCCAGAAGTAAACCACTGAATGTAGAGTGTGTACTGACTAACAGTTAGTCCCGTGTCAGCCAGTACTTAGTCTACATAAATGATAAATTATATTTGTTAAGTAAGTAAATCTTTACAGATATTTTTACACGTCGGACCTTACAGCTGGAAGAGGCCGTACTGTCACACATGTGCAAGAAAAAAAAATAAAAAATACGAATTAGCAATAAATTTTTGGTTGAACATTTTTAATACTGGCTATCTAATTATTACCTAAGCTTTATGCAGTTACATGAGCTGTCTATCTACTACACACTGTTGTGACCACTTCATAGTTGTTATGAAATCCTGTGTATAATATAATAACTTATATTTTCATGAATAAATTTGGTCAAATATATAATACGTATAAAGTTGTTGCTAACCCCATAAAAAAGGCTGAATATTTTTAACTTTAATATAAATACATTCTTAGAGAACAATCTGGTCATATCTTACTTGGTTAACAGTACGTGCTGGAAATAACCGGAATAAAACCGCTAAGAAACTGTGGAACTTTCACGCGGAAATGCAGATACTTATATGCACACAGTTATGCTCAGTTGCCTGTGTTCGCTTGTGGTTAAGATAACGTTGGTGCAACCGTTTCCCTTCATGCACTATCTGGATCCAAACTTGTAAGGTGCATCAGCTGAATATTAATAACGAATCATTATTTTATCAATCGGTATGTGAGATTTTGTCCTAAAATGTCACTTCAAATATAAAAAATATTGATTTGCTATCAGTATAGAGCTTTTTAATAACTTATTTCCCCCAACCTACGAGTTACGTTTAGTAATCGAAACTAACATTAACTTGACATTACTAAGTTAGACTGAATGAAAGAATAAACAAGGGAAGTTCAAGAAATATTTAGGTCTGTAATTATTAAAAATAATACTTAAACAACTATGTTTACAATCGGGTATGTAGAATCAGAAATGACAGTAGTATTCATGTAACTAGGAAAGACTAGACAGTATGTAAAAGATGAATTATTTATTTATTACACAGAGAAAACAAACTGTATTACAATCTTTGTCCCCTATAAAACCTGGCTGATAGTTCGATTAGGGGACTGAGGCTCCTTGCAATTATGAACTTATAAAATAAACAATAACTCTCTCTAAATAATAACTGTTAAAATATAATTATTAAATAGTATTGCTAAAGAAAGCCAATAACTCGGAAAACGAAACCAACAACTAATTAAAAAAAATATTTTTAAATTTTAGAGATAGATAACTGGGTGATATGATATACGTGTTGACATGCTTTATACTTACATTAATACGTCCCATATATATACTGGACCTATATAGGATACCAGTGCTATATAGCTGGAACTATATAGCACTTGACGTAAGTAAATTTATTTTATACCTCGGTCTCAATGTCCTTGAATGAAATTATAAAAACTTTCATTTTAAAATCAAGAGAAAGTGTTCCGATAAAAATATCTTTAGAAACACAAAGAAGACAATCTCGCCACGTCTAACTTAGTTTCATAAAACCAATATCTAACTCAGCCTTCATTTTGCCTCTACTCTCAGTATTGAACCACAAACTTTATAAACCTTTCAGTTTAAGTTTTGCTACAAAATTTCTTCTTAAAGCATTATTCGATACACGTTAGCTTATCTATTAAAATATAAAATTATTCCAAACTAGTTCATTGCAACCCAACCGTGAGATAAGCCCAGTGTAAGTTTGCGAGTCACAATATACGCCAATTCAGAAAGGAGTTTACGAAGAGTTTTAAGTACTTTGAATTGGGAATTCAATAGACTGTGTATTATATATTTTTTGTTATTGTGACAATTTTTGGTAGATCCTGATTTCAAAGCAAAAATATTGTGGTCAAATATTTTGTAAATACATGAGATTGCACATAATGTCGTTCAGTTTAGAAGTTTTTAGGAGATAATTTAAGAGACTTACGGTATAATCACGTTTTATCAAAAGTTATAATAGCTATCCTAAGTTCGACGTCGTTTGAATATGAGTAAGTAGAAAAAATAATGAATAACAATATTGATTATGAATAGCTTCATAAGGATCTATATTATTTAATTGCATGTTGAGCGACAAGGCCGCCATTTGTACTGACCTAGCATTAAGTCATTTCTTTAGTTATCTTTTTTACAATAAAAAGTTATCATAGTTATTATGAAATTAACTATACGATACAGTAGAAAGTCACTTCAAACATGATTTTGCGGATTGGTGGAATTCAATTTTCTCGTTGCACTAGCAAAACAATAACCCATACACCAAGTTTCGATGGAACTCGTATCGATATTCGATAAAAAACTTGTTTCATTTTTTCAAGTTTGTTGATTAAAATCCGCAGTTTTTCCGCATTTTTTGTATTACATTTTTTACTTTTTATTCAATACAAAAAATAAGAACGTACGCATAGATCGTATATGTATAGATCTGATATACTTTTTAACTGACTTCAAAAACTTTTGGTCCATAATTTGATGTTAAAAGTGGAAAATATTTTAATTTATTTTTATTTAATTTTAACCGTGGGAGAGCCGCGCTTCGGCATGAATGGGCCGGCTCGACTGGAGTGATACCACGGCCTCACAGAAAACCGGTGTGAAATAGCGCTTGCGCTGTGTTTCACCGAGTGAGTGAGGATACCGGAGGCCCATACCCCAACCCCTCCCTCATTCCCCCTCCCCATCCCCCAAAGGTCGGCAACGCACTTGTGACACCTCTGGTGCTGCGGGTGTCCATGGGCGGCGGTAATTGCTTACCATCAGGTGATACGCCTGCTCGTTTGCCATCTATAACATAAAAAAAAAAAAAAAAAAAAATAATGTAGGTTACCTTATTTTTGTATTTTCCCCTTAAAATTTTGGAAACTTAAGTACCTATGCGACTTAACAGCTTAGGATTTTTAAAAAACAGTCTATTACAGTTCATAATTATGCCTGAATATCGAAGTTGAAAAGTTAATTAATTCTATTAAAGTTATATTTTTTATAGTTCCTACTACTATCATCTACTGATATCAAGGTATTAAATTTCAAACACAATATTATTATTTTAAATAGAATATGGGCCAATAAATGGTAAAGAAAATTCAGTTTTTACTGAATACCTTACATTTTGAAGTTCTTGTCTAAATGGTAGCTGTAATTCAAGCTATATTAGCGATTACCATGGTTTTTTCACTACGTAGCGAAAGATTTTACGTGCAAACTTAAATTGCGTATTCTCAAGTGATGATTATGAAAGAAAATATGGCGCTTTTTGGAATTCGATGACATAGAAACTTATTTAATGTTAATAACTTTCAATGAATTACTTTTGTATACAAATAATCTTCTCTGTCTGTGTTTGTCTACAAAAGAATTAGAATACTTTTTATCAAAGATGACGGAATACCCATTGTTATATAACATTTCATTAAAGTTTAAAAACACATTATATATGTATATAGTTTATTTAGTTTAGGTTAACAGGATATACGATACCACGGATCAACTTGCAACCTTTAACGTCTAAAATTCTGAAAGTATGAAACAAACTTAATCCTTGATAAAATAAATTTTATAAAATTAGTCTTGCCTGCTTAAGTATTTACCATACGTGTTTCATGGTTTTTCATGAGTGAACGCAGCTGCCTTGCATTACTTTCGCACTTATCTTTCCTTTCTAAAGAAAAAAGTCAGGATACTTGATACAAACGATTAGACTAAAGCCACGTATAGAACGTTAGACGCCATATGCTTTTTATCCGACTACGTAGGGCCAATAGTTTTGACAGTATACGAATGTTTTTTTATGGTATTGGGGGCTAAGGAGCAGACGTATCACTTAATGGTTAGCGATTACCGCTGCCCATGGACACCCGCAACACCAGAGGCACCACCGGTGCGTTGCCGGCTTTTGGGAGAGAGGTTGGGGTATGGGCCTTCGGTATCCTCACTCACTCGGTGAAACACAGCGCAAGAGTTGTTTCACATCGGTTTTCTATGAATTTTCAGATTTTCCATAGTAGCATGGTGTCTATAGATTCATAATAAAACTCGAGTGAAATGGGTTGTAATGTAAATATTATTAATGCATTTACGTAGTCGGGATGTAGTTATTAAACTTTTCTTGTTTAGTATATTTCTGTAATGGGAGTAATCCCGCCCACACGCCTACTACTGTAACTCCTGCACACCAGGCTAAATAGCAGTGAATCAATATCGCACCAAGCTATGACACTCGGGAAGTCTCAGCAAAAAATAAACTGTCTTGGAACCCGCAACGAAATTAATCAGAAGAAAACTGGAGGAGTTGGAAATATAAATAAATAATAATAATAAATATTACGGACTAGTGGTTAGCGTAAGCGACTGCAAATCAAGAGGTCTCGGGTTCAATTCCCGGGTCGGACTGCTGTTGGGTTTTTCCTACAAGAAATTCCTAATAGCAGCCCGGAGTATGGAAGATGGCGGTGTTTCCTGCCCGTGCTTCGGAGAGCACGTTAAGCCGTCGGTCCCGGTTGTCATGAACATCTATGGCAATCGTTATTGGGAAGTCAGTGCCCTCAAATATACTGACAACTAGTTCAACCTTCGAATTCAGTTCGCCCTCAGGGTTGCGGAGGTCAGATGCCAGTCGCTCTGTGTAAAAACTGATATTCAGGTAAAACCGGTTGAACTGGTAGCCGACCCCAAATATTGGGAATAATTAAGGCTAGGAAGATGATGATGAATAAATATTACGGACATCTAACACACAACGCCATCTAGTCCCAAGCTAAGCAGACCTTGTGTTATGGGTACTAGACAACTGATATGAATACATATATATATATATATATATATATATATATATATATTTTGTAAATACATACATATTATACATAGAAAACACCCAAACTTCAAAACAAATATTTGTAGATTACACAAACATTTGGTCTGACCCAGGATTTGAACCCGAGACCTCAAGCACAGCAGTCGCATTCACTAGCACTGCGCCACCGAGGCAGTCAAAATAAATATAATATATCCACTTGACAAAATGAAGTTAAAATAGGCAGACACCTTTTTCAAACCGGGAAGCACCACGGTTAAAATATTATGGGTCCTAAGTGAGTTATATGTGGTTACTGTAGTATTTATGACAGAATCGCCTAAATGTACGGAAATTCACCGCAGTTGATACAAAACCCCCATAGTATACTGCCACAGATGTCATTTACATGTTTGTATGTATGCTACGTTCATTGTACCAAAGACTACATTCCCAGAGGATATGACGAGCCTAATGTTAACAGCTAGAATCAGGTGTTCAACATTAACACAATGGTGAATCTACTAATTTAAATGAGTGTAGGTAAGTATATATCCACCTTAACAATCACTATTGTGTTCTTTACAAAGATGTATCTATACTAATATTATAAAGAGCAAAACTTTGTTTGTATGTTTGTTTGTAATGAATAGGCTCAAAAACTACTAGATCGACTTTAAAAATTCTTTCACCATTCGAAGGCTATATTATCCACGAGTAACATAGGCTATATTTTATTTTGGAAAAAAATAGGGTTCCGTAAGATATTGGGGATTTTCGGACACAAGGTGTAAAAAATCAACCAGAAAAGTTACTTATTTTGCGTACGCTGCGTAATCTATAAAAGATAGAACCATAAAATGTTTTAATTAATCGTAGATTTTATAAATATCTATAAAAAGTCTGCGACACACTATACGGGGGATTTTTTTTCGCTACGGGCAATAAAAGACGCAAACGAGGTTGCGTCGGTCAGCTAGTCACAAATAAAGAGACTACTACTACTACATAATAAGTAAGCAGTAGGACCCTACAAATGTTCTGCATGTAGAGGGGTATGCTGCATTTATACATATACTATCTGACCCACGCAACCTCGTTTGCGTCTTATATTGTCCGTGGCGTGAAAATTTACCCCGTTTTCAAAACATTCTTCATTGGTGCTCCGCTCCTGTTAGTTGTCGCCTATAGTCTTCCTCGATAAATGGACTATCCAGAACTGAAAGATTTTTTAAATCGGACCAGCGGTTCTTGAGATTGCGCTAATCTCAGGAACCGCTGGTCCGATTTAAAAAAATAAAAAAATTCAAACAAACAAACTCTTCAGCTTTATTATTAGTATATCATAGTAGTATATAGTAGTAATATATCATAGTATATCATCACACATTGTAACTATAATTCAAGAACTGTTAGACTTCTATTTAATGCAATTTAAATATAATATGAATTATTCTTCAAACGATATAGTTACTTAGGGAGGCCTAACTTTTGGGGCAAGTTAGATATCCGAGTGCGAACCCTTAACTTTGGAAGTTTGTGTGTGTATTGGATATTAATTATCAGTTTCAATTGTTGCACATGTAGAATATCGCCAAACCGAAATCATAGCATTGATTATACAGTAGTTTGATCATTCGTGGTTTTGCCATTGCTTATTGTAACATGCTGCTTTCAACCAGCTTGTGTATCATTTTTGATTTGTTTTTTTTTTAATTTTTTTTTGTCAACTTAATCACAATTGTTTTTATAATTTAATGCTATTATATATTTTATTTCCGTTCCGATCTATTTATATTTTTTCCTCGAAAAAATATCTAACAAATGGAAAAACAGCAACATTCTCCTTGCGTAGTTTAGATGTTAGCGAATATGCAGACAAATGTGTAAAGCGACTTTATTTTTTAACGATAAAAAAGTAAACAAAAACCCGAATTTGTTTGTTCTGAATAACGAATATATATATTCTGGTTATATCTCTGTTCCGCGATTTTGTTGTGATCTCGCGTTTATTTTGCATGATTAAGCATATCTACTATGTATAATAATAGATTTTTAAATCATAGTTATGGTTTTCTTTTTTTAAATCAACGTAGTTTTTATGTAGGAACCAATAGAAGCCGTAAATATGTTTACTCTGGCTCTTGTTTCTTTTTTCTTCTATTAATCGTGTAAGTTGATTTATAAAGAAAATGATCATAACAGTTTTTTCACCGCTGGTAGAAGCGATGATATGTTGCTTCGATTTCGACAATTGAAACTAAGCTTTTAAGTACATCACTACTATAGATTTGCAGTTGAGGTGTTACTAAACGTATTAATAGCAGGAATGATCTATAGCCTTCAGCATAGCGTAGAATAAAGGACCTTCACTGAATACCTACTTAAAAAGAAATACCTACCGGTGTAGAAATCCTATTGCCGGAGGCTCCAAAAAAACATGATGAGTAATCATATCGATAATTTCTCGTTAAAATCAGATCAAACAGTTACGCTGTTAACTTTCCCAGTTCAATTAACTTCATATTAATGAGTAAAGCAAGTCTGTAGGCTATCCGTGTCCGAATTAACCGCATTGGCAGTACTAGCGCAGATATTGGCCCTCAAATTATCCGTTGACCGCTAGCAATGTGTTCGCTACCACATGTCATACACCACTGATTACGTTGAACGATTAACTGTTATTATAATAATATAAAATCGTCATTGTGAATAAAACTGAGAATTATTCTCAAATAATACTACCAATTAAAGTAGAGCGCTTATTTGTATGAAGTACAACCTAATTTTTGCAAGCGATTAGTCGAAATAGATTTGTTAAACGAGTGGCTGAATGAATGACGAGTAAATCTATTTAATAGAAGAATGGGATTTTGAAAACATTATTATTTATTTAGGGTATTAAGGCAGTAACTCTGCTAAGGATACGATTTTCATGTACTCATCAAATCGGGTCACGAAGTGTGTAATGTCATATTATATTATATTAAAAACATGGTATATTTTTTGATATAATTGTCTAAATAATGTTCTTAGTGGGCTATATATCATTAACTTCACGTTACTTCATGTATATACTATAATATTGAGTGGTATTTGAGTTTTTTCTGTAACAGTGTTTTTTATTAACATGCTCATCAGATAAAATCATTCGTGAGACATACTCCGGGTAAACACCTATGACTATTATCCACTCTACTCAATAAATATTACGAATAAAGTTTTGTAACATATTATATTACTACTAATATTAGTCCACAAACAACAGAACACCTACATATAATATCATATCAATAACTATTTAATACCGTTGCGGTTCTGTGCAACGTATCATTAACGCGCATTAAGCCACAATCTTATGGACTGTGACGTCGACTGATAAATGGATTACGTTGTATATCTATTAAGCATTATCAGTGAGCCAGAGATTTCTAGATTTTTTTCTTTTTAGAACAACAATTAGTGTTTTACTTATCTAAAACAAATGAAGGCTTCCCGAATATACTCCGCCATACAAATGAATTAAGTGCTAAAGCTTGACTTACACATTTTCAAACTATTTAGGACATGAAAATTGTTTTTTCAAAAGAACAAAACCGACATAATCATAAATTGAATTACGATTTCTTTTGTTTTTTTTTTATCTTGACCACCTCGGTGGCATAGTGGCAGCGTGGCAGTTGCAGCTGCTGTGCTTGATATCTCGGGTTCAATTTCTAGGTAGGACCAAGTGCTTTTATGATGTGCAAATATTATTGGGAGTTTCAGTGTTTTATATGTATAATGTCTATATTTTTACATTAGAAATTCATGTGTCATATCAGTCGTGTATTACCTATAAATCGAGCTTAGTTTGGAATTAGACGGTGTTGTGTGTAAGATGTCCGATATATTATTATAAACGTTTACTACGCTGACGTTCTTATTTCATAAAATGATTACTTCACAAAGGCCAAACTTTATGCAAATATTTTCAACGTGTATAATCACATTAGACCATAAATCTAAATCTTATAAGGCAGAAACATTGTGTCTGGTATAGACCTGCCCGAAGCGGTCGTATAATACCCTTCCAGTTGTAAATAAGAAATAAAATATGCATAAATATCTAATAAATATTCTCAAAAGACCCATAGCAAAATTCAGTGTTCCGTATAATATCGTTAAAACTGTTTCATTTCTTAAAATAACAAGATAACAAACTATCATTTAAAGTTTATGGATGGATATAAAATGGGATATGCTTATTTTGCTCTTTGTCGCAGTAAAACCTCGGTAGATTAAAATTATGGGGCTTTTACGAGTTTTTTTAAGTCTTCTACATAAATTTAATTGTGAAAATTGTATTAAAATCTCACCATTAAACAATAAAGCCTTTGTCCAGCAGTGAACTGCAATAGGCTGATGATTAACAATGATGTGTGGAAAAGCTACTCATTGATGGAAAGAAAAACTCAACTGCGTGGAAAAGTATTATTTCCTTATAATTTTCATACCAGTGTGATCCCCATAATTAAGATAAATTTAACGACACCTCTTTAACCAAAATCCATCAAACCAGTTAAATGCAGAGCCGGCCAAAGAAATAGACATACCTGCATACATACTTACACTCGGAAAACATGAACCTCTTTATAGCGCTATCAGGTAAAAAAAATGGCAGCCATAGGGACTGCCGACAGAAGTGAAAACTTTGATCAATTAAAAGATTTTCTCCTACCAAAAAGTGCTTAACGCGGTCAAAGAAGTTTTCTCTTAAAACAAAACTTTCACAATTGTGCCTAATATTTGCTAATCCAGTAATCTGCCAAAATTGTCAGACTATATTTCTTCACGATGAGTGTTATTACATGGTGTAATGACGTGTTTAGTTTTAAGGAAGCTATATTGTGTTTTAAGTATGCCGTTAAATCTGTAAAATTTAAAGTTACGACCCCCTTCCCTTTTACAGCTGAAGCGCTGAGATAATCACAATTTAAAGCGTTCGCTTAACTTGTGTAAATCAAGTGATAATTGTGAGGTAGTTTATAAAAAAATATATTTGTTATGAACTGAACTACGTAAATATGATTCTTAATATTTTATGCATGTTCCATTTGTTGATGTTATAAAATATTTTGTTGATATAAATGTATAGTTAGTTTAGTGATAAAAATGGTTATTCTAAGAACCATAATATGTATGACAAGTACGACGGCAGTTACAAGGACCTGCCTTTAAAACAAATCAAACTGATTTCTGCCATAGGACGTCTTAGAAATTCGATCTTTGATGAAGTAAACAAAATGAAAGGATGAGGACAATAAGCTAAAGAACGAGGTTGGTTATTGATACATTGCCTCGACTAGCTCAAAGTATTGTTTTCTTATCTACCTATTATTTTTTTTTATTTTTGAATTTATCCAAGTACATATCGGAGAAACAAAATTTTCAATGAAAAATTAAATTAAAATGAACTATTAGGTTCTTGTATTATTCTGAAAAAAAAAAATATTTTAGCGATAAAAATCAGTCAAATTTAACTTTACACTTAAAAATAACTTTATCAAACTCTAATCTTGTCCTTAAGTTTGACTGCTCTAATTTCAATACATTACTATAACATATTTAAAGCATTTGAACTTTGTTAAAAACTAACATAGTGAATCATTTCTTTATATCTGATACCTACATTATTCAGACGGGTGATTTACCACGTCCTCACCTGCTGGCTAATTGCTAAGGCACGTAACCGGATTTAAGTTACAATCTGGTTACGTAACGCTTAACGAATTCAGTCTGAGTTAGTTAGTCCCGTACGTGAACAAGAGCTTTGCGAAGTCCATTGTTGGGACTTAAATGAACGGTTTAAGTATCCAAGTATCGGTGGAGTGTAACTAGGTTTGTGTGTGTGTTTATTTTGTTTTAGTTAAGCCGTGTATGTAAGGGTAGTATAATTAAACATTGAATTAAATGCAAACGACTAAAAGTTTAAGAGTATATAACATACATAACCAGCAATGTAGTAAAGATGCAAATGCTCAATTTTGAAAGTTGTTACAGTAAAACATTAACATTCGCAGAATGTATTGTAATTAGGTAATTTTCTTGCGTATAACCGACATTTAACTATCTGTAATACTACTGCACGTTGGCTTAGTGACTTAAGCAGACGCCACGCTGCACTACTGCGCCAAGTGTTGTGGATTCAAAACCCACAATATGAGAAAGCACTTTGTACAATCCAAAAATTGTTGTTCTGGGTCTGGATGTCGTTTGTGTGTATTTCACATATGTTTGTAAAGACCCCGCGATACAAAATGTATATTCCTAACACATAAATTAAAATAATTAGAAGAAGGGCCCTCGTCTGGTGAAATGCTTTCCGACGGTGACTAAAAATTTTTGCATGAACCGGCGCGCTGCCCTTTGATGGCGGATCGCTACCTGCATGTGTAAAATAACGCGAGATTGTTTATGCTTTCTTATTGGAATCGATTAAATGACGTAAAGGAAAGGTTAACCATCAAGTTCTGATTTGGCCATCAGTTAAGTAATTTCTTGCTTAAAAATCATATATGCAGCAATGAACCCAAAATACATTACAAAATATTTTTAAAAACCACTATACATCGCAAATATTATAATAATTAAAATACTGCGGATATTACAAATAAAATGAATAGTACGTACATTTTTTCGTGCGTAATAATAAAATATTTTTCAAGCTAAATAAAGCCTAAGACGGAGACAATAAAGTCCAAGTTGCATTGTAAAAATAAACAGATGTTGGCTTGATGACACTGTTGTATGCTTTAATAACTAACAGTGAACGAGTCAAAAGAGCGTGATAAAGAATTTACATTTAATGAAGGAGTACAAACTGCAGACGTAGACTTCCAGCAATACGTTGCGGTAGATTTGCATTTTTATGAAAACTACCATGACACAGCCCACTTTCGAAAAGAATATCTCCACTTTGTTTCTGAAAAAGATTGTCTTTATGGCAGTTTGGTTGGTGTTTCTATTCGCGACGACATAGAGGCTATGTTGTCACATTGATTCTATATTTTATGAACAAAAGAGTCAAGAATCGAACGGAAACTGCTACTTGGCATAAGTCCAGCCAACCGTCAGCTTACGTTGGAGTTAAATGGTTTTTTATTCGTTTTGTTTGTTTGTCTTGGTGAAAAGATTTGTCGCAGTCCAATAGCACTTTTACGTGGCTGTGATTTTTGGCAAACGAATTGTTTGTTTTAATCAATGAAAGTAACATATAACTTCTTTTTTAAGTAAAGACCTTTTTTTTCTATTGTCATCAAGAAATTTGTACTTTTGATGAAGCATCTGCGTTATTTACACTGTCTTTATCTTTATTTTACGATTCAGTCTATATGTAATCTTATTGCCTGACTTTTAAAGATTTGATATCCCAACCTACATAGTTCTGACCTGATTTTATATGATTTTAAATGGATTTTATGGATTTATCCAAGTACATGTCGGAGACAGTAAATTTTCAATGAATGTAAATTGAACGGGAAATCAAATTAACTAATTTGTTCTTTTGATGAAGCATCTGCATTATTTACAATGTCTTTATTTTTATTTTGGGAGTTAGTCTATATGTAATCTTATTGCCTGACTTTTAAAGATTTGATTTAGTTAATAAAAAAGTTTCTTGATTCACTACAATTGGTAAGAACAACTGAATACTCCTAAATCTGCTTTATACCATATCTAAATAATGCGCTATGCTATTAAGTTTGATTCATGTATCCACGATCATACTAATGATTAAAATATTTCTTGAGTTTACCTCAGGTTGAGTAGATTACATACATCGTAGAGCTTTTACGATTACAATTGTGGTGACTCCCTTATAAAAACGCAAAAACAAAACAGAAACTCACTACAGCGCCATCAACCGGATATTCACCAAACGACAGAGTAACGTGAAATACGAAGTAGCTACCAATTCTGCATCGCGCAATAAAAGTTCTCGCACGAGATCAAGATCGACCGTGGACCAACCAGGCATGATCACCTCACCTAGTCGGAGGATCCTCCGTTTGTGTTGGTGGGACATGACACACGTCCGACGTGATTGATAGTAGCCTTCGGACAGGACATTACTAACAGAATAACAAAGTATAACCGATAACAGCTTTACCAGATGGGTTGATGATTGAAACACTGTAAAAAAATTAGGTGTTAAACAAAGAATTCTTAACAATTTGCTTTTCAATCATATATAAGATATTAACATCAACTGAGATATTGTGCGAAGATCTACATGAAAATGTTACTTATAAAGTATGCATAACATGTACGTATTCTTTTTCAATGGCAAAGAAATGTCTCCTGAATATATCAAAGCAAATGAGGGGATGCCACCATAATGTACATATTTTACTGTGAGATACTTTTTGTTCAATACTTTGTTGAGACTTCGTTGTATCTAAAGTTTTCAATAATATTTGTTGCGTTGGATGAAAAATACTTTTTCTAGTCTGGTTCGCATATTTTTTTAATTATGTCAATAGGCTGACTTCACTTGTACTGTAAAAAAATTAAGTATACTAACCAGTTACTTCTATGGGTTGTGGATTATGAAATCCAATCATTGTTTAATTAGGTGTCACTTAAGAATCAAGTACAATTTTAAAAGAGGATCACGGATTACTTTAAAATAAAAATTCATATAATAAGTGTTCATTTTAATGCCAAAGATTCTGTACTTTTTTTTTTTTTGGAATGCCAGTATGAAGTAAATTGATTTATGTCAGCATCGCACTTGTGACATGGTAATTTATTTAATCACTAAATTTTGAGGCTCAAATTGTTATTTTCAATTCAAAATTTATATGGTATGTATATGGTATCAATCAAAATATGACTGCAAACAACTTGTTTTAAACTCTTAATAACTGTAAGTTTCGAAATAATTTCATATATGTTTCGCGTATTCGATTTAAAATCACCTGCATCTCAACCCTCTTTACTCGTTTTTTATCACAATCGATTGCATAAGTACGACTAGTATTATTTTTCAATGACAAAGGTTCGCTTTCTGAATAGCTAAAGCGGTGAATCTCACTTTTTCAAGAGGCAAGGGTCGTTTCGTTTATCGATCTTGTATCGAGAACGCGCTTTGAATCTCAATCGAGTTCTCGATGAAATTTCTGAGACAGATGTATTTTTCCAATTGTATATTTTTTTTGTTGCAACACTTGGAATGTAAACGTTTTGGTTAGACCGTTTTATCTATAGTGTCTGCTATTCAGTTTTGGTAATACAGGTGGTGTTTATTATCTAAGGCTATAAATGCGAATTTAATATGTATGCATAGCAATAACATTGGGACGGTTGTTGTGGTAAAGATAGGGAGGCAATAAACGTCATCACGTCGGTTAAAATCATGACTACGATACACATACACTAATACAAACTAATCCCTAGAAAGAGGTTTTATATAATACAAATACTAAAGCTTTTACTTTTTAAAAGATAACTCCCGCACTTGGTATATCTATATCCTGTGTCACGGGGGACTTACAAACATACTGTATAATATGTATGTATTTACAAAAAAAAAGTATATATGTATTTATATCAGTTGTCTAGTACCCATAACACAAGCTCTGCTTAGCTTGGGCCTAGACGGCGTTGTGTGTTAAATTGTCCGAAATATTTATTTATTATTATTATTTATTTATACTTGAAGCAGACCTAAAGAAAACCTAAATATTTAAAGTTTAAACCTACAGATAAAACACTGTTCGTACATTTTCACATAAACTTACCTTTAAACGAGCAATTCCTGTATATATAAATCTGAATCTCGGCAACAGCTCCAACAATTTTCATGAAATTTTGCATGCAGAGGTTTCCTATTCAAACTGGCACTGTAAATTTCAATGCATACACAATATTTAGCAAAATCATATTATTTTAGGTCTACTATGCCGCTTAAAAGCTTTTGTATCACAAGGTGATTTCTTTGTACTTGTTGTAAAATTTATGATTTTAAGTAAACTTATAAATAAAAACTAAATACTAAACCTTTAGTGTTTAGTAATGTATTTCTTTAATTAACCTAATTATAACAACAACTCAGGTATAGATAGATAAATCAAATGGGAACTCCATTTTATGCGTTATACGTCAACATTTGCTTTCTTCCAAATTATACTCGTAACAGGAAAGGAATTCTCAAAGGGCCAGTGCATCGGTAACTTTGCACTTTGCGCATTATACCAGAAGGACCATTATATTTAATATCTATTTAAAATGGTATATTTTACTGGCAAAAGTTATTAATCGACTGAGTATGAGTTATGTTGTACCTAATCCATCTTCTGAATGTTTTAAGAGCAGTTATAATTCTAGGGTTTTTTTTACGCAAACGAAAATGAACATGAGTATATGTATGTATATTCATTCGATACTAAAAGTTTGGGGTGTTTCCTACTATAAAAAGTTTTAAATAATCAATTAATGTGATTCTATATTAAATATATAAATATACGAGTATATTAGATGTTATTTGTTGAATGTGTGATCACGTCTTGTATTTCCAGTTATTACATAGTAATCCGAAGCGCTTAGCATCGTACATAGAATTTTTAGATTACTAGCTTTTGCCTGCGGCTCCACACGTGTGTATATAGAGTTTATAATATTAGTATGGATTACAATTGTAATAACATTCGCAATGAAAGTGCCATGCTTTTACACATTTTGAACTTTCCCTTGATTGTTTTTATTAACATAGACATTTCAATTTCCTATATCTGCAGATTAATGATTTGCATTTTTCCTCTACATATTTTAAGGATGAACTATTTACAAATAAATATAAAAGAAAGTCAAGTTTAATAAGACAAGGCAATTAACTTAAGTCGAGTACAAAGAACCATTACACTTTTTTTTTATACATGATCTACCAAAATGACTCTGCCCTGCCTGATTGAAAGCACCAGCAGAATCCAAGAGTGGTGGTCACCATCCTCAATGCAAACAAGGACAGTGCAGCATGGTGACCAGCACTATGGCGGCCTAGTAAGATGCTTTTTCACGCCCCGCTTAAAGGACCCGGGATCATAGTGGGACGGAAACACGTGCGCTGGTAATGAGTTCCAGGTTTTAACCGCTCGGCACAGCAAGGAAGAGTCGAATCGATGAATGCGATATTAAGTCTAAGAGTCACACGACATAAAAAAATATTCATTAAGGGTTGACGTGTTACCATAGTCTATCGTTTGACGTGGCTTGTCAATGTAAAGAAAAACAAAAGCTGACCTAAGATATATAATTTTAAATAAATAAAACGATCCCGCAAACAGGAGGACTTTAATTTTTTTTTAATAAACGAAACCCAACCTCATATTGACTTTCAGTGAACGAGCAGCCAAATTCATACTTTTCAATTATCATTTAGTGCAATGTTTACATCTTTTGTACCAATATAAATATAATATTAAGTTAAATAAATTAATGTCTTTACCAGTTTTATATTTTTATTTTTTCTGTCTCGCACAACAAAACTGTTGATTGAACTATTGCCTGCGGTGTTCCCGGACCAATACCACATTCAAGCCTTTAAGAAAAGAGCATCCTCCTTCTTAAAAGGCTGGAAACGCACTTGTGATGCTTCTGGTATTGCCATGGGCGGCGGTCGCTTACCATCAGGCAATTTGTCTGCTCGATTGCCTTCTATTCCATAAAAAAATTCAATGTTTTACGATAAGATTGAACTCCTAATTTATAGTTCTGTCGGAGTGTCTTTATGCTAATTGGATATTCTCTAACAAATACAATTAACGGAAATAGTCACGTTCGAAAACTTTGAGACATAAATCCTTGGCGTTGGTGATTCACCTGTCACCTGGTATTCATATCAACGTCTGGTACCGTGTTGCAAAAGACTTTTAATTCATTCGATATGAAACTTGTACCTACACAGTGTAATACTGTGTGATATCGGCAAACGAGTAATACAGGAAAAACAGCACAGTGTCTCTAGTTGGAATAATTTGAAGTTCGATCATAATTCATGATGTAGAGACTATAGATGTACCATATATGTTAGTTAATAAAATTAAAATATATTTAACACGTTAGAACAAAAATCATCATCTGGGAGCCTGGTGATGCCATGGAGCCTGACACAAAGGAACGACAGCTATTCAAACTGTATTGTATCTATAAAAAAATATGCTTACCCTTACCCTTAAACAAAAGAAATCAACATGGGTGAACAAAAATCATGGAACTCGCGTCATCGTAGCCGAAAACTTTTCATTAGTCATATTTTTTATTATTTTGTTTCGTAAATTTTATTTAAAGAGCCAAGAGGTTCATTTTAGAGTTTCGAGTTTTCCCTTCTGCCGGCAGTCCTCATGACTGGTTTGTAATTATTTAATTTTTATATCTTGCGTCTTGTGGATGTTTTACACCACACCACACAATACACCGGTGTAACATTTCTAGTAAATTTATTTCAACGAAAAATCATAACTAAAATGTAGGCGTCATGAATCTACCATTAATACCTAGCCGCAAGCCACGCTGTTCCAATTTGTTCCAATTCCGAAGTTTAAACAAACTTTGTAGGAAACTTTGCATGATTCTCGTGATTAAATCGATTTCGGATTGCCGGTGAAATTCCGAAACTGCCGATTCGTCGTTAGAAGTAAACGGCTCACTGAAGTTTCAGCACGTAAAATTCAAAATCCGAACATTATTTTCTTTCACACTAACTTTCTGTTTTGGATTTTTAGAGTAAAACTATACTCAGTACACTACTTTTTTGAACTTGTGTTGAGGTATTTTACGAATCTGTGCATAATATCATTTTTATTGTTCAATTTTTAATTAAAATATGATGTATTTAATAAGACAAATCCAGGAGTGCAGTAAGTAGTGTGAATTAAAGTCTTGTTTGGAGTTAAAATACAATAATAATACAATGAAAATTTTCAAATAAACTAAATTACAGTTGAACACAAACCTAAAGAAGCAACCCAATAAAAGATGAATTCAAGAACTTACACTGTCGAGTTTGTGATAGCTAACTTCCAAGTCACACTTGCAAACTAAGAGCAACTGCAATAGGGATCTTATAATTGATGGGTTTTAAATTTTTTAGTTCAGTGCACTAAAATGTTCAATAACTTTGAATTTACATGAATCAAATATAACAATGCATTGTAAAGCAGAAAATGGGTATTTATGGCGTAGAGACTAAACAGAAGACATTCAGACAGTCACCAGATAACTACGAGAGACTTTAAATATAAAGAATGAATAGTTAATCCACCCAAGTTTGTCTCTTTTCGTTGATGCTCGTTTCCTTTTGATCGTAGCCTGATGTTAGCCTATAACCTTTCTTGGTAAATGGGCTATCTAACACTGACATAATTGTTAAATAGGTCCACCAGTTCATAGATGATGCCCTGACCAAAGAAAATAGGAATTCATTTCTATATGAAATATATACATCTGGCTATCATGTCACATTGTTGCTCACAATTAACTCCAAAACTATCTAACCGATTTAATTTAAATGTATGTATGGCTGACGCGCCCAAGAAAAATAGTTAACTTCACGCGCAGACTAATAGAAGCCCAGCATGAATGAAAAAAGACGTATGAATAGTATAGATGACGGAACCCTGTCTACGCGTATCTCAAAACGCCCAGTTGGACAGGTTTTTCACATCTAATACTTCCTCTCTTAAACTGAACAAGAAGTATTTTTGACCGACTTCAAAAAAGGAGGAGGTCCTAATTTGGATGGTTTTTTTATGTTTGTTACATGTGGGTGGTTTTTTGTACCTTTACAGTTTATGTCAATAAAAAGTCGTAACTAAACAACCTGAAAAACAATAACAAAAGTACTTGAGTAGTAAACTAAAGTACATAAAGTATAAAACTCACTATTGCTTAATGTTCATTTTAACAAAAAAATACTAAAGAAAAAATATAATCTCGAAATTAGCTAGACACAAAACACTTAAAAAATATTATTCACAAAGAAATTACATTCCCCGAGGAATATTACGTTGGGTCGTTTCTTTTTATGCCGAGGCAAGTTGGTTGCAACATTAGTTCACCGACTTAGCCAGGTCTCCCTCTAAAAGTAGGTAATATTTTCCGAAGATAAATTTTAAATGCTGAATTTTATACAGTTAGTTTGCTACATTATAGCGTCGTTACTGAATTTATTGTTCTGTGTGTTATGTTTAATGTTACTTTGTGTTACATTGTCTAAGATAAGGTTTTATGTCTATATCTGTATAGGAATCCTGGCTTTTAGTGTACCGTTTGCAATAAAGATGCAATTAAACGCACTTGAGTGCGACTGAACTTACTTAAACGATTCTTAATTTCAAGAATTACATATACTTATATATTACATAGAATAGTTTTCTTGTAGTATTGCAAAATATTCAGAGTAAAAAATACATTGTATGAATTTAAAAAAAATACTCTTTATACTTTCATGTACAAAAGGAGAATTTAATTTGCAATATGATTACTTTATTTTTAAACTTCCTGTCACTTCAGGTCCAGATGTAATTAAATAATCTTATTGTTGAAAAACAACATAAAAATTAACCAATAAAAACATGGTCAAAATATATTGTTGACAAATAATCTTGAAATATGAATAAACAGATTTGCAGATCATTCAAAAGTCTATTCGAGAACTTTCGTATAAACGTAATCGGCAATGTAACATTCACATGTGGCCAGTTATGAGCTGATAGAAAAATCAAAATAAACCGTATGGCCCTACCCTTAAATTTAAATACAGTATACATCAGCTGTAATAGCCATAATCGCATGACTCGTACGAATGAACTGGAATAAGGATAGGTCATAATAACAGCGGCGAGCGACGAGCAAGTTATGCCTTTCCTTTAATGTTTTCCATTTTTTTTATGGAATAGGGGCAAACCAGCAGATGTATCGCCCGATGGTAAGCGATTACCGCTGACCATAGACAACCGCAACACCACAAACGTCACAAGTGCGTTGCCGGCCTTTGGGGGATGGGGAGTTAGATTGGGGGAGGTGTTGGAGACCGTGGTATTACTCCGTTTGAGCCAGCCCATTCATGCCTAAGCGTGGCTCTCCTACGGTTACTGACAGATAACTGATGATATAACGAGTATCTTAAGCTACTTTTTAGATTAGCTTCACCCCGTGACGTTACCCGTTTGTTGTTAATATACAATAACAACTAAATAATAATTATGATTCCCCATTGATAGTTGATAACCACGTTATGATTAGAAAAATGTCTCTCAAGATGATAATATGTAATAGGTATAAAATACACGAAACGGTTTCCAGACAACGCGGCGCCACAAGTGTGTTGCCTGGCTCTATCTCACTCCCTTCTGAACACAACTCTTGGATTGTAGCTGTTCATAAATGATAGTAATTAACCATTAAGTAACCTGCCAGGTCATTTGCCAACTATACCATGAAAATTTTCACGGAATTCGAGAAACGCTTATTTGATAGCAGTGTGACCACAGTTCTGCATATCGCTGGATTTGCCTTTGATATTTATTTTAACATCAGCTTAAATCCTGACATACGATTACGACTGAGAGCCATACTGACCGTAAATATTTGTTAAAACATGGATAAACAATATAAATAGATTACTGGATTAGGCTACTAGCCATTGAAATATGAGATGTTGTTGTGATCATTTAATCGTATGTAACATTCGAATTTAAACTGGAAATTTTATTTGAGATAATTAAGTAAAGTATTATAGTACTATAGACTGCTTCGTTGGTCTGGCAGCTAGCGTATGCGACTTCCAATCAAGAAGTGGTGATGGAAAAACTGATGTTCAGGTAAAACCGGGTGGAACTAGTAGCCGGCCCCATATAATCTAGTAAAAAAAAGATAGTAAAGTATTATAGTAAGTAATACTGAAAATATTGTTTATTTTTCTAAAATGCAGTAAATTAGACTAAAAGACAATTTAAAACTACACACATATGAGTACTTTCTAGCAGATATTTCTTTATTCTACTTTTAAATACTTTAATTGTCTACTAAAATACATTTCTTATTACAAACTTAAATAAGAATCATGTGCATTAATCCAAAACGATAAAACATTACCATATCCGTCAAGGAGAAAAGGGTAACTTCGGATCCAACCGAATCAGAACGTTGTATATCAACATACAATAAGTATTATCACTTAAATAAATACAATTATTATTTTTTAAGATCTTAGTTAAAGACAATAATTGTATGTGCATCATCACATCTGCAAGTAACACTGTTTAAGTACATATAGATATAAATAAATAATTGAGCTAATATAATGTATTAATAATACCTGAGCCGGCAAACGGTGTTTATTTATATATATATATATATATATCCTAATCCTTATCATAAGGGTATGAAAAATAGATATTGGCATCGGTACAGCCGTTTCAGAGGAGCTTACGGAACAAACACCGCGACACGAGAATTTTATATATATATTAGAAGATATACACAACATTCGAAGAAGTTCCATTCACATAACTTTAAAGTATGTGTATCTTTTCTAAATCAATAACCTGGAAATTACGTACACTAAACCGCCTATCAATGTTTTTATGTCATGAAATAGTGGTTACCCTACTTTAGTACACACTACTATTTTAGTGTTGATTAACGTCTTATGTAGGTTGTAGTACTTTCACGATCAATTAGAAATAATAATAATACGGTATGACTGCTTCATTGATTGATTCTTACATTTACTTTGTGGTGTCCGATTAAGAATACGAAGTGTCACTGTCCCTATTCATAGTATGGGTGTCGTAAGAGAATATTATGGGAGCAAACCAAGCAGGGATATATCACGTAACTTGAAACAAACCCTGTTCCAGCCTGCCTGGCCAGCGAGGTTAAAAGCGTGGTCACCATAGTAGGCCAAAACCTAAAGTACTCCTTCTTAAATGGTCGGCAACGCACTTATGACGCCTCTGGCGTTGCGGATGGACGGCGGTAATCGCGTGCCATCAGGCGATACGATTGCTTGTTTGCCCCTATTCAATAAAAAAAAACCTCTTAACTTATTGTTAATAGTTAAATTAGCTATGGATGTAGACGTGTTAAGCCTCACTTTTCCCTAATAGATACGAAAATACTCTTGAACTTTACAAAGTTATCTTCATAAAGTTTCATTAACGTTGGTGTTGAATAATTTTCCAGGTATCCTTTCATAACTTGACAATCTACAAATAATTACAATAATAGATAAAGTATACAAGAAGCTCAAATATTCCTTTTGATGAGAAACTGCCTTTGTTTCCAGCCAGTGACCGACTTCCTCTACATTAGGCAATTTGTTTTAAAAGTTTCCAATTCACAAAGTTAGAGTTACATAATGAGGAGTATTATTCAAAGTAATGTTTAGATTATCGTATAAAATCCCGAATAATCCTGAACTTGAAAGACTACAAACAAATTGTTGACTAGGTATTTTTTGTAGCCTAAAGCAATTCAATTTCTGATGAATGAATTCTATCTTCTCTTTTACAGACATTATTTTGTTTGTTCTGTTACAATTGTTATGGAAATTTTATTTGAAAAAAACCTTGAAAGATTATTCTGTCAGGCAAATACTGACTAAATTTATTTGTTACTAGCCAAAATAAACCTGCGTATACTTGTCACAGTTTGTTCAAAGGGAAAATATGAATTCGAGTAAATTTAAACATACTTTGTTTTAATATTGGTTTTCACTGTAAATAAATAATATATGTAATATAATGCTTTCAGGTTCAATAGCTTTGTATTTCGAATATTTTATTTTAATAGTAACAAGTATTAGAAAGTAAATAATATAAAAGGGCAATCGTTTTAATTTCTTTTTACAAGCTTTTATTTAGTTTTACCTGTCCCGATGTTTGTCTGTAATCAAATCTTACAAGTTAAATTTGATCCATTCCCGATTTCCGAATGAGCCGATATTAGAAATATACATTTAGTTCTGATGACGATCCAATTATATATGATAGGTATTATTATTAATCCAAAATGGCCGCCGTAAGAAAATAGCGACGTACATATTTCTCATCAACCCTTCCGATACGGGGATCAAATGAAAGGGCTTTAAGTTATTTTTTGATTAACAAGAACTAAAAGTAGTTTTTTTTTTAACTGAATGGATCACTTTTTCTCTTCAGATTTACATTACTTTTTAGTTCAGTTTGAAAATTATATATCAGGATAATGACCATCACATTAAATGAATATGCTTAAGTATGAATTAGAGCATAAATATTGCAAAACGTAGTACGAGTATTTTAAGCGATCACCGCGCCCTTTCTTATGTTCCTCCAGTTATATGCGGTTCTGTGTATTCCTCCAGTGTAGGGACTGGAAAACACTTTGTGAAATATACAAATTATTGTTTTCAGTCTACGTATGTCCTGTATGTCCATTACATCAATGTTTACCAAGTCCCCTGCAACGCAATTCCTAGTGCGTTAGTTATATTTTCTTTTAAATAATACTCACATTACGATAACTGATAAGGTAACCCGTTGCCACAGGATTAATCTAACTAAAGCAAGTAGATATGTTGAGTTAAAATTAAAAGGAAAACTGAAAAGTCTTCATATTCAATACAGATAGTTTAGTGGTAGAAGACATTGTATTTTTGAACACCATTTAGTACTTCCCAGTTCTATCCCAAAGGTATTCTCTAAACGGGATAAGGTAAAAAACGGCGGCAGGGTAATGTATCGTTTTCGAATACAAAACATCGCTCCGAGTGATGTAATGGGAATAGTCTTAGTTTTTGCATTCTTTTATAGAGGATAACAGAAGAATGTGGTGTTTTGGTCAAAAATGTGTTAACTTATACCATGGCAAAAATATTAAATTGTCTATAACGTTAACCCTTAAAATATCTAGTAAAAGTATATTTGAATTTGTGTTTATTTACTTTAAATAAACGACTCATATATTTGCATATTATTACACGTCACGTAATAGGGTAGATAACTGTATCGTATAACTGTGTAAAACGAATATTACGAAACATCTCGGCAAATATAATTATTGCAGCTTTTCATTTCTTTTACAAATTTTAATCAAATAAACATTGTAATATATTGCTCAATTGAGTAGTCTAAAACGTTGACGTCACCGTTTTGTATTTACTACATTTTTCATATAGTTTTCGTTTTGACAGATGATAAAAAGTAACTAATTTGACTAGGGTGTCATCTATTCTATTTGGCTTTGATTGACATTTTAAATGTTGCAAGCCTCAAAAATTAACGACTGTTATATTTTTTTTTGTTTGAAAAATTGTATTTTAGTTGTGTGCTGTATTTTTTACATAATTAGTTTTTATTAATATTTTAGGATCACACCAAGTGGCGAGCAATTGTAGAGGCCTATGTCCAGTAGTCGACTCTGATAAATTGATAATGACACAAATTGTGAAACAATATTTGATAATTGGCTATAATATATATTTAAATTATTTTTGTGCCAGATAGTTTAAAAACTACTTTATGTTTATAACTAGTAAAAATAATCAAGCAAAAATCTTTAGGACTTTCCAATATTTAACGTTTGGTTAGCGAGTTAGACTTGCAATCGTCCTATTTTTAACCAATCGTGTGCTTTTATTGACCTATACCTATTCAAAAGTGAGCGTTTCGAATGGTTATCAACTTTTATGATACGAAGGCTAATTAATAATGAAATACATTTGGAGGATATTTTGTGGGTAATAATGATCAATTTATTAATTGTTTATTATATTTGTACGGTCATTATATGCAATTTTGGCGAAATTTAATTATCAAAACGACTAAAACATTCGTATTAGTTATATTGTAAAATAGCATTTGTAATGAAATGGCATTTGCAATTCCGTAATACTCTGTGTTGTATTTATGTACTTTTAACAGATTGTAATTTATTAAGTTTTTTTTATTAAAAAGACTACTCCGGCATTAGGGATGTACATTATGTGTACTATTTACAAACATACATAACGGACGGAAAAATTCACAGACTCAGAACAATAATTTGTGGATTATACAAAGTCTTGTCCCATGTGGGATTTGAACCCACAACACTAGGCGCAGTGGAAAGCGGCGTGGTGATCGCTTAAACCACTAGGCCAACCGTGTAGGTGCAAGTTAGTAATCATAACTTAATATAATAGAATAAAAGACAAAGTAAGTATATATAAATTTATATTATAAAGTTAGAAATATAACAAAATGAATACCTATAACATAAGTTAGTGTATATAGTGTAATTATTTGCCTAGTCATAATCGACTTACTTAATTTGTTACAGTCATGTTCCAAAGTTACTTTTCTTACACATAAAATTCTCGTGTCACGGGGTGCGTAATCGAACTCCTCCGAAACGGCTCGACCGATTTTGATGAAATTTTTTGTGATTATACGGTATCTATGAGAATCGGTTGTAATCTATTTTTCATCCCCCTAAATGTTAGGGGTAGTCTAAATTTTTTTTTTTATTTTTTTGACAAAATTTTTAATTTCTATTTTTTTATGATGTAGCATTAGAAAATACATACAACCCTAGATTTTCAACCCTCTACGACCAACCCCTATTTTTCCATCGCGATTTTTATTGACCCACCTCTACAACATATATTCCCTTTTATGGCGAAGCAACGTTTGCCGGGACAGCTAGTATCTATATAAATAAAAAAATATATATGAATCTAATGCTATAAATATATTAATTTCACTACTTTAACTTATTTTTATCATTCAGAGACCAAAGGATCTAACGTGTCAAAGTAATATAAGGGTTAGTGACTATTACCGTCCAAGGACTAAATGCATCTTAAGACTCGTATGTGTTATGGGTTATAATGGAGAGATTTTGGTTCTGGCTCTACTTAGAATATTCAGAATATCCTCTACATTTTACGGTGTTATGTTTCTCCTACACACAGGGAGAGTGCTCATGCCTAGCAGGCTGCGGCAAAATGTTGGGAGTTTATTTAACTATATGCTAATCAGGGTGAGATTTTTATACAGTGATACAGGATTAGCAGTTACTCTGTAGTTCAGTGTGTCTTAATTAGATGGCGCTGTAGTATATATCTTGTTTCACTCGAGAGTTACAGTTTGTCAAACATACTAGTGGTGACTACAACATACTGTAGTCACTATAAGTACATTTCAAGTGATAACAAAAGTCCCGTGACAAAAACCGATACCTTGAAATGATTTTATGTTTACACATAAACAAAATCTCACCAAAAGCTACACGCTGTGAATAACGTAAACACATGAAATTCAATAGCTAGTCACATTTTGCAACAGGAAACTTTTGTTAGGAAATTTAGTTTTCTCATTATCTTTAGCTAGAATGTAGTTTATGTAATACTGTTGACTTCGATTAATTTTGGTAATACTTTCTCTTGTTTTACAGTATCTTATATATATGTTATTTAAGATTACTCTTGGTCTCTTCTGCCTATGAGCACGATTTCATTCAAATCATTTTATTCGTTTTTTGCATGACAAATATGAATACCCATATATTTAATTTCATAACCTTTATAATTAAATATGAATATAATGAAATATATAATGTAATATATATTTTAATTTAATTTTTAGATTTGTTGATTTGTGTCTATCAGTTCACAACTTGACACAGACATGAAGCCTGTGTTCAGTGATACATACATATGCTTGTCATAACTTTTTTCTCATAAAATCACGCGAGACTTGACTATTCAATGTAAGTGTCACCTTTACCCCTTCAAAGATTCGTAATTGTTTCGAAAGAAGGGTCGTTACAGCCCTTTGGGGAAGTTGGTTGGATTGATGATAGAATAGACATGGTGTAAAAGTAACACAAAGGTATTGGTCACCAATGCTTGTAAGATTGGCTGTATGATTGTTTATCACTAGTCTATTATATGTAATTATCGTGTCACGAAGTCCGAAACTACCTAATCGATTTGCACGTTTTTTAATGCATATTTTATCTATTCCATCTTAGGTATGCTTTTGCTAGCATACCTAAGATGGAATAGATAACATCACGCTTAAACCAATAGGAGTCAAAACCAAGTTGCATGGGTCAGCTTGCGGTAGAAAATTTAGCTTTCAATAATATAAACCTATTCTGTGCTTACTTTATTGTATTTTTGAAGTGAAACTTCTTTATCGGGGTTGTCAAAAAATTTAGTGTAACATTTTTTCGTTACGCGTAACATTTATCCGTTACGTTACGTGTAACATTTATCCGTTACGTTACGCGTCAAATTTATAAAATAAAACAAAAAACATTTTTAAACACAAACAGGACCAAATTAATACTACAATGAAATATCACATTACAAACAATATTATTTTATTTAGTCCACAATGTAAATAACTACACACATCACATTCCACAAACTTACTTCATTCACACCACAGATCGCGAAATATTTACTCAGGTCTCGCTCCTTAACCTTTATTGCACTTGAAATAAGAATTGTCACGAATATTGCTGGTTTATAAGTCGTTTGTCGTTATACCTTACGTCGACATATGATATTTATTTTTTGAAAAATAACGTCATAAAGGAGTTTCACTTCTTACGAGTGTACGCTAGTACACGCAACTTTTATATGAAATAAATCAGTTGAGAATGAGAAACGGTTTTAATCAAAACTTTCAATTTTTTTTGATCATATCAATAAAAATTCCTTTAATTTATTTAATTAAATGTTGAAGATTGTTAATGCCTTTGCCTTGATATTGTTTGTTAATGAATAGGAACTACACTTGACGCTAATTTAATAACCACATATCGTCTACACATAGTAGTGACTACATCTGGAGTCAGCCATATATAAAAAGCTTACATCTAAATTATACTACCTATAGACTACTGATTTCATATAAATCTTTTTCCAGTTTAAATTTATACTAATATATAAAATTGAAGAGTTTGTTTGTTTGAACGCGCTAATCTCAGGAACCGCTGGACCGATTTGAAAAATTATTTCAGTGTTGGATAGTCCATTTATCGAGAAAGACTATAGGCTATGTATCATCACGCTAATATTAATAGAAGCGGAGCATCAATGAAGAATGTTTCAAAAACGGAGAAAAATTTTCACGCTACGGGCAATAGAAGACGCAAACGAGGTGGCTTGGGTCAGCTAGTCTGATATAAACGGTTTCTAACCATTAATAATACTTTTCAAAAAGGGACATATATATATATAAGGAACATAAATAGTGACATTTAGTCAAACAAAAAACAAAACGCAACAATAATGTATCAAAACATATTTCACACCGTCACGTACCATCCTAATATTGCAGACAATCATAAAATGAAACATCATAAGGGAAATAAAAACTGAAAAGATGTCGTAACGACGCAGGACGGGGTCTTAACAAATCGGTGGTCATCATTCAAGGTTATGACCCCAGGGTGTTTGGTACTCCTTGCTCTGTAGAAGAAGATAAGTCGTTTCATTGTGTGCAAACCGACGATAACGGTGCTTTCGATTTATTATAAATTGAGGTCTGGTAAGCCCCCAGCCTTATTAGCCCCTATAATGGTGACCGGATGTTTGAAAAGGATACATATTGTATTGGACCATTGACTGTCGTATGTTAGAAATTCCAGTTTTTTTTTCTATTGTGTTTTTGGAAAACTGTTTGTTTTGGTTATTTATAACAATTTTATTATTATTGTTGTATTTGTTTCATTTGTATTGATCGAAGTTTACGAGAGATGCAAGAAAAAAAATAGGGGATTAGTTATTTTTTTATTATTGGCTTTAGTTTTTATACTTAAAATTAAATTGAGTTCAAATAGAGTGTAGTTAAAAGGACAATAAAAAATTCTAAATGAATCTTCGCGAGTTAATTTTTTCTCGAGTGAAAGGAATTTCCTTTATCACAAATTAAAGTAACTCCTTGAGCTGCAATTCAAAGTACCTTTATTTTATATGTGAAATTCTAAAATTGACGATTTTTTCAACTTTATTCGTCAATTCGGCTATTAAATTAGCAGTCGGGGTATTTTTCCAGTATGTATTAGAGTGTGACCACCTCTCCTGAAGAATAAAAAAAAAAGAAGTCTGTTCCCTACGTGCTAAGGTATTGGAACAACACAACTTTAAATATGCCCTGGTAAAAAAACAAAATAAAGCTACAAAGCAATCTCAAACTATATCATACGAGTTATGGCACACCATAGGGATGGAGTGCTACAATGTCACTATAATGTTCCTCTTTAAGCTTCTATTTCTCTGTGGCAGAAATAAATGTAAAATTAGTAGCATAGAATTGATACCACATAAATTGAACATTTTTCAAAATCCCATGTTCAAACATACAGACAATATTCGAGGTATGTTTCAGTAGTTATTTTTTTACTTTATATTCATCATAAAATTATCTCAAAACGTATTATTCACGACTTGACAGGAGACGAATGAGATAAGAAATTTAATTAGATTTACTACCACAACGCAGCCTAATAACATTATAACGGCTTTCTTAATCACTTTAATATTGTTTCAACAATCATCTCAGATTACAACCAGGATAAATCTTTTACCATTAGAATATATTACACGGCTTGATAACCTTATACTCGTAACCGTATTTACCAAAACTGCTTCATGAAATTTTAGCTAAAACATTGTGTGTTCAAAATGCTGGCGTTGCGTTGTTATAAATCCGTTGCGCTCGTAAAGAAAATTGTGTAATATATCATAGTGTTAACACCGTGTGAGAGAGCCCGTTTATCAACTCAAGACTTCTAATAATATCTCTTATGAATGTTATTCCACCTTTTTTAGGAATTCCAGATATAATACTGGCACATTGAATATGAAGCAATACCATAAATGAAAAAATTAAATAAACATTCTATTTTTGAATTTTTTGACATTTATCAGATTTTTTTAATATGAAAAATATAATTTTGTATTTTGCCTGTATAAATTATTATCTATGTTATTTAAAACTATTAGGTATTATTACTTACTTTTATTTAGTCGGTAAGGTACCAGTTTCAAAATACAAAACACTTAAAAATATAAGTAAAGCGTTGAGCTTAACTATAAAAACAATAAGTTGGCCTTTATTTGAATATGATTGAAAAATTTAAGATTCTCAGCGACATTTCGCTTAAACTCGTATTTATTGGGTATTCTAAATGGAAATTATAAAGCGAATGTCTATGGAAAGCATCAGAGAAGCATCTTCAATGACGAACATTTACCGAGGAAGTGGTATCCTAAAGAAGGGTCGCGTGAAAAGCACTAGGAATTAACAAACACGGATGCAGCAATTGATGTATGTAGACGAAGCAACAGAGGTCTGTCGGGATAGTGGTAAGTGGAGCTCAATTTTCTCTGCATAAACCCTATGAGAAATAGGTGGGACGTTATTTTGTTAAATGGATTTTTTTTACTTGGGATTCGTTATTTATAGAGAAAATAGATCTCACTGCCATCTTATTTTTACGTAACCTTGTACCTATTACTAACTATCTACTTCTATGAGAAATAATAATCTATCGAATTTCAATTCTAGAGGTCCTACAGATATAAAACATAGATAAGTTGTTAAGGAAGACTTACAATGACCTTACAACTCTTACAACGCGACTGAATACAATACACCTTCTTTGAAACACTAACAGGATAACCATCTACACTTAAATATATATATCGTGGTTTATACTTAGCTATTTCACCTCTCCACACCAATTTATTAACAATAAATGTTATTAGCAACACTGGAAATGAAGTCAACATTTTATTAAATGAGTACACTTTTAGCGGCCAATGACATTACACATATACATGCAGTATATGTATGTATATACGTATATGTGTGTAATATAGCTTTTGTTGCATAGCAGGACTATTTCGCGACAAAATTATTTAAAAGATAACGATATCTTCTTCTACGTGTCGAACGGATCTCAAATAATTATTCCTCACTAGCGATCTATCGATCGATAAAATAAAATAAAATAAATAATTTGCTAATTGTTATTACTCGTATTAGCGATCTATCTTTCCTTCTACTTCGTATCTTTTGACCACAAAATTACGAATCGTAAGACTATAAATACAACTTATAAATCTGCATTGTGCAAGCATCTTTTCAATTACAATTCAGAAACGGTAGTATGAGTAGGGTTTTGAAAATTCAATTACAAACATGCGCCTCCCCTATATGTATGTTTTATGAAAACATTTTACAGTATTATTATACATACCAATGGGGCACACGAATAGTAAACGTCTTGTTCTAGGGGCAGAGAAATGAATTTACATTCGTATAACAAACAGGGGAACCATAAAATGCATCTCTTTTGCTTTGAATTTAAAATGTCGTCTTTTATTATGTAATTTGAAAAATGTGTAGTTTTTTTGATAATATTTTCAGATGTACATTTTTCGTAGATGAAAAAAAATCGTTTAAAAATTTAACGAAATTTAGCTAGGTACGAGAGCATTCCCAAAATAACCATTGAATTCTTCTGGTTTTGAATTGATGTGTCTTTTAAACGACTTATATACTTTTAAATGATTCAACCTACAAGTTGTACAGCAAAAAAATCATGTCTATCTTTTATTTAGTTTTTAAGATATGACATTAATACCTAGGATGTGTTGAAAATTGCTAGCCACAGAATAAACACAATCTCTTCTTTCATGAAACTATTTTGGATTGACGGCTAATTTCAACACAAACCCCCTTTGCGAAAATCACTGGCCACCAATATATAGTTTTTTTTAATGTCTTTAAAGGCACCGCCTTCCCTTTATAAGGCGCAGGTTTGGCCTCACATGGAATACTGTCCTCATCTTTGGGCAGGGGCACCCCAATACCAACTCCTCCCTCTGGACCGCATTCAGCGGAGGGCGACTCATATCGTCGATTGCCAGGATCTTCCGATTCGGCTAGACTCTCTGGCGCTGCGTAGAGATGTTGCTTCGCTGTGCATCTTCTACCGCATTTACCATGGGGAGTGCTCCGAGGAATTGTTTGGATTGATCCCTGCCGCATCTTTCCGCCATCGTCCTACGCGACAGAAATTTCATCCCCATCATCTAGTTGGTTGGCAGTCCACAACTGTGCGATTTTCCCGAAACTTTCTGCCGCGCACAGCAAAACTGTGGAATGAGCTGTCGCCTGCGGTGTTCCCGGACCAATACGACCTTCAAACCTTCAAGAAAAGAGCGTACTCCTTCCTAAAAGGTAGGCAACGCACTTGTAACGCCTCCGGTGTTGCGGGTGTCCATGGGCGGCGGTAATCGCTTACCACCAGGCGATACGTCTGCTCGTTTGACACCTATATAATAAAAAAAAAAAAAAAAAAAAATATCTGTCACGCTTCTTTTATTTGCAACAATGGACGTCTCGCAGACAGGTTTTCGTGCATTGATTTTCTATGATTATAAACGAAGAATAAATTTCAAGGAATCTCAAGAAAATTTACAAGCTGCCTTTGGGGAGTCTGCTCCTGCGTTAGCAACAATTACTTATCGGTTTCGTGAATTTAAACGTGGTTGAGAGCCCGGCCGTCTGCAGTAACGTCATCGGGGTAGAGTGACTATTGCGAGATAACATACATATTACACATCGAGTGATAAAGGCTGAACTAAATACTGGATCACTAGCAGTTTCCACCATCCTGCATGAACACCTTAAAATTAAGAAGTTTGCTTTGCGATGGATACTTCATTCTCTCAGCAAAAATGCCGTCGTGTTGATTGGTGCAAATTTATGTTAGAAAAGTTCGAAGAAGGAACTTCGCAAAATGTATCCTACATTCTTACAACTGACGAATCACCGATAAATAGCTACGATCCTCTAACGAAGCAGTAATCCACGCAATGGGTGTTTGAAGAGGACGATTCGTCCACAAAAGTTGTTCGCGGTCAAGCTTTCGGGGAGTTGGCAAGCGAGCGTTCAAGGAGCGGCGTCCGTGGCATTATTTTTCACTAAGATAACGCGCCCGCTCACACAGCTGCTAGAACTATGGACTATTTAATAACTCCGGGAGTACAAATGTTACCCCATCCTTGATACAGCCTAGATTTAGCTCCATGCAATTTTTTTTATTACCCACTAAAAAAAAAAGCTTAATGGGCGAAAATTTAGCACTGCAGACGAGGCCGTCGTAGAAATTTATCGCTTATTTTTCGACTTCAAGATAATTGCAAGACACGTTTTTTAAATTTTTTGAAAGTTGGTTTTTACCGAATACATAAGGGGTATCCCCCTTATGCATTCGCTTTTTGAAATATATATAAACTTTTTTTTATATTTTAACTATTTTTCATTTTACTAACTATTTTTGGAACAGCCCACGTACATCACTTATCATTACTAACGTAGTGTAATAGTGTTGTATTCAATTCTTAATCTGCACATCGACAGATTGGTAATTGCATATGTATTGAAATTCATTATGACCACATTCAGTATTTTTGGTCAATCACAATGATTTGTAGACCTAGTGAATGACGTATATTTCGTCTTTGTCAACCTCAAATGGAAATGAGTATAATTATGTTAAGCGATCGTTCGATTACGATGCATTTTCCTTTATTTTCCTCACCAAAATGTGGATAACGAAACAAATACAGATACGAGTACAACGTCATCTCTTTAACTTTATGACAGAAAATGGAATTCTATTCTCAACGCTATTCGAATGGTCATTTATCTTTATTTGGTACTTATACAGAGAGCTATGGTACCGAAATATGTGCGCCTATCATAAATAAGCCATCGATCTCACTTGTACAACAGGTAAACTCAACAAAATGGTGTTGTAAGCCGTATAATAGTTTCGGCTACTATATTTATGGCGTGGTTCTTTATGTACGAGAAATGATCACTAAAAGTTTTATGTAAACATCGAAATTCATATATCATTGCTTGTTTATTGTATTATAGATTTGAAAGAGTATCTATTTGGTGATGGTGATGGCGATAAGCGAAAACAGCTACGCAGAGAAGCATTACTGCAAAGAGAAGAAAATTTGACATAAACCTTACATCAAACTGTCTGGTCAACGTGGTAGAGCGAAATCCATTACTAAGGACATTAATGCTTATACACAGCAATGGACTACACTATACAATGTTGATTGTATTTATGTTTATCTACCGGCGTTTAATGACTTATATCACAATAGATAAGTACAAGCAGATAAATGAAACTATACCTATTTGTCAATATTTGACATCGGGACAGCAACGTTTCACTTTTCTTTAAAATATACTACCATTTTTATCAAATTAAAACTACTACTAAATTAAAACTAAACTAATTTAAAAGTACTACCAATTAATTAAATTAAAACTGCTACACCACAAAAATACATTAGAAATTTAAAGTTATAATATAAAGTCAAGTAACATTAACTGAAAAACAATTATGTGTGTTTTTTAACGTAACGCTAAAGAAACCATATCATTCCTCACTCATTTATGAATACATGTTTACATATTTATGCAGACATCCTTAATCGATTCCTAGATACAAGTTAGCATCAACAATGGTTGTTGAATATTGAATTGAACAAACATGAACATTGTTAGAATTGATTGTAGAGCGGGCCTCGTATTATATGCGGTCGCATGCGTTGCATAAGCACTAGCCCCAAACGATGTGATCAGATTCAAGTTAGTAGAGGTACCTAGTAACTATTGAATACGACTGTGACCACATGAGATGATATTAATAGTAGTAGTATGATACGGTATAAGTAAGGGAGAAAAATGCTTGGGGTTTCGTGGATCAAATTCCGGACGAACTTCTCGATACTTCCAGAACTCGGTATCAAACAGTGTCTGTTCTCATCAGTGCAATCTCGCATCCTTAAGTTCTTTGGACATGTATCTCGGCGTGCTGATCAATCCATAGAGCATCCTGTCGTTGGAAGGCACTAGAACTCGTAGGTCACCTACGCGTTGGACTGACCATATCAAGTCGGCCGTAGAAAGTTCAGTGAATGCGTGCAGCAGGATGCCCTCGAACAGGCAGCAGTGGCGAAACGTCGTAAAACGCATCACATCTCAGAAAACTGATACTACATAACGATCACTATCGCCCTGACAAGAGCATATTGGATAAGATAAATAATAAATAAAAATAAAAAAAATAAACCTTTGTGAAGCTTAAATTGTGTTAAATTTTAAAGTTACGAGAACTTTTAATATGTATTTCCGAAAAATAAAGTATTTATGTATTTATATCAGTTGTTCTAGTACTCATAACACAAGCTCTGCTTAGCTTGGGACTAAACAGTGTTGTGTGTTAGATATCCGAAATATTTATTTATGAATGGACTTTATTTTTCACATTCTATAATAACTAACAGTTGGGCATCATAATAATAAAACAGGTTTTTATGGTTCTCATTTTTATTACTTATAGAGCTTTGTTTTTAATTAAATCGTTAATAACTAAAAAAATGTGTACATTTATCAAATTTATCTTTGTCTTCCTTATAACTACCATTAATTTAATAATAATAACGTTCGATTCATCCTACATATAACTCGTGACAAAATACAGTTCACCCGATATGGGGGAACGGTGAGTAATGTCCCTCCAACACAAAGGGAGGATCTTCCGACCAGGGTAGTTAATCATGCCTGGCGGGCCACTGCCCAACATTTGATGTTGGGATGTTGTACATATGATAATCGGCGCGAGAACTTCTACTGCGCGATTCAGGATTGGTAGTTTATTCGTGTTGTACGTTGCTGCGTAGATCAATGTGTCTGCGGTAGATGGTGCTATAGTGTGTCGCTGTTGCGCTATATGTGGAAGTCGCCACACAGATGTTATGTGTAAGAGCTGACTCTGGTATTCTCTATTTAGAAATATCCAAATCGAAGTATATTGATGATGCATAATATCAAAACATACAGTTGATAAATGGAAGAACAGCTCAGTGAGTTGCAGTCTGATAAAACATTGGAAGAATATGTATTTAGATAGAAAGCGCCTTAACAGCTCACCTTTAAGGCATAATAAGTAATGTACGTGACAATTTACGTCAATTTAGGAAGTAGGTTTAGGGAAATTACCACCTTTTTATTTTCTATTCTATGCAGCACGAGTATTGAACATGCAGAAATTGCAGTATTGAAAATTGCCTGCCAATTAACTTATAATGAATTTGCAATCGAAAACCCCTGTGGAGCTACTCAACTTTCGAAAACATATTCCCTATGTTTGAAAAAAACGCACCAAAATTTAAACCATGGCAAGTGAATTAATTATAAACCCAAATAAATCCAAAGGTATACCAATTTATAGATAAATTATCCATATTTTTGGTTTTATACTAATAGCCAAAGTAGCATAGCTAATGAAACTGTAAAGGATACCCTATTTTATATTTCCTGGTGAAATCGACACATTCTGATACCAAAATATCAGTTTTTATCGAAAGAATTACTCAAGAGGTGTAGGTCAAGAGGTCTTGATTCTGTAATTGATTTTCACGGAGTGAGTTGAAGTTCCGGAGCTCAAACCTCACTTTCAATTTGAGCTCAATAAAAATCAGGCAGTGTCAACCTATTTAGTATATTATACCTACAAATAAAATTAAACAAACTAAAATCAGATCAGGTAAAAACGTTTGATAAAATTTAAATAGCCGATGTCATCCGAGCTATTGTTACGATTCTACTGATATCTCATTCATTAAAATAAATAAATAAATATTCCGGACATCTAACACAACGCCATCTAGTCCCAAGTTAAGTAGAGCTTGTGTTATGGGTACTAGACAACTGATATAAATATTTATATACTTTTTTTTGTAAATTCATACATATTATATATAGAAAACACCCAAACTCCGAAACAAATATCTGCCAAAAATGGTTCAATAGCACGCCTCTGTGCAATACATTTCCAAAAAAAAAAAGTATAAAGTTTGATATTAACATGAATACAATATAAATATCCACTAGGCAAACACGATTTTTAATAATATCTAACCTGTACGTGGTGTATTAACGGCGATAAAAAGAGGTTAGATATTCTATTCGCTCGCATATTTTGCTTGTCTCAGGAAAGTTTGTAGTCGCCTTTTCTTTTTGCGAGCAAGTTATGCTTGCCAAGGAGACGGCGGAGCGGGACCGGGAAAGGTTTAGAACTCTCCCGGTCCGCCAAGCCCGAGAACTAGCCAGGTATCGCAGACGCCTCAGGCGACGGAGATCGCAAAATGATCTCCGTCCTAAAAAGTAAAATTTTATCAAAATATCTATTAACTCGTGCGTTTTTATCACACTAATTAAACTTATTGTTTTTGAAATTCACAAGTTTTATTTTCACCCGACTACGGCGAAGCCAAAAGGAAGGATATTTATGGCAGTCTTTGTATGTTTGTATGTTCATCGTATTGCCTAAACTGCTAAACCGATTTAATAAATAAAATCTACTGAGATTTGTAGTAATAACAGTGAAAAGTGACAAAGGCTTTATACATTTATCAAAAGTTTATAAGTAGAGTTAAAGTTTTTTAACTTTTTCTTTTTTATTGTTACTTGCAAGCGCTCTGTTTCACCGAATTAGTGAGGATATCGGTGACCCATACCCAAACCATTCTCCCCATCCCCCAAAGGCCGGCAAAGGTACTTGTGACGCCTCTGGTGTTGCGTATGTCCATGGGCGTCGGTAATCACTTACTATCTGTTGATACGTCTAGCCGTTTGATCTAATTCCATAAAAATAATATATTAAGGATGTGTTCTACAAAATTGTGTTGTAGTAATTGATAATTTAATATGGTACTCTGATAATATAAATTTAAAAGAACTTTTTACATGACAACTGATAGTAGAAAATCTTAGAGAAACTTATTACTTAAATAGTTCATGGATAAGTGAGGACATTTGACTGCCTCGGTGGCGTAGTGGGAGCGTATGCGACTGCTGAACATGAGGCCTCGGGTTCGATTCCCGGGTCGGACCAAATGTTTGTATGATCTGCAAATATTTGTTTCGAAGTTTGGGTGTTTTCTATGTATAATATGTATGTATTTACAAAAAAAAAAAGTATTTAAGTATTTATATCAGTTGTCTAGTACCCATAACACAAGCTCTGCTTAGCTTGGGACTAAACGGCGTTGTGTGTTAGATGACCGGAATATTTATTATTATTATTTATATGATCAGTTGATTAAAATAACAATAACGTGCTTTGTCGTAGTTCTGTCAGTTATAGTGGGAAAGAGGAGCTTATATCTTTTCTGAAGAATCATAGTATCTCGATGCCAGATTTCATTGAAATCGGTGCAGGTGTGTTGTTAAGCCATGAAGGCATAATAGACAGACAGGGTCACTTTTGAATTTATAATCTTAGTGCGGATTAATAACATTATTATAAAGAACGAAATGTACTCACAATTGTAATGATGGCATTATTCTTGCCCATACAAACATAAATGTCACTGCTCCTCCCACTACAATATCTAGAGTCTGGAGCGGCTGGTAATATGTAATACAGGTTATCCTAGTGCAGATGCCAGTCTACCAAACAGATTGTATTCATGAAAATTGTATTTTCAGTATGAACTTGTTATTAATTGTAAACTGTGTGTGAGAGAAACAATAAATTATTATTATTCTAAAATATGAAATTTCTTCCACTAAACAATAATTATATTCAAATCTCCACAACAAATCCGTCTTTAATCGAAACCAGAGTTACATAATCACACAAAGATCGCTAGGCAATCAAGATCTCAATTAAGTGCCATCCTTAGGGTCCTTAACCACCTAAAGCCCCCGGCTATGACATGTTTATATTTAATTTCTCAACCGAAATGGAGTCAACATGGCTGTATTTCTGAAATTAATTGTAACCTCCGTTTGTCAGCTCAGCAATAGTATACTTGTTTCAAAGATGTAAGGCAACTAGATATACTATAGTCGTTCCAATAGTTTATTTAACTTTTGACAGCTCTAATACTTAATCAAATAGTGATACCCTGACCCGTTACCTATTCGATTTCTTTCATCGATCGATTTTATGCATTAAGAAGTTTTAATCGATTTAACAAACTCATTATTTTATAGATAATTTCGTACTTCATATTTCTATGTGTTTCAATGTGCGACCTCCTTTGTCAAAATAAAGAAGAAATGGATTAAAAGAATGTTGTTCAAATATGACGGTTCTATGTCATGAAAAAATATATAAAAGGAACTGAATTTTCAAAATGTATTATTGTATTGTGTTGTAATTCAGTGGTTAATATTGTATTTGTTAAACTATTGATGATCTTTATTAAATCTCTCTATGTCTATTTTAAAATAATCTACAGTATTTCAATGAGTAACCTTCAATATAGTTGAGTATTTATATTCCTCCGTATTGATTTATTTGTGAATTCTCACGTTTGGTTAAGTTGAGCGTATCGTTCTTGCCTTCGTTACTGTCAAAATGCCAAAAAAGAAAGTACTCAAAGGACAAACAAGAGAGTTTGTCTTGCGACTTCGTGAATACTTTGAAAAGGAAAGCCGTAATGGTGGGCCTCTTATACCAGTGACTCAAGTTAGAGACCGTGTTGCAGCAGCATTAGGTATTAGTGCTCCAACAGTGGCAAAAATAACAAAAGAAGGCTACGGCAGCAGTGGCATGGAACAGAATAAGCTATCTACACCTAAGAAAAAACGTCCGCCTAGTAAAGTTACAGCCGTTGACAATTTTGACGCTGATGCTATTCGTCGTCATATATACGACTATTACCAAAGAAAAGAGATTCCAACATTAAAAAAACTAACACAATCTCTTCGAAATAGTGGTTTGTTCCGTGGTCAAAAATCTTCTCTGACAAAGGTATTGAAAGACATTGGAATGTTATTCCAAAAATGTGACAAACGAAAAATTTTAATGGAACGCAATGATATTGCTTTGTATAGATGCGATTTTTTAAGACAAGCAAAAAAAATAGAAGATTGGTCGAATGTTGTTTTCACAGATGAAACTTGGCTCAATGCGAATCATACGCTGTCAAAAACTTGGACTGACAACACCGTTGGCTCCACTTCTACAGTACCAATGGGAAAAGGTGAACGACTGATTATTTGTCATGCAGGAACAGTAAAAGGATTTGTGCCAGGCGCTCTATTAGCTTTTAAATCCCAGAAAACAGGAGATTATCATGAGGAGATGAATTCGAACGTGTATGAAAAGTGGTTCAGAGAAATGCTTACATCACTCGAAGAGCCATCAATAATATTTATTGATAATGCACCTTATCACTCTCGTCAAATTAATAAAATACCAACACAGGCCAACAAAAAACATGAAATTATAAACTGGCTCCGTGACAATGGCGAAGAGGTGAATGAGTCCCTACTAAAAGTAGAGTTAGTAAAGATATTAAAAACAAAGAAGCTGCCAAAACGATACGTCATAGATGAAATGGCAGCAGAGCATGGGCATACCGTCCTCAGAATTCCCCCATATCACTGCCAAGATAATGCAATTGAAATGATCTGGGCACAAGTTAAAGGATATGCTGCGAGGAACAATACAACTCCTCCTTTCACCGCAAGAAAAATGCGTGTGAAAAAGTAACTCCAGAAAACTGGGCGAATGTTGTAGAAAAAACAAATAAGGTGTTTATCTATCCAAGAAATGATAATCAATATTACTGAGAACTCAAGTGATGATGATTCCTGGTCATACGAAGAAGACGATTCTTTATAATTAAAATTAGTATTACAGTACCTCTTTTGGTTGTTTTATTTTTAATCCGTAAATTACTACGAATTTCAACATTTTGTACCTGTTCATTACAAGTAGGTACCGCAGGTAGTTTTTATTTGAACCAACTATAGTAAGTCTAAACAATTATTTTAGATTCATTAATTTGCGGCGAATACATTCGATCCCATTACTAGGTACGAGTACGATGGAACTGTTTTCATTACGCAAATTATTTATGCATTGAAACAGAGACATTTAGGGCATTTTAATGCAAAATAATAAAGCTTTTTACGTGATTTGAAATAAAATATAATCACAATAATTTTATTGTATGTTTTATTAATATAATCGATAATCGATTTATTTCAAAACCGTTTTTATAGTCTGTGGTCATTAATTACGAATGACACATCCCTAAGTAGGCGGAGCCCGCCCATAAAGTACAGTATTATCTGTAGTACATTGTATCAAAAATTATTACAAAACTTTATGTGCGTGATCTGTCAAAAGTTAAATAAAGTATTGGAACGACTATAATTAAATTTCCGATGTTTGTGAATTTGATGATTAGAGCAGTGGCAATAATATGAAACGAAAACCGCAACTATATATGAAATTAATTCGTAGCCATCCAATGTTTTGGAACGTGTGAAAATAAAATATAAATAGCATCAGTGGCAAAAATAGCAGTATAAATATTGCGGCATTCTAGAGTGAGTGAGGATACCGGAGGCCCATACCCCAACCACTCCCGCCATCCCCCTCCCTTCATCCCCTTCCCCATCTGCCAAAGGCCGGTAATGCACTTGTGATACGGGTGTCGTTTGCCCCCCATTCCATAAAAAAACTAAACTACATTTGAACAGTTTAATATAGCTGTTATATGTTATAGCACTCAGTATATTTGTACTGAATTTATACTCATTTTCATGAAAGTTTTTCTTTTCTGTTAGTGATCCTAAATCGTGGATGTCTGCAATGTTAGACTCTGCAGTCCTTTTAGCAATATATGGATCTGTATGTATTAAAATATAACAATCAATACTGTCACTAAAAAATAAGATGTGGTTTGATATTAGTCCATAAAAAGAGTTTCAATTTAAATATAGAACATTATCTAATTAATTAATAAAAATAAAGAACCATTCTAGTACCAGAATGATTCAATGTGTTTTCCATCGCGGTCGACATGAAAATGCCGCGGGCGGTAAATCCGCGCCCGCGCCACGCGGCGTCCATACCACAAAAGTGCTTTTTGATAGACAGCCGTGCCGAGTCCCGGACGTTTAATGTCCTGTGTCGGATACAGTGGAGAATTTTTCATTTAACGAACATACTAGATTAATTGCTGGTCAATTTTCGTTGTCATTAATACGTATCGTCCGTGAATTGATTTCAATATTTATTTAGGATTTATTTGGTTTGATGTGGTTTTGTTTTTTGTTTGAAAAGAAAAAAATAATTAGTTTTTAGAAAATTTTTGAACCATTTTTGTAGTTTAATGACCCTGTAAAACTCGTTTTGCCGCTCAGTTTCATCCTATCTGTATACATAGACGAGGAAAAACTGCTATTCAAGTCCCGGATGTTACTCAGTCATAGCCTTTCCTGTGCCCAACACGCCTCTTTCCGGCGATCATGCTTATCCGAATCGTTTGCAACAGTTTATCTCGACCATATATTGACACACCCTCATAAGTTACATTCTGCATACCAAAGCACCTTTTGAATCGTGTCAAAAAACTTCACGGCTGTAGGTATTTCTTTTTAAGTTTCTTCAGTACTTTTCTAACATGTACTTAATATCAAGTAACATTTTAGATAAATAATTTTTCTTTATTTAATATATTTCTTTTTCAAATATAAATACTTAATATTATAAAAATAATTCAAGGCATGCATGAAACACTCAACACACGATTAAACAAGATTAACGAAAATTTAATATGTGATGGATTCTAAAGTCATTCTTCTTCTCTTCTATAATTGTGTTTTTGTACTCGATGACAGTTTTTCTTTAGTTTTTAAATATCTAATTTAAAAATAGTGATACTAAAATTTCATTTTAGGAGCTAATTTAGGATTTTTTTTACTTAACACTATGTATTCTTAAATATAATATTGTTGTGCATGTTTTATTCACCTGTTAATAGTTATACAATTAATTTTAAGTTCATAATTTATGTCTATTCTGCAATGAGATGTTGTATTTAAATTGTTGGTGAATCAAATAAATAAATGGAAATAGGCTTCGTAAAGACGAAGCGATGAAGCAAAGAGAAAGTTGTCACGTTTATCTGAGTTAATATAAACTGCAATTACCCAGTCAACAAGCGTTCTCAGGAAGGAAACGAACGTTTTCTCGTACCTAAGAATGGAAAAACGGCCATAGAGAAAAAGCAAAATAGATATTTTATCACTTTTATAGCCCCTTACTTTGAGCTCTGTCTAAATTATGCGTACTGACTTTTTACGTATGTTTTGTTCGAATACGATTGATATAACTTGACGGTTACGTATGGAACTGTCATTGTAATGGGCTGTACCGATATAATGGTATCGAAGTATATTCAATGGAATACGCTCAGAAAATTACTATCGGATTGACGTTGAATGAAGAGATGTCGTTTCTATGGATGTGGCAAATGGCCCGTCTGAACTACGGCTGACACATTGATGCTATTTTGCTCTATGTTCATAACATTTATGTAATTGTATTTATTAACCATCAAGGTCGAAGGTTTACCTATAGTTCTTGTAAAATTTGTAATTTATACTTGTTAAATTTTAGTAAAAATCCACAATTACTTTATGATACACTTTGAAAGTATATTATACCCATTGAACATTGTGCATAAATTATTTTAAAGAGATGAAAAGAAAAGCCATTTCCAATAACCTACATTGAACTTATTTCGGTCATAATCTAAATAATTATGCCCTACCTTATAGTACTTTACGTAACTAAATACACTTGAAAGCCTGACTCAGATTTGGATCAAATTTCTTCCGGGTTCATTTGACCCACTTCAGATTTGATTCAATAAAAGTGATATATTTTCATATACAACATATTAAGGGACTAAATGTGAATGTTGGTTGCATGTTGGCCAACCATTTGTAATGTTTGACCGAATACTGTAATTGGTAATAGAGGGCAGCTTGGATTAATTATTATTACTAGTAAGTCACGCAACTATTATTATTTTAACTGTAATCCTCAAATATTTTCTTAATGTTACATTCCAAAACTGGTTATGTAACACTCTTGCATGCGGTTACTGAATAAAAGGGTTGCATGTGATGTAAGTATGAGGTCAACTATACGTTACTGGGTAAAACTTTGTAATTAATAAATAGTTTAGCTCAAATAAATGTTTGTTACAAAGTTATTAATATTAAAATGAGTATTTTCTTATATACTGCTTAATGTTGCACCGCAATTCAATATTAAAAACAATCGATGTCATCTACAACTAATGCAAAAGTAATTACTAGATACTTAACTATTAATACTTAATTACTACCGTTTTGAATTGCGACTGCTATACAAATAAAGTTTAGGAAAAATATTCTCGTACTAAACCTACATCATTTATTTATTCGCTTTTCTTATATACTGGGTGTATATAAGAAAAGCTTATTTTATAAAAGTTAATTATATAATATATTAACAGATATAAAACAAGAGTTTGAATATACAAACGTGACAATTGGTGGTCTTATCACCCTTGGCGATCTCTTATAGACGACCTTTATACGAAAATTATAGTAAGTGACAATAATTAGGGTAGTGTTTATTACTGTCTCTAGTATTTTTCAACCACAATGGAAACATACCAGTCAATTGTAATAATTCTAGAATGTTTAACACTGTCCATAGATTAGTTATTTCTTAATTTCTCCCTCAAATATTTCAAGCTGACATCTTCCAGCCTGTGCAACATAAACAAACTTTTCTCCCAAGCGTAGTCTCTTTACTGTAATTGCCATTTCGAGGGTCATGAATAAAACATCTGCTTACTTAGATTCACTGTATTCGATTGTGGTTAACATATTTCTTGTTTAATGGAGACGAAGAGTTGTAAATAAATTGTTGCTAAAGTATTCCAACCAACCAGCTCCCGCATCTGGAAAAGATTAAAGACGAAAAAGACTTATCAGTTTCCTCACGTTATGTAGATTTTACGATTTATTTGAATGTGTGTCGTTCAGAACATCTTAGTGGAGGTTGTGAAATTATGTAATTGTATATGTCTTATGAGGTAAGTTATGATAAATTAGATGTGAAGAGGCTGGTTTTAGACATATTTCAGTTTACAAAACACTATACAAAATAGCTTTGAGTCTAGATTTATTGTAGGATTTATTCAGAAGTTAAAATCCAATTTTCTTTGATTGTACTCATGTTTTCCATCAGGCAGATCTCATCACTTAAGCAGACTTAAAACTATAATCTATGGAAGTCGAGCACATTACATTTTCTTTAAAAATATCTTTGACAAAATCTCTTGATATACTTGAATGTACCGTCAGTAAAATAATACATACATTGGAATAATATTGGTGGATTAAATAATTTCACCTTCAAATAATTTAGCATTTTTTCAGGATACATGCATATTAAGTCACTTAGTTGACATTTCAGTCAGCCTATTGCCGTCCACTGCTGAACGAAGGCCTCCCCCAAAGAGCGCCAACCATCCCGGTCCTGGGCATTCCGCATCCACCCGCCGCCAGCCACTTTCCTCAAGTCGTCGGTTCATCGTGCCGCAGGGCGCCCTACACGGCGTTTGCCTATTCGTGGTCTCCACTCTAACACTTGTCGACTCCAGCGACCATTAGTCCGCCTGGAGACATGACCGGCCCACTTCCACTTCAGAGAGCTTATCCTCCGTGCGATATCGGTTACTCCAGTTCTCTTCCGAATTGCCTCATTGCGAATTCTATCGTCAAGAGAAACACCCAACATCGCACGCTCCATCGCACGCTGAGCTACTTTAAACTTGTGGACCAGTCCAACGGTGAGTGACATAATTGCAAACTAAATGATACTTTATAAGAACTAGTTAGTCTGATTTAGAGTAAACACTAATTTAGTATTGTACCACAATCAGACATAATATTGTCATTAAAAATTTTAGCATCAGGACTCACAAAGAGCACACCCCGAACTTTAAAACTTGAAGATAGTATGTCAATATCCAATACTAAGTTTTTCGCCATTAACATCCAATTTGTATGAAATGGTACAAGTCAAAAGTTAGTAAATTGAAAATCAAAATGTTTAAACAATTGAATGAAATTGAAGCCATCATCGACAACAAATTAGTTATACAATTATATATCAACTGTGAAAGTAATAAATCATTCTAACAACTGTGAAATGTCAAAGGTGAAAATAGAGGGAATTCTGTGACAAATTTCAGTTCCATAATTTGAATTCGTTCCGATGTAACGGCAGCTGTCGTTGGCGACACGGACGCGGATGTGCGAGGTACAAGTTTTGTTTTAAAATGTAATGCCTAGGTGGATTTTGGAGTCGTTGTTAATTTAATTTACAAATTATTACTCCCTAAACAAGAATAATTTGATCATGACTGAACATGGGATCTATGTGTGGTGACGGATTAAGAACACTGTCACCTCGGTTCGATTCCGACACACCGCCGCTAACTCCGGCGGGGTGACGGCCCGAGGGGGTATCCACACGTAAAAAAAAAGACGAAGTGATCATGCCTGGCGGGCCACTGCCCAACAGTTGATGTTGGGTTCTTGTATTTATGATATTCGGCGCGAGAACATCTGTTGCGCGATTCAGGATTGGAAGTTACTCCGTGTTCTTCGTAGTTCAGTGTATCTTCGGTAGATGGGGCGCTGTAGTAGGTTACTGTACTGTTGTATTGTGGTATTGTTTTTCTAATTCAAACAATAATGAAAATAAAAATCAAATATTATATAATATTTGATAAAAGAATATTATACGTATTTCTAAAATCAAACAATTTTGATTTATTTATAAACCATATTTTTATTAATTTATTAGATTTAAAATGAGTCCTTTTAAAATGATGCTGTGACCGTTATTTATTTAAACAAATTATTTAATTAAACTTATAACAACTCTTAAAATACATGCTTACGTTTTATGTTTGTTACCTATATAACTTTTATCATTCTTACTTAATAAACAATTAAAAAACAATAAAAAAGAACACGCATATTCCCTATATGCGTGTTCTTTTTTATTCCTAAATCTGACCATTTACGTGTCTATAACATAAAAAATGTAACTAGACTTGAAAATAATCAAACTAATATTCAAATTGAAATTTAAAACACTGACTAAATTTGAGCTATTCAAACGCCGCAATTTTACGCGCGCTTTTGACATGGCCAATGACACGTCATTGACAGTTCGAATTTGTTTACTATTTAGTGTTTCACTTATATACATATATACTTATTTACATTTTTAGTTAATAAAACTTTTATGCATATTCCCTATTCATAAAACCATTGTCTCACTAGAAAGCTAGCAAATGTATTTTGTATTGAGATACTTTAGTTTCTTGGCGTGTTACGCCGAGAATACAAATAAGTGTGAAAATAGTACATAACGAAAGTTTTATATACTTTTTTACTACTTTGGCGGGTAGAAACGAGTGCCCGCATAAAATATATTACGTGGTTGTATTTCAATGCTACTCTAGAGGATTATGAAAAACACAAAAGATATCACATACGGCGCCATCAAATTCTTATTATTTTAGTGACATATCATGTCATTACTTTAAAATATTCTGGAAGGTTTGGACAACATATATATTATAAAATATTTATCCATTTTTGGCATAAATGAATCTGCCTTAAACTTAATCTGTGTAGATTCAAATGAAACCACTGCTTTTTTATTGTAGACTCTAAATAGAATGTCACTAGAGCTCTTTGTCGGATCAACTGTAGGTTTATTAAGCAACTCGCAAAATTTTCATCAAAGTGCTGGGTGTTTTAGTGATAGTTGTTTTAAAAAAAGTAAAACAAAAAACAGCTATTAACCGACAATGTAAAAAGGATTGATTAAAGTTATTTAGCCTATGTCACTAGGAAATTTATTTTGAATCTATGGAAACCTAATCAATTAAAATCGGTTCTGTAGCATTGGAGCTACGGTGGAACACACATATACTGCCAAAACTATTACCTTCCTTTCTGTTCTCGCTACAATCGGGAAAGAAATTAGTTTGAGATATGGTTCTCTTTTATACATTGATTAATTACAGATTGCATTTTGCTCCAACAAAGTGCTTATAAATATTCTTATACACTTACTTTTTCATAATCTTTGAATCCATTATGAATAGATTATACGGTCGGACAAACAGAGTTATTTCACTAAAATGTAAGTGAAAACAAAATGGGATAATAAGTACTAGACTGGCCGTCGTCCAAGCAGCCAAGCCTAATGACGCATTTAAACCTAAATGAAATTTCATAGGAACATTTATCTTCCTTGATTTGAAAAAACACTCTGTAAATTAAGATAAATAGTTGTATTGTTACTTAAGACTCTTTATAAAATAGTGAACAAACTAGCAAATGGAACTAGTAATGTAGTCACATGTATATATAAGTGACTACACCGCCCATGTACGTCCATGTTAAAAGATAAGTGTGCAGCAATCTTATAAGTCACCACCGTCAACAGGCTTATACAGTTCACTGTTCACCAAAACCTCCTTGTTAAGAAGAGGTCCGTGGCGACTTCCACATGTAACACAACAATAACCTACTACAGCACCTTCTACCGAAGATACACTGAACTACGAAGTAACGCACTACACGGAGTAACTACCAATCCTGAATCGCACAAATAGAAGTTGTCGCGCCGATTATCATACATACAACATCCCAACATCAACTGTTGAGCAGTGGCCCGCCAGGCATGATCACCTCGCCTGGTCGGAGGATCCTCCCTTTGTGTTGGAGGGACATGACACCCGTTCCTCCACAGGTCTATGTACATGGGTCTCTAAGGTTTCGGCATACTATATGACGCTGGCCAGACCGCTGGGATGGTGTAGGGCTAGTTTTATGATGATGTTGTCCCGCATAGTATGCTTTCTCAGTAGTAGGTATGCACCATGAGATTAATAGAGCTGGTGACACTCTGTATTCTCAATCTGTCAAGACAGGGAAAATTAGTTTTTAGCAGCGTCAACTAAACAAGTAGAAGAGAGATTTGATTGGGCTGCTAGTCGCTGAATGAAAAGAATTGGTTAAGAATTTTGTCTTCTGTTCCTATGTCAAGTCGATCTATTTGTGTCTAAGAATAACTCTTTTTTAGTTATGTTATATTTAAAGAAGATTTTAGCATTCGAATGGAAACTGTAGGATAATTTTTAATACTGCAATTAACTACATTAAATTAAACAGCTTAAGACTCATTTTAAATGAGTAAAGAAACTGAAAAGCGCTTCAACCATGTAAATCTTCAGTTTAATCAATTCCAAATTGAGTGGATGGACCAAAAGCGGCAACTGTTTTTTAGCATGCTGTTGGGTAATGCAGATATTAATTGCAGTTAGTAAATCTAATTATAAATGTTAGATAAGAAAGAAAAGTCCTTGAACACTGTTAACTCCGTTATGGCATACATAATATCTTTTCAGCGGCGAATAATTGTTTTAAAGATAAAATTAAATGATTTTTAAATGTAATTTCTTTTATTTGTGGGTGCATTTTGCTAATACAAGTTAATGTTAAACTAATAAAATAAACAATATGTCAAATTATTTAAAAACTTTCACCTATCTTGGATTTTTAAATATTTAAAAAGCAAAGAATTACAGCAATTATTTTCGTAGAGTAGTGTTCCGAGAAGGCTTATAGTACTATCGGGCATCACTCAGTTATAAATCGGATCCTCGAATACGGAGAGGGGCCTTAGAGAAAAGTGTTGTGAATATTTTCCTTCATTTTAACTGATATTATGACACGCTATTTGTTGTGCACTTCGGTTAAGTAACTAAAACGATTTTGTTTAAGTTACTTAACCAAAGTGCACAAGTCAGGTATACTTATTTTTTTGTTTTATATTATTTAGAACTTAGACATATTGAAGCACACCGCCAACTACCCAAATTAACATTTCGTACCTAATGTATGTACAAAGGTTGTCTGGAAGAGATCGCTGTGTGCGATAAGACCGCCTATTGTAATACCAAATGTTGATCTCCATATATGTATATCTGTACAAAATTATACTGTAGTGTTGTGCAATGAAGTTTAATAAATAAATAAAACCAATCTGGATCTGGACTCATTTCATCAAACTCGATAGTAATAACTATCAAAGTAAAACTCAGGTTCCTTTCGATACAATAGTTTTTAAAGTTTAGTTTCGTTAAACAACAACTAAAGACAAAGGGTATAGCGTGTTTGAGGAGTCACAACGGAATCTCGGTATACTCTGTAAAGGTATTCCATCTTGTATGACAACATAGCTTAACATTGTCTATTGATCGACTACTATTCTAACAAACTATTTGTTCGCACGGATCACAATCGATATTGAAACCGGCCCTAGGATGGCGTAGGAAAGCAAAAGACAATATTTAAGGATAGAGTGATAAATAAAATAAATTAGTTTAATGTAAAAAAGCATGGGGTGCTTTCCTAAAATATTTCGATTTTATTTTTAAAGTTCCAATAATTTGCAAGCGATGTATAAACTTACTTTAAAATAAGTATGAATCTTGAGAACGTCTGTAACCTGACACTGGCTTAGTTTACTAAAGAATACAAAACTATTTATAATCCGTAGAGACTACCTGCGACAATTATGTCTAAAAAGTTTGAAATAAAGATTGATGTACGCTTTGATTCTCACAGACATCAAGCTATAAAAAATTTGGACTAACCTTTGAATGATAATTCTTCGTAGGTCATCTTGACGGTCGCTCATAGCCCAGTTGCACTCGGTGATTAGAAACAATTACCGAGGGTAAGCAATGACGGCGCGGTCATTACCTGGATGGGTGACCGCTGGTGACATGTTACTGTGACCGTCTCCGTGATTCGGTCACGTAAAGCAGTCGGTCCCGGTTTTTATCATAGGATAACAGTCGCCAAGCTTAGTTGGAGGCCTTTTGGGCGGCTTAAAAACATCCAACGCCAAAGATTACGTAGCCACAGCGTTGTCTTGCCAGTCCCCAACCCGCACTTGGCCAGCGTGGGGACATATAGCCTTAACCCTAACCTGAGAGGAAACCCGAGTCCAGCAGTGGGACGTAAGGGTTGTTGAGTCTACTGGGAGGAGCTTAGTTGTGCCCTAGAAAATAAGTCCTTAAATAGAACTCATTAATGTGAAATAATAATAGTTTGGCGTATTTTCGTATTGAGAATACAAAGTATCATCACCGCTATTCATCCTGTTGGTGTCGTAAGAGCCACCTGAGGAAGAAAACTATGCAGAATAATAGATCCGCAAAGACAAGAAGAACTTAAAACTAATATAGTACCAAATCTTCCGGTCAACGTGGTATAGTACGCCAAAACTTTATTTTCAAGGTTAGAAATAGACTTTTCAAGTCAGCAGTGGACTGGTCATTGATCAGCTTACAATCAACATCATCAATAGTCGGTTGATGATAATCATTGTGATATAACTTAGCATTTTTCTATGAAAATTCATGTTTTCTCTCATTGGGCATTGCCCAGCCGGTCGACTGGCAGAAAATGCCTTAGGCATTAAGTCCGCCGATGCATGTGTTTGTGCATAAAGATGTAAATAAATAAAAAATAAATAACGAAAGAACGCAAATCAATTAAATATAATTAATTAATAACTAAAACAGCAGCTATCACTATTAGTACATCACCAGTCGTATGTCTAAGTACAAAATTATGTAAAGCTAATGGAAGTAAATATAGTATATAAAGGACTAACAAGGAAATACCTTCGAAGAAAATGCAACGATACGTAAACGACTTAGATATGGTTGACGTCTGTTTGAGCTTCACTCACAGTCTATGAGCAAAAGCCGGACAACCAACGTCTTTTCTCAGAAAATTAAGTGCCTCAGCTTCGGGGAAACGTGCAACAGTCTTCGAAGGATCATTAAAATATTGTTTAACTAACAAATCAGTCAAGTGTAGTCAAACTAGTTACGCAAAAGATGATAAAAACGATTTTATTTTATTTACTCGGAGTACCAAACCAACTTAATATTATTGATAAAAATTAAATGTATATACATATTCAAAATACTATAATAAAATTTAAATAAGCGGTGGATAAATCTTTATAATATATAAAGTAGGTCGATTTTCCAATATTTACATTAATGAACTCACACACACAGCGCTGCCTCCGTGTGAATGTGTTTTTTAAATTATTGTCTTGCATAATAGTTTTTTCACGGAAAGTAACACGCACGTACTCACAAAATCATGATCGAAGTGTTTGGTTTAGTTTATTTAACACAAAATTATTTTATTAGAAAGCAAGAAAGCTTACCGTAAACAATAACGCAACAAAATATCTTGAAATGAGATGTTCGTGAAACGAATGCCTTACGAATAAGCTTAGTACTATCTCAATTCCACTAAACCCTAATTCCCTAAAGCCTATTTTCATTATTCTATTTTTAAAACAAATAATTTAAATCAAAAGCTGAAGATAACTTTACGCAACGTTATTGAGGCCTAAATACCAGGCGTTATCCAAATTTCCAACATAATCAAATTAATACAATCTTCGTAGCGTGTCGGGAGGTCCCTTGGGCGGCCGTTGACAAATGGACGAAATGCCCGCTTGACAAACCACCACATACCATGTTGTTAATAAAATTAACTACCGTGATTAATTGTGCATACGACTTAATGGAGTAATTTAATCACGAATAGTTTTATTTTTAGTTAAAGGACTTTTTTAAGTAGATTTTACGAATATAATTTAAAATTGGTGATTGAAGCGGCCTTAGAAAACATGTTTTTTTCTAAATTTCTATTTATAAAGCTCATGTACAGAGCTTGACGTTATCATAATCAGTCCACTGACAAATGTAATCGTAACCTATTTTTTTTATATGATTGCCAAAATAAGTTTTCATTCGTATTCAGAATGGAGTTTGTAGCTCGAAAAAGGGAGGCAGAATATTCTCCAGCCCGATGAGCTGATGACCTGAATCGGGTTCTTGACGCTGGAATGGAATAGATACGAAAGGTATGTTGAACTGGCGTCGCGTTGCCCACATCAGTCCACTACTGGATTGTAATTTGCATGCCTGTCCAGGTTCAAAATTTTGCACCGTGGCCATCCAACATTGATACGCTGCTGCATGTACGCATCATTCTCCACTAGAAATGAAGCACAGACATAGTGCCATAAATACAGCCCCACAGAAATACCAGATAGACCTTGGTTGTTAGCCTATGGGACTTACCACATAAAGTCTTTAATTAATATGATCAATAAATTATTATATAGCACAAGAGTATACGCGATGGCCATTATTTTGCCGATTGGCGTTTGTTAGTACACAAGTATCAAATACAAGTAAAACACTTATAGCCTAAGACTTACTCTTAAAATTTGAATAATATCCTTACACATCTCACACACAATGCCGTTTGATTCTAAACCAAGAAATATCTGTTCGATGGTAAACACATTGTTAATAAATATACTTATAAATTTATAAAACACATACATTACATGTCCAAATCATTTGTTACTATTACGTTTCTAAATCTAAATCTTGCATTCAGATATCAGGTAGTGTCAACCACGATATAGTCAATACTAGTGCTCGTATAACAGCCGAAATTGAACCACAATTCATTTAAATATTTTTTCAAATTTCTGCATTTCTCCATTATAAACTTCGAGAATGTGTGTATGAATAAAATATATAGATAATATTAAAAACACATAAACAATATTCAGTTTCTAACGGTAGAGTTTTATTACAATATCAATTCATACATATGAAATACTTCTTAACAATCAAACCGAATACATGTGAAACAAAAAGAGAAATATTCATGAGCAATCGTAATTCTGGAAAGTTGAGATCCTATGAAATAATCAGACGATCATGTTCGTCGTCAACTCTCTCTGAACATTTGGTCATCAATAATGTATGAATTTCAAACGACAAAGTATGAAGATAAACAGAGACGCTTGTAGGTTCATTTGCACGTGCCAATAGAATTGGACGTTGCTCACATGTTGAACTTCTGGGGCGGGTATGTTTTTGAGATTAGCGGGGTTAGGTTTGATGTTTTAGTTCTGCACTTCTTGTTTGTTAACATCACGAATATGATTATCTGTAGAGTGTATACGGATAGACACAGATTATAATATTTTTTTTATAAAATACCCTTGTCAACGTAAACGCATTTTTTATATGTATGTAAAATGACCTCACCTGATGGAAAGCATAAGCAGAAGCCAAGGGTGGTCACCATACTCATTGCGAATGCAGACAATGCAACCATGAAGCATGGGCATCCACACCATGGCGGCCTAATGATGCTTCCGCATGATTGGGCTTCCGATCTCGCACTCACCAACGTAACACTTACTATTTATTTTTCACATATTGATAGTTACTAGATCAATCATTATTATATTATTTTTTACAAAAGAAATAAATAAAAGTCTGATTCAACTGTTCATATTATGAAAAATTACTTTTACAATTTCTAGTGATAGAACTCAGCTGTGAAATAGACTTTAAATTGTTATTGCGATCACAAAGATTAAAACTGTTCATCATTAAGTATTAAATAAATAGATTAATTTCTTTAACAAATACCAGAAACAGCATTCAAGAAAATTAAATACGCAAAACATACTCAGCTAACAAAACCGCTCTCGCCACTGCTCATGCACAAATCACAGCCATAGAACTGGGTTGCGAGCAGTCGCGACGGAACGTGTCTTGCATGTCTGATGTCGAAAAGCGGATTGAATGAAAGTATTGTTCGGGAACAGATAAAATAAAAAAACCGAACTTCTAGGTGAACGGGACACAATGCCTTTCAAACCCAAGAACAGTTGTCTCCTCACTCAAATTGAATAAGTTTCTCCACAGTGCATTTAATATTGGACATTCCATCGAGCATTTCTGTACTAACATGTTCCGTGTTCAAGATAGCGTTTCAGTCATATTTTCGAATTTAAGATAAGACCGTACCTATTTCGTATTCATGTTTCGTTATGTAAGATGTATTTATTTTCACTTTCTGAAAAAAATAACTTTCTTCAGGAACTATCTTTTTTTTTATTTTATTATGTAGGGGGCAAACGAGCAGATTTATCGCCTGATGATAAGCGATTACCGCCGCCCATGGACACCCGCAACACTAGAGGCGTCACAAGTGCGTTGCCGTTGCCGTGCGTTGTAGGAGTACGCTCTTTTCTTGAAGGTTTAAAGGTCGTATTGATGTTACTATGTATTACTATTATCTAATATGATCAATCTCGTAATTATAAAAAAAAATTATACATCTTGAAACTGCGAGACTTTAATAATGTGGTTTAAAGAATGAAATTAAATATTTTAGAAGAGGAGTTAAAGCATTACGAACTTATATTTGCAGTTGGAGTTGTTTGTAGTTTAAAAATTAAAGCCACCTGCTACCGCACAACAAGGTGCAATCTAGCTTGTGCCGCTTTGCATACTGACAAATATTTTTACGTTATGTGCCAAGTTATTTTTGCTTGAACGATGTGCTTTGTTCTGCGCCTACCAAAAGCGTTTTTTACGAGAGTGCTAATGTGAACAAATTGGAGGACCATAAACAGAGAATTTTGTTCACACAAAACCATTACCAATTTTAAAAGTGTTATCTATACTTAATATTGTAAAGCTGAACAGTTTGTTTGTTTGTTTGAACGCGCTAATCTCAGGAATTGCTAGTCCGAGTTGAGAAATTCTTTCAGTCTTGGATAGTCCATATATCGAGGAAGGCTATAGGCTATTATCATCACGCTAATACTAATAGTAGCGGAGCACCAATGAAGAATGTTTCAAAAACAGGAGAAAATTTTCACGATACAGACAATAGAAAATGTAAACGAGGTTGCGCGTGTCAGCCAGTTATAAATAAAAGTAAAAGTAAAATTTAAAGTGCACAGGACATACATACAGCCATATTATAACACTTCTGCCACCAGGTGGTATGCAAATATACTGCGAATTTCGGCTAATTGAGACAATAACTGCGCAGTACTTCCACAAAACACAGAACTTAACGATAATGTATGTACATATCATTAACACTTACAGCGTATGCCTCTATATCTGATGCTAATTTGTGTTGAATCAATTTGTTTCCTCGCGAAACTGTGGAATATAACGCCTGTTTTATACAAATTGTCTCAAAATTTTAAAAAGGGAACAATACAGCAAGGTCGAATTATAAATAAAACTTTAAGATCATGATGAAATGGTTTAGATTTTTGAGGAAAATGATAAGAAAAGTTATTTTACTACAACTTAATTCCACAGTAATCTTTATCGAATCTGTTATCTTTGGCGTATTAAAAGATTCAAATGTTACATTATCGGAATCAATAATTCTTAGTTTCATTTACCGACCATTAAAGCATAATTACACACACGTTGCCAACAATTGCTGTTAAGTGGGGGGAATCGGTTTAAGTATCAGATTACACGATACATTACTTTGCATGTCAAAGGTATTCAAGGGATCCCTAGGGGCAATAATGGGAACGTCAGCATTCCCTTGTAGTATGACAAAGTACAAACTTTTAAACTTTTGTATTTTTCATTACACGTGAGGTTGGAAGATTTATAGACACTTTTTTATATTTACATTAAATTATGAAAGTGCGGAATATAATATTAGCAAAGGTGGTTTCATTTAAAAGTAGAATTGGTGACTATGATGTTTATGTGTTTAACTCATTTAAAAAATAGACCTGCCAAATTTATGCAGGCAATGACGAGACTAATATTAAATTTCAAGAGGTCAAACTTATATGGTTTTGGTGTGGACTAGTACCTTCATATATCTTATCTTTAATATTATAAATGTGAATGTAAGTTTGTTTGTTATACTTTCACGCAGAAACTACTTAACCGATCGTCATAAACCTTTGTAAACATATTTTTGGAGGTCTTAGAAATAATATAGGATACTAGGAGATTTATTAAATGTGTGTGTAGCCGCAGGCGAAAGCTAGTTCTATTATATAAAGCTGAAGAGTTTGTATGCTTGAACGCGTTAATCTCAGGAACTACAGGCCCGATTATGTTCATATAGGCCAGTTTACAGATTATTACGCGAAATCATAATTTTTCACCATAAACTGATGTGCTGTGTGGCTTAGAATCAAACTTCAGCCGTAGTAATTTATACTTCCATACTAATATAATAAATTCACTCATGGCTAAACCGCTACACCGATTTCAATGAAATTTAGTATGGATATACTTTGATTCTTAAAGAAAGACATAAGTTACTCTCTACCACGATAACCGATATACTGGCGGGCGGAGCCGCGGGCGAAACCTGGTATCATATGAATTAGAAATGAAGTGATTCTCAGTAAATTATTTAATATTAAGATATTAAGAATAAAATCCTGGCAGACATCTTTAAGAAAAAAATAACTTCTCAACTGCATTGTACATATGTCTTTATCATCAGGGGCGTCACAGGGGCGTTGCCGGCCTTTAGGGGATGGGGGAGGAGTTGGGATATGGGCCTCTGGTATCCTCACTCACTCGGTGAAACACAGCGCAAGCGCTATTTCACACCGGTTTTCTGTGAGGCCGTGGGATCACTCCGTTCGAGCCGGCCCATGCATACCGAAGCGTGGCTCTACCACGGAATATTACTACCGTACTACTCCCAGGGAATACTACTACCGTAAAAGATTGTTAATTTGAATTTGTTTTTATAGTTGAACCATAAAAACAAAATCTTTTCTATTTTTTTAATATTAATGAAAATAAACGTCAAGCCGATAGAAAGATATCTTGCACATGACTCAATTGTTTGTCGACGTCAACCTCCGACTCAAAAGTCACGGTTGTTGTGATACTGAGTATTGAGCCATCCAATATCACAGACAAAATAGGAACTGTTTTAACTGAACCGTTTGTATCAACATAAACACAGCTACATGATCACTATCGATGTTTGAAGTGGCTAATGAGTCCTAAAACGTTAAAAGTGAACCGCTAATGGGCCCAGTTTCACCTGTGACCCGGAAAGTTAGGGCGTTAATTGCGAACACTCGGGGAGGGTAATGAAGGCGAAAGTGCATATCACTGTACATTGTACGTGTCAGCCAGGGTTGGTAGAATTATAAGAAAGACTTAATAAATCTGTTTACTGATTGTTGAACAGAGTTTAATACGGTGTGTTGTAGTACTTATTGTGAACCACTCGTAGCTTAGTTCCTGTGCAATGACTCGAAAGATTACAAAATAAGTATGTGAATCGTAATGACATAGTCATAAGGTAAATCATAACTAGGCAACATTGAGTTATTGAAAACCTTAGCAAAAGGGAATCAAAAATATTAATCTTACAGTAAAATTAAAAGACTGACTCCGTCACTTGACTTTTTCACTAGCATCAAAAAGTTCTAGGAAAGTTTTTTTTTTTTAATTTGCTAAAAACTTTCATATTGCTGACAAAAATATTCTGTATGTATATTGAAAGATATTTCAAAATTTGAGATACTACTGTTTTTTAAACCCGCCCGGCTTTGCACGGGTTCTTTACGAAAAATATAATGAAGCCTATGTTATTCTGAGAAAACGTGCGGCTTAACTGTTTTCTACGTCTTCAACCGTACGTCGTCAATTGAAAACCTTCCTCAACAATCACTCTATCCGATTTTGTTATAAAATATATAGTAATGATTGTCTTCTTCTTTACATGACACACATGCACTTGCCATGTCCGTTACTAATGTTACTAAACCAAAATATAAGTACTAATGTTGACTATATAGTAGATAATGCCACATGACATTGGCATGGCTGGCATTAGAAGTGTAAATAAATAAATAACTAAAATTTATACTTAATCTAGACTTCACTACCAAGTGGATAATAAAACCTTTTTTAATTGGATGAATCTTGCTAAAAATATGATTAATACCAAAAAGCTACAAATATCTTCGGCAACGATGATTCGCCTTACAACTGAAAATTTTGGTGTCAAAATTTTACAAAGAAAAGCTATGGAAAATTTGCACCTTGGATATCAACTCTAGTGCTTAAACCTGGAATTACTAAGGCGATTTTTGAGGAACTACAAGTTGACATGATAGAGACACCTGTATCTTTATCTGCAGAGAAAAAGAAAGATATTGGTGCCATGTTGCCGTATTTAGCCGGAGAAAGCAAATTGTTTTATGAAAACCTGTTAAAATAAGGATATTTAAAGTTAAATAATGTGCAAGTAATATGACACTTACAACGTTATGACTTGCATAAATAATGGCATTTAAAACGTTTTGTTAATTTTTTCTTTTTTTGAATTTAATTAATATTATTTCCTGGTTTTAAATGAATACCAAAATTGTGTAAATTATTAAGAATAAATGATAATTTGATAATACATTTTTATTTTATTGAAATGCTCTTTCCTTTTCCAAAAAAAATGTTTTTTGTGTCTCCTGAAAATTTTACTTTCTGGCACTTGAAACGTTATGGTTTGGCACCCCTCAAATAAAAACAGCTATTCATTTTTAATTTGTCACGGTCTTGTGTAAGAAAATGTTACAAATCCATATATTATATGTACTACATATTCAATAACCCATACATTTTTCAATGAAAAATAATTAATCACGTCACGGTCACGGGTTCGATTCCCGGGTCGGACCAAATCTTTGTATGACCTACAAATACTTGTTTCGGAGTTTGGATGTTTCCTATGGATAATATGTATGTATTTACAAAAAAATAAAAGTATATATGTATTTATATCAGTTATCTAGTACCCATAATACAAGCTCTGATTAGCTTGGGACTAGATGGTGTTGTGTGTTAGATGTCCGAAATATTTATTCATTTATTTTTAATAATTTCACTCGAGAGGTATGCGACTTTTTTATATTTCTATAACCCATATTTGTTTTTATTATAAGTTTTTATATGATACTTAAATATTTTTACCATCATAGTAGATAGCGGAGTTAGGGGATTTATACTTTGTAGATTAACATTTTCTTTAGAATGAAAATCAATGTATTCAGCCTGAAAATTACACATCTATTCTCTTTCTACAGTGAGGTATAAGAGCTTACTTTTTCACGTGTCTTCGGAAAACGTTCGAAATATATTTCACGTTTCCTAAGTAATATTTTCTTGCCAAAAGCAGGTGCTAACCCTAACGTAGCTCGATGGCTAGGGAGGTAACTTTGCTCGTTATTTATTATTGAGCCGTTGTCCTGTACCGACTTTAATGTGTTATGGCTCATTTTAAGTCTATATTATTTTAAACAGGTGACGACATAAAGCTTTTAAAGAAATATTTAGGAACTATATGTAATATTGTGGTTTTAAAGATTATAATGCAGTTTTATTATTTTAGTAGTGTGCGTCAGTATTGATGAGAATACATGAGGAATTACGAAGGACACCGCGTCACCTGCCGACTGATGCAGGTACTGGGTATTGTTATTTATCATCATTATATCAGTACCGGCACTGGATCAGACGCGAGGAGACGCCAAAGTGTTATCTATAGTCACTGGAACTTCACTGTCCTGGTCAAGCAGCAATCGTTATTCTCATGCTGGCGGGTAAGGAGGGCTGGAGCGGAATGATGCGAAGGATTGTGAAGTTGATGATGTTGTTCAGATGTTTCAGATATTGAACATTAGACTTCTATATTCTTTTAGTACCAATCGTATTGAGTCAAATTTCTGTTCATACATCGTATTACTAATGCAAATTAGATAAGTCTTAGTAGTGATTAACGTTTATTTGACACCAAAATCCATTGTAAATAAATAAAAGAAGGTGATTAAGTATCTGATTTCGAATTTTTCATATCCTTAAATTGTGTCTGTCATCGCTCTGTAAGTTGCCAGAAAATACAATAATAAACAAACGAATTCAATGGCTTTCTGCCAAATCTTCTGTTCTCGAACATACAGACATATTAATTGGACACAGCGTTAATAACTACGAATAATATAATATGTCTATTCCCAAACTACGGCTTTTAAATGAGACAATATTTAACTCACATCAGGAGTATCAAGTAAAGGAGCTTTTATGTAAGCAGTTCGAATGTAATTTCTTGAATAAGTCTAATTAATATGTACAGAAGCAGCGTAGGAAGACCTCCCGCGAGGTCGACGGACGACCTGGTTAAGATCGCGGGGACTACTTGGATACGGGCCGCTACCGACCGGTCAGTGTGGAAGTCAATGGGGGAGGCCTATGATCAGCAGTGGACTGCTTGTGGTTGAGAGATAATATGTACTATGTACTATACCCTTTTTTTCTGTAAACCAGTACCGTAGAACTCATAAAAAGTGCTAATCGTGTAGCATTAATGCTTTTCTGTTCCCCTAGCTAAGTTCACATTCTACAAACACTATTAGAAAACTAGCAACTGTATGGAGATGACGTCATCTCAATGCTTAGTCACGTGGTTAAACCAAAATATTAGCCAATGATACATAAAAATGGAGGTCTTAGTGATTTGATTGTACAAATTGATTCGACGCAAAATACTTGTATCTAGGCAAAGGAGATTGATTTTGATTCTTAATTCTAGCTACCTAAACTATTAAACTACACCAATTAATGTCTTGTAACAAAAATATATTGTAACATCTAGATTGCATAGATTTACATATCTTTTTTGGTCAAATCTAAAGTACAATCATATAAAAAATCACGCTCGATTCAGCTTAAAATATTCCATACATAGCACGGGAAAAAGTGTTTATTGTATATCCTTTTCCCCGATTCCAGTTTGCTCACGTCCCGTTCTTGATAACCGTGTGTTCGTTTATGTATCAAAGCATAAATCCGTTCCCAGAATGCTAGCCTGTTCTCGTACAACGAAATAAATGCATTGATTTGAGATGGTAGGGAATCTATAACTTATATCGGTCTTGGTGGGCCTTTTTTTGGTTTGTTCACCTAATTCTGATAGAATACAACATCCTAAAATGATTTCTTTAAAGTTATAATTAAACCAATGTTGTCTATTCTCTATAAATAGGTTATTAGGACGGTTGTAATCAAATTTTGGGCAAGTTTCCATCATTAGCCTATCACAGGCAGGTTTAATCTTGTTATTCTGAATTTCAGAAAAAAGCGTGTGTGTATTTAAGTATACCAAACTACGTTTATCTTTTTAATGAATGCATTCATCTGGAAGTAATGGTAACAAAATTACATTTGTGGAGTAACAGGATTGTATTATAGAACGTCTCTTGAGTCAAAATTCACTGATCTTTGATCAAGTGAGTAAAGATCAATGCTTAGCTTATTTTAGAACGACGCTTATGTCAAAATCGTCTCTCAAGAAAAGATTTTGACAGATGTGATCTCCGTTCAACTGAGACAAGCTCAATCTAGTCTCAAGTGGTAATTTCTAATGCCTAATAAGAGAAATTAACGTATTTTATGATGATATTTCTGAATAATAACGAAATAATTGCTTATTATACACATTCCATTACATTTGTGTTATTTTAGAACGATATTTATGTGAAAATCGCCTCTCAGGAATAGATTTTGTCAGATGTGATATCCGTTCAACTGAGACAAGCTCAATCTAGTCTCAAGTGGTAATTTCTTATACCTTGTAAGGGAAATTAACGTATTTTATGATGATTTTTCAGAATAACAACGAAATATTTATTTTACTTTACTTTATTTACGATAGAATTGCTTATTATACACATTTCGATACACTTTAATTAACACTAATTGATATTCAATTCACTTAAAATACACATTCAACTATTTATTGCAACTAATATCCTTCAAGCAATAGTAATAACCTTTTGGTTTCTGACAAAAATATTACAATAGTTTTAAAATAAAACAAAAACAGTTTGATAATTCGACATTGACAAGTATTGAAAACAATTTGAACGTTCCGTTTTAAGTAGTATCTAGTCAGTTTTCTTTTAATATTTAAAGTATTTAATTTAGAGCAAACTGCTCCTTATTATTATATTTAAATTGATACACTAGCCAATAGTGTATTATATATAAACTAATAACCAATAATATATAAATTATACTTGTTAGATATGATGTGTTTAATATAATTAACTGCGTAACACAGAACAATAATTTCGACAATGCAGAAACGTAACTGAGAACAGACTTGTGAGTTGAGATTAGATATTGAAACTAGTTTCAACTGAGTAGAACTCAAAACGCCTTCTATAACAAGAGCGACGCTTGAGATTCGATCATAACTTGAAACTCGATTCAGCTGATCGGAGATCAAACGATACTTGAGACGCCTTCTATAATACGGGCCTTAGTGTTTTTCTTTTCGTCGGTAAATATTACTACATAACATGAAAGAAACATAACACCCACTGTAAACCAGTAATTGAAAACAACACTTACATTTAAGCAATCTCTTGTGACAATGGTGCAATATTGTTTTTACCTTTTAAAAAACATTGTCGAAGGCAATAAACACTGCATAATAGACCGGACCGGACAGCGCGCCATAACTGTTTATGTTTGACGTTCCGACATAGGGATGTGCAACGAATTTAGCTCGATCGACCCGAATTTGAAATGAGAAGGTGTGATACCCGTGATGGTGCAGAAGAAGTTCTGGAAAAAGTAGTGTGTAGAACAAATGTGATTGATATTTAAATATTATCGATAGCTGAAAGTACAAAGATTGTTATAGTGATTGCAAAATTCTAATCTAAAGTAAGATGAAGTTAGTCAGCGATGAGTTATCAACACAACAGTCACATGTTCATAGCAATGGTAAAAGTTATTGGTTGTCAGAATTCATCCATTGACTATTTAATATACTCATACCAAATTAAATTATAAATTAGCATTTGTAAAGTAAAGGTTTTAGTTTGTACTAAAAGGTGACCGTTAATGATAATACGTAATCAAATTACAAACGCAGAAACTGTGAAGATGCAGAAAAAAGATACAATATTTTAAATTCTGGATATTTGAATGGTTTCTCAATGTATTTTTTTCTATTAAAATAAAGATGATAAGTAAAGATAAAATGTACATACCGAAGACAATGGTTGTCTGGTAGAAAATGATGTAGAAATAGAACTCGTATTTTTTGGTAAATTTTCAAAAACGAATCTTAGCTAAATCGATTTATCACATTCTTTATATATTCTTCTACTTTAAACGTAACATTTAAAACGTGATTTCTGGACAACCCTACCAGACGTACCTCCTGTGACCATCACCCTGCGGACATGAGCACCCCTTTTATTCAGATCACTGTTTGTTCCGGTCAACACCTGAAATAATGTGAAATTGCACGAGAAATTTAACAACAGTTGTATGTGATTGCATTGTGAATTCGTATTTTGTTTTATTCAGTTTAAGTTTAGATATATTATTATTCAAAATTAAGCGACAGATTTATATTAAACTGCTCGTACAGTAGTTTCTTGTATTAGAATGTAAAAAGTACTTGTTGATAAAAATCTGTATCACATCACTTCAAAACTAATTTACCGTAGATGCCGAAAGAGGAACAAAATCTAAACAAATTGAAAATGAATTGCCGAATGTGTGTACGCGCATAACTTTCGATGGGCTGCACCAAATTATATAATTATTTATATTGTGTTCGTTATTGTTAGAACAAGGTTTGTATACAAGAAAAATTAAAAGATAACGGGAAAAGTCTTTTTTTTGTCCGCTATTGTACACTGGCTGTGGCAAACTGAGGCAGATATGTAAATATGGCGGTACGAAGTTCGCCGGGTTAGCATGTTTGATATATATATTCTTTCACATTGAAAACCGAGCTAATGTACCTATTGGTATTGTAAGTGGTATAGCTTAGGTCCAGAAACGATAAGTGCTAAAAAAATAATGCTGTAACAGGAATACTCCAAACTTTTCTGTGACTGAAAATTTTACGTTGTTTTTTTATGTATGAGCCTGCCAAAGTAAATCTACTTTAACTAATGGAAAGCATAAGCAGAATCCAAGTGTGGTGGACACCATACTCATTGCAAATGCCGACAATGCTACATGCAGCATGGTGACCCACACCATGGCAGCCTTCTCTGTGCGGGGTAGTACCGCTCCGGTCGAGCGGTGGACTTTGTTAATCATGCACTTCTTGCTTCTGTTTGTTATTCATGCTTTTGAAGAACCATTACTCACTTTTTTATTCGAACCACTGCATAAGAACCTACTCCTAAAAAAATAAGATCTAAACTGGCTATTATCAAGACTACGTAATAATAGTATTGGTTACGATGGAAATTCTGATTCCAAACTTTAATCTTACCTTAACTTACCACCAGTCTATCAAAACTTACGCGCATAGAAGCGTATCACCTAAGATGGGCTAATAAAACAGCAATATAAGGGTAATCGCTCGTGAGCCATCGATAAACGAATCGATCTAAGTTCCTCCGAGTGACTCGGAACTCGCGGTAACTTTAAATTGGTACAGAGGAATTTCGCTTTGAAGGACTTTCAGCATTAACGCAGGGTGTTTATTTGAACAGGTATTTTTGAAATATTAATATTTTGTGTTGTAAGTATTTTTCGGATAATTATTTACATAGTGTGGAGTTTAATTGAATATGAACGTATTCTATGTACCTACTTTATAAACTCTTGTGAATAATATTATAGCTCCAAGTTTTAGAAAAGACTATATCTTCTTTATTCCTGACTTTTATTATTCCCAAGAGTATTTGGGTTCGGCTACTACTTTAACCGGTTTTACCTGAATATCAGTTTTTCTACGGAGCGACTAGCTTGACCTGAGGGTGAAATGAATTCGAAGATTGAACTAGTTGTCCGTATATTTGAGGGCTCTGACTTCCCAATAACGATTGCCATTGATGTACATGACAACCGGGACCGAAAGCTTAACGTCCTCCCTACGCACGGCGACTCCATGTTTATTAAATCTGATAGATTGTGATAATATTATTTTATGAGAATTATTTTATCGCATCACATGCAGCTAGCATTTTTGGATCGTAGTGTGACCGTTGTAAGGAAAGGTAACAGTTGAATCCGTGAAGTAATAAACTGAATATGAATACTAAATGTCATATGTATATTAAAAATGCTATTGGAGAGGCCTATGTCCAGCGGTGGACTGCGATAGGCTGATGATGATGATATTAAAAATATAGTTGTTTTGTTAATGAACCATACTTTTTAGCACACTGAAGAATTGATAAAATATTCAAAGATTTCAGAGCTATTATAAATTCATGAGATTTTAAATGGTTACGATTTAAGTGCCTGTAAGCTAGTAAAATATATCAGGAACTTAAAATCTGAAGAAAACACGTTTCGTTTAAGAATAAAAATGAACAAATTCTAAGGGTAATTTTCTCGTATAATTGTAGTTTTAGACATTTGCGATCCTCAAACTTAACTGTTTCAATTCTTATCTCGCACAGTAACGAGCGCATAAAACTAATGAGCACAATTCAATTACACTAAAATGCTACTACCTTCCTGATTCTGTTATCAAACTGACTGCACAAAGCTCCACTCATGTGAATATTTATTTTACACAAGTGCAAATCTATTTATCTGAGATGCGCTTCCAGATCACATTTCACGTAGATTTGTAGAAGAAATTCAATCTGATGCTCACAATGAAAGAAGCGAGAACCTCACAATAGTGTAGCACACATATTCTTCAGATGTCTCGCCCTATTCCGTTCACTTCTATTTATATTTGAGTTTAGCACTAAGCTTGGTATTGTAACGTAGAAAAAATAGTGCAAAAAATACTGTTCATACGGTGTATTTAAGCGCAAAACGACTATCTGTTGCGCTGTTTGTTATGAATTAGTTTGTGAAGGAGTAGTTAAAAATGTATTGTATTGAAATAATAAGTAACTTTGAATGCGAGTTCTCACAAGTTTATTAATCATTTATTATTATAACCAAATAGGTATCTCTATGAAAATATAATATTTGTTGATGACGCATTATACTCCTCGTATGTATAAAATAATATTTTTGATTGAAGTTGTTGAACACGAGCCTGAAAAAGGTTTTGTGTCCATTAAAATGGTGTTGTTTGCACTCCACTATTACCGATCATTTGATTTTAGTACGGGCTATTGTTCAAAGAAATAAACCAACATTTATTACAGTTGTTTTGTGGCACTAAAATAAAATTATGAGCTAAATTCAGTCATTTGTCTATATAATCTGGAATAACACACTTAAAACTATAAAAAGTAAATTTCAAGCACACATTTCCTATGTAAATGCTAGCATACGCCGTTATTGCAATGCTGTTTGTTTTAATGTGATACCGTTGCGATGTTATCGTTCTATATAATTGAATTCTGGCCGCCTGTCCCGCCAGATGTCGTCACTGTTGCACAGAGGTATGTTGCTATGAAATATTTGATAGGCGCCCGCTTCTGGATATGAAAACGTTGGGAATGTATGCTTTTGTTTTGATCAAATTGAATTTCGTGGTTAAATGTTGTTTTGTATTTTATAGATGTTTTACAAAGTTCAAGGATATATTAAATTAGTAAGGAGGTCATTTATTTTTTTTCAAAATTAAGTTTCAATTATGTAGCTATCAACTGTTAATTGCTATTTATTAAATTTTTATTTTAATGTATGAGGTGTCTATAGATGGGATTTTATGATGGTGTAATAAAAAATGGTGACTGGTAGTATACCTATTAACTTGGTATAAGTTGTATTTTAGTAGGTACTTTTGTCATGACATAAACATAATACACAACTACAAAAAACAAATATTTAAGTAATGAGCCCGATTATTATTAATTATAAGTATTTTAGAAACTTACATCTGTAGTCTGGTAATAAAACAGGTTCGGTCTGGTTCGGTATCAACTACGTCAGTACATATTGTTATCTATGGTGTCAACAGCTCTGTGTTATATGTGTGAGGTAACTTTTGGGTATAAAAGTAAAAAGTAAATATTTGTAAACATAGGACCGGAAATACAAATTCTCTGTGCTGAGTAAAGGTATCTTCTGATTACGAGGAATATAATTCATTCCCTTAACTAGTTCTTAATTAGTGTTTTTTCAAATAAATATACAAATAAAGTTAAAATTTATTCCATATTTTCAATGTATAAATTTGGGTGTTACGTAACTTAAGAGTACCTAAACTTAACATAAAATAAACAAACTGAAGATTCGCAAATATTTGTACAATTAGAACCACTGTTTAGTTATATCTTAACAAAAAAAATACACTTCTTAAACTTATTGTAAGGTCAATATTTTAATTTAGTTATTTGCCCAATTTAGGTAAGACCTGACCGATTTCGCCCTATGGCATTATCAAAGGTTATATGAAAATTATTTACATTTAAAACCTAACATCTATGGGTATATACCAGTAACCTTAGGTAATGCCATAGGACGAAACCAATCAGGGTAAAGTTAATTAAAATAGTGGAATAAGTCTAAGTGAGTTTAAATCTAGAACCAATGTATATTTATTTATTTATTTAAACTTATTGCACATGTTGTACAAAGGCGGACTTAATGCCTTGAGGCATTTTCTCCCAGTCAACCTTCAGGTGATGTAGAAATAATAGTATATCAATAAGATCGATTTAGTGCCGGTAATCGGAAGTATAAATTACTAAACAAATTACTGATAATCAATAACTATGATATTTTTATTATGAAAGGTAAGAAATCTGAGTGTAGTATAAATAGTTTAAGCATTTCATACATATATTATATAGAAATGTTGAGTTGAAATGAACAAGATTTAAATGATACAAAACTGTTTGTCAGATTATGATGTAGGTATATATACCTACATCATAATCTGACAAACAGTTTACAGACAACATAGTTAAAAGTATTTTTGACCCCAAACATTATACCTCATCTAATACAAATGATTCACGAACAATAGAGGGAAACTGGCGTTCGACTGTACCGAAGTGGCATGGGCTACTATTATTTTCGATTGATAATCAGTCTTGCAGCTTGAGCTTTGCCCCAGTCATTGGTTCTATCAGCTATTGGGTTACGTCTACTGCAGAAGATAAATAATGACTTTGCTACCCAAAAAGATTTATGAAAGCTTTGACTAACAATTTTCGGCTTATACGAAAATTGCCCAAAAGTATTCTTTCAATTTCAATCAACAGTTTTTCTTTTTAATGGTTTATTGAAAATAAACATATGTTTAAAGAACGTCCCAGTTTCTAAAACTCCATATACAATATTACTTATACGTCTGTAACTGTATCACCTCAATGTATGTATGTATAGGCAATATTTAAAAAAGAATAACGAATCTCAGAGTAAGTAGGTAATACCTACAAAAAAATTCAATATTTATATTTAACACGTCTGCAGTGGATTATCGACAAAGTGTATTACTCTTATTTATTCAATAAACACGGAAGCTTGAAGCTGGAGTCAAATCCAATATTCGTCGTTTCAATGTCAGCGCTCACTTTTATTTGTTTACATGTAGATATGTTAGGGAAATGTGTTTTGCTCTCATGGTGTTGAAGGAAACTTATTATTGAAATAATATTTATTATTTGCATATTTTGATACATCGTTTTACGTTTGTGTGTATTGGCTATGTTAGAAGTGAATGTTCATGCACATTGCAAATAATTTTAAACGAGATTTTAGATCATTTTGGTAATGTAAAGATAAAAAAAACATTGTTTCTTCAAAAGAACATTGATGCAGGCTACGCAATGGAATTTTGTAGAGGCATATTTTAAATTATTTAAATATCGACATAACCCCCAAAAATATCAAATAAGTAGATACACATCAGTTTTATAATACATATTTACATATAATAATGTACTTACAAATAAGCATGTCTTCGTCAAAGATGGAATTTGATCATTCTGATAAAAACATCTAACATCAGGTTTTAGTCGATTCAATTCCGATACATCAATATTATGATCCCGGTAATATGATGACTTGTTGGGATTTCCAACGTAGGACAAAAGTATTTACTTAAACATGTTTGTATCTGCAAATAAATCTATCATTATGAGTAGTAATAAAACAATGAATACTAATGTAACCAAACCTTAAGAACACTTTTTTTATTGACTAATTAGCCTCTCACTCACAGTTAACACTCATGAAACTATTAGATTTTACTATATCATACTAATTCACTATTACTGCTCGAAAGCACGCCCACAGAAGTAACTAAATAAACTTTAATGTCCCTCTCATTTAACTTTAATATCGACACCTTTAAGATTTATTCCCGTTCTCCTATTCATTGACAACTGCAACACGCTGACGGTCAAATTTAAATTTTGTAATACATTGCTGATCAAAGTTAAGATAAATTTATTTCGTCTTATATGAGACGGGTAATGTATAGTGATTTGTAATGTTCATTCGTTACATGTGAGACGGTTAATTTGTGTGTCACTACGATTCGTAAATTATGAGAGCGCGCATCTCGCCCTTCTTCTTGCGTTCGGGTTGTCAAAGAGTATGGTTGCAGAAATGATTACTACTTGACATTGTGTATAAACTTTTACTTGAAACTAAACTTACTTTTTAAGCTGTTGTATAGCTTTTATCGCGGGCTTTGAGCGCGGCGACGGAATCAAGAAATTTCGTAATGAAAATAAAACCTAACCTAACACCCCCCACTCTACCTACCATGTAGTTCGGTCGAGCGTTCGCTTAACGTGTATGTAAATGGTATAACTGTACGACACTCGCACGGATCGAGACGAGTTTCAATGACAAATATTTCTGAATAACCTACATGTATTGTAAGATAATAAAAATAAAAATATTTTAAACGATATTAACCACTCATTTATTCAATAAAAGAAAACAAAAATATTATCAGTCACCACGCTCAAAAAGTGTAACTTGAATTAATATCAAACAAAAAACTTGATTTATTTTAAAAAAAACTAATTATATAAAAAAAAATGATTGCATAAGTTGATAAACACGTTTTTTATTTTTTATCTATACAAAGATAGATCATAAAGTAACTAGCCCAACACTTCAATCAATATATAAGAAAGCATAAGAAAGCTTTTAAGATTAAATAGCAGATGAACATCGGGTTCCCACATAAGAGGGGGTCATCTGCAAACCGTAGATGGCCCAAGGTACGTCGAAATAACAAGAATTTACTTTCTATGATATAACTGTTTCCTTGGCTACGAGAAGCCGAGACGGTGTGAGGTTTTTGGTCGGTTCGAGTCAGACATAAAACCACCAGTATCGGAGGAGATTTCCGCACATGTCAAAAAAAAGGGTTCCATACCAAGTAATTAAAATTGGAACGATATAGTATTACTTTATTTTTCGTAAAAGACAGGACTTCTTCTGCTTCCGCGAAGTATAGGTATCAAATATATATACATCTATAATTCTCGTATAACGTTGTTACTCATGATTAACTTCTAAGATATCTTGTAGATTTGAACTTTTTTTTTTAAATGTGAGTTATTCCAGCCTAAGATAGGATAGTTAACATCAGGCTTAGATGAATAGGAGCCGAGTTTGCTTGAAAAGAGACGATATATTTTGTTCGTGGTGTACAATCTTATTTTTACATATTGGCTAAGCTTTACCAGGTTTTCAGGGACATACTAGTACCTTCCGAAGCCTCAGGCAATAGATATAATATTTTTTGTCAGCGTGACGAGTAACAACGCTTCAAGATTTTTTTATTACAACAACGTTTAATCTAAACTATGGAATGATTTAGTTAGTATGGTTCTTAGGAGAAAAAAATATTGAAATAACTAGATTTTTTTTTAAGTAAGCAACCAAGTATCACATATTCGAATATCTATAACAAGCATATTCACTCCTATATCTTAACTTTTAAGAAAAAAAAACTAAAATTATAAATATGTTTGTTTGTTACGCTTTGATCAAAAAAATCACCAATCAAAAGCCATATGATCAAGTAACATACAAGTAATATAGGATACTTTTTAATAGAAAAACTGGCATATACTCTAACGGACACGAGCGAAAGTTAGAATTGTATATGCATTCATTAAAAATTAAATATCCATAATATTACTTAGCTTGTTTTAAAGTCGCATCTGCCTCTTTTAATCTTTGTCACCTCGTTGATTTATTTAGCCCCATTTACTTGCGCGTGCGCACGATACGTATACATCATCGTCGACTTTGATGCGCCGCTTGAAATATTAACTTTTGTATTTGTTTAATAATTTCTCAACCTCCTCATTATTATTTTTATTTCAAATCAAATTGGGTGTTATTTATGAGCATTAATTTATTATATGATGCCATGGTTATTTTTTAAGTAAATCAATGATCAATATTTATGTGTGACAAATAATTAATGTTGATTCAACATTTAATGAACAAAATGCTTATCATGGTTTGCTGATTGGACGATAGTAATTTCTTAAAAAAATGAAAATGAGTTATGGAAGTCCCTTCGTCATTAAAATTTTTAAGAATTTTGGTTTTCAGACGCGTATTGAAAATTTACTAAGTTCGTTGTTTGAATATTTGTCACACACAAAAGACCAATTTTTGAATGAGGAAAATGAGAAAAGAAATGTAATTATTTTCATTATTCTTCGGTTCGTCGTAGGTGTAGGTACAGGACAGCGTTATTTAAGAATAGATTAAGCGACACTGGAGAGAATTTGAAAAATGAGCGTCTAAGATTTCAAAATTAAAATTGTAGCAGTGTGCTCATTATTTATTTTATACGAGTATGTATGATATTTTTACTTGAATATAAGATGTATGCGTGATTAGTTATAAATATATTACGACACATAAAATACATTGAAAGATATAGCGACTTTTCCGCTTAATTCGTAGAAGGGAAGGTATTTTAGCTATATTGCGACTGCTTAAATTAATCAACAACATACTATACGACATTATAGTCGTTTGATTCCATTAGGGTTTGTTTTAGGAGAAATAAAATGCAGTATAAAATTAAATCCAAATATTTCAATGCAAAGTTCTGAATTTAACCAAAAAATATACCGTATACATTTCGTAAAGACGATCTTGTATGATATAACTGTCATGTGTTGTAGGGGACACACAAACATTTGAATATTTTCCTAAAACCTGAATAATAATACAATTATTACTTGTTTCTATATCCTTTATTAAATCAAAACTCTTGGTTTCAAATCCCTATTTAAAAATAAACTAATACTATTTTAAATATCGTTATCACCATAGCAAAGTAACACAGGTCTATCTTAACATCTATAATTAACTTAAAACACACCTTCTCAAACTCAAAAACTTCAAATAATAAATAATGTACCTACTCAATCATTATTTTTCTAATTACTTTTCTTTTAAATCATTAGATTAAATAGAAAATGAAATATAAAAGAATAATGTAAAAGGCACTAGGAGTGACTTTTGAATATTAAAATAACTGAGTACATAGTTTATTATGCCTGAAATCGATCTGCATTCATTATAACTATTTTTTTTTTAATTTTGTCGCTTAATTCATTCGTACATAACGCAATTCCTGATAAATCTTCCGTGGAAGAGCCACGCTTCGGCATGAATGGGCCGGCTCGACCGGAGTGATACCACGGCTTCACAGAAAACCGATGTGAAACAGCGCCTGCGCTGTGTTTCATCAAGTGAGTAAGGGTACCGGAGGCCCACATCCCAACCCTTCCCCCATCCCTCTTCCCATTTCCCCAAAGGCCGGCAATGCACTTGTGACGCCTCTGGTGTTGCGTGTGTCCATGGGCGGCGGTAATCGCTTACCATCAGGCGATACGCCTGCTCGTTTGCTCCCTACACTACAAATATATATATATATATATGCTATTATTTTTAAAGTAAATATTGTAAAAATGTACTGTATATCTAAATACATGTATATTATAAATACATCGAACTAAGAAAAAACTTGTACCTGCTGATAATTGAACGTATGATTAGAACTTTGGCTTAGCAGTCGGGATCACTTACTGAGCGTATTCTGTATAACTTAAAAGCTATTTATATGTAAGTTGTGTTATTTAATAGGCTGACGTCAATACGCTTTCAGCGCCACCTGGCTTTAATCCTGTAATCACCTTTTACGATAACCGCAAAACGTTAAAGGGTGGGATATTCTTAGCCAGCTTACCGCTCTGATACAATACTAGCAGCATTGAAGTTAACATTACGTATTATATAAAATTATTACTAAAAATTAAAAGTAAAAATAACTTTTTTTTTTGTTGATTAGGGGCAAACGAGCAGACGTATCGCTTGATGGTAAGCGATTACCGCCGCCCATAGACACCCGCAACTCCAGAGGAGTCACAAGTGCGTTGCTGGCCTTTAGGGGAAGGGGAAGGCGATAAGGTAGGGGTTAGGGTGTGGGCCTTCGGTATCCTCACTCACTCGGTGAAACACAACACCGGTTTTCTGTGAGGCCGTAGTATTACGCCGGTCGAAGCATGGCTCTCCCACGGTAAGTAACTGGGTATCTGTTTAAATTAATTACAAATTAGAATTATTGTTTTATTGAGTTTAATACTATCGTACTAAATAAATTATTCATCTATCTGACTACGCCCGACACCGCTGTTTTCACTTCTAATATAACTGTTTCATTTAGTAGGAGTAGGTACTGACTCATTGTAGTTTAATTTATTTATTATCCATAATATATGTATACATAAATATGTGAGGTAAAAACTTGGTATGCCTTTTTACGAAAATAATGCGAACGAAGGAGTATGCAATTTGGTACAGTTACAGTTCAGAGGTAGGTATACATATATATATTTTATGGATTAGGTGGCAAACGAGCACACGTATCACCTGATGGTAAGCAATTACCGCCGCCCATGGACACCTACAACACCAGTGGCGTCGAAAGTGCGTTGACAGCCTTTGAGGGGATGGGGAGGGGTAGGGGGGAGGGGTTGACGTATGGGCCTCCGGTATCCTCACTCACTAGGTAAAAAACAGCGCAAGCGCTATTTCAGACTAGTTTTCTGTGAGGCCATGGTATCTCTCCTGTCGAGCCGGTCCATTCATGCCGAAGCGTGGCTCTCCCACGGTAAAAGTGGAGAAATTTGAATAGAAAAAAAAAAGTTGAAATTTGACCACTGGGTAAACATTTATGTTATCATCAGCCTATTGCAGTTCATTGCAAATCATAAGCTACTCTCATAACACACCTCTCTGATCGATTGTGGGTTACTCACATTCAGTTCCTACCATTATCTTGCGCAAGTCACCACTCTACCTGGCCTGACAACCGCTGGGGTAGAAGAGTTCTAGTCGTTCTTGACTGGAGACCACGCCTCGGCTTCGGCAAACATAGGGTAGGATACCCATAGGCCAGGTGGAGTGATGACTACTACTATTTAGTGAGTGATGATGATTGGCAAATTTATTAAGTATTAATAGGTTATGATTAATATTAAAAGGTTTATTTTAAGATTACTCTCTTGGGGATCTCAAAAACTTACACATAAGCATATAGAATTATTATACGTAATTAAAACATTTTATGGAAAAAAATGTGTTCGTGTACACTCGTAAGAAGTGAAACTTCTTTATGACGTTATTTTTCAAAAAATAAATATCATATGTCGACGTAAGGTATAACGACAAAAGACTTATAAACCAGCAATATTCGTGACAATTCTTATTTCAAGTGCAATAAAAGTTAAGGAGCGAGACCTGAGTAAATATTTCGCGATCTGTAGTGTGAATGAAGTAAGTTTGTGGGATGTGATGTGTGTAGTTATTTACATTGTGGACTAAATAAAATAATATTGTTTGTAATGTGATATTTCATTGTAGTATTAATTTGGTCCTGTTTGTGTTTGAAAATGTTTTTTGTTTTATTTTATAAATTTGACGCGTAACGTAACGGATAAATGTTACACGTAACGTAACGGATAAATGTTACGCGTAACGAAAAAATGTTACACTAAATTTTTTGACAACCCCGATAAAGAAGTTTCACTTCAATAATGAAATGACAGAATTATGATTCAGAATATCTGTTTCTGTACACTTCGCTCTTCAATTTTTTTTTCATTAAAAATGTCAACAAATAGATCCAAACGACGCAATATTCATTACAAAAATAAGTTTAATTTATAAATAATGATATTACAGTTGCAGATAAATATCATTAAGGTATTATAATCAGTAAGATTAGTAGCTAATCTTGTTCCTTCATATCAAAAGAAAACATGAATGTCACTAAAATCTTGGTATGTTCCTCTATACCAAATAGAAATGCTATTCTTTTTCTTCCAAGCAATTTTTCCAAACCAATATACATTTATATTACGATCAGATAAAATCCAAAACACACAATTTATTACTATACATCACAACAGTTTGAAAATTAGAATAGAAACTGAAACGAATATGATAACCCTTTATTATCAATTCAAAAATCGTTTCCAATAACGCAACCAAAACGTAACACATATATAATGTTGGTACAAGTTGTAATTTCAACGATGTCAGCGCTCGTCCCCTTTAATCCTCTTTTATGGGCTCAGCGTTATAATTTTAACCTGTATTATTTTATATGTGGGATCATTATCGTGGATTAACATATTATTTATGTATTCCACATGTTGATACACATGTTTGTCTGTTTTTGTGGTTATTAGAGGAACCGAGGTGAGATACTGTTTGCATAAATTAACCCCATTTCTCTGAAAGTGGCTCAAGGGTTAGAGACGGTTCCTTAAGATCAAGTACATAGGAATATTAGTTTAGAAATCTAAATAATTACTAAATACATATGTATGTTACAACGTTTATTATGTGATATGGAAGTTTTATTATATATTTCATTGATTGATAAAATATTTTTTTTAAAGACAACTCCCGCGTTAAGTATATGTATCTTGTGTCGCGGGGGACTTTACAAACATACATTGAAACGGACACATACAACATCCAGACTCGGGACAACAATTCGTGGATCACACAAAATGTTGTCCCGTATAGGATTTAAACCCACGACACTTGGTGCAGTAGAGAGCGGCTTAACGACCGCTTAAAGCATTAAGCCAAGTTGAAATTGATAGCGTACATATTATTAGATCAAAAACCTAACACAGAATTAGAGGTAAGTCGTTCCTTTAAAGTAAGTTCTGAGATCTAAATCCACGCCGGTATGCGGGAAAAGAAGAACCCTGTCCGATGCTATCCAAGCGACTCGTCATCGATATCTACTAGCCAACGTGTATTACGTGATGTAGAGAAAATAATTGTCATGAATAGAAACGAATTGGTCATCCTTTAAAATTAAATTTTCATAGAATGACCACAACAATTCGTGAATCACACAAAGTGTTGTACCGCGTGGGATTTGAACCCAAGACACTTGGCGCAGTAGCAAGCGGCATGGCGACCGCTAAAACCACTCGGCCAACCGTGCAGGCATGTGTATACTATTTATATTTTGCATAAATTTGGCTCATTGTACATTACAATAAATATTATTCATCTCTGTACTCTCTTATAAATTTATAAAACGGTGTACAAATAAAGAGTTTTCTATTCTATTCTATTTGGTTTTCACTTCTATCAGCAGTCCGAAAAGACTCCGCATTTTTTTTCATTTTATTTTACTAGAAAGACAGTAAGTTATTAAGTTGTTGGTTGTTGTTGTGGTTTGGTTGTCAAAATAATCTTGAATACATAAACAGTAGAACCACAAAATACCAGATCAGAGAAACCAGAAAAGGTATTCTAACAAACCCAATCCTAAATGATCAAAATTGATCCATCACCAACTAATTAAGAAACTATACACCCAACAAGGAATCTATCGAAAACATTGATAAACAACATTAATTCTATACTTAAAGCAATTCCTAAGTAAATTTGTTATGGAAAATTAATAAAATTAAAATATGAAATGATTTTAGAACGCTCCCGTAGATATAATAAATCCAATTACGTTCCCGTCACATTTGATCTTGAAAAGGATGGAAATAATTATGCTGATACAATATTAATAACGGTGAATGAAGAAGGAATTCTCTCTCTTGACGAGACAAATGTAGTATTAATGAGTGCGTCGTTGGTGGATGACGTAGATCAATGTTCAAATGCAGAGATTTTAAATCAAAAATTAATGTTAAAACACGAAAAACTATTTACTGACTTTGAGAATAAAAACTTTGAAAAGCAGTATTTATTAAATATTTACGGTTAAATTTGTGTGTATATTTCGGAGGAACTTTATTAGTTTTAGATCTAACGACGGTATCTGTAAACCTGTGCAAAGCGTCACAATACTTATCATAACACATACTAAATTATGCGTTAATTACAAATTTGTGCTGAAAGTTTTTTTTGGCACCTCTATCCCAATATAATAGCAAAAATTTGATCACAACATCTCAGAAGAGATAAAAAACTCTCACAAGACAACGTCATTCAAAGATTAAATATTATTTAAAAAATTCAAAATCTTTAAACTTTTATAACATCTTATTTTCTAGTTTGATTTTACAAACTTTGGTTTTAACCAACTGCGTCAGAGGAAGGGTAATGTTTTTCCAGCGGATTTTAAATAATTGTCAATAATTTAAAAAGAGTACAAATAAAATGGAGCATGAATGGATGGTATAGTAACAAAATATAAATTAAATACCTGTCATCTACTCTGTATCTACTATACTCTGTGCTCTAGAGCAGTCCAGTGCTATCCAACACGCGTGTGACGTTTAATTTTGTACGTCGATGATTGATGATGTTGTACCTCGTCCATTTTCATACTTTTGTAACGTCTGCGAATCTAACTGGCCAAGTTCACAATGCGCACAGCATTGTGAACTTGTATTGTTCAGAATTAATTTATTAACCAAGGGCATGATATTGTAATATCTGTTGATCGTGTTAGTAAGTCAATCATTTTTAGAACATTATGACTAGGTTATTAATTTGTCATCATTATGGAGAATAGTCAATAATAGTTAACTGCTGCACATAGGTTGGAACCTCCTTAGAAAAGAGGTTGAGGCTTACCATAAAACACTGCTGGCCTTATGTGTTGGTATAAATATTCCGGACATCTAACACACAACGCCATCTAGTCCCTAGCTAAGCAGAGCTTGTGTTATGGGTACTAGACAACTGATATAAATACTTATATCCTTTTTTGTTGGTAAATATATACTTATTAAACATAGAAAACACCCAAACTCCGAAACAAATATTTGCAGATCATACAAACAGTTGGTCCGACCCGGGAATCGAACCCGAAACCTCAAGCTTAACAGTCGCATACGCTACCACTATGCCATCGAGGCAGTCAAAGGTATAGTGTTTGAATCGAGTTTTACCTCTCTTTTTAGAGCTGTTATCCTCCCAATTTGCTCCCTGGTACACTCTTACGATACCTATGGGATGAAAAGGGCTGTGACCTTGACAATTAGCTCTTTGCATAACCTAGAATAATTGAAGTCAAAGTTACTTAAAACTCTATTATAAAAAACCACATCTTTTTGTAACACGTCGTATAATACATATAATAAGGTTTTAAGCAATGGTATATTCACTGAGAGTAACGAATGACAACAAAAGAACCGAGAACATCCGAGTATTAACGGATTATTCAACGTGACGCGGGGAATCCCCTTTGTTAAGTCAACGAAATGTTTGTCAAAATCGGACTGTTAAGTATGGAAAGTAGACAAAAAGAATTAGTAAATCTTTTTATGATCACATGTCTTAATGAAAATTAAATAAATGTCTGATATTTGCACTGTACTAAAAATAACCACTTTTCTAAGGAGAGGCCTATGTTTAGCAGTGGACTGTTAAAGATTGTTGGTGTTGAATAGTAGACAATTTCAATTCAATTTAAAACTATCAATTTCATAAATAGCTGTCTGTATAAAATGTATACATCATCATCATCAGCCTATCGCAGTCCAATCTAGTCCGCTCCAATTGCACGCCACTTGGTTAGATCCTAGGTTTCTCGCCTCAGGCTTCTGCTAGCCGTTTTGCGCAGATCATCACTCCACCTGGCCTGGTTCTGGTTAGGAAAAAGAGTGACGTCATTGAATTTGTTGACCTAACTATGATTTAATAAACTCTTAACTAAGTGTTTAATACCAACGTTGAAACAAACACCGAAATAGAGTGGTTCATTTATGGTTTTTTAGTCAGCTCAGGATTAGCTAAGCTCCGCCTGAGGGCCGTGACCGAAGAGGCAACGGGCTGTGGCAGTGTGCCAACAGCATGACCGTTAGACATCGCCAACGCTCTTAATAGTCTGCCATTTAGCCAGAGTACCTGAGGCGGCTAGTGGTAGACTATTTAAAAGAGCGTATCGTCATGTACGAGGACCAAGAAGGCGCCTTGAGCTGGCGACCCATGTCGGGCGCTGTTCCGCAAGGGTCTGTCCTAGGACTAATGGCAGCGGTGCCACCCTGAGTGTGACCGTGCATCGACGGGACGGGATTTCCACACCACCCGCTTTTGTGGCCACCCGCGAGGAGGCGACGTTTTGCGTGTGCCGTACGTCGCCTTAATAGGGAGTGCAGCAGACAAGGTTCGCTTCAGTGTGGGCAGGCGCTCTGGGAGGGGTCCGGATGTTGTGTTAATAACAGCAGTCCCTGACCCCTGCCTTCTCATGCGCAGAGTGTGGTTTTAGTCGGTCCGATTTCGACACACCACCGCCACATTTTCCACGATTCCACACGTTAAAAAAAAGAAGGACTAGCAAGCTTAGACATTGCAAAAATATTACATTTTATTGAATCGGTGAGTTAGGGTCTAGCTAGTCTAATAAGCACTCTAGTACTTACTAGAATAAATAGTATACTCCAATCACGAATTGAACAATCATTTAAACGGTCAGATTTAAGTACAATAACACATTTTAAACTTTGAAATTTAATATAATTAAATTTACAGGAATTAACGTGTTGATATAGTATTGCAACGTGCAATAAATTGTACACTCAAACCATTAATTAAATTCATTTATCAGACAAAGTAATGATTGAATGTATGAAAATGATAAATTCAATGTAGAACATATTAGGTACAAGGTGAGATTCGAACTGAAACACTACAATTAATAATAGTTTAGTGTGGGAAGTGTTTCAAATGCTACACAATTTTGATAGTTAAACGTTTATAAGACTATGGGCCAGTTTCACCAGTTGCTGATAAAGTTTCAGATAGTTATCTGTCAGGTAACAGGATCTGAGAAATAAAAGTAACTTAAATAAATAGGTTTATCTGATATATATGTCTCAATTAAAGTCTTGTGAAACCCAAATCTGTAGTTATCTGGTAGATAAGTTCCTATTAATATATCAGGGACTTTATCAGTAGGTGGCGATATTGTCTGAACTGACTACTGAGATTCCATCAATACGAATTTCATAATAATATAAAAATAATTCCAAATGTATTAAAAATACATGACCTATTTGAAATAATCGAATTAATATTTGACTCGAATGTGAACTCGATAGTATTAGAGACTACAGGGTGTTTAAATACAAAACATTTTATATAAACAACTTAATATCTACAAATAGAGAAACGAACAAAATCAATAAGTGTTATAAGGTTTCTCTATAAACAATATACAGACGGACTCAAGAAACCTTATGAAGTCCACGACTTGTTTATTTGTTTGATATACGTATAAAATGTCAATGTTTGGTTGTTTTCGATTCTTTGTTTATTTAAATAACTGTGCACTCGTAGTATTGAATTGTTTGTATGTGTTTTGTTATTAGTGGTGTTAAGCGGTCAATCATATGTATTTAATTATAAATATGTATGTATATTATTCAAACAGTTGACTGTTCACATCAACTCATTCTTGATCCGGACTCTTTAGCACAAATGTTTGTTTTCGATATTTGTAGTAAAGTTAAGTTATAAAGATTTTAATTTCTTTATCGTTTCATACTTGAAAAGCTTCAGGTAGTTTCTTGTTCCAATTTCATGAAATGAAATAATTCAAAATATACACAAATAAATAAAAAATAAAATGAATAAATAAATAAGGAGAAATAAATAAGAGAGGATGAGTAACAAACTAAATATATTAAATAAAAAAAAACGTAAAATAGCAATACATCGGTCATCGATTTAACATACAATCCATTTAAGAAGTTTCATAATTAAAGTCAGTATAAAAATGAGTATTACGCTTACTTCTATATTTATTTGGATTATAATGTATTTATACAATTGTTACATGAAATGTACCACGCAAGACATACGTATCCCCTTGTATTTATTCCAATAAGATGCGGGCTTGTCACTCAGAACCGCTATTATACAGTCAATAAGTGACGCTATTGTATACCACAACCTGATATTGACATGATGGAAGGACATACGGGCCTGTCCATGTTCGTGTCTCATTATACTTTGTTATTTATGTTATGGGCTGGGAAAACTTAATAGGATGTTGTTAGATGAAGTGTACAAACTAACCAGTTTCGGATGATTCTTACTGGCGGGTGTCGTTATAATGATGGTTAGTTTAGTGATATGTGTAGTTAATTTGGGTAAATGAGTTACTCGTAAGCGTCATTAGTGTTTGTTTTTTTAACACATTTCTTTTTAATTACGCGCTAAGTGTGGGAGTATTTTTCTAGGACAGTTGTGTGTAACAAACTAAAGTTATATTTTTTCCACTCAAAGGGACACAACTTGTGTCTCTTTACTTGTAATTCATGTCAATGTGTGGTGGTAGTCACAAACCATCACGTGAAATTTTGATCTCAAGAGTCACAAAGTCAAGTGCTTTGCAGTTCTTTAAGTCTCCTCCCCAAGAATTTTGGGAGAGGAGAGTTCGGGATTCCCGTAATCTCATTCCCTTAGTAAAAAGACAACAAGATTTTCTTAACTCTTTTACCCGATTATGGCGGAGTCAAAAGGGAGAATAATAGTTTTGCAGTCTATGTATGTTTATATGCCTAAACTACTAATCCGATTTAATTAATGAAGTGTAAGTTTGAATTGGTACTAGTGATGCCATACGCTATATAAATTTTACCAATTTTTTTACGTAGTTGGGTTATTTCCTTGCTCTGTAATAACGTGGTATCACTTAGCGGAAAGCCGATCCAATGCTGATTAAGTCGAGTTTTCCCACATCATAACGATTAGGGACAGGGTTTGGTGCTTGCGGCCATTAGTAACAGAAACTGCATACCATAATGTAGTCCACGTAGTCACGTGTCTATATCCAAAACAATATTAACGTTTGGCGTAATCTTCTTATTGACAAACAACAGTCATGACTCACTTATTTTGTATGCCTAAAGACAGCTAATCTTCAACAATGAGTCACATCCTAACGTTGTCTACAAACAATCAGAAATAACATCTCTATTTCGATGTAACTATTAAGGACTGAGTCGAGAAAATAAACGGCAATAAACTCGGGGTGACATCAATTTTGAAATTGACTTTTATTAAACAAACGTTTAAATATCGTTTACAAAACGTGTTATTTGTGGGACATCGTGGGAACACAAATAAGTAGTACTTGATAATGCCAAAATGTTATAATTATATAGTTACAGTAAAAGTTATGCTACATTTCTATTATTTACAATAAGGTAAATAGTTATTTAAACAACATATTGCAATTCTTCTTCTACTTATACTTATACTTTTTTTATACTTTGAATCTTAACCATAATTCGTTTTGTAATATTTTTTCTTTAGCCAGAACTAGCTAACTGTTTGTTAAGAAATATAATGTAAAACTAATACATAACAGTATATATACACATTCATTTCTAAATCAGTTACACATATCTATACTAATAATAAAGCTGAAGAGTTTGTTTGTTTGTTTGAACGCACTAATCTCAGGAACCACTTGTCCGATTTGAAAAATCATTTCGGTGTTATTAAGACTATAGGCTATATATCATCACGCTACTACTGATAGGAGCGGAGCACTAATGACAAAAACGGGTGAAATTTTTTACGCTACGGGTAATATAAGACGCAAACGAGGTTGCGTGGGTCAGCTGATAATTATATAAACTGATTTAATATATCGTGCCTCATAAATAGACGGATGTAATTAATATAAGTCGAATCTTTCATGTAATCGCTTTGCACGCACTTAAATAGAAAACCTTTACCGTGAAACAATAAAAAACAAAACAAAGGTGATGCAACCTCTATTTTGAAACAAACAAAAAAATAAAACTTTTTTTTTATAAGAAATTCAATTCAGATTTATTATCTAGCAACAAATCCCTTTAACCTTTCTACCTTTATTGACAGATAAAGTGGCAGTTTACTGATGAAGAAACAAATGTGTTAACGTTCGCTGTAGTAAAAGAGTGTGAATGGATGGTAGCTATAAACGATTAGTTTCAATAAGATAGTGTTAGAAGATATATTAAGTTTGATATGAAGTGAGGCAAGTAAAATATTTTTATTAGTAGAACCGAGAGATTTTGAGAGACCAATGTATTCTGGACCACTTATTAAGAGTTTATTTATTCTAACATAGTCCGTTAAGAAACTATTTTCTGTATTTTATTTAATTACCATCACTTTTAACAATAATGCTTATGTCTGCTCTTTATTTCTACACATGTTAACATACATTTAAACCTACAACATTAGAGAAAAATAATTTCACCAAAAAAATACTGAGATTATTATTATCATGCATTAAAAAGAAAAGAAACACAGCAAATGAAAATTTGTAGCAGTACATAAATTAGACGTCATTTGAACAGATTAAAAGAAAATGTGGCATGATATTGAATGACGAATTCATTCGGACCTTTCGCGCTTTGCACAATGCATAAGGACCCTCATGTCTCTAGTTTACTGACGATTGACGCTGAAAAGGCAAATAAGTTTTTAAGATTTTATATAATAATATAAAGCGATATACAAAATTCATTTTTATGATAGCATTATTATATTTTCATATTTTTTGAATAACCATATTTCAAGGTAAGTATAGGATTTACATATGATAGGATAGAAAGTCTAGAATTTGAATATTGGACTTTAAAATCTCAAAGATTACGATTTCCTATATCCCCTAACTTAGGAAAACTTTATGACCACAGCACTAACTAAAGCGTTTGTACACTTATATGTTTAAAATATTTAAAAAATAACACACTGTTGGATACTAAAAGCGTATACATTTAAATCTGTAATTTTAGATCTCCTGACATGGCAATATAAGCAATACAAAGTTAATAGATTATTTAACAAATACTTTTCGCTATCCATACTATGTCAATTCCCTTGTGCGATTAAAATATGTTACACCCACGTGCCTTTGTGCTTGTACTAAATACGTACAAAAGTTTTCAATGACAATCACCGCATGAACCATAAAACCGCCCCAATTACTGCACATTTACGCACATTTACCGTAAAGAATGCATTATTTGAGCCAGATGCTTCTACCGTAACGGAATCAGCACGATCGACGCGTCAAAATGACGAATGGGCACGTGACAACAACAATAGGACCAATGCACCAATAAACTATCGATGGTCCACGAGCGGTAATAAGTATTAGGAGTTAATGCCTTATAGAATGGGCGAATCACGTTCTGCAAATGTACCAGTGAATAATTTATTTTGAGATAGATGTTGAGCTTCTATAATAAAATATCTTTGTTCTAGGTTTAAAGTACTTCGTGTTATAATGGTGAAGTTATCTATCAATAACCATTAGGAAAAAAATTGGATTTTATTATCTGTACGGCATGGTATATTAGACTGAAGCCTATATATAAAGGCCTATGTATGTCCAACAGTAAACTATCTCATATCTATCTTTATATATTTCTCTATCAGTACCTGTATAGGGTGGTATATTTTTCCAGTAGTTGCATAATATAAATGTGTATTTATCGATCAACCTAGCACCCGGTATCATAAATTGGTCAAACCAAAGGAATATTTTTTTTATTTTTATTGAATAGTAGGCAAACGAGCAGACGTATCACCTGATGGTAAGCGATTACCGCCGCCCATGGACACCCGCAACACCAAAGGCGTCACAAGTGCGTTGCCGACCTTTGGTGGATGGGAAAGGGGATGGGGGGAGGGGTTGGGGTATGGGCCTCCGGTATCCTCACTCACTCGGTGAAACACAGAGCAAACGCTATTTCACACCGGTTTTCTGTGAGGCCGTGGTATCACTCCGGTCAAGCCGATCCATTCATGCCGAAGCATAGCTCTCCCACGGTTAATGTTTGTCAGGTTTTCTCTATCACACTTAAATCCCTGTTGCAATCAACATGGATTAGATCATCCAATGCAGATATAACATCAATTAACATAATAGATAGTATTTGTGATGTCACAGATAGTTATGTAAATATATCTTTATTACTTCACAGATACATAGACTTTCTCATGTATCTTATCGGGTAGATAAGCTTCCTCCTTTCACTTGCATTATTGTGTTGCAATCAGTTCCTTCTAGTTAATAACCACACCAGTGTGCATATAGTCGCTTTATATTCGGCGCTGATATCTTTTGCAATTTAGTTTTTATTAATTTAGCTAACAGTATAAAAATATTGCACGTTTAGTTAGGTATTACACGGCACAATACAGAGCATTATCCATTTCGTGGGTATTCTGAAAGCGTACTAAGGGACCAAACTACGCAGGACAAAAGCACCGTATAATAAAAATAAACATAATACCAACCTATCTGGCCATGCTAGTACAGTACGCTAAAATATCCTTTCTAAGGAAGGGAAATATCTTTTCCTATTACAAAAATTCTCGATAATGATAATCTGAATAAAATATTTATAAAATTTGTGGTGACTTCCACATATAACACAACAGTAACATACTACAGCGCCATCTATCGAAGATACACTGAACTACGAAGTAACGCACTATACGGAGTATCTACAAATTCTGAATCGCGTAATAAAATAGTTCTTGCGCCGATTATCATATGTATACAACATCCCAACATCAACTGTTGGGCAGTAGCCCGCCAGGCATGATCACCTCGCCTGGTCGGAGGATCCTCCCTTTGTGTTGGGTGGAACATGATACCCGTTCCCCCACAAATTTAACAGCTACATTTTCCTAGAAATTGCGTGATACGTTATCCCGGTTCTACGCTGTTAACTATCACAATCGAATTTTTTATAAGATGAAAGGTGGGCCTCTTGTCAAAATGTGGCCACTCACGTAAAATTTACTTGATAGTAATAACTTGTAAAATTGGTTCCGTAGATCCGAGACTATTAGGTCAATCAGTAGGCAGACTATTGACGATAGTGATCATACCGATTACAAAAAGCAGAACTGATGATGTCACTTTTATAATGACATAATCTGAAACCTGTAAGCAATGTCCTTACAAGCATGACATTGCACGCAACCTGTATTTCTTCTTTTCCATAAATTTCTACCTACCACCTACTTCCGATTAAAACCCTGTTGTGTTAACCCCTTTTGTATTTACCTGACATTATGTATTGTAAGCGAAATTTGACGTAGAATGATCGATGAGATAACTTGGAGTAAAAGCGTGGTAAAAATCACGTTAAAAAACTAACACTTTAATTGAAAACATTATAACAGCGAATATTTCAATTGAATGTAAATTGTTTTTAATTTTTTATGGATTAGGTGGCAATCGAGCAGACGTATCGCCTGATGGTAAGCGATTACCGCCGGCCATGGACACCCATGGCAATACCAGAGGCGTCCCAAGTGCGTTGCCGGCCTTTGGGGATCGGAAAGGGGTTGGGGTATGGGCCTCCGGTATCCTCACTCACTCGGTAAAACACAGCGCAGGCGCTGTTTCACACCGATTTTTTATGGGGCTGTGGTATCACTCCGGTCGAGCCGAGGTCGAGGTATTGTGGCTGTCTACCGTACTGTATCGTACTTCCTACCGCATCAATATTTTTAAGTTAAAAAAGATACATTGAAACTAGCTGTAACTATTTCATACGGATAAGGCGAGAACGACTACAAAACCAGTTATATTTAAATTATTTTTAGAAATATATCGTTCAATAAAAAAGCTCTTATATGCTATATAGAACAATAGATCTGATTTACGATTTTCGGTTGTTCGATACAGCACATTTATAATTTTATGTTTGGATTATGCTTCTGGATCGTAAAATGTTTTACGATTCTATAAATACGTTCAAGTATCGAGTATTTTCTGAGTAAAGGAATGGTCTCAGAAAATATATTTCAATCGATAACACATTTTGAATAAACGACAGGTTGTTAATGTAGCTACTATTCAAAAATTCCGTAAATAGACTTTTCATCAGCCCCCTTAGCAAAGATACGATTGTAAGTTCTATTTCTACAGTCGTTTTCGCCTTTATTTTCATGCACTTTTGACTACTATTTTGTATTAACCACGTGAGTTAGCGTGGAGATGGCATCATGCTCATACATTTCTTAGTCCTCTAAAAATGTTTACGTTTGTAGAACGTCAATTTGTTTAAGGGATAGGTAAAATAGCCATGTTTTTAGATTATCACCGCAATTTTTTTTAACATTAACTTACTTTTAAAACATTGACTGCCACGGTGGTGGAGTAGTAGTATAGTAGTAGTAGTATGCGACTGCTGTGCTGCGGTCTCTGGTTCGATTCCCGGGTCGGACTGCTGTTGGATTTTTTTTACGAGAAATTATTAATAGCAGCCCGGAGTATGGTAGATGGCAGTGTTGCCCGCACGTGCCTCGGAGAGCACGTTAAGCCGTCGGTCCCGGTTGTCATGAACATATATGGCAATAGCTATTGGGCAGTCAGTGTCCTCAAATATACTAACAACTAGTTTAACCTTCGAATTTTATTCAGGTCATCCTAAAAGTTGTGGAGGTCCAATGCCAGTCGCTTCGCGAAAAACTGTTATTCAGATAAAACCGGTTGGACTTATCAGTTCAACCGGTTTTATCTGTGTTTTTCATAAATTTTTAATATCTTAAAAGCACCAAACAAGTATCAATAAACATTTCTAAAAATATACCTATTTCAAAGACCATTTTATCTTATTATTATTTTCTTTTCTTTTATCTTATTATAATTATTGTTTAAGAAAATTAGCAACATTTTTATCACATCATAAACATTTAATGACAGATCAGGTTTCCAAGGAACCATTGACACAAGTATTTTGATTGCATTCCTGTCTTTTTAAACCGAATGGAAATCTAATCACAAAACTAGAGATACTAGAGTAAGATTTAAAGTTATCATTTCCTTCTAAATAATGAGTCAATTATCGCTTGCAACTTATCAGAGTGCACTTATCAAATACTTAAAGTTGTTCAGGAAAAATTGCTCTCATGTAAAAATAACCTTTATTTTAATGCCCAAGGAGTTTTGTTTTGATTATGGGTGCCGTAACAAGGTAAAGAATGGCCTGACCAGGGTACATTATCTACTTAGGTTAGTTTCGATCGACACAAAACTTTATAACTTGGGCCATAAGATTTATTGTAATGAAATCGTAAGGATAGCATTTTCCTGCCCGTGAGTTATAGATGACTGTGCGAATCGTAAATAGTTCGGTTTGGTTTAATAAATTCTGTGGGTCCTTTGGTCGTAAAGCGAACCTGTTTTGCTGAGGTTTAATATGTTAGCAAATTTGAATTTAATTATTATAACGAACTTGTAAGTAAGGCTATAAAATGTCGTCACGAAATTGAAGGATTGTTCAGAATTTCAGTTTGGTGATTGAACCGGCATTACCGTTGAAATTATAGCCTGGCTTTAATGTGTGTTAAATCTGTTCTCTAAACTTGGTTTGGGTCATAATTTAAATTACAGGGAAACTTTTAATTAACTTTTATAAAAGCATAACATATTGAGTATATGTACACATTTTGTTAATCTAAAATGTAACATTAAATTTACACTCACTACTGTTATTTACACATATTTAGAAGTTATCCCTATATTTTCACAATGTTATTCATTTGTTTCGAAATAGTACAACATGAAAAAACTTTAATTTATGACCATCGTTGGATAGTTGGCATTCCACTATTACGCTTTTGCGTCGTATAGTAACCAATCTATGAGACATATCATATACTGACATCGTTCCTATATAGTTAGTGACCATAATAAAGAAACAGAACGAGTAAGTTCTTTCAAGTCTCAAGAGCACTATTGTATTGAAACATTTTTTAAGTTATAAAAACTGCTATGAAAGGTGTTTAAACTTGAAGGCAATAATTCTTAGGGGTAATTAAGTTATCAACATTCTTGATCATAAATTTCAACATAGTCGTCTTTAACTCATTCAATTCATCTGTAACTTTATTCAAATTAACAGTTAAAATACGAAACTATACTGCACAAATCACAGCTTTATTAGATTCTGTGTAAAATTTATCGCCTCAACGAATGCTAAAAGAGACTGATCGTGTTTCTCAGAGTCAGTGAAACGTTGCATCGTTCACTTTTCAATTTCGTCTCTTCAAATGTTACTATTTCTGGCAATTGAAATGTGGATCTTTTGAATTGAATTTCTAGCTAAAGTAAAGGAATATTTTAAGTGGATGTGAAATTATAAAAAGCTTAGTTTAAGAGCTCGATTAGAAGTCGAGCCCTTGTATCTTTTATGTAGGATGACTTTTTTTTATTGAATAAGGGGCAAACGAGCAGACTCATCACCTGATGGTAAGCGATTACCGCCGCCCATAGACACCCGCAACACCAAAAGCGTGACAAGTGCGTTGCCGACCTTTGGGGGATGGGGAGAGGGAATGGGGGGAGGGGTTCGGTGAAACACAGCGCAAGCGCTATTTCACACCGGTTTTCTGTGAGGCCGGGGTATCACTCCGGTTGAGCCGGCCCATTCATGCCGAAGCGTGGCTCTCCCATGGAAAGACTGAAAATAACAAGAACAGACTAAAGAAAGATAATGGTCAAGGCAATTAATGACTGATACATTCTATTGTTGTTAATTTATGCAGAACATAAGGACATCGTGATTAATTTAAACTGATGTGTGAAATGTACGAAAGTTAGCCTTAGACACGTTACAACCTTACACGTGTCAATATTGATTATGAATATAAAAGTTAAAGACCGGTCCAGAAAGTATCAAACGACAAGCGAAGAAGGGTTTCAGTTGGTTGGTTTTAATTAAGTACCAACTGTATCTAATTATTTTTAGCAAGTAAGTGCATATTGAGTAATTATTGTACTAATCTTTGTTACAAAGGTATTTTAAGTCTGATATTTTTTCCTTTTTTTAATTTTATATGTGTTTAGATTACAAACTGAAAAGAAACAGTCAAGATTTTATTGCATAAAACGGCATAATTGTATAATCTTTAAGTCAATACAAAATCTCTGTGTCTAAGCTTAACCGTTGACAGATGAACATGTTAAAGTCTAAGGATCTCTTAAAGTTAAATGTCATTTGATACTAATTAATTAACACTTATATGATTAATTTGAAAGTCTCGTCTAATGAAATCAATACCAGTTCGTTCATTTATTAAATTAGCTGATAATTTGTTACGTAATATGAAGGTTCTCATATAACTATCAATGCTGTAACCGAATCTCAAATCACGTTATAAACAAACTGTCATATTTATACGAGCACAATGTATTGGTAGTACACGTTCTGTCGTCACGTACAGCGATCATTCTTCACGCTTTGTGACATTTACAATGTCTCACAAAAACAAAAGCGTCACTTTGATATCACTGAAATGTTCGTATAAATGATGAAAAAAACATTTCCTTATATTCGCCATATAGTCAGTCATGTCTATATGAAAATTTTAGTCAAAAGGTCTGAAGTATTGGCATTAGATGTAAATTGTGTAGTTATATTTTTTTTCTCACCATATCTTTTAGTTTTACCAGACTACGGCTAAGCTAAATAGAAAATTATCATTTTTGGTAGTCTATGCATGGCCATACTGTGAAACATACAACATAACCTACTACGCCTTGCCTGGCATCGTGTCACCCAATCAAATTAATGTAATCTAATATATAAAATTCTCGTGTAGCGATGTTTGTTATCAAACTCCTCCAAAACAGCTGGACCGATTTTAATCGGCTAACATCTATTTTCATACCCCGAAATGATAAGGTTGATCCTTTCTTAAATTTTTATTTTTATGGCAAAATAACGTTTGCTGGGTCATCCAGTAAAATATAATATAGCCCCCTATTCACGTTGCATTCTGAAAACGTAAACGTTAATAGAAAACTAAAAAAAGTTATGAGAATGCCGTTTCTCAACGCTAAAACAAAATATTTGCCATTTTTACAAGAGAACAGAAGTTAACACTTCAAACAATCGTAAAAAGAGAATCAGATACATTTGCATCTCTGTTAAGGAAGCATAGTATTTATGTAACAAGCACTTTTAATGTAATTTCTAAAACTACAGTTTTTATGGCCTTATACTGAGAAGAATACAAGTATGTCTTACTATTCTTGTATTCTTCACAGTATAAAGCAATAAAAAACTTAGTCCAAGATATATTAAATTTAAAAGTAATTGAACAGTACATTATGAAATTTAAAACAATTGAAGTACTTAGTTTACTTCGATTCAGAGGACGTACGACATTATACTCTGCCGTTTAAGAAGAATGTGAAACACAAACTTAAATATTTAAAACGAGTGTCCACCTTTTATACCGTTTCACAAAGAAACAAAGGTAATGCAGGAATTAATTCCAGAAAGAAAGTTTTTTTCTAAAACAAGCGTCAGTCCAGTTGTTATGAATAATGAAAACGGTCTTTGTGACTTTCCCGCTTAGAACTTTATTGGTTCGGTGCAAAACGAATAAAGCAGGTACAGGAATTTCAAGTATGTGACAAACGTGAGGTGTTTGAATAAATGGAACTTTGCATTGAGGATAGAACCAGCTTGTTGTGATGTAGCTATAAACTGATGAACTTTTTCATACGTATTTGGTACTAGTCTTATCCTGTGAACCATGCCGTGCCATGCAACCTTAGCCGGTGACTGATGAGTATATTGGTTATCGCTGTTAAGAGTAGCCTCTGTCTTCCCTACAGAATCAAAGTATTTCCATTGCAAATTTCAATGAAATTAGTTGCAGTGATTTAGCCATGAAAGCGTAATAGACAGACAGCGATACTTTCGAATTTGTAAAATTAGTATAGATGGCATAAAACGGTCTGCTTTTAGTTTCACTAATTATATAGTTATTAAAGTTTATTTTAGTTTTAAATAGAGTAGTGCCTATTCAGGTGCGATTAATTCGAGTAGTGGTTTTGATATTAGAAAAACATTTTGGCATACGATGCAAAACTCGCCGTACCCACTTAAAATAAATACGGAATGTGTCTGATTAATATTATAAGTAATTGTTGATCATATATACAACATCCCAATATTAACTCTAGGGCAGAGGTCCGTCCGTCAGGCATGATCACCTCACCTAGCCGGGAGATCCTCCCTTTGTGTTGGAGGAATATAGCAACCGTTCCTCCACATAATAAATAAAACTATTAGGTCCCAAACAAAAGTATTAAACGAGATTTTTACTCTTAAATGAGACTAGTTCATTTTGATGAACTAAGTTGTAAAATTTTGAACACCAAGGATAATCTTTATTCTCCCAAAAAATATCCGTAATACTGTAACAGTATAAACCGACGTTTTAACTTAATTACAGTTTAATATTCCACTTTGACACATTTCTTTATTGTTCCGAGTAAACGGCAATAAAAGCTCTTTTACGACGTCACCGATGGACCTTGGCAGAATTTATGCTTTGAAAATTTATTGACGGCCCAATTGAATTTATTGTCAAAACTTAAAGTTTTATTGCAAAAATTTACATGCATGTTTGCGAGATGCGAGCTTTAGAGCTATAGCGAGTTTGTTTTTGTATTTATTTACCACTACAGTAAGCTGGCTTTTTCTTAGTATACTCGTATTTAATGAACTATCAAAAGTATGATAAGAATCTACTCACATACTCGTATATCTGACTGGTGGAAATCTATAACCAGGAAATATATATCTAAAATGCATAGAACTATTTGCGAATCCAGTGCCGTATATAAAGATACATAAATAAAATAAAAATGTTGTAACGAAAAAAGTATAATAAATAAATAAATATTTCGGACATCTTACACTCAACGCCATCTAGTACCAAGCTTTTTACCGTGGGAGAGCTGCGCTTCGGCATGAATGGGTCGGCTCGACCGGAGTGATACCACGGCCTCACAGAAAACCGGTGTGAAACAGCGCTTTAGCTGTGTTTCACCGCGTGAGTGAGGATACCGGAGGCCCAACCCCCCTACCCCCCCTATGATGGCGCAGTTGAAACTTATGTTACCCCAGGAGGGTACCAACTGCGCTAGCGTTGGAGAATCCCTCTCTGGGCGTCCACACTTAGAACACAACGCGCCTGAGCGTGGATGCCCAGGCTGCCCCTCGTATTCTGGGGGGGGGCAAAACTACGCTCTATCATGCTCAGGGTAAGAGCAGTACCACCATGGCACCCCCTGCCACGCTAGTCGTGGACTTGTGCAACATCAGAGGATTACATAGTAATCTAGATGCTGTCCATCACCACCTCGAGACAGCAAAGCCAGCCTTGCTCTTTTTGACAGAGACGCAGATATCGTCTCCAGCGGACACTTCCTACCTCACTTATCCTGGGTACGGTTTGGAACACTCCTTCATCTCCAAGGCCGGAGTGTGCGTGTACGTCAGAGACGATATCAGCTCTCGTCGCCTTAGCAATCTTGAAGGTAGGGACCTCTCCATCCTATGGCTCCGTGTAGACAGCGACGACCATCCTCGCGTCTATGCGTGCCTCTATAGGTCCCATAGCGGTGATGCCGAAACTGACCGACTCATCGAGCACATCCAGATGGCTACAGACCTCGTGCAGCAGCAGATCCCCTCCGCAGAGATCGTCGTACTTGGCGATTTTAACGCCCACCACGCCGACTGGCTCAGTTCCAGTAAAACGGATCATGCGGGGAGATCTGTTCACGATTTCGCCCTAGCATACGGCCTGACACAACTGGTTACCACGCCCACGCGAGTCCCAGATGTGGAGGGCCAGAATCCTTCACTGCTGGACCTTCTGCTGACCTCTCATCCGGACGGTTACCGCGTAACCGTTAACGCTCCACTTGGCACTTCAGACCATTGCCTTGTCCGGAGTTCAGTGTTTATCACACTCTCGCCGCGATCGCAAGTTGTGCGCGGCCGTCGTGTGTGGCACTACAGGTCAGCAGATTGGGATAGGATGCGGACGTTCTTTGCGTCCTATCCCAGATAGGGATAATCCCAGTACTGCTGCTGATTCTGTTGCTGATGTTGTGCTGCAGGGTATGGAACTTTTCATCCCATCCTCTGTGGTCCCCATTGGTGGCAAGTGTCGGCCCTGGTTTGGTTCATCTTCCAGAAAAGCTTCTCGCATGAAGCAGGAGGCTTACCAAGCCTGGGCTGGCGCGGTGGCGGTGCGGGATCAAAATACCAGCGCTCTGAAAAAGAAGTACAACTTTGCCTCCAGGTCCCTCAAAAGAGACATTGCAAGGGCGAAATCGGAGCACATCGCCAGGGTTGGCGAGAGGCTTGAGCGTCTTCCTTCGGGAACTCGGGCATTTTGGTCTCTTGCCAAGGCTGTCGAAGGGAATTTTTGTAAGCCGTCCTTTCCACCTCTTCACATGGGAAATAATCCGTTGGCCTATGACGCAAAGGAGAAAGCCGATCTTCTGGCAAAACACTTTGCGTCCAACTCGACTTTGGATGAAGGGGGGGCAGGAGCCGCCTACCATACCGCGATGCGAGAGCTGTATGCTGGATATCCAGTTCCACCAACGCTCAGTGCGCTTAGCCCTTTTGTCCCTTGATGTCCATAAGTCGAGTGCCCCGGATGGAATCCCTCCTATTGTGTTGAAGATGTGCGCTCCAGAGTTGGCACCGGTCTTAACGCGTCTTTTTCGACTCTCCTACTCCACTGGCGTAGTCCCGTCATCATGGAGGGCAGCACTGGTCCACCCGATCCCTAAAAAGGGCGATCGTTCAAATCCGACTAACTACAGGCCGATAGCCATAACTTCCCTCTTCTCGAAAATAATGGAGTCCATAATTAACCATCAACTCCTGCGGTACCTAGAGGATCATCATCTGCTTAGTGACCGGCAGTACGGTTTCCGTAAAGGTCGATCAGCTGGTGATCTTCTGGCATACCTGACACATCGCTGGGCTCAGGCGATTGAGACTAAGGGGGAAGCCTTGGCAGTTAGTTTGGACATCGCGAAAGCGTTCGATCGGGTCTGGCACAAAGCGCTTCTTTCGAAGCTCCCTTCCTATGGGCTTCCCGAGAAATTATGCGATTGGGTCACTAGCTTTCTGGCATGTAGAAGCATAAAGGTCGTAGTCGACGGTGAATGCTCTGAATCCATGTCTGTGAATGCTGGTGTCCCGCAAGGCTGTGTGCTATCGCCTACTCTGTTCCTCCTTCATATCAATGACATGCTGCCAATTAGCGGCATTCATTGTTATGCGGATGACAGTACGGGCGATGCTCTCTACACCGGCCGCGCCAATATTTCTCGGGAAAACGTCATTGAGAGTCGAAACAAACTTGTGTCTGAAGTTGAGACCGCTTTGGAAAGGGTCTCAAATTGGGGTAGACTTAATTTGGTCCAATTCAACCCGACAAAGACACAAATTTGCGCGTTCACCGCTAAAAAAACTCCCGTGGGTCGTATGTCCTCGTTTTGAAGACACTCCCCTATCTGCCTCAGCCAATATTGGGATACTCGGTCTCGACGTATCGAGCGAAGTCCAGTTTCGTGGCCATTTGGAGGGTAAGGCCAAATTGGCCTCAAAAAAGCTAGGTGTGCTCAACAGATCGAGGCGGTATTTCACTCCGGCCCACCGCCTTCGTCTTTACAAAGCGCAGGTTCAGCCTCACATGGAATACTGTCCTCATCTTTGGACAGGGGCACCCCAATACCAGCTCCTCCCTCTGGACCGCATTCAGCGGAGGGCGACTCGTATCGTCGATTGCCGGGATCTTTCAATTCGGCTAGACTCTCTGGCACTGCGTAGAGATGTGGCTTCACTGTGCATCTTCTACCGCATTTACCATGGGGAGTGCTCCGAGGAATTGTTCGGATTGATCCCTGCCGCATCTTTCCGCCATCGTCCTACGCGACAGAAATATCATTCCCATCATCTAGATGGTTGGCAGTCCACAACTGTGCGATTTTCCCGAAATTTTCTGCCACGCACAGCAAAACTGTGGAATGAGCTGTCGCCTGCGGTGTTCCCGGACCAATACGACCTTCAAACCTTCAAGAAAAGAGCGTACTCCTTCCTAAAAGGCCGGCAACGCACTTGTGACGCCTCTGGTGTTGCGGGTGTCTATGGGCGGCGGTAATCGCTTACCATCAGGTGATACGTCTGCTCGTTTGCCCCCTATACAATAAAAAAAAAAAAAAGCTAAGCAGAGCTTGTGATATGGGCACTAGATAAATAATATAAATACAATTATACTTTTTTTTTTGTAAACACAGAAAACACCCAAACTCCGAAACAAATATTTGTAGATCATACAAACATTTGGTCCAACCCGGGAATCGAACCCGAGACCTCAAGAACAGCGGTCGCATACGCTACCACTGCGCCACAGAGGCAGTCAAGTACAATTCCATTGTATTAACGTGATTAAGAATACAATTTTAAATTAAAACGATTAAAAAACTTACAACACATAAATATCAAACACTTCTATATCCCTGACTACGGCTAAGTTAGTCTTTTATGAAAAAGTAAACTCGAAAATCATTTATTAGAATGTTATGTAACGCATGTAGAACACGGCAAATGTATTGTCGAATGGTTATTTATGATAGTGATGAACGAGGCTATACGACAAACTTTATTACTTGTTCAAATAGACATAAAAGCATGAGGTAGAATTCAAGAACGATAATATGCTAATGTTTACTCATTCACTAAAAGTGTTTCTCAATAATAACTTTTTCTAAATATTTACGGTTGATCAAACTAATAATCTTCGAACTAAAAGCCCTAACGAAGAGTCTTGAAATAAAATTTATAAAACGATAAAATATATAACTTATTAAGTAAGGAAATGGTTGTTATTCCCTTGTGTTATCGTGTATTTTTCATTTAATTCCAGTTAATTTTAAAGGAATATTCTATACATAATATTATAAATTAAGGAATGAGAAACACACTATATCACAAAGCCAGTAACTATTATTAAAATGTTAAAATACTGACTAAGCTTGGTGTCACTTATTGCTGTAGATACATATTCATTGCATATGTAAGTACATATACAAGGGCAGTTAACTATTATTAATTTATTTATATTAATAGAATAATATTTATCACCATCATCATCGCAGCCTAAAGACATCTATTGCTGAACATAGGCCTCCCAAGGTTTATGAAAAACAATAACGGGTTCTGTGCTGCACGCATCCAAATACAATGTATATTTTTAACTAGCTGACCCACGCAACCTCGTTTGCATCTTCTATTGCCCGTAGCGTGAAAATTTTCCCCCGTTTTTGAAACATTCTTCATTGGTGCTCCGCTCCTATTAGTATTAGCGTGATGATATATAGCCTATAGCCTTCCTCGATAAATGGACTATCCAACACTGAAAGAATTTTTCAAATCGGACCAGTGATTCCTGAGCTTAGCGCGTTCAAAAAAACAAACAAAAGAACAAACAAACTCTTCAGCTTTATTACTAGTGTAGATGAAATAAGAGTAGTGAATTGTCAGTCTACTTATCATGCTAGTTTTATTTGAACAAAGAAAATATACTTGAATGGCATATGCCAATGGGCAGCGGTATTTACTTTTCATTTGACCTTAACTCAGTAATTTTTATTTACTGAGTTAAGGTCTGAATTATATCATTAAAAAACCAAAACATGCGTGTAATTAGCCTCCTTAGAATAAACAAAAGAACATATTAAGTTAAACAGTAACAAAGTGAACGAGTTGAGCAGTGTTTGTAAACCCAACGTTGGGCGCTGAATCCAGCCTCATTGAATTAAGTGGTCAAAGTGAGGCCGTGGACGCCGCGGTCGCACGTGTACAGAATGCCTTACAACTAGGCTCACCAGACATTTACAAACAAGTGGAATATCTTTCAAATAATTTATGTTGAATTATTTTTATTCTTCTTCATAAATAGTGAGGTTCTTGTAGTTCAAACCATACGACATATAAAAACATAATTGCATTCAAGATTTTTTTACATCCTATTTCTATGAGGTACTTACTGCTTAATTAAAACTGGGTTTATCCTAATTACAATTGTTGAATTGCAATTTATATCTGATGGTATATAAAAATAAACTGAGCTCCTTAAATACAGTTGAACATTGTATTGAGTGATATTTTCACAGTGTAAAGCATTAATCAAATCAAAGAGGCCTGTAATTGTTACTGCCGAATGAAGGCGTACCGCATACACCTTCAAATCAAATGATGAGGGGGAACGTGGTAGCAAAATTAGTAGCTCTTTCTATGTTAATTATGGGTTAAATAACAAGATTATTGAAGTAATTGGTCAATACAAATCACATTAAAAACTGCTGTTTTATAAAATTGCTATATATTTTTGTGGTGTTTAGAAAAAAGAAATGTTGATCGACAAAAAAGTTAAAGCGAGAAAGAGCCATCCAAATAAAACAGATCTTTGTGAAATATTATAATTGGTTAAAATAATATGATAATGGCGTGCAGACCTGTAACACATGTAGCTTATACCTAACACCGGAACCAGTCTCTTGAAAAACATGGTTTCAACTAAAGATATTGGACTTAAATTCCATTGTTTGAAACATTTTTTTGTGGAGAGGTAATAAACTTTTTACTATTTTAGAAAATAAAATTATAAATTAAATACAACAAACTGAAACACTCCATCGAGTATTAGTTATGCAAATCGTTTGGCTATCCTACATATAACGTGCACTAGTAAAAAGTTTGTCTCGATAGTTATGGTCGTTAGCCTAGCGTTTTGTTAAGAAAATACAATTAGCGATACTAGCTTTAGGCATTCGTTAGTATCTTAAACAATCTAGTAAATTCACTGTACCTAAAGATTTTATAATAACTAACAGTTATTGGTTACTTATGTTGTGAAGATTTTAATCTAAATTGAAAATTGCTTTTGACGAAACCTTTTATTTATGTATATGAATATTTATTATATCACTTATTTTTCATATAAGTATTTTTTTACATAGCATAGAGCCTACGCGAGTTAACGTGTTTTATAAGCTCCTAGTGCGGACTTATTTCACATCTAACAGATCATCATGATTACCATCGAGCTGATCTATTTATGCCATATCTCTGACACGATTCTATTCTTTATTTTAATCCCCAAAATATATAAGTTTTTTTATGGAATTGGGAGGCAAACGAGGCGACGTATCACCTGATGGTAAGCGATTACCATCGCCCATGGACACCCGCAACACCAGAGGCGTCACAAGTGCGTTGCCGGCCTTTGGGAGATGGGGCAGGGGTTGGGATATAGGCCTCTGGTATCCTCACTCACTGGGTGCAAGCAAGCGCTATTACACACCGGTTTTCTGTGAGGCCGTGGTATTACTCCGGTCGAGCCTGCCCATTCATGCCGAAGCGTGGCTCTCCCACGGTATTGTGATTCCTAGACATGATGCAGTGAATTGGTTTTTTTGGAATTCATATTTACACTAACAATAACCTTTGGTAAAGCCAGAGAAGTGATTAAGAAATAATTACAGTACACTAGTATTCACGTTATTGCACACCATATGTATTTATCATTATTATAGCATTATATATTCCAATGTTATTTATTAAGATACCCACAAAACCATTTGAAATCATCGACTAGTTTTGGATTTACTTAAAGATACGAGTACAAAGTAGTACACAGTACAACTTCACAAAGTCGGTCACCGTTAAGATAACAAGAGAATTGATTTCACAAAAACAGTTCCCGGATATCATCATCATCTAAGCCGAAAGATCACTGTCTACTGATGGACATAAACCTCCCTAAGGCTCCCTACAACAACAACTCCTGTACTGTCCGTGTTCAGCGGTTTCCCGAGACCTTCACCAGGTTGTCGGATAGGACATAAACTGAATTAAAAAATAATACAACCTAAATTAAGGGATCAAAAGCTCAGATCTAACATATATTATTTATACCTATCTAAAACATAGAGCTGTTTATTCTGACAGTTAAACGAGATTAAATACAGCAACAGCTACTACAATGTAACATTAAATAATAACATTTATACAGTGTGTAGTGAAACTACATGTCAAAATGTGCACAAAACAGAAGGCACATAATTAAACAAGCAAACTCCTAACACTAGCTGTATGAATTCAAGCTCAGGTATTCTCAAACAAGACTCCAACACAGTAACGAACTCTGATTAACGAATTACATTTACCCGGATATATGCTCTTTGAGTTTTGAAATTAAATTTATGCAGAGTTGATAGTTTAGTAAGTGAAATCTTTCTGTAACTTATACTCACGATTGTCGGCACTTGATGGAACTTGTTGAAATACATTTTAAAATTAAACTCAATTGTACTTATTTCACTAATTTGGGGGTCTAAAAATTCGGTTGTTAGGTTTTAGATGTAAATAATGTTTAAGTAACCAGTAACCTTTAATAATGCCACAGGATGAAACCGGTCACGATTATAGTTAATAAAAATAGTGGAATAAGTACGTAAAAGCTTGTTTTTAAAAAGCTTTTTAAATAAATCACATTTTATTTTTAAATTCTAGTTTTAAGGTATTTTTCTGTTGTGTGACAATTAACAATTAAGTTAACATTCACTGGCTTATGAAAATCTTAGAAAAGTGTCGATCTCTTTTAATTTGAAAGAACAGAACGGACTAGAAGTTAAACCTTTTATACTTTGAACTAAATTTATAGGTACGCGAGTATTTACTTTAGTTGTCTTTCTGCTTTAGGTAGCTGTCACAAGCAAGAGCCTGGGATCTTTGGAGATGCAATTTGCTATCCTAGCAGAAACCAACTTAACTTGGTTCAAGATACTAACTGAAAAGTAAGCAATATTGAATATGGGAATCAATAAAGCGCGTGTATATTAGTGATGTACCGTACAAGGAAACAGTTATTGTATCAAAAACAATTAAATACGTACGTATGATATGAATACGATTTTTGATACCTACATGTGGTTTATTGTGTTTGAGATTTTCATTAAAATATACTATACTATATAAATAGCTTTTGAATTATTAATTGCACTCAGATATTTTCTTCTCTATTAAAAATGCCTAAATAGGTCAATGACGTCCCCGTCGAGTACTTTGGCTTAATTTTGGTTTTTACTATTTTAACATCGATATATTGCCATAAAAACAATGTACTCTTTGTACAATTGAAATAAATTGGCCTCAAAAAATATTTTGTATTCGTTAATTGAAATTTTTATTTAACGGAATATTTGAAATGTCCAAATGTTCATTGTATAATTTACATAACATTGTGATTTAACCCAAGTACACGTTGCAGTAAATCATTACTGTACGTAGTTATCTTGTAATTTCTACATTAAATATGTTGCTAATACATGATGTTACTCGTATTAACCAAACCCAACTCCACGTTATAAATATTCAGGCACCCAAACATGGAAATTCATCCCATCACTATTTAATTGTCCCTCTACAATTTACAGGTGTCGTGTCCTAATTCCGTGGCGTGGGACACTACAAGCCCAACGTGGGTAATCAATCAAGTCTGTCCCAACTCAGAATATAATTATGAACTTAGTCCGTGTCACTAGTGTTGTGCCAATGTAATAATAATATTTTAATAATAATATTTATTAATTTCAAGTTAATGGTACAGTTTACATATCACTTATGTTATTTACAGATTGACCAATGGTTAGAACAATAGTTGTGATATATTTAACGTTAATAGCTGTACTAGTATTAACTGTATGACAGCTATCAGCACCTTCCAAGTGTGGTAATTTACAAATAGTAGTGATATTAATTCGAAAAAGCAAAGAAAAAATAAATAAAATAACATATTTAACATTCAACAAAACAGATAAACTGTAACTAAATGAAGTGCTTGTGTATGTGTGTGTGTGTGTGTATGTGTGTGTGTGTGTGTGTGTGTGTGTGTGTGTGTGTGTGTGTGTGTGTGTGTGTGTGTGTGTGTGTGTGTGTGTGTGTGTGAGTGTGTGTGTGTGTGTGTGTGTGTGTGTGTGTGTGCGTGCGTATGAAAAAGTGCGTATGAGTATTTCTTGAGGATGTCAGGTTACCAATGATTCCGTTTCTGAATGGTTTAGTTGTAAAAGCCACTGTTTGGTTTCAGATTTGACTCGACTGTAATTTAAAGTGAAAATGTTTAATTTATTGTTAACTCTATTATAAATACGTGTGCTTATAATATAATACTGTCTCCTTGCTAAAGTTGTCCTATGAAATTCTGTGAAGCATAATCCTAGATTCTTTCGACCCGTACCAGTAAGACCACTGGGGATATTACTGTGCCTTCTCATTATTACTTGCAAAATAAACAACTGTCTAACTGTGAGTACACCGCATTCTCGGTACAAAGCTGCTGTGCTGTACCACCGAGGCTTATGGGATAGGACCTTTAAAACCCCCCTTTGTGCCCGCTCCAGGCCAATCAAACAAGTTGCACCCGTGCCTCCCCAAGCTAGAATAGCATAGGATATTATTGATTGTGCTAGGGCATAGTACACTATTTTTAGCGTCTCAAGATCAGCAGAATGTCTCAATTTACGAAATATTGGCATCAATTTTCTAACGCGATTTATGGTGTTATTGATATGCGTTTGCCAGTTTAGTGCGCTATCCAATGTGACGCCCAGATATTTAATTTCATTGACGCGTTCAATGGTCTGACAGTTGCATGTTTGAGATTTAGTACGACATGAGTGTGCAACGAGGTGATCTGTATTATGAATTGTGTTTTGACGCTGGGAAAACCAGATGTATTTGGTTTTATTAATATTAAGTGTTAATAGATTGGAGTTAAGAAAGTCCATTACGCTCCTTAGTGCATTCTCAGCGTTCTCACGAGTCTCATCCCAGTTCTTTCCGTTAACCAATAACGCCGTATCATCCGCATATGCAACTATTTTGCAATTTGGGATAGCTTTGTTACACAGGTCATTGATATATATAAGGAAGAGCGTTGGTCCCAGTACACTTCCTTGAGGTACGCCGTAAATGGCGCTGGCAGAATCACTCAACCTCAGATGATTACCTATTTTTACATGTTGAGTTCGACGGGTTAGGTAACTTTTAAATATGTCGAGCACACTACCCCTGATACCAATACATTCCATTTTATTAAGTAATCTGGGAATTGAGACAGTATCAAAGGCTTTAGAAAGGTCTAGGAATAAGCCAATAACTTTGTAGTTTCGGTCAAGCTGCCGTACAACTGTTTCAGTAAGTTCAACTATCGCGTCTTCAGTTGACTTGCCTTGTCTAAAGCCAAACTGTGTCTCTGCGAGTAGGTGGTTGGTTTCTAGGTAATTTATTAGTCTTTTATTTAGAATTTTTTCTATTATTTTCGATATAGTGGTTAACACAGATATAGGCCTATAGTTAGCGATATTTTCTTTTTCACCACTTTTAAAAATTGGACTAATCAGGGCTCTTTTTAGGATATCGGGGAAAATGCCAGTTCTCAGACACAGATTGCACACATACGTTATATGTGGAACAAGAATGTCTCTTGCAGATTTAAGTACAGAGGCGGATATATTATCAATACCAACAGCGGTGTTGTTGCGGAGGCCGACGACAATTGCCCCAACTTCAGCTTCATCGGTATCTAACAATCCCATAGAGTTGCCTACAGGATTGCGCTGTAGATTACAATTATACGACGCGGGTGCAGATTGTGTTGTTTGTATTTTTTGAGCTAGGTCGCTACCAACATTAGCAAAAAAATTATTTATGTGGTTTAAAGATAACTGCTGATTTTCGCATATTTTTAATAACTCGAGAGGTGGCCGGTTGACACTTTTCATACTTGTAATCGTCTTTATGGTTCGCCACATACCCTTAGGGTTGTTTATGTTTTTAAGAAGTTCTGTTTTCTCATGTTGAGTCCTAAGATTTTTGAGTAAATTATTGCAGAAATTGCGATATCGTGAGTAGGTTGTTTGTAAAATCATGTCAGTGGGGGACAGTTTCGATTTCGCGTGAAGACGATCACGGTGTCGTATACATCTTAGTAGGCCCGGTGTGATCCAAGGTTTGATACAACGTTTTCGGTTAGGAGTTATTATTATGTTAGAGTTATTGTGAACTGCACTAGAAATGAAATTAATTAGCTTATGAGTTGCAAGATTTGGGTCCGTAGTAAGATAAACCGAACTATAGTCTATGTTATTTAATTCTGTAATTAATTTAGGGTAATTGATCCGTGTATAACTGTTTACGTCATTATACCGTGATAACTGGGGGTATGTAGAAAAAACGACAGGGGCATGATCGGTTACATAAGAGTCTAACACAAAGGTAGCTGATTTCTTATCAGAACGTAGCATAACGTGGTCGAGACATCTATTCATTCGCGTCGGAAAAAGATGACCAGGAAGAAGACCATGTGAGGCTGTTAAATCTAGATACTTGTGTGGCAATATATCATTTTTAGTTTCTAAAATATTAATATTTAGGTCTCCGATCAGCGCCATCGTTTTAGTCGACGAATAAGACGTTAAAACTTCATCCAGATTCTCTGTAAATTTGTCAATTGTCTTGTATGACGGAGAACGGTAAATGGCAACAACTGCCATTTCATGGCCACAGGTAATCACTAGGCAGTTTCCATCCATAAATCTAGGTTCCATTACCTTATGATGGATATTAGAACGCACATATGCGATAACACCATCGTTTTGGTTTTGGAAACCTGACATATAAGAAGTATATCCTAAAATTTCAGGTGGATTATTTATTTTACTTAGCCAACATTCAGTGAGAACTATTATGTGGAGTTCAATATTTATACGTGACAGTAATATCGTGAGACCGTCAAAGTTACAATTAACACTTCGGATATTTAGATGCAAAATTGTAGTGGGGTGATTTGTTTCGCTGATGTGTTGGCTTAGATTTTCAGGTTGGCAAATCATTGATTCCGATAAAGTGAGTGTGTCGATGTCTAAAGCTATATCTATTAGTGAAGACATAGTTGGATTTATTAATAAAAAAGCATTATCGATAGCACAGCAACACCCCTACAGGGCCCTTCAATTAATTGTCTCCAGTAGTAGAACATTAGGAGTGGCATTGGCAGATGCTTCCTTGCAATACGAAAACCAAAACTAGTGTAAAAACAAATGTAGGATGAAAGTATGTTTGTTTTATAGGAATGTGAAATAGTGAAAGCTAACGGGCGTGTAAAAATGTTATAAAGTATAAATGAGTGGATTAGTCTGTGAGTCATTTGTGTGTGTGTGTTATATTTTTTATGAATGTTTTTAAACATTATATAACAAAAAAAAATTATTACAAAATTTAAATTTATATAACCATGAACTATTTGCATGCAGTAGGTTATAAAGACAAATATTTCAGAATGCAGTCAATCCGATGTACTTTCCTTTCCTTCTTTCAATTTATTTAGGTCTATTTCAGTACCAATACGAACTTGCGGGCTCCCTTCCTGTTTACGCATGTATATTTTGCCATTAGTTACCCAGCAAAATTTGTACTCCAGCAACTTGGCAACTTCTCTGGCTTGGAAGAACAGACTTCTTGTTTTAGCTGTCAAGCTTTCAGATATAAAGATAGGCATTTGTTTCATTGGAAGTTTTATTGCAGTGGAGTTGAACTTTTCTTTGTGCTCTCTATTGTATTTTTTATACACGGATATAAAATTGTCCCTCATGATGCATGAAGTGAAGTCCACAATAATAGGCTTGTTCTCTTCCTTTTTTGTGTGAACGCGGAATACATCTCTGATGACCGACTCATGTATGTTTATGTCTAGGGCTTGTCCGATGTTGCTTACTAACTTTAAAAGCTCTTTTTTCGTTTCGCCTTTGTTTGAGGGTATATTTTTAATTTCCAAACTAGAAAGTCTATGGTCTTTCTCAAAGTGTGCAATTTTAGATTCAAGCGATTGTATATGTGCTATGAATGACTTTCTCTCATTCTCCATCCTGGACACTTTCTTCTCCATGTCATCATATTGTTTAGATATAAACTCGATTGATGTCTTAAGTTCGGTATTTTGGGTTTTTATTTCTTGTAGCGAACATAACAATGCATTATACTTTTCATCTTGTTGTTTTTTGAAGGTATCCATAATTAATTTCATATCATTCATGAAAGATGTTAGTTCATCATCGTGTTGTCGCCTGCGCGTCCTAGTACGAGAAGTAGTGTGGCTAGAGGCGTCATGTTCCACATCCGTCGTTGCACCCGAGCTTAAGTTTGTGTCCGATCCAAGTTGCTGATTTGCTTTGGACGGTGGTGATCTTTTGAGCGGCATAATAGTTTTAGTTTTTAAGGGTAAAAACAAAAAAGTTGCCGTATTTACTGTATTACTTTAACAAAATAAAATAAAGGTGAGGGGTCTTGTAAACTGGCCGGCGATCGACGTTTCCGAACAATATTGCTTTCCGTCCAGTATAAGCTGAGCTCCCGCCTTATTTACCTTGTTCACTAACTAAGTGAAACGCGCCTATTATCGGTGGTTGTTAACAGTTTGATGTCTCAATATTACAAAGTAAACTTACAGATGCACAATGCGAATGTGTACGTTTTATTGTCCAGCCAAACGCCGCACCATCACTGATTTATTCACTTATTAATTAATTCTTATTTTTTAATTACGACGGAATAACTCAAAACACTACTGCTCTCTTCAGAGGTCCGAGGGGAATTATATCTTATTGTTTTGTACATGTAAAGGATTTATACGTCTAACGTTTTATTTGATCATGAAGGTTTATATGTGATTAATTAGTGTTGGTGTGTTTTGTATAAAATTGTATTATGTTTCGTGTGTTTGTTTTAAGAGGAATGTTTGTTTGATTCGGACGGATGTTTGCAAAATGGTTTTGGTATTATGCTTTTTTTATACTTGAGCTACCAAAATGACTCTGCCCTGCCTGATGGAAAGCACCAGCAGAATCCAAGAGTGGTGGTCACCATCCTCAATCCAAACAAGGACAGTGCAGCATGGTGACCAGCACTATGGCGGCCTAGTGAGATGCTTTTTCACGACCCGCTTAAAGGACCCGGTATCATAGTGGGACGGAAACACGTGCGCTGGTAGTGAGTTCCAGGTTTTAACCGCTCGGCACAGGAAAGAAGAGCCGAATCGATGAGTGCGAGAGTGTATGTCTTCCACTCTGAAGCGGTGACTTCCGAGGCTAGCACGTGTTGTCCTGTGTGTTGTGTTTTATGTATAGTTAAATATATTTTTATATTTATTGTACAAAATTATTCAGGTCTTTTATTACTCGTTAAGATTATTTAATAGTTCACTGCAAGACACAGACCTCTTTTATAGGATATTTAGACCTACCATACCACGCTGACCAGAGAGGTTGGCAAAGTGTTTTTGTCAAGATTTCCTTCTCTTTGTAATGCTGTTATCCTGAGTAGTTTGCACTCTTAGTCGACTCTTACGACACCGAACAATTCTGATTGCTGAATAACATGATTATTATATCTGTGGCGACTTCCACATATAACACAACAATAACCTACTACAGCGCCATCTACCGAAGATACAATGAACTACGAAGTAACGCACTACAAGGAGTAACTACAAATCCTGAATAGCGCAATAAATAGTTCTCGCGCCGATTATCATATACACAACATCCCAATATTAATTGATGGGCAGTGGCCCGCCAGGTATGATCACCTCGCCTGGTCGGAGGATCCTCCCTTTTTGTTGGTGGGATATTGACACCCGTTCCCCCACATATCCGTTAAATCATCATATTGCGTTTCTTGATTCATTTAAAAATTAATAATAACTAAGCTAACATCAAGCTTACGATAAATTGTTGAACTCGCAATATAGATTAAGAACATAACTCTATTCCTAACATAAGCTTGGTTATTGAATGTATAGTCTTAAATAACAGTTAAATCAGTTTTGAGAACTAGAGCAACCTAGGTAGAAAAATAGTACTATGGTTATTTGGGTAAATTATGTAGAAGCTTGTTACTAAAGTTTCAATTGCAAATGAACATCGTTAGTTTCTAAACACAATAAACACGCAATTCACTGGAAATCCATGCATAGATGTGTGTTTGTATTTGGAGACCTACATTATTACTCGCATTAACTACGATTGGAATAGAATTGAATCTGGATCTATTTTGTCTATCAAAGAGGCTACGAAAATTGATAAATTTACTAGAAAATTTGATATTGTTCTCATTATGGAGTAGTATCAAATTGCTTTTTTTTCTAGGAAAATCCTTCGAAAGGTGATTCAGTGTCCAATTGGGAGTAATTAATCTTCTATTGAAGGAAATGTTATTCATTTTATTACGTGTTTCTGAAGTTGCAAGTATCCACATAAGCTAAAACGTTTTAACTCACAAAGAATCGTTTATGTCTACTGCTGATAAAGAGCACATCAGAACAGAATTCTGATCAGAACTGTGGTCATCTTGTTTAGTTGAAAATACTTGGTTAAATTACATTAAATCTATGGGACATCCTCATTTGAGGTTTATCGTGTTATGCCATAACTCAGATTTTCATAAATTAAAGATAAAATCGGAATATAGCACAATGAAAACAATTTGCACCTATACTAAAAATTATCAAAATACCTCAAATTTAATCGCTCATCTACTATTACGTGAGAATAATTCTGGTACAGATTTTATGATGGAAAATAACGTAGGTAATCCCTCCATTTTAAGTTAATGTTTCGTATTAAAACCGCAATTGATAAACTGCATGCAATTTCAGGGATTTGATTAGACACAATGATATTTAACTGTGTTGTTTTTTTATGAAACACTGGGTTATTTAGTAATGATTTGAAATTGAGCGAAATGAGTTAAGGGTTTTTTAAACTCAATTGAGCATATTTATATATTTCAGTATCTTGCTTCTGGTGTAATTTGATCATCTGACTTTAATTTCATTGAAAGTATGATAGTCTCACACAAAATAGGGAGAGCCTTTACAGTCTGTGCTGTGGTAACAATACCACTTAAGAAATTCTAAACTAGGTTTTGCCGCGGCTTCACTCGTGTTTCAGTCGGTTATCACGATAAAGAGTAGCCTATGGCCTTTGTCAAGAATCAAAGTATCTCCCTGGCCAATTTGATTGTTTACACAGAGAAAACGTAACGGACAGGCAGTGTTACTTTCGACAATATAATATTCATCATCATTACCAGCAACAGCCTATCGCAGCCCGCTGCTGGACATAGGCCTCTCCAAGCATTTCACTTGGTACGATCCTCGGCTTCTCGCATCCAACTCCTGCTAGCCGTCTTCCGCAGATCATCAACCCACATGGGCTTTACACGTTCTACACTACGCTCGCCAAGACACGGTCTCCACTCAAGAACCCGTTTACCCCAATGATTTTCCAACATAATATTAGTATGGAACAATTTGATCTCTACTATTTTTATATCTCCTGTTTCTGCTGGCAATCTTTCACCTCACAGACGCAATAAATTAGAAATAAACATTATTCTTTAAACCAAATGAGTCTTTAGTAGAATCCAAGCGCTTGTTTATTTTTGATTGATCGGCGCCTTTCGTGACTAGGCAACTAGCTTTTCCTTTGTGCAGGTAATGATATCTTTACATAGATCTCGTAGTACAAGTATATAGTAAATTATAATAATTAAATTACCAAAAACATCTCTATGAAAGTCTTTCTAAAAACCTGTAATTGTGGTTAGATTTCTGAATATTGCAGGTTTACATTAATTATGTAAAAATCTTATCAGAATCTAGATGTGAGAATACATACATTGTATAAAAACAAATCATTCGACTTTTCCGAAAGGATGAATACTAACGCTAGAAAAAAGAATAATGTTCAATTCAATCGATCATTTGTAATAGTGTTAAAAAACAAAAAAAAATATATGATTAAGAAATGTTGTTGTACTACATGTACACACACAACGGCATCTAATACCAAACTAAGCAGAGCTTGGGTCCTAGAAAACTGATAGAGATACATAATTATATACTTATTTTTGTAAATACATACTTATAATACATAGAAAACACCCAAACTCCGAAACAAATATTTGCAGATCAGACAAACATTTGGACCGACTCGACATAAATAATTGATTTAACACATAAATCAATTATTTTTTGTTATTAGTTTTAGTTTCCTGTTATTCTTTATATCCTTCTAAATATTATCACTCTACGTATTTAATTAAGTGATAGACGAAAACAGTAGTATTTATGTACGTACCAGCCGCTGCTGTTGTAAGTCCAGTGTTTACTCGATTTATCAAGATCCGTATCGCTTATTTTAGCATATCATTATCGTTTTAAACAGTTTATAACACTATTGTAGTAACACCAGATACTTTGATATCAGATGTAAAACTTGCTAAGAACTGGCCATTAGCTTTATATTTACTTGACATCTTAAATTTTATTTTACTACTCGCTTTTATTATTCTATGATTGTTTCTGCTTCAAAAATTCGGATATTATCGAATAAGAAACAATAAAACGGTCAGTTTTTACAACTATACCTTTGCTTTGTTTCAACTACATCATACATGCCTATTATTAATATATTCCTAAACAAATATATGGATAAATAAAATCAAATAAAAGTAACCAATTGCGTGTGAGCGAAACCGGAGGCCCAAGGATGCAGAAATATCTGAATAGTTCGCTATAATATGGGTCAGTATGCTGCATTGTAGCATTGTCTGTATTCTACTACTAGTCTTAGATCCCGTTCATGTTGTCCATCAGGCAGAGTACAGTCACTTTGGCAGACACACGTATATAAAATATTATAAATAATAATAAATAAATATTCCGGATATCTAACACACAACGTCATCTAGTCCCAAGCTAAGCAGAGCTTGTGTTATGGGTACTAGACAACTGATATAAATACTCTTTTTTTTGTAAGTACATATAATATATAGAAAACACCCAAACTCCGAAACAAATATTTGCAGATCATACAAACATTTGGTCCGACCCGGGAATCGAACCCGAGACCTCAAGCTTAGCAGTCGCATACGCTACTGAGGCAGTCGGTAGTGTAGTAGTGGCGCAGATAACGCTGATTCGTTTTTTATAAAACCAGCGTTCATTTTTATAAAAAAACGAATGACGCTGATTCTATGCACTAAAGTATTTTATATCAATAATCTAGACCGGTTTAAAAAGGTCCTTGTGATAGAACAAAGCATTTTATTAGCTCATACAGATTAATGAAATATCCATTTTTTTCATATTCTGTACATAGTACAAAAGTGTTTACAGTATACACAAACGACGATGTTGTCGTTTGCTTCCATACATTACTTTAGTTAATCAGCGATTTTCGTTAACAGCGATGTTAGAAATTGTATGGAGAAGTAAACTTTGAATCAACTTTATTATCATATATTTTTTACGTCAGCGACAAAATATCTTAGACTCAACTCTAAAAATAGCAAGCAGAAGTGGTGGTGAACTAGACACCTTGCCCGCAAAATTGACTACTACAGTCGATTAACTGTAAATAAAAAGTAATATAGGACACTCGGTGATTAGGTGGGAATAAGGAGGGTTTAAAGAAAAGCATTTGACACCTGAATGTTTAAAAAGCATACAATATTATCAATGTCTCTTATACTATGATAAGAACTGACACTTAACCTAACAATAACTTATTCACATATGATCGACACTAACAAAATATACTTAAATGGAGCTTTTAAAATAAGTTTTAATACTATTAATATTTTCTTGATTGTATTTTATCTAGCTAATAATTTTCACACTACAAGCTTCAAATATCAAATACAAGTGTAAATAAATTGGGTATCCCAAGAGACACTGTCTAGCCAGTCCCCGACCAGCATTTACAACACTCGTGCGTGTTGTGACCTCAGTGACAAACCCACATGAGAGAGAAGATAGCTCACATGAGAAAATGTTAGCACAGTAATTATGAAAGCAAAGTTTTTAGAACACTTGAGAAAGATAGTTTTTTTTTATCATAATATAATATAACTTATTTTATTTAATATTAAAATACTTTGATAGACCGGCCAACGCATTTGTGACGCCTCTGGTGTTGCGGGTGTCTATGAGCGGCAGTAATCGCTTACCATCAGGTGATACGTGTGCTCGTTTAGTGACGGATTAAGAATACGGTATGTCAACACACATATTCATCTAGCAGGTGTCTAGAAAAGATAACTAAACAATGCAACAATACTGTTAAGAAAAAGAAAACTCAACACAAACCGTCTGGATTTCGAATTATAGCATGTCTAAATCTCCTTTCCCAGGGACTCATTTTGATGATGACATAGACTGAGTGATAATTTAGCATGGAAAATAATCTACTAGCTTTATCACGCGGCTCCGCTCACTTGTAAGTCGGCTATCATGGAAAGAGCCTATGTCCTTCCTCAAAAATCAAAGATCTCTATGCTGAATTAAATAAAATAGGAATTGGCGCAGTAGTTTAACTGTGACAGCATAACTAACAGATCATTACTTTAGAATTTATAATATTTAATATATAAAAGTTTAGTGTTGTTTTTTCATCATCATTAAACACATGATATTTTTAAAATAACCACTGATTGCCGTTTCCAATATCAAAATTCTTTGCAGATGAATGTTTTTATGATGCGACCGCGCGAGTAATACTGAGTCAACGGTATCGCAGCAGCCAGAAACAATATTTTAGCGGTTTAAAAGTATAAAGGAAAATGTGAAGCGTGTGTACATTTTGTGTAGAACTAACCCTGCACAGAGCCGGCGGTTTTGTTACTACAGAAGTGGTAAATGGTTAGGATTTTCTAAACTCGCTACGGAAATTAGTTAGCTGCTCACAGCTCAGGACCTGTTTACACGTTGATTAATGCAAATGGAACCGCACTTTAATGCCTTACTGTAATAATAAAATAAATATACTAACGATTGATGGCACTTGGTGGAACTTCTTACACTTATTGAATTCAACCAATTGTACTTTTCTTCAACATGTACACGTGACTTTAAATTTTGTGAGTATGTGGAGGAACGGGTGTCATGTCACTCCAACACAAAGTGAGGAGCCACTGCCCAACAGTTCATGTTGGGATGTTGTACATATGACAATCCGCGCTAGAACTACTATTGCGCGATTCAGGATTGGTAGTTACTCCGTGTAGTGCGTTACTTCATAGTTCAGTGCATCTTCGGTAGATGGCGCTGTAGTAGGTTACTGTTGTGTTGTATTTAGAAGTCGCCACAAGTATATAAAAGATATATATATTCAACAGTGAGCATACTTTCATGTAGATGATTAAGAACGTAATTGTTTTAATATGACTCACTTGAGGCCATATGTTTTTGATAACATACATAAAAAGATGTAGTAGAATACGATACTAAATAATTTCGAATAGTACCTACAGTTTATTCAATAATAACCAATTATATAATGTCCCCAATCCTTTTCTATGCGGGCATCTTAATCAAACTACATTTAAAATAGTGCCATCTCTATTCATTCATAGTCCCTCTCGTTTTCACATAGGTACAATGCAATTTATAATGTTAGGTAGCGAGTTTATTAAAAGTAAAAGAAAAAGAAGAGAAAGAGTTTAAATTAAATTGGAACTATATCAAGAAATTGGTAACTGGAAGTTTATAAGTTCGGTGCAATTATACAATACGAATCAAACTATTATTAATCAATATTGAATAGCATTATTCTTACTAATTCTATATCTCTTAAGTTATTCTTTCTAAAGCTGCATTTAATGTACTGCTCACCGTAGACGTAATAAAAACGATATCTGTAGTGTGATTATTCACAAACCTTTTCTATGAATCTTAACTACTTGGTATGCTATGATATTTCTTTTTATGAAACTACAGTTATTATTTGTTTTTCGCGTTTGAGATATTTTTATACTGCCTTATAGTGTAGTTATCTGAATTTAAAATTTTTAGACACATGGACAATTACTATTTTAAATATAACTAATAACGGGGGGCAACGCTGCTCGCGTCCGTAGGATTTACCACCTTTCGATAGGTCCACCTGTCCTACACGTGTCCCCTGGGTGGTGCTAACTGAGCAGCAACGCCGAGCAACAGGCGGCGGAAAAATCCTGTATCGAGGTAATTGCAATCCTCGGGAGGACTAAATCCCTTCTGCAAAGTGCAACCGCACCACCTTGGGAAAGTGATGTGCGTATATCCAAACTTATAATATGAAACATGAATGAAAGCGAAATAGATTTGTCATGCGATCCGGCTAACGACCGGCGCTCGCAGGTACCCGGGCCTGCGAGTGTGAAGTTGGTTACCGAAGTCTGCACTGGAGTAGGCGACCAGGCCCCTGTGACGGAGAATGCTACTGGCAGCACCAAAAAGTTTGTACAACAGGCATTTCATCCTAGCCTCTTTATCTCAAGACCTAGATCTTCCTCACTTGGAAGTACAGCAGGCACTGCAAAGGAAAAAAAACCTCCACCAACACCTTCAGAGACTATCATCATGGATCATGATGATAACAGATGCCCCCCTGAATGGCAAAAAGTACCGATGCAACGAAACCCTAAAAGAAAAAAAAAATTCTGCCAGCCCACCGCCTCCACGAATGAAGAATAAGCCATCTCAAAACTCACCAACCTCCATTAACATCTCCAACAGATACAGTGATCTCCCATTAGATGTGCCTGATGAACCCACTGAGTCAATAGAAAGCCAAACTCTATCCAAGAAAAGTAGTAAACCACCACCCATAATTCTCTATGGAATTATGGATGTTTCTAAACTGACAGAGTTCCTGAATAGTTCCGTACCTAGTGATTGTTATAGTTACAAAATAGTAACAAAAGACCAGCTGAGAGTAATGACAAAGACAAGTGAATCATACAAAGACATCATTGACCTTATTCGAAAGAATGAACTTTTAGGACATACATTCACACAAAAAGACAAAAGGAGCTGCAGAATTGTGATTAAAAACCTGCACCACACAACTCCAAAAGATGCCATTATTCATGAAATAGAAAAAACTGGAAATACAGTCAGAGGAGAAATTGTATGCGCAGTTTCTAGAAAAAACAAGAAACCACTAAATATGTTCTTTGTGAATGTAGAACCTGGTCCAAATAACCGTCAACTTAAGCGTATTGATACCATATACCACACAAAAGTTAAAATAGAAGATCCACGAAAAACAAATGAAATTCCACAATGCATTAGATGTCAACAGTATGGACACACGAAAAACAATTGCATGCGTCCCTATCTATGCGTTAAATGTGCAGAAGGACATAGAACAATAGATTGCCCAAAGAAAGATAGAAATACATCTGCTATCTGTACTTTGTGCCTTGGAGACCATCCTGCTAACTACAAGGGGTGCCAAGTATACAAAGATATCCTTGCTAGAAAAATGAATACATCCCACAAAAAAGTTCCAATGAAGCATCCAAGAAGTAATACTGTTGACTTCCAAATAGAAGACTTCCCGCCACTAAAACCAAGCCCTTATGTTGGGCGGCAGCCTACAAGCTCACAATCACAAGATTCTGAAAATATGACATATTGGAACAAGAAAAAAGAGAATACTCAACCAACAAGTTCAATAGAACAGATAATCATTAAGCAATCAGAGAAAATAGATATTCTCATTCAGCAAATGGGTACTTTAATGGGTCTCCTTACAACTATAATTGCCCAATATAATAAATGATTAGATTTCTATGACTTGCTATGGTGGACGTAAATGGCCTATCTCCTAATAGCCAAGAAGTAGAATTAGTTTTAAATAATAACAGAATAGACGTCCTTCTGATATCAGAGACACATATGACGGACAACAAAATCATTCTGATGAGAGGGTATAATATTTATTACACTAACCATCCAGATGGAACGTCACACGCTGGGTCAGCAATTATAATAAAAGAAAACATCCAACATCACCTTCTTCTAAGCTTAAAGCAATCATATCTGCAGGGTACTGTGATATCGGTGGACGACTGGCATGGCTCACTTAACATCGCAGCGGTATACTGCCCGCCTCGGCATCGAATTAATGAGCAAATGTTTAATGATTTTTTTGGCATACTTGGTAACAGATATATTGCTGGAGGAGACTGGAACGCTAAAAATACCTTCTGGGGTTCCAGACTAACCACAACCAGAGGCAGAGAATTGAAGAAGGCAATAGACTCAAATTCGCTTAGGATATCAACAACATGTGAGCCAACTTACTGGCCAGCTGATCCCAACAAGACGCCCGATTTGATAGATTTCTTCATCACGAAAGGTATGTCAGGATTGTACACACACATGGAATCCTGCTTGGACGGTAGCTCCGATCATACACCGGTGATCTGCACAATAAGCACTACAATTATCTTGAAAGAACCTACCGAAACACTATACAATCGTAAAACTGACTGGAACACTTTTCGACACTTTATAGGGGAAAACGCAAATCTACACATCCCACTTAAAACAGAAGAAGACATAGAAAAGGCAACTATTAACACAACCAATCTAATTCAAAAGGCTGCTTGGATATCTACTCCAAGTTTAAAGTATGGGACTCAAAACCGTGACTCCACATTGGAAATACGAGAAATGATAACAGTAAAGCGGAGATTAAGGCGACAGTGGCACACAAGCAGGAACGCCCACGATAAAAGAGCTCTCAACAGAGCACAAAAGGAACTGAAACGAATGCTCAAAGAACATGAAAATGACACCCTGCAAGAAAAATTAAGGAATTTATCACCATATAAAGCAGATGATTACTCTCTTTGGAAAATAACCAAGTCATTAAATCGGCCACAAAAACACATGCCTCCATTAAGACAGTCAAATGGTGAATGGGCAAGAAAGCCCGCTGATAAGGTAGAAGTATTTGCGGAGTTTTTGAAGGATGTATTCAAACCTCATGAACACGACAGTGGGAGTGCGGAGGAGGAAATCAATCAAATCATCGATAGTGATCAGCAAATGTCTCTTCCATTACGACTATGTACTCCTGCTGAAGTACAGAATACCATTAAAAAATTTAAAAAGAGAAAGGCCCCAGGATTTGATCTAATTACAGCGGAGGTTCTAAATCACTTGCCAAGAAAAGGAATTGTACTACTCACTATTCTGTTCAACTCAGTGTTGAGGTTGCACTATTTTCCACTCATTTGGAAGATATCAATCATCCACATGATATGTAAACCGGGAAACCCTTCTTCTGAAGTAACATCATATAGACCAATAAGTTTACTTCCATTATTATCTAAACTCTTTGAGAGGGTACTCTTGCGGCGATTGCTGTCTATGGTGGAGGAACAGGGAACAATCCCACAGCACCAGTTTGGCTTTCGGGCGAACCATGGAACAACTGAACAAATACATAGAGTGGCTCACACAATACGGCAATCCTTGGAAAGAGGGGAGTATTGCTCTGCTGTCTTTCTTGACATACAACAAGCCTTTGACAGAGTATGGCATAAGGGACTCCTATGTAAGCTAAAAATGTGCTTACCACACCCTGCATACATGCTTCTCGGATCCTACTTGGAAGACCGAGTGTTCCAGGTTAGGTCTGGAAACTGTTTATCGTTACTCTATCCCATAGAAGCGGGAGTGCGCCAAGGCTCTGTGCTGGGTCCTATCTTGTACACAGTATACGCTGCTGATATACCCACTTCAAACTTAATTGTTACTGCAACCTACGCTGACGACACTGTGGTTCTATCTGGTGACGTAGATCGGACTGCGGCATCCGTAAAAATCCAAATTCACCTAGATCAAGTTGGGGCATGGCTGAAAAAATGGAGAATCAAAGCTAGCTCTGCAAAGTCAATCCACATAACCTTTAGTCTGAGAAAGGGAGACTGTCCATCTGTGAAACTAGGCAGTGACATTTTGCCCCAAAAAGGTGTCGTAAAGTACCTAGGAATGCACTTCGACAGAAGACTTACTTGGCGAGAACATATAAAAACCAAAAGAGACTAGGCGAACAGAAAACTTAAAGATTTTTACTGGCTGATAGGCAGACGGTCATCTCTTAGCTTAGAAAATAAACTGTTGATATATAAATCTGTCCTAAAACCTATCTGGACGTACGGGATAGAGCTCTGGGGATCAGCAAGTCATTCCAATGTCGAAATATTGCAACGCTTTCAAAATAAAACGTTGAAAATCTTAAGCGGTGCACCTTGGTTTACGAGAAACACTGAAGTACATGAGTTTCTACAGGTGCCAACAGTTGAAGACGTTATAGAAAACTCATACTAAAAATACAAGGCAAGACTCCAACAACACAGGAATCAATTAGCTGTGGCACTCCTAGAGTCCTCAGAGTCTAGCTATAGACTAAAAAGAAAGCCGCTAGCGTCAGTATAAGCCTGACAAACAAAGAGATTATACACCAGAGGGTATGAATCTCAAACTGATCTCGAAATGACCTTCAAATCTGATAAAAGCCGAATGGCTGATTGCAGATTATATAAAAAAAAATAAAAAAAAATAATAATACATATAACTAAGTATTCATACCAATATTAAAAATTTTAAAGTAACTCTTTCTGGCTAAACCGTTGCACTGATTTAAAAGAAAATAGGGATAGACATACTTTGATTCTTGAGAAAGTATATAGGCTACTCTTTATCGCAATAAGCTACGTACACTAGCTAGTATTTTATATCATATCTAACATACAATACAGAAGTATCAAATATTATACTCGGTTTCATTATTTAGCCCTTTATAAATGACAATAATTCGTGAATTAAATAGGTTAGATATGTATCAAGTTAACCATTGTCGGTTTAAATAGCATTGTCATTAAGTCATGTTTGCATGTTTACTGTTTCAGTAACATACGCTTTAATTTTATGATAATATTTTTTACCATTATTCATTGTTCATTGTGAGCAAGAACTTTGTTATTAAATCTCTTGAACTTGACTAAAACCCTTACCTTCAAATATATTGTCCTCCTTATCGTAACATTTTTATTAAGAACTTATGTTACTGTGGCGACCTCCACATACAGCGCCGTCTACCGAAGATACACTGAACTATGGAGCAACGTGTACAACACGAATAAACTACCAATCCTGAATCGCGCAATAGAAGTTCTCGCACCAATTATCATATATACAACAATCCAATATCAACTGTTGGACAGTGGCCCACCAGCCATAATCACCTCGCCTGGTCGGAGGATCCTCCCTTTGTGTTAGAGGGACATGACACCCGTTTCTCCACACCTACAATCACATGATTCGATTTTTCACCTTTAGTGTAGTATCAATTAAATTTTTCCGAAACTTTGAAAAATATTTTTTAAAAACAGAAGAATAATGATGTGTTTAAATGTTACTCGTATTTATATATGAAATGGAAACTTATAATTTAAAATTTATTTGCAGCATAAATTGCACATAAAATAAAAAGAAAAAATATCCTGACACTTTTTTAAATCTATTTTAATATAAATGTTCTGGTGTCCTTGGTATTGTAAGGACGCCCATTACTTGAACTTATTATTTGCCCTATATACAACGAGTATTTTTTTTCAAGAAACATAGTGTAATCACCATTACAACCAATAATTAGAACTTGTCCAGAATTCACTTATGAGAGACTAGACATTCTAGAGTAACATAAACACAAAATTTAAACCGAAACCAATGACGATAAAGTTTAAAATAAACTGTCAATTAATCATTACGCTTAGCCATACATTCATTACATTTTAAACCCTTCGAGCGTTTTCTAATGAAGCATCACTGAGGAATTTTAACAGCTACTAATGTTGACAAACACCATTTTATTAAGATCGGTAACGCTCTTCATCGAATATCCAAAATAGTTTCACTCAAGGGGACTTAATAACCACAGTCAGGAGGCCACAGCTCACAATAAAATGGCCGGTGTTTATGTTATGGCAATATTTCACTTTTAGTTGAAAACAATTGGTAAATATTAAACGACTGGCTGATTTTTTACGCCTTCGTTGAACTGATTTATTTTAGAGATGTTATAAATCGGTACATGATTCGATTCAACGGTGTTCTTTAATAACATGTATCGATTTAAATGAATTGCTTATTGCTTATGAATTTTTCATGTATGCTGATGCGGTATTGTCTTTTGATATTCGAAATTTGCTATTGATTGGTTGGCTTAATTTATGTATATTGTATGATGTTCATACTCAATTATATTACATACTCGTAACTGTACTGTAAAAATGTATATTCGTTGACGAATAATTTGCAATGTGGTACCTATAGTAGGCCTCATTTCTAAGGAAAGTCATACAGCAGCAGGGTTTTAAAAGCTCTTTTTACAAATATTTGGTACATTCTAGTTTTTTTAAATACCAGCACAATTATATAGGCAAAATGTAAGGTTTAATAATTCTAGTTGATGTTTTATATATTGTAATAGTTTTTTGTATTTTATCTTTATTAAATTAGATACTTTTATTACATGTTAATATGTTAGCCCCATCGTACCTTATCCTATGTTATATCTTATTCAATATCAGGTCAAAGCTTTTGATGCGTAAATGTTTCAAATAGGTCAAGTGCAGCATTTTAGGTTGAGTTTCCTAAAATGTTGATGAACATACCAATACCGTATCTATTTAATTGTAAATTAAATTGTTATACTTGAAACTTTATCGTAAAAGAGAACAATTTCTACTTTTTGTTAACTCTAAGTAATATACAATTAAATTTTATTTTACACCTTGTGACATAAATACTCAATGAATATTTTTAAAATATGTGTAGGTACGTAATAAAAGACAAACGGTAATCCAAAAAAATAAATAACTCGTACTCGAAACTAGTGGACATAAACATCAACATCAATGGATTCAATAAGAAAAAGTTCAAAATACTTTAACCCCCACTGCACTTAACAGGTTTTATATGACCCATGTCACCGGACCATTCTTACTATTCTCTTGAATGGACACCTCATTTGATGAATTGAATCACTTACATTTAATGAACGAATTGACACTGCATTCATTAAAAACGAGTCAGGAGTTAAGAAGCTACGGTAGAACATACAAACATACATAGACCGACAAAAATGACACCCTTCATTTTAGTTTCGCCGCAATCGGATAAAAAGTAGCTGTGTTAAATTACGCAATAAACTTATTATTATATTTTGTATACAAATTAATTGTTAACACTCCACTGGTTGAATATCTAAATATATTGAAAAATAATAAGCTTAGATTATAATCTGAATATTAAACCAACGGCATATTCACCCTCTACAAAGTATTTAATACCCCGTGTGGTACTCAGAACTGTATTGGCACTATTTGGTACCGATTGAGATCACGCATAGCGTTGACATGTTTGAACATAATGTATACAGTTCAATGTGAGGGGATAAGTGTAATAATAACAGGGCAGATACTGTTAGGGTGTGTGTTTATATTACTTTGAATTACTTCTGAATTGTGCTAAACGAATCTTAATATTTGAGATTTTTCGATGTTGCAATCAAAACAAACTTTAATGTTCATTGTTTTTAATAGTATTACGAGTATTTTTTATGTCTATAATATATATATGTAATTATATAAATTACTAGCTATGATTTGGCTCTCGGTCCACGAGAATGTTTGTAATAGCGGTGAAGAGTACATTGTCTTGAGTCTACGTAATTCTTCAAGAGTCAAAATATGTCCATGCCAAATTGAATTGTATTTTGTGTAGCGGATTAGCCGTAAAAGCACAAAAAACAGTTACTTTCGATTTATTATTAGTGTAAAATTATGCTTCAAAAACACAAAAGCTTTGAATGAGCTCAAATGACACGAAATCGAAAACATTTCAAAGAAAATTCTTTTAAAATACAATATGTGTCATAAAACAACACACAAACACAGAAAATCGTACTAAGGTAGAGCCAGTTATAATATAATATTCGAACTTCGCGCTGAAGGTTGCGCAATAACTTTTGATATTTATTTAATTTGTACTCATTGTTCACTTTATTAGAGAAATTTTATTCGTACATTGGTAAATTAAAACAAATGACCATAACAGTTTTCTTCACGAGTGTACATGCGCTAAAGTTCGCAAGGCCTATATTCAGACTCGCTAAGATACTTCGGCCGTATAGTACTCACTACACTACTAAAGCAGACAATAGACAATGCAGTATGGCGGCTTAGTGAGATATTTTTTCACGCCCCGCTGTTAACATAGCGGGGCATAGCGGGGCATAGTGGGAGGGCATCACGTACACTGGTAGTGAGTTCCAGTTTTTAACTGCTCGGCATAGGAAGGAAAAACCAAACCGTTTGGTTCGAGAGCGTATTTCTACGACTCCAAGGCGGTGACTTCCAAGGTCAGCACGTGTTGTTCTGCAGAGGAAGGGAGAAAGGTGGCGCAGCGTTAGCGCATATATGCTACTGCTGTGCTTGAGGTCTCAGGTTCAATACCCAGGTTGGTTCAATACCCAATGTATGATCTGCGAATATTTGTTTCGGAATGGTTTGGGTGTTTTCTGTGTATAATAAATATATATAAATACAAAAAAAGCATATGTGTTTATATCAGTTCTAGATGGCATTGTGTGTTAGATGTCCGAAATATGTATTTATTATATATTAACGTAATACAAAATAATCCCGTCACAAAATGTTGTTACTTGAAACTAACCTCTTAAACACATGAGATTCATAATTTACCAACAAAGGTTTGTGGAAAAGTTTACCAGAAACTTATAATTTAGTGTACAATTGTGTAATAAAAATATCATACCGACGTTAAAATTGACATGTGTAAAGGTTAGTTATTGAAACATGTACTTTTACACACACTATCTATTTCATACCGTTATCGACCACTTCTATTAAATTCGCTATCGAATGTGCTGAGGGGAGGATTATCACTTAATTGTGACGGATCACATCACATCTATGACATCATATTATTTTAATATCATAGTTTTCAATTTATTGTAGCTGTTTCTGCTTTTGTTATAGACATTAGTATACCACGACAACGTACACAACTGAGCGTCCTTATACTAAAAGATTTTTTTTTATTTTGGTAAATAATTTATAAATATAATAATCCGCGTTCAAAAAAAAATAAATAAATAAAGAACCGCTTAATCCCCTGTTTTAGCGGTTACAGGTTAACTTCCATATAAGTTTTGTAGACCATCTGTCATATAAGCTATTCGGAACTAACCTGTAACTGCTGAAATAGGGCCGTAATATTAGTGTAAATATGTCTAAAATTATTTGAAACCCTTCAAACCATATCATTTTATTAGTACTCTATTTTACGAAATAACATAATAACCTAACAATAGTTATCCAATTGTCTACCTACATTGGAAACAATATTTAATCGATCTATTGAGTAAGGCCATAAAGCTAGCGTTTATCATTGAAATAAAATTAGAGTGAAAACGATTCGCTTTTATTAGATCTTGACTGGCAAAAGTTATTGTACACTATAAAAGTATATACCTAATAAATTTACGATGAGAAAGAAGACATAATATCGAATGTTTTTATTTTATTTATAGGTGCATAGCCAGAGTCAGCAAATTCCTAAAAAAAACTATTGTCTGGAGCAAAAATCAGCTCGATAAAAAGAAACTAGCCAGGGTCTTCATACAACTCAATAATTTAGTAGCCACACAACATACCGTTCAGCATAGAGGGGCTTTATCACGTTCCACGTCCCAACGGAGGGCACCACTGAGGGTAGACAGGTTCAACTAATGATTTCGGCCTGCACTCACTTTTTTTGTAATATTCGTCTGTCTATTTTAGCGGAGATATTGTGAAATAAAGGCTCATAAAAGAAATGTTTTGTGGTAAAAGCAGACCCTTGCATTTGTAGCCAAAATACATTATAGGGAGACAAAGTAACTTTTTATAATATATCAGCAGTATCATGGAATAAGTCTCATTTTTTATGTTAAAAGTACTAAACCAGCATAAGAGTAAGTAGAGACCTTAAATTTAAGAAGTTGCGTGCTTTGCAATAGCAAAGAATACTTTGAGAGAACTCATAGGATGGCAATGCACTTTTGTTGAGGTTTCGGGGAGTTCCCCTAAAATTAGTAAGGGAAGTACCTTTAAGCTTTAGCCCTCGGTAAAAAACAGTGAATTAATCCCCTTGTGTTAGAACTAATTATAGTAAGAGCTCATTTATTTTAAGTTCTTATATTATTATTACAACCATTCTATACACATGTTTCACCTCTTTCTAACCAAATTCCAAAAAAAATTTTCACGTTTGACGTCTCAAAATCAATAACTGAGGCAAAAGACACAAAAAATATATTTTTATTCATTCTTATACCTATTTAATTAGACTCAAAATTTCATTTGAAGAAAGACAGCATTTTACTTTATCACTTTATTTTGTTCGGCGCTGAACGAAAAATAAATTTGTGTAAACTGTTTTGGGTTGTGTGAAATTACTTGTATGTTATTGTTTTCTATTTTAATCTGTCGGTTACCGTATGTAGCCCAAATGTACTGCAACATGGCTCTCTCACGGTGAAATAATACGGTAAATATTAGATATGTTTTATGAATTGCTTTTTAAAACTGTGTGCAAATTTTGGCCAGAATATAAAATAAATTATATCTATTACAATTACAATACAAATCGCATTGCCCGTAGCGATGTCAATTATAAAATATAATCAATGCAGAAACGTTTGTCTCATTTCAAAACTGGGCAAACAGATTTGGTATCAAAGAGAAAATGTAATTATTTCGAATTCAGAATAACTAATGAACTTGTTAATTAAAAGTGGACGATGAAGATGAAATAAAAGGAATGCAATTAAGATTTACATCTTGATGATCAGGCAAATAACATATTTAAGACAATTTCACACTTATTTTCATTATGTAATTATTTAAATTAAACCCGATAAAATTAAAATTAATTGATAACATAATTTTAAACTGGGCAAACTAAGTTTTTTTTTGTCGTACACAAAAAAAACTGAATTTTCCCAGAGTTGGTGGACATTGATTTGATGCAGACCACCGTCTGACCAAGTGGTAAGTCTGAGTGGTAGCAGACAGGAACGAAGGGTTTTCGAGGGCTACGAGGAAGGATATTTTAATATAAAAAATCCTTCGGACGGACGAACCTGGTTTGGTGCAGACCCCGTCCAGCCCATCAGTTATAATAAACGAATAGAACGAATAGGTTACAATATAAACCTCAAAGGACCCTCAGCTCACATTCGATATCGAGCAAAAACGAGCATAAATATTACGTTTGTTTTATGGGAGCCCCCTTAAATATTTATTTTCTATTGTTTTTTAGTATTTGTTGTTATAGCGGCAAGAGAAATACATCATTTCTGAAAATTTCATCTATCTAACTATCACGGTTCATGAGATACAGACAGACAACTAAGTTTTAGTAATAAGGACCCGTTTTACCCTTTGGTACGGAACCCTGAAAATTAATTTTAACGTTTTTATTTGTTCCTCAATTTACGGTATCGCCAAGTTTATAAGGTAAATAAAATATCATATCCTAATAGTTTCACGGGTTCTTTACACAATTGAACATATAAATTATAAAGAAACTAGTAACAGTGCGACAACTAAAAATCCATCTTTATTCAATATTGCAAAATAGTGAAGGTGCTCGTTCCGCTTATATTGAAAGAGAAATATAACTCTTCATGTTTGTTACTTCAAGTAATCACTCAGAGTTCCCTTTGACATGTATGAGAACTTCGATTCAATAGTACTAAACTTGTTACTACCATGTTACTTTCTAATTTAAATTATAATGGGTGACCCTCTCAACAAGAGATTGGTCAACATATCAACAAACTAACCTAACACTTAGCTTGTAATCTTAAATAACCTGTAAATAAACCTCAGAAGAGTTTTTATCTAAGTCAATGTTTGTCCGGAGATAATATTCGGTTGAGGATCTCACAGGCTGTTGTCGATACACCGCCGACGCTCAAATAATACGCTGTAGGCTATAAAACGTCTAACCATTTGAGTTATGAATTATACAAAGGGTTTCTTACCTCGGTTATCGCTTGTTCACTGTATTTCTTAACAGTAGCTTAAGAAAATATTTAGTGGAAGATAAAAGTACACATTTCGTTCGATTGTATTTTTATCAAGCATCTTATAATCACTTCCTTTTATAACAACTAATTAGCAATGTCATTTTATATACAATGCAGTACCAAAGTACACTCAAATACATTATGTATAATGAAATGTCCGGGGTATAAGTATTTACTTTATTTAGTTTTCAAGATTATTTTAATTTCAAAATGTTTCAAAACCATGAAACCCCCTTATTTGTAAATTATAAAGCTCTTGACACTGACCATTGAATGCTGTATTATAATACAGCATTCAATGGTCAGTGTAATATATATATTATATTGATATTGATATTATATCGACATTGCAACACAACAGAATATTAAATGAAATGGTACATAATACAGTATTGAAACATTATCTTAAAGCAAAGTTAAGCACTTAACCTAACAGTAATCAATGTTATAACAATTTATATATATATATATATCTTTACACATATACTGATGCAAAGTTGCGTCGCAGTGCACATTAAAAACAGATGCTGCTCAGCCTAATGCTGCATCATAAAAAGATACAGCGCTGATTTTCAGCAACACCTTGATGGTGATTCGTGTGTCCAGAATAGTAGAATCAAAGTGAAGATTTGTGTTTCACAAATTTACAACAGACAAATTTAGTATACAGTACGAATGTTTTAAATAATTGCAGACTACGGGATAATTGATATATGTATGAAACCATTAAAGCACCGCTTCTAAAATCATTGGTATGATCACCAAACAAAATAAATCAAATAATAAGGCCTTAAAATTGCACAACAGAAAAGATTTACTACCACCAAAATATTTTATGTTCCTAACAAACCAATCGGATACTCAGTAAATTTCGTTAAATCAACACGCGATTGATCAGAAGCGATCGGATATGTATCAACCGATACCTATTAAGGAAGTATTGGAACTAGAAACGTAGCTCTATTCAGTGAGGGGCCAGACATCATTAGGTTAATTGAATTGACGATACTATCGTAGGATGGATAAAGCTTATCAGAAGTATCGCTGTCACCCCGAGATCAATCGTCTGCCTCGTTACCGAAGCTAACGATAGCAATCTGAATAAGATCGTTTGTTGCCTTTTTAAAGAGTTTTCGCTTTTGTTGAAAATGTTATTTAAAAGAAATAAATGAATATAGATAAGGTTGACCTATATTCAGAACTTTAAGTGACTTCTGTAGATGTTGATTAAGCTGTAGAATTCTGGCTGTAACTTTAGGTCTAGACCACAAAGTTAACAAAGAGAATTCAATCCTCTAACTTGCGCAGACAAAATCATAGTAAGGAAAGAGTTAAACAAATAAAAAATTTGACATAACCTTTTTGGGTTCAAAAAGATTTCCAATATAGAATGTGGTTTGTCAGCTGCCAGTATTAAAGATCGTGAGAGGCTGAAAGTAGTACCTTCGTCAAGTGGGACCACACTTGACATTGCACAGAATCTTTTCAATTTGATCCGGGACCGTGATCAGACCTATATTAAGTCTCCAGAGCCTGATTTGCATGAAACTTATTAAAAAATAACGTTATAAGATCCCTCTAACTCGACATGAAGTATAAATTATTCTGAAACGGTTTAAGATGGAAGGCTTTTTTTCAGTCATTACATTTCTGAAATTCAGTAGAATAAGCTAAATGTTTCAATACATATTTCTTATGTAGTTTCATTCAATGCGCAAGATAAGGCACTGATATTTATTTTCTTTTAAATAAGTCATCGTCTTATCAAACTTTTTAAAAATAGAATGATGTCTCTCGTAAATTATTGATTAATTAAATAACTTATGATTATAATGTTTATTGTTTTTAAGTTGTAAGTAAAAGAAAAGTCTTTTTTTTATTGAATAGTGGGCAAACGAGCAGACGTATCACCTGATGGTAAGCGATTACCGCCGCCCATGGACACCCGCAACACCAAAAGCGTCAGAAGTGCGTTGCCGACCTTTGGGGGATGGGAAAGGGAATGAGGGGAGGGGTTGGGATATGGGCCTCCGGTATCCTCACTCACTCGGTGAAACACAGCGCAAACGCTATTTCACACCGGTTTTCTGTGAGGCCGTGGTATCACTCCGGTCGAGCCGACCCATTCATGCCGAAGCATAGCTCTCCCACGGTGTAATCTGTAAATTAACTACTTTTTAAAAGCAGATATTAAAAATTAAATACATGAATAAAGCTTTTTGAACAATTCACAGGTCTTGATCAAACCTGACTTGTGGTATGAAATCAAATATTTAAACATTAAAGCTAAAGCGTGATCCGAATACTAATAAGAATACTTCTTTCAATTTAAGAACTTGCTATTCAAAGAAGAAGATTTTAATATGTCCCAATGAATGTGTTGCTTTGAAGCTCTGTACCTGCTCATCAACCTTGAAAGTTCACAAAATATTGTACGACGCTAAGAACGTGGAATTTCTCACAAGATCATAGAAAATCATCTGTAAGTTTAAAATTCGGAATTCTTTTGTATAAGTTTATGCCTGTGTGACTCGGAAGTTTCTGAAGTGTTCGCGAAGTTTCACGCCCTAGAACTTATCTTAATTAATTTCATAAGTTGCGTATGACTTTGAATGTTCTAAGCCATAAAACACTCGCCTCATCACAAGGCTTACACCGTAAATTTAAAAGCCTATATACGTGGGTTTGTGGGGCACTCCTCCATTACCATAAAATTACGTGATATCACTTTCTTTTGATGTGTCGTAAAAAAATAAAAAACGTGAGTTGCACAGTAAACCTTTTTAGGATTACCCCTTGCGGTTTGTTAATTAAATTTTTGTATAAATCCATGTTGATTTGTACGGATTGGTCAGCTGATTACCTCTTCGCGTAGGCATTTTGATTTGAATTTTTTGTAAAAAAATAAAACGATTTGTATAAAATATGGGATTTGGTTTACTTCGACTAATCCCTACTTCAATATTTATGCCACCGTGTGTGTAATGGAATGGTTTACCCAAAATTTTAAAGCAGTAAAGCACATATCACTTTGCGTCTAAATAGCTTTAGGACCCTAAAAGACAAATAAGTACCTACACTTATTAACCATGCTATAATTCGAGCTGGGCTTTTCTACCGTATCGATTTTGTTAATTACTACTCATTTAAATACATACATTTCTAGATAATGCGCCGTAAGCTTTCATATGTATAGGGTTTCGCAACTGATCTGCAATACCTTAAACCACAAATTAGTATTTTCAATATCTTTGCAAGTATAAAAATGACTTTACAAACGTAACACAATTTCCTAACACACATTCAGTAATATAAATCGAGTGGAAATAGTGTTAGTATGTGTATAACAAAATAATCATCAATCAATAAAATCTTTACGTTTGTAATCTTGAAAACTAAACACCATTTGAGATCTAAAGAACATGATAAACAAAATGATATTGAATTATTATCCAATCAGTTAATCCAAATACTGACGCGACTGTTGACATCATAAATAATAATTTATCGTTAACGTACCAATAAAGTAGAATTTTGTTTCGTTAAAACCTTTTTTGCTCGAACGAAAAAAGAATTTGCCGGTGGCGCAAATAAAGGTTAACTTTAAATGGTAATTGGTATGCTGACACGATATTCATGAGTAAATATTGCATGCAAATGTATAAAATGTAGGAGTCTCAGTACAAAAACCACGTATATTTTTGACTCTTTGTGCAATAAATGAAGTATTAATATATTGAATAACTATTTTAAATTTCTTCTTTAATGTGATTTACTTAATGCTTTCTCTGGTTAAAATCAATCATAGTTTACATAGATAGATTAAGTTTCAAATAGTTAAAGATTATTCTTTTATCAATAGTCACGTTTTTAAGCATTATTTTTTTAATGAACAATATATCTGTTTACGAATATTAAACTATAATTATTAATTTAATAAATAAGAATTTCTCAGTAGGTAATATTTTTTAAGCATTATTTTTAAAAGGTCCCTAATCACACCAATTTCATTCCTTACTTATCATTTTCATTTATCTTTCTAACCTCAATATTCATAGTAAAACCAGGTTTTTTTTCAATACTTGTTTGTACAATCGTCAACACAATAAATGTAAGTCCACAACCCTTGATATGTCAGCGGCTTATCTCGCTTCACAATAATATCTTTTATTATATATTCCTACACACCCTTGTAAACGTACCCTCTAGGAAAACAATAAAGGCCATAGAAATACTAGCAGTCTGTTTTCCTATAATACTCTATATATTCTTTAAAACGGGATTTATGTCAATGAAGTCAAAAATCGTCCCCTCGGCAGCGCATATCAACACATCAATATATCAGATCGGGCCTGCCATTTGTCAGCCAAAGCTATTTATAGAACAGATACGTTCGGTAGTGAACTAACGAATCGATAGCTTGCATAGAGTACGGGGTATTGTACGTATGTTGAATAGTTTGAATGTTTGGTACTCGTGCTCTAAATAGCTTCGGCAAGTTAGGTTAAGGAAATGTCATTATATCTGAATACAATTAAGTGTAGATGTTTGATGTCTAGAAAGGTTATAAAAGTATCTGTAAGATAATATTTGAATATATAAGTTTTATTTCCTTATTAACAGTCTGGATAGATTGGAGACGACAATTAGGCAAACGCTGTGACATAGTGTAGGATGCTCTGATAGTACGATTGACCGACAACTTGAGGTAAAAAGCTGGCTGTGGATGGATGTGAACAACCCATCTTTCTTAAACCCAGGTTTCTTCTTTTATCCAAAACCAGAACCAATTCTGGTTTTGGATCAGACTACATGGGAGAGCCACGCATCGGCATACATAGGCCGGTTCGACCGGAGTGATACCACGGCCTCACATAAAACCGGTGTGAAATAGCGCTTGCGCTGTATTTCACTGAGTGAATAAGGATACCGGAGGCCCATATCGCAACCCTTCTCCCCATCCCTCAAAGGCCAGCAACGCACCTGTGATGCCCCTGGTGTTGCGGGTGTTAATGGGCGGGGGTGATCACTTGCCATCGGGCGATGCGTCTGCCCGTTTGCCACCTGCTCCATAAAAAAAAGACTGTATGTGCAATGTGTAAAGTTATTATAATTTATATTCAAAGGTAAAAGTTGGTAATATAATAAAAGTTTATTTTTATTTATAATGACACCCGACAAAAATAAATTCAGCAAACATACCAAGTTATTTTAGTTTGCTTGAGAAAACTTTGTGTGGATATTGTAAAACTTTGTTTAACTTTAGTTGTTTAATAATATACGGAAATTTACTTATAACCGTATAGGTATATAACTGATGATATGGATAATATAGTATAATAATAATACATTTCAGATATCTAACACACAACGCCACTTAGTCCCAAACTAAGCAGAGCTTGTATTATGGGTACTAGACAACTGATATAATTAAATACAAATACTTTTTTGTAAACACATACACATTATACATAGAAAACACCCAAACCAAATATTTGCAGATCATTCAATATTTTGGTCCGAATCAGGAATCGAACCCGAGACCTCAAGTACAGCAGTTTTTTTTTATTGAATAGTGGGCAAACGAGCAGACGTATCACCTGATAGTAAGCGATTACCGCCGCCCATGGACACCCGCAACACCAAAGGCGCCACAAGTGCGTTGCGGACCTTTGGGGGATGGGAATGGAGATGGGGAGAGGGGTTGGGGTATGGGCCTCCGGTATCCTCACTCACTCGGTGAAACACAACGCAAACGCTATTTCACACCGGTTTTCTGTGAGGCCGTGGTATCACTCCGGTCGAGCCGACCCATTCATGCCGAAGCAGTTGCACCTCTGCGCCACCGAGGCAGTCTTGTTGATTTATATATTCACTTTCCATCCTATCTACTGTATCATCTACATGAAAGTTACGATATGTACGAATGCAAAGTATTTTTAATAATTATATTTTCGAGGCCACAACGTTGTCTTCCAGACGAGTACGGGTCAGGCCAGTCCCCAACCCGTACTCGACCAGCGTTGGTACGTATGGCTTTAACCCTCTTGTGAGAGTAGGCCCGAGCCCAGCAGTGTGACATTATGAGTTGTTGATGATATGAAATTGCTTTTAATACGTAACTTAGGTTACACACCGGTTTCTGTGTGGCCGTGGGATCACTCCGATCGAGTCTGCCCATTCATGCTAAGCGTGGCTCTGCCATCAGGTGATCTATTTACTCTTTGGCCGCGGGCGGAGCCGCAGGTAAAACTAGTTAAAAATAAAATTACGGTCTCTATTTTTTTTTAAATACTTCTTCACCATAAAAGACATTATCACAAAGTGGTATCATCTCTTCGTATAGCGTTGAGTTGATACATATCAGTGGCCATCTTTCCTAAACACCGCCTAAGTCCCATTAACACGTGCGTACTGAATTTATCACATACAAAGTAATCTACTATAAGCTAGTGGTAACTCGTATCAGCAATTGAGTCGAGGCGTGCCTATGTTTCACCAACTGGCCCGAATTAGGACTGTTTCATAATAGAGGATTGTTTTGTTCTTATATGTTTCGACACGCGATATTTTTTGTTTATATTGTTGAAGGATTGGCAGGTAGAACTTTTGTGAATATATTCAGTTCTGTACGGGTTTCATTAGCTTTTTTTGGAAGAAAATAAAGGCATTTTTAACGATAAATGTATGTGTGAAAAAATATGTAACTAATTTGTGAGTTCTAATGTTCAAATCCTGGTCTTATCTGCTTGTTACTAAAATCAGATTGACCTGCAAGAATGAAATTAACAAGTTTCGACGATTTGTATAATTCATTCGATTGTTACAAGCTACTTGGAGTTTTACAAATGGTGTCTATTAAATACAAAATGATGAAAGAGAGTTGGGACTTTATTTCTTAGGCGTAATAAAGTAGTGTCATCAATTCACTGATCCAAAAAAATGCATCCTGAACTTATCGATCTGCGAAATTATTCCTTAACATTATTTAACTATAAGCAACGGTTCTATGTTATTCTTAACTTTAAACTTACAGCCTTACAGTCAAAAATAACATAAAACCGCTCCTTAAATTTCAAAACAATTTATGAATAAGGCTGCAAAATTTGGTGTGTATGTGTAAATCTAGATATTCGGTACTTTTCATTTATATTTGTGAATGTTGTATATCATATGCACTCGAACTTCAATAAACCAATTTTTTTGTAGGATCTAAACTAATAACATAGACACCTAAAACACTACAAATGTAAAGATCCCCTAACACTATACATTAAACATTGTGAACGATACAATACTATGATACCATATGAACAAGATGGGCGCCTGTGATTACAAGCTGTAATTGATCACAGCTCGCACACTCATTATTTCACTTACATAGATTCGGGTCAAATAAATTATTAACGCTATAAATAATGATGTATGAATTATTTAGTTTGTTATAGACAATATTAGCGAGGAGAAGCATGAAATATTATTAAAGGACCCGCAATTTTCATCTATTTAATATAAAGATACATTATGTTTGCTTAATAAATTTGGTTACTTAGATTAATTGTTTCATATATATAACTTTGACAGGATATCAATACATCAGTCACATATTTAATTGTGTCTTTGAGATTGATTGCCGTTCCTGGGAAAAACATTGAATTTAAAAGCAAGCTGATAAATGTCTAATGAGAACTTCTCGTCAGTTTCTGTTTTCATGCCTGATGGAAAGCATGAGCAGAATTCAAGAGTTATGGTTACCATACTTATTGTGAATGTAGACAATACTACAATATGCAGACTATGGCGACCTATTGAGATGTTTCTGGATCGTTGGGCCTCAGGTGTTGCAATTACCAACAAAACACAACAGCACGCATGCTGTCATATTAGATTGGCCGGCTGGGTCGAGACGGCGTTTTCGTGTTGAAACCAGCGTAGCTTTTGCTAATAAATTGAACTTTTCCCCGCGTTCTAAAATTCAAAAAAATGCACTCAACGGATTAATAAATAATACAAATGGCGTAATAGTATATAGAAACTATTTCCAGATGAATAGATAGGATTTTTTTCCAGTTTCCTAGTAGCAATAGTGAGAATAAACTTAACTTTGTCCATCAAATTCCCCATTCTATTTACGAAAACGAAAACTATGCTGAAACTAGTGACGACAATTAAAGTTCCGTTGTAAGTAGTGCGTGGCATTTGGGGGGTCTTGCGGTGACATCTACTCGTACTTGGTATAGTACAGCAAAGTGGGGTACTCAATCGGCTATCAACTTAATTGATCACAACGTCGGGGTACCTTTTGGAGTAATTTGGAATGGTTAAACGCTTACTTGGGCGTCTCCTGATTAATCTTCGGGGCTGTAATTGCGACTTGTTGGTTTCCGACATTTGTTTTGTCGTCTTTCGTGTTTTAGGTATAATGGTTTGGTTAGGATGTCGACGTCTAATGTAGGTTTTGAATTGAATAGCTTTTTGGTGAAGAGTGGTTTACTAATTACATTAAGAAGTTACTTGCTTTAGAATTATTTTATATAGATTCAAATGTGGCTTAGATAATTAATATCTTAAATTATTATAATGTAACCAAAAAGCTATTTTTTAACTTATGTAACAATCCATTATATTTACACGTATTTGCTAGGCAGTTTAAAAAGTTTCCGACTTTAACGTGAATATTAAAGCAGTTAATAAAATGAGTGAATATCGTTGTTCATTCTTGTATTCGCATTGTACATACATGTAAGAAGTGTGTATGTGTGTGTAAATTCAGAACAAAATATGTCTTCTATCATCGTTAGGTCGGTAACTTTTCAAACTACCCACGTAGGTAAATGTTCTATAAAGCTTTACAAAGTTTTTAATCATCAGAATAAAAACGTTATGTTTATAAAATGACTGCCTTGATGGCGCAGTATGCGACTGTTGTGCTCTCGGGTTTGATTCCCGGGTGTTTCGGAGTTTGGGTGTTTTCTATGTTATATTATGTATGTATTTAGAAAAATATATATATACGTATTTATATCAACTGATATAAGACAACTGTCTAGTACCCATAACACAAGGTCTGATTAGCTTGGGACTAGATGGCGTTGTGTGTTAAGTCATTTTAGCTTACTTGATTTTTTTATTATTTTAACTTGCTATTTCAGACTATAAATCTAAGTCGAATAGCATTTAAATCCGTTTAGTCGTTCTAACGTGATAACATTTTGATTTTGATTTGAATGAATGATTAACAAATATATTTTCATTAATCCTCACAAACTTTAGCGTTTACAAAATTAATGCGATGTCCCTGCATTAAGATTAAATACTGTTTGATGGTGAACTCTCATCCCCTACTGTGCAGCTTGTCCCATGAGATCTGACACCGTCATTAGCAGTAATGTTCGTGCGTCTTACAGACTAATATAACTGTGTATAAATTCTGCAGAATAGAATAAGCTTCTCTTAGCAATCATTGTCAAATAAGACAAAAAAACAAGTTCTGGGGCAAAGTAGTAGGAACTGCAATGCAAAAATTGATGGATGCAGTAGATGCAATATTTTGCCGGAAAAATATGTCTCTACTAGCTTTTTCACGGCTCCGCACGCTTGTATATCGGTTATCGTGGTAATTCGTAGCCCATGCAATGTCTTAAGAATCAAAGTGTCCCCATGGCAAAATTTCATTAAAATCGGTACAGCCGTATAGCCGTAATAGTATTACAAATAGATCTATTTACTTTTGCATCCATACTAACATTTAACATTGGCAATGCTTTGACTATCCCTCCGCCCCCGCGCCCCTGCACCACTCTCATTGTAGATGCTTAATGACGCTTCATTCAGTTCATTCTTTTCGTGATAACTTTTGAACTATTCGTCCAAATTAATTGGTTGTGTTTTGAAACTTAAAGTGACAAATATATATATTTTGATAAGAGTTCGGTAAATATTCTAAAATGTGCATTGTTAAAAAATATTAAATTTAATTGTAATTATGGTTCAATATTATGGTCATAGTGACTTCCTCATAAAAGGTAGTTATATGCTGTCGTGGACTTTTATTAAAAATTATTTAAGACAAATAACCATACAGTAATTATCTTTGTGTATCTCCAACGGTTTAGGCAGCGCATATCAAGATAGCTCTCAGAGGGCTTTTTTCCGATTATCTTGACAGTTATCGTTATATTATGACCACATTATAAAAGTTTCTACAAATTTTAACTAATTATGCTATTCCGATGTCTAAGCTTTATTACTGCAAAATTTTAATGAAAACTGTTCAGTAGTTTTTTCGTGAAAGAGTAACAAACACACATAAATCCTTAGAAACTTTTGCATTTTTAATATTAGTAGGATTTCGATGCTCTAAATCTAAAACTCGAGGAACAAGCCATACTCTTTTATTTTCACATATTGCTGTGTGAGATAGTTATAAAATATTTTTGTGTTTTTTATTATTAAGTCTAAACTACTTTACATACCTTAAACAACTACGAGTCTTTTAGCACTCTTCATAGCATAAACCGTTAAGTTTAAAAAAATGGATTACAATCTATAGGTACTAATCTATACTAACATTATAAAGCTGAAGAGTTTGTTTGTTTGTTTGAACGCGTTAACATCAGGAACCGCTAGTCCGATTTTAAAAATTATGTCAGTGTTGGATAGTCCATTTATCGAGAAAGGCTATATATCATCACGCTAATACTAATAGGCGCGGAGCACCAATAAAGAATATTTCAAAAATGGGGGAAAATTTTCACGCTACGGGCAATAGAAGACGCAAACGAGGTTGCGTGGGTCAGTTAGTTAATTATAATACGAAGGCGTCAACTCAATGTGAATGAACACTCAAGAATCTATACTCCCTTACGAAGAATTTTTCTATTATCCACTAAATTCCAGATTCGTTCCGTTTGTATGGAAGTGGCAAGTCATATAGGAACATCAAGGGGCGACAAGAAGACGCGGTGCCAATTACTCTTGGAAACACTAACACTATCTAGGGTGGAAACGATAAACCATAACATTCATAAAGGGAAAGTGTCGTAGTACATACAATCGGTGCCAATAAAACAGCGAGCCCTACACCCTATGCAATAAGCAAAGGCGAAATAGCGCGGAAACATTGGGGGAAACAGTATTAATACTTATGGTTAATTGTGCCAGGGCTACGGAGGCATAAAATGGCGCTTCATTCCTTATCAATATTTTAAACTGCATCAATTCTGCATCTGTAATGAGGTCTGAGATGGATGAGGTATGTTACATTTACTTATTCTGATCTTTTTATTCGAATTCATTTAGAAAAATCAAGAAATTCTGTCAATTTAGTTTTTATTGGCACAGTACATAGTAACTATTCACAAAACGAAAACGATCACAGTAACATGCAATTAGAAAGACCTATCTTCAGTAGACCTCAATAGACTAATGATGATGATAGTAACTGTGACAGAGTCATGCTTCGGCTATATAGGCGCCTCATCCGAAGTGCTATTCTGATGATTCACAGAAAAACTGTGTTGAGAAATCCTCATGGTTATGTATGTGAGTGAATGAGTACCTAAGGTTATCAGTGTCATCTCTCTTCAGTTTTGAAAAGAAGATGTTCCGTCAAAATCTGTCTACCTTTTTCAGAGATTGGCCACAAATACACAGACAGACGGATATAACGTTAAAAAATTGCTTACTTGATAATTGCCCTTGCGTATAATCTTTCATACCCATTTAGTGAAAAGCTGTTAATTTGAAATAACAAACAAACACTTCAATTTTAATAATTAGTGTAGATAAACTTTAAAACTTGACTTTGAGACTTAAACTTAACTTAAAAATTGAAAAGCAGTCTTCAAAAAAACTGTTACCGATGCGTTGTTTTAGCTGCCATCATCTGAAGGGTGATTCTTCCCTCAAGACGTGTTCGGACTGTACAACAACTAGAGGTGAGATGTACAGTTCATTACAAATATCGCGTCCGTGAACTGCGGTTGATGCTTTTTGTGTCACCTTTGTCAGGATTTAGATACAGATAATAATTAAAAAAAAAAAAAATTAAAACACTAGTAGAAGACAATTGTAAGAGTAAAGTAATACTGCTATAGATACGTTCATCAACAGGCTCTTACTAAAATAGGTTTAGGTCTACTAGTGCAAGAGTCGGTGGAGATCGACTTACACCTATTTAATAACTTGTGTGTTAATTGATTTATTATATATTAGATAAATGACTTATTATTTATATATATTATTATTACTGGACTGAACAAACGAGTCGTATTAGGAGTTATTTAATTTTTTTCTTCTGTTTTCAGTGCTATTGTCTTACAGAGTTTGCACCCTTAGTCGGTTCTAATGACATGTACGCAATGAAAAGGGGTTGTGGCACTCTGTATTCTTAATCCATCCCCACACAAACACAGATACGTTGATTAAGCGTTAATAGATTCGAACCCACTAACAGTGACCTATCTACTATTAACATAAATCTATCAGATTGAAATCAGTACACGTCTTATATAGTGCAGCAAACAAAATGATACCCAATAATGCAGAAGCATCTAAAAGACTGCCATAGCGTGTTTCACTATGCTGCATTACCTCCATTCGCAATGATTATGGTGACTATCATTCTTGGATTATGCTCATGCACTTTGACAGGCTCATAAAGATAAAACAAATTCCTGTAAGTTGTTAAAAAGAACATTTATCCACCTCAAAAGCCTAGGCACTTGTGTCTCTATAGCTTCAAGTCTGTACCCGTCATCAGGTTAAGCATTTGTTCGTTTATTTAATAGTTGTACCAATTTCAAACAAAATATTTCTATACTCTAGACGAAAAGGACACAAGAACTCAACATCAGATAACACCTACACACAAACGAGCTTAATTTACTTCCATTTTTATGAAGAATGATGTTACAAACAATTTATTTTCACTTGGCATCACGATTGCAACTCACGTACCTTGTCTAATATAAGCTGTATAGATGAGCCTCACGTAGGTATCTAATTTAACACATTGTCAAGACCCCTCTCTACTCTATACTAGTGCATATTCTTCTTAGAAATCGTAACATGCCGTGGTATTTACTTGTAAAGAATTTCTTTGAATAACGAATGTCTAATTAGTAATTTGAATACAGTATCAGATTAGAATTTTAACTGGTAGGTAAAGGTCAAGTGATAAATATATTTCGGACAGAGAATTTAGATGGAGAAAAGATTACAGATACTTGAACGGCTACGCTCTTTTGACGTTTGGTCAATAATATGTGGATTTGATGATATGTGTATATTACATTTCACTGTCTCATTAAAATGAGTTTTTTATTTGATCTCACGAATGATTTTAACTATGTTCAATAAAAGTATTTTAAATATATTTCAGTAAATATGAACACATAACAGCTTTTAACAGTCCACAGCTGGACATTGGTCTCTTCTAAGCAGGAGACGCTAATGGTTTTAGGCTATTACACCAAGCTGGCCTACGGGCTAGTACTTTTAAGTTTTCCTTTGTACTTTTAAGTTTTCCTTCTCTTTGCAGTGATATTATCTATCGCTGTTGGATCCCTTAGTCACCTCTTCCTACACCCACGGAATGAATAGGGATCAACAACAACCCATAACGTACCACTACTGGGCTCGGGTCTTCTCTCTCTCCTCCGAATCACGGAGACGCTCATGGTAACATGCCACCAGCGGTCACCCATCCAGGTACTGACCGCGCCGTCGTTGCTTACCCTCGATAATTGTTTAAACCACTGAGTGCAACTGGGCTATGAGCGACTACGCGCCTTTAGGTATGTTGACAGTACGTATTTTTAATCCGTCACCATACCGAATTATGATCCCTCACAATTAAGTACTCAGTAAGTAATAAAAATAAAGGTGATGACTTGAACTCATTACTGGTGCAACGGATGACCATTGCAATTCGCTGCCAGTATCAAGAGCATCTTTGCACCGGGAGTGATGCGTGGTAGGTTACACGACTTGATGTAAATTGATTGATTTTAAATTAACTATGTATGCTTAGACATGGTGGTTTATTTTTTAATTAAACCGAGGATTGAACCAAGTGTCGAGAGGCGGATGTCGAGTGGACTATGGTATGTTAATGATAATGATGATTTTTTCTATTTCATAATAATTCATTTGTTTTATGTTCATTGTTGTTCAGTGTTAGGGCGTACAGACGCAGAAAGTGTTAATAATTCTAGAGTATAGTATACATGAAGAAATAGTTATAGTCCACGGGCCCACGTACAAGGGATTTCAGTGATTAATAACAGGCTGAAAGTTTATACACAGCTTCGTTTTGACGAGACCCCCAACTTTTATTATTGGACCAAATTCTGATAGTGGCAGGAAAAAGCGGGATAGGGAGCAAAACACGTCGATGTGATGAGTGTCCCAAATTAATAAATAACAGTTTCTAAATATCAATACTTCGAGAAAATACGATGGAAAACTGAGAAAAACTTGTGGCATACAAAGTGAATGGTACCTTCCCGAGTGACCCCCAGCTCTAACATGTCAGAATGGTGACTTGAAAATTTTTATTCATTTTCATTAATTACAAACTGATTTTTGTTTTGGGGCTTGTAAAATATATATTTTACATAAAAAATGCAACTCGAAAGTTGTCAAGATTATGTTAATATTTTTTCGAGTGTGGGTCTCAAAAAAATTACCATCGAATTTGTATGCCGATGCATTTTTTATGTAAAATATATATTTTGCAAGCCCCAAAACAAAAATCAGTTTGTTATTAATGAAAATGAATAAAAATTTTCAAGTCACCATTCTGACATGTTAGAGCTGGGGGTCACTCGGGAAGGTACCATTCACTTTGTATGCCACAAGTTTTTCTCAGTTTTCCATCGTATTTTCTCGAAGTATTGATTTTTAGAAACTGTTATTTATTAATTTGGGACACTCATCACATCGACGTGTTTTGCTCCCTATCCCGCTATTTCCTGCCACTATCAAAATTTGGTCCAATAATAAAAGTTGGGGGTCTCGTCAAAACGAAGCTGTGTATAAACTTTCAGCCTGTTATTAATCACTGAAATCCCTTGTACGTGGGCCCGTGGACTATTATATAATGTACTCGAATATAAAAAGGGGCTTAGGTCATTTCCTAAGTAATTATCAGTATCTATATTTAAATTGATATTAGAACTTTTAAGGCTTAAATTTTTCTTTAATTTTAAGAACAATATTTATGGTTAAAACAGTTGGACCATAATTGTGATTTAACTTTCGACCATATCATCGTTTTTCTACCTATAATGGCTTAATATATTATATGCCTTCTTACCCGCAACTAGAATAATTGTTACTTTATGAAATTGCACATCAATTGTTATAATAACATTTCTTTTTGATCACAAAAGGCAATTCTATACCACTCAAAGAAGAAAATTGAAAGATATAGGGTTTTTTTCCCCCAAAAATGTCGAGGATATGTACACGTAATGCACATAAAATAGACCGGTCTGTCTCGTGAACAATCTCCATTAGGGAAATTTTATCATCGAGAACCATAAATTATACGGACCCCTAGTGCCCTCAGCGAAGCAGCGGAAACTTGTATTTAAACAAACTACATTATAATGTTCAATTCAGTAGCAATAACTCGAGTTATATATGATAATTTGATCAGGTGATCAAAAGACTCCCTTACTGACACCCTAACAAGTTATTAGACACGCTAATGGCTGCTTATTCTACGCAGAACAGCTACCGATATTGCCTCATAAAAAGGTCTATAGAAATGGGTATGCACCCCTTCGATTATTTTAAATTTTCCATTGTGGGGTTCGAGGCATTAAGAACAATACGCTGCATTCGCGTATGAAATTTTTAAATGAATGTATCGATTATTTTCTCTTATATATATGTGAATTGAAATGCATTGTCTCGCTTTTCGGTATGGGCATTATGAGTGATTTTAGATGGTTTGTAAAGGATTTCGGCGGAAAAAAAAATTCAATTTCAAAATCAAACATTATTTTATAGGATGCCTTCCTTCGTCGTACATGTCAGCGTTATCGTTTTAATCGAGGAGTGTCAGAAAGTGTTAAGTTACAAAGAACATTTAAACAACGTTTCTGTGTTATTTTGAACTTTAACCTTATAGCCTTAAAGTTAAAAATAACACGGTACGGTAGACTTCTAGCTTCAGTGCATAAGCCTGTTATGTTAAACTGTGGCAAAGAAGATAATATTTTGAGTTTATCGACTGTTAGTTGCTCAACATCTGCAATTGTTTTCTTGTAAATATTGCCGAATGTGTTTAAGCTCATATAGTATAATAAATGCAGTACAACTATTAACACATAATTTACTTTACCACTGTCCTTTAATTTAAATCTCATAGTTAATGACTAAACCTCTTTACTGCTTCCTTACTGTTTAGTTTTACGTTCTATATATTATAAGTACATTGTAAGTGATACCTAGTAACCTTATCATTTACTTACCAACACTTTTTACTTTTAAAATTGTATCGCAAGCCAAGCTCACTTTACACGTTCCGAATATTGCGAATTTTGTTATAAAACAAAATAAAAGCCATGGATTTAAAAAAAAATTGGAAGTGATTTATTTTTACTAAAGAGCGACCCCTGATCCGGGTCCATTTCTTGTCAAGAACCCCTGAAGTCAAGCCTTTAAATTCTTTTTTTCACTCAAAGAAAAATGCAACAGTTCCATTCACGTCTAAACGATAACGAAGGATAAATATGCAACATTTATCAGTACTCTAAATATGCTAAGTGTCGTATAGAAGTATCGCGTCCCTACTTCCTGGCTTGAAGGCGTCTGTAATAATGGATTACGAGTCTAGACGCGAGACAAAGCCGTTACGAGCCCTTAAAGGTAGACAGACTATAGTGAAGAGCGTGGCGGTACGAGGAGCGATTAATTAAAAAAACAATTTAAAACTGTTGTTGGTTTAATTTCTTTTCAAACATTGATAGTACAAATTTAAATATACTTTTAGCAATGTTAATAAAAAAATAACTTCACAGTAATCTACGAACTTAAGAATTAGAAAAAAATATTGGGAATTACCATTTCTGTAACCAATTACCGTATCCTAAAATAATTAATGATCGCATTCCAGTACAACTGTAAACTACCAGTTTTCTATGAAAGCGAAATGCTTATTCAAATTTATATGTGTCGTGTGTGAGCAATAGTTATTTTGGGCATATTTTAGTAGTACTATTAAATTCGCTGTTTTATAACCACTAAAGTCGGACCCTTTGTTACGCTATGCGTGCAGTAAGCGAGTGACTCAAGATTGATGGTAGATTCACATGACATGGTTCGCCTTGAGCAGAGCTACCCTTTTGATGACTTCAGTAACGGTTATTTATGGAGAGGATTTACTCTGATTCCTGTTTAAAATCCGAGCTCTCAACTTTAAAATGCCCTTTTTAAAGAGACTTTTTATTCGATCCAAGCTCGTATGTGGATTGTAAGAGTGATTTAATTTTATTTTATATACACTTGCTGCTATGCCATAATATTTGTTTACATATTATTTTCTACTCAAGTTTGTCATGCTTGGTGTTATCCGTTATATTTTACCAACCTTTTGCTGAAATGCATTGCAATTCAAATAATTAGTACAAATGATAGTTTTGTTTTATCATCAGCCTATTGCAGTGCACTACTGGACGAATATATCTCTCATTGCACGCCAACACCTCTCTGATTGGGCTTCTAACATCTAGATGATGATGATCACTAGTTTAACTATTTGAAAATGACAAAAAATTCTTAACTTTTCATTCATTCATTCCAAGATTTGTATATGCTTTTTAGTAAATAATTTAAAAATCCTCTATATCTCAATTTTCAACCGCTTCTAACACAAACAACATACAACAACTTATGTAACTTTTGAGCAAAATTATAACAAAGTTGTAGAAGTAACAAATATTACTGTATATTTGTACAAACATCGTTATTAAAGGCACAAGCGTAGAACAAAGTTAGAACACCTAGCACGTGCAGTTGGAAAATTTTAAATTACAAAGAAAATAAGCTTCCGCCTTGCATACAAGTTGGTAGTTTGTTGCAAACTTGCATAGAATCTGTTTAGTTTAAATGTAACCGCTTTGCCTACAGTTAGTATTCTCATTTTAATATCTTCAACAGGGCGCAGAAAGGAGACTTAGACCCTGTTACACTGTTTACAGATAAGTTTCGGATAGCTAATCTGAAAAATAATTTAACGTTCTTCCATATACGTTGCGTCAAATAATCTGTGAGATAAGCTGTCCGGAACTAAACTGTACCCAGTGAAACAGGGTCTAAAACTCCAGCAGAAACGGCAAATACTTTTATATAAAAAGGGGCTACGAAAATAAATGTCAAAATGACAACACAAGTGGTCTAAAATATATAAAAATACATTTTTCATTGTAGTTTCCATAGTGATTTGGATATGCCTATATGTATTTACCGCCACATATGAAGTTATCTCATCATATGTGAACGACTGTGTGGTTAGTATAGCAGGAAGTAAGGACCAGACGTATGCGATTCTCACACAGGCCTGTATTTGACCGTAATTTATACATTTTATTTATGTATTTGAAAATATATGAGTATGTTTATTTAAAAATAATGTCCGTCGTGATCAAAAAATATGCTGTATATTCTTTATATTTTACTATAGTATAGTAATATTCATTTACTAAATTTACGCTAAATCTAAGCTAAATCTTAAAAATAATTTCTTAGATAAACATTGAACTATGTAAACCTATCAACTACTTATATTTCTGTTGTAGAAACAATGTCTAACTCTGTAATTGCAAACAGCACTTACCCTATAAGCCCGTAATCAATATGAAATAATTATATATTCGGTTCTTGCACGAAAGCGCGTGCCATGTCATCGTGGACTTATCGCCGGCGAGCCTGTCACTGCCCGTCACTACACCCCCTCGACCGTTTAAACGCAATGAAATTAAACATGAAATGATTTCTAATTGCTCTTTTTAATTTTAGAATAGTCGAGATTTTTAACTGCGTTTGTTGAGTAAGTTTTTTGAATTGCAATATGATTTCGTTTGTGCTAAGCAAAGAAGCAATTTTTGCTGAAGGGAAAGGTTACCTAAGTAAAGTTAAATTTTAATTTATTTCTTTAGTATTTTTTATAAAAATATATAGATCGGAACAGGTTTATGATTATTTTTAGTATTTTGAATTAGACAGTTTTAGAAATCTTAAATTTTGTAGTCCTGTCAGTCCTAGAGATAGATTCTATATCAATCATTAGAACTCAAAGTACTCTTAATTCAATTGATATTATTAAGAGTTTTTGATAAACCGTGAATAAATATCTCAGTGGGTAACCTACCTCACTCAGTAAAAGAAGCTATCAGTTACTGTATTTCAATTAATAGTATTGTTAGTATTCAACAGTATTCAATATTTCCAGTTTATGTTTTTCCTAATTAACTAAAACGCAAGACAACTCAATTATTGACTTACGATATATTATATATCACGTATAAATAGATCCTGCCTTATATTTGATATTACATCAGTTATCCTACAAATCACAGTCAGCACGGTAGACCGCGGGTCGGGACAGTCGTACGTGAACAGCATGCCTTTTCAGGTCGTCTGGCCAACAGAATGCCAAAGGCGATTTCGGATTGCACACGTACCAAGACAAAGTGTGGCTATTGTTATTGACAGTTGCACCGATTTCTTGGCACTGTGTTAAACTTTTTAGACGGTTCAAAAAGCTGGAAATTGACATTTCAATTTAGAAATTGGAATTTGTGGTACACGTGTTGACAAGAGTCTGATCATAAATTCTTAATTTACTGTTACCCAGACTGTTCTTCGTCTGTTCTGTTCGTCATTTCTAAGTAGATACATATATATTATGGATAAATAACACCGAGATACTTCTAAGTTTTGATAGACCTGTGACAAATTCGCAATGTTTTTAAAAATTGTAATGGTAAGCTATAAGAGGTTTTTAGGTAAGGTTTTTATCAGGCTTTCTCTTATTCTAAATGAGTTATTTTGTAAGTTTATCTAACAACAACTCTTACATATGGCAGAGTTACAAAAATTTTATATATCGCTCCCCCCACCGAATAATATCGTAATGTCATATAACGATACTTTGCGTTTTATTGCATATTCGTCATGTAGACATTATTTTACACCTTGTCAATTTTTTTGAAATTTTTTTTGTAAGTGCTTTAGAAACTAGCATTTTTTTAATAACCATGGCCTTATTATTCCGTTACAGTTTTAATATACTTATTTACGTGAATAACATCGCTACTTGTGATTACGAGTAGCACTACAAACAAGATTTTCAATATGTTACGATAACGATATTATTCGAGTAAGAATAGCAAACTCGTCTTGTAGCAAAGTATTCTAACAATACTATTCCTGTAGTCATTTTATCTGAAAAATATGGTAATGTTGGTTGCCGTTTAATGTTCTAAGAAAAGAAATAGTAATAACTTTTGCAATAGTTTACCCAGGCGTTGTTTACACTCAAGGTACGATTACTGTATTATTTATAACCGCGTGCTACAAGCAATACGCAACCTTTGAAACCTTCTCCTCTCGCAGTAACGCTAGAAGAATCAGAAGATTGAACATACAAGGAATTATGTGGATGTAATTTTGGTTTGTACATAATAGAATAGGTAATCCCAATCTAGGCTCTTAATTTGTCGTGCAATTTCGATACAAATATCTATTCTCCTTCTGAGAATTAAAAAAACAAAACCAGTTAATACCTAGTTTGTACTGACAGATACTGTTACTTAATTATTTTTTTCGGACAACCAACTATCTACTACTTTAGGATGTCGTGATTACTGATTGAGCCAATCAATCCGCTCGGTAATGAAAATAACAAATCCCTTGATAATTTACGTTGTATGTACATAAGCAATAAATAAATAGCAACAAATTCAAATATATATGAAAACTGTCCTTATTACTATTAAGATTGATGTGTGTGTGTCTGTGTGCTGTGTGACAGCGTATGTCAGACGATTACCTATCTACAGGACTGAAAAATTAACAAATATGTATGAAATCCAGCAAAGAAAGATATATTTTCACAAAATTATGTTGGAGTAGGTATATAAGAGGAAATATTAGAAGAAAATGAAGAGTTTAAATTATTCCTTATGAAGAAGAAAATAAAAAGAACAATGATAACACACGTATCATGTTATTAAATCCAATGAATTCATTTACAATTAAAACCAGCACTAATAATTCACCAACAGAAATACAGCATAATGTTACGGATACTGTACAATTGCTCGATTATCCTGTGATTACCACTACGCAAGACACGGGTGCTGATACAAACTCTGAAGACATTTTAATTTCTAGCCATAAACGAAGAACTAGGAAACGATGTTGTAATAAAAAAGAATGACCTGACAATAAAAACAAAAGACTCAAAAATAGTGGTAAATCTCGTGAAGGTGCACGTTCAAAAAAACAGAATGCTGCTAAGACCATTGGCCCTTCATGTTTGTACTAAAAGGGTTGTGGCATAGTATTTTCTACGGTACAACGGCAGGAGATATTCAACACTTTTTATAGATTGAATGATCATGAACTTCAATGGCAGTATATCGTAAGACATGTTCAAGCACAACCAAACATATTATCTTAAAATGAAAAAATAACAGGACACAAATAAACATTATTTTAGCTAGGACCAGACTTCTATTGAAGTTTGTAATGCATTCTTTTTTAGTACTCTATGAATTTCAGAACAGGTAGTTTTTACAGCTTCAGAGAAAACTAGGCAAGACGAAAGCTTAATAGATAACAGAGGGACTCTTTACAACAGGCCTCACAGGATGTCCGATGCTATAAAAAACAATATAATGACACATTTTTAACTACTTACATCTGTTGAATTTCATTATAAACGCAAGATATCCAAAGGACTTTATTTATCTGAACAACTAAACATTTCCAAAATATATCGACTTTACACTCTATGGTTTCCAAATCAAGAATACGCACAATAACAATTAGCACCACAACGCCAATACGAATCAATTGATACTGAAATACTCACTATATTATTACTCATCTTTTAAACCTAAGAAAGACTTGTGCGGTTCATGTTCTTTGTATGAACAAGCTGATGAAACGAAAAAAGCTACATTGGAAAAAAAATATTAATAGCATTTACTACGAAAGACTAGAGTACGAACAGTAGACTAGGATGATACAACAGTAGCTAATTTTATTTTAGAGAAAGTGCTTAATGTGCCTCAAACAGAAGTAGCAATTTTCATCACAAAAGAAAATGCCCTGTTAACAATATTACCGTCTATAATGCTTTCAATAAATCTGGGCATGTGTGGCACCTTTCTGTTGCTAAAAGAGGCTGTATTAAAATAGGGAGCTGTTTACTAAAGTTCATAAATATGGAAAGACAACGATGAATCAAATACATAGCATTTTATTCGGATGGTTGCGCCGGCCGAAATAAAAACCAACATGTTTTTACACTTTACCTATATGCTATAAAAAAGGTTATATAGAAACAATTACCCACCGATTTTTTAAAACGGGTCACAGTCAAAATGAAGGCGATAGCATGCATTCGATGATTGAACGAGCTATGAAAAATAAAGTTTTATATACACCTGATCAAGTGTATGGTGTAGATAAATATATAATTATACAGTAATTTTAGCGTAAGAATAGAAATGGAACAAAGAGATTTTTACAATGTGAAAGACCTTATCGCTGATTAAAACTGGACTACGGATACTTAAGGCATTAAAATCGCATGGACTAAAATCGTAGAAGTAAGGATCTCAAATTCTAATCCTAATATAGTTCAGTTTACGTATAATTATGATGATTAGTACTTTGCGTTTAACACGGAAAGTTTCATCAACAGGTCAAGAAGAGTCAACAGAACAGGTAATGTTGAAATGACCACTTTAAAGCAAGTATAGTCTGAACCAGTTTTTGCGAGTAAAGGTCTGTTCAGCTTATGCAGAACTGAAGCCATACCTGCTGCTGCATCACTCGTTTTATAATTCGATCCGAAGCTGTAATGACAATCCCCAACCAGCTTCGGATTCTGATGGGGATTAAGATGATGACCAAGATAAGTTCTACCACTGAGATGTTAATGACAGATGTACCTAACCTTTTATTAGTCGATTTTATTGTTTTTTTTCAAAACAATTAATTATTTATTTTCATTTTAATAATAAACAGTTTCCTTTAATCAAGAAACCATAGTTTTTTGAGATTTGTTTGCCTAATAATTTATTTTACTTTATAGGCAATGGAAGAATATAAAATCGTATTAAAACATTACTTTAATATGTATTATGAATTATAATGACGAAAATTCCAGCTATAGTATATTACCGCTTATGTGGAGTTGTCTTTGTTTAAAGAATAACAGTGTAGTATTCAATTATTGTGCACGGTATCTTTTTCTTTTTACGCGAATAATATGGTAATGTTGTTTTGCGCAATAGTGTTTTGCCTAGCTTTTCCAGTAAAATATATTTTATTTAATTACTTGATTTTAATAAAATAAAAAATAAATAGGTTTATTTCAAATTATTCTATTAAAAAATAGTTTTGATTTGATGTATAAATCATTATCTTAGGTTCGACAATACTTTACATAATCTTTAAAAAACATTGTTTTATTTTTCCTGTAAAAATTGAATTTATTGATAACGATATTATTCGGTGGGAGGAGCGATATATTATAAGCTTTTTAATACTATAGTAGATTTTATTTCAATATTAATTATGTACTATCGACCAAATTGAAATGTGACCCACTTTGACAATTATTACTTTGTAATCATAAATGTAGTTAGGTTTTCTTCGCTATTTGCACATAGTACGTTTTAGATATAAACATAAATGCGTCATTACGGGTTAAATGTCAATGCAATTTAAACCTTTGTCACCACTGAACAAGATATATTTTTGATACAGCAGTCTTATTTGAATTTCAAATAATAAAATCGTTTATAATCCAAACTCTTTTCATTGCGAAGAAAAAGTATTATAATTTGTAAAATGAAATGACATTATATGTAAGATGTCAAGTAGTAGTCAATCTGAAAATATTAAAATAAAAATCTAAGAATATATTTATATCTATAAACGAATCGTATAATGGCCAATTTGGTAGAACAAAGAGCTCGGATTGTAGTGCTCAGTGAGCAAGGTTGCGGCGTTAGAGAAATATCACGTGAGTTAAATATAAGTCATAACACGGTCAGAACCTGGATCAGACGGCGCGCTGAAGAGGGTATCCTTGAAGACCGACGACGACATAATCATGGGGTTCGTCGAATCACAAACCAACAGAGAACGCAAATGCAACACCATTACGAAGAACATCCTTTTACTCGTACCCGCTATTTTGCAGCACGTTACGACGTTTGTCTAGAAACAATTAGAAATAATTTGCACCGCACTGGGCTGCATTACAGACATCATGCTAAGAAAGTTCATTTAACGGATGCACACAGAACTGTGAGATTGAATTTTGCACGTAATTATTTAGATTTCGACTGGACAAACACCATCTTTACAGACGAAAAATCATTTTGCTCTTCTCAACATGGTCGCTTAATTTTGTGGCGTTACGATACCACGCGATACACAGAAGACCATGTAGTGCCTAACCAATCATCTGGCCGTATTTCAGCTAACATGTGGGCATGGATGGATGCTGGAAACATAGGCGAACTTGTTCCTATTTCTCCTCGTCATAACGCTATCAACTATGTCGATTTATTGGAAGAATCAATGTTACCGACTTTGCGAACAGTCTACCCCCGTGAAGATGTGCCAGTATTCTCCTATGTTCATGATAACTGTCGAGTGCATACTGCCACAATTGTCTCAAATTGGTTTACGGAGCATGAAGATGAATTTACTCTCATTCCATGGCCGTCTAGGTCACCAGATCTTAACCCAATAGAAAATTTATGGGGTTTGATGGTTCAAATGTGGGATAACAGGAACGAGAGAACTAAAGAAGCAATCGAGCTGTATTGTAACGAAATCTGGGATTTCATGAGGGGAAGTGACATTTGCAGTCGTCTAATCGGGTCTATGCGTAATCGATTATTAGACGTTATTGAAAACCATGGCGCTTACACTCGGTTTTAGGTTTAACCAGTAATCCTACAGACCCAAACAATTGGAACCATTATAACCCAAAAATTAACTATTGAGAAGTTTTCTTTTTTATTCGCTTTACGAAGTGAATGTCATTATTTTTAATTTAATAATATGAAATAAACAAAGGTCTCTAATTTTACTGTTTTATTGTACTAATATGTATGACTAGCTGTCTCGACAGACTTCGTTCTGTTAAATAAATGCTTATCTATTTTTGTTCTACAGTACCCTATGCTACCTTTACGGTACCTCTACCCTCCTACCTCAAGTCTACCCATTATCTACACTATCTACACTAATATTATAAAGAGGAAAGATTTGTATTTTTGTATGTAACGAATAAACTCAAAAAGTACTAATTTTACGTAATTTTTTAAATTGTTGTCTCCTTCATGCGGACTTCTTACAGACATCACTCATCATTATAGTGTTAATAAAATGCAGTGTTATTCAGACCCAAAACCTTAATAAATAAAAGCATTAAAAGTATTAGCCCTAAATCATATTTGTTTTAGCAGACAAAGTACAATTTGAAACATTTATTTTTAGAATTCACAAGTCCAGGTAAAAAAACAGCGAGTTTTATAAAAACAAAAGATTAACGCAACAACTTAGAGATAAAACGTAAAAAAACACAATCCGATTGTGGTACGAATCAGCTTAGTCTCCCCTCGGTTTTGTATACCTACATATAAATATATATAGGCAGAGTAAAGTCCTAGGGGCCGTCCCTGTCGTCCATAAATATCTGGCGAACCAAAAAGTGTGAAATTAACACAGAAAATAATAATAAGGCTTATTATTTCGATTCGAGAAAACGAATTCGAGAGTATCTTTTGTAATTGAATTAATTTTGTCTAAAAAACCTTCGCTTTTACAGTTTGAATTTTTATAGGAAATGGTTTCGCAGCCTATTTTTTTTGAAATGTTTTATTTGATTTATTGTTATGCAGCAACTAGAAGATTGAAGAAGTTATGTTAATCTTAGTAATAGGTATCCATACTAATATAAAAAAAATTAAAGTAACTAACCGCTGAATCGATTTGGATAAATTTATATTGGACCTTGGAGAAGGATACCTATAGGCTATTTCTATTGCGATAACCGATATATACACGGGCGGAACCGTAGGCAACACTAACAACATATCAATACTTTTTTTTATAAATTACATATAGTAAACCCTAGTGTAAATGGTTCATCAAGTTTGGTTCAAATCAGGTTATTATTTTTACATAAAAAGGTTTTAATTTATAAAAAAAAACCTATTCAAATGATGGAGTTCTGAAGTTACAACCATAAAATATAATAACATTTCATCTAGATATCCCAAATTCCAAGACAATACCAAGTACAGACCAGTTAACCAGTGGGATGAATCTTATGTACGAATAGTCTGCAATAAACTAGGATTGTGCGGTGCATCGTGGCGGTGTGCAACGGGCCGTGAGACGTTGGCTACGTCCCTTGAATCGTGAACACGGGCTTTAATACACCCATTCGTTTTGTGGTTGCGTAATTGTGTGCCACCAAAGTTTTAAGACCCTTTTGAATTATTATAAAATGCTTTTTAAATATAGAATAATGGAACATAACGTTAATAGAACATCTTGTATATAAAATCTCGTGTCACAATGTTAGTTACCATACTCCTCCGAAACGGCTGGACCGATTTTTATTAAATTTTATGTCCATATCGGGTAGGTCTGAGAATCGGCCAACATCTATTGTTCATACCCCTAAACGATAAGGGTGACCCAACCTTATTTTTATTTTTTTTTATTTCTGCATACTTTTTACTGTTTTTATTTTTTTATGATACAGCATTAGAAAATACATACAACCCTGTATTTTCAACCCTCTACGATCAACCCCTATTTTTCCATCGCGATTTTTATTGACCTAAATATATATTTCTTTTATGACAAAGCAACGTTTGTCGGGTCAGCTAGTAATATACAAAATTAGATATTTAAATTTCTCTAACTTTCATTATTGGGTGATCAAATTGTAAATGAAAAACTTGGTTGCCTGTAAGAGATTGCCTTCGGGTTATAAAGCAACCTCATTGCTTTAAGTTACCTTTTTAATTAACAATATATTGTGTACAATAAAACGATTATTATAAGAATAGATACAGTCTGTGCGTCAATGAATATGTATCTATATTTATAGCTAAATTACAAAGAAACAAATAAATATCAGAATTCCTTTGAAACTTTCATTTTCAAATTTACTAAGTTGTAATTGAGAGAAACACCTAAATTAGTTGAATTTTTACTTTCCATTGGTTAATAAATTATCCGTATAACAGCTGAAGGCATGTTAAAGCGATAGTTAGGTACAGAAATTAAGTAATAGACGTATTGCCTGATGGTAAGACCCGCAATACCAGAGGCGTCACATGTGCGTTGCCGGCCTTTGGAGGATGGGGAGCAGGTTGGGGTATGAGCCTACGGTACCTTCACTCACACAGTAAAACACAGCGCAGGCGTTGTTTCACACCAGTTTTAAATTTTTCCTTTAAAAGCAAATTTGAGATCGTAATCAACGGTATTTCAGATCATGACAGTGGCCAACGATCCGTACGACGTTGCATGCGAGACACCCTCGCCGAATTGCGAGCACAAACTTTAGAATGGCCATTCATCATACGACGCTATAATTGAATGTCGCAAGATTTTTGGCAAGGAATCTGTTGATCACTTTCTTGGCAATTCTGTCCTATAAATCAAATGATTGTATTTTTATCCCCCTAAAGCGGCCTAAAGGATCTTTTAGCAGTAGGAGCATGGCTCGCGGATTAACGTTTTGTAAAAACAACAAAATATAGACCAAATTCAAATCTCTTATTAATTTTTCTGCGTTTCCTTCTAAGATTATTTTATATACAGAAATTGATCGCTATTTGTTAATCCTTAAACCGAGTCTCCACCGAACAAAAGTTGGCAACTTTTGTGTTGTCAGCACGTGTTGGTGACAAAAGTTTCTGATAATTTCCTTGTGTTAGCAACAAAAATTGTACACATATGTTGGGAACCCTGTTTCTGTTTTTGGCGGTAAACATCAAAAGAATACGCTTGTTGCAGATATTTATTGGCTCTGCGAAGACGCTGAGTTGGTAACAAAAACGCCTGACTTGCGCCTGAGACATGCCTGAAACGTGTACGAACGAATCAATGGAGTTCCCGGACCAATACGACCTTCAAACCTTCAAGAAAAGAGCGTACTCCTTTCTAAAAGGCCGGCAACGCACTTGTAACGCCTCTGGTGTTGCGGGTCTCCATGAGCGGCGGTAATCGCTTACCACCAGGCGATACGTCTGCTCGTTTGCCCACTACATAATAAAAAAAAAAGTTGTTAGTTTATCTGCGAGTGGTAGGCAACTCGGCGTAGACACAATGGAAACAAAAGATGGCGATTTAATGAAGAGTTGCAAACAGTTGGCAACACTGAAATTGTCAACAATTTCGATGGAAACGCGCGTTTATACTACGGAAGTTTTTTTTAACTTAAGAAATTATAATAAATCAAATATAGTTTACTTAACAAACATAACATTATATTCCATAATTGCTGTAATGCCTACAAAAAAAATGTATCTAATATAAAAAAAAAACTAAAAAGTTCTCATTTTTTCACATCGAGACGTATAATCAATGTCCCGCCTTAAATTCTTCGCAGAAAAACCGCATTCATGAATTGTGGGATGCTATCGACGGTCTCAATACACGTTCATGCATGTACGTGTACACGCTTTTGCTTGTGGAAATGGGAATTATGGGGAAAGGTTTGTTTACTAGTTTGTGAAGGGAGCACGAAAACATGTTCATAGTATATTATGATTTTTTTATATTACGTCTCATAAAGGAAACAAGATTTTAGACTGTAAGAGGTATTATTAATATTTTATTTCATTATATACCTACTAGCTGAGCCCCGCGGCGTTACCCGCGGTACAACAGTAACCACAGGTAACGCCGCGGAACAAAGCTAGTCTTAAAAAAGTATATCATCAGCTATTTGCCAGTGAAATTCCTGTCAAAATCGGTTCGTTAGAGATAAGCCGAACAAACAGACAGACAGACAAAATTTAAAAAAATATATGATATTTTGGTATATGTACCGTGTAATATTACAAACAGACAATTTTATTATATTTGTATAGATACATTTAAAGTGTGGCATAAATATACGGAAGCTTCTAAAAGTTTTAAAGTTTAAGATTCTGTTTACGCTCTATACGACTCCCACGGGCGGAGATGGAGTGGTTTGGCTTTTCACTGAAAATGTAAGAGATGTTGTTAACTTAATTGGGAAAATGTACATCATAAACCGTTTAAATACCTTATAGGAATATGTATTCTATGTGTATTCACTTTCAATCGTGGAATAAACAGTGTGAATAGTCCCCTTTAGTTGTTAAGGTTTTTAAGTTTTAATGAAGTCTGATTATGCTCTCTTCGGTATATTTCTTTCGTGAATAAAGAAAGTTATACAGAACATGAAAACCCGTAGTACAATGTGCCACACATTTTTAACAAAATGCATCGTGCATTGTGTGTTTTAATGTTCTCAAGTTTTGTTCGTTTTTGTAACAATTTTACGGTCATTTTCGCAGAAGGAAATCATTATTTTTTTGAACCAGCTCACACATTTGTGAATACGAACACTCCTTTTTAACTATTGTCGCAACAGTGTTTATTTTCTCTACATTTTTTTGTATACAATGGATTTGAAATCGTTTTAAGTTATACCGGAGTGATACCACGGCCTCACAGAAAACAGGTGTGAAATAGCGTTTGCGCTGTGTTTCACCGAGTGAGTGAGGCTACCGGAGGCCCATACCCCAACCTCTCCTCCCATCCCCTTTCCCATTCCCCAAAGGCCGGCAACGCACTTGTGTCGCCTCTGGTGTTGCGGGTGTCTATGGGCGGCGTTAACATTAGGCGATATATCTGCTCGTTTGCCCCTTATTCCATTTTTTTTTAAGGATTTATGTTTGTTACTCTTTTACTCTAAAACTACTGAACGGACGACTTATATTATAACTTATATAGGCTACTATTAACCGACATACACGCGTGCAAAAGCTGGTTAATTACTCGTATAATTACTCCTCTTAAGGATTGTCTATTTAATTTAAATACTGACAGGGCAAATGATAAGGATTTCATTTTATACCTTTAAACAATAAAAAGTTAAAATGAAATTATTTCCGTGTAAACAAGTCTTCTCAGAAAATGTTATTCTGTTATAATTATAATCACTTAGTAGAAGCACTCAGTAAAGACAATTGTTTAAGCCTACAAAGGTACAAGAAATCAATATAATTTGTAAAGGCATTAATTTATTTATCAATTTACCTTTGAAATATTTGGCGATAAACGACTTAATATCTAGAAGGTCAATGTTATATTTCTCTCATTTTAATTGTAAATATTTCTTACTAACCAATCCCATTTGGTTTGTTATACAGTGAAATAATTTAAGGATACAACAGTACACAAAACATCATTCTTGAATAAAATATTTTAATAAAACAGTAGGTTATCGTGTTTCTATATCTGAAGCTTTGTTGCCGCGTACCAATACCCTGAAATTTAAATATTGACTTTTTTGTGTACAGATAAAATTGTCTTAGATTTTAAACGAGATTTCATGTTTTTTAGCGGCTCATTTATTGGTTTACTTAAAGAATACGGTATTCCTAAAATGTTGGACTTCAAATTTGAAACAGAGGCATTGGAATTCATTCGGGTCTCTAAAATTTGAAATACATTTCTAAGAGAGATCCTTACAAAATATGATTACACATAAATAATTAAATGGTTTTGTGGCCACCTCCACATACAACAAAAAGCATACTATAGCGCCATCTACCGAAGTTACACTGAACTACAGAGTGACATATGACTACCAATCCTGAATCGCGCAAAAGAAGTTCTCGCGCCGATTATCATATGTACAACATCCCAACATCAACTGTTGAGCAGTGACCCTCCAGGCATGATCACCTCGCGTAGTCGGAGGATCCTTTCTTTGTATTGGAGGGATATGACACCCGTTCCGCCACAGTTTTTTTTAAATACAACATTACTATTGTATCTAAAAATATATTTTAAACTTTTTGAATTACACTTTATATTTTGAAGACCACACATTTTGTTTGATTTAATGGTATACTTTACTAAACTAAATATACTTGAGTTCGTCTCAACTTCTGTCAGCTTGCCGTGTAAGCATTAGACATGAACACGAACTGAAGCAGTATATTTATATCCTTTTGTGAAAACAGACGTGTCCAGACCATTAGCGCGTACGACTCGCGAACTATTCGTATTAATTAAATTTAATTGTGTAGAAACAGCTCGAGACACTCCCCTACATATTTATATCTATGTATATGTGTTGAAAGTCATTTTAAAAATAAATAGCTGTTATAAAAATATAGTAAGTAAATTATGTAGGTACCTACTTAATTATATATTTAACTAGCTGACCCACGCAACCTCGTTTGCGTCTTCTATTGCCCGTAGCGTGAAAATTTTCCACCGTTTTTTAAACATCTTCATTGGTGCTCCGCTCTTATTAGTATTAGCGTGATGACATATAGCCTATAGTCTTTCTCAATAAATGGACTATCCAACTATTATCTACTCTATCGCACACTGCTTTGATAGATATGATTGAATTTGAACTTTGTATAGCGGTAATAAAGTACAAATTGAGTCATTAACGTTAGGAACACACCTACATTGCTTAGAAAACAGTGAGTGCTTGTAATATATGAACTTTATACAATAGCAATAAAGCTCAAATTGACTTTACGTTTTAGTTAGAAAACGTTTGTATGGGAAAAGAAAAGGGCTGTTTTTAGGACTTTTGCGGCCATTATTCGTCGTCAATTTTTCTCGTCGAAAAACCATCCTTGAACTTTTACGAACATTTAAAAAAAAGAATTGGCCAAATTGGTCCAGGCGTTGTTGAGTTATGCGCTTACCAACACATTGAGTGATTCATTTTTATATTATAGAAGACTAAAAGCAACAGTGATTTAATTGTAATTGTACTACTGTAGATTCAATATAAATCACGCTATACTGCCTTAAATTGATAATAAATAAAATTGTAAGTATTCTTTAATAGCATAATTACGTATTTGTTGTTTGTTTGTTTAATACTAAGTTAACATCTATCTATACATATAAAAATGTTATGTTGGTTTGTGTACGCTTCAAAAACTCAAAGAGTTCTGCACCGATCAAGCTGAAATTTTAGAATGATATATAATCCGCATCAAGGATTGTTTTAATCAAATTTTTGCATAAGTCACATATCCGAAAAGACACGAAAAAAACCGACATAAACGCGAGCGGAGCCGCGGGCAACAGCTAGTATTTTATATATTACGTAAGCTCAGAACAGTAATCACTAAAAAATAATTACTTACATGTTCACCAATAGATTTATTTAAACAAATGTTTATTTCAGTACACAGGTGACGCAATCTAAAGTGCCTACTGGGACCGCGTTCCCCATCATCCAATAACATTTGTGAATCAGTCGACTGGGACCACAAATCGGTCTGTGATTGAACAACGACGCTGATATAAAACATTCAAGCTAAACCAAACAAACTACTCACAATCTTGTTTCTAATATTTATTTTAAAAACCTTTAGCTTTCAACCAATTTTGTAAAAATCATCGCTACATAACGAGTTATTAAGTTATGATAAGGAAAATTATGTAAATTAATAATTCATTTGACTAGGACTGCGGTCCTACTTTGATAAACACAGCTACCTGTCCTGTTAATTATTTGGCTATTCGTCATTATGTTGTAAACTGTAGTCAAAGGATATGTATGTTCATTTATTATTGAATCAATTAGTTCTAACTCCTTATGGTAGTAATAAACCTACCTATAATAGATAATAAAACCATCTGAAGTATGGACCTTTTTTTTATTTAGTTTATGCTTTTTGCACCATACTCTCCGTGGTGAGGACCACACGAAGGGCGTGTGTGGGACTCCCGATGAATCGGTCTACCTACTAAACCCAGCGGCGGCCTACTTTGGCAGTCGGGAGGAGCTCCAGGAACGCATCGCGGCTTCTGGAGCCCCCCTGCCGTATCTTACGACTGAGGTACATCCCGGGGTAACCAGAGTCACCCCCGGGGGGCCGCTATCGCACCTCTTACACAGTAGGAGTCGCAACACCGACCCGCCTGTCTGATGTATGTCCTATTCAACAATACTGTCTTCGACATATGTACTGTCAGTGATGTTGCAACAGCACGTAAGAAAAACATAACGTCTAAAAATCTGAACTGGAATACAAAATTGTTCACTGAAGATTTAACATTTTTTTATAACATTTACATTTTGACTGCCTCTGTGGCGTAGTGGTAGCGTATGCGACTGCTAAGCTTGAGGTCTCGGGTTCGATTCCCGGGTCGGACCAAATGTTTGTATGATCTGCAAATATTTGTTTCGGAGTTTGGGTGTTTGTATTTACAAAAAAAAAAGTATGTAAGTATTTATATCAGTTGTCTAGTATCCATAACACAAGCTCTGCTTAGCTTGGGACTAGATGGCGTTGTGTGTTAGATGTCCGGAATATTTATTTATTTATTTATTATTATTATTTATATATTTTCAAAATAATATCGACATATATTATGAATTAGTTTAAAGGTTACAAGTTTAACTATATAAAAGGTACTTTATAAAATTCAGTATCATAAAAAACTTAACACTTTTACTTGGCTATTTTCTTTTTAAACGGTCAAAGCTCATCACGTTTTCTTTGTTGAATGACTTCAAAATATTAATGTAAAAATTACTTAAGTTTTATAAGAAATTTTCTGATAATTATATGTTGCGTAAAGGACGACTTATCCATATGTAACTATTTTTCATCCAAAATGATAAAAAAAAGATTTTCAAGATTGTTTTAGAGTTGTAAGTATAGTATAAGGCAAGAACTTCTCATTGTTATTTTATTAGTATACATTGTATTGTTTGACAGTGTTTGTTATTATTATCAAATCAACAACAAATAAATAACAGTTTAAACTACCCATAAAATAAATTTTCTTCAAAGAACATAATCTAGCGAATATTCTAAGTCGCATTTAGGGGATCAAAACTCAATTAGTGTTGTTAAGGGGATCGGTATGCGACATCTGGCTACGAAGTGAAATGCTGATGACAAATTCAACTTCACGCCCGAGGAAAAGTGGGTGAATGATTCAAATGTAACTTTGTTTTAATAAAATATATATTTAGCTACTTTAGAAATTTGATTTAGAATGTCGCTTCCAACAGAACTATTAGCTGTTTATTATTAATACTAGTTCGTAAACATAACCAAGTCAGAAAAGAAATCTAAGAAACACAATAATGGACTGCCTCTGTGGCACAGTGGTAACGTATGCGACTGCTGTTCTTGAGGTCTCGGGTTCGATCCCCGGGTCGTACCTAAAATTTTTTATGATCTACAAATATTTGTTTCGGAGTTTGGTTGTTTTCTATGTATAATATGTATGTATTTACAAAAAAAAAGTATTTATATCAGTTGTCAATAACACAAGCTCTGCTTAGCTTGGGACTAGGTGGCGTTGTGTGTAAGATGTCCGAAATATTTAAATATTTCATTTATAGTTTCTTGTTAAGAAATGTATTCCTTTTTTCTCTATATTGGTTAAAACACGTGGAAATTACAATTGAAAGGTTCGGTCTTTTAAGAAATAACACAGGCTTAGGCAAGTGACGAAACATAGCTTAGTTTTTCCATTTCTAAAAACGTTGACGCTCTCATAAAAACAATAACAGATTGATAAACAAATGTATGTTCATTTCGCGAGTCCTATTCAATCTTCCTCGCAAAAGCAAAATCGTGTTTGTAGACTCTTTTATAAATGTGAAATGTTTGGCACATGTTATTAATTATATGACAAGCTTTTAGAGAAAAAAAGTAACATGTCACATTATCTTATTCTTTTCTTAGAAAAGTGAAGTCAAAGTTTTCCAAAGTCTTTGAGGCTCCTCGTAATTCACTATTTTGCGACTTCATTCTAATAGCATGAAGTTATTACACTTTATTGTATTATGATTTCATAATACGAGTATAAAATAGTCATTCATATTCGATATATTTTGCTGTTAATACTTAAGGACAAAAGGAACTGACAAATATCCTACATTAGGGTTAAAAATAAATGAATGAAACGTTCATATTAAATTATCATACAAGTGAATTTGAAGTTAAAATAAATAATTTTTATTCAAAATAACTACTGCGGCAGTAAAAACCATTTTCATCGAGACTAATTTAAACTGGATAATGAGTTTTTAACTGAGCAAAATATAATTACTTTTAAATATTATTTTGAAACGCGGTAACGCAAACTCAAACGAACTCTTTATGGCAAAACCTCATTCCATCTGTAATACATTTTCGGGGTAAAAGGTCTCCTTGTGCTGGTCTGAATCCCAGATAGTGTGTTTTACGTTAGAGTAGAAGATCATTGGAAGAGCGAAGATCTCTGTTATAGTTGGAATTTTGCAATTTAATATGTGATAGACTGCACGGTTGGCCGAGTGGTTTCAGCGGTCGCCATGCCGCTTGCTACTGCGCCAAGTGTCGTGGGTTCAAGGATGTTCTTTGTGTCCGTTTCATGTATGTTTGTAAAGTCCCACACAACACAGGATGTTTATTCCTAAAGTGGGAGTTGTCTTTATAGATATAAAAAAAAAAAAAAAACAGATGAGTAGGTGCCGAAGGATTATCAAGCAGAAAGTGTGAAAGGTTAGTCAGGACCAGCTAAGGCTAAAATATAAAAAATAATTATTTCATTCTGACTGCCTCTGTGGCGCAGTGGTAGCGTATGCGATTGCTGTTCTTGAGGTCTCGGGTTCGATTCCCGGGTTGGACCAAATATTTGTATGATCTACAAATATTTGTTTCGGAGTTTGGGTGTTTTCTATGTATAATATGTATGTATTTATAAAAAAAAAGTAGATATGTATTCATATCAGTTGTCTAGTCGTCTACGTGCGGAAACCCCCTCGGGCCGTCACCCCACCGGGCTTTGCGGCGGGGTGGTGTGTCGGAACCGAACCGACTAAAACCACATGGTGTGCCAACTCTGCAGTTCCCGGACAGTTCCCTTCTCAGGAGAAGCGAGGGGTCCGGGAACTGCTGATATTAACACGACCGGACCCCAACAGTTGTCTAGTACCCATAACACAAGCTCAGCTTAGCTTGGGACTGGATGGCGTTGTGTGTTAGATGTCCGAAATATTTATTTATTCAATAGAGAGAAATAGAGAACAGTTTAAACACATATTCTCCTTAATTATATAACAGTTATAACGTATACAGCTCGGAGACTTAATGCAAGGCATGTTAAATATATTTGTTATTGGCTTATTATCACTTTACAAATATTTAAACAAACACACTTACGCATTTTACATTGTAAAATTGTAAAGCTACACTATTCGATAAACACCTGAGCAAATATTTCTAAGCGCTTGCAATTAGTATAATGGATGAATGTTTACTAGTTTTTTTTATTTGATATTGATGACTTGCACATTCTTATATTTATCAGTACATAGTAGGATTGTATAAATAACTTTGAGTTGTTTAATGTTTCAACATTTGTCACAATTGTAAAGTATTATGCATGTACCTATATATATCATCAAGACCTAAATTATTTGAGTTAAAATTCATTAATTTGTTTAGGTAGGTATTATAAAAATCAAAGTATTTTATGAAATATGTTAATCATAACCGATACCTCTTCAAATATGCTAATAATAATAAATTTAAACCTGCCTTCCGAACAATGAATGTTTGGAAATCGTCTTCTAATGCAACATGACAAAAAAGGACATGGACACTTACGACTTCAAATTTTTTTTTTAAAGACAATCTCTCAATATGAATATACATTCTGTATCGCGGGGGACTTTACAAACATACATGTAAAGGACACAAAGAATACGCAGGACCCCACTTTGTGGATCACACAAAGTGATGACCCACGTAACGACGTACCCAACCTCGGAGTCAATTAAAAATATTATAAGTTGTAATGAAAATACCATGGAATATTTTTTTATTTTTTAGATGTTAACAAGTCAATATTTAATCCTATAATTGTCTGAAACTGCAAAATACTATGTTTTGCGATTTAACACATACAAATGTTAACTCAAAGCGTTTAGCCCATCTTTTTATGTTTTTTTTTTACAATAACCACAGTCGCCACACACGATGTCAGGTGTATTTTAGTCCTAAATAAAAATATCTCCAGTTACATTTCACTCTAATAGAATAAAAATAAAATAGAGTATCACGATACGTTTCTAAAAACTGTTTGGACTGAGCTGTCCAAACTAAAGTAATGTGGTGACCTTCTTAATAAAAGATGACGGTGTAAAGTTTCTTTGAACTATAGTAAATCCGAACTTCGAATGTTTTGAAGCGGTAAATATGCTATCACTTGGACAGAGACATTTAGTAACTTAATTATGACTCAGTCAGATTGACTGCACGGATTGTGATAAAAGCTGTCACCTGGCTGCTTTCTACTGCGCTAAGTGTTTAAATCCCACAGGGGACAATACTTTGTGTGATTCACAAATTGTGGTACTGAGTTTGGGTGTTCTTTGTTTGTTTGCGTGGTTTTGTTTCCTTTACATTTGTGTTTATTAAGTCCCCCGCGACACAGGTATAATCTTAGTACGGAAGTTTTCTTGAAATAAGAGAAAATATATAGGTCTGCTTAAATTACATCACAATATTTGCCCTGGATAAAATCGCACTCACGACTTCTGATTCAGTAGTCGTAATAATTGACCGCTAGACTAATCCTTCCACCATACAAGGCAAGTATTTTACTTGATTTTTATGTACTAAATTCGCATATTCAAAAGGAAGAATGAAAATCGCTAAACCAAAATGAAAACGTTATGTCACATGACGATAAAGAACCAATTAAAAAAATTTGCGGAAAATCCAAAACTATATTTTCAACGTTCAATATTCGCTCTATATTTACAAATTGTTTATACAACAACCAATCAATTGATGGTGTATCTGTCAGAAAATATATTTTACGATGCTTACCAACGATTCGCCCAAATACTAATAATAATAAAATTCTTGGTTATGTCTACGACATTTTGTTTTATGAATGTCTTCAGTAAACAAGACTATAAGGAAGTCAAATTAATGAATATTAGCTTTCTGTATTTCACTTAGATATATTAATGACGACAATTATTTTGCTAGCAATAAAAAAATGTGGGAAATATAGCAAGCAACGGAGTTCTATTACAAGTTTTTATTTGGTTCACCTGTCCCGATGTTTGTCTGTAGTTAAATCTTGCAAGTTAAATTTGATCCACTACCGATTGAGCTGAAATTTTAAATATACCTTTAGTTCTGATGACAATGCAATTATATATATATTATGAATCAAAAATGGCCGCCGTAACAAAATTACATATGAACAACCCACCCAATATGGCAATCAAATTTTATAATTTACATTTATTTTAAATGAATCACTTGTTTTAATACATCACTTAAAAAACTTCTACTTTGTTTATGAAAATATATAATAATGTCTTCATGTTTCGGAGACCACATAAAGCAAATTGTAGGAACTCGGTGGCACATTGGTAGTGTATGAGACTGCTGTGTTTGAGATTTTGGGTCGGATCTCTGGGTCGGACCAAATGTTTGTTTACTCTGTAAATATTTGTTTCAAAGTTTGGGACTTTTCTATGTGTGCATGTATTTGCAAAAAAAGGTATATATGTATTGATAACATTGTCTAGTACCCATAGTACCTACAAGCTCTGCTTACTTTGTACGTACTACTGCACGGTTGGCCGAGTGGTTTCAGCGGTCGCCATGCCGATTGCTACTGCGCCAAGTGTCTTGGGTTCAAATCCCACGCGGTACAACACTTTGTGTGATCCACGAATTGTTGTCCCGAGTCTGGATGTTCTTTGTGTCCGTTTCATGTATGTTTGTAAAGTCCCCCACGACACAGGATAAACATCCTGTGTCCAATTCCTAATGTGGGAGTCGTCTTTAAAAAAAAAAAAAAAAACTTTGGGATTAGATGGCGTTGTGTGTTTGATGTCCGAAACTTGAAATATATTTTCATACAATTAGTTACTTCTGTCTACATACGTTATTATTATCTATATTTTTTGTATTTTATATTTTTTTACTAAATTTAATAATATTAGGTACTAGATTTGGCCCGTGAAGTCGCTCGCATGAATAATTCTTTCATAATTCCTTAAAAATTATAATCGGTCATACACCTATCTGGCCATCTGTCCCTTATTTTAACCCCTTAGAGGGTAAATTTTATTCTTAGTCGGTGCTATATAAAAAGCAACAGCTGCAAATCTTTAAGTTTGTAACTCCAGTGGTTAAAGGTCTCTGCTGATGGCAGTCAAGCTAAGTAAGCTATACTTTATGTTTTCAAAAATAATTAAATTAGATAAATAGATATATTTTAATATTTGCACTATAATTTACTCACTAGCTGTGTATAAGTCTCAAACAAATAAATAAATAAAACAATGATACATGTAGTTTCTCCGAGCAGTTTTACTAAGTCACATCAGATGTACATTTAATTGTACAAACTAAAATAGTTTAAATGACAAATTCACTCTAAAATTACACGTTATCCGTCGGAAGTCCTAACATATTAATATTGCAGTTAAAACTATCGGAAAATGGAAGCTCGTACAATTTATGCGTTATTCATAACACTGGCACGTTACTGCCCATCGATTGTATTTTGGTGTATTTAGGTATACAAATAGGAATTTCCATGTAGAATTTACATGACAGAGAATGAATTTTGAAACACGTTCTACTATTAACAAGGTACTGTTAGCACCAATCATGTCAACTTTATACAATCTGAAATATTTATTTTCTTAAAAAAATCTTGTTAAGCTTTTGTATATGTGTGTGTGTGTGTGTGTGTGTGTGTGTGTGTGTGTTTTTTTTTTTTTTTTTTTTTTTTTTTTTTTTTTTTTTTTTTTTTTTTTTTTTTGCCAAGTGCCAATTGCTTCCACCGTATATAATACTTAACGTATACAGTCGAAGTAATGCGTGGGAAAATTAAATTAAATTAAGTAACAAATTAGTAAAAATAATTTAGGTAAAGTAAATTTAAAGAATTTCGCCTTTATGTATACAATACATCATAAAATTTTGTTGGTATTATTTTCTGAAACACTTAATGCCATAAAATAGACGATCCAAGCTGATCTACTCCGAATTTGCAATCATAATCAATCATTTATATTAGGTTTCCTGTACTGTATTATTGAAGGTACTAATCTTTGCCATATTAAATTTCCTGGTCTACTAATCGTAACGTCGGATGATTACGTTTGAAGTGATTTATAATATCACTCTGAACATCATCCTGTAGTTACTTTGCGGTTCAACATGAAGTTGTCTCTATAAACTACTAAATGATCCACGCAACTTTATCTGCGTCTCATTCAATCATGCTCAGCTCGTAAAAGTCTGAAAATGAAGGTAACTTTTCTATCTATGACACGCTAGTTAAACATACATTTAAAAAAATGAAAAACGTTTGGATAGTTTCGGAGTTCATCGTGAGCTACAACGTGACATGATAATTATTTCTAAAAGATAACTGAACCCTGTAGTGAAGCAGAGTTCAATATAAGGGATTGCGGTTGCGTTAATGAGAGATGAAGTACAAAACTAACTCTGTTCTTAGGGTATCACATACCATCTTCACATTTGTAATGTGATATGACTATGTGGCGACTTCCACATACAGCGCAACAGCAACATACTATATCGCCATCTACCGAAGATACACTGAACTACGGAGCAACGTGCAACACGAATAAACTACCAATCCTGAATCGCGCAGTAGAAGTTCTCGCGCCGATTATCTGATATACACCACATCCCAACATAAATTGTTGTGCAGTGCCCGCCAGGCATGATCACCTCGCCTGGTCGGAGGATTTAAATAATATATAATAACTACTAATTCATTATTACTATTGCATAAGTGACGCTATTCACTGACTGACTGAAACAGTGTTATTAACTGAATGCTTGATTCCCAGTTCAATTATAGAGCATAAAAGTCTATTCCATTTCACTCACTTAATTTGCAGTAAATTTTGCAACGCAGCAAAGCAATTTTGTAATCAGCATTAATAACTAGGTACGTGTCTAAAACAAAACAAAGAAAAACAATGCAATATTTATACTGTACAATTTTATAGGGAATCACAAAATTGAATGCACATAGCAAAAGGAAAACAGAAAAGGTTGCCTCAAAAATTGTCAACGCCTTAAGGTTCGGTCGTCATATATCATGAGGATTTATTTTCACCTTCGCTCCTTTCTCGATTTCTACGTAACGCCTTAATTCAATATTAAATTTTGCTCTTTCCCCCGTTTTTCGTATAGCAGATGTCTTTACACGTCTTGTTATTCATATTTTACATACGAGTTACATTAAGGATGTAAAAAGGGACTCTTTGGAATATTGAGCGCGAGTAATGAAGTCGGTTTGAATTAATAATTTGTTATGTGAATGCCTTTGCTTGGCAGACGTAAATTTTTATACATGAAATCCTTTGAAATACAAACCTGCTCTACACAATGAATAATAATAGACATCGTAGTAACATATATTATTTAATTAATATTTAGAAGTAGATATACACACTACTACATAATTAATTTAAAGATATGAATGTTCACTTCATATATTAACAGGTTTAACTTATCAAATTAAAATAATGGTCTCCTAGCCGATTACGGCCACGGCGGGCTGTCTCAACGGAGACCAGCCAACTACGAAGGAGATATTATAGTGCACAAGTGTGTGCGTAAACCTAGGTGCACTCTCTGTTCCCTCTCTCTCATAATCCGATGGGACGGTTAACTGACACGACTCCGAAAGAGATCATGCGCAGGACCGACAACTTTACGCACTCTCCGGGGCACGGGGGTTCTGACCCAACACTTCCAAACTCCGAGCTTTTGTTATTGAGTATTTCTATAATCAGAAAACTCAATAAGACTTTTGGTACGAAGCGGGATTCGAACTCGAGACCTCTTGTATGGCAGTCGTATACGTCAACCGCTAGACCAATGAGGCAGTTAACAAATTAAAATATATATCCAGTAGTCATACTCTTGATTAAAATTATACAAATATAATTATTAAAAGCATGCTTCAAACGACATTTAATCGAGTTGACTTATCTACAGTAATTATGAGACATGGTAATTGTTTATCATACCCAGTTACCTATATCTTTAATACACACCATATATACAAAAATTCTTATAAACTCGCCATATTGTAGCAATTACGGAGTAAGTAACTGCAGAGTGTTACATTTACGAGTATATCACGTGCACATATATGATGGTGCATTCCAATAATAAATCAGACCATACAATGAATTTCTGGGAATTTGTTGTAATAGTTTGGTACAAAATCTTTAACGTATATTCTTAATATTTATTATATTATTAATTACTATAAAGGTACACATTAGATTTGTAGTAGAGAAGTGAAAAAGTACATATACGCAAGTTTCAAAGTTTAAAAATGACAAATTGTTCTGTAATGGTCTCCAAGCCGATTACGGCCACGGCGGGCAGTCTCAACGGAGACCAGCCAACTACGCAGGAGATATTATAGTGCAAATGTGTGTGCGTAAACACAGGTGCACTCTATGTAAATTATATTTCAAAAAATGGTTAAAAATAAATTCGAAGTTGTTACTTCTTTCACTTTAGCTTTGAAAGGCGAAATGTCACATAACCACCTTGAAAATATATGAAATGTATATAACAACTGATAAGTAATAATTTATTCATCACCCACTAAATATAACACTTGATAGTGCAATCCAGTTAATGTTGTGTATTGATATCACTCCATGTAACATGTACTATTGTATGTACGACGGTTAGTTGTTCATTTGTTTAAAATATGAGATCAAACCAGATCGATATCCACATTGTCACTTGTGGGGTCGCGATGATGCAATACGGTGAAACAGTAAATGCAAGCTACAGCAACAGGTCAGCTAATGTAAGCTAACGTAACACGTCACGACTAGGGCTCCTCAGTCAGTCCACTCCACTGATACGTAATGTACGTTTATTGAACAACACGCGAAATATGTACGATATTCTAAAAATAGAACTCTTTTATTGAATATTCCGATAAGATAAATATAAGTAAATACCTATAACAGTGGCATAGACAAGTTAAGTAGAAACTAGCTATATATATATAGAATAGCTGAATCACTAAAGCCTCTTTTTAAATAATTTTTTCGCAAGCTTCGTATTAAGTTCACAGTCCCGTTTCCTATTTTAAGAGTTCCGTACCTCAAAAGGAAAAATGGAACCCTTATAGGATCACTTTGTTGTCCGTCTGTCTGTCAAGACCCTTTTTCTCAGAAACGCGTGGTGGTATCAAGCTGAAATTCATATCAAATACTAAGGTCTACTGTCCCTAAGAGATTTTAAAAAATCAAACATCTAAGCCAAAGCAATCAAAATATACAGCCGTTTATGCTGCAAATTTTCGACACTCGCAAGGGAATCAAAACCTACAGAGTACTTCACGTGAACTAAGAAACTTGAAACTTGGTACGGAGCGGTTACTTATCCATTTATTTTTCTTGAGTTAATTTACATTTTAATCTCTTACATCTGGAAATAATTCCATTCAGAAAGAAAATTCACAATAGATAGAAGGTCAGTCACTAAAAATATCCGTCAAGAAAGCCCTACATACACAAAATTTAGAAAAGTTCTGAAACTACTGTGATAAATTAATATTATCGCTCTTTTCGTGCTTTAGGCAATTAACGTATTCTGTCATCACTCAAAATTATTTCCCCTTATATTTTTACAGAATCAAACTGTAAGAATAATGATTTCACACGATTATCTCGTTTGTATTTCTTCGAAGTGTGTCCATTAAAAATTTATATCTTTATTATTTCCTTCACAAAACGCGAGAGTTGATTACCCATAGCTATCAGCAACCTCCATCTTTGCACCAGTATCTAAATAAAGCCTTTATTCCGACAACATCAAAGTATAATTTTGTTTGTTGTTTCTATAATTAGTATGTTTTGAGAAGTGGCGTTTTGGTCACATTGCTACCACCCAGCAGCGATTTTACGTTGAAACACACCAGTAACATCTGACAATGATATTGAGATGATTCTTCGAATTGATGGTAGATAAGGCATATCATTTGTTAAATTCTTAAATTAAAATTGGCACTTGGGTAAAAACAGTAGGTAAAACGTTAATAACTTTATTTTAAAATTATATCATTACGTTGGAATATGTTTATTGAATATTTGACTTTTAAAAAAGAGTGACCTGGAGTTTCTTTGCCAGTATTTTTCTCATAACGCTCTACGCATTTTGGAAATTGGAAGTCATGGATCGACACGAAGGCAGTAGATTTTAGTGTTTCATCTAATTTGCCTTGACAATCCAGTGCTGATGCGTCTATTTGTGTCTATGATTTTTAACTGTAGCTTCAATTTATCGTTCATAAATGTCACTTGGTGTCTTAATTATATAAATAATTTAGAATTTGAAATTTTTTATCATCACAATCTTGGTAAAGAGGTAACCGAAAAATAGTTTTATTTTACACTAATGCAGTATATAAGTATATAAGTATGCAAGTATAACTTTTTCTACGAATTCTTCAAAGTAACTAAAACAAATAAATGGATACCTTATTAGATGTAAGTTACGTGATACAGTTTAATATAAAACTTTACAACATATTATATCACTTATCTAACAACCGAAAAACAATTACATTGTGAACCATCTAGGAACTTTATACCGTGTCCAAGTTCCTTTGACCTTCGTAATGACTCCAAACCTCATTTTTATTCAAACATTTTTGATATAGAGAGGGAGGGGAGGTAGTTCTCTTTATATATGTGGGAGTATAGTAAGGCGTGCCACGTAACTTTCATTATACCGTTCCGGTTCAATATGACACTATCGCGTACCGGGACTGTCAATGTAAACAATCGCTTCAAAAAATCAATGATAAGAACTGTTTGGAATGTACTGATTGACAGCGATAATGGTATTTGGTAGGATAATTTATTTAAAACCAGGACAGATGTATACACAAAGAGTTGCGTTTGATAACAATACTGATAAAAATATTACTGAACTTTATTCTTAGCATGCCATGAGCATTATTTTTGCCTTATTGACAGGCCTGTTAGGGATCCCACATAGGATAAATAGTAGTGTACAGTACTTGATCAGTTATACTGTGTTTGGTCATTGTATATGTTACGTGTGTAGAATATTTGTAAGTCATGTGACAATGTGTTATATATAAGTTACTAATGTCTTCAAATTTCTACACAGTTTCTGTTAGCGAGTTCATTGACCCATTGTACAGTCATCATCATTTCTATAATAAGATAGAGCCTTAATGACATTGTCACATGCTATATTTGATTATAGTTCTCATCTAGAAAGTGAAATTATAAAGTATTTTACGCGATTTTCATTCATGTAATACATTTGTTTGACGGGGAAACAAATCCCTACCCCAATGCAATAAGACATTCAAACACACAGAGCGTAAAATTAAATATTGAAAAAGGCAGTGCATTTTAATCAATTTGGTATTAGTTTAATCTTGTAGGAATGTACGTTACGATAAATTGGACACAAAGACGCTATGATTGGACAACTTCATGAAAATGAAAATAGGTGTAAATGAAAGTCAAGTAGGTTTTAATCATTTGGTGCAATTTTTTTATTGCATACTTTGGACTGACAGCAAACTTATCAAAACTTTAAGATGAAGAATAGTATGGATACTGAAAATGATTTGACACATGAACATTGATTTTTAAATAGTTATTCTAAATTTATACTTTTTCAAATTTATAATTAAATGGAAAAAATGTGTAAATATTTTATAATTAACACTCTCGAGTTGGCACTTGGTGGAACTTGTTAAGATATATACTAGAATTAAACAACTTTTATACACATATATAGATAAAAACGTAGAGCGAAATCGGGCAGGAGTAAGAGTTTTGTTCTAGAATGTAAAATTATTTTAATTCGTGTTATTCTTAGTTACTTAGAATAGAAGTCTCTAAACATTAATATATAAAAACATCAAGCAGAGCGTACTAGTGAGCATCTTAAGCACACATCGTGTTGGATTAACTTTATTTGTTCATTGATTTGACCGTCTGTGTGTATTAAAACATTGTAAAGGGTGCCACGTGGCTGATCGTGCCCACACCATTACACAGGGACGCTAAAATCCCCGGACTTTAAGTTAATAAATTGAATATTATATTTTGTTTGTTTGCTTCAAAATTATAGAATATTAAGCAGGATTTGCGTACACTATCTACAATTAGAAACTTTGAATTTATCGATATTGGCAAATCTGTTTAGATAGCTCGAGTTTTAATTGAGTCCATTTATAACGACAAAGTTTAGAAAAACTTTTTGCTTGCAAATCAAGGTCATTGACGCAACTATTCATAGAAACATAAATACCTTGTATTGGTATAGATAGAGATAACAAAACATTTTAACATTTGTCTGACTCAGACATACATATATACACATACACGTAAGCCCATTTTTTTTAAAGTATATTTTTAAATTGTCACGAAGTGATCATGCCGCTCTCAGAGACAAATATAACTTATGAATTATTAAACATATACATTTTAACTATACATATATGTGTTCTTGCTTTTTCCTAGCAGGGGAGAGTGAGAATGCTATTACATTCACTCACATTAAAATAAGGTTTACAAAATAATTGTTTTCTTTCAGTTTCGTTTCGTACGCATTCTATCAAAATATGATATACGTCTTCAACTTTGTAACAAATTGAGCAGTTGGGGTAACCAACCTTATCAATTAAATATGCAAAGCTGTTTCGTGGGATATGTCCAGATCGAAGTCTAAGAGCCATGACCATGTCTTTAAGGCTGACCGTTTATCTGAGTCCTCGCCTGCGCGGTAACAGGGGCGCTCTTTACTATGACGTCACATATCTTAGGAACTACTAAGCGCCCCCGCCGCCCGCACCTGTCTCAGTCCCCTTTTTTTCATACCCCCGCGCCCCTGTTACCGCGCAGGCGAGGACTCAGATAAACGGTCGGCCTATACCTGCTCATATTAGCTTAATCGATCCAGAGATGTTTCATTATAGTATTATTTAAAAGTAGGTTCATACTAAAATATTAGAATAACAATTCGATATTTAAATTTAAAAAGGAAAACAATAGCCATAAACATAAGAGTAACGATAAAAAAAATATTCATTAAAAAACGCTGGCCGTACAAATAGCTATTTCAAAGGAGGGTTTAATCAGAGTTACAAATTCAATTTGCCCCGTCGAAGGCCGATTGGGGACGATATCGGAATAATTTGCATAGTTATTATAAACATGGGTCAGTCCTGCATAAACTGTGCTCGATGACAGCTACCGTCTCCCGAATGCAAATAATGTACTGGATTCAGATTCAATGGATTGGACCGAATGGTTGTGGTGGTAATAAAATATTTATTGTTATTATTATTTATGGTGTACAATCCTACTACTATTATAAAGGCGAAAGTTTGTAAGTATGGATGTATGTATGTATGGATGTTTGTTACTCTTTCACGTAAAAACTACTGAATGGATTTGAATGCAACTTTACCACAATATAGCTTATACATCAGAATAACACATAGGCTACTATTTATAAAGATATAGCTTCGCCTCGCGGCGTTGCCCGCAGTTATCATCGTACCGCGGGTAGCACCGCGGGGTTCAGCTAGTAAATAAATAATAATAAATATTTCGAACATCTGACAAACAACACCGTCTGGTCCCAAACTAAGCAGAGCTTGTACTATGAGTAGATACTAGACCACAATACGTTTTTTTTGTAAATACAAACATATTATACATAGAAAAACCCAAACTCCGAAACAAATATTTACAGATCATCCAAACATTTGGTCTGACCCGGGCATTGAACCCAAGACCTTAAGCACAGCAGTCGTATACATTACCACCGCGCCACTGAAGCAGTCGAACGTTTTTCTTGTTGTTATTTTTATAAATAAATAAATGGACTGACAATTCATATTTTATTTAAATTACATACATATATAAAAGCGTAGTTATTTGTTATATCATCATTATCAATATACCTACTTTAATAGTTCACTACTAAATATGATGAATGTCGCGGGAGACCGTTGAATGCGCGCAGCACAAGACCAGTTGTGGTAGGAAGCCTTGGGGAAGGCCCTGGTCTAGCTGTGGATGTCGTTCGACTGAGCTGGTGAAGATGACTAGACATAAACCTCTTTGTAGAAAGAACGTTTTGGACAACTATACTACACCGTACAGAAGGGTTCGCCATTGTTGTATGTAAGTTAAAAAATATTATTGTTAACATTAATTTTAATAATTAACACATTGGTAACGCTAGTATAACAGTTACTAGTGAATATATAAAAGTGTCCAGTTATGACAGAAGAAAGCAAAATAACGCACATAAAATACTTGATAGTCATGACATATCCATTAACAACCGCATCTATAATATCTAAAGGGTGCTTTACAGCACTTCTGGTAAACACGTCCAATTTACGTTGAGCCGCTATAACGCTTTCAATCGCCCCTTTATCCTTTGTAATCCAAAGAGGTGAGAGGGGTGCTAAAGGTCTTATCTGTTGGTTGCGGCGTCCACCAAAGGCATAGAATATAGAGTAATCGGAGGGTGTGTTGTAGGCTTTGTATTTCATAATCAGATGCATCGCCATGATTGTATGTAGATATAACGCTAAAACTACATATTTATTACTTTTTATGTACTTGTATAACGTCAAAATAGTGAAGTGAGAGAGAGAGAATTAAGTTTTGATTTAATAACACCCTCTTCAGCCAAGTTGACATTCTACAAACGTAAACGTTTATAGAAACTTAACAGATGTACATATGTAAAATAATGTTATTTCAACGCTAGATATTATGGTTTAAACAACATATAAGCCAATAAATAGTACACGAGAATAGAAAGGCTAGCGACTGTAGAAAGAGAATCTAGAAGGCTAAGAGGGCAGGTTTTTATAAATACACAATACTTCACGGTAAGTTTTTTTTCTTTTTCATCATCATTTCATTTATTTTTGAAGTGAAACTTCTTTAGAATCGTTGTGATTTCAAACCGGATGCAACGGAAAAAACGACAGGTAAGTGACACAAATACAAAAAATCGCCTGTAATTAGTGAGCCAGAGCGAGAGAGCAAATGTCGGTCTCATTCTTTTGTCGATTTACTGAAGTTTCACTTCTATCGTGTGTGAATCGCACACACACCTTTTTATATTTTAGATTGTTTTTCATGTTATACTTATAAAATTATGCTTTCTGGGTGCAATGCAATCAGGAACTTCAATCTGAATAATTTCTTTACTATTGTAGCTTAATATAGTATACCGCAAGCCTAAACTCACACTAAAACACTCACAAAAACATACTTAAAAGTAAACTCAACGGAGTTATAAGATGATCATTCTGCAGGAAAAACGATAGAAAGTTTAAAATGTACCCTTTTTCATTATGTCAAGTAAATTGATGGTTTTTGAACGGCTGTCGAAACTTCGAACGTCATCAATCATAATTCTGATATCGGAAGTAAAAGAATCTCGGTTTTTCCGGATTTAAATTGAAATTCTGAACAAGTTGACTGTGCAAATGATAAGATCTCTCTCTGTTAACCATACAATTACTTGTTTAGTAAATAAATATCCGGATAAAATATTCGCAGTTCTAATGATATTGAATATTTATAAGTGTCTTTAGAACATTGTTTATGTATGTCTAGTGTTAACGTATGTTTCTGGTATTTTTAAATGACTGGGGCCCAGAATAAAAAGTTTGACAAATGTCGGATTACTTCATAATAGTATAAAAAACGTCCTTACTGATATTTTAGAAGTATGCAAACAACTTTGTATCTATACATAATCATATGGAAATAAATAATATTGAAGTGTCTGTTTGTATTTTCAAAGTAACGGCTAATCATTAAATGTATGCATGCCTCGGCTCTCAGAAAACCGGTGTTACATAGCGCATGCGCAGCTGTGTTACACCGAGTGAGTGAGAATACCGGAGGCCCATTCCCCAACCCCTTCCCCATCTCTTTCCCCATCCTCCTAAGGCCAGCAACGCATTTGTGAAGCGTCTGGTGTTGCGGGTGTCCATGGGCGGCGGTAATAGCTTACCATCAGGCGACACGTCTTATCGTTTGCCACATATTTCATAAAAAAACTACGACATTTATATTAAAAAAATCAATATTAAAAAAAAATTGTCTATCTGTTTGTTCCGGCTAATCTGTGAATTTGACTTTCACGGGACTTTCGCTGGCAGATAGATTATGTTAAAAGGAGTAACAGAGGCTATTTTTGTTTTAGACTAGTCGCGTCTAACACCGCGGGGCGTAGCAAGTATGATATGAATTCTTATTAATAAATTCTCTTTAGGTATAGAACTATAGCAGAATAACGCCGATGAGAATGGTGTATCAATAAAACGGTGCGTGTATTTGCCATTTCATTTCATCAATACTTAATACCCAAGAGAGTCGTAAGAGACGATGAAGATATTACATTTTTGGAAATGAATACTCATTGGTAGAGCATTACGAGGAATCGCCGAAACATCTGGTTAAAATATAACTTTACTAGCTGAACCCCGCGGTGCTACCCGCGGTACGATGATAACTGCGGGCAACGCCGCGAGGCGAAGCTATATCTTTATAAATAGTAGCCTATGTGTTATTCTGATGTATAAGCTATATTGTGGTAAAGTTTCATTCAAATCCATTCAGTAGTTTTTACGTGAAAGAGTAACAAACATCCATACATACATACATCCATACTTACAAACTTTCGCCTTTATAATAGTAGTAGGATTGAATGACTTTTAGAAGTAAAAGTATTATTTAGGACCAGTACGTTATATAGGAGAAAGTTTTAAGGAATATATAATAAAAATCTTTTTGTTGCAGCCAGACTACTTAAACCGAAAATGTGAATTCGATTTATTTTTATTGAATAGGGGGCAAACGAACAGACGTATCGCCTGATAGTAAGCGAGTTTGTGGTAGGTACACGCCATTACACAAGTAAAATTTAAAAAGCTTTTTCCATTGCCTCCATAACGTTCTTATTAATGTATCTCATATGTTAATGAGCTCGGATTTATTAATCTCTAAGCATGTCACGACAACAGTCTTTTTATTCTCTTGTAGACGTACGTCTGAGTGACCACGTACGAGAAACAGGTCGATAAGGATTAAGCAAAAGGTCTGAATTGAATAAACAATGGGATGATCTTGTTTGTATTCTGTGTTAATGTACAAATAGACTTAGAAATTATTTATTTACGCTTACGGAAGCCATTTAGGCTTTGCTTGTTGATATTATCATTAGCCTACTTTTATTATCGTTATTGCGAACACTGAAATAAGCAATAATGCTACATTTTCTTGAGGTACAAGTATGATAGAGTATAAATAATTAAAAAGTTCATTTTGTATTTGTTTGCTTCAGATTATCGGATTCTCGTACGAGTAGTGCGTAGGTCGGATTATCAAGATATTAAAAGGAATGTTGTAACAAATAAAAAATACCATTGAAAAGAAATTTATACGTGAATAATTACCAATTTCGTGTAATGTATAAGTACTGAGACCTATTGAGAAACTTATACGAATGGTACAACTTTGTACTATTTATTTATATGACTTTGGAAGCGTATACGACTGTTGTGCTTAAGGTCTCGGATTCGATTCCCGGATTGGACCAAATTTTTGGGTGATCTGTAAATATTTGTTTCAGAGTTTGAATGTTTTGTATGTTGAATATGTATGTTTTACAAAATATAGATATATAAGTATTCTATAAGTCATTCTAAGCTTTCAAACGCTGGGCTTAGTTTTAGGCTAGATGGCGTTGTATGTCAAATTTCCGATTGTTATTGTTTACAAATTAGCCATCATCCAATTTAATAAAAATAATTAAAATCAGCTATTTGGGAAACCATAGAAGAGTCGTTTAGTTCTACACTGACATACGCATCGTATACTTTATATAAAAAACCAACTTCAAGAACTGTACCAAATTTAAACGCACACGGGAGGCACCAGCATGCAAATAAAAAAGAAAGGTGAATAAAATCGAATGAATGAAAATCAGTCAAAAGTTATAAGGTAACAAACATTAAAAAAGAAGCTTATATATGGCAGTAGAATAGAGCAATTTAATACCTATCTGGATATCACAGTATCGTTCGTATATACATATATATATATATATATATATATATATATATATATATATTAAGGATCAGCACCTCAGATCACGAGGAAATGAACCAAATTACAAATCGAAACTCGGCTAAACCGATTCTTATCATCGATTAGACCGCAGTCTACGTATACATAGACGCATTGTCGTGTAAATTGGAGATTTACGCAAGCAATAAATCAGTCAAGGGATCGTGTGTAAGCCCGCCAATACGTTACGTCCGACCGCTGTCCCCCTACACTACCTTTGTAAAAATAACTATATCAGGCTTGACGTGACATCGTGTGGGAATAAAAATGTTTGAAAGGTGAATTTGAGGTTGTGAGTTATTGGCTTGAAGCAGAATGTGTAGCTCACTATAAAAATTTATTCTTGAACTTTTATTTCAAATTTATTCTGTTTGGTAATAATAAATTGTATTCAATCGAGAAATGTGTATGTCTCAATTTATAACTGTTACACTTTCCACCTTTCAACTATTCTTCATCATAGTTAATGTTTCGTGGGAGAGCTATGCTTCGGCATGAATGGGTCGGCTCGACCGGAGTGATACCACGGCCTCACAGAAAACCGGTGTAAAATAGCGTTTGCGCTGTGTTTCACCGAGAAAGTGAGGATACCGGAGGCCTATACCGCAACCCCTCCCCCATCCCCTTTCCCATCCCCCAAAGGTCGGCAACGCACTTGTGACGCCTTTGGTGTTGCGGACAAAAAAATGTTTCATTTCTATGTTTCCATAACTTTTCTTGTACCCACATCTTCAGGTCTAACTACGCTTAAGTGCTTTAAACTTAATTAGAAGTGCCTTTGATTTAAATAGTATCTACTGTCCTTTTTATTTAAAAATATACTTTAATTTACCTTGATTGATGATCCATTAAACCTATTCGCTAATTTAAATGTACCCAATACGAAAGACTAGGTATATATCGTAGATTCACAAATTATTAAACTTAACAAGAAGAATATACATATAATATCAAAGAGACATATTTAGAAGATTAAAATTAAAATGATTTTCTAACATAATCAGAACCTTTTAACAACTTGAAGTTAGCTGAAAATACTTTATCAGTTGCTTAATTTCTAAACCAATATTTTATGAATAGTAGATATAAAAATAATATGTAAACGATTGAAAGAATATATTATAACTATTTTTATATATTTTTATTAAATGAACAAAATAAAAAGAAGACATATTGAGACGCAACATATAACAGCCATTGTTAGACTTCAAAAAGGCACAAAAGAAACATTCTTATTGACCTTTTTCCGCCACATTTTGATTAATGATATGCAAAGTTTTAAAAGGCCGTAACTCACCTTGTTAGGCAGTAAGTTAAAAATATTGTTGGAGTTGAACGATCCTTTGATATGAGTATACTGACAAAATATATACACGCTGTTTAACATACAAGGAAGAGCACTCCCGAACTCATTACGTTTGAAAGCTTATTGTTACAAATTATCAAGTTCTTTCGTACTCTCATAACCCAATGAGATGTGTGATGGTATCGAACTTGTTGTTTGGTTTTATTGAAAAAAAAGGATTTTGGGATTGTAGATTTGTCGAAGGAAGTGGTAATAATAAATATGGCCTTTGTTAATCTAGATGTTTAAAGTACTTCAGACTGAAAATGACGTCTTGACTCATGAGTTTAGACACTACTTTCTTGTTTAACTGTTATTCCTATTGAAGTCAAATCTATATATATATATATATATAAGAATTATAGAAGAAGAAATATATATATATATATATATATATATATATACGGGAATATATATGGGAACGGGTTGCATGTTTCACACAACACAAGAGGAGGATCCTCCGGCCAGACGAGGTGATCATGCCTGGCTGGCTACTGCTCAACAGTTGATGTTGGATGTTGTATATATGGTAATCGGCGCGAGAACTATTTATTGCGCGATTCAGGATTTATAGTTACTCCGTGTAGTGCGTTACTTCGTAGATCACTGAATCTTCGGTAGATCGCGCTGTAGTAGATTATTGTTGTGTTATAATGTGGAAATCGCCACAAATATATATAATTGTATTAATTAATTTGGCGTACATTTTAACGCCTACGGTACTAACATAGATACGTTGTATTAATTAATTTAAATCTCTAAAGTACATTATGTAACACCAAAGTGAAGTTTTGATTATTCGTGTAAACTAAATATTTTTAAAAATTAGTTTTCGTTTCTAAAAGGAATCGTTTTAGTATTGAATAGAATATGTACTCAGAAAAGTTACATGCCGGAATATACAAGTTCACTTTCCGTTTTCAATTATTTAAATTAGAAGAAAAACAACCACTTTTTAAGGTGGATGGTTTTTTAAAAGATAATTATTGTTAAAACTATATACTACAATTGATTTAAAAGAGCTGTAAAAATAACCCCGTCCGATACTCATGCATTAATCATAAATAATTCATTCTGAGTTTAACGGTAATTACTTCATAATGAGTGCCACAATAATTATTTATCATTCCGTATGTGTGCACTCAAGTCGTGTGGTGCGTGCAATGGAACGATATTTCATATGATATACGAACAAATAAGAAAGAATACTGATTATTCAAAAAAGCTACCCAGGGCGGAGTAATTAAGGTTTTTAAATTGCAGTTACCTGTTATATAGGCGTGCAGTAATGGACTTGAGGAAAATAAAACAAAACAGTGCATAAAATGTATTTTAACTGATTTAAATGTTGAAGTATTTGGTAGACGTAATTTTATTTTTTTATTTTTTAAGACTCATTAACCCATTGTGGAAACAATAAAACACTATGAAGTCTATAGAGTCTTGATCTTTATGTAAAATATAGTTTAAACAGAAAATAATATTCTGACAGTGTCTGACGAGCATTGTCATTAATTAGCACTTTAATTGGATGGACTGCAATATCAAGAATCTTAGTTTTATTTACTAATTGCCACGAATATTAAACACAACTATCATATTATACTACCTTTAGATAAAATTATTGTTCAATATTTTCGTTTCACTACAGTCCGATTTAATTTATTTCAAAACGTTTTGACCAAAATCCACCACAAGTTTTACTATGAATCTAGTAGCGTAATCACACGTATGTGTAAACTGTTATACATACGTACATATACATACATGTAATTATACAAAAATCACCTACGCATTGTAAACATATGACATACCAAAATATTCGAAAAGTAAACATCGTTCGCGTGACCTTTTTACCACAAGACACTTTAGAAAGTGGTAGCCGCATCGAAATATTTACAAGTTGCCATATTAAAATAATAAACTTCAAAAGAAGAAAATTCATACCATACCTCTTCGATTATTGACCTCCTTAAAAGAACTTTGTTAGTTTTGGGAAGTCGAATATTGAATTTGTTCTTCTCTTGTCAATGCAGAATTTACTTTTTTAATTATCATTCAGATTATATTGGACTTGACATTGAAAGGTAAAGTTATTGTTAAATCAAACTTCGTTCTAATGTAAATTATTGTAATTGAAAAACGCTGTGGTAGTAAACACTTATATATGTTTACAGAAATTCAATTTCAAACATGGGTTTATTTGGAATAAGTAAGCATTGCTATCTTTTTCAATAAATCAATCATATATCATAATTAAGTAAAAGTGCTTGCCATTATATTTAGTTTTCATAGCATACAATAGGTATGTATCACTTTCAATTTAAATGTCATTTTGAATTTTACGAATTACTTCACAATTCTTCCGATCAATAGGAATTTTTTGGTTACCATTTGTACTACGAGTACAAGAGCATTTTATCTGCCTGCTCTCGCGCACCCCTCTCACTTGGTGTAAAATAGTAAAATTACTTAACTCCTGGTTTGCCATGAGGTCGTAATCTAACTCAATTTTAGTAGTTTTTATTTTGCTGAATAACTTTTTTCCGGTTATCGTTTTCATATCAAAGCCAAGTAGAAGTCTATGTTCAGCATCATAATGCTCATAGCTGCATCTTATGAAGAATCATAGCATCTCCATGCCAAATGTTATTTTGCCGCCTCTTTTCGCCATCGTCCTGCGTGACAGAAATTTTATCCCCATCATCTTGCTAGATGGTTGGCAGTCCACAACTGTGTGCTTTTCCCGATACTTTCTGCCTCGCACAACAAAACTGTGGAATGAAATGCGGTGTTCCCGGACCAATACGACCTTCAAACCTTCAAGAAAAGAGCGTACTCCTTCCTAAAAGGCCGGCAACGCACTTGTAACGTCTCTGGTGTTGCGGGTGTCTATGGGCGGCGAAAATCGCTTAACATCAGGCAATACGTCTGCTCGTTTGCCCCTATACAATAAAAAAATACAGCGTTTTAGCCGAGAAAGTATAACAGTATCGATTCCTCGTGTTTAAGGATACAAAATCATTTCATTTAATCTATTACAAAACAAATCAATAATTCACATTATAAAAACATTCTCAGAGAGTAACAAGTAACCGGCACCTGCCATTTTTGTGCCCAATTATTATGTTTGGCATGTAAAATAAATCAAAACAATTTGGATTCGGATAATTAGGTGTATAGAGTTACTTTATATATCAACTTACAGACTCATAACAAAGAAAAACTTAAATAGACTTTAAGACTAATATTAGTAAGGTTGCTTTTTACGAAATAACTTTTGGCAGAATTCTTTCTCGATGTTTGTAAATTTGCATAAAAATTATAATCATCAAGCAGGCTTGACCAATCTAAGAATGAGGTCGTAAGAAATTTTGCCCACGCATGTTTTTTGTTTGTAATCTGATACGTGTCGTCCTGTCCGATTGTCCGTTAAGAATTTATGTACTTCGCTTTCAAATAATGTAGAGGAACCAGTTGGTTTATTTAAAGCTTTACAAAATGTCTTTTGTATTGTGACAAGTCTTTAACATTGTTTCTTTTTTGGTAGTTAAGTGGACAACTTCGAAAAGACTTTACTTGATAAAATACATTTATACTTGTTTATCATTTATACAGTTTTAAGACGGTAATAATATATTATGTGGGAGAGCCACGCTTCGGCATGAATGTGCCGCCTCGACCGGAGTGATACCACGGCCTCACAGAAAACCGGTGTGAAATAGCGCTTGCGCAGTGTTTCACCGAGTGAGTGTGGATATCGGAGGCCCATATCCCATCCCCTTTCCCAATCCTCTAAAGGCTCGCAACTCACTTGTGACGCCTCTGATGTTGCGGGTGTCCATGGGCGGCGGTAATCGCTTACCATCAGGCGATACGTCTGCTCGTTTGCCCCCTATTCAATAAAAAAAAACTAGCACCCCGCTACGGCTTCGTAAGGGTTCTTTACGGAAAATTTAATACATTTATAACTGCTTTTTTACAAGTTAGCTGCCAAAGCGCCTCTACTCAGCCTGATGAAAGGTATGAGTAGGAACCAAGAGTGATCCTCATTTGTGAATCCGGACAATGGAACATGGTGACCCACACTATAGCGGCCTAGTGAGATGCTTTTTCACACCCCGCTTGTAGACCTGGGGTCACAGAGAGCATAAAACACATATTGTTTTAACATTTTAATTGTAAGATATTGACTCGTGCAAAAATAATTATATTTGTAAGCCCAAAGTATTAGGCGGTTTATAATCAAATTTCACATCTTTTAGTTTAATACAAGTGAAAATGCTAATCGCAAAAAACCTTTTCAAAAGCACACACTACACAACACATACTTAAGTATTTCTACACTGAAAACAATTGCAGGTGGTACAGTTCAACGCACTCGGAAAGACTTAACTGAAATCAATAAGCATTTCAAGTGTGCTAGTTAACAGAGCTTTTTATCATTCACTCTATTATATTCCAATTATATGTTTAATACATCATACGAGTCACTTGTGAATCATTAATTTTCTATTTACAACTTAATATTCTATTCAAACTTCTATTTAGAAGAACATCAAAAGCTACCTTGTTAACTACAATTTGGTTTATTGTTTAAATAATGTGGGTATAACTGTAGATCAGACAACTGAGATCAGACTCACAAAAGATGGATATAATCTTTGGATGGACATTTACAATCTCAAGTATTTCTTATGACGGATTATTACAGTATTACTTTTAAGGGTGCCACAACAACAACGTCATTTAGGCTTAATCTGTCAATGTCCTACATCTGTCAGATTAAATGTAGTGTTGTTTGTCACGTATTTAATTTCAAGTTAATCACTTTCACTACGTATTATAAAACAAAGTCCTCCGCAGTGTCTACCTGTTTGTCTGTTCGCGATAAACTCAAAACCTACTTCATGAATATTTTTTTAATTAAAAAATTTAATACCCCGACGGGTATGGGCCTCCGGTATACTCACTCACTCGGTGAAACACAGCACAAGCGCTATTTTACACCGGTTTTCTGTGAGGCCGTGTGAGGTGATATTACTCCGGTCGAGCCGGCCCATTCATGCGTGTGTCACCCACGGTTTTTAAGAGGTTTTCATCAATAGATAGAGTGATTCTTGAGGAAGCTTTTCATACACAATTTGTTAAAATTTTCAGTACATTGGCTAAAATATAACGATATTTGTTGAAGACGTCGGCTAAATTCAAGTCGCACAGCTTCTCTAAGATTTACTGTATTACATTTTCCGTAAATAACCCGTAGCCGGAGCGGGTCACTATTTTTTTATGGAATAGGGGACAAACGAGCTGATGTGTCATCTGATGGTTAGCGATTACCGCCTCTTATAGACACCCGCAACACCAGAGGCGTTACAAGTGCGTTGCTGGCCTTTGGAGGATCTGATGGCCTGATCACATGCAATTAAATCCTCTGATACCATTAGAATATAGTTACAGTCTTCACATATATCTCAACATGAGGCCCCTTTATAGAGAGGTTTTGTGAAAATAAAACAAATTCTTCGTCTGTTATACTTAGAGTATAAAATTGAAAAATTGTGCTATTTTTTTCAATGGCTCTGTTAACATTTTATGTTACTAAAAGTATTCACCTTTCTGTCCTTAAATACTTGTATCATTCAAAACTTTTTTTTGTAAGTCACTAACTGACCCGGCAAACTTTGTTTGGTCATAAAAAATATTTAGGGGTGGGTCAGCCTTATCATTTAGGTGTATGAAAAATAGATGTTGGTTGATTCTCAGACACACAAAATTACAGGAAAATCGGGCTAGCCGTATCGAAGGAGTTTGGTAACAAACACCGCGACACGAGAGTTTTGTATATTAGAAGATGTAGCTAAACATTTTTCGCTATTAAACAAATAATTCTCTAAAATAAGTTTTAACACTGATGTATGCCAATCACATACAAATGTTAAACCGCTCGTGATAAATCAAATCATAATTTCAATTTGTCACTCCATTACGCCCGAGTTAAGTGGTTACGTTTAATGGCACGTCAAGAAGATACGGATTGATGTATAAATTTTAGTCTAAAAGTTACAAAAAAAATCCTACTTTTCTAGTTACATACCTATAGCATCTTATATAGTAAAATAAAGAAAGAAAACACATTTTATTTTAGTAAATCAATAAAAATATTGTAGGTAAAATACATCCAGATACATAACAGATCATTATTTGAGTAGGTATATGGGTAGCGTTGTGATTTAAGCGATCGACACGCCGTTTTCTACTGCGCTGAGTGTTGTGGTTTCCCACATGGGACATCTGTGTGATCTACGAATTGTTACTCTGAGTCTGGATGTTCCTTGTGTCGTTTTCATGAATGTTTGTAAATTACTCCGTGACACAGGATTTATTCTTAACAATAATGCGGGAGTTGTCTTTTAAACAAACAAAAAAGAACTTAGTCCGGGTGAGAATCAAATTCAATTTAGACCAGAGCCAATGGCTTAAACAAAATTTGACCTTACCTTTTTAATGGCATACGTAAAATCTTTACTAATAATATCTATACTAATAATAAAGCTGAAGAGTTTAATTGTTTGTTTGTTAGTTTGAACGCGCTAATCTCAGGAACCGCTGATACGATTTGAAAAATTCTTACAGTGTTGGATAGTCCAATTATCGAGGAAGGCTATAGGCTATATATCATCACGCTACTACTAATAGGAGCGCAGCACCAATGAAGAATATTTAAAAAACGGGGGAAAATTTGCACGCTACGGGCAATATAAGACGCAAACGAGGTTGCGTGGGTCAGCTAGTTAGCTAATATTTCGATAACTATTATGGCGGAAGCAAAGTTATACACTTGTGTAATATAATAAGTATCATTAGCTTTAAAGCGATGACTAATCTCGCTTTACGAGTAGTATCATGGTAGTCATTACATCATAGATTTTGCTGACACACTGACCGATGGCCTTGTGTGTTGTTTGTTGTTGTGTGTGTGGAATGTTGTTTGCGCGTAAAGAAAATACTCGTACATGAAACACAATATTTCTAGAGTATCTATCTATTTAGGAATCTCTAGAAGTTTTGTGAAACTTACATAAAATATTTATTGAATTTACTTGATAACTTTTTTTACACAACGCCATCTAGGCCCAAGCTAAGCAGAGCTTGTGTTATGGGTACTAGACAACTAATATAAATAGACATATACTTTTTTTGTAAATACATACATATTCGTATTATACATAGAAAACAACCAAACTCCGAAACAAATATTTGCAGATCATACAAATATTTGATCCGACCCAGAAATCAAACTCGAGATCTCAAGCACAGTAGTCGCATACGCTGCGCCACAGAGGTACTTTAAACACAAATACGTGCATCGATGGACTTAATACGCAAGGCATTTTCTACCAGTCAACTGCCTTGGGCGATGCAGAGAAAAGGTAACATTTGTTCACACTAAATTCTTTGAAACGTGAGAGTATGAAAACATCTAATAGGACATTATCCAAAAATAATACTTGGAGCCCTACCGTTAAAAATCGAAAGGAACTCATATAAAAAGTATTTGGGTAACAAAATCCAACAACTCATCCTATTCACAACTGTTCAGTAGCGTATTTCTTACTATATATTTTTGGTGTAAATAATCTTTTAAAGGTTAAAATTTAGAGAATTAGAAAAGACAAAGAAAAGATATTTAATATCAAAATAACAAGGCACACAAAACAAGAATCAAAGAACGATAATATTGACAAGACACCCCTATCTAACATATTTATTAACAAATCTTAATTACAGGGAAAGGAGTAAAGTTTACATTGTAAACAAAACTAAGTTTTTACTCGACAACAGATTTTGATACAATTAGAACTTGAAAACAACAGTTTAAAGTAATATTGACGGACAAGATTAGACAGTGATAAAGCTTTACGTAACGGCTATTACACTTGAAAGCATTGAAAGCGAATAACAAAAAAGACTTGAAAATCTCTGACACCATTCTTGACTCTACTGGGTTAATAGTACCCAGTAAAAATAAACTCTTTGTTTCCTCAATATCTGTATTTAATGATATTAATTGCCAAAGTACAGTTACAAGTAGATAGGTCCTTTTAATAATGCATCTATAAATTTATATGGAAACCTTCTTTTACATATTTGATAACCTATTTCTTATGTTATTAAAAAGACAATTCAATTCCCGTTAACATGTCATCAGGTATTCAATATCAATTTATGATTTAATCTGTTCAATTCATAGCTGATATTAATTGCATTACTGCAAGCATACGTTGACACCATCAATTAAACATTCGTTAATCGAATCCTTCACTAAACTTGTTTCAGGACCGTCGAATACTCAGTTGACAGTTGTTCGATAATTGAACTGGGAACAATTAGCCATCGAGTGGTTAATATCCGTGGCGCTGTCACTACACGATTAGGTCCCTTGCCGATGGACACTCAACAATGTGAAGTGTAAATCGATTCTTCTGTCAAGAGTGTCAATATGCTCTTAGAATGTGTCACTGGGCCTTTTTCAATACTTATGCTGCATAAACGTGGGTAAATTAATGTATTAAGTCAGATGCAAACCGAACTGCAATTATTTCTGAGAAAATTTCTCATGCACTGCACTATATATATTATATAATAATAAAACTATTTTCTACCGTTATTAAAGATTCATAAGTTCTGTAATAAGAAAAAGTGATAATTTTATTGAAGGTTCAGTGCTTTTAGGTCTACGATGTAAAATACGAACATACCTAGACTGCTATTACTATTACACTTTTTTTTAACTTCGACATGGTCGAGTGAAAATAGAATCTTAAAGTTTCAATCTACCACTAACTCGGTATCTGGGCCTAAATTCAAAATTATTCCGCTTTCACACATAAATCCAAAGGTATAAAGACTTTATTCAACGAAGCTTAACAAAAAATGTAATAAGTGCTTATCTTAAAGTTGAAACTCGAGCTATTTTTCATAACTTCAAGCCGTTGGTCTGCAGTGACCCACTAGAAAGTCTCACGTAACAAGCATTTGTAAAACCCTTTTGTATTCTATCCTTTTTTGCTGCAGCGCTTTATTGGCTCGCTGACCTTTCATTTTTTTAACCATTCAAGAAGTTTGCTTCATTTTTTTAAATTGCGATTTTTTTGGTTACCGTTTTTATTTTTTTACTATATGTAAAATTTATTCAAACAAATTTATTTTTCATTTCCTTCTATGAGTTGTTAATAATAAACTCGTCTAAATATTTAATGTTATGAAATAGTTTTTTGGGTGTCTATTTCAACAAAATTCTTTCACCATTTCAAAGGTGTATTTCAATACTTTTATACGAAATGCATTTAGCTTATTAAAGTCAATATGTCAAGTAAGTATTTAGAGTTGGTAGTTAGTAGCAGGACTTTAATTGATAATTTACTATCATATTTAGGCAGAAAAAATGTACCAAGTTAATAGCATAACAAAAACTTTTTACCAAGTTAAATCTAACTGTATCTCGTTACCAAGCTTAATGTGCCAAGTTAAAAATGTTAACTTTACAGTTGAACATAGGAGCATGCAAAAAATGTTACGTTAACAATGAATACTCTTCTTTTTCTAAACGCCGGGTGAATGCCGTCGAGTTGCGAAAAAATACAAACAATAAAAGACCAAGAGATGCGAGAGACGAGTTTTCGCCGCCCTTGCCATAAAATTAAATGGGTAGAGGGTTTTTTGCGGAACGGTACGCTAACGTAACTCTGGCCATAGGTTCGGAAAATCGCGTGGGTTAAAACTCCTCAGAGGGTTATGTACGTGCTTTCAAAAGGGTGTAAGTGCCTTTGTTGTTACTGGTTTTGGTGTTTGTTTCTGAATTTAAATTGGCATGTAGATTTGGAAATGAACGGACGAACGTCGCGGGTACGCATGAATGTGCTGTTGTATAATAATGACGTTTGTTATATTATAAGACTGCATAAATGTCTTAGCAATGTTTTTTGTGTGTGCAATGTATGTTATTATTAATGATGGCTTGCAAGCAACATAGTTATTATTTATTTTTTATATTTTTATGGTTCATTTCATTAGGTTTCACAAAATAATCGCTTACCATCAGGCGATGCATCTGATCATTTGCCCCGTAATCCATAAATTAAACTGCATTGAATTTAGAGATTAGACAATTTATATATGTGCGTCTTACTTGAACATTCAAGGCTTGAATATAGTGCCTAGCCGTACTATATTCTTAGGAATAAATTCTCGTTCATTTTAAACCCATTTTATTTTTAAGGCAGTAGAACCAAATGATTGGTTTACTCCATGACTTATTTGAGGTAAACATCGATTAGCAAGATGGTGGGCTACTGCGGAAATTACACGTTGAAATGTAAGGAAGTCGGTAATTGTGCCTCTGGAGCCCTGAGTAAACGATTGCCGTGGTAAAGTATAACATGAAAATATACCTAATATTTAATGTACATAAATTTTCTGCAGTTCACTAAATAATTATACCTATGAGTATAAACATTGGAAGTTAAATAAAATACTAACTTGAAAACAACTTAGTTTATATTCATTAAATGCATGTGTGCGTGTGGAGTAATTATTATTTTTAAAAGACGAAGTTTAAATAACTATATCCTGGCTATATAATACCTTTAAAAATTAAAAGAGTAAAGATATTTAATATTATTGGTATAAAGTTTTTTTAAGCACCTTTTGGGTGAACAAAAAGCGTTAAATCATCACTGCACCTGTGGGAGAACAGGTTTCATGTTCCCCCACAGGTGCAACACAAAGGCAGGATCCTCCGACCAGGCGAAGTGATCATGCCTGGCGTGTCACTTTCCAAACAGTTGATGTTGAGATGTTGTACATATGATAATCGGTGCGAGAACTTCTATTGCGCGATTCAGGATTGGTAGTAACTCCGTGTAGTGCGTTACTTCGTAGTTCAGTGTATCTTCGATAGATGGCGCTGTAGCAGGTTACTGTTGTGTTGTATGTGGAAGTCGCCACACACGCTTCCCATGAGCTATATGTATACTGTGTATTTATGAACATAGATATGTTACCTCCGTGCGTTATTAGTATACATTTAATATTTTTTCTGCATAACACATTTGTCGCAGAACTGACAACTGCCGGAGTAAGCGTGTTCTAGAATGGAGACCGTGTCTTGGCAAACGTAGTGTGGCCGGTCCCGCCGGCCCTCTGACCAGACCACCGGCGGGATGACTTGCTTAAGAGGGTTGGCGGAGACTTGAAAAGCAACATACCGGTATCTGTGGTGTTCCTTGGAAGATGCCTATGTCTAGAAGTCGACAGCAACGAGGTGATAATGATAACAATGATGAACGGTACATGTAACATTTTACTTTATCGTAACCTACTCATCGAATTAAGTGGCGTGCAATTGGAGAGGCCTATGTCCAGCAGTGGACTGCGATAGGCTGATGATGATGATGATGAACCTACTCATCAAAGTCTCAAACTAAACCCAATACCTACCCAAACACTTTTATACACACATCACGGATAATAATTTGCTTTGCTGACTGTACACGAACTGTTAAAGCTTACGTACTTTCTACTGTGACACCTTTTCGTATTAGTTTAAGACTAATTTTATTCCTTACTAGAGCTGTGTATTAGCTAGAGTAGATGTCGTAAAACGCTGTTAATGTACCCACTTTGTCGATAGTAAGTGCAACACTAGGACGTTAAGTTGGGTTTACACTAAGAGCACTTATCCAGAGTAATAGTACAGTCATTGCTACATATTAAGTATGCTACATTGTATCCGGTCGAGTGAGATTAGTACTCTTGTATTTAAAAATGTATAATTTGTATTTTATTTTTCTGTAAATTAAGAAATTTATATCATTATCTTTTTAAATGATAAACTACGTTTTTGTAACTTTTAAAATAAAGAAATTAACTTTTATTCGTACTTAATTTAGTCTAAATAATTTATGTATTGTTTTTATTTTTTTTCACCGTAAGGTGAAACAAGTATTATTAACTAGGCGATTAAAGATTATTTTTGTTATTAACTTAGTAATTGGATAAGTTTTCAAGAGTTGTAAGAGCTATTTGTATTAGTAATATTTAAATTAACTGCAAACTGAGAATGACGTCATCGATTTTATAAAATTTTACTCAATGTGCCTCAGTCTTAAGCTTAGGGTTCTTGTAGTATTTAAAACAAGTACGATTGGCCCCAGTTTTATAAATGGAATGTCGACGTAATACCGTAATACAATAGCAACAACATTTAGCAGTAGTTGGAAACGTGGTACTGACATTTACGACTTTGACATCGTAAACTGGCTGTAAGTCGTAGTCAGGACTATGTTAGCTCACGCAGACATTTTTACGATTCATTGAGTATTTTGGAGAAACATAAAAATAATATTTTGCCAATTTCACATCTGAATACATTCTACAAATGTCAAAAATTAAGTAATTACCCGACTGCGAAAGAAGGAGGGTTATATGTATGTTTCTTTGGCACGCCCTAGAGCTTGTCGTATTTTTATGTGAGTGGTATCAATAGATTCGTCTTAGTCGTCAGAGTGACACGTGAATTTAATAAAGATGGCAGATACTACATTTAGTTGGACCACCTCGATATGACTATCACAAGTGTAATTGATAAGATGATGATGTTTCGTCACGGTCAGTTTCAACGGAGACCAGCCAACAACGCAGAAGATATTAAAGTGCACAAGTGTGTGCGCAAACATAGGTGCACTCTCAGTTCCTTCCCTCTCATAATCCAATGGGACGGCTATCCGACACGACTAGGGGCTTGACGTGATATCTGAGGCACGGGGTTTAAGACCCCAATTTCCAAACTCCGGGCTGTTATAAAGCATTTCTGTTATCAGAAAAACTCAATAACACCCTTTTTGGCCCTATCCGGGATTCGAAGCCGAGCCTTCTTGATCTGCAGTCGCATACGCTACCCGCTAAACCAACGATATATTGAAATTCCAAATTGGCAATGAGTAAATCAGTCGTTGGGGTATAAAGTGTGGTATTTTTATTTGATCTCATAATGATGTCTATGTTTTCTAATACTTCAAGATTCAGCTTATCTATACATATTTACTACAAGCAGGCTTTAAAAGTATATATTTTAAGCCTATAACTTGGTTCAACAGTTTCAAATTAGCATTCACAAATGTCTAGGTGTATTCACATGGGCGGTCGGTGGTCTGGCGGTGTGAAAATAAAAAGTTAATTACAGCTCAGTCAGGTAAACAAGTCTGGACACCCATGTCGAGCCACAGACTAACCAGACACTGTAATCTGATATGCAGTTAGATAATACTCTACTCGTGTATGATGCAGGTATTTCTTTGAACTGTATATTTTTATTTATTTAAAGTATTTTAAATTTAAACTGTGATGAAGAATTAACCATCCTAAGGTTGCCTGGAAGAGATTGCTTTAGGCAATAAGGCCGCTCTTTTTACATTATACATTCGTCACAATACGGTGTACATATAAAGAGTTTTCTATCTATCTAACTTTAAAATTATTAAGGAAACTTAATCTACGGACGGAGTTATGGTTTCCTAATGCGCTGAGTGTTATGAGTTTGGTTTGATCCTCACATGGATAAAACTTAGTGTGATCTACAAACTGTTGTTCTAAGTTCGGATGTTCTTTGTGTACGTTTATAAGTCTATGCGATACAAAATATTTATATTCCTATTGCGATAGTAGGTTATTCTAAAAAAAACACTTTATTTCTAACACACAACGTCATCTAGTCCCAAGCTAAACAGAGCTTGTGTTATGAGTACTAGAGAACTGATATAAATAAATATATACATTTATTTTTTGTAAATACATACATATTATACAAAGAAAACACCCAAACTCCTAAACAAATATTTGTAGATCACACAAACATTTGGTCCGACACAGGATTTGAACCCAAGACCTCAAGCACAGCAGTCGTATTCACTACCACTGCGCCACCGAGGCAAAAATGATGTTTATAGATATGTACCTATTGTAATTTTATGGAAGTAAATGCATGTGTGTGTACGTGTGTATTGTTCAGGTCTTTCAAGATCCGTGTTACGACTTCTAAACGAAAACGATGAATTGCGGTTAGTTTACACGACACATCCGCGATTATTAATTGATGTACATTGCTGTGTATATCCACGATTGTAGTGTTAATGCAGACATCAATCAGCATTTATAATAATGACCAATCGTAGGTAATAGCACGTTCAATTATTTATGAAGTGTGTTAATGAACGTTAGAATATAGTGGTTAAATAAAAGTATTTAATTGTAAGAATAAAAGTTAGTAATGCTTGTATTTATTTATCTCATAGCTCAATCGACTTTATAAAGCTTATGAATTTTTATCAAATGTCGCAAATTTTCTATAATTACTTATCACTGACTATTACATTTTCGAATACTAATTAAATTTTTAGGTCTACGATGATTTATACTTATATCAATGTAAAGTAATATAATACACTTTTTAACCTTACTTTTTTTTATAAATGACAACTCACGCATTACAATCGAATACACATCCTGTGTCTCGGGGACTTTACAAACATACATGTAACAGCCACAAAGAACACCCAGACTCGAGACAACATTTTGTGGATCACACAAAGAGATGTCCCACGTGGGATTTCAAGTCACGACACTTGACGCATTAGCAAACGGCGTAGTGACCGCCTAAACCACTAGGCCAAACATGCAGTCTTTAAGTTTAATGATGAACCTAGTTAATCATTAAAAGTTATCGTTTGTGCCTATCATTAGGTAATTGAATAACTAACATAATGATCTATCTCGTAGAAAGATATTTGTTTCTTAAATGTTATATTTCGAACATAGGACCATAGAATAGAATGACGCCAATTAAAGAAAACTATGGCATTAATCTACGAGTATTCAAAACTGTAGCCAAGATAAAGGCAATCGGGTTAAACATAATCGAAATCTGCTTACGACTTTTAAGTATCTTAAAAATAAACAATAAACTGTCAACACGTCAATAGACTTTATAAAATCAAATTACAAAAAGCTATGTAAGAAACATTCTCAAATATTGCCGAACAATATAACCGACCGACGCAATATTTCAAAGTCTATAAATTGTTAGAGATAGCCCGATGAGTTATGTGTCACGTATAATATGTCACGTGTTCACTCAAACCCGGGTCGATGTCATTAGATAGTGTCAATAGTCAGAGGAGACGGCTCCTCCTAATTTATTGTCGACAATGTGTCATATTGACTAATATGTGTTTGATAAGACCTTAAAGTTACATTTTAATATGCAATATTTTTTCAGTCTCATGAAAACTTAAATTTCTGTTCATTATTTTTATTTCATAGGCTGACAGTCCAGTGAAAATTAATGGTTCACAGTGGGAGTAGTCTCGACCGGAATGTTATCACGGTCTCACAGGAAACCTTGCCAGATTTGATACCATAAGATTGTCAAAAGATGCATGGGGGTTAAAAGCCGATAACATACTGGCCACTCTTGGGTTACAAATTTCCATGGCGGCGATGATCACTTGTTATTACGTAGCTACACAAAGTAAAGTAGTAAATAACTAAAAACTAACGTAATATAATCCATGATATTTAAAATATACTTTAAATAATACTAGTCTGTATCTATAATCCATACTTCACTACATAGTATAAAACAAAGTCGCCTTTTCTGTCCCTATATCCCTATGTGCGCTTAAATCTTTAAAACTACGCAACGGATTTTGATGCGGTTTTTTCCAATAGATAGAGTGATTCAAGAGGAAGGTTTATATGTATAATACATGCATCATATACTAAGGCAACATTGCTAATTTTAGAGGTTTCTATTTTATGCCCGTGCAAAGTCGGAGCGGGCCGCTATGTTTTCATATACAACGTTCATAGTTTTTCTGTAGTATATTTAATTTAGTATCAGCATTGCACCCGTGCGAAGCCGGGGCGGGTCGCTAGTATAATATAAATGCTAAAGTAACTCTGTCTATCCTGCTTTCACGGTCAAACTGCTGCACCGATTTCAATCAAATTTGGCATGGCGATACTTTGATTCTTGAGAAAGGACATAGGCTACTGCAATAACCGACAAACACGCGGGCTGAGCCGCGCGCAAAAGCTAGTATAGATATGAATGAAATACCAGCAATAAAGTTGGTATCAAACAACGTGCTTAACCTTTTAAATTGATTACGAAATGACCACCCCTATTTTCCAGTTACCTCGTTCTTCCTGTCATGCATCGGCCGACATTTATGGATACTCGTAAATATTGTGCTAGCCGTAACTCGTAACTTAGTTCCTGTGCCCATTGTACATGTAATGTACAGTCAGCAAAGAGGGTACGGGATAGCGATATGGTCGTTCGGGAAAATGTATTCAAATGGTAATAACTTTTTAATTAATGGTCAAGCATAATAAGCATATGTTGAATATTATTATTAGGAAAGTCCGGGTACAAAAACAAAATCTGAGTATTAATAAGTGAGCAGTTTTCTTTAACGCGTTTTCATTTATATATGAGAAATAGAGACAGTTTTGTTTTTAATATAAAGTATGTAAGTACAATTTTTTAAATTATGTAACGTGTTGTAAATCAAGCTGAGCTAACATAAATGCCTTCGATAATTCGTCAAGTCGATCTCTCAATAAGACACACATGTATATGAATGTATTTAAATTGTAAATATGTATATTTATTTCTGTCAATGACTGTACTTTGCATGCTGCAACTGTTGGGTGACGGGTACACTGTTTCTACAGTGTACCCGTCACCCAACAGTTGGTTCAAGCCCATAAGGCAGGTAGTAAAACCGAGTTAGCTAAGTTCCTACTCATAACAACAAACTGTTACTCATTCTCAGACCATTACCACAAAACCAACAATAATATATTTATTAAGTAACTTAATAATTTTGTGGAATTCTCACAGAACGACATGACGAGTAACATCAAGAAAAAGGTGATGTGCATTTCAAACATATTCACCATACACCACTCGTACACAATCTGTGTGACTAGGAAGACAGAGTATCACCACCCAATTCGTCTCCTGTGTATCGTAGGAGATACTCTGCATAACAATACCAATCCTTCTAGCTAGTGTGGTACCATAGCTTCCTTTCTACGACGTCTACGTCCGGCAGTGGACTATAAAGGAATATTCACGATATGATGAAATTCCCAAGACCAGCAAAATCTCTTTTTTAAATTTTTATTTACCTTTCATCTTCATGGTTTTTACCTTATTTATTTGATTATAATTTTTACAAAATACCTCGAACATAAATAAACACCATCTATCTATCACATTTCCCACAGAATGCGAAACATATATTTACTAAGATAAAGTATACGATTATTCTTAGTTGCATTGATACATTGTCGTTCACTCGCTGCGCAGTTAATCTGCCGGTTATCTTTAAACAAATTCTTGGTTTACATTTCATTACATTGGCAACTTTAATCCTATTACCCAAAAGGTGCAGTATTCATTGTACGAAGGAGCTGGAAGCCAATAATTTATTAGCGATCTGACTGTGGAGATACTGCTTTGTAATCAATTGAAATAAATAGTTAGACAGGGTAAGTTCTTATCATTAATAAGAATATTTAGGTTGTCTAACCTGCTTTTGCTTTGAGTGCTAAATATTTGTGGGGGTTTTGTATCATGATGCCTACTATCGCACTTAGTTGAGTTCATAATAATTTTAAACAATCAATAAAATACACATTATGCTATCGCGACTTTAAATTTTCCGAAAAGATGGCGAAGTGCGATGTAAATGCGATAAAAGTAAAAAAAGTAAGCTTAGTGTGTGTTATCTAATGTATATAGATTTTATAAGGTCATATCGCTATTGTTTTTTTTCTTTATTTATTTAATGAGGGCTTAGTCACAAAGTGATTATGTCGTCCTCATTGCTATTGATTATTTAAAATGATTATGAAGTCAACTAAGTGCGATAGTAGGCATCATGCTACGAAATTTTGGTTGGCATAACCGTTCTTAGGCTGAAATTTATAAAGCGTACTTAGACTTTGCTTACGCAAAATTTACGTAAGTTTTTGCTCAGTGTTATCTTAGCATTCGAATTTATAGTCCTAAGGCTAAGAATTTACTGAGTGTGTGTGTGCTAAGCAAGAACTCAGGAAAAAATGTTTAACGTTTCAATTTGCTTAGCATAAGTTTCAGATTACTTTCGCTGCGTCCGTTATTCGTATTTTAATCAAGTTTTTGTAATGTACTTGTGACTCGTGAGTTACTGGTACCCTCGGGCGACTATAGTAACTTGCCATGAAGTTAACCGACGTTTATCCTTTAGTTAAACACAAGTGGCGCGTAACTGTAGACATTATTATACTTATACAACGTTTGTAACTTCACTGCTTTCAACTGCACTAAGTGTTGTGGGTTTAAACCCCACATGCGACCACACTTTATGAGATCTACAAATTGTAGTTGAGTCTAATTATTACTGTGTTCATTTAATTTGTTTATAAATATAAATGAACAATAAGGTTTGAAAATAATATCTTTTCGTTAAATATATGCTACTTTTTCAAAAACTCTCTTTCAACCCGTTCTCGCCAAACTACAAAACTATGCTAAATTGCATGTCCAGCGAAAATGGGTAATATTTTGTAGAGAATATGCACGCATAAGTACTCGTTAGCTAGTTTAAAGCCTTGGCCATTACACCACTGTAGTTTCGTTACTGTTATGTTGAGTATGATATTCATTATTCCATCAACTTCTTTTCTGGTCTTTGTACATTGTTGTACATTCGCTGGTTGCTCATATTAACTAATAATAAATTAACTTAAGATGATCAAACAAAACATTTTCTAAATTTATTTCAGTTAAGCCGTAAAAGCGTAACAGACCGACAGACAACCAAGTTACTTTTGAATTTAAAATATTAGTATCGAAAAATGTGCGATCCTGTAAATTGACCATATACCTAATCTATAATATAAAAATGAATCGCTCAATGTGTTGGTAAGCGCATAACTCAACAACGCCTGGACCAATTTGGCCAATTCTTTTTTTTAAATGTTCGTTGAAGTTTAAGGATAGTTTTTACGGCGAGAATAAATCGAATAATGGCCGGAAAAGCCCTAAAAAGAGCCCTTTTCTTTTTCCCATACAAACTTTTTCTAACAATAACGTAAAGTCAATTTGAGCTTTATTGCTATTGCATAAAGTTCATACATTACAAGCACTTACTGTTGTCTAAGCAATGTAGGTGTGTTCCTAACGTCAATGAGTCAATTTGCACTTTATTACAGCTACACAAAGTTCAAATTCAATCATATCTATCAAAACAGTGTCCGTATGTGCGTTGGAGTAGATAATCGTTGGATAGTCCATTTATCGAGAAAGGCTCTAGGCTATATGTCATCACGCTAATACTAATAGGAGCGGAGCACCAATGAAGAATGTTTCAAAAACAGGGGAAATTTAATAGAAGACGCAAACGAGGTTGCGTGGGTCAGCTAGTAATATATATTATTCAACAAAATCAGTAGATAAAGTTAGAATCATTTCTTGACCCCTTGTAATAGGAGTTAGGCCTATATATACTCGTACGAGTATACGACACATTTCCAGTAGATATCTAGATAGGTATTTGAAACAACTCAATATCTAAATCTACTTCAAAATTGTATGTCGAATATCTAAACTTTCACCAAGACAATCAAAATATATAATTAATAAACGCAAATAGTAATAGTAATACGAGTATAATCTAAAGAGCTGTCCACAAGTTTTTAAATAGTCTCAACAAATTTTGGCAAATAACAAAAAAAAGTCAATCGTGTATAAAGAAGTGATCGATCATTATCCATTTTTTATTTTGTTGATTGGAGACCACTGACTTAACAGTTTTATTATTATAACTATTAAATTAATGTCCATTACACACAAATAAATATTGAATAATAAATTTAGTATAACCCCATATAGGCGAACAATGGTAAGAAATGTATGCTTTTGTTCTTACATTTTTTACAGTTACAGTTTGTCATTACACATTTGGTACTTAGAATATTTATGAGTTTCGTGAATAATGTCATTCTATTACACAATAAACGATTGTTACTAGTATGAGCTAAAATTCTAGAAATTTCGAATTCATGATCATTAATTTTCACCTGCTTAATTATACTTACATTATGATAGTGAAATCATCAACTGTACTCGAAAATAATGCCTCGACTTTGAAAAAAGTGATTCAAAATCATTAGTAGAAGATTCTAAAACAATTTAACGTACAATACAGTAAGCATGCATTTGTCTAAGTACCATTATCCGATTACAAAGACAATCTTCCCAAAAAAGTCAAAAAGCATCCCTGTTCTGGCCCTGATATTTGCCACGATGAGGTCCGAGGTCATTAAGTATAATCAATAAAGACATTGACTCAATTAAACTAACCTAAATATTCGTTTATTATGCTCTTTTAGAAGAGTAGGAAAAAAGTATGCAAAAAATAATATTGTTTCATATATATAGGAGGTAGGAGACCTCAGTTTTTAGAAAAGGCAAACTAACTAATAAGGATTTCAAACAAAAGGCTCATATAAATTTTGGATTTATTTATTCAGAATCCATGTTCGTAAACAGATTTGTTAACTTACACATAAGGTCTGTTTTAAAAAAATATAAATATTGCTACAAAAAAGTACGTACAGTTATGTATGGCTAACAGAAATAAAATAAAACTGTGAATCATATCGCTTAATTATTATTAATCACGTATCTTAAAACAACACTATAACCCCCAAACTAGGGATAACTTCAAATCTACCTGAGCGTCTTTAACGTAATTTCGATTATAAATAAATTATTTCTTCAACATTATTTTTTAATAAAGAATTATTTTATTGAATATACAATTGTCAAAAGAAATATATTCTATCTACAATATACAAGTAACAAACATTTAACTATGTACATTCAATAGTTCGGACTAGTTCACGATCATAGTCGAAAATGTGAAGGATCTTACAAAATTTACACAAGAGAAATGGACAGTCGAAGCTGTTCAATTTTAGTACAAGTGACTGAGCAATAAATTCTGTGAAAGCGGACTTAGCGAGTGGAACGAAACAGTTCTTTTTAACATACAAGATACAAATGCGGAATGTTAAATGGACTGGTTCCTTCTCACCAATGTAGCTAAATTATGCCCCACTTTAGAAAATTACTTACTTGAGGAAGTCAATGTAGTTGAAGGAAAATACTTAAACGGAACACAGAGAAAAACATCATTGTAACACACAAAGAATGTAGAGATAGACGTAAAATTTATGATACACATATTACAATTCATATTGAAGATAGTTCTGTATCCCGTTGCTGTATTAAAAAAATAACATAACAATATGAAAAACGTAATATTATTTGAACAGGCAAAATATTTCCCACTGTTCGCAAGCTGCGAAACCTAATATTGTTTTGTTCTCGCGTGTAGTTTGACAGTAGTTACAATTTTACGAGTGCCCAGTCACAAGTGGGTAAATCGTAAACGATGTCAAATTGCTTTACCATGACACGGAAGATCTCGGGGGTGAAATTTAAAATTTCACTGTTTCACTACATTATCTGTACATACGGCATACCGCATAAAGCTCTCTTAAAAAATTACAAAAAACTTTTCTTATCAACATATAATTAACCTATCTATTTATGTATGTACAATTATTGCTATCAAATGTTGCGCTTTCAACGCCCCAGTTACTTACATAAACTGGCTTATTGCCTCCGCTACAAATAATAAATACAGTCATAAATGCTTTTATAATACTCTGTCCAAAATACATCCTTTACACATTCAATTTCTAAATGGCACATAATTCTACCCTAGTACGGAACTAAATATATTTCGATGTCAGTACTAACACACCTTGGAGAAGAAAATAAAAGTGAATTGACAACATAGACTTGATCATTTAAGTGTAATACTTTGTATACGTGTAAGATATAAACATTTTACTAGAAGTGTTACTGCAAAAGGCTGCATTTTGAACACAGTTAGTAATTAAAAGCAACTAAAACTACAATAAATTGCTGCCATCCATGATATGCTTTCCAATTTATAACGGAATGATAAAAGCGATTTCAGAATCTTCGTTTGAAATCGTAACAAGCAACCTATATAAATATCTATAATTCATAATAATATTCTGTATCCTGAAATCTATTTCTGATTGAATCTATTAACACCAATTAATTATTATCTTTTGTTCACAGTTTATTACTCGAACATATCAAAGAAAATGCTTATTACATTACGTTGGTTTTAACTTTGCATTGCGTCGTACAAATTATAGCACGTGAGTGCACTCAAAATCAGGTCAGTCTTTAAGTAACAAGTTTTTACACAAAAAATATTTGCAGATATATTTACCACAAAACATAGTCTTATTTCAGATTAATTTTCAACTTAAATATCGTCAACTTTAGAGCAGTACACATAGTTCAAATCCCACACAAATTTAGATTCGCACCGCCCAAATTTAAAATAATTGTTATACTGACAGTAACATTCAGTCTTATTAAAAGTTAACGAGAATACGTAAAACATTTTTTTAAATGTTGTTTTCTGTACTGGATACAAAAAGAGTGTAGTATTTTTAATAAGAGGTAAATGACATGAAAATTATGTAACTTAGTCACATTCGGGTGGTGCGGATAGTTCAGTATTGGTGAGAGGTGCAGGTAGTGGCACAGCTAGCGCACGCGCCCGCGACCTCGCCTAGGCATGTGCAGGCGCAGTGGGTCTCGCTCAGGGACGGTGGGGATGCGCAGAACTTAATGATGAACTACTCACCCCCGAGTCACTACTCTTTTCAGATGCGCAAGGTTCACCACCCGCTACAAACTTAACTACATTAAGCCGATGATCAGATTCACAAGTATCATCTCTGGCACCACCAGGAAGGCCGACACTACGAACAGTCGTTCGTTCAGCACCTGGGCCTGGGTAGCGTTCGATTCTATCACATTCTGCATCATCTGGCTGCCGCCGTCGTATGGATCGCTTTGCTTGCGGGGCCGGTTCAGGTGGCCTGTGCGTAGGTTCGTCTGCTCTATGAACTAGGGGAGAAGTACGGACTCGAACACCACCAACGGCGACACTTGCTTCGTAACACCCCGAGTCGCGTGGAAATTGCCGACGCCCAAAGGGAGAATCACCTCCTTCGGAGCTTGATCCGCCTCCATCAACCTCTGCTTCAGCTTCGCCACCTATGAGAGTTGATAATTTTCTTAGTAGCTTCAGAATACATATATTTAGTTAATCAGGTTCTTTATATATAGATATTATTGTGGCAACTCACATTCAAGTTGATGTAAAAGTTGAACTGCGGCAAGGATACGTGTGCGATGTTCAGGAGTCATGATTCCCAAGTAGTCTAAATCTGAAGGTTCGATCTCTTTGAATAACTCTATGTCTTCGTATCCGTTTCTAGCAAAGGCTACTGCATACTCCGGCAAATCTATTCTCCTCAATAATTCTTCTACTGTGCGTGGTCGTGTTTCCCAAAGTCTTTCGCGACTCTTACACCACTTAGATGATCTGGACCGTACAGTATCCCTTTCAGACAAAACCTCAACATTGCCAAACTTAAAATTCCCAACTTTATTATTTATTACACCCCGCCATATGCCAGAAGCGTTCATGTTTATTACTTCGATGATGTCTCCTTTCTGTTGACAAATAATACACTTTTAGAAATAGCTTTCTAGATATGAATATCGGCTCTACTTTGATATTAAGTCGTCTTACCTTGTATCTCAGGGCATCTTTCTCATAAATATTGGGCACGTAATCGACAAGCGCTCGAGCTCGACACAGCATTTGCGGCACGAGTAAACTCCGCCCGGCTGGACTTAATTCTATGTTTTCTTCTGCCGAGAGAGATGAGTGATTACTACCGGCGCGAACCAATGCTTGTGTGCCTGTACATAAATATTCTGGCCTCAGATAAAATACAGTGCATTCTCTACGACCAAACACACTTTGAATGTGGAAATATCTGTGTATATATTTGTTTGATTGTGAATGGGTAGGGTTTTAGTTAATTTTAGTGATTTAATGCGATGCGATTAGTAGTATTAGAGTGTGATGCAATTAAAAGTGGATTTACGTGTAATACAAAAGGGTATCTGTAAGTAACACATTGGGGCGTTATGGCACAAAGAAAGGAAAGACAAACTTATTTACAAAACCATTTATATTAACACAAACAAATAACTCAATAAGTCCACTCACTACTGCCTGATCCGCTGGGAAGACTTTCGAAAGAACTATTAGAACATGGAAACGCTTGATCGCCACTCGTCCGCCTATCGCTGCCCTCAGGGCCCCTCTCTTGCCTTAATCTCGATATTTTTCTTTGGACGTCTTGCCTAAGCCCTCGGACTTTTCCCGCAAGATTTGAGACTCCATCACATTCTTCGGCTGACTGGAAAGATGAATACAACTGTTATTCGGGCTAAGGTTATCAAAATCAAAAGCAACATTGGTATTAGCAAATTTATTACACTTATACAAAATATTTTAAATCTACACCATTTGATTAAAAAATATACAATGATAGGCATAAACTCAAATTACCTTGTGAACGGTGGCTATATGCTGGGAATCTGTTTCACTCTCTTGATCTTCATAATCTGAGGAAGCAGGCGATAAAGGATCTGCATCTATCCGATATCCGGACATTTGCCTATATCCCCTGCATGAGTCCCGTTCCGACCGATTGGATTCTAAAGAGATTCCAGATAATCTTGATCCAATAGATTGGATGTCTGACGCAGCATAATCCCCACTTTCGCGATCTCTCGCTGTTCGCAGGGGAATAACGGTGGTTGGATAGGGACCACTTTGCGGAATAATTAATCCCCTTCGAGGGGTCCTTGCCAAACTAATGTCACCGGCACTTCTGAGTGAAATCACACCTTCACCTCTCGGTTCATTTCTTAGATTGAGCGTGAAGCAAACTCGACCGTTTTGAAATGTCGCAGCCGGCGCTCCTCCACCCATCAAAAAATCTTCAGGGTCACTCTCGTACGGTGGTTCGTCGTACCAGTGCCCTCTTCCTGAGAGGCCTCTCGCTTCGTCGTCGTACATATATGTATCGTCTGTAAACGAGTCCTCTATTAGACTTCAATGCACCAGAGTTCCCAGTAATGCAAAAAAAAACGTGCTAACAAAATTGCCAAAAAAGTTTACCGTAAAATGCGTCTCACATAGTGGCGATTCACTGACAACACTGCAGTTAAAGCTGTGAAACGAACATCGTAAAGCCGTGCGTGGAATTTTGCAAAATATTTGTTCTCCAAAACATGCACTTAGCATTTGTCGCAAAGTAAACGTTATCTGTATGAATGATGAAGGCTTTGGTTGTTGTTTTCTATTGATTTATATCGCACTTTTATTTTTAAACTGATGTTTAAACGATAAAAAAACAACCTGACACCTTTAAAAACTTTTTTTTGTATAAATCAACAAAATGATTAATGAAAAATATGCACATCGAAAGCGTACCGATGATCATAACGTCAAATATAAAATGAATATAATTTCAAAAGCATTCCGCACTATATTTCTCAAATTACTCAATCAAATTTCGTGCAAGCAACATGCGGAACATCGATTGCATTTTAACTATTGAAAATCTGATTGATAAAGAATAACACAATAATGCAATAATGCACACGCTATGATCCCATCTTTATGAATAAATCTTTAATAATCAATCAGATAATTCAGTAGCAATCAGATTTTAAATATTCAAACAAAACAATATTAAGCATTTAAAGGATTTTTATTATTTCCCAATTGATTTTGAAACACGCCAGCCAGCATTTCAGTGACATAAAACCTACCTCCAAAGGGGCCTCGAACACCATCTCTTCCCATGTTCATAAGACCATGTCTTATGTCCCTTAAAATCTGTAACAAAAATAAATTACTTAAAAAAACCGAAAGCAACATACTTGAATATTTGGGGTAAATATTTTCGCGCCCTTATAGCAGACAGCATTATTTTAATTTTGCAAGAAAACTGAGCTAGCCATTTCGTAGGGGAATGAAGAAACAAGATAGGAGAATTTTAATTTTAAAAATAATAAGCAATTTTCATGAGTCCGTTACGTTGAGCCTAAATTTTTTTTGAATTTTGCAATTTTAATCACCACGAGTTGATCTCAGCAATGCTTTAAGATGTTGCATAAAAACTTTATGTTCTTAATAAGGAAACATAAAGGTATTATTCGTTCGTCTCCATGAAAAGATATAATGTTCCACTATCAAAATGAATATAAGTTAAAGTGTAATAACTGTGTAGCGAAAACTTTTAAATATATTTATCTAACAAAATATTTTCCTGAATGCGTGAAGACGATAATAAATATTCAAAGGGGGCAATAAAAAGACCACTTTCTCGTAAGTAGGAAAGTATTGAACATTAACTTAATTTATGCACACTTAGTTACCAAGACGGCGCAGTTTATACACGAAAGGGATTTACGTGTCGCTCTGTTCTAGAAAATGAGATTTTAGAACAATTTCACAGAAACAGATTGTGGAAAACATGTTACAGTAAAACACTTACTTCCTGAAATAATGTAATTACATAAATTTTTTAATCTAACTTTATAAGTGAAGAGTGTGTTTTTTGTTTGGTTGAACGCGCTAACCTAAGTATGTACTAGTGCAATTCAAAAAAAAATTCCGAATTCGATAGCCCAGTTATCGAGGAAAGCTATAGGCTATATATATTATGACGCTGCAACCAAAAGGAGCAGAGTTTCCACATTATTCCTTCTGAGAGCTGATGCAGAGGTAATTTAACTAAAAGGTTTCGTTACCACTTAAATAACTGTGGCTATATGCCAACTATCTGTTAACACTGTAACAGTATTTAATTTTACATGATAATAACAATAATAATATTAGCGTGCTGGTTTGTATATATATATATATCTTTATCAGCCTAAAATTTCAACCAAATTACCTCAGCGGCGCGGCAGTGGCAGTTCTAGGACAGATCGTCCAAAGGTATTATATTTTTTGAGCAGACGTAGTTTTCCTAAATTTACCATGAAGCAATCATTTATTGTGTGTTTGGCGCTTGCGTATTGTGTGGGTTTATTTTCTCTTTTAAAGTTTTTTCTTTTTGATTTATATTTGGTTTTTGTTTTTCAATATTTTATATTAATCTGGCACTATAGTCGTTCCAATACTTTATTTAACTTTTGACAGATCACGCACATAAAGTTTTGTAATAATTTTTGATACAATGTACTACAGATAATACTGTACTTCATGGGCGGGCTCCGCCTACTTAGGGATGTGTCATTCGTAATTAATGACCACAGACTATAAAAACGGTTTTGAAACAAAACGATTATCGATTATATTAATAAAACATACAATAAAATTATTGTGATTATATTTTATATCAAATCACGTAAAAAGCTTTATTATTTTGCATTAAAATGCCCTAAATGTCTCTGTTTCAATGCATAAATAATTTGCGTAATGAAAACAGTTCCATCGTACTCGTACCTAGTAATGGGATCGAATGTATTCGCCGCAAATTAATACTAATGTACTGTAATACTAATTTTAATTATAAAGAATCGTCTTCTTCGTATGACCAGGAATCATCATCACTTGAGTTCTCAGTAATATTAATTATCATTTCTTGGATAGATAAATTGTCGAATGCAACATCCTGATCCCAATCCGACATTATCACCTTCTTTGTTTTTTCTACAACATTCGCCCAGTTTTCTGGAGTTACTTTTTCACACGCATTTTTCAGTAAATTCAGCATTTTTCTTGCGGTGAAAGGAGGAGTTGTATTGTTCCTCGCAGCATATCCTTTAACTTGTGCCCAGATCATTTCAATTGCATTATATTGGCAGTGATATGGGGGAATTCTGAGGACGGTATGCCCATGCTCTGCTGCCATTTCATCTATGACGTATCGTTTTGGCAGCTTCTTTGTTTTTAATATCTTTACTAACTCTACTTTTAGTAGGGACTCATTCACCTCTTCGCCATTGTCACGGAGCCAGTTTATAATTTCATGTTTTTTGTTGGCCTGTGTTGGTATTTTATTAATTTGACGAGAGTGATAAGGTGCATTATCAATAAATATTATTGATGGCTCTTCGAGTGATGTAAGCATTTCTCTGAACCACTTTTCATACACGTTCGAATTCATCTCCTCATGATAATCTCCTGTTTTCTGGGATTTAAAAGCTAATAGAGCGCCTGGCACAAATCCTTTTACTGTTCCTGCATGACAAATAATCAGTCGTTCGCCTTTTCCCATTGGTACTGTAGAAGTGGAGCCAACGGTGTTGTCAGTCCAAGTTATTGACAGCGTATGATTCGCATTGAGCCAAGTTTCATCTGTGAAAACAACATTCGACCAATCTTCTATTTTTTTTGCTTGTCTTAAAAAATCGCATCTATACAAAGCAATATCATTGCGTTCCATTAAAATTTTTCGTTTGTCACATTTTTGGAATAACATTCCAATGTCTTTCAATACCTTTGTCAGAGAAGATTTTTGACCACGGAACAAACCACTATTTCATAGAGATTGTGTTAGTTTTTTTAATGTTGGAATCTCTTTTCTTTGGTAATAGTCGTATATATGACGACGAATAGCATCAGCGTCAAAATTGTCAACGGCTGTAACTTTACTAGGCGGACGTTTTTTCTTAGGTGTAGATAGCTTATTCTGTTCCATGCCACTGCTGCCGTAGCCTTCTTTTGTTATTTTTGCCACTGTTGGAGCACTAATACCTAATGCTGCTGCAACACGGTCTCTAACTTGAGTCACTGGTATAAGAGGCCCACCATTACGGCTTTCCTTTTCAAAGTATTCACGAAGTCGCAAGACAAACTCTCTTGTTTGTCCTTTGAGTACTTTCTTTTTTGGCATTTTGACAGTAACGAAGGCAGGAACGATACGCTCAACTCAACCAAACGTGAGAATTCACAAATAAATCAATACGGAGGAATATAAATACTCAACTATATTGAAGGTTACTCATTGAAATACTGTAGATTATTTTAAAATAGACATAGAGAGATTTAATAAAGATCATCAATAGTTTCAAATACAATATTAACCACTGAATTACAACACAATACAATAATACATATTGAAAATTCAGTTCCTTTTATATATTTTTTCATGACATAGAACCGTCATATTTGAACAACATTCTTTTAATCCATTTCTTCTTTATTTTGACAAAGGAGGTCGCACATTGAAACACATAGAAATATGAAGTACGAAATTATCTATAAAATAATGAGTTTGTTAAATCGATTAAAACTTCTTAATGCATAAAACCGATCGATGAAAGAAATCGAATAGGTAACGGGTCAGGGTATCACTATTTGATTAAGTATTAGAGCTGTCAAAAGTTAAATAAACTATTGGAACGACTATAGAAGTCAAAACTTGTTATTGGCTTTCTGACGACTGATCTGTTTTGTACTACCAATGTATCTATCTAGCTGTAAGTTTTCCATAAATAAATGTACACATTTTTTTTTATTTTAATGTAAAAAGTTAAAGCTCCGATAAATGCGTAAAACTATCTCATGTTATAAATATTTCCAATTTGGACTTTATAAAAAAATACTATATTTCAGTATCGAGTTACGCTATGGACAGTTTGTTCGGGTAGTAAAATTTCAATGTTCAATATTCCAAATTTCTACCCATAGTTTTACGAGCGAATTGTGCTGAGCAAGGGGCTTCGGAAGTTTCGTAGGGAAGCGATACAACTGCCTCTAATAGGCTTAGGCCGAGATTAGGGCACGATTAGCTTGGCTCGGTAGGTGCGCGTCGAATGCTCGAGCCAGTCACGAGATTACATGTTGGTGCGAGCCTGGTATTAGATTAGTTTTGGATGTTTGCTTTTGAAACAGGGGACTTTTATTTTATTGTTTTTGGTTTTAAGGTGAAATATTTCATATCGGGGAAATCATTTGTTTTGTTGCGAATTTAAGAGGAAATTTTTGGACTTTTGATGAAATGGCAACCAGCCGGATCACTCGGATCAGCTATTTCTGCTAATGTCAATATTTATAGTCTTCAAATACAAGTCTTCGAGTCTTCAAGTCGTCGTCGTGATGAAATTAATGATAAAAAATATATAAAATGTAGATGACATGAAATGGGGACAGTCTTTCGAAAAAACAAAAAACGATCTCCTAAATTAATTTTAATTATGTCTTCTTAAAGTTTTAGTTTTTTAATTAGTTAACCAATATTTGTAAGTTTATAAATAACTTACTTCTTCTTGTTCTCTGGCTAATTTATCTTTTTTCTTCATTGCTTCTTGAACTTTTAACTGAAACAAAAATATTTTGAATTAAACAAGGTATGTGACGTCATTTGAAACATTGATAGTAATTTGTTCCTTTCAGTAAACAGTTATAATATTCTTATATATGGTCTTAGAAGAACAATGTATGAAACATAAGTACTTTTAAAAAAAAATCAATGTGAAAACGAATAATGCCGTGGATCCTTGAAATGTTGTTTAACGTGCCCAACATGCATTTCAAAATAACCATATCATGCATATTATAATCGTGCTGCCAAAACTAAAGCTGTGCATACTAAATTATGATGACGTAATGAAGACAGAAGAAAGTAATATTCAAAATGACATTTATGAAATCGTGTCAGATTTGTACCGTACAGATGCAATAATATTTGTACCGTAGAGCCACCTCCAATTCTTTGAGCATGCCGATTAAATAAGCCAAAAATGTGTGATGAGATTTTGAATTTTGAAATCTGTTATGACTCTGTCTGGCAAAAACATAATTTTGGAATTTATATTCTAGGTACACAAATATTTTCTAGGAATAGAAAAATAAATAACAGTTTACTGTAATCTAAATATATATATATAATTAATGATATATGGTATAAGACAAATAATATGAAATGAATATAGAGTCTAAATATAAAAATACAATTATATTCCTAAGTTTAACAGCTGAGTTTTTCTATAAATATAAAAATGAGTTTAGTGAAGCCAAACGTCAAGGGTATAATAGCATCTTACACAAATAAATAAAAACACGTCTTTACATAGATAAATGAGCCAAATAATTTGCCATCCAGAGCGTAACAGATCACGGCATTTTCCTGCAACACCTTTGAGGGACAGAGCTTCTATTGTACCCTTAACTGAAAGTTAACGACACAATAATACAAGTCTTTCATACAACAACAATACCTTTTAAAATGCCATTGATTTATTTTGCGTTGATTTTTTTTAATAAAAACTTCTTAAAACGGTAAATATAATATTTGTGTTCGGCATTCCAAAAGGTTATTATCGCTTCGTCCGTTTGAGATGTTGAAGGAAAATTTTGAATGCTCACCCTATGTATAGTTTCCTCGAAGGTGTTTGGTTGGGCGGCACTCATTTGAAAGAAGCGGAGGCGGTCATAGTCTCTGGGGTCAACCATCGACCTGAGAGCCGTGTCGGGACCAGGCCCTAGACCGAGGCCACTTTGTAGCACGCTGTCCGGTGTATCCACCTGTTGGAAAGTCGTTACGCTTATGTATAATCCTAGATCTTACTGCCTGGGTGAGTGATCTTATAGTGATGTGACCATGGTTTTTTTAATATAATTATAAAAGTCACTATGATATTTGTTGACTTAAGAACGAATAGTTACTACTACTATGAACAAAGAAAATAGTAATATTGTCATATTTTTGGCTGAAGCACATATATCAACTCAAAAGATTTTTTTTTTAAATATACTTTATTTTAGATATCCCTACGAATATAATATAAAGGTACGTTTATCAACAGCATTAATTTGAGACGTGACGTAATCTTAATAATAATGTACCTACATCTATAGAAGTCTAACAGAATTAATTTACAAGTAATTCAAATATTTGTTAATCACTTCATAATGTAACAGAGTAAGAAAAATAAATGACTAACAACGCACTTCGTATACGATAAAAATTTACATCATCTATCATCGGTCGTCCAGTCATTTTTCTTATAAAGATTTCTCGCATATACACTAGCTACTTTGAAAATCGTAACTTTCTCCCGAATCACCGTTTCCCCTTATAAAGTAGGCATGATAAATTATCGTCTCAAGCAAAAGTTTTCAACCATCATAATTTAAGTGTAAATAAAGTTCCGCAAGCGATTCAGTTTGAAAGTCAAATTAGGTCCAGTTTTATTTTCACTTTGATTAATATTTGTATATTTTTATTTTATCTTTATACATATAACTAAGAATTCTACAGTAAGCCTTTACCGGTATTTACTAAAAGTAGTAAAAGGTAGTGGCACCGTCTAACCATGGCTTTCTTTGCAAGGAAGAGACGAGATGGTTATGTTCTGACTGCTCTTATCTCAATTATAATATGACAAAAAGGTTTTATTTGATGTCCTGTAAGGCCTATCAAGGCCCTTTTTTAATAATGTAATCGTGTTTGTGTACGTGCATATCTTACCCATAAGTTTAGTTGAGTAACTAAAAAAAAACCTATCAGACTGTACGAATAAACGTGACTTTGTATTTCAAACCATCTAACAATAACCTTTATGAAAAAACAAGTAGCAAATTATTTATATGCTTTAACTTTTTTGTAATTGGTAGTAATATTATGTAAATGAATTTACTTTGTAGTAGCCGCGTGCTAAATGTTGTATTTATAACACAATGTCGGAAACTTAACAACAGCTAAACGCAAACACTTTTACTTTATTACGTATTTTACGTATTGTATATGTCGGCGTGGCGTCACCAATAGGGTTCTCGGAATCCATATCGTCCAATAAACAATTACTACACACTTACAAGTAACTTTTATATTTAAAGAAATGTAGAAAATACAATGTAGTAGTTCGGGTAGTTTTCAACAAATTGTGTCGACCGCTAACAATATTCGCCTTTTATACATGAACCCATTTCCGTCCAATTATATAAATAAAATATTTAAAACTACATCGCAATAATAATTAATCTTATTTAGAATATTTATTCGATGGAATAAATACGAATTGTATTAATAATTCGTATTTAATATATTAAAGGAACCTTTTTAAAACAGTCATTATTGCTTTGCTTTATTACCTTTCAATATGCAAATCCTAAAATTGATACATTTTAAATTAGACAAAGATATAACTACAATTAAATATTATTTTTAAGATTATCATAACAATATTCCTTTATTATAAATATTATATTAGTGCTAGTATGACGTCAAATCCATATTAGATTAATGAAAGTCAATACATGGCCGATATTATTATAATTGTTAATAAATTTGAATTAAACAAAGTGGTTACTATAAATATTAAGGTTAAAACAGATTTTAAATAGATACTTCTATAATTTTAGTTTATGACGTCATATTAACATTTTGTTAATTTAAAATCAGTACAGCGCCCATACGGCCATTCTGATCCAGCGCGCTCCTCGCGCTGAACATTTAAACAATCTAACTTATCCGAATACCTCATACTTATTATTTAATGTTACACAGGCCTTTACCTAATGATAGGATCTTAGCCAGCAGCATGCGTCATCCATCACGGAATCTAACAAACAAGGCTTCACCCATCACGGGATCTTAGCCAACACAAAGGCATCACCATATCGGATCTAGCCAACACAAAGGCATCACCATATCGGATCTAGCCAACACAAAGGCATCACCACCATTGGATCTAGCCAACACAAGGCATCACCCATCACGGGTTCTAGCCACCACAAAGGCATCACCACCATCGGATCTAGCCTCCAAGACCGGGTAATAAGGAAATGCATGGTGGCCAGCCAGCATTTTTAGGAAGGAACTTAGGATAGGTAAAATAAATATTCAAATAATCATTACTTATCCGCCCATACGGCGCTCTCTTCATCAATGAAAGGATCCGCACAAGCTACTGGTGCCAGTCGTAAAAAGTCGTGGCTAGCGATCCTTTAACTACATCCGCGAAGGTTAACGTGCTTCAATTTATAACGGTCGTTAGGCAATACTTCTAAGACCTCCATAGGCTCTTCGAATTTTGATCCAAGTTTTGCAGTATGTCGTTCATGACGACGCATGAGGACAAAGTGACCGACTTTAAATGGGTTTATTATGCTAGTTTTACCTATATTAAATCCAAGTTTGACTTGGAAAGACCGCTCGTCCATCCAAAACTTCACAGACCAATCCCTCGGTCAGCTCATCATCGTCAATCTGCAAAAGCTTAATAGGTGATGGTGAACATTTTCTTTTTATATTACATATTTTTTTTTTTTCGAATAGCAATTCCATAGGGATTTTACCGGTTCTTTTCAATTTTTAAATTCAGGCTAAGTCATACTTTTGTCTTGATCTGATATAAGACGAGTTAGAGTACCAAATATAGGTTTAGACATATTAGGAAACCAATATTGTTCTCCGATTTTAGGAATTACATATTTTCTCCCACCTAAAATGCTGTTAAGGATCGTGATAATGGTAAATAAGGCTCCAGCGATAATTACGCGGGACAATAATGAGTTTACGAGTTTTATTATCTATCTGGACCTTACGCCTCAACAACTTATCCTGTAAAATAACATACGTATCTGCGATTGTCCGAGGCTATGTAATTTTTTAATTAATGTAGGGTACTCAATATTCCTATTGATGTCAAAGTAATAGTTAGTTTTAATGATTCGTTCATGAGTAGTTAACTTTTTATAGAAATACCCTCTTTACTAACCGTTACACTGAGACACGGCAAGCTTACAATATCATAGCCAATTAGAATGTCAAACCAAATTCGAGTATCCCCAACAACGTAAAATTCTACCTCAATACACGTCCCCAAATTCAACTTTGGTCGTAATACTTTGCGTTTAAACTACTGGAGAACCACCTATACCCATAAAGGTTACATTTATGATTTTTCGCTTTCCGGGAATTGAGCCAGCAATCTTATTTCTAATTTAGAGAACAGTTGGCTCCCGTATCAAGTAAGCAATAGTAAATTCTATTATCTATAGTAATATTGGTTAAGTTACATCTTTTGGGGTACAGAAGTTAATTTGTTTGGTTGTTAGTTAACCCCAAACGCTCATCATTTTGTTTACGGAAACAATTCTGTTCAGTATGGCCCATTCTATGGCAATAATTACATTCTATAGATTTAACTGTATTAGCAGGATTATATGTAGTAAAAGTTGAATTCTTGGCAGGTGGAACAGAAGGACGTTTCTCTGTACATTCACGAGAAAAATGGCCCGGCTTGTTACAATTAAAACAATTATCAGATGGCTTGCTAACTGGCTTAGTCATCCGAGGCTGCTTGAGTATCTTACAATTAGTGTCATCAGAACGCTCAACTTTTCTCTTACGATATGTCTTTAATACAGAAACTAGCTTAGGTAAGGAATCAGGCGTATTTCTTAGCAACTCTGATCTAATAAATTCGGGATAAATACCTGTAATCAAGGCATCGATAACCTCGGGATCCGTAGCTTCTGGTCTCACACGTTTGAACAGCGTCCAGCCTATCGTAGCGTATTCTGCGTAATTGTCAGCTTGCTCGGAGGTGTATCCGCGCCATTTTTGTACGTCGTCAGCATATCGAAACTCGTTGCCGAAAGTTCGAATGAGGTCATCTTTAACTTGCTGCCACGTGGTTGATTGAAGCGACCACGTGTCTGCCCAGATCTTGGCCCTACCTTTTAGTTGAAGGATAGCCTTCATCCTTGCTTCTTGTGGTGGTATATGGAAAACCGCAATCGTCTCATCAACATTTGCACACCAATCACGAATGTCATGAGAGCGTACATCAGGATCGAATGGTGGTAGGTAGAAATTACCACGCATTGTATTTCCCGTAGAATTAGCAGCCAAAGCCGCAGATACAGCACTTGATGCTGCTTTGCTAGTGATCGAAGAAACTAGGCTCATTACATCTTGCAATGTGAAGGTTGACTCGGTTCTCTTTTCAGAGTGTGTGGTGCCCAAAATAGGAGAAGGGCATCCCACCGCTGCTGTCGGCGTGGCGTCACCAATAGGGTTCTCGGAATCCATATCGTCCAATAAACAATTACTACACACTTACAAGTAACTTTTATATTTAAAGAAATGTAGAAAATACAATGTAGTAGTTCGGGTAGTTTTCAACAAATTGTGTCGACCGCTAACAATATTCGCCTTTTATACATGAACCCATTTCCGTCCAATTATATAAATAAAATATTTAAAACTACATCGCAATAATAATTAATCTTATTTAGAATATTTATTCGATGGAATAAATACGAATTGTATTAATAATTCGTATTTAATATATTAAAGGAACCTTTTTAAAACAGTCATTATTGCTTTGCTTTATTACCTTTCAATATGCAAATCCTAAAATTGATACATTTTAAATTAGACAAAGATATAACTACAATTAAATATTATTTTTAAGATTATCATAACAATATTCCTTTATTATAAATATTATATTAGTGCTAGTATGACGTCAAATCCATATTAGATTAATGAAAGTCAATACATGGCCGATATTATTATAATTGTTAATAAATTTGAATTAAACAAAGTGGTTACTATAAATATTAAGGTTAAAACAGATTTTAAATAGATACTTCTATAATTTTAGTTTATGACGTCATATTAACATTTTGTTAATTTAAAATCAGTACAGCGCCCATATATACATCTTAATTACAAAAAACGGAGCAATGTTCTAGTACAATATAGTAGCCTGGCGACTATAAAATATGAACCCAATATTGTTTCAGCCTTGCTTTGAAAAAAGAGTGATGATGTTTTCTTTAAAGTAAAGGATAGGTAGGCCTATAGATCGGTTTTCTAAGAACTATTTGCCCCGCACAACAAAACTGTGGAATGAACTGAATGCCTGCGGTATTCTACTTCTTATAGTATAGAAAAGAATAATTATTTTGAATGTGATCTGATGCATTATTAAGTTGATAATGAACCCCTAGAATTTAAGTTCATAAATTGGCTTTGACAAGTCTGACAGTAAAGAATTCAGCACATATTATATAAATCTGATACCTACTGAAGTTCTCTTTCAATGCCCTTCGAAATTTAAGGGCATTTTAAAGTATTAATTTTTTCAAGCACAACACATTTGAAATAAAACTAAATAAGCTTTATTGATTAAACTAAAGCTCATACATATAATCCAACTAAAAATAAAAAAATGAAAGTACCTAAATAAAATGAGACAGCGCTAATTAGCATGCATAGTTAGTTTAGTGCGGAGCAACAATAGATTTTCATTTATCATTTTCATTTTCTGAGGAAAAAGCTAAGGATATCTGCATCACAATGAGGGTATGTATGAATCAATTAATCATAGGATACACAAAGCTCGCCCATTAACTTCTTACTTGATAAGGGAATAATGCGAATACCCTACAATAGAAACCTCCTATAATGCGACAGGCGATGCCCGAACTCCAGCTCTGCGCAATTTATTGGGCCCTTATCAAAGTCACACACGTTTTCTTTATTCAAAAATATCATTTTAAAATTGTTCGATGGGCGCTATTGAAAACATAACGCTTTCATATTATAAGCTTTTCACAAATCAAAAACAATGTTTTTTGTTTTTAACAGATATGATAGGGTTTATTAGTCTTGTGTCAAAGAAATAATGTTGTTTTTAAATTATTATATAGGGGGAAACGAGCAGACGTATTGCCTGATGGTAAGCGATTACCACCGCCCATGGACACCCGCAACACCAGAAGTGTTACAAGTGCGTTGCCGGCCTTAAGTAAATATTTTGTTTTTGAACCTTCCAACGCATGACACAAGAAAAGATTTCGGCATAGAAATTAATAATAATGAAAATTAAAATAGAAAAGCAATGAAAGGAAAGAAATATCGTTTATTCAATTGAATCGGGGAGTAAGAGCACTGGGAGGTAAGAGTAGCACATCTCTTATTCTTCTGCCATAACATAATACTATAATTTATTCATAGCAATCACTGAACGAAATAAATCAATATTATTAGACACTAACAAATTTATGATTCAATGTATATTTAAAATTAATTTGCATGCAGACATTGAATAATTGAGGGACAGAACTGACGCGGTAATTGGTGACAAGTAATGAAATGAATTGAATTATTAATACTGTATTCTGTTTATGAATTGCTTGTGTTTAATAATATATTGTTTAGGTATTTTGACTACTTTTTGGTAAATTTTTTACTAGTCAACTCGAAATATCATTACATAAAATTTATAGACGAACTTGATGTAACTGTTTTCACGTTATATCAACAGTAAAACTTTAAAAAAAATTTATTTCTTCTATACACCATTTACTATAACATTTGACAATTATAAGTTCACTGTTGAAAGTGTTAAAGTAGAAAATATCAGAACAACGTTGCTTAAAGTTAATTAACGTTTATGAATAAAGGGTTGATATTTAAACTTCAATAAATCTTTGTTTAATCGCTTGGTTTATGTTCATTTTAATATATATATAAGCCCTTAACGCCGTTATCTTTGACGTAAAACCTAAACCACTAATATTCTAAACTGTTTATAATACACAATAACAAAATACCAATACGACCTTCAAACCTTCAAGAAAAGAGCATACTCCTTCCTAAAAGGCCGGCAACGCACTTGTGACGCCTCTGGTGTTGCGGGTGTCCATGGGCGTCGGTAATCGCTTACCATCAGGTGATACGTCTGCTCGTTTGCCACCTATATAATAAAAAAAAAAAAAAACGTGGCGCAAACCCTTAAGTGTTTACTAGCATCCAAAATATTTAACACCTAACTGTACTGAAACAAGAATATATTCCTCGTTTTCAAAGTTTCCAGCGAACAATAATCCGGAAATGAATAAACTAGGCGAAACATTCAAGTTATTTAATAATGCAAAAATATTCAAAAACAAAGTTGCATACAATTTTCGCTGCGAAACGTGGTAGAAAAGTAATCTGCGTCAAAAACAATGCTCCTCTGAATACATAGCAGTAAACTTGATAAATGCTCTAGTTAGGGTTGTCAACAATATAAAAGTTTCGCCACAGTTTTCGCTTTGAAATTAGTTATTTAAATTTTAGCATCGCAGTTTACACCAGTGTTATTAAATATTACCACTGTACTATTTAAATATGATATATAAATGAATCTTAACTTATAAATTCTTTTTGTTTTTTTTTTTCAATAATAAACTTCACAACTTAATTGAATACTTGTGTTGTTTGTATTACCTAATATTCATTACACTTTCTGTCTGCATATAAGCAAAATAAATATTCTCGCCAATGCTTCTTGTATTTCTGCCACCTTGCTTGGTACGCAATAGTAATTTGTAACAACTTACCTAATTTCCATTTCATCTTCTGCCTCCTACATTTTGAAGGGAGTTTGAAGGGACATTTATAGGGTGTAAAAGTCAATGAACCTTTTATTTAAATTGTACAATACTATTAATTACTTTGCTAGATAAAAAATATATCATAATAGTAACATTACACAATGTTTTATGTTTTTATTTTATAAGGATGTTAACACACACTACCTATTAAATCTTTAATACCCATGCATTAATAACATTTAGTTTATTGGTTTTCTTGAGCTTGTAGATTTAAAAAATATTCAATAAATCTTTTATTGATTCCGCAGCCAACCCTATTTACGCAAATAACTTCCTTACTTTCGAAACTTTAATATCGCCTACATTTTAATCTTTTCTACAAGAAAACCTTTTTTAAGATTCATTTGCATCTTGCTTGCAGAAATTTCGATAGTTAACTTCTAATTGTGGACGACCGCAAAGTTTCTAGACATTCTTGATTTCTTCTTTTTACTTGTATTGCTCAATAAAAACGTTATATTTATTATAGAATACTCTAACACGACTAAACTTGGGAATTGTATAATTCTCCCTTTTTTAACCGACGTCAAAAAAGGAGGACGTTCTCCATTCGACTGTTTTTTTTTCGACTTCAGAAATTTCGAATGGTTTATTTGAAAGTTGTTGCTGACCGTGTGGTCCTATTTCCATATGGTGCACTTCTTGAAGTCTGTTTTATTTGTAAAAATTCTAAAATATGAATATGACAAAAATGGATATTAGAATCTGATCCAGACATGAGTCAGATATATTAATCAATCATGGCTCATGTTTTAGACACGATATTACTTACTTAAAGTAATTTTCACCTTTAATCGTATGTTAAATTGGTTAATTGATTAAGCGTCATAAGCCGTTGTATTTAGGTAGCTAAAATTAACAGTATAATTAGATTATCGATATTCAATAATAACGATTACGCTTAGTGTTTAAGCTAGATTAAGACTAAAATAACTGTTCATTTAATTAAAGTGGTCTAATAAACTGACTACAATATTATCATTTGGTGCCATCTTCAAACTGTAGTTTGGAGGTCAGCAGACGGTAACCTTCGCAATTATGAGCGGCCTCTTTTAATTGGTGATATTCACGTCCAGTCCACTTCTTTCTTGGTTGACCTGGTGTCTTCCTGCCAGGTATTTTTCCTTATTAAAGAAGACTCAGGAATTCTTGTTGAGGGCCATTTTGTATGTTTCTAAAGAAGGTCACTTTCCTCTTAACTATATTAGACATCAGTTCCCGCCTGCACTTGGCTCGCTCTAGCACTTTGACGTTAGATGTAAAGCTAGTCCACGGTATACATAGGAAAATTTAACGTAATGTGTAAAGTGTAAATTTAAAATGCAAGTACGATATAAAACTATTTAATGTAATGTTAACGTGTCAGTCAAGAACATAAAGCTTCAAACCAGGTCACCTAATTCTCAATTTTGAGACCAATTGACCATTAAAGTATAAATATACCAACCACTAAATTGTTCAACAAAGCAACATCCAATACACATTTGTCGGTACAAGATGGCCGTATTTACGATCTTCGAAACGATGAAAGCGACCGTGGAGCAACTATTGCGTTTTATTGCCCTCTATGGAGCACAAACCATACATGAACCAATAATACCTCCCCAAGAAGTACCTGAGGCAACGTGCCAATAGTCTTTGTGCGAACACAAGTCAAATATGTATTAGTAAATATACGTATTTGGACTGCAGAATCTTAAATTGGTGATGATTACAATTCCACCTGAATAGTTTGACATGCATTATTTTCACGGGAGTTTAAGTATAAATGGCAAACGAAATATGTGGATGTATACGTATACACAAAACATGTGGTTTGAAAGAACTATTTCTAGAGAAGTTCAAAGTAGCAATAACGCAAAATGGTTTTGGAATAATGATAATGTGTGAGTGTAGAAACGAGCTATTTACAGTTTACACCCATGTTAACGTATACTGATACACTTCTTAGAATAACATACGCACATAAAAGCAGTACGAGGAATTTCATTAGCCATATGTAGATAATTAATACTTAAATCCTACGCCACAGCAGTTCCATCCCCATCACTTAGATGGCTGACAGTCCACAAATGTGCGGTTTTCTATGAACTTTCTGCCTCGCACAACAGAACTGTGAAATGAACTGTCGCCTGTGGTATTCCCGGACCCATACGACCTTCAAACCATTAAGAAGAGCGTACTCCTTAAAAGGTCGGTAACGCATTTGTGACGACTCTTGTGTTGCGGGTGATGGGCGGCGTTAATCACTTACCATCAGGCGATACGTGTGCTCGTTTGCCCCTATTCAATAATAAATATATACATTTAGAAAAAATGACGATAATATAAAAATTATAGTTGATGATGTATCTTAATCATTTACGGCTGGTCTGATCTCAAACAAAGCAGAGCTTAAATTTTCTAAGCTAATAGCAATTAGAGGGCTGCTGCTGAAATAATTATTACTCATATGTCTATTTACACCTAGATACGAAACAAATCAAGATTATCACAAAAGTATTTGTCGTAAATCAAATCTAGAGTTTTGGTTAAAACTAAATCAACAATGGGTTAGTGAAGCGTAATTAGTAGTTTATTATCATAAAAAGGAACAAAAATACCAACAATAGAGAAAATATCAGAAAATATGCACAATATTGGTTACTAAAACATTTCAGGAGAACACAACGAGAATTGTAATTTAGTCCTACATACTAAAATTGCGTTTAGTTACTATACCTACTTACTATTTTATTTCAATCCTACAGTCAGAAAATCTATTTGTTGTGAGATCCAAGATAATGAAGTTTGCCTGGGATTAATTCTCTCAATTAAAGTTTACATCTGCCATTTGAGTTAATCTTCACTTTAAAGTAACTAGAGTAGTCAGAATAAAGGAGGCTCTAAACACAAATTAAATCTTGTCCTCATTGGCAAAATCAAAGTAACATACATTTTGACTGCAGTTTCGATTCACTTGTATATCTTTTATTGGTTAAATTAAAAAAAAAGATGTTATAACTCTTCTCTTGGCATTATATTATACATGTGCAAGAAATCTGTCTGTCTGTTATGCTTTCACTGCTAAACCGCGTAACAGATTTTAGATTATGGAGAAATAACATTAACTACTTTTTATTTCGGTACCCGCTCTACAGACAGGCGCAGCCACGGAAAAAAACCAGTCAAGTGTCGGACCGGACTTGCGCACCGAGGGTTCCGTACAAACATGTAGGTATATAATTAAAATATATGCTTTTCGCAATTTTACCTTTATCTATGCTATAAGACTTTGCTTCGTACTAAATTTCAAGATTCTGAGTTCACGGGAAGTTCCCTGTAGGTTTTGATTCCCTTCGTAGTGACGAAAAATTGCTGCATAAAATTTTGTTATTATTAAATTAGTTTCATATTTTTTCACAGCTCTAAGAGAAAATAAATCTGAGTGAGACAAAGGGTCTCAACAGACAGACAGACGGACAACAATGTGATCCAATATGGGTTTCAGTTTTTTCCTTTTGAGGTACGGAACCCTAGAAACTAGTATTAAAATAAAATGATTCTGTGTCGCAAATAACTCTTCCTCATAACATATAGAATCTAATCGATTTTCTGGAGCCATATGCCATCTGTAACGAAATACGATTGTAATATTCATGTTTATCCTTTTCCCAACATGAGGATTCACGCCTCATAAAGGATTATAGCGTCGGTAATAAATTTGAATTACACTAAGAACAGCTTACTGTAGTCATAAAATCAATTACAGGCAGTCAGGGATAGAAGATTTTGAGCAAAAAGAGAATAGACGCAGTTTACTTGTCAACATTTTGAATTACCCATCAAGCTTTGATCGAAGTAAATTAGTAGCAGAGTAATAAATGATTTTATTTATTTATTTAAAACTTTGTGCACATTTGTACAATGGGGAACTTAATGTATGAAGCATTCTCTTCTAGTCATCCTAAGGGTGGTGTAGAAATCTAGTAAGGTAGGTGGTACAAAACAAACATAAACATACATATATTATAAAGAGTACACACGCAAATACACTACACACACCATGACAACCCGAATATAAGGTGAAGCAACTATTTATTAGTAGTTGTAGTATATTAGTAATTGCCGCTGTTTCATTGAGAAGGAAATCATGTAACTTCTTTGACTGCCTCCATGACGTAGTGGTAGTGTATGCGACTGCTATGCTGGAAATCTCGGGTCTCGACCTCAAATGTTTGTATGATCTGCAAATATTTGTTTCGGAGTATGGTTGTTTTCTATGTATAATATGTATGTATTTACAAAAAGAAAGTATATAAGTATTTATATCAGTTGTCTAGTACATATTACACAAGCTCTGCTTAGCTTAATACTGTGATGAGTGTGTGTTAGATGTCCGAAATATTTATTTATTTGTGATTGTAATTAGTATTAGTTGCAAACATTATCTTATCATATGGGCAGTGTGAATAACACGAACTAGATTGTTTATTAGCTGGCCACATCAAAATATCAATTCGTTCGGTACAGTTCAACGATCGAACTCTAATGAATTGATTGTTGAAAATTTCAAATAATGGTCATAAATATAGTCTCAGAAAGAGTGCAATTTTTAAATTTTGTGTCTTTTTCTGTGACGTGGTAACTCAATAAATTTGCAGACAACACATATATTTATTCCGATGATTAAATATAGAGCGCTTTACGATAAAACAACGCGTTATAATTGTGTAAACTTATTGCAAGAAATTGTAAAGTTATGTCGAGACCGCTCGCGCACTTTTTTACTTTTTTCTTTGTGAAATCTTGGGTTTATGCAAAAAAACCGAGCTCAAAGCCGAAATCCAACGTGTCACCGCTGAGATACAGCCACAACCAGAAAAGTCATGGAAAATTTCATGAAAAGAGCAATGGCCTGTCATCAGAGCCGTGGGGGTCCTTTGACAAATAATTTATTTCATACTTAATCGGATTTTGTCTTCTTTACATTCCAAAAAAAATACAACTCACTAAAAAAAATGCGTGTATTAATTTTTAAATGAAAAAGTATATTCTTACTGAGACTCCTTTAGTATTAGGTTTAACGCAAAATCATAAAATAACCGTTACTTCTCATATAATCCTACTAATATTTATAAACGCGAAAATTTGTAAGTAAGGATGGATGGATGTTACTTACTCTTTCACGCAAAAACTACTGAATGGGTTTTATATTATACCTATATAAAATATTTCATAGGCATGTAGTGAAACGCTGTTAACTTAAAATTACAAACAGACACTTCAATTTCATTTTTGGATAGATAGGTATACTTGTATTATTATCATTTCGTAACTGTATAATACGTTTTTGGACCAAATATACTAAAGCATTGAAGTCAAAGATTAAAAGAAAATGTTGACCCAAAAAAATCCCGTTCAACTAAACAAGCGTTTTCGCAAAATAACAGCAAGGCTAATGAAGTTTATTCGCGGATTTACCGAGGTAATATCAAGCGATGACGGGGCACACGACTAAGCAAAATTTAATTTACTCCAGTGAAAATTGGCCAGACTTATTATTAAAGGAAATGTTGCTTGACAGTGCAAAACTGATTTATGTAGGGCGACACACGTTGAATTTTTGATAACTTCAAAGAGAATTAAACCTCTCAAAGAACTTCAGAAACGTCGTCATTGAAATATAATAAATGGCTTTGTTGTGGTCTTGTCTAGAATAAAAAAAATACTTTAACATTTGTGAAGGCGTACTTAACATGGATCACCATGCTGCATGGTTGCATCACCACTCTTGGATTCTGCTGATGCTTTCCATCAGGCAGAGTAGAGTAATTTTGACAGAGCCATATATATATAAATAAATATAATATAGTTTCTAATACCTATCATATAGTAAACAATAACTTACATTTCTATTTTATTAACAAGTTGGTAGTACTCGTACATCATTATCAGAAAACTCGATGAGTATATTGATGACGGACATCAATTTCAATTTAAAAGAGCCAAAATGATTAATTTCTCTTTTCTTTTTTTTTTTAAAGACAACTCCCACATTAGGAATAAACATCCTGTGTCGTGGGGGACTTTACAAACATACATGAAACGGAGACAAAGAACATCCAGACTCGGGACAACAATTCGTGGATCACACAAAGTGTTGTAGGTACCGCGTGGGATTTGAACCCACGACACTTGGCGCAGTAGCAAGCGGCATGGCGACCGCTGACACCATTCAGCCAACCGTGCAGGACTTATCTTTACTTAATATTATCTGTCGGGTAAGTTGTTACTAAAAAGACTTTATATTTTAAGAAAAGAGACTGTTGATGCCAAAAGCGTTATCATGAGGAGACTTAATATTTAGTATTATAATTTATATTTTCAGTAAGAGCGAATATTTCTTGTAAAAATTTACTATTATTTGTAAGCACTCAAAATACGGTTTTACTGTTATGTTATAATTTTAATTATTCACGTATTTGAAGCTTTTTTCTACATGTAAGTGCATTTGCCGGTCGGCAATGTCCTCCACCAATCTCATGCATGTGTAAGTCCTGTAAAAATTATAATTCTTTTAAATGTATATTGTAAAGGAGTTTAGGGGCTGCAACATACTTTTTGATATTCAGTGATTGTTTTCTAAAATTTTCTGTCTTGTTAAAGACTTACTATACTCTTTTTTTTTAAATACACACAGAACAACCAAAATCCGAAATATATATTTGCAGATCATAATAATATTTGGTCCAGCCCGTTGAATGAATGATAGTTCATCGTTTTCAAAGTTAGAAATATTAAATAAATAATAACCACATGAAGGAAACCGTGGCTAAGTTAGCTAAGCAGTATATTTCTAAAATGGTACTGGAAACACATCAAAGTTTATAATGACAGTTCATTTTAAACTTTGAAGGATTTACCTCCATACATTTTGTTGTTTATATGTATAATTAAGTACTTTGGTAAGTGTTAAGATACTTAATTATTTAGATAGATACATTTAGAAAACTAAGACTATACATTTAGTAAACCGTAATTACTTAGAACATTTGATCATTACTAAAGCTTGAAAATACGGGTGTTAGGTGTTCATTACATTATTAATAATCTAGATTAAATAAGAATCTTCAAAAAATTCAGCAATATGGTGAACACTGAGGAACAATTATTTCAGTCAGGCATATTCTATTTCATTTCCTAATTTCTACTTGTCGTTATTTCTGATAGTACTACTTCCAAGTTTTATTACTAGAAGAAGCAAGCATTCTAAAGATTGTAATTCTGTCATTTTCAAATGACCTTACAAAGGTATTGATGTTTCAGATATAAGCCTGTTTACTTATAGCATAAATATGAACATCTGATTCATAAATATTCTCCTAACCGATGACGGTCACAGCGGCCAATCTCAACGGAGACCAGCTAACTACGCAGGAGATATTATAGTGCCCAAGTGTGTATCTCTCTCACAATCGGATAGGACGGTTAACCGACAGGATTAAGTATTTCCATAATCAGAAAACTCCATAGCATTTTTGGCTCAACCCAGGGATTCAAGCCCGAGATGTCTTAATCGGCAGTCGCATACGTCAACCGTAAGACCAACGAGACAGTTAATACATATAATTACTAATTCGCCGTAAAGCATTTTTAAATTTTGTATAAAAACAAAGTAAATAGAACAAGCAGATAATAAAAATATATCTATCTGATAGCTTTTTAATATACTTTACCCAAATAACATCATAAATAGAAACCACACATTTGATGTACATAATATCATTAACGATTCATAAACCATTGAATGTCAAAGAAATCATTAGCCTCATAAATTACAAAAGTAATAAAATAATAATACACGCCCATTCATCATTGCGTTTCTAATCATGATAACCTTAATGTAAGTTTCGAGTTAAGGATTACGTGGCATTACAAATAATACTCATCCAGTTCTAAGCCCCTAATCAAAGCTGGACACGGCTCGGTCAATAAACCGAAAAAAGGCAACTTTTGACAAGACTAATCCTAAGTGCAAGTTGGCCGATAAGGATTATACCCAGGCTCTAATGGTCTTTATCCGTTAGCTCAACAAACGGTCATAACTCACCGTCTTGCGTTGGCTCAACCGACTTAACTTTGGCAGGCGTCATTTCTCAAAAGGCATGCGGAGACGGTGGACGTGGAAAAATGTACCACTTAATTTGGGTGATGAGTTGCGTATTTTATGCGTGTTTCTCATGTTCGAGTGGCACAATTCATATTTTTCTTGTTTTCCTCAAAAGGGGTAGTAATTTCTTTTGTATGAGTTCGATTAGAAATGTTTCTGGCATGATAAGTCATTGTTGGCTAATATAATTGAATGATATGATGTGGTTATATTTATTATTTATTTTATTATTTGAATTCTTTGAGGTATTGACTTTATTTGATTGCTATTGAAATTGACTTTTTATGTATTAACGAATGTTATATATTAAGCGTGGGTACTAAAGGGGATTGATCTTGATAACATCACAATATTAGTATAGAAGTATTATACCTACCGATTCCTGATTCTGTTGGAAATCTAAAACTGAAATCTTATTACATAGTAGTGTTAACACCCAGACAAAAAACATACATAGACCAAAACAATGTAAGATCTCAAACATTCCGAAAATATTAAACGTTGCACATACGTATCGTAGGTTTGTTCCTACATACGACGCGTCATACTAATTGCTCAGAGTGCATGTCAAAGGCGCACCGGCGTCGCGCCGGATCTACATAATGGGGGGTTGCAAAAGGGAATGTATGAAAAAAGAGTAAGAGACGCCGCGCGCCGCGAGCGTGGGCTCCAACTAAGATTCGGTTACAAACTGTTGTTGTAACTAACGAGAAATCGTGAGACGACAATAGGGGTATGCACCCTACGGTGTGTGTATGTACGAAGTTTAACGGAGACTCAATTGTTTTCGATCTTATTGTTTAATCTAGGGCTTGGGAAACTTTCAAAACTAAAATATCGGTTACAGTTTCGTGGTTTGAAAATTTACAGTTAAGATTTATTTGTAGACAATAAACAACTTATTTGTTCATTTACTTTTAGGGAGTTTATAATTGGATATATTTGTTACTAAATAATTATTCTGACATCTAGTATTATTCTCTTTCAGTAAACTATTGAAATTTATTGGCTCAGTCCTATTTTACGTTAAATATTTATTTCATTCTTCCATATGTTATAACAGTTCTGGTGTTCGCTTAAATATGTATAAATAAGATGATTTATAATAACGGACGGACAAGGCGGAACTAGGAATAAAACGTATGTGTTTACGGCCTCGGCTACAAAACTTTAAAACCAAATACCATTTCATTAAAATAATATTTTGCCAAGATAAAGTGAATGAAATTGTGACCGCGCTGTGTCTTCTATCTATCTCTATTATTTGCTGTCATGGTTATGGCCGGTGAATTTTATGGTATAACTCCATGGCTAGTTCGAACACTGACCAACCACACGACATCCATCTATAAAATTAAGACAGTGTAGATGAGCATGATGTCATAAACGCGAATAATAAAATTTTTGATCCATCAAATAAAACTGTCGTGCTATTAAACTTTTTGTTGATGTATTTATAAAAACATTGTGTGATTCAGCTTATGAATGAAATATTGACATAAAAATTGTTATTGGAAATGGAAAGCTACACAACAGAATCTGATGGGCTAAATCTTGTTAGTTTTCACTACATACTGATATTCCTTTGTAAAACATTTTTACTTGGTTATAAAGGTATTTTGTGTTTCTCATCCAATAAAGATTTTCTTTGTAATATAATATGTAGGCTTTTGAATTATAGTTATAGTTTTGGAGACGTGAAGAGATAATTTAGCATTTTTTGTGACGAAGAAAAATAATTATTTAGTAAATTTGAAAGCTTTATTATTTATGCTTACCATTTAAATACTTTACGCGATACTATACAATATATATAGCGAACGATATGTTATATATCTTTTATTAATATATAATTATTTGTACGAATTGTTAGGAATAAGTGGTAGTTAGTAAATCATTTAAGGTTGCTGTACTCTAAATACTTTCATACTTAGTCAGGCCATAAAAATTGTTATAATTTAAAATAAACAAAATATTACTTTTGAATTTGGAATCTGTAATTTTTATACGTCAAAAATGTATTGGTCAAATGTTTGTGTACCGGACTATTGATAGGTACAATGAAACCTCCTCTGTTTGTGACAGAAAAAGATCTGACCGTCCACGTAGTGTTTGTGCGAAAATATTGCTATTACAGTGTGTTAGTTTAATAAACTTTACGTACAATAAAAAAAATATTAAGACTAAATATGCTCTTGTCTAAACTACAGTAAAAACATTTCTTACACTAAGTTATCACACAGTTACTTTAGCTCAAACACACATCATCTAAATTACCATAGAATAGTACGCATACCAATTTATTCTATGTCAATATCCTTGATAAAGTACAACGTTATCAAGATGATTAATTTAGTCACGTGCATCAATAATTTAACCCATTTGCATAAATCTGGAAAAAATAAGCTAAGCTAAATAAGTTACGTCTTAAAATTAATCCACAAAACCTGTACATATTTTTAAATCACAATTGTTAGAATAGTACGGAAAGGTTTTGGAATTTAATTAGGCTAATTGTAATAGTTTGTGAACGGACCTATCAGACCTTTATCATTTTAGCAACGCTAGAGATGAGAAAAGACATAGTTTCAAATAATGTTGTTATCTGTGAAGTGGTATAAATTTACCAAAAGATGCCTGTATAGATACTGCGTTAGCGTTAATTATTGCGTCTACACGACACCACATTGTACGGCCCTAAAAAAAGATCTTGCAGCAGTGCCCTGCATCTAATCCATCTTTTTTTTCACTGGCTACATACTAGTTTATTACGACGCATTACTTTGATCATCACTAAATAAAGTCTATTTCCAGTAATTTAATTATGCAAATAAGTTTAAGTAATAAACACTGGTGCACACACACAACTTCAAATGGTCACTAATAGGTGTATTATTTCTTCAAATAACTGAATTCACTTCTAATTTATGAACTCGCAAATATTTAATTCATAAAAATTATAATGATTCATCCTCGTTTATCTATTAAACAAAGGTTATAACGGAATGTGAGTTGCCACCACGCGGATCATCGTCAAAAACATAGGCGTTTCACATTAATAAACCTTACTAAAATCAAATATTTGAAGAGGTCCTCCTCTCAAACGTGTACAAATGCTTAAGAACCTTAGCCTTTATACACATTTAACAATCATCTTTTATCCTATTGTGGATAAAAAGGCCAAAACGTGACTGATTTTGGGCCTTCGGCATTCAGTAGTTATAATATACATATTTATATAAAATACTTACCCTTTGCGGAGGCAGTGTCTGTCGTGGACTATTTGCGTGCTTCGGCGAACAGGAGCCATGCTTCTCTTTTCTATGGGACTTCAAACCTCGTAGTAGCCTTGAGAATGTGGTCACCTTCTTTTTGGCTGTGCCGAGACAATTATCTGAGGAAAAGATGGCGTGTAAATAGGAAATATATACTTTATATAGAATAAAATGTATTACTTACATTTTTTTTAGAATAGCATTATTTTAATTTACAAGAGCGATACAATCTTCTGATATACGCTAAAGGGCTAACTATTTCTTCTGATCTTTCTACTCTTTTGGTTTCTTTACATAGCAATCTTTTACTAATATTAAGCTTATAGTAAAGTATAAATAGTATTCATGGCAAGCACGAGTCCTTTACTAGTAAAGTAATCGTCATTACTTAGATTGGATGGAATTGAAGACGTATGAAATGAGAGGTGGCGCTTTGTATCTCGTTTATATAGAGCTAAATGTCAACACTAAAGGTCTTTCCTAGTAAAAAGCATTGATCAATGAGAATTATGTTTAAAAATAAATGTCATCGTTTGACATTTTATACAGTCGCACATATCGCGGTGGTCAGACTTAGAACACAATTTGTGGATAACACAAAGTGATAATCAACCGTACAGTCAAATAATATATAGAAGTATTTCGCTGAAATATCAATAACGTGAACAGATAGATTTCTACGATAGTAAAACCCCGCTCATTTCAGATAATTGCAATTTATAAAAAAACCGCATTAAGATAAAAATACTGACAATTCAGTGACGAGCTTTAAAAATTTCTTCACTTTAGAACTCTTTATACATACGTCCGTTTCTAATTATTTGGTACGATGTGGTTTAAGTCAATATAAAGATGATATATGAAACATATATTTGATTGTCACCTATGTAACAATTGTTTAACTATCATCATGTTTGACGTTTAATCACGAATCTTTATATCGCATCATTAATATGTAAATATAACTTTTAGTTTTCATTCCTAAGTAATTTGAGTTTAAAGCAAGAAAATGTATTTGAAATGATTAATGTCATTAAATGTCAAAATGGAAATCAAAACTATTTAAAATTCTACCTCTTTGAATAAAATTTTAAACTTCTTAAGGCTTTCTCGAGGTGAGGATGGTATAAAAATAATTATCAAAACGTTACCGAGGTAAGTTAAATTAATATTTACGGACTCAGATCTTGTTTAATATTTCGTTCAGGGCGCTTTATAGAAGCAAAGAATAAACTTAATCATACCGATATTACCCACAAATAGGACCCTTTTATTAGTTTATTTTACCTTTGATAAACACGTTTTTGTAAATGATATTTTAACTTTTAATTGAAAACCATTTTTTGCTTGACTTGTAGCAGCCTATGTTCTAGGTACTAAAGCAATTTTAATGAATGTGGTTTCAATATATTCAGAAATAACCCGGGTGATATAGGTTATATTTCATTGATTTTATCGAACGTTTATAAATATTTTGGTTATAGTTTTATATTTTTTAAACAACTAGATAGTTTAAGAAACCTATAGGAAACCCTAGTAAAATAACTGCTGTTTCTTTCTAGCAATAAATATTACCAACAGAATTCGTGACACAATTAAAAAATTTTTACTCTGATAACACTTTAAAAATGGGTGTACTATTATTTTATTTAAAGTTTGACAGGTTTAACAAAAGAAATGCCTTTGTAATATATAACATTAACTGACAACGAAATTATATATGCCACTCACATACACATACACACAAAATCAATTATTCCGCCTAGTAGATATTTTATTTACCAGGAGTTATTTTTGATTTTGGCACAAATAGTGAACATTTTCATTAGTATTCGTTTGAGAGTTTCGGCTTCCCAGCAACAGCCAAGTTAACAGCAATAAGCTTGCCGGTAAAAAGCAAATGCATATCTAAATTTTAGTTTGCAAAATAAGAAGTGAATTTTGTTTTTTAAAAAGACTACATTCGTATTAGGAATATACGAGATCATGTGTCGCGAGGGCATTTAATTTTGTGGATCACACAAAGTATTGTCTCATGTCTGCTTGACCCACTAGGCCAATTTTATAGTTTTGCTCTTCCAACTTTTATGGGGATAATACGGCATTCATGTATGTGCGAGATATAGGGATCTTAATCCAAAGCAAAAACCACTAATCAGATTTCAAACCTATTAAGTTTGAGCCTTTTGAAATTAATTAGCCTGAAACAAAGTCACGACAAGCTGAGCTTACATTAAAAGTTAATAAATTAGGCACTTAAGTCTTAATAAAGTTTCAAGTTTTTCGTTCCCTTGTGATATTTCAAGGCTTTAATGAATCGTTAAATCGCTTTTTAAGTACAGTAGCTGATATACATATATGATTATGTAACATGTCTTACATACTTACATTTAACTAATTCATTATTTGATCATTTATATATCATGAAAACAGTATATCTGTTTTAATCATGAAAACAGAATAATAAACTTTTTGATAATGAAATTGAAAACTAGAATGAATTTATTTTAAAATATGGAGAATGGAATGTTTAGGAAATTTTAAGAAAATTATTTCAAAACATAAATAAATATTCAGAAAGAGCAAACTTTAAAAAAGTAATTTTGAACCAAGTTATTTTTATTACGTTATTTTAATAAAACTTTCCTGTTCAATATTAGCGGGATAATAAAAACAAAACACGGTTCCGAAATGAGCATAAAACAAATGAAAATTATGAACGAATACGTTGAACATATTTCTTTCCTCCAAAAAAAAACATTTAATAACATCCGGAAAAAATTAAATTCCTTTAAGTATTTTTATTACATTATACGCTTAAAATAATGTTGACACCTTGTAATCTAACAGAAAATACTTACCGCTTGGCGGGAATTCGTAGAAATACGCAGAACGTGGGCTGAGGCAACTGAAACAAAAAAAAAAGATGCTATATTAAAAATAAAAAAATAACCTTAAAGAATTTATAATAATCTTATTATATACTTTAATAAATTAACAATTTACCTAGTGTAGTCTCAGTATCTAGAACATGGTCAGAACGTTTTATATATTATATACAGTACCTAAATGACAAAGCTTAGCTCGATATTTTCTTTTCGGTAAATTTTCTTAAAATGAAAATCGTTGTAACTGTTTCCAAAATTCAAATTATATACTCGTATATACAAGAATTGCTCGTTGAAATGTATTAGATACGTCATCTAAGTTAATTCGTAAGTATTTTTACTTAAACTTAAAGCTTATCTAGTTTAAAAAACCTTGAACACCACACAGTCAAACACCATATTATCTTGATCTAGTGTAATTATGAATGATTTTCATAATTTCATAACAGTATATCTGATAATTTTCTGATTATGGTTTATATTGGTCTTTGTATATTTACCACTTTTGATTACTTGATTCATACAGTAATTATACACTCCGAAGGGGATTAATTGAAGATAAGTAAGAAAGCTTACAATCACAAATTATTTTTACGGTTTCAATACTAGCACAGATTATAAAGACATAACTACCGTGGAAGAGCCACGTTTCGGCATGAGTGGACCGGCTTGACCGTAGTGATACCACGGCCTCACAGAAAACCGATGTCAAATAGCGCTTGCGCTGTGTTTCACAGAGTGAGTGAGGATACCGGAGGTCCATATCCCCAACCCCTTCCCCATCGCCCAAAGGCCGGCAACGCATTTGTGACGCCTCTGATGTCCATGGGCGGTGGTAATCGCTTACTATCAGGTGACACGACTGCTCGTCGGTCCCTAATTCCATTACAAAAAGACACTAAAATGTTGTTCTTATGTAAACAAACTAGCTACTATGAGGTGTGGTGGGAGGAACTATACATCATAAATAGATTTGGTATTATCAATCCCAATAAATTAAACAAAACAAACATTGTTGTTTTAATTATGAAAATGGGCGCTATTGCTTTATTTGCCAATTAATCCTCTGATTAATCAACAATACATCAACATAACCACTTATTTGTTTAATTTACGAATCACTAAATCCGAGTTTTAACATAGTTGAATAAATATTTGATCACAAAACTCGGAATTGTAAGAGAAAAATTCGTATTACAGTATTCGGGATTCAGAAAATGGGAAATTAATCGACATTGGCATTAACAATACGACGCTAATGATGATTGTCCGCAACATGAGTGGTTAATGAAATCGTAAATTTGTAAAGAGTTCGATTTGATGTGTCTGCACCCTTAATCAGGTTCGATAAATGGAACATTTAAATTTTTGACATTTGCGAATCCAAATGAATTAAATATAATTTTCAGTTCTTTAAAATAAATAATCTCCATTTTTCATTATGTATTAAACATATTGCAATAAATTAAGCTTTCCTCAGAAAGCTTAGCTTCATTTCTAACTCTTATTTTGGTAGAAGACTATTCATAGGTATAATAATAATTGCTTCCTAACAGATTTTTATATGTTATAACGGTTTGATATACATTAATAAAACAGTTGCATATGTACGGCCACTACTTTACAAGGGTAGGTATAATAGATTAATATATATGTATATATATATATATTGATTTACCTAATGAAAATGTATATGCATAAAAGTTGATTTGAACAGTACATAACTTTTCAAACAGTGAAAAAGTTCAGCACCGATTAGGTTCAAAGATTATTTTTATTTATTTTGCATCTCACTTTTGTTCCTCATTTTTCTTTTAATTTCATCCCAATCATCTAGATGGTTGGCAGTCCACAACTGTGCGATTTTGCCGAAACTTTCTGCCGCGCACGGCAAAACTGTGGAATGAGCTGTCGCCTGCGGTGTTCCCGGACCAATACGACCTTCAAACCTTCAAGAAAAGAGCGTACTCCTTCCTAAAAGGCCGGCAACGCATTTGTAACGCCTCTGGTGTTGCGGGTGTCCATGGGCGACGATAATCGCTTACCATCAGCCGATACGTCTGCTCGTTTGCTCCCCTATACAAAAAAAACATGAAAGCGAATAAAATATGCCTCAACCACGCATGGCAGGTAATAGCAAGAATTGTATTGAACAGTAACAAATCAGTATTATTAAATAGAAGCCCATGACTGATGATACATAAAACAAAAGCGTTGTTACCAGAAGTAATAAAACAAATTAAAATAGTAATTAAAGTGGTTCGTTACCCAACAATGGTTCAATACGTTACATGCTTCAGTTTCAAAACCCATTATAATATTCGCGGGATCGCGCAATAAATCAGAATGAGCGGTATCATATCGGCACCATGCAACGGGTTTGCAATGAATATTGATTTCCTTAACAATTTAGTACTAGCAATATAATAAATCTATATTAATTTTAATTTAATACGCTGAAACTGTTGGTTGTTTCAACAACAATTGTAATTTAGTGTACCTTACTTAACAATATTTATTATGTTATAATTTAAGTGCAGAATGAATTAGTCGTTATTTAAGTCTTAACATAACTTTATCTAATTAAACTAGAAAGAGCCTAAACGTCTAACTAAAAGTCTAGTATAACTTTTTTTATGTATGTATGGCCCTGCCAAAATTACTAATAATAATATAATAATAATAATTAAGTTTATTTTCTCCTCAAAAAATTATTATTACAGTGGGATTTGATACTCTACTCTGCCTGACGGAAATCATAATCAGAATCCAAGAGTGATGGTTGCTTATTAATTGTATACAAATATAAAACCAATAAGTGTTTAAAGAAACAAAAAAAATATCTAAACGACACATTTCAGGAATTAATGACTCTAACCTGTAGGTACCTAAACAAGTAAAAGTTTAATAAAGACCCAAGAATTACAGCATGTTTATTTAGGGTTTCAAAACCAAGAATAAATTCCCGTCGATTTTGAAGCGTTACAAATCTTACTCAAACTCATACTCATCATTCTCATTAGACTGCACAGTTGACTTGGCCTAGTCATTTAAACGGTAGCCACGCCACTTTCTACTGCGCTAAGTGTTGTGGGTTCCAATCCCACATGAGAAAACATTTTGTGTGATCCACAAATTGTTGTTCTGAGTCTGCGTGTCCGTTTCATGTATGTTTGTAAAGTCCCCCGCGACACTGTATGCTATCCAAACGCGAGAGTAAATAAAATAATAAATAAATATTTCGGACATCTTACACACAACGCCATCTAGTCCCAAGCTAAGCAGAGCTTGTGTTATGGGTACAAGACAACTGATATAAATACATATATACTTTTTTTTTGTAAATACCTACATATTATAGATATTATACATAGAGTTTTCCTATTTTTAAGAAAGATACTCGTGTATAAAATGGGCATTAGAATTTTTACTTAAAGCGCATACAGAACCGGATATTGAAAAGTAATAACATCGAGCTGAACAAAACAGAAATAACGAAGCATGGTGTTCAAGTACTTAGATAAATTCTGTCTAGTTAAACCCGCGTATCCTGCACAGGCCGCGTATCGCAGCGTTTCTCACCATTTCTCGTACCGCACAGCCCGTAATCGCACAGCTTGTTAGCAGAATTCTGTACGTTAATTGAATAACGAGTTCATATATCGTATTGAATGTTTGCACAATGTTTATAATTGCGATATACCTTTGTATATTATTGATTTAAGCATTTAAATATAGCTTTTGATTTCTTGCTTGTAATGTTTGTAGCGCTTGGTAAATATTGTAAGTACCTACGTATGACTGTATTCTAAGTGCACTGCACAATGTGGAAAGGATTTGATTACGTGAATTGTTCACCATTAAAAGCTTAACTATTATATTTTAACTTTATGTAGCTAGCACTAGCTGACCCACGCAACCTCATTTGCGTTTTATATTGCCCGCAGCGTGAAAATTTGCCCCCGTTTATTAAACATTCTTCATTGGTGCTCCGCTCATATTAGTAGTAGCGTGATGATATATAGCCTATAGCCTGCCTCAATAAATGGACTATTCAATACTGAAAGAATTTTTGAAATCGAACCAGCGGTTCCTGAGATTAGCGCGTTCAAACAAACAAACAAACTATTCAGCTTTATTATTAGTATAGATTAAGAAAGTTTTATTTTATTTCTAGATAAATTCATCATCATCATCATCATCAGCCTATCGCAGTCCACTGCTGGACATAGGCCTCTCCAATTGAAAAAAAAATCTATCTATCTATCTATCTCTAGATAAATTATTACATTAGAATCATCAAGAGGTTGTATTAGTCCACTGCTGGACATATGGTTGGTATAGTTTGTTTCAAGTTTGCGGGCAAATTGTTCGAGAGGATTCTCTCTGCCCGCATCGTCCAGCATCTCAGCGAGGTGGGGCCCGACCTGTCGGACGCCCAATTCGGGTTCCGAGAGGGGCGTTCGACGGTCGATGCCGTGATGCGCCTTAGGGCCGTCACCGAAGAGGCGGTTGGCTGTGGCGGCGTGGTGTTGGCGGTGTCCTTGGACATCGCCAACGCCTTTAATAGTCTGCCATTCAGCTGCATCAGGGAAGCACTCCACTACCACGGGGTGCCAGAGTACCTGAGGCGGCTGGTGGCAGACTATTTGGAGGAGCGTACCGTCGTGTACGAGGACCGAGATGGCGTCTTGAGGCGGCGACCCATGTCGTGCGGCGTTCCACAGGGGTCTGTCCTCGGACCACTCCTGTGGAACGTGGGGTACGACTGGGTCCTTCGAAGTCGTCTGCCCCCCGGGCTGGGCGTAATTTGTTACGCCGATGACACTTTGGTCACAGCTCGGGGGGCCAATTTCCAAGAGGCGGCGCGCCTGGCCACCAGGGGTGATTCTCTGGTGGTTGGGCGCATCGAGGCGCTGGGCTTGCGGGTGGCCCTGGATAAGACGGAGGCCCTATTATTTCATGGGCCCCGTCGTGGTCCACCCCCCGGCGCCTCCATCGAAGTCAACTCGGTTCTCGTACCGGTTCGGGCCCAGATGAGGTATCTGGGCCTGATCCTCGACGGTAGGTGGCTCTTCGACGAGCACTTCCGACAATTGTCTCCGAAGCTGGTCGACGCTGCCTCCGCCCTTGGGCGCCTTTTGCCCAACTTGGGTGGAGCCAGCGTCGCTACAAGGAACCTCTTCACGGGGGTGGTCCGGTCGATGGCCCTATACGGGTCACCGGTGTGGGTCCCGGCTCTGACCGCCCAGAATAAGGCACGCCTCTGGCGGCCTCAGAGGGTATTGGCGGTCAGAGCCATACGCGGATACCGCACCGTGTCGACGGAGGCGGCGTGCGCCTTGGCCGGAAAACCCCCGTGGGATTTGGAGGCGGAAGTGCTCGCCGAAGTTTATCGGCGAGCGGCTGAATATCGGGCGGAGAACGGGTATCGTCCTCCGCCCGAAGAGGTACGCGATTGGCGTGAAGCCGCTCGCCGAGCCACGATGGCTCGTTGGTCGTCCCGGCTGGAGGCTCCACGCGCTGGCTTTGCCACCGTGGAGGCGCTCCAGCCGGTCATCCTCGAGTGGGCAGGGCGGCAGCACGGGACCCTTTCCTTCCGGCTGACGCAGGTGCTTTCCGGGCACGGTTGCTTCGGAAAGTACCTGCACTCGGTCGCTAGGAGGGAATTGAGTCCCGCCTGCCACCACTGCGACTGCAGTGAGGACTCGGCCCAGCATACGCTGGAGTTCTGCCCCGCCTGGGCGGAGCAGCGCCGGGCCCTCACTGCAGTCATCGGAGGAGATCTGTCGCTACCGGCCATCATACGCTCCATGGCCGGTAGCGACAGCAGTTTTACCGCGGTCGCGACCTTCTGCGAAGAAGTAATTTCGCAGAAGGAGGCGGCGGAGAAGGCCCGGGAGGACGATATCCACTCGGACCCGATCCGCCGCCAGCGCACGGGGCGGTGGAGGCGCGCCTATCAGCGCCTCATGCCGCCCTGAGTGTGGCCGCGGATGGACGGGATGGGTTTTCCCCTCCATCCGCATTACAGGCCAACCGCGAGGGGGCGACGTACGCGTGTGCCGTGCGTCGCCTAAATTGAGATTTTAACAGCAGACGGTGCCCGCTTCAGTGCGGGCAGGCGCTGGGAGGCGTCCGGTCGTGTAATATCTGCGATTCCCGGACCCCTCCCTTCTCAGGCGCAGAGTTGGCACACCGTGTGGTTTTAGTCGGTTCGATTCCGACACACCGCCCCGCCGCAAACCCCGGCGGGGTGACGGCCCGAGGGGGTTTCCACACGTAAAAAAAAAAAAAAAAAGTTTGTTTCAAGTTTTATCTTTTTATGCAGTATTGGCTGTCCTGTGTATTTTGCTCTCTTAGTCGGCTCTTACAGCATCCGTGACTTGATTAGAATAGTTGATATTCTATATTTTTAATTCGTCACTGCACGGAGACTTTGTAAATACAAAATTAATATTGAATTTGTGTTGTAAAACAAAACACAATGTGAGAGAACTACGCTTCGGCATGAATGGGCCCGGTCCGAGTGGACCGGAGTGATACCACGGCCTCAAGAAAACCGGTGTCAAACAGCGCTTGCGCTGTGTTTCACCGAGTGAATGAGGATACCGGGGGCCCATACCCTAACCTCTTCCCCCATCTCCCTTAACCCCATAAGGCCCGCTACGCACTTGTGACGCCTCTGATGTTGCGGGTGTCCATGGGCGGCGGTAATCGCTTACCACCAGGCGATACGTCTCCTCGGTTTCCATAAAAAATACATTATTGAAAATAAAGTGATTAACCATTTTTTACAATCAACCAACCATTTATTTAATTAAATATTTACACAGTTTTGTCTAGTAATGAAATCATCTGAACTCTACTCGAATATATTCACAATTTAATGTAACAGATTTCCAGATTTACTTCACGTAAGTCTCAGATAAACACAAATTGAATACATAATCAAATATAATTACATTACATATGCTAATACCGAAGTGTTAAGATGTTCATCAACATTTATTCCCATCAATTGACACATATTCAACATATAAGTTTGCATAACGTGTGGGTTCATTAACTAGTGTTTCATATATGTAGGCGTACGTTTATTAGTTATTTATTGTATTATAACCAACAGTACATCAGTTTTCTAACTATGTGTATTAACATTGCTGAAGAGAGTTGGTATTATAAGTTCATATTTATTGACAGGTGAGGCATAACACGTGTGGGCGATTATGTATTTAACGTCAATTAGAAATCAGTTTGTCTAATCATTGTCGCGCCTTCATTTACATAGAACTGGTGACCCTTAGAAACTTGCCAATCAAGAATCATAAGTGTCTTTGTTAGGATTTTGAGTGCCCTCTCTCAGAACTAATTATGATAATGCAACAAAAGTATGTCACCATGCATCGTTGTTCACGTTAGTAATGAGAACGGTGACCACCGGTCCTGGATTCTACTTAAGGTTTTCGTCGCGCAGAGTAGAATCATTTTGTCAGCTAATAAGTATTGTTGAAAATCGCTTTCCGTAATCAGGTATGATTTTGGTCCACTTTTTCTTTGAAATGCCGATAAATGAAAGGTCTATCATGAAAATAAACATTCAAGTTACATTGGAATTTTTTTCAAAGACTAGAAACGATGTAATTTACCGTGGGAGAAACACGCTTCGGCATGAATGGGCCGGCTCGACCTGAACCACGGCCTCACAGAAAACCGGTGTGAAATCCATCCCCTTCCTCATCCCCTAAAAACCAGCAAGGCACTTATGACGTCTCTGGTGTTGCCACCATTCACCATCAGGTGATACGACTGCACGTTTGCCCACTATCCAATAAAAAAAAAGAAAAAAGAAAATGTCAAATATGAGATTTTAATAAATTTTATTCGTAATTTTAAAGTTAAACTTAAAAAATATGATAATAATATAAAACATGCGCGACTTTCTGTTAGGTGAATAAAGTCTGTAAAAGTGTCCGAGTCTGAGAAAATAAAAATATCTTTGAATAAAACTTATTCCTCACGCACATTTTACAAGTAACATCTCAATCGAAAGAACATTTATTAGTCAGACGATACACAAACTGTAACAAATATAAGCTTGAAAATATACTGACGAAATATATCAATTACAGAAGCCGACTTACATCAAAATGATAGCACATTATTTACCGTAAATTTCAAACGATGATTTTACATTAAGTCGAGAATTCGCTTAACTTTGTTCACACAAGCAAGAGGGGTATCCTTATTTTAATACTTTAAGAAGTCGCAAGCTTTGATGCTTGGTCGGATGCGAAAAGTTCTGGATTCTAAGGGATGTCGTTATTTAGGAATTTCTTCATTTATATTTCAGAAAATGAGAGAAAATTTGCAGTTAGCCCTAAAAACTTTTCGTACATTAATCTGGTTGTACCATTTTTTTGATGAATTCTCTCTTTTTGTTTTTAGTTTTAATGAATATAAAAATCAAAGCTACGCATGTGTTGTTAATACGATTGTTTATCATCAAATATTTTATCTGAGGGCAGAACGTACAAAATCTACTCAAGAAAATCTCTTTCAAGATGGGCACTTTTTTACTATAAATAACCAATTTTCTGCATCAAAATTAAGTATTAAGTAGGTATATACGTTTAAATATTGATGAAGTATATATCATCGCTTTATTTAAGCTCAAACAAAACCTATTTGTCTTGAAATTGTATTTTAAATTAGTGCTTTCAAATGGTCAAAATAACAGTAATCTTCAGTTATCTGCGTGAATTTTTTTATACAATATTTAAGTGTACAAAACTTTCATTTGTAGCCTATTTCAATGAATTACATTGAATTAAAATTGAATAAATTTATTCAATTTTCATTGTAAGGCGGTCACTTTTCTCGCTGGATCGAACAGTTCTATTTAAACTGTCTACTATTGCGCTTCTATTTAATAATTGGCGTATTGTTGAAATTTCACTATTGTTACTTGATATTGCCAGCTGTGAAGGACCGTACATTATTATTTATCTTTTATCACATTATTATTATTGTTGTTGCCTCGGTGGCGCAGTGGTAGTGAATGCAACTGCTGTGCTTGAGGTCTCGGGTTCAAATACTGGGTAGGACCAAGTGTTTGTGTGATCTACAAATATTTTTTCCGGAGTTTGGGTGTTTTCTATGTATAATATGTATGTGTTTACAAAAAAAAGTATATATGTATTCATATCAGTTGTCTAGTACCTATAACACAAGCTCTGCTTAGCTTGGAACTAGCCATCTAGTTCCAAGCTAAGCAGAGCTTGTGTGCGTTGTGTGTTAGATGTCCGAAATATTTATTTATTATTATTAAATGAATAAACTAAAAGTTTAAAATTGAAAGTATTGCAAAGATCTGATACTAACCATTATTCTAATAAATTAGGAAAATTGAACCTATTTTATTATTTTGAAAACCTTTTCATGATAAGCAAACATGGTTATGTATTTACTATTTAGGTTTTCAATTGTAAGGCAAGGCATAAAACCTATTGCTTTTGTCACTTTAGGAAAACTACAAACACATTAATCAAACTAAAGAAATTGCTGCAGTCATAAAATTATCAGTTCATAGGCAAATGGTGTTCTTATCAACGCGTGTAGTTAGAGAGGTTAATAATATAATATGTAATGAGCAAGATATTTCGTTAAATATACGATATGTTGGTAGAAATGAATTTTATAGCATATCCAAGTGATAAGAAAACTTTATACGCAAATACATTTTACATCCAACTTCAAACGAGTAATTCTTGTGTTTATCCTACTAATATTATAAACGCGAAAGTTTGTGAGTATGTATATGAGGATGTTTGTTTCTCTTTCACGCAAAAACTCTTGAATGGATTTTCATTAAACTTTACCATAATATAGCTTATACATCAGAATAACACATAGGCTACAATTTATAAAGATACTAGCTTTATCTCGCATTGTTGCCCGCGGGGTTCAGCTAGTCCTTACTAATATTAGAAATGTGAATATAAGTTTGTTTGTTACGCTTTCACGCGAAAAATACTTTACCGACCATCATGGAACTTTGTACACATATTCTTGGGCCTCCAAGAATATGTGTACATATTCTTGGAGGCCCATATTATAAGTAACATAGGATATTTTTTATTAAACGCGAGCGAAGCGTCGAGTAGAGGCTAGTGTAATATAATATACATAATCTGAATCTCGAAAACGGCTCCAACGATTTTCATGAATTTTAGTATGCAGGGTGTATCGGCGGCAATAAATTGATCTAGTTAGGATTCATTTTTAGAAAATTTTCCAATCAAAATACTGAGCAAAGCTCGGTCATCCAGGTACTTAATAAGTAAAATATGGACTCTAAACCGTTTTTCATTATAAATAGTTTTTTTTTGACTAAACCAATCAGTTCATTTAATTCAGTGTCGAATTTAAGGTTAGTTAATTAAAAATGAACTGGAAATAGTTACTAGATTGCTTCGATATTTGTAATTGTAATGTTATTGTTGTTGTAATATTCTCAACGGCGCTCATAGCCCGGTTGCGCTCATAGCCCGGTTGCACTCGATGATCAGTCAATCAATCAACAACAATCACCGAGGGTAAGCCACGACGGCGTGGTCAGTACCTAGATGGGTGACTGCTAGTGACATGATACCGTGAGCGTCTCCGTGTTTCGGAGGTCACGTTAAGCAGTCGGTCCCGGCTGTTATCATAGGATAACAGTCGTGAAGCTTAGTTGGAGGCCGTTGAGCGGCTTAAAAAAACATCCAACGGCAAGATTACGTAGCCACAACGTTGTCTTACCTCTACCCAATCCGCGCTTGGCCAGTATTGGGACGTATGGCCTTAACCCTCTCCTGAGAGGAGACCCGAGACAACAAGTGGGACGTTATGGGTTGTTGATGAATATACTCAACTAATAGCGTGCCATAACGAAGCGTGGCATAATTATTTATTTAAAAATAACGACAAAATAATATTTGGTTAATGTGAAAACCCTTGTTGTCACAACTTACAAGGTACTCACTCAACTTAATCCCCATAAATAAAACAATCTTATTGCGATCTAAAACACATTTTCTACTAATTCATTAGGCAAACTAGTAGAGCAAAGATCTAATTAGCATTGTCAGACAAGGCAGATAGACGTAGTGGGCGAAGACGCAGTTTTCCTGCCTACAAATTTATGTGAACACCTTTCCTTCTAGTGTTAGTCACAGTTCCTGGAATTTTCGACTTTAAGTTTTTGATTTTATGACTCAGTATTGTCTGAAGTGACAATAATCACAAATGAATATATTCATAGGGTTTAATTTTAAAATAATTCGGTCGATGCCCCTGTCTATTGATATAAATAACTTGATAACAGGATTATTTAAATAACTAGTGGTTATTTAAATACACACAGAGGACTTAAAGACACAGTCATTTGTTAAAAAATAATTGTTTATTTGTTTTTTCCTGTTAGTCTAGATCTAGGTGGTGGAAACCAGAGGTGAGGCGAACACTTATGTAATAAGCGTTATGTTTTATTCAGTGGCGGTGTGTAATCTATCTATAATAATAAATGTTTGTTTATGGTATAAATCTATCAGTATTTAAGTTTAGAAATATATGTACCATGGACAGCAGAGGACTAGCTATTGTGAAGAGCTTTAGGGGAGGTCTATGTTCACAAGCGGACGTCTTTCGGCTAAGATGATGATGTTGACGGTAATAGGCTAAGTTCATGGTACTTCATACAAAATCATCTGCAAACACTAAGCGTTTTCTCATTGGTTTTAATAAGCTCCTATCTACCTCTTTTGTAGGAAGGACGTAGGTTTGTCTTAGCATGTACCTATCATTGTACAAAGGTACTACCTATAGTACTGTGCTTTTTATTTACTTTAAATATTATACACCCTAGACCTAGCTACTCACGTAAGTAAAAAAACCTTCAATTATAATGAAAAAAATATACCTACTTCTTTTTCCAACGAAAGTAATACCTATTCACGATAATAATAACTATGTTAATGAGAATACAGAATGTGTTCAAGATTATGTGCGACAATTTCATAATGAACATTGTACTGTAACTGTTTCTAGGTAATACTGCGTTTAACTATTTCTGCATGTGTTCATTCTAAAGGAAAGCGGGTTATGTTATGATTTAATAAGGCTTCAAACACACTTTCCATGTTTCAGCATTTTTAAAAGGAACCCAAGTACTAAAGTACTAAATATGTAAAAATAAATTTTAAAAATAACAGTTTATTATTCCTTGCCTGCGCATCGGGGAGAGTATTGAGTAATTCTTTCGTTATTTCAGTGAGGTCAATAAATACTCTGAAAAGCGCTCGGGTCTCTTGGGTTTTATATGTCCACACTAGTGATGCGACTCGAGTCGTTTTTTACTTGATTGAGTCGAGTTTTGGTAAACTCGTAATTGTAAATAAACTCAAAAGTTTAAAATTTTACCCGAGTTCGTTTGCATTTGAGTTATCGAGTCAACTCTCTAAAATTTATTTTCAATTAAGTACGAGTTTAACAAAATTTGACTCAATCGAGTAAAAAACGACTCGAGTCGCATCACTACGAGTTGGCCCGGTTATTAGAATGCAAACATACTCGAGACAATTTTTTTTACTCGTGTTCAACAAATTCACTGGAGTCATTCGACTCAAAGACTCGAGTCGCATCACTAGTCCAAACACGATGGATCTTCCTTATGAATAATTATCATTCCAGACGAATCATCTGCTCATTTGCGTCTTATACCATATATTCCATTAAATGTCTATGATGTCAATATCATTTTCTATTATAACGCAGAACTCAAGAAAGGTCGTTACAACAAGTTGGGCAAATAATCTTCAAGCCACTTCCAGTTGGTCTTATTCGAAGTATTTGAAGATGGCATATAATTGTATAACGTAATGGTGATAATGATCATATATTTCCAGTATACCGCAGTGAACTATTAGGGGCTGATATGATAATGATGATGATGATGATGAAAATACACAATAGACATAAGTTTATTGTTCAAATGGGCCATTAACTAATAGGTAAAATGTGACACACTATATTCGACTACCGTAAAGTTTATGTATGAGCCAGCCAATAAAATGTTTTATTCTGCGTAAAATGGATGTTATGTTGTTGTATGTTGTATGTTAACCCTAAAATTGTCACATTCAAAAACACACAAACAGTTTCAGATATAATTTAAATAAAATGAAAATGTTACAAGCCTTAAAGACGTTTGTGTTTTTCTTAATTATTTTTTTGCACTGTGTTTGGATATTTTAGTTGATTACTGTGTGTAACTTTATTTAAAATAAAGTCTTTATTATTATGTTTCATTATAATATATCCGAGGATCTGATTAACTGTTTAATCTGAAATTAAAGCAATAAAACAGACGTGGACTCGCCGGCTTCAAATTCTTGCTCGTCGGAAATATCCATCAGGGTTAATTTGAATTTATTTTACACCACCGTTGTAATGAGAACTTACTCCGGGGACATCACGTCAGGTAGATTGACGAATGTGTATGTTATATTAATTTGTGGTACCAGTTTTTGTTTTAATTAATTTCGGTTTACAAATCTAAACTGTATTGTTCCTGTATTTTAATCACACTGACTTATCTGCACTGTAAACTTATAATTTGTGTGAATTCAGTATCTTTTTATTATACATAAAACCAACAAAAATAAACCGAACCTATATTAAAGTTGAGTTAAATAAAGATTTAGAAAATAATAATCTAAAACAAAAATCTTGCTACTTAAACGAAATTGATATTCATAAAATATGTATAAAATACACTCATTGTAAAAGAATGCAGTTGGCTTCTCCCATTAACCGTGCATAACTACAACTATTCTCAACTCGGGGGCCGCTTCTGTCGCCAATCGAATGTCTGATTTCAATTTAGATTAGCATTTAAACATGCAGCGCAAAAGCTTATCTAACGAATACACCTGTTAAAGTCCTAATAATTTATGACCAGCTCGACCATTCTCGTTATCGTTAACATTTCTTGTAAGCCGACCGCGAATTTCTTTGAAGGATAAAGTCGTTCCGGTTATGTTGGCATTCGCAGGGTTGATTGTTGCTTTTACTTGTAGTTATTTAAGTGAAATATTTCTTAATTATTTTATTTTAAATTATTTAAACGACAGATAAACAAAAAAAAAATGTTTATCATATTTTGATGTAAGTACCGTATACGTTTACCTATATCAATTTAGTGAAAAGCTGTTAATTTGAAATTATAAACAGACACTACAATTTTATTTATTTTTACAGTGAAGTATTACAATGAATTATATTTCAATCTTCTACGTTCATTTAGATTTTACCCACGTTGTTGTAAAATAATTCAATATTCACTATTCACGTTCAATTAACTAAAGTACACTGGCGAGAAAATGTTTAAAGTGAAATGGTAATATTAAATGCTAAGCTGAAAAAAGCTCAGCTTAGGAATAGTTTTCAATTTTCTACCAAGCTATTTGTGGAATTGTATAAAATATTTATCAATAATTCATAGTAATTTAAAATGGAATCGCAGAAATTAATAATTAACTTTGGTATAAAGGAAATATGGAGTGACAGCTTTAATGCAGTGGCTGCATCGTGGAGTTCAAATTTGGGTGTGTAATTGACGTATTTCTGATGCAAGAATTTAGCAAATGGAAATAACAACAGCATGATGTTGTTTCTGAGCTATTATTTGTATTAACATAATGTTATAGTCCGGCCACTCAGAGAATGCGTTTCTGACACTTGTAAATTCGTCATGAGTAGTGATGTACCATGAATATCATTAGTAATATTTGGTAACAGTATTTATAGTATTCATTATGCATAATTATTCAATTTAGATTTATTTTATATTTCAAACACAATATTAACAAAATTGTTGATGGATGAATTAAATTTAATCGTAATTTCTGAATGAAACCAAGGGAAAGAAAATAAAAATACTGTATTTATTGAAAAATATATATTATGAAATGTATCGTTTTAAGATTTCAATAATATCAAATCAAAATTTAATCCGACTCCGATTCGCTTGAGGACTCGCTGTCATCTTCACCAACATGTATTATCATGTTATTATCAATCATAGTGTCTATACGAATATCGCGGTCAAAGTCATCAAATATCATTTTTATAGTTTTTTCAACCACCTTCATCCAGTCATCTCTTGTGACTTTTTCGCATGCTTCTATTAAAAGCGTCTTCATCTTTTTTATGCCATATGGTGGAGAAGTATTATGGCGGGCTGCATAACCTTTAATTTGAGCCCAGATTAGCTCTGAGACGACAAGAGACGACTGTTTGTGTATGTTACAAAATGGCGGTCCTCACAACGCTGTTTTGGGTTGCCATTTTTTACCAGAAATATAAAGGGATAAAAATAGTTTTTCATTTATTTTTAATTCAGCTGACTGATATCGCGACAATTATTTTCATAAGTTGGTTTGGTCGTACCTATATCGTATTATAAACTATATTAAATATGTATTAAGTACATTATACACACTCTAGAATAATTTCTCCGATGTCCCCAGGAACTTTAATGTCGTTCGTATAACTGCCCAAAACATTTCGGCACATTTCCCTGAAATGGTGACAACATTCGACTGTACGACATCCTTACATACTTTGTAACTCATCTTGTTCTACTGTTTTTTTGTATATTCAATAAAGATAAATAAATAAAATTATATATAATAAAATTAGAACGTTTTATTTAACAATATATCGACCGATATCGATTTTTGGAATCGAATATATTACGATTCCAAAAATACTCAGTTACAATTCAGTATTTTTTTGCCTCATCACTACGAAAACAAACTATTGACATAACCTTGAAACAGCGCAGTTTGACGTCGTGAGACTTTTAAAAATTATTGTTCTTAAATTAATTAATTGTTTAATTGTTAATAACTTTAGCCCAAAATAAAACGTTTATTGTACATTGGCATGATTATTACATTTTTAATGTTATTACTCATTATTAAGGTTAATAAAAGATATTTAAAATTTTGCCATAAATTGTACGCCAGTTCAAAGTTACATCGCCCATTGGATCACGACCTGTCAGGAACGCATTCTCTCAGTGGCCAGACTATAATGTCGTGGTTACAGTGTAGCAATTTAGACGATATTTTAAACCTGCATAGGAAATTTTACACTTTTAAGGACGAGCTCAAGTTTTGTTTTGTCTAGAAATAAAGCAAAAATAAATAAACTTTTAAAACTGTATTCCTCAAAGAAACGTGATAATGAATAATAATAATAAATACGTATGTTAAAAATATTTATAGTTAAGTTGTTTTGTTTGTTAAATGTATTATCGACAAAAGTGTGTGGTTTTGTGTCGTATATATTAACATAGATTATTTTTTTGAAATCTTTACCCAACTATGGTGAATCCAAAAGGATGTGTAATTATTTTGGTAGTCTATGTACGCTTGTATGTTTCACTTAAGCTCCTTAATAACTGACGGGATTTTAATGAATGAGGTGTCATTCGATTCCTAATTATGGCTCGGGAGAAATGAAAGTTTTAACTTAGATAATATTTTCTTATACTACTTCTTGTTTACTAATAATTAAACTCAGTTGTATTTTGAAACCTTGTACAGTCGACCAAATTGAATCATGACCCCCCTTAAAGTCATTTTCCTACAATTAAAAGAGATGGATGGATGAAAAGAGTTTGGATTATAAACGATTATATTATTTTAAATTCAAATAAGACTGCTGTATCAAAAATATATCTTGTTCAGTGATGACAAAGGTTTAAATTGCATTGACATCTAACCCGTAATGACGCATTTATGTTTATATCTTAAACGTACTATGTGCAAATAGCGAAGAAAACCTAACTACATTTATGATTACAAAGTAATAATTGTCGAAGTGGGTCATGATTCAATTTGGTCGATAGTACGTTATAAATGATAGAGAAATGGATAGAATTTGTCGCTAAATGAAAACATAAGCTCACTCACCTTTGGTAATTGTGTTGCTGGTTGTGCATCAGAGGTTGTGTGGGCTGAGCGAGTAGTAATTGTTTCTGCTGCTGTTGCCGTTGTAGCATTTGTTTACCAAACACGCCGTAACCGAACCCGTATATTTCGTCCTCTTCTTTCTCTGTGAGACAACTTGAGGGCTGTTGAAGAAAATTTGATGATCAAGGTACATTCTGTACATTCGGCTAAAGGTTTTAATGAATCTTTCTCTTTTTGTGTGGGTCAAATTATCTACTTGTGAATGATTTTTATACTGCTTATATGGAACGTGTCACTTCATATTTTTTGTATGCTGTCTAACATGATGGTATTTTAATGGTAGCTTAGATGTCAGTTAACCTACATACATCAAAAACAAATGCATAAATATAATTGTTACTTGGTCCAATCACAAAAAGAATGAATTCACTGACAAGAAAATCACATTAACGAAAATAAAACAAATTTCTAATAAAAAGCCATAACAATCTTTACAAAAAATGTCTGCAATAATACAATTATTGATCCAAAAGCCTTCATTGTAATCCTCTTAATATAATTCCATGTGTTTTTTTAAGAAATGCTTTTAAAAACACGATGTCAGTGTCACTCGTGATATTGAAATCCTAATACTTCTGACTAATTTTACACAAAGCCACGATTTTAGCCGCTTAGTCTGATTACATGAAATGATCCTATCATTTATTCATGCCGTTTTACTCGGGCCTCTGCGGAGCTCATCATTATGACGTTGTATTTTCGTCTGGGGCATGATATTGGACGTGTGACGTTTGTTAGACACATTTTCTGTGATTCCGCTGTTTTGCGAGTATTAAGCTCTCCACGTTTTAGCCCACGTATTTTTTCAACATTTTCGAGATAATATAAATGCAATGAAAGCACTAAGGAAGTATTTGTTCTTTTATCCTTGTAATAAAAATAATTTACTGTGTTTAAAATTAAGTTTAAACCCTCTCATTCATGCAGGTGTTGCAGCACTTACAAATCAGGTCATTTTCTTATTTTTGTGTATTGTCTGAGAGCTGATGCCAATTGTTTTTTGTGAAATACTAAAGTAGCAAATATAAAAGATTTCTATGGTATGTTTAACTTTAAATAAGTTAGTATGTTATGAAAGTCATGAAGACAAACAATTGTCTTCCAGTCTTCACTAGTACTTTTAAATAGAAGCGGTGATATGCAAAATAAATTCGAAAACACATGAAATCTCTCTAAATATTCCTTACCTGTTAACCTTTCATAATTTCAATGTGAAATACTTAAAAATACTAAGCATTATATGGATATATACCACAATAACTTACGGCAAAAACAAACGTTAAGTAACGTCAAAGCTTAAAGCAATGCATACTTTAACTGTGGCAAACAAAATTAATAATTACAAAATCGTGTCTGAATATTGACTCACCGAACTAGAACTCACCGAGTATTTTCCAGGCACATAAATAGGTTGCGAATGCGACGTAGTCAGGTTATTCAAAGCCAACGATCCAGGGCTTGCAGACGGAGGAGTCTGTGGTGTTCCGGGACCGCCCAACACTCTCATTCTGGGGGACATTTCGTCCCATTCATGTCTCCTTAACTCCTCTAGATGGTCTAGAACATCTCCGTAGTGTGTTGAAAAGAGATCCGCATATCTAGACGCAAGGCCTTCCAGGTAACCTCTGTCGCCATCCTATGGACAAGAATTTCTCAGATTAATAAAACTTATTATTATTATATATCGCTTAAATTGACATCAATAAGACCGGCGCCTCTTTACACTTTTACAATGCGATAATAATGTCAAAAATCTGCATATTATCTCTCCATGTTCTCGTTTTAGTTAATGCAGTTTTAATCTCAGTATACTTATTTACATAAATTTGTTTTTAATTTGTAGCCAGTGTTTTTAAGCACTTTGACTTGTGTGCTTCATATTAGACTATCGGTTGTGTTAGTTTGCCTTTTACGTGTTTGTTTATTACTTTTTAAATGATTATAAAACTCGTTGCATTAGTTACTTTTTTTTAAGTATCGTCGTTATTAACTTTTAACAGTTTACTACTAAATATATATATCTCTCCTTAGAAGTTAGGTGACATCAGAGCCTCGACTGGACAAATTGAAAGAGGCCGCTCATGATCGCGAAGGAATGGGACTGATTCCGCCCACACTCCCACCACTGTAACTCCTGTACACCAGGATCGAATACACGAATACATCGAGTTATGACACTCGGGATGTCCCAGGAAATATCTATCGCGATCGCGAGGGATACCGTCCGCTGACCTCCAAACTTCATTTTGAAGATGGCACCCCATGATGATGATGAGAAGTTAGGTTACACGTACTATACCCAGGCCAGACGCATAAGTATAACTTTCATTTTAACATTCATTCTCTATGCAGAGTCCTCGTCCTGTATAATATGAAGTTGATTCTTACAAATTCACGGGATGAAAGTTTTCAGTTACTATTTACATATATATTGCATTCGTCTTTTATAAATATCTAAACAATTTAATTTATTTTCTTCATATACACTTTTGAAATACACACACTCAATAAAAAAACTAGACTGACAGACATTCAGAACATAAATTGTTTATATAAGATGTAGTTGATATTTGTATCTTATTAATTATGATAAGTGTAATAGATATCAGTATAAATTTAAGGACGAGTGTTAGTGTGCCAGTGAGGGGACTATGTCTCGCCCGAAGTCATAAGGAATTTAATTGTATCTTATCTTATACGGTAAACAAATTATAAGAAAAATACTACACATTTGTTTTACAACCTATAAGCGGTCAATTATATAAGTAATTTAAATAAAGAAAGCAGAATATAAAATTAAATGAGTGTTTTAGGGGTTATGAAAACAATGCAGCTGCATATCGCAGGTGTACGCTAACAGGTGAAATAATGTAAACATTGATGTCTTGCAATCACATGCGGACACTTATCAGAAATTTAACGTAACATAAAATAAGTAATAAATTTTATAACACTGCTGTGCTTTGGTCGATTCCCCGGGTCAGACCAAATGTTGGTATGATCTGCAAATATTTGTTTCGGAGTTTGGGTGTTTCCTATGTATAATAGTTTTAGATTTTCGAAATATTCATTTATTTTATTTAATGATTAGTTGATTTGATTGAGTTAGGCAAAGTTATATTTCTATTGATCAACACACAGAACAGAATACATTCCTTTGTTCCGTGAACCTACCTATAGAAATGTATTATTATCATCTAGTATGTTAACAGAATTACATTTGCCTCACCTCACTGAAAACCGGTGTGAAATAGCGCTTGCGCTGTGTTTCACTGAATGACTGAGGATACCGGAGGCCCATACCCCAACCCCTCCCCCATTCCCCAAAGATCGGCAACGCACTTGTGACGCCTCTGGTGTTGCGGGTGTCCATGGGCAATGGTTTTCGCTTAACATCAGGTGATATGCATGCTCGTAAACATAAAACATCATAACCTTCACTTTGCCGAAGTCAGTATAGATATCATTTATGCGTAGTCGAAGCCACGTGCCTAAGCCGGTGCAGCTTGCAGCATAATAAATGGTTTTATTTCATTATGCATAATGCAATCTAAATATAACCATAGAACTCCAACATTTCAAAGCACTTACATTTTATAAACAGTAATAAAACAACAACAATAAACAAGAAACATTTATTTAAATTAAATGTTGAATGCTTAAAGTCCTACCCAATAACCGTCTGTATCGCTAAGGCATTATAAAGCCCAATTTAATACGCAAACTTTGCTTTAGCAAAAGTTAATAAAACTTAGCAAAACATTGAACAAAGTCCTTTATTGAAGGAATGAAACTTAATAAGACGGTGACCCTTCATGATTTTGAGAGGCGCTGTCACAGTCGTTACGCATTGGGACTATAGATAGACGTGTAAGGAAGTGTATTCACAGATTATACTACTGTACCTATATCTATACTAATATTATAAAGCTGAAGAGTTTGTCTGTTTGTTTGTTTGCTTGAACGCGCTAATCTCAGGAACCGCTGTGAAATAGCGCTAGTGCTGTGTTTCACAGAATGACTGAGGATACCGGAGGCCCATACCCCAACCCCTCTCCCCATTACCCCAAAGGTCAGCAACGCACTTGTGACGCCTCTGGTGTTGCGGGTGTCCATGGGCTATGGTTTTAGCTTACCATCGAGTGTGGTCCGATTTAAAAAAATCTTTCAGTGTTAGATAATCCATTTATCGAGGAAGGCTATAGGCTACATATCATCACGCTAATACTAATAGGAGCGGAGCACCAATGAAAAATATTTCAAAAACGGGAAAAAAAATTTACGCTACGGGCAATAGAAGACGCGAACGAGTTTGCGTGGGTCAGCTAGTCAAATATATTTTAATGATATTGACTTACACATTGCCGTCATTTATTGTTTTAACTTTAAAAAGAAGGTTGAATATCGATTGGTTACGTGTAACGATACTGTTTAATGTTTAAATTTCTTGATAATGTCTGTAAACACTTCTAGACTCATACCTTATATTAATTTAAGGAAGCACCAACTAAAAAACTAATTTATTTCTTTATTCTATTTTATTGTGCTGGTACGAAAGAGTAAATTATATGTACTTGTTCATTAAAATATTGCGTTGCATACTCAAAAAAAAATTAACCCTCAAGCCCATCTATAGTTTTCTAACAGAAAAATCATGTCACAAAAGAGTAATCGTTATTTAAATTGTGCCTATCATGTCTTCAGTTTAAAAGGTAATAACTCTCAGTACTATGACGGTCCTGTAAGTAATTACAATATAAAATTAAAGAAATTACTAAAAATATTAATTACGGTTAGACCCATTACTCTGAAGTGTTCTCACCCTGCAATTTCCGTTGAGATTCGTAAAAGGAAGATCCGAAACGAGGTTAATTAAGACCTTAAGGAAATTATAGTCTGGTTTTAAATACTTTAAGATGTTTGGTGATTCGTAATTGGTTCTTCGTAATTATTATTTAACTGGGTCACTGCTGTTTTTTTTTATATACCTATATGTATATATGAGCCTGCTAAAGTGACCAATCTGCCTGATGGAAATCATTATCTGAATCCAAGAGTAGTCGTCACTATACTCATTGCGAATGCAGACCACGCAACAATTCATCATGGCGACTCACAATATGGCGGCCTATGGAGATGCTTATGCATCATTGGGCCTCCAGTCTCATACTGACCAACGGAACACGATAGCACGTATGCTGTCACTTACATTAGTTAGTCTTGTGTGAGTTAGAACCGATCCAGCGGTGCTGTAATCAGCGTGGCTTTACTACCTTGAGCTGATTCTAGTGTACATATTGTACAGTACAGTGGTGGGCGTTTGAGGGTTAGTTGCATTTAAAAATAAATTCAATGATATGTTACAGTGATACCAAAGCACAGGTGTTCATGTAGCAGAACGTTGATGCATTTAATTGCTAAAAACTTTCACGACAATTAATATCAAATGTGTAAAGTGAATGTGGAACTTAATCGTCGTAATATATTAGAAGTTTAGATGACCTCGATTAGACCAATTTCGTCGGTTTAATAAAAAGGGTGTGTCGTAACTTTTAAATGTTATTACGAACTTGGGTCGCTATTATATTTAATAAACAACTGAATTTTAATAAACATAATGATTAGAAGACTTCATTCTATTAAAAATGAAAGGTGATTCTTTTCGGATAATGCAGTCATTCGACAATTAGTTGGATAAATATTCCAAGTCAACCAGTTCTGTACCTAATAAATACACATACATCCATAGATTATACCATTTATTTTAAAAGATGAGTGTGGTTGAATACTATTATTGCAATACGGCCAATAAAAGTAATTAATTATGCCAGTGCACGTAAAACTACAAAAATAAATGAAACGTTTGTATATTTGCCTCTAAAGCAGCTTGGCATTGTTCACATACCAATGAATTGTGTATTGGCAATACAAATGACAACAAAGTCCCACAAAAAGTTATACAAAGACAAAAGTGAAGTTTACTTTGAGCGCCGACGGAGTGGGAAACAAAATAAACAAGTCGAAATAATCCTGACGGAAAACTCTTTCATTAAGATGAGGAGGAAGACGTGGACCGAGGAAGTATCATTTTTGAAATTCCTTGGCAGATAGGAAAGAAATTAAGTCTTACAATTAAGGCCCTTATAAATAAAGTGACAGTTTGAAAGCAGTCGGGAGTAATAATGAAGACTATGATTTTAACTTATAATTACTAAATTATATATAAACAATAATAAAGACAGATTATAGGTTGGACTTGACACATGTACATAAGCATTTATTTTTATAACAATAATGGGTTTTTAAAAATAAACATACAACATTCATAATTTGCAAATCTATCTTGAGCCCAGAAATAGTTTATTCTTTTTTCTCAAAGCCGTAGTTACAGCTTCATTCAATTAGTAATAATGTTTGCACCAGTATGTCCGATACTATTTTCTGGAAAACACACAGTCAATGACGGACAATCTATCAATCGGGTAAAAAAATGCAGATGTATCGTTCAAGACTCGCACTTAGAATTCCACTAGCGGTTGCGCGTAGAGTCAAAGATGGCCGAAGGTTTATTTCCATTTTTAAATGAGAGCGGCTGAGAGCTTTGTCGGCTCAGAGTTTGTGCTCTGCGTTTTAAGTGGATTAAATCGCTCTACGCTCGTAAAACCGACAAGTGCTCGAGCTAAGAATTAAAGTAACCGTTCGACTTTTGCATGAGAAAGTGCTCGCGGGACCTTGCCTCGCACTCACTCTGCGCAATTTGATGCGGCCAGTTTTATTTATTTTACTGTAAAAGCTCTTTAAATGAAGTCTTTGCGGAGTGCCACGGCTTTGTGAATACTGTACTAAGGAAATTCATTAACACTATCAGAATGGAGTAGTGCTGATAATGAATGCTTCCCACGATCGCTTCGCTACTAAGTCCAAATGGAATAGTCTATAGCGAAGCTTGCCTTACTTAGAAAATAGCACGAAACAGATGAAATACTCGTAGTACAGACTTGGAGTTTTCAATCTTAGATATATATCTCAGTAGATGAACTAACTCAAAGAACCGCCATAAAAAGACAATAATAGATATCTCATGAAGCTTTAGCACAAGGCATTGTATCTGCTCTTGAATTTAAATGGTAAATTTAGACCGCGACCAGTCGTTTAGAGCATAGAAACGGGTTCATTGTATGGTTTGCCAACGGCAGCTGGAATGTTTACGAAAAACAACCAGACGAAAAGTTAGGTAATAGAAACAGAACATGGCATTCGGAGAATTCTTTATATCGTTTTGTTTGAGTTTATTCATGGAACAGATCGGATGTGTAATGTACATAAGTTTATCGCATTCACGAACTGCGTTTCTTAAGATAAGAAGTGTTTTTCTGTATTGTGTTAACTATGACTTGAAATTTAATTAATACGTAAACAGTTTATGTCAATTCTTTTTTGTTTTCTGTTTAATAAATTCAAAATGGTGTTATTAATAGATTAATGTAACATCTAAACAGGAAGTATTGTGAAAACTATTTTATCTAAATAAATTTACTAAACAGAACATAAATTTAAAATACTCCAGGTATAGCTTTTAGATATAAGACCAACTAACAATTTATGGTTTAAGAATTACATTCAAACACAACAAGTTACAAGGAAGACAAAATTATCAAGTCGAAAGGAGCCGATAGCGTTAAAGTAATCAATTCAGATCGAGGGTTACTGCCGAAACGTCTGCGCCATCGAACTCAACTTTAAAATGAGTATAAATTGCAAAACTTGGGAATTATTTGCGTCGTCTCTCCGTAGCAATTTACTCAGTTTTTCAGAATTTCATTATAACAAGTTTAATTGAAGAGAGCGTCCGGTACATAAATTTAAACTTTTGGCATGCATTTTAATCTGCTTACCGGTAGTTGGTTCGAGGTAATGGCCACTAAATGAGTTTCTAGTTCAACATTAAAGTGTTGGCTCGTTAATAAAATGTGTGTAGGTCGAGGTTGGTTGTGTTAGTTCTCTGGGCTACCTTTTAGCAAGTTGAGCTGCACGAAATTCCTTTCTGAGAACGTTGCATAAATGGAGGGCAACACGTGTTTGGTCTACCGTACAGATAATGTTACACATGGGATATTTGGTTAGATGCTCGTGTGTTTTAGGTCAAATAATGTGTGCCTCTTATATTTTAAGATATTTGGTGTATGTAAAGGGTTTCTTTACAAAATTCATGGCATGTGAAAGAGTAAATTATAAAACGCTATTTCTTTACAAATACACATTATACTCTAACAATTTTTATCTAAGTAACTTATGAGATGGCTGTAAGATATTAATATATTAAATTGCAGTGGATTTTATCTTGAGTAAAAGAAAATTATTAGTGATGCGATATGGGTAGGTATAAGTACAAAATGAATATAATACACAGTAAAATACTGGTTTAATCGGTAATTTATGCTCATCAAGGGAACAGATGCGGACAAGCTAGGAGTCACCATTAAGGCTCTGTCATAAAACTGGTCCCGGATGGCATGTAGTAAGTATATGGCATGGTTTGTAGTAAATGGTTAAATAATAGGGTTTTACCTATGAAATTGCGTTTCTTCAGTACTGGTCATTTCAAATAAAAAAAAGTTTGTAATGGCTCTGCATTCTAAATTCAAATTAATTTTGTTTTAAAACCATGACATTCTATTTACAAACTCAGTCTTTTGTTTTTTGATTAGCGTTGTATTTTCATTACATTTGAACATTTTTCGTCATAATGGATACTTTAAAAATTAGTGTAATTATGGAATATGAGTTCCGTAGTGGCACCAACGCGACACAAACGGCACGTAACATCAAAAACGTTTATGGAGAGAACTGTACAAACGAACGCACAACCCTTTATTGGTTTTCCCGGTTCCGTTCTGGAAATTTTGACTTGAAAAATGAAGCTCGTGGTCGTCCGGAGACTTTGGTTAACAATAATGAATTAAAGGCGATTGTGGAAGCTGACGAAACTCAATCTACAGCTGAGCTAGCAGCAGCTTTTAATGTAAGCATCTAAACAATATTGATCCATTTGCGACAAAATGGCAAGGTAAAAAAGCTTGATAGATGGGTGCCCCACGACCTTAACGATCGCCAGCGCAACGTACGCGTCGAGACCTGCCTTTCGCTGCTCAACAGGCAAAGAAATGAAGGAATTTTGAAACGTATAGTTACGTGCGACGAAAAATGGATTCTGTTCGACAATCGAAAGCGCTCAGCAAGTTGGTTAGGCCCTGGTTCAGCACCAAAGCAATGCCCTAAACCAAAAATGACCCCTAAAAAGGTGATGGTCACTGTTTGGTGGTCTAGTGCGGGTGTGATTCACCACAGCTTTTTACAAAACGGCATGAGCAATAATGCAGATGTGTACTGTGAAGAACTGGAGAGAATGATGGAGAAGCTTGCACATCTGCAACCAGCTTTGGTCAATCGGTCGTCCCCACTGCTCCTTCACGACAACGCGCGACCCCATACTGCGTAACAGACAGTCTCCAAGCTGCAAGAGCTGGGGTTGGAAGCTCTCCCTCATCCGCCATACTCACCAGACCTTGCACCTACCGACTATTACTTTTTCCAAAATTTAGACAACTTTTTAGTGGGTAAAAAATTCAATTCCCGAGAGGCAGTACAAAATGCCTTTGAAGAGATTGTTGCCTCCCGTCCAGCTGATTTTTACAAGAAGGGCATCAATAAACTGCCAATGCGTTGGCAAAGATGCGTCGATTGCATGGGTGATTACTTCGAATAACAGAAATAAAAAAGTTTGAAAAAATAAGTACTTTCACTTATTGCATACAAAACGGCAATTTCATAGGTAAAGACCTAATATTACTTTATTTGCAGAGCGTTCAATAACTGTAATTATAAACTGTCAAGTCTTATATTAAAAGGGCAACGAGCTGAAATGAATATCAAGGTTTTGTTTATTTCAGGTCTTATATTAAATTGTATATAATTTAATAAGTTTCTTAAGCGGTTATTGCATTTAATGATAGAGTAAATACTTGCATAGTACAGTTTACAATTAAATATTGTCATTACAGTTCATAGACTTAAATACTTACATTTTATGGTACTGAGGCAATAATCAAGTATGAGTATAATAAATGAGTGAGCAGATATTTATATAAAAGTGGATTCTCAACTAACATTAATCTTTAATCTATACATATAAAAATGAATTGCTGTTCGTTAGTCTAGCTAAAACTCGAGAACGGCTCGGCCGATTTAGCTGATTTTGGGTTTAAAATATTTGTCGTAGTTCAGGGAAGGTTTAAAGGTGAATACATATATATATATATATATTTACAGTTTTAAAATGATAAAGGATTTAATTTTATAATACACTAGCTGACCCACGCAAATATATATATATAAATTTGGAGCATCAGAGAAAAATGTTACAAAAACGGGGGAAAGTTATTACGCTACAGGCAATAGTAGACGTAAACGAGGTTGCGTGGGTCAGCTAGTGTATTATAAAATTAAATCCTTTATCATTTTAAAACTAGAACCTCATGTAGTACCATGCAGCTTTGATATTTCAGTAATCAAACACGGCATAGTTCAATTCGAAAAACTGTCAATAATAAAAGTTAAAACTAACTTCTACATTTCAGCTCGGTTTAACCCCATTAATTTGCAGTACAAAACACTTAAGATCTGACAAAAACACAATACAACACACAGAACACTTATAATTTAATGTTTGAAAATAGAGTTTTTCAGTTTACTGATTCGTGATTATTTTTTGATCAAAAGTACTAGGATATAATAATAGATTAAATTTTAAATGCCCTAGCTACTTACTTCAGAGCCTCCCTAGTTAACCGCGGCGGGCTGTGACAGTCCATGCCTTTGTGAAGTAGACGTCTGTCGGCTCATGTTATGCCATTACATCCATTGTACACTGAGGTCAATGGACCACAGACATTCAATGCAGTATTAATTATCCGCCCGAGAAGATGAAGAATTATATTATACACACTTAAGTATTGTTAATTTCCATAAGTTCATTCCATAGAGGGGATTGGAACTGCAATTGCAAGTTTTTAAATTGGTATAGGCTTCATTATACTAGGTTACTTTTGACTAAAAGGCGCCTTGAAGTAGAATTCCTAAAGTAGGAATTAGTTGAACCCTGGAAAAGACCACATGATACTAACTAACAGAGATTAAAATTGGGAGCATAATATTGTCGACGTATCGTCAGAGTGGTGGTTAATTAAGACTACGGAACGTGACCACCCCTATTCATGCAGTGGGTGTTGTCAGAACCGGCCAAGCGACCAACTGAAAAAGGCATCACTGTAAATAGAAGTAAAACAAAACGTGAAACAAACCCAGCGTAGGTAAACACCTCCTTGCTAAGGAGAGAGTATTTTTATGTAATGGAGGGCAAACGAGCAGGCGTATCGCCTGATGGTAAGTAATAGCAGAGGCGTCACAAGGGCGTTGCCAGGCTTAGAGAGATGGGCCTCCGATATCCTCACTCACTTGGTAAAACACAGCGCAGGCGCTGTTTCACACCGGTTTTCTGTGAGCCCGTGGTATCATTACGATCGAGCCGGTCCATGCATGCCGAAGCATGGCTCTCTCACGGTAAAATTGTGTCCAAAAGGCCACCGCTAAATGTTATTGGCGATTGTATTATTGCAGCAAGTTCTGATAACAAACCGTGAGTGTTTACTATAGAGCTAACAGCTCCATTAGTATAAGTTATGAATGGTATTTATTTAATATCATTAAATGTATACGGTTCAAGCACTCGATTCGCCTGTATACCACAAGTTGTGAGTTGCGGATTTAGAAGCTACAAACAAGGGTACAAATAGCAGTTTCTACTTAGATTTAGAGACAATATAGGCATCCAATTTTATCTTTATGATTAACATGTATTAAGAAAAACAAACTTTAACTAATTATCGCAACAAATAGATAGGCAATATCAATTACACTACCTTAATGAAAGCAATATATTATGTTTGTTTATTATAAGTTTATTCTCATCAACAGAAGACAATTTATTGGAGTTTGTATCACTTTAAAAGCTATTTTGATTGACCTAGTATTTTTATGATGATTAATCTGAAACAGGTTTGTAAGTTTTAACTGTCAAAGATAACGAATTAGTTTCTTTAATACCTCTCATTAATGACCTGGATTACCGTTCACGAAAATAGTTGTAGTCGTTTTTGAGATTTCGATAATACATATATATTATTCAGGTTTTAAATAATTAAGACAGAACCGATATAAGTATTAACCCTATTCACTTTTACATTTATATTTTGTTTAATACATTAAACTCTTTTACTACTTTTACTGCTTTTTGTATTTGTTAAGTAAACCCTGATATTTAACTGTAACATAGAAAACTCCGGTTAAATACATCTGTATTGTTTTTTTTTTCTCTTGTGTTTATGTCTCATTAAGCAGCTGAATAAAGAGCCCAATGCAAAAACTAATCTATCTCGAAATGACACGTGTTGTGAGGAAATTTTTGAGACTCGTAATCTCAACTACTGGTAGCTTGGTCTATGTTATACATCCACGATATTGGTAGTATGGTTATAAAGATATTTAAAAGCATTAATATGTTAAGATAATAGTAATAATAATAAATGTTTAACAATTATTATCATAAAAGGAAACAGTTTTTAACAAACGATGGCAAAGTAAGAAACTTATACAGCATTTCTGTAAATATTTTCTAAAGCGCATGATTCAGTTGCAAGTATTGAAATGGCATTGTACGATGTGTAAAAGTATAACGTATTTAGTATGGAACCAATCTAAACTTAACCCATCAAGAAAAAAATTATAAAAACATAAATAAAACAGGCTTATTCTTACAATAAATCTTATTTTTTACTTTTGGAGACCTCTTTTTGGAAACAACACAACAGTCAGAACCTTGTGGTGCTGTAAAAAGTTTTATTTATACATACATATATTCTGTTGCGCCTTACAGGCTATAAATATTTCCGTACACACTCTAATGTATTGTCAGTTAATATAATTTCAACACCAACATGATTTGTTTTGCCACAAAAAACAAACACGACACGATCGGTACGGAGCAGGCAAATCTAAAATAGTGCGTCTGGACGGTCGCTAAACAAAGCAAATGGAACTACAATAAGACGAGGTTCCGCGTGCCACGGTGGCGATGCGACACCGATACGATTTATTGTGTTCTTCACCTGGTCTTATACTATATAGAAATGAGTATTTTCATTCATGGTTCTATTTCTTTTTCTTTATTGAATAGTGGGCAAACGAGCAGACGTATCACCTGATGGTAAGCGATTACCGCCGCCCATGGACACCCGCAACACCAAAGGCGTCACAAGTGCGTTGCCGACCTTTGGGGGATGGGGGGAGGGGTTTGGGTATGGGCCTCCGGTATCCTCACTCACTCGGTGAAACACAGCGCAAACGCTATTTCACACCGGTTTTCTGTGAGGCCGTGGTATCACTCCGGTCGAGCCGACCCATTCATGCCGAAGCATAGCTCTCCCACGGTTACTAGATATGAGAATCGGTTCTGAATTAAACATTTCTTAAACAATGGTTTAATTTGAGTTTGTTACTGTTAATCATAAACAAACGAGCAGACGTATCACCTGATGGTAAGTGATAATCGCCGCCCATGGCACCCGCAACACCAGAGGCGTCACAAGTGCGTTGCCGGCCTTTAGGGGATGGGGGGAGGGGTTGGGGTATGGGCTTCCAGTTTCCTCACTCACTCGGTGAAACACAACGCAGTCGCTGTTTCACGCTGGTGTCACTCCGGTCGAGCCGGCCCATTCATGCCGAAGCGTTATTGAAAGATAAATTAATAGAATATTCTACATGGTAAACTAGAAAAAACTAGTGTCAAATTACGTACAATTGACAGAGTTCCAGCAATTATAATCTGTAAACTGATACTATTGGGTTTAGTAACAATGATAATTGTTAAAGATTAATTAGCATCACTCGTAATTAAGTAAAACTCTATGTAAAACTTTGTAAGTTAATTTACCCTACTTCTAATAGTTTGGCAATACAATGATTTGTCATGCCAATTATTTTACAATGAATTATAGAAAGGACTTCTTAGTAACCTACCAATTTAGTAAATACGTTGATACAACTTAATTTATTTTATCTATACTATAATATTATAAAGCTGAAGAGTTTGTTTGAACGCGCTAATCTTAGGAACCACTGGTCCGATTTGAAAAATTCTTTCAGTGTTGAATAGTCCATTTATCGAGGAAGGCTATAGACTATTTATCATGACGCTAATACTAATAGGAACGGAGCACCAATGAAGAATGTTTCAAAAATGGGGGCAAACTTTCAAGTTATGGGCAATAGAAGACGCAAACGAGGTTGCATGGGTCAGGTAGATTTATATGAAATCATACAAACGACGTTACTAATTGGATTAAGAAATAGTCTGTGAAGGTTTTGATTAAAGAAAGTCGCATTAAGTATTTTATTAATTGGATTTCAACCACATGGTGTAAAAAATATATAAATTAGGATTATGTAATAATAATATATACTATAAGAAAGAAGTGAAACGCGTCGATTTTTGTTATTTTATTAAAAAGTAGCTGAACCCTGCGGTGCTACCCGCGGTACGATAATAACCGCGGGCATCGCCTCGACGCGAAGCTAGTATCTTTATAAATTGTATGCTATGCTTATGTGTTATTCTGATGTATAAGCTATATTATTGTTAAGTTTCATCAAAAGCCATTCAGTAGTTTTTGTGTGAAAGAGCAACAAACATACACACTTACATACAAACTTATATACTCACAAAATAGACAGACAGAAGGTATAATTCTAATAATCCTTTATAATAATTCAATTGAATGGAGTAAATACCCTCGCCCATGAATAATTCTCCAAATCTAAGACTTACAAAACCTGTTCGAAAAAACAAACTATTGAATTTAAAAATTAGTACATTAACATTTAAAAGGCTTCTATTTCCTAAAAGTGTAATGATACTTTTAACCTTGACTGTGGAAATAAATGAATAGAAACGAATAAACACTTCATAAACCTTGTCCCGTATAACGAATCATTAATTTCAAATTCTAATCTACTACATTTTGTATACCGAACCGTATCGACTGACTCTTTAAATCTTTCGCTCTTTGATTTATTAATCTTCTTCAATAAATCTAATTTTCTAGAAAATCAAGATAATTTTGTGTTCAGCGTTGCGAAATTTATTACTGACACTGTTCCTTCATTTGAAATATGCAGCTATCAAGAGAGCATAATTTTATTTATATAAACTGAAGAATTTATAATATTTTCCTACCTAGAACTAAGCTTTTTTAATATTAAGAAGACTCCGAAATATGAATACCTAGGGTAGGCCTCAAAAGACGAATATTGTAGACAGTCCCCGAAAAACGGATACTGACTGATATTCCCGAACCAATACGACCTTCAAACCTTCAAGGAAAGAGCGTACTCCTTAAAAGGCCGACAACGCTCTTGTGACGCCTCTGGTGTTGCCAGTGTCCGTGGGCGGCGGTAATCGCTTACCATCAGGCGATACGTTTGCCCCCTATACAATAAAAAAAAGCTAAAGTAAGGCTCCAAGAAATGTTTAAATACTTAGGAAATCAGAAATGATTTAAAGGGAAATATCAGGAATGTGGCAAATGATGCTCTTTAATATATGCATACCTCAGATACGAATAAAGCTCAAGTACATGTTTCAATGGCTTTTAAATAGCTCTGTGTCAGGTAGTGTCTTAGCAAGCGCAAACAATCTATACTAATAATAAAGCTGAAGAGTTTTTTTGTTTGTTTGAACGCTCTAATCTCAGGAACCGCTGGTCCGATTTGAAAAATTCTTTCAGTGTTGGATAGTCCATTTATCTAGAAAGGCTATATATAATCACGCTAATACTAATAGGAGCGGAGCACCAATGAAGAATGTTTCAAAAACGGGGGAAAATTTTCACGCTACGGCCAATTGAAGACGCAAACGAGGTTGCTTGGGTCAGCTGGTACACCAAAAAACAATACCAATATGATACCTGTAAACTTTAAATGATAGCAGAATTTTTAACTTATGAGTTGTATGTCAAAATATTTATCGTTGCGAATCGCATAGTACAGCACTTTAGCAGACATGGAAATGTGAAATCTATAACAAACGTAAGGAACGGATATTGAATTTTGATATCATAGATGATGCGTGTCTTGAGTATTCTCTAGATAATAAAATAATACGCCAGACCCATCTCGTATGATTACGTCGAGACAATATTGAAATAAATGTAGAAAGGAGGAACGAAAATGTAAACATAGCGAACATAAAGGCGATATTTTTATACTTCAAGTTGAGTTTTATTAAAATACTTTTCAAAGAAATAAAACAAAGTTTTAAGGTCACGGAATTGGTTAAAAACAATAAGCTAGGATTAAAAGTTTATAAAGTTTGGAAAACCAGACTTCCTTCAACTTTGAACGTTGTGTTAAACGATTTTCCTAAAAACATAATAGATAAATGGAAATTCTGTATTTGCACACCACATCACAAAGTTAAAAGAGAGTATGTCAGATATGTAGTGTAAAAATCTGGGCCTCATAGTCAAAACCAATTTCTTCGTGGGAACTGTAATATACTATATAATACATAGGTATTACTATATATTTTAAATCATTGCGAGGTATGCGTAGCTTGGATTTGAAAACGTCATTTCTTATGTATTTGGGGTTCCAGCACAGAACAGAACTTAAGGTACACATGAATGGGCTAGAACGGAGTAATACCAAGGACCGTAGTAAACCTAACTCTACCTATAACTAAACCTGTACTCAGCAATTATTTTCCTGCATTTCACGGATTCCAGAGACTTATCAGTTCATTCAAAGTTTAAGTGAGAGCATTGTGCATAAACTGCGATTAATCACATAAAATATATGTAGACAAAACGTAACAGAATATTTTTTATAATAAAATGAAAGCAAATACTTCATTTAAACTTAAAAGATTCCCTTAACAATTCAACATACTATTTTGACAGAACAAACTTCATTTAAACGATTTAAACAACATTAATTATAATATTAAACGGCGAAGACGCCCCGAAATTTATCGAAGCAAAAGAACATAATGAATTTGAAGTAAGAAGGCATTAATTCGAGGTGACAGCTAAAGAAATTACTGACAAACCGGAGGTTATTTATTTAATTGGCTGACTCGAGATTGACAATGATGTATTGTTTCCTCTACAGTTGAACTTGCAGTACATTGATAAACGTGGGCTGACGGCACACGGGTGATAATATCGCATAATAACAGCTTGTGAAATAATAAAGGTCTATGTGACTGGTGACTCATGGGGATTATTCATGAATATTAGATATTTTCGGGATGAATACAATCATTTTTTGAATACATTGTTCGTTATTTGTGTAGTGGAATTACGAAATCACCTAAACTGGACTCTATCAACAAGTAGTTATTGCGTTTACATAATATGTATAGCTGTTATGTGTAAACTAACGATAAATATTGAAAAACAGAAATTTAGTTTCACCTTGCGTCTCTGGTCGTCTTTCTTCGAACATCTTTCGGTTTAGAAGAAGTAAAACCAAGATCTAAGTAATGAATGTTTGATTCTTAACTTGAACTCCACATTGTATCAAAACGAAATATAAAAAATAGCATTATACAAAATTAGCAGTATTGCATCAAACGTCGTGCGATACCGACACGAGCTGAGTGGCAAAAAACTACTATTAACATATTTATAAGAACGAGACCAAGGTGCAACATCTTCTATTACAACTATGACATACGGTACAGAGACAAACATCACATCGCCATCCGTCCCGATCGCTGTCTGTTCTAACCTTTACATACAAAGCAGCGGGATATTCATTTCGTAATATTAACAAGTAATGTTTGTACACAATACTCAGATATCAAACAAATTAACAGATGGTTATGTAATCACTGCTGCGCCTCGTTGTGTAATACGATATTTGTTCATTGCTCAACCATTCAATTAGAGACTTATTGCGGTTTAAAAAACAAGAGATAAACGTATCAAAAAGATGATGAAAAATAAAAAAGATCAGAAAAAAAACTGGTACTTTTGATAAATTACATGATGAAGTTATAACGAAGCGAAAAGACGATTGAATTCTTCTTTTGTTGACAATGTTGATAAAGGTAGCCAGTGTGTAAAGAAAACATGTTAAACACAATTAAACATTTTCTTGCGTTCTTTTAATACATTTATGTGGGTATTATATTTTTTGTCATTCAACGAGGCAAAGCTGCAAGTTTAATGGGCACCTTTCCACCGAAGGCGATCAGGGATGGGTTAAATGACGTATAAATGTTTGTACTGTTCTTTGTATTAATATATAATGAAATGATTATGGTATTATATATATCTCTCTTTAAATAAATATTACAGACTGACAGTCCACAGTACGACATTGACCTCTCCCATTGTACGACGGATCGATTTTGGGCTTCTCTACCAGCTCATGTCACCTGGCCCGTAGGCATTATTACCCTTCGTTTGCCGAGACGCGGTCTCCATTCAAGAACTCTTTTACCCCAATGCTTTTTTTTTGTTATATATGCAAACGAGCAGACGTATCGCCTGATGGTAAGCGATTACCGCCGCGCATGGACAACCGCCACACCAGAGGCGTTACAAGTGCGTTGCCGGCCTTTTAGGAAGGAGTACGCTCTTTTCTTGAAGGTTTGAAGGACCAATACGAGGTCCAGGAACACCGCAGTTTTGCTGTGCGCGGCAGAAAGTAGCTGGTTGTAGTAGAAGTGGGTTAGCTACATTAGCCACAAATAAAAATAGGTTTTAGCTTTTCATTTACCTGACTATTTCAGAGTTGGAACTCATTAAGGTCCTTTTTTTCTAAACGGCAATCCTTCATTCTCATAGTCGTAAATATATTAAAATCAAATTTTGAAACCGAGCATCGAACCAAGTGGCGTGTAATAGGGTAGTTGACACCTTCGACAAATCAGTTTACAGTATCATCAGTCAAAACGATCACTTTGTATGAAAAATGTAGTAAATAAAAAAATATGACGTCGGTGTTTCAAACCACTCAATTGCGCAATATATTTTAATGTATATTTAATTAAAATTTGCACTAGAAATGACGAGCTGTAATAATTATATTTTCCGAGATGTTTTGTAATATTCGTTTGAATGAAGGATACATCGGTATTTTTTTACGATAAAGTCATATACCCTATTGGAGATGACATGCCTATGTCATGCAGTGGGCTGTGATAGGTTGGGGATGAAAATGAATTAAAATCACGCACTTTTAAAAACATGAATACCTCTAAGTTAGTTAAAAAAAGCTTAACCGTAAATCTTTTAAAATAATTGATTACCTACCATTGAAATGTAGTTTCTTTAATATTACTGTATTTTTTAAATAAAATACACTATTTACAGCTATTCGAAACACAATTTTTGAATGAACGATTAGTTTCACAGATAAAATAAATATTTCTTATAGGCTCTTAAAAATTTCTAACTTGTTTTGATATGCATATATAGATATAGGTCTGACATTATTCTAATGCACTTTATAGTATACTAACTCGTAAAATGTAATAGTTATTATCAAATTTACTAGATATTATGAAATATTTTATAAAGAACATCATAGAACTGCAGGCGTGCGCTGTCCATAAACCACGTACCGTATAGACAAAAGCATTTGAATATAATACGTGGGCAGAAAGTGACAGCCGAATGGAATCACACCACACATTCAACAGCGACTCAATCGCTTGATCATAAATATTCTACATTGGTATATTTTCCCGCAAAGATAGAAATACTGTCAGTTCAAAAACCAATATTGGAATTGTTCGTATCAGAAGTAAAAGCTCGTTGGCGTCTTGTTCACATAAAAAACACTTTTATTCTTTGAATGCACGTCTTTTTATTTTTAAAATTCAATATCAAAATGTCAAAACAAACGTGACTCACACATAATCAGTTTGCAGTGAGGCGTTGAAAAAATATAGTCAAAATGTAAATCGATATACACATTTCATTTAAAATTTCAAAATAAAGGATGAACGTTCTAAATTTAAAACATCCAATCTGTCAACGGTCGAGCGCGTGTGTTGTGCGACGACGAATGGTTGCAAACGATACCTACATCTGTTGTCTATTTTGAGATTCGTCACTGCTGAGACGACTGTCTGTGTTCCAACTCCCCTTAATCCTTTTTTACACAGAAATCTTACGGTGAAAGGAAATCACGCCATCGACACTTCCGAAACTCCTATACAGTTATATATAGTTATATACTAGTCAATCCAGAAAAGTTCGATGAGATTCCGAAATGTTTTTACTAAAAAATAACTATGCGATCTGTTGGAACGTAAAGCCTCCCGGTTTCCACGCTTATCGCAAGGCTTTGTATTCGAAGCATTAAGCTAATTTGAATGGTGAAGGGTCGCTCAAAACTTCGTTGTTTGAATTCTTCTCTTTAGTCGGGCGGTTGCCGGCCTGATTGTGGGAGCCGACGCTGCATCGATTGCATTCTGTTCGTCGCACAAGAAGACAGGCGCATTGATGGTGGCTTTTTGATTTAACCGACGCGCCGGGTACTCTATATTCGCGTTGTAAATTTAATACGCTCATTAACGACCCGTGTTTTATTAAAATTGTGCAGTGCAGGAATTGTGGAGCCATGACGATTTATTTATAAAATTATAATAGCAATTACCCCCAGCAATTTAAAAATAACCAACATTAGTTTAAGTTAAAAATAAAACGTTCAACGATGAAATCCGATAAGGTGGTAATCTCAGGTTGTCATCACAACTACTAATAAGCACAAGTTATTCAATTTAACTCTGTATCTTACGCAAAATAAGGTTCAATATTATATTTAGGAGGAAACTGTTGACAAATGTCCAAGATGTAGCGCCGTGGGTGAAATCATTGACAAACGACTTGCCTTGTCACATTGATGATAAATAACTGATTGTGTTACACACCATTTTACCCTCATAATTAAGTGACAACACCGATCTAACTAAGAAACCAAGCGTCATCAGAATATCAAACCATTTTAATTAATAATCAAACCGCTTGCAACCGCCTTTCATAATTTATCATATACTAACTGACAATTATCGTCAGTTGTGGGTGAAATGAAGGCAATATAAAATTCTCTCCAAATGAAACATGCACCCCGTTGTGTTGAATTTATTTTTATTGCTTTATTATTTTATTGGAATTGCAAGTGCAAACTGCCTCTCATTTTTACGATTTACTTTTCGACCGAATGGACCATAAATCTGCGAGCTTTAAACGAGCACACGCCTCCAGCTAGAGAAGCTACCACATTAATATTGGCCAAGATCATTTGTTATATCTCACAGTTGCTAGTTATTCGCACTGGCTGACGTTAATAAGTAACTTGTATTAACTGTATAGGAATGAAGTCGTTTGGATGAAACCAACGATTCAACATTGTCTACAAACTATTTCCTTTGAAGTCTTCAGTAGAAAGTTAATTTGTATATTACCATCCTGGAAGTATTTGTTGACAAAAAAAACGTAAACAGTCCAAAATAACGAGCGAAATGATCGCTTACCCAAAATAGTAATGGTTATTCCGGTATCGTTCGTCTGGAAGTTAATTGCTGCATTTTTTAAGCGCCAACTGCCACGGATTCTGTAATTTGTCTTCCCAGAAATGAGTCGCGTCGTCGAATGCAAGCGACATGTAGATACGGCTCGAGTTTTTGTTATACCCCTCGGATTTCGGTTGGCGTAAATTACGTTTTAGTAGAATACCCGGGGGAAACGTTAGACTGGTTCTTTCGTAATTACTGTTTCAAATGCTTGGACATAAATGTCAAACGTAACTTAGTCCTACGGTAGACGATATTTTATGTATAGTATTTCATCTGTCGTCGACTCAACTTTTTGTGCATGCGTGATTTCCAACCATGGGGTGTGATTAAAAATGTAACGGATGAATAATTGAAATCGGAGCGGCACAGCATTGCGGTCATGGTACAGAACGATATAATACAATCAATACATTGACGTTCACAATGCGGTTGTGCTTAACGATCGCTCACAAGATTTACGCTTACCGCTTGTGCTATTTACGCGCACCACTTTTGATATTTACGATTACGCTCACGCATATTACGGAACTACTGGCCATGACCTGAAGTGACCTCAAAATACGATAGTGCTTAACCGCATCCAACCACGTTCTATATTTCTTGAAACCTCTGTTAAGTTTCGTTTAGTTTTATGAGAAACCATTTCAAGACGACGAAGTTAAAATGGAAAACGAACGTCTTCAAGTTACATACTTCATTACGAAAGTAATTTTAAATAAAAAAGAGAGATAATATTATTTTAATGTACGTTTTACGGTAAACTTTTAACTATTCGAGTAAATTTCGCGGCCAAGGTTCATGTGCGTGAACAAATCTGAATAACAGATGTCGCTACATAACACTTGAGTATTTGCAATTAAAATATTTATGTCTTGTGTCTTTGATGGATGCATATGGTTTGTTTAGAAGTTGTACTTGAAACCTTGTGAGTTATAGCTGGTGTTCAAGTGTTTGAAGCTTATCTAGAAAAGCATTAAGTCTAAATAAAAGTCAATTACGATAAGAAAGATAAGTGGCTCATGCCTGAAGAATTAAAATAGAGGTGGTCCATTTCTGTTTGTATATTTGTACACTGTTTCTATTTCAGTAGAAGTTTAGCACATGTTTCATAGCAAACGTAAGGATACAGACCTATTCATAGTTAATGGTAATTCATATTTAACATTTTGACTTAATTGTGAGTTTGAAATGGTTGTCTATGATTACAAATTTGACTAAAAAGATAAGTACGAGAGTCTGTCTAATATTTTATGCGTAGTAAAATAAAAATAGTGCAACGGGAATCTATATATATAAAAATTAAACCCGTTTTCCGTTGTCACGACATAGCATGAAAACGGCTTGACCGATTTGGCTGATTTTTTTTTTGTAGTTTTCTAATACTCTGTACAAGGTTCTTACAGAAAAAAATATTAAAAAAATCTCTCAGAAAGATTGAAAAATATACATTTAATTTTGCATATTTTAATAAAAGCGCGTTACGAATGACATAAGATAGGTCAGCTATACAAAATAAAGTAGTGCATCAATTTTACGCTAAGGCGGTACGAAGTCCGCCGGGTCAGCTAGTACTTTATAAATGAGTATTCACCAAATGTTTGTAAAATAAGATAGTTTACTATGTTCTACATACAAGTCAACCCGATTACCTTGTAGGCAACACTTATGAATACCTGAGTTCGATTCCGGGTGGGCCCACATTGGGTTATTTTATTAAGAAATTCTCAATAGAATCACGGAGTCTGGAAACGTGCCCAGTTTACGGCAATAGACGCCCTACTGTCCTTATTATGTCTGCTTTCAAAATATACGGTGATATTATAATGCGACGCGTAAAGTGCTTTTTATCTAATACAATTTTTTCCTAGCAACACTGAACTGCATGCCATTGAGGTGTACATTTTTACATTACTTTATTGATTTTTTAAAATTTACTTTCAATTAATAACCCTTATCAATTGGCCAGTGTGGTCAAGTGGTCCATAACCTCCTTTCCAAATAAATACTTTTTTTTGACTGCCTCTGTGGCGTAGTGGTAGCGTATGCGACTGCTAAGCATGAGGTCTCGGGTTCGATCCCCGGTCGGACCAAATATTTGTATGATCTGCAAATATTTGTTTCGAAGTTTGGGTGTTTTCTATGTATAATATGTATGTATTTACAAAAAAAAAGTATATAAGTATTTATATCAGTTGTCTAGTACCCATAACACAAGCTCTGCTTAGCTTGGAACTAGATGGCGTTGTGTGTTAGATGTCCGAAATATTTATTTATTTATTATTTTATTTATTTATTTACTTATGTCCGGCAGTTGCCTGTTAAAGATAGTAGATGGTGTATCTACACAAAGAAATAAAAATTGGAGTGTATAATTTGTAATGTTAAAATAACCGCTTTTTACTAAATACATATGTATGTGTACACGTATACCTAACCTATACGTACGTATACCTACCACATACACCTAAATAACATTTTTTTTCCAATTATGTCTGTCTGTCTGTCTATTTGTTCCGGCTAATCTCTGGAACGGCTGGAACGATTTTGGCGAGATTTCACTTACAGATAGCTGAAGCAGTAACTTAGGCTACTTTTTTATTAATATAGTGGGATATGAAAGCGATGAAGGTATATACTATTTATCTTTAATATTTTTCTCGCTGTAAACGTATTTTGGTAGTACATATCATATGTACGTACGTAGTGTATATAAAATAGTGAAAAACTACAACGAATAGAAGGTTTTTAAAAAACTAAAATTAAAAATAAAGTGTTTCTGACATGTAATTTTTTTTAAATGTTGAATAAATACGGTTGACAAAATAGAACATAATTTTATTATACATACGTATCTGTTTTGATTGCATACCGTTTTGTTACTTACAATTAATATGACATTAAATGACTGACACTATAATGTCTAACACTAATTTCAAACGTACGACAGTAAACAAATGAGCAAAAAGACATATTACAGTCCCCATGCAAATTACAGTTTGCATTGTACACCTAGTAATTACGGTACGATATCGTCTATAATAATCTAGACAGCGTCAAGTTGGAATTGTTTTGTATAGTTTACCTTCTATGATAGATGCTTTCACAAAGTGTCGTTACAAACCGAACGATGGAATACTACAAATTATTAATTTACTTGACTTATTAAATGTCATTATTACTCATTATAGATGCAGTAAAGGATCCAACTAACGCTAAGGGTTTAATTAAGGTGGACATTTTTACTCAGTAGAAAGAAGCTCGTTATATTTACAGTGCGCTATTAGTGTTATGTCTATATGTATGTATGTGTATGTATTTATGTATGTATATTGTATGTGTTTACATGCAATAACTCTTAGCTTATGTCAATTTTGCGTTGTTCTTGACAATTATAACCTTTCGTACGATGCACCTACCTTCCTATATCGCCCCCCCCCCCCTCCAAAGGTTGGCTGGTAGAGAATACCTAAGGCATTAAGTCCGTCGATGTACATAAGTGCATGAAGTTTTAAATAAAAAATGAAAATAAATATTTTGTAGCCTTTGTACGAATGACAAATTGGTTGTAATTGAAACTTTACAAATATTCATGAAAAGAAAACGGGGATTCCCAGACCTAAAACAATAATTTGTGTCTCACACAAAGTTTTGTCCAACAACACGTAACGCACTACAATATCAATTTGAGTATTACTTTTTAAATTACAATTCTAAATGTTGTAAGTTTATGATATTTCTTGGACTCTCCCGTTTAGGTATCTTAGAATGAGTAAACAGGATTGTACACCTACATTTTACTCGTTAAAGAGTTAGTCTTATAAATAGACAGGAGGCCTATTATCGCAAGGTAATCCTGCAGCACCAATAGCCACCATTTGTATATTTGATTATACTTGAAATCCTCAAATAGATTTTAAAACAGGTTAAATAGTCACATGACTGACAAATCAATGACAGAGTAACACGTTTAAGGAGATTTATGTCGTAATATTGTAAAGTTAGAAATGCTAATTCAGAAATCATTAAACGCAAAACTAAGTTTGATTTGTCTTTTACGGTTTCACGCATAAATTATTTAATTGATACAGTTGAACAGACGTTATTATAGGGACGAAAAAAACACGAATACTATCTACTGCAGAAGCTAATAGGTTATAAAAACAATAAACGCTTAAACAATCCAAACTTGAACTTAGTAAGGCTTGCCCCAAAGGTATTTTTATGTTGAAATACCAATTTCAACCATAATTGAACTACTACATAATCGACGATTTTGTAACTCAAGCGTTGTACAGTAATTATTTACCGCGCTATTCGATTAAAACACTCAATTGAAATCATTATCGATTCCAATCTATAAATGAACTCTGTCTATTCATTTCTCCTGCGTCTACAGAATGTAATATCAATAAATTTACAAACGTATGTTTCCTAATTTAAATAATTCAGGCATCTAAGTAAGATAAGTATTTGAAAATCGATATTAATCAAGCATTATATCGATTCACGAGTCAAACTCTGACACATTTGTTGCGATAACATCAATTATAATTAGAATATTTACATCTCTATCAAGAGAACAATTTGATTCAAATTTAGAATGTGAAGTAAATTTTGACTACAATAGCTAATAACAGTTAAATAAATATATATATTATAGTAACACATATGTTAAAATTTTTACATAAGATAGGCGATGATGGGTGGTCTTTATAAAACACTTTTGATACATTTAAAATTTCACAACATTTTATTTGATTTATTTGCACTTCCTATCCTATATTATCACAGATCTTATCAAACATGACTACAGTTTACAAATCTGTGTTATAATTGTTTTATTATTATTTAGAAGTTACGGGTACGTATTATAGTTTATTGTTACTCTTTGAAATATAAAAATCAAAAATTTCTGTGACATCGCAAATCACACTCGACAATTTCGACTGCCTCGGTGGCGTAGTGGTAGCGTATGCGACTGCTAAGCTTGAGGTCTCGGGTTCGATTCCCGGGTCGGACCAAATGTTTGTATGATCTGCAAATATTTGTTTCGGAGTTTGGGTGTTTTCTACATATAATATGTATGTAGTTACAAAAAAAAGGAAATATGTATTCATATCAGTTGTCTAGTACCCATAACACAAGCTCTGTTTAGCTTTTGACTAGATGGCGTTGTATGTTAGATGTCCGGTATATTTATTTATTTTAGCAGAAAACATAAATAGATATTACAGATTTAGTCGTGGCAGACACAAATAGGTAAATTTTACATAGGTTCATTTGTTAATAATATAGATATTGGAATAACAAATGACCAAACAACCACCTTTGGTCAAACAAGACGAATCTTAAAACAAAGTTTATAAAACTTTTATACACTGTAAATGGTTCACCAACTGTTCCACTACAAAAGTCTTTTAAGGAAGTGAAAACCAAGCAGCTAGACGCATTAAATATTGAAATATATGTTCACAGTAAGAGCGAGGGAGACAGGAACACCTGGTAGCAATATATTGAAATAAATATCCCAAGTGGGTGGGAAAAGGACGGAACATTTACTTCTAATATTCAGGATCTTGGCACACACCTTAGTTCGTGGTACTTTATTCAAGCCGAGGTTCAATTGAAATAGTTTCTAGACTTGAATTCGGACTTACTATAAGAGAGCAAAAAGTTATCTTTGAATGAGAATTTCATTTAGCATAAAATCTATACTAATAATAAAGCTGAAGAGTTTGTTTGTTTGTTTATTTGTTTGAACACGCTAATCTCAGGAGTCAGGAACCGCTGGTCTGATTTGAAAAATCTATGCTAATAATAAAGCTGAAGAGTTTGTTTGTATTTTGGCGACTTCCACATATAACACAACAATAACCTACTACAGCGCCACCTACCGAAGATACACTGAACTACGAAGTAACGCACTACACGGAGTAACTACAAATCCTGAATCTCGCAATAAATAGTTCTCGCGCCGATTATCATATTTACAACATCCCAACATCAACTGTTGGGCAGTAGCCCGCCAGGCATGATCACCTCGCCTGGTTGGAGGATCTTCCCTTTGTGTTGGTGGAACATGATACCCTTTCCCTCACATTAAGTTTGAACGCGCTAATCTCAGGAACCGCTGGTCCGATTTGTAAAATTCTTTCAGTGTTGGATAGTCCATTTATCGAGGAAGGCTATATATAGGCTATACATTATCACGCTACTACTAATAGGAGCGGAGCACCAATGAAGAATGTTTCAAAAACGGAGAAAATTTTCACACTACGGGCAATATAAGATGCAAACGAGGTTGCGTGGGTCAGTTAGTAAATACGAGTAATAAAATGGTGATCAATTAATTTCTTTCTAATGACAGAGTCTTTTGGGCCTTTATTAGACAGCAGTAGTGCAGTAGTAAATATTCAAAAAACAAATTATAGACCAATCAATTTGTGTAACTAAATAGTGTAAATAAATACATACGGATTATTCAAACAATGATTATTGTTTTCTAACAGTCATACAGAAGCTGTATATAGTCTTAAAGTAGTCTCCACTATTAGACAGCAGTATCTTGAAATCTACGAGCAAAATTCAAAAGTATGTGAAAAGGCATTAACATTTACACAAAATAAATAACAAACTGATCAATTATATAAATAAATACATTTTATTTACTTAAAGGATTATGTTGTTCAAGGAGCTACACATTTTAGTGGTATACCCATTTAGGTTGATGTCTAAATGTAGGTAAGATATTAAGCTATTATCAGTGATATCGTTTTCTTACCTATTAAAAATTAATTTAGGAGTAACTTTTCGTATTTGTCGTACAAAAGAGAAACAAAACGTTATTATTTCAAAAAATGAAGCTTAATGTATGTAATACCTGCTAGAAACCCGACTGGACTTCTTGAAATTCTCAAATTAGTATTACACATATCAACCTTTCTCTTAAATCACTCTATCTATTGCCGAAAACTGAATTAAAATCTGTTCAGTAGTTTAAAAGATCTAAGCGAACAGATAGCGGAAGCGTCTTAATTTTAATACTGTGTTAAGATGTTTTAAGCATTCTGACACAGAATTTCAACAAGCCTTTGAGCATCTACTTACGTTCTAACTTTATTTTAATATCCATATATTTTATTTTCATGATCAACAAAAACATGAAATATGGATTTGCATTTATATAAAATGATTCCCAGAATATAGTTTAACTTAGAATATTTCGATAGTATTCATATGTCATGGCGAATTCACAATATTTGGCAGTGTTCAATACTCGCAAATATCCATTTGTACAAACTCGGCGAAACCAGTGCCAAGTTATATAAGCTATTTTGTAAGAATAACTGAGTAATAATAGTTAGTAAAACCGCAAAGTTATGTTAAGAAAACAATAGTAAGATTTGTGAACAAAGTTGAATTCAAAAGTTTGGTAATTCAAAATAAAATTGATTGCGGGTTATCCTACGAAAATTAAGTTTTATCAAGCAAATTGTTTCACAGTATCTAATGAATTTATAATTTGACGATAAATTTTGATCTTGACCTTTCTTCCTTGTTTATTTATGATATAAAATGAAATGGAAGGGAGAATAAATGAATATTATGTTCTTTTACACGAGTATGGCGACACAATAAAGAACGGTTGTATTTTTGGCTGCATATGTATGTTCCATTTTATCGTCTAATGCTCTAAATTACTGAACCGATTTTTATGAATGAAGTGTCAATAGATTCCTCATAATGGCTCAGGTGACATGAGCTATATAATTTATATCAAAAACTTCAACGTAATGTAAAAAAGTAAATTTTTTCACAATTTATTTTTCCGTTTATGAATTTTTAACTTTCATTTTTACTAATGTTTGAATTGCTATGCTGATATATTGGAAAATTAATTCATTACGTAATGGAAAGGTAGTTGGAACTTGAAAATAGTTTTTATCAATCAAATCAGGTCAGGTCAGGGTGGTCGCAGAGCTACACATAAAAGGAGGTCTGCGACTTTTAAAGAAACATACGTTAAAGGTTACAACAAAATGTTGAACTAAAATATTGCACAGTTGATTAAAAACTATCATTTTGTAGAACTTTGTTTATTTATAGATTTATGGCAGTTTTATAATTTTTGTATAGATGAATCAAATGCCAATATAAAATTTTCTAAGCGTAGTATAATATTTACAAAAGTTAAAACTTACTTAGGAAGTCGGATTGAACTAAATTGAAGACTTGTTAACGACAATCTAGACCTGTCACTTACAGTGCGCTGAAATCTACTGGGAATATCTTCCCACGACCGCCGGTGGCAACATCTTGTTATTTATGCTACTGCCAGTAAAATATAACGATTTATGTTAGGCTACGTCAAAGATGTCCAAAGAATAGCAAAAGAACAACGAAAACAAATATTTTACTAGCATACTCATTATTACTCTATTGATGACGAAGTGCATATACATTTAATGTATTGCTGAATCTTCATAGACATGCAGATATTTGCAAAGTCCATTTTATTTTCTCTCAATCACTCGTATTTCAGATCTGGAATCCCCTTTGAATTTGGGATAAACTTGTAGTAACTGGTTACACAATCGTCGAAGATATTATTTTAAAAAATTACGACATTACTTGAAAAATTACAATCTCGATCTAACTTAGTTCTTTTGCTCCTGGAGCTAGTATTGCTTGCTGTGGTACACTTTATCATACCTTTTTAGATTCCACACATACCAGACATGTTATTAAGATAATGGGTAGCTATAGCGTCAAACCTTTTTTTCACATTCATGGGTCAAAACTGCAAGTAGTGAAATAAAAAACTAGGAAAAAATACTTGAAATGTTAATTTTATTGCTGTTTTATGATAGAAACGCCTCTTAATCTAATTAAATTAAATAAAACTAGTCTCTAACCGGGCACCGGATTGAATGGCTAAAGGAACAAAATTAAAAAAAAAAAAAGTTGGAAACATTCTTACACTGTTGGTAAAACTGATATAAAACAATGATTTTATTGCAGCCAGATATTTGGACTACCTCCACTTACCGGATTATTCATTATTAACGACAGACCTTGTATAACATTTTTTTCCCTTTAAAAGTATATAAGTTATTACACTCTATTAGGTATATAGTTTGGTTGAAGTAGTAGACGTCATAAATTGCTTATCCATTTCATTGGCAAGTTGAAGAAGAAATAACATAACATATCCATTTCGAGATCAATGTTCCTGCAAATATAATATTCTCGTATTACAATCTTATTGCAGTAAGTTGGAGCAGGAATTGGTGCCAAATTGCTCCGCGTTGCCTTGCACGCGTCATTTACTTGCCGCTTAGACAAGCTAGAATATTCTCCGAGTGGAGTTATAAGCCGAATATGGTTTCGAGACTTATAGGTATAACGACATGCAAATTCCATGCATTTTTTAAAATTTAAGTACAGGACTAAAAGATTTGCACTTTATGAATGTTAAAGAAAAAGATAAAATTATCACCCGACTAGGAACGAAATAGAAAAAAAAATTATAAAATTTGTTTCAAGTATTAATAACAATTTGCATTCCCTTTTACAAACTTTTCAGTGAAATTCCATGCACAAGCGAATTCTTATGTGAGCTCAAAAGTTTACCTGTGGTCGGAGTGTAGTTTTAGGAATTTGTTTAGTCTACCCGAAGTCTAGCTTAGGTTACCTCTCAAAACTCAAGTGTTTGGAATTTTGGGGAAGTCCGGATAGTTTTCGACCACTCGACGGACCTTCATCAAGCGTTGAAACAACTTATGCTATAACAACCTTCATTAGAGACAATTATCTAAAGAAACCGTATTTTCTTTATAAATATGAATGCTGCTTAAGAAAGCTATGTATTTTTCTGTTATATTTACTAAGTTATTTAACCAAAATAACACATACTTGTAAAGTTATTTCAATATAGCAGCATGCGAGATAGACTGTACTAAACCGTACGAACTCATCCATGTACCAATATGTCTTTCCTACCATTGCCTCCCTGTTTTAGCATGCTTATTTCTAGTGTCCGACCGAAAGTTCGGTTTCGGTTTCGGTTTCGGCCGAGTTTCGGCCAAAAATCAAGTTTCGGCGGCAGTTTCGGTTTCGGCCAAAATTGACCGAAACTTTTGCCGAAACCGAAACTGATTTCGAAAGTATTAATTAGTAAGATTTCAAAATATCAATATTTAGTATTTAATGAAACAGTAACAATTAGTGATATGATTATTGATAACTGATGAACATTTTGATATGACAACTTAATTATAAAATTATTAAAAATATTATTATCATTTTTTTATGTTATGTTAAATAAATAATTACAACAAACTTAATATACTGTGTTTCCATTTCATGTCCTAATTAATGCAGCAGAATAATGGCTAAAATGCACCAAATTTCAGTATTTTAAGGAATTTTATACTTGACCACGTGAGTTTCGGTTTCGGTTTCGGTTTCGGCCGAAACTGAAGTCACGGCCGAATATTCGGTTTCGGTTTCGGTTTCGGCCGGAAAACCTGTTTCGGTCGGACTCTACTTATCGGTGCCTCTTATAACTGGGAAATATAAAAATTATAAATGTCAAAATATTATATATATTGAAGCATGAGGAGAGTTTAGTTTTAGTTTTGACTAATCTCTGTGCGTAAACTCAACGTCTTTTTTTAATGATATTCGTATATTCATGTAATATATTTACATTGACTATACATTATAGTAATTGTATATAAGTTTTCTTATAAAACTGCTTTCACTTATTGAATTACGGCTAATTACTAACCAATGACTATGCTATCCTTTAGATAGCAATTAATAAGCGAGTGTACCAGTAATTTTATTAATAATACCTCGGTAGTTTCCAGTTATTTATGCTTTTTGGGAACAATACATGGGTAATAGGGCAATTTATGGGACATTCAAAGACATAATTACCGTCACGCAGAGCTGTTTACGCCTCCGAGTAATTAGTAAAGACGTTCAAGAGCATATTATCAACAATGGGCCGGATATGCGCCTCGACGCCGCTTCCTACCACTCTGCCACGAATTATTAAACCTCTAACCTCTCACTCGTTTGTTGTATAAAGGAACAAGATGCCAGACGTTTTTGTTAAGCAGGTGGCTAATTAAATTTTAATGCTTTGATGTCTTTCCCTGTAATGAATCGATTGATTCCGGACTTCGATATCATGTTGTCTAACATCCATACCTACTTTATACAAAGAACATAAATTAGTATTAAGTATCTGTCTGGAAATTGCACGCTATGTACCTACTTTAAATACTTCAACTTCTTATTGTATCAACGTAGGCGTACTAAGAACCGTACTGTTTGTATTACATGGTTATGACGCAACTAAAGTTTTTAAATTCATGACAAATGATATTTATTTTGATAAGAAAACTCCCTCATTAGGAATATACCTCCTGTGTATATTCCTAATGCGGGACACAAGGAACATCAATTTATGCTTCACACAAAGTGTTGTCACACGTAGGATTTGAACTCACAATACAGTGCAGTAGAAAGAGGCGTGGCGAACGCTTTAACCACTAGTAGTTTATGTATATACCTTTCCTTTTGTCTTCACCGTAGTCGAGTAAAAATAGCGAATACTTGATCACATGTAGTTTCAGCTGTTTACCCCTAAATAATCGAAAATATCTATACAAGATAACATATACCTACTTATATCGCATCACAATCTACTCGTGTTATTTCACACGTTGTCCGGCCCCTCAGACAGCTTCATTAGCCCTCACGTGACGCAAATTGCTTGAACAAAAGACACAAAGGAAGTTGTTGTGATACTAACGATTGCTGAATTGACAGCCCTGTGGAGGGTCGTTAAGAGGAAGGGAGAACCTAGATTGACATGTGCGAACATCGATTTTATACTTTGACACGCACGTTGTAAAAAACGCTATTAAGAGATTTAATAGTATTATACAGTAAGCCTCAATTAGTTCGCATTGATCGCTACGATCTACCAGTATATATTTCTGGGCAGTGATAAATACATTATACATAGGAAACTGAAATAAATGTAAATGCTCATGTGCATAGCAATGTTTTTAAACTATGAACTTTGACAAACTTATACTAAAAATTTAAAAAACTCCGTTCGCAAGCACTTAATCGAATAATCATACGCCAAAAATGCCCTACATCATAGAGCTGATACTCTTACACTGCTGGATCGATATTAACCAAATATATCTAAGAACTACCGCAAGGAAACTGACTTTCGAATGAAAGAAACTGCATCGAAATCGGTCTATCCGTTTGAGAGCCACGATGCCACAAACAGACACAGAGACAGACAGACATCGATGTTAAACTTATAAAATCCCTGTTTTTTGCGTCGGGGATTAAAAATAATAAGGAAAGACATCGAGTGATAAAGTGACATATACAATTTTTCTATTTACTACTACTTATTATATATTATTAATAATTTATTTTTTAATATTTATTGAGTTCCGTGAACTATGCCGTACTAAATTTAAAGTATTAAATTAGTTTTTAGTCTATAACTTTTCATTTAGGAATCAAACCTCTATAAATTGTATCCAGAAGTAGCTATGTAAAAATATAAAACGACCACAAAAATAAATTTTACTTGATTATTAATGTTTTGCGAAAGTACTTTTTATTGAAAAAGCTAGATTCGAACTAAGCATTAATGTTTTTTTTTTCAAACTTTAAACATTGTGTTGTGTACTCGTACATCACATATTTTGCGTTCAGATGTTTTGACGGTCTCATTATATGATTACTCATAGTCAACCCATATACTATCCATGTAACGAGTCCCTGACACTTTGACTAGGCCGGCCCGCCGGCAGTCTGTCTAGTCACGCTCCCAACCCACATCGTGTCAAAGAACGACGTGCTAGTATATGAATATTATATTATACCAAAAATGAATCTCTCTCAATGGTTATGTACTCTACATAATTTCAGTTCATATTTTAAACGACAATTTCACGTTTTAAACTAGCACACACATACATAATCAGAACCAAATAACTTATTCAGAACTTGTAAGTTCCACTTTGAGTAATGAGTTATCACTTGTAATGCTCCTATTAAATAAGGCATGCCTGTTTAATAATGCACAAAAGACGTCATCAATTACGTCTCATCCCTTAGTCCCGAGTGTCTCTTTGATCTTATAACAAAAGGGATAGTTGTGTTTTCGGTAGTCTACACACGATTTTGTGGTCTAAGTCTCAGATCAAAGCGAGAAATATTACGCTATAATATTTATATAAAATAAATCGTTATTAAATTTTTGGAATGAATTCTACTTCATCATCAGCCACTTGGTTCGATCCTCGACTTCTCGCATCCAGTTTCTGCCAGCCGACTCGCGCAGATCTTTATTTATTTATTTATTATCACTCCACTTGGCACGTGGTCGTCCTACACTACGTTTGCTTGCTTTCGTGAATTCTACTTAAAACGACAGAAAGATCTTGATTCTAAAACAATTAAATATAATTTATCTCCCAAGTATAATATATTTCTGGTCCCAAAGTAATGTTTATTTTAAAATAAACGCTATCACGTTTGTAAAACTAAAGCCTTGTAGATATTTATTTTAAATATAAAAACTATTCATCACTTAATAAAATATCAGCGCTCATTTTATGGCACCTATAAAAATATTCAGTATGTATCACTTTTTTCAGGTGCGCTTAAACCGAACACAATTTTACTGATTTTATTTATGACCTCCCAAGATCCATAACTTTAAATTTTGTACGATAGTCACACATAAATTTTAAGTGATTAATTTAAAGCATTTACTTTCAACATTATCATCATTATGATCAGTCTTTACTCTCGACATATACTTTTTTTTAGATAAGAGAGTTTGGTCCACTATATAACACGCTGAGCCGACAATTTGTTATAGGGATAGTTTCAAGATATCCTTCTTTTTGCAATGCTGTCAAAATGTATAAATTTTACACCCACAAATTGAACAAGGATGGTGACACTCCGTATTCTGTCATCAAACAGACAATCTCTTTATACAATCCTTAACAAACTTAGAATGGTCATCAGTGAACGCGAAAAGTTTATGCCTTGAAGTATATTAATAACAGCAACGTACCCACCAGGATCAATAGAGCTTCAAAGTAAATGACAATGAATGGGCAGCCGATGGCACGCATGTTGTCCCATACCTACACATTGAGCGTGTAACGAGGTATTTGTTTCATCAAATTTATGTAGTTGATGATATAAATGCGTGCTTTCAGAATGTATGTGTTTGAATTTCGAATATAAACGGGATGGATGGGGTAATGAAAGTGATCGGTAGAGCTGCGGCATCACATGCTTATGTTTCTTGTTTTTTTTTCGGAATGTAGTGCCAACTGCGAAGACATACACAAACGTATTGCTTATCATGGTGAAGTGTAAACATACTTATAGTATCATACCAGTACTATGATAAAAAATTCTTTTATACATTTTTTTCTTCAAATGACCATATTATATTAGGACTTCTAAAATAGTCATTTACATTTTACTTTAACTAAAAATTTTGCACGTCTGTTGTAAAATGGATTGTACTTGACAGTTAGGTTAAGAGATTGAATAATAAGACTGTTCTGTATGTATTTTGTAAAAAAATATGCACAAACATTTAAAGGGGTACCGTATAAGTGTGAACAAAAATCAAGTAAACATTTTTATAACGGAAAAGGTAAAGTTACTTTTCAATTTACTATAATATAAAGGTATTAGATGATTTCAAGGACAGAATATTGTTCGATTATTTCAACACCTTTTATTTTAAAGACAGATCTCAGATTTCTATTGCTCTAGAATGCTTAAAATGGCCAGTGCGGTTTTATCTTGTTTGCGTTATTTGTTTCTATGTGTCAATCTCAGATTTAATAATTTAAAACATAAAAACAGTTAAAGATTTTAACCTCATTAGTTATATTCTTCTTTTTTTAATTCTTTTTTTTTTCTTAACGATGGATCACATTTTATACGGCCTTTAATCATAACTGTCAACATCACCTTGAAGTTTAACCAAAGCAGGTATAACACAAAGATTGTGTTTGTGTAATCTGATCAGCAAAACATCCTTCGTCTACTAAAATCACACCATACGCTAGGCACAAAGTACTTTACAGCTAGGTATACGTTTGCACGTTAAGGTAATATTGTCAAAATTAACACGCTCCGCCGTGAAATCACATAGTGCGGGAACATCGATACGCAATTTAGTGTCGGAAATGCTACGTAATAGCGTACTTAGTGTACGTGACTTACCGTGAATACGTAAATGTGTTGCTTGGCGTATGTCTGCATTATGGTTAATTGAATATATTATACATGTATTATTAATTTTTATTTTTAGTGAAGTCGACATCCTTGAAGCTTGAACAATCAGGTGTGTGTGCCTTTTTTATGTCTGCTATGCTTGATGGAAAGCATAAGTAGAATCCAAGAGTGGTGGTCACCATACTCTTTGCGAATGCGGGCATTTAGCATGGTGACCCACACCATGGCGGCCTAGTGTTCTGCATCATTGCGCCTCGGGTCTCGAGTGCAGAAACCAAAGAAACCCGACAGTACGAACGCTGTCACTTCACGGTAACCTTCTTCGAAGACCGAAGCCTGTCAATAGAAATTTTGTATTTTTTGGTTATAGAAAGGTAAAGCCATTTTTGATGATCACTCACCAAGAACTTGCATTAAACTATATTATTTTACCATTCGAAACAGAAATATTGGTTATAATAACAATTTGTAGAAATGCTGAAATAAATGAAATTATTAGAATTCGATAAAGATGTTATGGAATTTCTAGGCTTTTCCCATTTTGAAAGAAAACAATTTTACCTAAAGTCTTAACAAATCTTAACAATTTTGACTGTCTTGGTGGCGCAGTGGTAGTGAATGCGACTGCTGTGCTTAAGGTCTCGAGTTCAAATCCTTGGTCGGACCAAGTGTTTGTATGATCTACAGATATTTGTTTCGGAGTATGGGTGTTTCTATGTATAATATATATGTATTTACAAAAAAATAGTATATATGTACTCATATCAGTTGTCTAGTACCCATAACACAAGCTCTGCTTAGCTTGGGACTAGATGGCGTTGTGTTAGATGTCCGAAATATTTATTTTATTATTATTATTATAAATTTAGCCTTGATCATCTTTTCCATATGAAAGTATTTAAATAAGACCAAATACTTCTTTAAAACCCTGTAAAAATATGTTTTATCATTACCTTTTTTGTTTAAATTAGCAGATCTGTTTACTAAACACATAATAATCATAATGTAAGTTCTGATTATAATTTGACCTTTTGTGTTAAAATTAAGCACCTTAATAACTGCTGATGTTTCAGATAAAATTAAAATTAAAATGAAGACGTTGATTTTTTAAATGAAGACTGTGATTTATTGCGCGTTATTATGTGTTTTTATGTAACGTCAAAAAAGAAATACTTCCAAACTGTAAGTGCTAACCAAAGTAATAAATAATTGAAAGTTGCGTGTTTCTCAGTGATTACCGCCGTCTACAAGGAGTTTCAATACAAGAAATGCCACTCAGACATATTGTCATTTTTAAACCAATTTTATTATTTATTTTTTATTATTTATATTACGACTACCAGGTGAGTCTAACGGTTAGTGTATGCAATGCGACGACTCGGGTTCGAATCCGTTTTCCTTTTAACAAATACATAATCGACTGCCTCGGTGACGTAGTAGTAGCGTATGCGACTGCTGTGCTTGAGGTCTCGGATACGATTCCTAGGTAGGACCAAATGTTTGTATGATCTGCAAATATTTGTTTCGGAGTTTGGGTGTTATCTATGTTTAAAATGTAATTTACAAAAACAAAGTAGGTATATACGAGTATGTAGTACCCATAACACAAACTCTGCTTAGTTTGGGACTAAATGGCGTTGTGTGTTAGATGTCCGAAATGTTAATTTATTTATGTATTTAATAACTAACAGCCCGGAGTATGTAAGATCGGTGTTGTTTTACGTTGTTAAGTCAACAGTCGAGAAGGACATCTGACTATCGTTGGTGCTTGAGGATCATGACCGAATAGGTACCGGACTTATTGTTAATTGTGTCATTAGACATCGCTACAACTCATCATATTATATTGTAAAAATGACAACATATACCAGACTACGGACTCTATCTTTAATGTGTTCTATTATTTAATCCTTTATTGCGATAACTAAAAGTAGGTATAGCTTATAGACGCTCGCCAGCCTTTAAGCGATGATTGACATAAAATACAGAAATGACTCGAACGCTGTAGACGGATTAATGACACCCATAACGCATCGAGCGAATTAGCCATCGATAGCAATCACTGTAAAAAGGGATCTGGCGGGTCGTAAACACACTAATATTATAAATGCATAATGTCTCAGAGTGCATGCTTGTGTATGTGTAGCTGTGTGTGTATGTGTTCGCGTGTGTATGTGTGTGTGTGTTTGTGTGTGAGTGTGTGTGAGTGTGTGTGTGTGTGTGTGTGTGTGTGTGTGTGTGTGTGTGTGTGTGTGTGTGTGTGTGTGTGTGTGTGTGTGTGTGTGTGTGTGTGTGTGTGTGTGTGTGTGTGCGTCTGTGTGTTTGTGTATGAATTTATATATTTTTTACTTCACACTTTCACAGCTGGATTAAATATTAATATAATTTGATATGAATTTTCGGGAAATTACGCAGCGTCTTCACGTCCAAAATACCATAGTCCTTAAAGACGAAGGTCTTCAATCAGTGCGTGTGGTCTCTAACTATGGGCCTTATAAGGAAGCTCGGGGTCACACAGCGAGCTATGGAACGGGCTATGCTTGGGGTCTCTCTACGAGATCGAATCAGAAATGAGGAGATCCGTATACGAACTAAAGTTACCGACATAGCAGAGCGAGTCAGCAAGCTGAAGTGGCAGTGGGCAGGGCACATAGCCCGGAGAACCGATGGCCGATGGGGCAGAAAGGTTCTTGAGGAGAGACCTCCCGCGAGGTGGACGGACGACCTGGTTAAGATCGCGGGGACTCGTTGGATGCGGGCCGCTACCGACCGGTCAATATGGAAGTCAATAGGGGCCTATGTTCAGCAGTGGACTTCTTGTGGCTGAGATGATGATGATGATATGAATTTATCCGACAACCTAACAGCGGACTAACAGCATAGTAATAGTAGTAAAATATATGTTTCAAATTTTAGGATGGAGTATATTTTATGTCCTTGTCCTAAAACAATATTGTCTCATAGAATTATACTGGCACATAATAATGTTTATAGACTATGATGGACTGCTTCCTTTGTTTTCATAGAATTTATTCTCAGTATTACAAATCAGTATCATCATTTATTTGTTTTAGAAATTACATCCTCGGTTCATACATTTTTAAACACTCCAAACTTTATATCGGAACTTTGTAAACCCAAAAAATTAAAAAGCCATTTTCATATTTCGTTCGAATCAAATTACAATGAAAACAAAAGATTATTTTAAAAGTCCAAATCACCATACAAAAGGTGATTCAGAATTAAAATCTCATTACGTAATGGCACAAAATAACTTCCAATTATGGACAGAACAATGGCAGCTGTCCCATCCGTCACCCTTATTATTACAAAAAAAGGTTATCAGAACTTATTATGACACCCTCGAATCGGGAGCTGTTAATTTTAAAATGTTCTCATACATAGATAAGTGGTGATAGGGTCAAATAAATGAATGTGAATAAAAGCCTCGATGTAAACTTATCAGATGCAGTTATCAAGTTGTCACTAAGTTGGCAAATCATCTAATAGTAACAGATGATCAATATCAGTCAGTTATCAGTCAAATTTATGGGAGTGGTTTTCGCCCAAGTATTTATTTTAATACTGATGTCCTTTACCTATTTGTAAACAATTAAAACAGAATTGTTACTAACGAATATATGAATTCGAACAATAATCAAATTAAGCGAAATGCTCTCATACCTATTACACAAAGAAGAATAAATGAAGCGAAAATGAAGGATTGAAGGAAACGATTGATTTGTCAGTGTGCTGATGCATGCTATACTAAATTCAATGTATCTTTTTTAGTTAATTATATATACCTATCTATTTATCTACTATCCTATATACCTACTTATCTACTGCTTCTCTAAGAGGAATACATAAAACAAACTCAGGACATAATTATTTCTAAAAAGCTTAGCTTCAAATAGGAAAATATATTATGAGTGTTACTTTCTTTGCGTGTTGAGAGGGTTAAAATGATGCTCAACATTTTAACGTTCGACAGAATAGTCGAGGTTACTTTGCAAGCGGCGGTTATGACTCAAATATCTATGACTTATTCATAAGTTTTTAGGCGTATCAAAAACCTTTTTACGACTTACCCGTCGTTGACTTTAATTTATAATATTCCGTACCAAAATTTTATTGATGTATGTCCTCTAACGGCTAAGCCAAGGTCAATAAATTCTACACATTTAATAAGTTTTTTTATAGATACATTACTATGCCATTTAGACCTATATCAAATGTATCCTATAAATTTTTACTGTGTGGGAATTATGTTGTAAAATTTACATAATATTATAACATTTTGCATACGTTTGAGAGATGGAAATGGTTCTTGTATTCGCCTTGTGGCTTGAGAATTTGAATACCAAACTATAACAGTGTTAGTATTTCTATGTAGTCACAAATATTTAGTGTTTCAAACTCTTTTTAAAAATAACAAAAAACCAAGATTTATGTACGGTTAGTAAAAATGCTTTGAAACCATTTCATTTTTTTACTCTGATTGAAGATTTGATGATTGAATAGAGTGTTTCATTGGTATTTCTTAAAATATGAGATAAACACGTTTTTCATAACTGGTCCGGTCAAATAAATAGTAGGTACTTGTGGTCAAAACAGTGTTGAGATTTCTATAAAGAAATTCAATTTATTTTAACTTTATCACTGAGAGTAAGAATACATATACTGAACTTTAACTATAAAACTTTATATAGTCATCGACTGTGACAAAACATTTATTAAGTATTTTCATTTACATATCACAATATAGTAATAAAAAATCAATTTCCTAATGTCAGAAACCTATGTCTAGAATGTCAAAAAGCAGTTACAAAGTTACAGACAAATAAGTAGGTACATATTTGTCTATGAATAACCTGAAAATATTTGACCTCGAATCCTCACAACTGAGTTAAATAACTTAGTTCTACGGATTCAAGGGCAAATATTCCGGGACCTTCTTTCTCCAATATATATTCTGATAAATACGTTAAAGACGGTAACTACTAAATATACATAGGCTAAAACTTCTGATGTCTTCAAATCAGATAGATTTATTTGTTGACTTTACTTAGCCAATATTTTTATTACTTGATATGATTCATATTTAAATTAATAAATTTTTAAGTAAATATTTCGAACATCTAACACAAAATGCCATATAGTCCCAAGCTAAGCTGAGCTTGTGTTATGGGTACTATACAACTGATATAAATACTTATACACTTATTTTGTAAATACATACATGTTATACATGAAAAATACCCAAACTCCGAAACGTATATTTGTAGATCATACAAACATTTGGTCCGACCCGGGAATTGAACCCGAGACCTCAAGGTCTCCCGGGTACTGTACTTGAGTACAGTAGTCGCATACGCTACCACTGCGCCACCGAGGCAGTTAATTAGTTCGTAACTTTACACTCTTAGGTATGGTTGGTAATATGTATTTGTTTTATTGATAATTGCATAAATTTCTATGGTGACGAATTAACACGGAGTCTCACTACCCCTATACATAAAATAAACGCTTTTTTATATGTGAAAACCCCCACGGGCCGTCACCGGACCGACTAAAACCACACGGTGTACCACTCTGCGCCTGAGAAAGGAGGGGTCCGGGAACTGCTGTTATTAACACGACCTGACCCACATAAAATATACCCTATACAACCCATCTGACCACCGTAGTGTAGTACCCTAAAACCTTCTTGCTAAGGACTTACAAATGCCATTGATGATGATGTGATGTGATATACTTTTTGGTAAAGTTTATTTTAACTGACACGAAATCAAAACCCATTCAAATAAAAACATTTGCCCTAATTCATTCAATAATGACAGAGTTCTTAGATACCATATGAAAAACTTAATAATTAAATACCTCCTTTTGAAGTAGGTGAAAAATTTTTATGTGAACATAATTTTGTTTAATGGCATCACTGACCCGAACAAAAACCTAGCAACAGAAGAGCACTCAACAGTACGACATTACCTTCCCACACTAAACAATCACAATAATTACCGATACCCTAAGTTTTTGTTGGTTAATCGCGGCACATAAAATATTTTGACGTGACGACGATAACGACAAAGGGGGCCGAACTCGGCTTATCTTATCGACGCTGAGTGTCGGGCCGCTAATGACCAGTCGCCTACCGCCCTTTAGTTCTGTACTACCGAAGTTCCGTACGCAGTGACAACTTCATCGTTGTAAGTTACGATTACCGAAAATAATTACGATTAAGAAAACCTTTAATATTAAACACACAGAAAATATTTAAGATACGTCCAAACCTAAACTACGGTGTTACAAATTACATACTTGAAAATCCAGTACACGCTGTGGCGTTTGTTTGTGTCGATCTATGATTTTTAACTGTAGCTTAAATTTAACGTTCATAAATGTCACTTAGTGTCTTGATTGAATAAAAGATTTTGAATTTGAAAGTTGTTAAGAGCCCAGAAAGTTTTTTTTTCGATGCATTAGTGCTCAGAATATTGTGCATGGGCACTCAAGGTCAGGCAATATCAATAATTTACTTAGGTTTCAGAGAAATTACGGTTATTTCATTATAGGTAAAGAAAATTTCTGAAAGTAACATTTCAATTTTTAATAAATAAATTAAGATTCATTTGGAATATGAATATTTCATAAAATTAAGTTGAAATCGTACATAAACACATTCAGGTACACACATCAAGGGCATTACCATTAGTCTACTGTTCAATTCCTTGCCTGCCCTTTGAGGACCAATACTAGAACTATATTTCTCATTTTTCAGTGAAATAGAAAATTACTTGGAAGTAATCATACCAATAAGTAGTTATTTTCAATGTTAGAATACACAGTCTTTACTCGACTTAGCACAAAACACAGTTTTTTTATACTTTAGTAAATATATAATAGTATCTTTTTATCTACAAGATATATTTTTGAAACAACTGTGTTAGTTGATAAATTTCAATCCATGTCATCGGAAGACTTCTCTGTAAGAATTTTGGGTTTAGGAATATAAGTTATCAGCAAGAATTAGAAAAATGTACCACATATTTCTAATTTCTTTCGATTGAAATTACACTCATATAAATTTCAATTAGAATTAACACACACACATACAGAAATTTTCATATTTAACTGTAGTTCTAGTTGTGTTTGTGTTAACCTAAAATTAAAAATCCAAGCGGAAGAAAAAGAACATACTAACGATACTATCAACGAAAATATCGCAAAACAAACCAAAACCAGTATAATATGCAATAGTATATTGACACTAATATAGCGAACAAAATAAAGTTGTAGATAATCTTCAAGAGAAGGTATTTCCCGACAAATTCAGGATTCGTGCAGCGTAAGTCGGTCGCCTGACATGTGATTTATTCCTTTTATCTTAAAGAAGTCGGCTTTTCATCTGAGATAAGTCGGTTGGTACGTAAATCAGAACGTGTGTGATTGTTCGAGCGATGGAATTGTAATGCAGCTTAGAATTGTAGATGAAGAATGCTCAGTGGGTAGCACTAATTCTGTTGTAAACTTATTGTGACTGCCTTTGGTTTGTAAACTTTAAACGTTGGTGGAAAAAATCTTTTAATGGGTTAGAAAATCCCACAAAGAAAATGTAATAGTGTGGTTATTATTGATTGAAGTGAATTTTAATTCACACGTAGGTTTTTGTTACAAATTCGTTTCCAATTCATCAAAACATTCATAATTTAAAATATAACAAAAGTTTTATATTATAAACGTAATGTTTCAAATACCCGGATTTCTTTTAGTTACAATAATATACATGTATTTCACATATAAACATTCCTCTTGAATCACTCTATCTACTGCTGAAAACTACATTGAAATCCATTGAATAGTTTAAAAGCGAACAGACAGCGGAACCGACTTCATTTTTACTACATGAAGATACCCATTTGTACAAATATATATTCTGTAAACGTCATGTACTGTTATGACCAAACCCAAGTGGAAGAGGCACGATTCGTCATGCATGGGCCTACTCGACCGGAGTGATACCCCGGCCTCACAGAAAACCGATGTGAAACAGCGCCACAGCTGTATTACACCGAGTGAGTAAGGGTACCGGAGGCCCATACCTCAACCCCTTCCCCCAACCTCCAAATGCCGACAGCGCAATTGTGACGCCTTCGATGTTGCGGGAGTCCATGGCGCGGTAATCGCTTACCATCAGGCGATATATCTGCTCGTTTGCTGTATATTACATAAAAAAATCCAATAGATAAGCAAATTGCAGTAATTAATATAATTAATATTTTAAAGAGACCAAAAACTACGTAAACCCTGTTACTAAAACACACTTTAAAATAAGATTAAGAAAAAATATTCATAAAAGTGAATGGTGTGTATGTGCTCCGAATAAGTACGTACGAAACCTTTTTAAGACGGACTTTCTCTAGAGACTCATTAATTATAAGCAAAATAAGTAATAAAACAACGTAATCATCTTACTTCTTAATAACCAGTCCACCGCTCTAAAACATTTTACTTAATAACTGTACTGAAACTAACTGTCTCTTGTCAAGCAATCTGAGTTCGATTTTTTGGTCGTAAAATATATTGCTTGGCCTGTCAGTTAGTGGTCCTGACAACTGAGCGAGTGGTCGTGGTTTCTCCCACTCAGAATTAATAATAATAACCTAACACAGCTTTCTAATCCCGAACTAGGCAAAGCCTGTATGGTGTGTATGATACATACTTACTGTAGATACGAGTACATTACACATAGACAAGGAACAAATGATACTGCTTATCACCCAACGATTCATACTCGTTGGAAATCCAACTCACGGCCTCGCCTAGCAGTCACTAACTATTGGGCTAATAAAAAATATATATTTTAAATAATTATTTTGTAAAGAACACGATAATAATTTGTGATGGGTCTAGATATTACTTGTATAATATGTGTGTAATAATTTATGACGACCAGTCAAAGTCTTGAGTAAAGCGTTTACAAGATTTCTTGGAAATTTACACGAAAATTAAATGTTTTTACTTGCAAACACTGATATATACGCTCAAACATTATACTCAAATAAATCAAAACTCTGTATTATTTTTGAGAAACGCGTTAACACACCCAACTTAACATAAGAATATTATATGAACTATCTAATGCTCACGTTTTATTAAAATGCTTTGTAATGTAAGGATATAAAACAAAAAGGAACATGATAACTTAATATAAGTTGCTATTTGTAATATTTTGTAATGTTTTAACTAAAACTATGTACCCTGTTAAAGTACTTGAGAATTGAATGTATTATTTACTAAGATAATAACTGCGATCTTAACCAGGTCGTCCGTCGACCTCGCGGGAGGTCTTCCTACGCTGCGTTTACTGTCATGTGGTCTCCATTCAAGAACCTTTCTGTTCGGTTCGGTACTCCGGGCTATGTGCCCTGCCCACTGCCACTTCAGCTTGCTGAGTCGCTCTGCTATGTCGGTAACTTCAGTTCGTTTACGGATCGCAGGGACTCGTTGGATGCAGGCCGCTTCCAAACGGTCAATGTGGAAGTCATTAGGGGAGGCCTACGTTCAGCAGTGGACTTCTTGCGGCTGATATGCTGATGATGATGATGAAGATAATAACTCTAGTGATTATGTAGGTAAATACTTAAACTAAAGTGCTCCCAACCCTTAAATTGCGTGAGAAATACTTAAGCCTTTAACAAAATGCCATGCTTGACTGATTTATGAAACTCATCATCTCAGCCACAAGAAGTCCACTGCTGAACATAGGCCTCCCCCATCGACTTCCAAATTGACCGGTCGGTAGTGGCCCGCATCCAACGAGTCCCCGCGATCTTAACCAGGTCGTCCGTCCACCTCGCGGGAGGTCTTCCTACGCTGCGTTTACCGTCACGTGGTCTCCACTCAAGAACCTTTCTGCCCCATCGGCCATCGGTTCTCCGGGCTATGTGCCCTGCCCACTGCCACTTCAGCTTGCTGACTCGCTCTGCTATGTCGGTAACTTTAGTTCGTCTACGGATCTCCTCATTTCTGATTCGATCTCGTAGAGAGACCCCAAGCATAGCCCATATATTTAATTTCATGTATAATAAAACTTAAACAAAAGCTCCTTCAATGTTGAGCACCTATAAGTTATTATACGCAGTCACATGGGAAACTAAAGCTATGGTGCTTAAAACCATAAATTAAGCAATGTAATGTATGTAATGTAACTAATATTAGAAGTCAAATGATACTAAAACATGAATATATGAACAAAGACATACTCGTACGTTCGGATATTTTTTTAATATTACTTTAGTTTTAAGTATGGATAACTAAGAAGGCCTAATATGTAAAGCGGTGGATGTCTTGTTTTATAGTTTATTATTTATTGCCTTACTAACTTACTGAAATATTTTCAAAAAGAGATAATTTTTTTTTTAATGAATAGTGGGCAAACGAGCAGACGTATCACCTGATGGTAAGCGATTACTGCCGCCCATGGACACCCGCAACACCAAAGGCGTCACAAGTGCGTTGCCGACCTTTGGGGGATGGGAAAGGGGATGGGGGGAGGGGTTGGGGGTATGGGCCTTCGGTATCCTCACTCACTCGGTGAAACACAGCGCAAACGCTATTTCACACCGGTTTTCTGTGAGGCCGTGGTATCACTCCGGTCGAGCCGACCCATTCATGCCGAAGCATAGCTCTCCCACGGTCTAAGTAATTCATCAAAAATTAAAATTGTATATTATAAATTTAAAAAAAAACTCTGCCTGTCTGTTTTTACACTGTCAGGACCAAATCGCTGCACTAATTACAATGATTTTTGGCATATAGATCCTTTGATTTTTGAAAAAGGACATAGGCTACTCTGTATCGCGATAACCACCATACACGTAGGCGGAGCTGCGTGCAAAAGCTAGTACAAAAGAAATATGACCCCAAAATAAATCCTATGATATTCGAATGTTTTATGCGTTAACTTCAGATGTTAGTAACAGACTTATTTATTTTCAGCTATTTAGAAAAAAGTACTGCTTCGCTATTAACATAAGGTAGAATAATTATCCTTTTGCGGACACGATAGTTAGTGCTAAAGGGGCTTCTCTAAGAATGACTTCTAGGTTGATTGAAGCTGTAATCTCTTGTAGAAAAAGGACGCGGTTTTAATACCCAAAAACAGTCAGCCAACCCTCTATTAAATCGGAAAATAGATTTCGTATAGCGTTTGTTACCTATGTCATGAACATATTTTAGAACACAATATTTAGATTCAGGTACATCTTATGCGATAGATCTGTTTCTATTATTTCGCAAATATTATAATTCATTGTAACTTTATGAAATCAAAGAGCGATCTATAGTCGCACTATAAAACACATTTACAACAATACTTTGACTTTGACTGCCTCGGTGGCGTAGTGGTAGCGTATGCGACTCCTAAGCTTGAGGTCTCGGGTTCGATTTCCGGGTTGGACAAAATGTTTGTATGATCTGCAAATATTTGTTTCGGAGTTTGGGTGTTTTCTATGTATAATATGTATGTATTTACAAAAAAAAAGTATATAAGTATTTATATCAGTTGTCTAGTACCCATAACACGAGCTCTGCTTAGCTTGGGACTAGATGGCGTTGGGTGTTAGATGTCCGGAATATTTATTTATTTATTTATTTAATACTTAAAAATCCTAGTTTATTTTCATATCAATATAAAAAGCGATTATATTTTGAAATCCAATCAGACTGTAGCTCATATTATGCCACAGTATAATTTAAAAAGGAACTATAAAATACCCCGATAAGCTATTTAACCCTTAAATAACCCACGACACGTCAGTAAAACCCCCCTAAGCTCTTAATAACTATATCGAAATATAAACAAAGGACAAACACGAAGGTGCCTCTATAAAACGCCAATTAGTATACAGTTTCCGTGTTCTAATAAATCTCCTAATCTCAGGACGTTATCACAAAAGAGCCGAAAGACTCCACTCCACCCATTTAATTTATTATATCAATTAAGAAATTCTTCACACGCGTCTCTGCAATTACGAACGAAACACTCTATTATATCTGGTAAGCTTTCGCCCGTGGCTCTGTTCGTATACAATGTATTTTGTCTCTGCATAGGCAGAACTTTTTGTCAACGTAATGAACTTTCCTACATACACGTAGTCTGTAAAATTATCTGATGATCGACTAAGCGTATACTCTTGCTTTTTTAATAATAATTAAGTTCACTGTTTAATGATCTGCACCACAGAGCATCATAAAGATAAGCTAATTGAACATACTCTATACTTTCTTAGTACGTTAGCCACCAAACAACGTTAAAACAACAAAATCAACAGAAAATTTCATTGGAATAAAAATAGGTAACGATTAAAAATATTCATTATAGTCTGCTTTTAAAAGATTCATATCACGATTTTTTTATATTATATATATACAGTTTAATCATATTACTACGGTCTAAAGTGATAGAAGTTGTGATGCTTGTTTTTAATTGGTTTGCTAAAATTGTAACATTATATTCCAAAGAAAAAGAGTCAATAATTTAAATAGTGTTAAACAAACTCTCGACACTCGACAGTTTGAACATAACATGGTATTTTGTTAATAATATACGAGTACATCGAATCACCCACTGGAACTGGTGATTACCCAAGTCACCTTCAGACAGTGTCCTTTTCTGTAATCCATTACCTTCGTTAGCCCTTAATTACTAAACGAGGTTATAAATAAACTCGATATTAATTATGAAATATGATATAATTATTAATGAAGACAGATTTATGTTGGACATTCGTTGGTAAGCTCAATTTAATGTAACGGAGCATTATTATAATAATATCAGAAAATTCAAACCTATAACAGTTAAAATTTATTGTCCTACATCCTACTAATGTCCTAAATCTAACCTACCACACAAAATATTATAAATGCGAAAGTTATATATTATAATTATGAGGATAGATGTGTCGATATTTGTTAGTCTTTCACGCAAAAACCACTGAACGAATTTAAATAAAACTTTACAGTTTTATAGCTAACAGAGCCTCGAGCAATAGCTAATATTTTATAAATTAAATGGTATATTTTATAATCAATTAATAAAAATGTTTTTGCATACTATAATAATTATTTACAATAACTCTTGAGTACATTGACCTATGTATGCTCATTACGTCAACATTACTAGTTTAACTTTCTTTATGGATTCTCCTAACATCCAACCATTGGTCAAGTCGTCACATCAAACCATTTTCAAACAATCTTAAAATACGTTTGTATATTAGCTATTCCAATAAATAATAATGAGAGACTTACAGTTATGAGACAAGAGCTGAACGCTGATCAAAGTGGCATCTTTAAAACAGTCATAAAACCACTTACGATCACCATAATGATGTCTAATAAATGATGCACACTGAAGTAAAACACCGCATCATTTCGTCTCAAATCTACAAAATTATCCCATAAATAAATCTTCACCATAAATATCATCGTTAACCGCTGTGATATAAACCTATATTATTTTAATACATCAAAAATTTTATAGTCAAGTCTCTCAGAGCTTCTTTAATAGCTACCATATGGCATATCCCATCTCGACTAATATGTCATCTCTGTATGTTTATTAGAAAGTTAAGAGGAACTAATTCAATGTCACATTTAAATCTGAGTGCGTTGACAACTATATTACGATGTAGGTTTTACGAGTTCCACTAAGAATATTTATTACACTTGATTGAAACTGTTCAACCTACTGTTACTTTGAAGATAATTTATTGAGAGTATTCGATGAAACGTTAACACTCGTAATCAACGTCATGCTCTCAGCAAACTTCCATTTTCAAGTTGCCTAATACTAATTATTCAGGTTTAGTGACGTCACACGACACGTCGATGGACCAAATATTATAATATCGACATGGTCTACACAATGTAATCTGCTGCGTGTAAGTAGATACACTAAAAGATGAAAAAGAATTCATCAATACAAATACACTTTGCGAGGAAAGGTCCCGTAAGTGATATCATGTTGACTCGCAAAAGGAGGGCCTACAGCTTGTTTGCTCTCGCCACAATCTCAGATTGGTAATAAGATGCGACACATGTATTATCCCGATTAAATCCCCTTGGAAAGGGGGCTTAAATATAGTGATGTGTGTAGGACGTCCCTATGCGATCGTTATACAGCTTGTCGTTCACTTGTAACAACCATTGGAATGGATCAATCACAGCAAGTTGTGTAAACTGAATGAAACGGCAAAATAATTTAATTATTTTCTTGATTAACGACATTCGTTGGTCTATATTTTATATATATTATTGTATACTTACTACTACTATATTATTATATACCATATTTTATGCATATATAAATAATTGCACTCAATTTGTAATTTAGTAACAGTTCTTTTTTCAAAACATAATATTTTTTTTTTTAATTGTTTGAAAGTCATTATTCCCGAGCATTCATTAAAAAATTGTGTACAAGAAACTGCTTTTTATGAATATCGATACTAAATATAACGAAATCGTCTATTGGTCCGTTACTAATATACGTTACGCTACATGGCTCCTCACTACTCGATGATTGATCGCTCGGCTTCCCGCCTGAGCCTGTCAAGGCGAAGAATAACATTGTTAGGACTCTTGTAAACGTCTCACTGACGCGAAATCCTCTTAAAGGAGTAGCTACGAAAATAGAACTGGAATTGTATTATCAATATTTTATACAAACAAAGTCATACAGGGGCGATTGAAATATGCAGAGATCGGAGAAATCATTCGATTGCAAATTTTTAAAACGCATGTATGTACGACTTTAATATTTTATTTAGGTGAATTGCATTAAACACTACAAGACTATCAAACACTGAATTTTAAATGTCAGAAATATGTTTTTTTTTCTAGATTCCTGGTTCGTCGATTCTTTCAAGTTCCCTCTGCAAGAGGGAACCAATTTTTGTTATGTGAATATTTATCTTTTCCTTTTACAAAATAACTATACATTTCGAAAACTTTTGACATAAATAGTAACATGATATTTATTAGCTCTAGTTTTATTTTCAACAGCTCTCTTAGTTACGAAAACAATTTTCATTTTATATGTAGCCGAAGAATAATAAGTCATCACCTTCCTAGCCTTATTGTTCCTAAGATTATTTGGGATCTGACTTCCCAATAACGATTGCTATAGATGTTCATGACAACCGGGACCGATGGCTTAACGTGTTCTCCGAGGCACGGCCGGGAAACACCGCCATATTCCATACTCCAGGCTGCTATTAAAAATTTCTTGTAAGAAATACTCAACAGCAGTCCGACCCAGGAATCAAACCCGGGACCTCTTGTTCTGCAGTTGCTTACGCTAACTAGACCAACGAGGCAGAATAATAAGTGATACAGTATTATAATATTTTTTCCGTTTGCGGTAATATTTTATACCCAACAGCAAATTAGGATAAAAAAATATCTTTCTAATTAAACCAAAAACGTTACATACCTAAGTTACATGTACATTACCAATATTATCCATTCCGTAAACCCTACAAAGTGAACATCCCCCAATAATTTTATAACACCTCATCAACTATGCCAATTTAATTGGAAAACAAAATATACCAATAAAGGAATAACTTAGGATCGAATAAATCGCTTGCCATAATGGTTGGCTATGATCCTTTAATGGATAATACGAATGGACGGAAGCTGTCATTACAAAAAGAAGGAGACAGTAAATGTGGACCACCGAGAGCGCGGTGGACATCAAAGGACAGAGGAATATATAATTATGTTGGGTGCTAGAAGCGTCATGTAACAATTTTGGTTTTTTGTTTATGAAATGTTTCTATGGTCATATCTAAGTAGTGAAAAGTGAGTTAAATTTATATAACATGAATATCATTTTATTTTTGACTAGCTGACCCACGCAATCTCGTTTGCTTCTTCTATTGCTCGTAGCGTGAAAATTTTCCGCTCCTATTAGTATTACCGTGATGATATATAGCCTATAGCCTTGCTCGATAAATTGACTATCCAACACTGAAAGAATTTTTCAAATCGGATGAGTGGTTCTTGGGTTTAGCGTGTTCAAACAAACAAACTCTCAAAGCTTTATAATATTAAATATAGATAACAATAAAGGACAACAAAATAAATGCCTCTCCTTTGTCTTGTCGTGTGTAAATCCGCATCGGGGTTAACTGAAAGGTCATATTATGTAGATTTCAAAGTTTATTATAGACCATGACAGATTTTATTTCCTTTTTGAGAACACGTGAACCTATTTACCATACATCCATTCGATTAGGAAATCAGACAGAACATAAACGATAGTATTAAAATTAGTTGCTATAATAGAAATAGATATTTGTTCACCGTTGTAAAGATGTTTGAAATAAATTTTCCGTATTTCCTTTTACTTTTGTAATCTACGTTGTAAGTTTAACAAAGTTTACGATCAATAATGAAAGGTAGTTAAATAGTTCTGTGAAACGGTTAATTGCAGATTACCCATTTTACTACAGCTTATCGGTACGCAACGTCAACGTGTAATAATTTCAGGTAAAACAACACTTCACATGATAATGTTATTATTATTACCAATCTATTTAAAAAAACACTTTTATAAAATGTGGTTTTCTTTTTCAAGCTCTCACTTAAACTCTACAAACATCAAACTCACACATACTCACCATGATAGCATTTATTATATCAATTGAGATAGAATTATCTAGAGAGAACTAGAGATGAATATATTATTACAAACTACTCCGTGTAATCCTAAATGCTTCAATGCATTTCCGTTTCAAAGTGCCGAGCGCACTACACGGTGCTTTGCTAAGCGCACTATCATTATTACGATAATTGCACTAACACATCCAGGCATTAAACATCAGTGTATACTTACACGTATGTTAGAAGGACGGCATCAAAGGAAATAATATGACTTCATTTCTTGAGCCAGTACAGGTTCATTGTAAGTGGAGTTATATTTTGTTGCATTTTACTGGAATGTGCTTACCTGAAACAGAAATAAAAAAATATGTTAATTTTATGTAGGCATCTTAATGTGCTTTAGTTCTCAAAATGGTGTTCGCTCATTTTATTATTAAAAGGTTTTTTAAACGATAATTCGAGTATATTGTTGAGTAATGTTCATAAAAAACTGTTCTTGTTTCGTCATAAAATTTTCAAGAATCAAAAAATTGCCTCCTATTTTTTGAATTAAGTTACTTTGATCTTCACTGATATCAACTATTTGTTTAAATATTAAATATTTCGGATGTTTTATTCTGGAGAGGTATGTATAATTAATTATATTAGCTAAAAAAGGAAAAGGTACTTTTAATTTTATTGTATTTGATGGCACACAAGTGTTGTGGCTAATGAATGAAAAGTAATTTATACAACATGTGCCGTTTTAGTAAAATTGCTTATTTCCTAAAGTCAAGTAAATTTTATAAAATAATTTGGAACAGTATAAAAAGCCAATACCAAATATAAACAGAAAGACGCCGAGTGGATTCGTGACTGAACATTAAATAACAAAAAAATAAAAATTTTATTACACCTTATTCTGGATAATTCGGACCCGGAGCAAGGTAGTTACGGTCTGATGTTACGCATGCAAATTGTCGATTCACTAAATGGAGCACGAAAGGTATTTTTTCATTCAAACTCAATTTTATTATTGAAGTCCAACGTTACCTTTTGTCAAAATTGATTATCGATTTTTAGCAACACTACCTTAATTATAACAACGCATGAGAGAAGTAAAACCTTTATTAAACTTGTTGAGAGTAATCGATGTATAATTCTAATTGATGTTAATTAAAAAACAATCAGCATACGCTTCGGAATATGGGTATAAGCCTATACAAAATTCACCTTAATTTACCGTAAACCTCAAATCGGTAAAGTTTTGCACCGAGCGATTTGAAAATGGCGGTTCCACGTTGCGACTGCGGTTGCGTTCATAATCCGATTGCCGATACGGCAAACGCAAAGTCGAATAATCCGATGCAAAACAAAGAAATAATAAAGTTGCGTTTTATACAACACGATAGTCTTTACCCTTTATTGCTGGTGGGAGAGGCGACAAGGCCAATAAAACATTTTCTCTTCAGAACGCCATTATGGAACCCGATATTCGTGTAGGTACCGTACGTACACGAAGTCGGTTGAGATTATTTGATTTTTTAAATTAAATCTTCATAGACGTACGTTCGGGAATCGAATGTTTCGTAAAAGATTTAGAACGTGTTTTGTAATCTCCGGAGGCAAATGTTTTAAAGCAACATTTTTTCTCGGAGACAATCAATTTGAAAAATCACTACTAACAGTTTAACCAGCTTGTTTTTTTGTAATTTAGTAGCTTTGGGTCGATATTTGTAATATTTTTTACACCTGATAAGTAAGTTGATTCCGTGACGCTATAGTGCTAGTAATACCTTTAATGAACTCAATTTTAAGTGGGCCTGCGACGCGAAGTGATACCACGTCCTCACAGAAAACCGGTGTGTAATAGTACTTGAGCTGTGTTTCACCGAGTGAGTGAGGATACTGGACCCATATCCAACCCCTATTTCCATCCCCCAAAGGCCGGAAACGCACTTGTGACGCCTCTGGTGTTACGGGTGTCCATGGGCGGCGGTAATCGCTTACCATCAGGCGATACGTGTGCTCCTTAGCACCATATTCCATAAAAAAGATATACTAAAAATATTCTATTCTGTGCCCCTCCCTCACCTAATTACAGAATAAGCATCATAAAAATCTCTGAGTATAAAAGTACATTACCTTATTTAAAGTTTGGTATCTCAAATATTTTTTGAAGGAAAATATGAATACTTGCAATGTAGTTTCAAGAACGAGAATATTTAATGATAGACATTAAAATGTATTAAAAATGATATGAAGTTAAATAACTCAAATTATACCGAGATTTGTGATTACTGCTTTAACAACTTTTTAACAAAACGATACAATCGTTAAGACACAGAAATTTTGAAAGGAATTCTTAAAATAGCGATCGTTTGGCGTAAGTTAAGACCGACTCAATCCGCGCGTAGTGTGTAATAAAAATAAAAGGAGAGTAGAACGCAGTTTAATTGGCGTCCGTGCGAGGTAACATGATCATGAGTTCTGAGAAACGTTGGGCATGGGCACAATTGTTATTGTGAACTCTGCAACAATATTTGCAGAGAATGCGTAGAGCTGTACTTAGTAATAAATAGGAGACCTGCCGTTAAGCGACCACGTTAACCTAAGAATCTTTGAATCAACTTACTGCTACAGTTAGTAAACTTGGCTTTAACTGAAGTGAAGCAAAATAGTTATGATATTTTTAAAACATTCGTTTAAAAAAATAAACAAATATCGCACAGGATATTAGATATTAAAAAGAAATGGAGATACCATTACTTTATACATTTACTGTACGGGTTCATAACATAACATATTGAAGCTCTAAAATTGATCGTCATAAAATTTTTCATACTCAGAGCAGGGGTGTAGAAAAATACATAGGGTGCCTTTCATCTCGGAGAAAAATTAAATAGTGTTCCCAAAAGAATACTTTAAGTCACACACATGAAATACGTCAGTGGAGCGAAACCACAAATCTGTTTAATAAATATCGCAACTTTGCTTTTTATAATCGAACATCTAAAAAATGAAAAGATTCTATTTTAACAAACCACCGTTAAAATTCCTGTGTCACGATTAACTAAACAACAGATCTTTAAAGAACGTAAATTCAATAGTCTCTTTTTGAATTAGGCATAAAGAAAGATATCTACGAATAACTAGCACATACGAGCATAGTCATACAGAAGCGATGCAGAAACGACACAGGAAACACAACACAGGGTCGAATTGCGGTGAACAAAAGGCGAATAGACTCAGTTTAATCCTGTCTGGCCGTCATTTTGACGTCACAGGCGAGAAAATTGAATTTATTATCGTTTGTGTTTGAGTGACGTGTTATTTTCACACGAAGGAGAGAACTCCGGAATCCAATCAGTCAGGCGCCGGATACGATAGCTCCGATACTACGGTCGTACCGCTGGAAATGGCGTTTTCTATTCCTTGTGTTTTTACAGAACGGTAGCAGGATGTTCGTAGATGTGAGGATCTTGCTGCCGGTATGAAATTGTAACTTGATGTCGCTTGTATTTGGTTTCTGATTGCTTTTAAGTTATGAATAAAAAAAATCTTTAATGTTTATAAGAGTGTGATATTCTTGTTATAAAAAGTTTTATATATAAATGATTTTAATAAAGATTATGCAATTATTATTTTTTACCGATAATTAGAGATAGCTAACTACTAATTACCCTACATAAAAAAACATTTAAGTTATGCGAAAACTGCTATCTTTTTAACTTATTTTATTCATGCTCAATTGAAAAGTAACTGTCTGTCTCTTCGATTTCATGACTAAATTACTGCACCGATGCTAATAAAATTTGGCATGGAGATATTTTAAGTCTTGAAGATGGAGATAAGCTACTGTTTACCGCAATAACGAATTTTAACGCAGGATGAGGAAACAAAAGGTTCATTAAAGTACCGTATTATAACTCTTACTATAAAATTATACTCACATGGAGTCTTATTTCACAACTTGATAGAGGATAATGACAATAGTTGTAGCTCATTATTAGTCGGCGAACAAAACAAAGAACAAGGCGGGGCTACACCGAAGGGGGTGGCAACTGCATTGCACGCTAATTGGTTGAAATACCTCTCATATTGAGGCTGTAAAAGTTATAGGGTGCTATCAAGGCTAGATTATTTCATTAGAACATACCAAGAAGCAATTCGTTTTAAAAATTGATCGCTTGATTTTTGATAAGAATTTATATTTAAGCATACTCGTGTCATGTGGTTTAGTTTTATTTATTTTTCATATCACACCAATAAACTTGATACTCCACATCCGTACGTAAATCCGTATCTCTTTAGAAAGTATATTTAGAAAAATTTTTGTGGTAAATAGTAAGAATTTATTTTTTTATTGAAATAAGTTCAATCACTAGGGAGAGCCACGCTTCGACATTAATGGGCCGGTTCGACCGGAGTGATACCACGGCCTCACAGAAAACCAGTTTCAAATAGCGCTGGCGTTTTGTTTCACAGACTGAGTGAGGATACCCGATGCCCATGCCCCAACCCCTTCCTTCATCCCCCTGCCCATCCCCCAAAGGATGAACAATGCACTTGTGATGCCTCTGGTGCCCATTGGTGGCGGTAATCGCTTACCATCAGGCAATACGTCTGCACGTTTACCCCCCTATTAGGTATATAATAATTTCGTCATTATCATTTTCTTTTATTTGGAGTTGGCCTTATGACACTCGCTTTCTTTGGGAATGTTTTGAGTTGGGAATGATGTTGCTTTCTTTGGAAATGATTAACGAAGAAAGCCGACCACTTCTACGAAAAAAAAACGATTATAATAAGTATCTTACTAATATATAATTTTCTTATATTCCATAAAATAGCAAAAGCTAAGGAGACAAATTCAGTTCTTTAGAAATTGTAAGTAAGGTTAAGTCCTTTAAAACATAACAAATGCACTCGATTCTTACAAGAATATCTTTTTTTTTTTTCTCTGCCTTCCAATATAAAATTTGATTTCCTAAATAAAAAGTAATCAGTCATCTGTACAGTTTACGAATATTTCATTGAGTATTTTAATTAAAAACTTCCATGAAAGGGCTGTTTGATAAAAAAAAGTTGCGTGTACTAGCGTACACTCGTAAGAAGTGAAACTTCTTTATGACGTTATTTTTCAAAAAATAAATATCATATGTCGACGTAAGGTATAACGACAAAAGACTTATAAACCAGCAATATTCGTGACAATTCTTATTTCAAGTGCAATAAAAGTTAAGGAGCGAGACCTGAGTAAATATTTCGCGATCTGTGGTGTGAATGAAGTAAGTTTGTGGAATGTGATGTGTGTAGTTATTTATATTGTGGACTAAATAAAATAATATTGTTTGTAATGTGATATTTCACTCTAGTATTAATTTGGTCCTGTTTGTGTTTGAAAATGTTTTTTGTTTTATTTTATAAATTTTTTTTGAAGGATTGTATATAACTCTCAATAATGATAAAACATTTTATTTTAAAATTTAAAGAAGTTTCACTTCAATAATCATGTAATTAAAACGTGATTTATTTTTGACTTACAAAAAAAAACCTTATTCTTTAATTCAATCAAATTGTTTTACACAAAATAGCATTATACGATTTTGTTTTGTTAAGAATGTTAATAAGTAAATTAACAAATGGTAATTTTCTAAGTACTATTAGTCTAACAGCCCAAAATCATGCATCACACTCAGAAGCTTAACCCTTCAATAGTAATCTATACGTCACCGAAACGTTGGCTAGCCGCTAATTTATTACCTCGCAAGGCACTTGCTAGACGTTTCAAGGTCGTTCAATGGTAAAACCCATAATATATTACAATTTGATATATTTGATTAAGCTTTGAATGCCCGCCTTTGGTTTCATGAGCTTTTTCTTCATGTTATTAATGGTGCTACCAGGTTCTGTTCTTTCAATCTTACTTTTATCATGCTACTTGAAGTAATTTTAACATTAAACAAACTAGCATTCTTAGACTTCAAATTTATTTATTTTTATTTTTTTTATTATATAGGGGGCAAACGAGGAGACGCATCGCCTGTTGGTAAGCGATTACCGCCGCCCATGGACACACACACCAGAGGCGTTACAAGTGCGTTGCCGGCCTTTTAGGAAGGAGTACGCTCTTTTCTTGAAGGTTTGAAAGTCGTATTGCTCCGGGAACACCCCAGGCGACAGCTCTTAGTTCTTTAACTTTGGCTAAAGAAATTAGTTATACAACAATTATGGTTTAATCAACACTAGCAGCAGGTCATAAATTTATATAATTTATTAAAAACGATAGAATAAAGCAAAGCATGAATATATTGCCTATGAATAATTCCAAATGAAAGGCAATAACAATACAATGTCGAAATATCAACCTTTACACTCAAAACCGCATTCATGTTTCTTATTACTGTTATACATCAGATGAAAAATACACATACCAAAAACTAATCTAAGATATGATGCAATTTCAAAGAAAGCATTTCCAAGCGAGCGATCACAAAAATGAAACTGGTTTCATATTCACTAAGATTTGCATAAAACTTGTTTAAATGTTAATCGGTGTGCTTGGGTAGATTATGACATGTGCCCTCTGACATGGCAGGCCAGCGTATGCACTTATACATATAATAATTTGTACCCCGGCTAGTTTCAGAATAGTTTAAAACGTATTCTCGCGGTTTAGAACTTCGCAATGATGGCGGCCGCTGACCACTTTCTTTAACGATCGCGGGAGGTCGTTTAATGAAAATTCCTTTTAAATTAATTACCAAGCTCATTTCGACCGTTATAAAAGTTCGGACCAAATTTTAGGGAACCATAAAAGAGTTTTAATGCTTATAACTTCTTTTTCGCTTTCTGTCGCTTCATTTGGTAATCGCAATATTTTATTGGTTCCTTTTGTAGCCTTTTAATACGATAAATAAGGAGTTAATATAAAATACAATATAATGAGATGGAATGTATGCTATATAAGTTATAACAGGAAAATAAATTGCGTGTTGGTTACATTTTACTACGACGAAGGTTTTCTAATCACAATGCAAGGGTTATTTAAGAATTGTGGGGAAAACTAAAAGTAAAGCATACTCTATCGGAATGTAAAGTTACTATGGATTGAAGGGTCAGGTTAAAGAGAGCTGTGGAGATGTTATCTGAGGCTTTGTTACTTATAGTTGACATTTGTATTTATTGTCGGTTAGGGTATCAGACTTTACAGGAACTTCAGTTGCTCATCCCTGATCTGTTTCAAGTATTTACTTTATTCCTTAATAAATTCATATCCATATGTAATATATTCAAGTTTTATACCTTATCTTAAAGGTGGCTTTTAGACGATAATAGGTTTGCCCCATTAGTAAGTGTGACTAAATTATAATTAGTAAAATGTGGGCGTTTATTACACATCCATCAATTGAAGATATTTATGCAAGAATGTATGTCTGTCTATACAATAAATAAAATTGAAGTGTCCGTTTATAATTTCAAATTAACTATTTTTACTAAATGCATATGAAAGTGTACGTACGTTCTATATTTTGTCTGTCTGTTTCCTTGTTCCAGTTAGTCTCTGTAGCAGCTTGACCGATTTTGACGGGATTTTCACTGTCAGATAAGTAATGTTATAAAAAGTAACTTAAGCTACTTTTGTTTTGACAAAACGCAAAAACAATAGCTAGGTATATATATTCGTACACCAGTTAAATATGAAAAAAAAACGAAATTTATATAACAATATTTCATTTAGAGTATAATATAACGATTAAGTTACAACATAATTATTTTCAAAGTCCAATAATCGCATTAGTACAAAAATGTAATAAATTACTACACCAAATGCAATTCCAACAACTTAATTACATGTTGCAAACGAAACACCCAATCGATTCCCATGCATTTAAATCAACTTCTGTCGTTTTTTGTCTTCCATTAATTTAAGCCATTTACAATTTATACACCAAATGATTCACGAACGCTACTTATAATGGAATATTACCAAATATCAAATCACTGTGATCTTGGTCAAATTATAGCAGGAACGACGCGTTTCGATGTAATTGGCGGTAGTCACTTGTGTCGTGGGACAAGGCAGAAGCGTAGTATAATTAGTGGAACTTTTATTCGTAATATATTATCTTAGTACTCATAGGCAAGACACTTTATGATTTTGAAAGAAGTAAACTGATGATTTCTTTTGGATTGGTATTGTAATAATTGTTTTATAACAATGATACTTTTGTATTATTGTAAGCGATTATTGTACTTGTCTAATAAAATTGAATCATTGTTGCGAAAAAATGCAAACAATCATTAGTAGTAATATATTTATATTGAATCTTTATAGGATCAGGACCTAGAACAGAATAAATGACAAACGATTCAAACATTACTTTTTGTACACAAGCGCCAAAAGTGACACACCTCACCTCATATATAAAACGTGCTTCTTGGCAACTCTTTGTTTAAGTCTAAAATGAAAGAACGATTGTGACCTGTATTTGTGATTCTGGTTCTAAAATTTTCATATATTTGTGGGAGAACCAGGCTATTTACTTGTAAAAATAAGGCTACAGCATTACCCGTCGAAAATATCTGAGCACCCGGCTGGAATGCGCGACACCTCGCCTTCGCCTATCTAGTACCGTTGCCAACGCAAGCGCCGACACAGGTGTATTATTCTTGCTTGATTCAGTTCATTCGTACTTGAACATAACACCTTGGATTTGTTTCCTATTTGAAAATATTGGAAAACGCTATTCGTTTATGCCTTAGCACCATCTTCTAAGGTATATATATATAATGATGATGATTGTTGCCAAGAAATAATGTAATGATGAAGATTGTAGCCGAATAAATAATAGAGGTACGTCAACGTCGCTTACATTATTCATCTAATGAACAAATATTTGGCATTATAACTACAGTTATAATATCTAGTCATACAAACGAATTTCGTAATGATATTGATAGTCATTGCAGTGTTGGTTTAAAATGTGAGAATTTAACTTTTTAGATTTTGTAGTGTATTGATTAATTATATGTAATAATTAATTTCTCGCGTCGAATCCATAAGTGGGATTAATTTGGTTTTGGTTTAAAAATATGGAGTGTCTCTACCCCTTGTTTTAACGTGGTTGTTGTAAACTCTGAATAAGAGAATAAACAACTCCGAACAACAACTTACACTACAAATAGAATAAAAACTTCGAACAAACCCTGTACCAACTTGTTTTGGTTTGTGTTGGAGGTTTTGGTCTACTAAGACCAAAACCCCCTTTTTAAGGAGAGTCCTCTCCCCCTCAACAGATCATTAAAAGCTGTTAATGTACTCGTAACTCAGGACATCTAACACACAACGCCATCTAGTCCCAAACTAAGCAGAGCTTGTATCATAGGTACTAGACAACTGATGTAAATACATTAATTCCAGTAGTAAATACATATTATACGTAGACAACACCCAAACTCCGTAAAAAACATTTGCTGATCATACAAACATTTGATCCGACCCAGGAATCGAACCCGAGACCTCAAGCACAGTAGTCGCATACGCCACTATGGTGGCACCGAGGCAGTCATCTCTCATATATCTAGTATCTTTATAGAACACTAGCTGACCCACGCAACGCAACCTAAAATTTTGCCCCCGTTTTTGAAACATTCTTCATTGGTGCTTCGCTTCTATTAGTAGTAGCGTGATGATATATAGCCTATAGCCTTCCTCGATAAATGGACTATCCAACACTGGAAGAATTTTTCAAATCGGACCAGCGGTTCCTGAGATTAGCCCGTTCAAACAAACAAACTCTTCAGCTTTATTATATAAGTATAGATAACAGTTTTACAGAAAGATAACGCTGTTACACAGTCCCTCTCACAATTTACACTGAAGGCAGAATATGTTACTATCAGCATAAAATGTAAACATATGAATACATGTCGTAAAATTTATTAAAGCCATTCATTATAGGGTTTTGCTTACTGAATTATGTAAGCGATAAAATACGAATGTGAAATGTGTATACAATAACTCATAATGATCAATTGAATGGCACCACAGCGAGTGAAGTATGAATAAACAAACATACACTTCAAAATATCAATATTAATTATGTAGTATTATGAAAAAAACATTCGGATGGGTAGGTATGTGTTTTAGTTCAGTTATTTTTGGATGTCTGTTTGAACGGCGTATACAAATAAGTTTAAAGTGAGTGGGCGCCGTGACCTGCTGTTGACCCGACACTAACTTGCTTTAAAGCATCTCCTTCAAATGTACCGATTTATATTATTGCCTTTACTCAATGAATAACTTTGTTTAATATGGTTGTATTTGATTTGCCTGTGAGAAATTTCCTCCGAGCGATAAGGCCGCCACTTGCACCTACATACCTCGTATATAGACTTTTTGTAATTATATGTTCAATAGAGTTATTATTATTTTCATTCTCATGTGGAATAACAAGATGGCTGGCAGGAGCTGAATGCGAATATTTGGAAATCGATCTAAAAAAAACAAAAGAAAAGCGTTCAATGGGAAAAATCTATACAGTCTGATGATGTCTGATGACGATAACGAATAATTTTAAACTGTCAAACACTTGTACAACACTAGACATAAACATCCTAAATATACTTCTGTATGTTGCATACGAGTACCTTAACATATTTATACCCAAAACAAACACATATCAATATTGTAAGTTATGCTATAAAAAGAACGGCTACTTATTAAACTACCTTTCATCCAAAGTTGACCTGTTGACCTGAAGTAGCCGGCAATATCGATAGGTACACTCCTCGACAATCTAAATCACTTAACGGGATACAATGATACTCGCATTCTAGATGTGACTTCTATTTTTTATTCTTATATGTATTTTATTACTTGTTTTCTAGAGTATCAGTACATCAGTAACATTTAAATGAACATTTAATGTTTAGAATAAGAAGTTTCTAGAAAACCTATAAATGCCTATGATGTATTTGGTATAACCAACAGCCGTACGTGACGTACCATACAACATTGATATTTAATAGTATAAAAAATTCGTCAATCTTTATCTTCTCAGATATTATTGCACTTAATATCATTTTAGCAATTCCCTGTTAGATAAATTTGATTTTAGAATTGATCACACTTTTCACATCCCTTTGATACTCAAAAGTTGCATTTTCTGTTACAAAACTGCATATAGATTTTAAGAGTCACAAGTAAAAAGCAATGTCACAAAGAAAAAAATAAGTTTTACATTATAACTGCTATTAATGACGAAAAAATTGCAGGTGCTATTCTGTCCAGCGTGCTTATTGAAAACCAGTGTGAAAGCTTTGATATAGGTAATGTATAAATAATAATATTGAAATTTGATACACAACATACGTTAAGTTAAAATATTATGATGAAATAAACAGAAATACCGTGGGAGAGCCACGCTACCGCATGCATGAGCCGGCTCAACCGGAGTGATACCACGGCCTCATAGAAAACCGGTGAGAAACAGCGCCTGCGTAGCGCCGTGATTAAGGGTAACGGAAGCCCATAACCCAACCCCTCCCCTGTCCCCCTCCCTATCCAACAAAAGCCGGCAACGCATGACGTCTCTGTTGGTGTCTATGGACGGTGGAAATAGCTTACCATCAGGTGATACGTCTGCTCATTTGTCCTCTATTCCATAAAGAAAACATTAGCCATCACGGCAGTCAACTATTGGAGATATTTTACATTCCAAATCGATTGTTTATTATTGAAATGTATTGTGTTCATTTATTTTTACGTTACCATATAACAATATAAATACTTAATAATAAAGTACAGTAATCGAATACAGTAGACATTTTAAGATTAATGGAGCGGAATTGGTATACCTACAACGACACGGCCGTGTTTAAAGTGATTAATTATCTAAAGTCAGGTAAAAACCTGCTTCAAGTGTCAGGGCAAATATTTTTATACACCTGTCTGTTTTAAAATATTGGTGACTGTCTCGTGTAATGAGAAGATAAAGAGTCACAATTTTTTATAATCACGTTACAGAGATTTAATCAAAAAAGAACAAATTAATAAAAAGTTTAAAACTATTTTTAACGATTCCATAAATGTTAGAATGACGTAATAAAGTTATATCAGTCTTATCTAAATTTTATTGAAACATTTAACTCAATGTCGTGTTTCTCTTTTATTATTAAATAGAGTAATCAAGTCTTTTAATGGATGATTAAAGAGATATTTCTCAAAGGTGAATAATGTTTGTGTGAATAACAATAATAATGTGTGTAAAATAATGTTGTTCGTTTTGCGAAATATTAGTGTTCACTAATATTTTACATTTGTATTACATTTATTGAACAACATTATTTTACACACATTATTATTGTTATTCACACAAACGTTATTCGCAATACGAACAACATTATTTTACTTTATTTATCATTTAATTATAGAACATTACATGTTTTGGACGAGAATTTATCAAACCGTTATGCCGTGGGAGAGCCACGCTTCGGCATGCATGGGCCGGCTCGACCGGAGTGATACCACGGCCTCACAGAAAACCACTGAGATACAGCACCTGCGCTGTGTTTCTTCGACTGAGTGAGGACACCGGGGACCGGCAAAGGTCGGCAATGCACTTGTGACTCTCTGGTGTTGTGTCCATGGGCGGCGTGTAATCGCTAACACATTATTACATTAAAAAAAACAATAGAATAGTTAACGAAGCTTGCAACCGAAACAGCCAGTTAAAGAAACTTAAAGACTCTTAATGAGTCATTCATCACTGCGCGTACATTTAAATTTATTATACTATCATCAGAAACGTGTTAGCAAATTTTGATATTGTATTACCATATAGGTACTAGACTTGTCGTTATAACTTGACTTGAATAAATAGTTATGGCATTGTAATAACGTTCACCAAATCGCTTCCAGTCATTCTAGAACCACTGATATTTACCTGTGACCGCGAACAATAAATCCGATTGGAAAGCAGACATCTCGACCGTTGTAAATCAATCAACCGATCATGAAATATGATCACCCGCAATATTATCAATATTCCACTCAGAATATACGATTTTGTTGATGAATTTCAATTGTTTTAATCTTAGAATGGGCAACGTTTGTTTTTATTTTGTTGATTGATTTCTGGATTGCGTGTGCTTTTTGTTTGCCATTTCGGGTGAAAGTATTGATTTTGAATGTACCGTACCCTAACGTGATACGAATTTAATTGAAACTATAATATTATGATTGTTTGTTTTCGGTTTCGTAAATTAATTTATAGTCCTCTTAGCTGTAGAATATATTTTTGAGGTATGATTGTTAAAGTTTATGTGAGCTTCATTTAAACCCCATGTTAAATGATAACTAGAATTCTATTGCTATATAGAATAGGAAAAGATGAATACAGTAGTAGATATTTAAATAACAAGAAATAAACGAGAAAATAGAAAAAGAAAATGTGAGATAAATTGTCTTTCATATTCTTGTTTAGATGTCAAACCACCCAATACCACATCAAGCCGACTTTTAACTACAAATGGCCAAGTAATAGTAATAAGCTTCAAAAATCTATCCTCAACCATTTATAGGATAGGTTTATGTTCAGCAAAGGACTACTATAAGTTGCTGATGAAGGTGGAAAGGTCCTTCCAACAGATAAATACTATTTGGGGAAATTGTCAATTACTGCCACCAATCAGCCAAGCCATAACAAGTGTATCAGATCAAAGGGTAGACATCCTCCAATCAACATCACTCCCAGAAACATGTAGCGACATGAAAAGACTGCTAGCTTCTGGGATGTTCTAAGATATTTGGAGTAAGAAGATGACAAACCCACGTACAATGGCTGGACGTAAACAGCCCGGTTAAATCAAATCAAATAATGCAATAAGAATAACTTGATATAAATTTGCACAATTTTCCTCTACTTAACTTCTTCGTTACTTGTCAGACGTAAAAACAACTTATTTATCTACAATAACGAACAACTTGGCTTATCTCAATGCAGCGGTATAGTTCTGACGTTCAGTGAGCCAAGACCTGATTTATTTACTTTAACCAAGTCATTGGTCTCAGCATCAAAGTGTTGCTTTGTTATTAAACTAGTTGCGAAAGATTTCAGGATTCCCGACGGGGTTATTGCTTTTTGTTTTGGTGAAATGAGAGCTATATTTTCAGCACTTGATACTGTACTAACTAAATCGCACTTTTATTGCGTACTTTATCAAATTTAAAACCACTAGAATACAGGAATTCATTTGGATTAATAGACAAATAATCGACTCAGTACTTCAATCTATTACATTTGTTATAAATATATTTTAAATGTATGCAGGTAGGTATATAATAATATTATATAATAAAAATTGCAAAAGTAAAATACTTATAATTGTTTTTTTTTAAATATAGTTAGAAAATTTATTAGACTTAAGCAAGCAAACTTGGAAGCGTAACAGAAGAATGCTATTTTTTTTTTTCAATGCAAAATGATTCATCATATCATTTGCATTGTCTTCCAAGACAATGTAGAACTATAGTCTAATTAAAAATTTCATAAAAAATGTTATAAACACGTATAGCATAAATGTCAAAATAAATAACAGATACGATAAACAATGCAACAGGAATAGATTTTATGTCTTGTGAACCGTAGGCCATAAATATCATAAGTTATTATATTACAATCTCCTCTTATGAACGTTATAATGTATATAAAATAAATTATAAATAGTAAACACTACAGATTATGCCCGTTGTTTATTAACTACACTTATAAAGTTACTAATAAATGTATCGTAGAAGATAACTTGGAATACATAACTACAACTATCAAACGTATAGACTTAGTAAGCCCGATTATATAAATTGTACGAGTATAAAAAATCGCTAATGTTATACGTAAATGTGAAATTGCAATTATAATATATCGCCACCTACCGCAGATGCACTGAACTACGGAGCAACGTACAACACGAAGAAACTACCAATCTTGAATCGCGCAGTAGAAATTCTCGCGCCGATTATCATATAGCGGTATTAACATCGCACTGTTTTATTCTTAGTTGTAGACACAATACAAGTCCTGTTTTTCTTTTAAATGTAAACCTCTTTAGAGTAAAGAAAATTTAACGTGTGTCAAACTATGAAAACCTTACATTTCAGTTTAAGTTAACAAAACAGTGCTAATAAACCCTAAATAAACAACTAAACAAAACATAGCCCCGAACTAATTTTCTCTTTTCTTTTAACAAATCAAACCCCGTTAACTAACAAAAAGAACATTAAAGCTCAGAAACTCACCAAAACTTCATACCGTAATTAGCTGAACTTGTTGTTTTTTCAAGCAAATGGTTTTCAATAACAACTACCCGTTGCCATGACAACGCGAAATTACAAATCACTGTTAACAAACAAGAAAATTATTATAGAAGTAATTGAAGCGAGAAAAAAGATAATGTACTGCTTTTTATATCTTTACAATCGAGATATTTTAATTGAGTAGGAACTTCGCCGAGTTTCAACATGTTCATTTATATTATACTTGTTTTTCGGCTCGGCTCTGCCCGTGTGTATATCAGTTATCGCGTTTAAGAGACTCAAAGTCTGTTTATGTGACATTTTATTGAAATCGTTGGCAGCGTAGTGGTTTAGGCGGTCACCTTGCTTTCTAAGTGTTGTGCTGAGTGTTGTTTAAATTTATTTCCCTTAGTCTAGATGTTCTTCATATATTTTTAATGTATATTTATAAAGTTCGCCGCGACACAGGAATATTCCTAGAGCGGGAGTAATTTTATAAAAAAGAAAAAGAAAGATATCATTGCAGCCGTTATAACCTTAATATTTTTTTTTATTAGAAAAGTCATGCCTTGTTTTTTTTTTTTTTTTGAATAGTGGGCAAACGAGCAGACGTATCACCTGATGGTAAGCGATTACCGCCGCCCATGGACACCCGCAACACCAAAGGCGTCACAAGTGCGTTGCCGACCTTTGGGGGATGAGAAAGGGGATGGGGATGGGGAGAGGTTGGGGTATGGGCCTCCGGTATCCTCACTCACTCGGTGAAACATAGCGCAAACGCTATTTCACACCGTTATACGACTTAAACATTCAAATGATAAAAAATATCATTAAATGAATGACTTGCGAACACTCATTTTAAATATTGATTTATTTTCTATTAAGGTTTTATGACTATCGCGTTCTTTATAAGATAAGTTATGGCAAAAATTTGTAATAAAACGTGTTGTCGATCACATTACTATGAATATATTAAATTAATTTATTTCTAATATTAACACGCGGACGTCGTGAATCGGTATAGATACAATGAATCAATATCGTTTTAATATTCGTATCGACATATGTAAAATACAAGTAAGAATATTATTTAAATGATAGGATAAATTTGCAAATTACATTTCATCATTTTGGTTTTAAATTTTATCATAGATGTAATAATTTAGGAAATGATGAAAAAGAAATGAAAAGCATAATTTCTCATTCCTAAATCTGAGGGCTCACTCTATTTGGAAACGTTAATATCTTAATAATTGCAAGACTTCAATGGTAACGGCACTTACCATTTATTTCTTTAGTTAATTTTTAATTGGCATGACATTTTACTGTCGAAATTCATTTACAGAAAAAAATTACGTCTCGCTTTGAGTATTGATCAAAGTTATTTCAGTCCAAGTGGGTGTTTAAATCAATAGGACAGTCAGAAATCAAGAACGTCCTCGGATTATTGATAACGACGTTCAAGCACGAAAGCTTTGACTTTCGATTTATTTTTCCCAATAAAGTGCACTGAACGATGTCACCGCAAAACGAAACACAGCCCCTACAACCGTCCATACTGCGTGATCGTCTGGGAGCATCACTAAAATAACATTGCTGTCAAAAGATTCTTATTACAAGGAAGACTAGGTTCAAAATTAAGAGTTAAATATGATTTCATGTCGACGAAATATACGTGCTTCGCAAATCAAGTGCGTTGAAGAGGATGGGTGAACTACGTCTATGAAAAATCGTGACGAGGGTGACACAATAAGTGAGGTAAGGTAAGGGGGAGGCAAGGTGCTTTAATCGGAAATACGTACCCTTCGAACGTGCAAGGCTAAGGGCGCACGTCGACGAGACGCCGGGACTGACACCAACATGTACAAAAATAAATGCCAAGTTTGAGTCGGACCTTTAATCTGGTGGTTCCGTCTGTCGCACTGAGTTTATGTTAAAAGCCTTGAAGTTAATTTTTCTTTTAGTGTACGTTGTGTAGTAATAATTCTGAATTTTTAAGCAAGCTATTAATCTTTGTCACTATTCAGTTAAAACAAAAGAATCGTGATTAGATCGAGTAGCACAATGGAATACCTATTGGACACAGCTGTGTGTCGTGTGCGACAGTGGACGTGCGCATATTTCCAATGTGATCAGACCAATTATTAAAAAATATTACAACTGAATCATAAGCTAATAGTATTTGAGTACAAAAATTCTAATGAAAAACATTTATATAAAAATATTTTATGAAAACTTAAACATAGGTTTTTTTTAGGGAATAGGGGGCAATCAAACATACGTATCGTCATATATATATAAATGGACACCCGTAACACCAGAGGCGTCACAAATGCGTTGACTTTTGGGGGATGGGGAGAGGGATTGGGGAGGGGTTGCGAACGAGCAGATGTATCGCCTGATGGTAAGCGATTACCGCCGCCCATGGACTCCCGCAACATCAAAGGCGTCACAAGTGCGTTGGTGGCATTTGGGGGATGGGGGAGGGGTTGCTGTATAGGCCTCCGGTACCTTGACTCACTCGGTGTAACACAGCGCAGACGCTGTTTCACACCAGTTTTCTGTGAGGCCGTGGTATCACTTCGGTCGAGCCGGCCCATGCATACCGAAGCGTGGCTCTCCCACGGTGAGGTAGGTAGTTAAAAAAAACTTGCGTTTACTCCATGGAGTATAAAAGGAAAAGCTTTTGTTGTTATTACATAAGTAAATATAAAATAAGAACACAAATACACGATAAATGTAAGGTAAACTCCTAACATGTGTAACATTTTCCTCAGTATCTTATGAATACATACCGAGAGAGTTTTGTATCAATTTATACCATAACATAGAACTGTTATTCGTACAACAACTACCAATAAAATTATTATACTGTTTGTAAGATAAATAACAAATAGGACGAGATTTTAAAAAATAATCTACATATGTTATAAAGATTTTTTTTAAATGATAAAACACATAGTGATAGTAAGGTTCACTGGAAGAGAATGCCTTGGGCATTAAGTCCGCCAATGTACCAATGTGCATGATTTTTTTAAATAAATAAATAAAAATAGTGATACACGTTTTATTTTTATTAAGAAAACCCTCAAATGTAATGGCAACTAGTACAACCTGCTTTTGGATGCTAGTCACTCTGTTAAAAAACTAATATTTAAGAAAAACCAGTAGCTCCAAATAATATTGGGGGATAATATAATTTAATAATTATTTTATATTATATTTGTCATATAAGTCAAATTTAATAATTAAATACTGTACCCTAAAAAGGCTAAGATTTATGAAAATATTGAATTATATTTATTTCGTAATGTTATTTTCTCGACTGGAGTAAATCGACTTTGAATTAGCCTAAAAACATTAAGGAATATTTACTAAGGGATAAATCTCAATTCATTTAGGTTTCTCTAATGTCAGCAACAACTTGGTAATCCATTAGGAACCCAAATCATTTTCAATTTCAATGTGTTCTGTAACTGCTAAGTGAAGTTTTTTCTCTTAGACTTGTATTTACTATTCGATTCAGAGTTTTTCAAATCGGACCAGCGGTTGTAACAAACAAACTCTTCTATACTGCGCAACAGACAGTCTCCAAGCTGCAAGAGCTGGGGTTGGAAGCTCTCCCTCATCCGCCATACTCACCAGACCTTGCACCTACCGACTATTACTTTTTCCAAAATTTAGACAACTTTTTAGTGGGTAAAAAAATCAATTCCCGAGAGGCAGTACAAAATGCCTTTGAAGAGTTTGTTGCCTCCCGTCCAGCTGATTTTTACAAGAAGGGCATCAATAAACTGCCAATGCGTTTTCAAAGATGCGTCGATTGCATGGGTGATTACTTCGAATAACAGAAATAAAAAAGTTTAAAATATAAGTACTTTCACTTATTGCATACAAAACGGCAATTTCATAGGTAAAGACCTAATATTAATATAGATTCAAGTAATCTCTTAAGCAGATAGTACAACTTCAAAAGCAACAAGTACGTTAGGAAATAACTAGCAAAGTTTTGACTAGTGCTCGTGTGCACATTACCACTAAAGGTGAATAGATGCGTAACTTGGATATAACGTTTTAAATATAGTGGTATTTATAAAACAAAGTAGGACAAAAGGATAATAAGTATTAAAATATACTCGTAGTATCGATCAAAAATTCTTTAAAAAAACATGATCTGCTGCACTCATTCATTGACTGTAAAAGGGAGCTAAGTTGGCCGGTTCAGTTAGTATGAATATGTGAATAAAGCTGAAGATTTAGATTCTTTAGTTGAATTTGATGATAAATTAATTCATATTTAAATGATGCCGTTACCATTTCACACATAGGAATTCACTTTCATGAAAAATACCCTATTAATCCTACTACTATTATAAAGGCGAAAGTTTGTAAGTATGGATGTATGTATGTATGGATGTTTGTTACTCTTTCACGTAAAAACTACTGAATGGATTTGAATGAAACTTTACCACAATATAGCTTATACATCAGAATAACACATAGGCTACTATTTATAAAGATATAGCTTCGCCTCGCGGCGTTGCCCGCAGTTATCATCGTACCGCGGGTAGCACCGCGTGGTTCAGCTAGTATAGATATATATATAGAAATTAAACTAGTTTTTATTTATGATTACGGAAATCAATGTATTCATGATGGGTACGTACTTTATAAAATCGTGAGCGTATTAATTACCCTAATCAAAACTATTTATTAAGTAATGTGATATTTTAAAAGTTAATTTATCTAGTGTCTTTAGTAACCGTGCTTTCGTTATACTATAACCGTAATACGATCAAGATGAGTAAGTATTCTTTTGAAATAAAATTATTTTGCTTTAAGTTACATTAAAAAAAAAACACCTCCTAATTTTAAATATTTATTCACTGAGAAGTTTTCCCTTTTCTTCTCTTTTATTTTAATTGGCTAAATATATCTGAGGGATTAAATCTCTAAGCTTAAATTTATTGTTACATACGTAATTTAATCGTCACATGTTTTGATCAACTGTAAGCTTTTTCAACCATAGACACTAATTCCATGACTTGAATTTTAATTACGTGTGACCTATGCTGCTAAACATAAAACCTGTTCAAGCCCGACACCGAGGTCTGTAAAGAAATATCAACTTTATTACAAGCGATTTAAGTGTCTATTGAAAAGTAAAATAAAACGGCTCTCACATTATAGTCGGTTCCGCCCATCGAGTAAAGACTAATGAATTAGCCCGTCAATAATATCAAAGCAAATGCCAGATGTCAATTTTAGAGTGACAAGCGTTTCGAGGGTTGATTTTCAATTTCGAATTGTATGTTCTATGCTGTAAATTTTAGAGCTCAATATGCATTGTATAAATATATATAACCCCTTTAAAAATTGACGCAGAGATTTTTATGTGATTGATTACATTGGTAATTTAACAATTGCGTGTTTTTTGTTTTAATCTTTTTAATTAGAAATTAAATACCCAAATGTATGTACGCGCATAACTTTCAATCGAGTACACCAAATAGGTTTATTCTTTTTTCATGTGTTTGTTATTGCCAGTATAAGGTTTGTATAGAAAAAAAAATAAAGAAAACCAAAGTGTTGTATTTTTTTAGGTCGCGACTGTACACTGGCCTTGGGAAGCGGAGGCGGGCATAAACTCTAAAACTAATTTTCGGCAAATTAAAAAAAATAATTGAAAATATTATGGCGGTACTATGTTTACCAAGCCCGGCTAGTAGCTGACCAGCTAAGCTAGTAATAAATAAAAAAAACCCATACCTTCATAGTAACTTCTAATGTATCTAAGTAGGTACCAAAATAAATACAAGTGGATCTGCATTTCTTTAGGAATATTTTTGATGATAATAAATAACAATAATAAATATTTCGGACACCTAACACAGAACGCCATCAAGTCCCAAGCTAAGCAGAGCTTGTATTATGGGTACTAGACAACTGATATAAATACATATATACCTTTTTTTGTAAATAAGTACATACATATTATACATAGAAAACACCCAAACTCTGATAGAAATATTTGTAGATCATACAAACATTTGGGTCGACCCGGGAATCGAACCCGAGACCTCAAGGCAGTCAATCATCAATAATCATATTGGTTTGTTTAATGATATATGTAAGTGAAACTAATTGTGAAGGTTTAATTATTCCACCTACCTTAAGCATGAGTGTATGAATAACGTAAATATGGAAGTCCATTTTCAGACTACAGAATCCTTCCAATATATTCACATTTAATACATCTATGCCAGTCTAATTTCTCGGGCGAAGTGTGATGTGTGGTGTGTGCCACATGTTGCTTGTCCACCTACATTAGCATATCAAAGCTCCATCTAAGTCCAATTACGTGCTTGGCCCTGCTGTGCTCCTTAGGTGGTGTTTGTCGGTTCATGAGGCGAAATTGGTTTAGCTGTCCGTGTAACGCATTTATGGGTGGCAGTGACGTATAGGCTTTGGATTTCCCTGCGTTATTACCTCTGTCAAGAATATAATCTTCACATGCCTATGACTGATTACTAGTTTATGGTTCCACTAACAATACTAGTGATAGTAGATACTCTAGCTATGATATACATACTTCATCAACCCCGAATTAATATGTCCAGAATATAGACGATGTAGATTGAGTTAGATTTCAGTACAATTATTTTATTATCTAAGCTATTTTGTTTTGTGAACATGGTACATCTTATATTGGACGCACATTTTATTTTGGAATGACCACGAGTGAAATTATTTACGGTCAAAATTGGCGATGATATTGAGAGTATCGTTTTTAAGATCGCCTAATTGATATTAAACAACAACACACAACACAATGATGATGATGATGAATATACATCACACAAAAAGAACAAAAGAAAGTTCATAAAATTCATTTTAAATTGTTTCTTATCTTTTTAATATAAGTCTTATATTAGCTATTTATATCTAAACATCTCATATCATAACGGTTTTTTTTTTCTTTTTAAATGACAACTCCCGCATTAGGAATATACATCCTGTGTCGCGGGGGACTTTACAAACATACATGTAACGGACACAAAGAACACCTAGACTCAAAACAACATTTTGTGGATCACACAAAGTGATGTCCCACGTGGGATTTGAACCTACGGCACTTGGTACAGTAGCAAGCGGCGTAGTGACCACTTAAACCACTAGGCCAACCGTGCAGTCATTCGTCCGATGAATCTAAAAGCTTTAAGCTTTTAGATTCTCTCCAGAACTCTGAAGATATATAGCAAAAATTTTATGTCGTCATTTGTCCGTCAGAATTTTTAAAATGCTGACGAACAAATGACTATTTATTTTTTTATGTGTAGACAAATAGCTATTTTTTTATACTTAGCTTTCTTAACTTTCATAAAAAAGTTAAATTTTCAAGAGAGCTAAGTTTGTTTCTTTACTGAACCTTTATTAAGTTGCCTGTAGAAAGTACAAGAAAATTCCTTAAAACAAAAACCTACCTTAAAAATGGACTTAAATGGCCTGACTACTTAATTTGAAAGCTTTTTGAAGGGACTAGAGAAACCTTTTAGGCAGGTTTGTTAAGTATTCACGTTACTAGGCTCTCAATATTTTATATTTGAAACTTTTATCATAGATTTCATGAGATGAGGATTACACTTGACACAATTATTATGTGTACATCGGGTTTTAAAATTTGTTTCTTGAAATTGCTGAAATAAAGTACTACTCACTTGCTCCTATTGTACATCCTCATTATTTAACCTTAACATTTGTAAAGACAATTGGTAAAAAACGGTCTAAATCCACCTTCCTTTCTTTTATTTTATTATTAACACTACAGCGCAATTATTTTTAATAACCTCAAGCCCACAAAAATAACTATAGCTATATAACATTAGTTTCAAATAAAACATCAAACAAATAAGAATGTCACCCATATTTTGCTTTCAGAAACAGAATATAAGATACCCACATTACTACAACCCATAAACACCTTGTTTTTACCTCAAAGCTATTAATATATGCAAATCTACCAGAAAAGAAACTGCTCATTTTGCAGTAATTCATTGCTCCTATATCTATTATAAGTAAACTGCTTAGCAGTGGTAAAGTTAGTCTCATAAATCAGTATACACGTTCTAACATGCATGCAGTCAGCACAGAGGCACCTCGAATTGGCATGAAGCCCGCATCTATACGAAAGCGGTACACACATCACCGAGGCTGCTGGCCATGACGGGAATAAGTTACTTTTCACATTCTCGCATGTAGCCTGGAGGTCTGAGGATTTTGTGACGTCAAAAGTTTTGTTATGTACTCTGTAATTCATGAACCTGAAAATTGGTTGACGTAACAAACCTCGTCTACATCATGTGGTTACGTACGGGCTATTTCTTTATGAACATTTTTGAGGTGTTTACAACGATGTCTATTGCAGAATAAATTAACAGACTAAAAATAATTAAATAATCTTTGGTTAAAACATAAGATGTCATTATTTTTTATTTTTTTTACTAGTATCTACTGGTAGCTAAATATTATACTTAAAATTAGCGATGTTTTGTTACTGATAGTAGAACGTACATTATTTTAAATTAAAACTACGTAACTACTAATTAGCCTACGCATTCCTAAGAAGTTTGAAATATAAACTAAATTAATAACAAGTGGAGCTTATAAAGTTAATTAAAGTTACATTATTATAACTAAAAAAACAAGACGCAAAATAAATAATAAAAATTTATATTAGATAATTTACAAGATAAAATAGGTATGATACGAATACGGTCATGTTTTCTTCTAATATCAACACACGTACAAAAACAAATGATACAAAAAATTAAAACTAACAATAGAATATGCTCTGTTGTCAAGCGTCGCCACGTATCAATTCTATTTATTCCGACTGTGAGTTTCACATGCAAAAACAGTGTAACAAAAAACTCGCACGACAGTTGAGGCGAAGCCCTACCCGGCTACGACAAAGTTCGACTTGGCGAAAGTAATTAGTCGCAAGCTCGCGAGCTGTCGCCACGTCACAACGCATCAATTGCTGGAAACTCACTCTGGTGGAAAATTGGAGCTGCGACGCCGACTCGAGCGAGAAACACAATCGCCAAAGCTATCGTGTCCGAATCAAAAATAGATCAAAGCAACTACATAGGTATACTAGGCACATTTATATATATTATATGTATCTGTATATTTAGTGAACTCTTATTGTGGACCTATTCTATTCAGAATTAACTTCTATAATTCATACAACATTGTTGGTCGTAAGTAATAAGAATTAAATAGGAATATATCACTGTCGTTTTGTTATTCATATTACATTACCGTATCTTCCTTTTCCAGACGTTTTAAGCGTTGATTATTCAGCGCTATCTCAACGTACCATCTGGTGAGACAATACATAAATAAATTTCTGTTTTATCACTGTAAGAATAAGGTGTATTTTCAAGTATTAAGTCGAGAGGAAGAAGGTTATACTGAGGAGACATTATTTTGTCACAATGGTGGGTGCCGCCCACGCTACGGGCAGCAGCAGCGCAGTCTTCGGTGATGCACTGCTTTAGGGAACGAATAAATTACCCGGACCGTTCACAAGACTTGCACCGCATACAGTTTCACAGTATCTTTAGAATACCCTTTGGAATAATATCTAACGGGCACACAAATGTCTTAAAGCTACTGTGAATATAAAGTATTTATAAATCAAATAAATAGTCGTACGCAGTCACATCTATGAACTGTGGTTGGAAATGAATGTGGACCGTTAGAGGCGAGAAAATAAGTGTTAATAGCACCTTCCGCTTGAAACAATAGTAGGAATTCGGATTAGACACGTACGAGCTAGAAGCAACGGCTTGCCGTGAGAAGCTTTGTAACCACAATGCTCATGGCGTCTCTACTAACCGCAAAGAGTACGTAATCTAATACACGAAGCTCAGCGACACTGGCTTTCACGGCCGCAAATCTCGTATTACACAACCGAGCTGTTTAATAAATTAAAAATATAAAGTTATGCGACTATCGACCGAATATCAGAGGGATAGGTCGTGGTTAAGAAGTTGTGCGGTGGCAAAATTGCTGTGGGCAAGCGACCGATTCATAGATTGCTTTTTTTGCTGAGACTCATGACGAATAAAAAAGTAGCAACAATCCGCTTCACTCTGCAACGTAGGTGGCTATCGTGTGTCGTGTACGTTTTTGTGTGAAACATTCACAAGGACCTGTATCGTCAAAATGAAAAATGTCTTTTTTATGCTTGTAACTTATAAGATTAGAATGTCTATAGCGCTGCAGAACAGAATAAGAATTAACTGGTAAAGAATCAGTATTCTTTATCAATGAGTAGACAGTTGTGTTTAAAAAGATTATTACTTGGCATTAGATTTTTTGTGGTCTTCTCGAAAACTAAGAACTCGGAAATCAAATCAAGAGGCACATCGTCGTATGCGCACGATATCATGCTTATGGCATGGTGGTGCAGTTGTAAAAAAATCTGTTTAATAAACCCATCAACGTACACAAAATGTGGTATTACCTAATTAAGTCCGGCATAGAACAAAATATTTTTTTGTTTAGCATTTTAAATGAATATGCAGATAATATTTTCATAAGCCACTTCGTAAAACAACTTTTTGAGCACCGTATAAAAAGTTAAATTTTCATTTTATGTTAAAACTATGAGATTTACGCTCTGCGCCACACTTAAAGTTTAGTTTTAAAATCACAACAATCTTATATCACAATCACTCTAACATAAGTACAAGGCTCAAGCAATTTCTGTCTCGACCTTAAACCTCTAGAGACGCATTCCAAACGTTTATTTCTCTTCTCCACTGAACAGAGTTCAGAGAAAATTATTTACATTTACTTTTCAGTTACTCTGAAGTCGCACAAATCTACAAACTAACATTTCTATAATATACAAAATACTTTTCACCTGGTGTCGATGTATTTTTAGCTTTAATTGAATCGTAACAATTCTTATGTGATTACTATAAATAACAATCCATACTTCCTTTTCAAATACACGTGATATTAAGTTAAAAATAGTTACGAAAAAAACGACAATAGCACACAGAAACTCAAAAGACTTTTGGCTATTACATCTAGAGAAATACCACTATTTCTATATTTATGTACCCATTAAAAATGCCGTAACTACCGTCTCAGACTTATTTAACACATCGAAGTCTTTTGTAACTATAAAATTTAACAGCGACACTTAATCTTTGTAGTCAAAGAATGACAAATAATGTTTATTTTTTTGCAGCCAATCTACATAAATGTAACAGGTTTATAGGTTTTCTATTCTAATTATTACGACGAATTTCTAAAATTATAGTACAAAGAATGCTAAAACAACGCTTAAAAAATAATAGTAATAATAAAATAGGCTACATGCCACACTTTACATAATTAAGTCCTTAATAGAAGAGCTTTTGGATGTTTATTTTATATATATGAGTCTTAATGTTTTCCATGTGTATTATCAATACACTATTCAATAATTAAGTAAATTTATTACGTTAACCAAATATATTTTTATAAGGCTTGTTAGTCACTTACATTACAAATTTAATACTCATTGCTAGCAAAAATAATAAAATATTAAACAATATTTCTAGACGCTTCAAAAACCAAAACAGTTGAATTGAAAAACGTTTGTTTTATGTCTCACTACGCTATTTTATAGTATTGTAAACAGCAATACAAAATCGAATAAAAAAAAGTTTGTCTAAATCAAAATCCTAAGAAACAACCCGACGCTGTTAATTACAAGAAAACAAACCCTTTAGCAATAACAAAGCCAAGAATTAGAGGAAATTATTTAACCCGTGAATTGGCTTACGATGACTGTAAACTTCAAATCAAGGAGCGAGTTCACAAGAAAAGCCCCGCCCGCTTTAATATGCACTTCACAATAGTAAGGGGTTCGAGTTTTCAAGAGGTAAGTCCTTGTGAAGGCACTTTATCTTCCCACAAGCCCGCTTCTATCGCGAAGGGACGGATACGATTAGAAGTCTTAATCTTTAAGGGGACTTTGAGATGGCCAGTGGCAGAGTTTTTTCGACCATTTCGTGAAAGGTATTACTGCTCTTGAATTTTTCATATATCGTTTTTTTTTTGTGAAAGCATTCGAACGTTATTAAACTTGTCGTTGCCACACACGTGGCTGTAGGTATATCGTTTTTTTGCAAGTTCGTGCTGACTTACATTGCAGCATTGACACCAAACATATGATAAGCGATGACAGATTGCACATAAATTTTCTTTAGTGCATCTTGGAACAGATTTGTTTTCTGTCTTTTATCTTCGGTATAGACTATTCTTTATGATTACGACACTATACTATTTCATATTTATGTTTAAATAAATATTCAATGTGAGGAGAAAATCATTTGATTACAGTCTTCGTTATCAGAGTACAATTTTTGACAAAAAGGCTTTATTTTTTTTATTTTCTAACGTTTTCTTTAAGGTGGTTTAAACGTAGACAGTTTGTCTAAGTCTAGTATCTAATTTCATAAATGACATTAAGTTCTGATTTATTATTATACACTCACGTATTATGCACACAAGTAGCGAAAGTTGTGAGCAAAACTTGCAAATTACATACCTATAAAACTATTCTAACACAATTCTCCTAACAGCATTTACGTAAGGGTTTATATCCGGTAGAAGTTATGGTAACTTTGTATAAAATACGTTACCCAAGGGCAACGGGTTCAAAATAAATTTCGTAGACGGACAAAACAATGTGAAGATCAAAGGAGGTTTTGGCAACTTTATAAGGGGTGATCTGAGTATGCGGTAACAAGATGCAAATGTAATCGTTCTTTTAAATTACCTGGGGTGCCGTTATCATCTTGAATTGTTGCATTAATATTATTAGTATTTATCAGCTCGTAAAATGAGAGTTTAACTGTGGTTAAATTTTATAAATACTCGTATTACGTTAATAACGCAAATTCGAGTTCTAATTTTGAACAGATTTAGGTTAAATCTACATCAATATACTCATAGATTCGTTAAATAGTTTTATCTATATTAAAAATTGCAAAAAATTTAAAATTAGATATTTAAAATACCGAAAATTTTGATATTCGAATTTTTTTTTATTTATTTTACTACAAATTTTTCGTCCACGGTTTGGCAGTAGTGTGTATATCGGTTATCGGGGTAAATAGTAGTATATATTCTTCGTCATTAATCTAAGTATGTATCTACATTATATGCCAAATTTCATTAAAATCGATACAGCGGTTTAGTGGTAAAAGCGTAATAGACAGTTACTTTCAAATATATAATATTAGTATGGATTTGTTGAAAGTTTAAGACATGCCTTCAAATTTGTTATATAATGCTTACTGCCGTCAGATTACAAATTGCTTGACTAAACTAAGTTCTCTTATTAGTGAACAAGCAATCGTAAATCAGCGGTCAGGGTAGTATTTAGTTCAGATATTAGACAATGTGTCATGTAGCCTGAATGCTGGCTTATTTCTACTGTTACTTGACGGAAATAGTTCAATTCGTTTATATCAAACCAGATACCGGACGGCATTGCAGTATTATATTAAATGCTATAGTTACTTTGAAATACAATTTAGTCTATTAACTATTAATTGGAATTTATTAGTTTAGTTGTGTTTAAATGTAGTAGGTACTCGTACATTAATCAATTACACAATATACTCAATTACTCAGTTATTTGAACTTAAACAGTTCAAATAATACCTTAAAATAAGTGTGACTTGTGGTCTTTTTTTTTTTTATTGAATAGGGGGCAAACGAGCAGACGCATCATTTGATGGTAAGCGATTACCGCAGCCCATGGACCCGCAATACCATAAGCGTCATAAGTGCGTTGCCAACATTTAGGGGATGGGGAGAGGGAATGGGGAGAGGGGTTGAGGTATGGGCCTTCGCTATTCTCACTCACTCGGTGAAACACAGTGCAAGCGCTATTTCACACCGGTTTTCTGTGAGGCCGTGGTATCACTCCGGTCGAGCCGGCCATTCATGGCGAAGCGTGGCTCTCCCACGGAAAAGTGTGTTGTTAAAGCCTTTTGAAATACTAGGCATTATTCAGGTTCTAAATTCAAATATAAAACCGCAAAGATATCCATACTATAGTCGTTCCAATAGTTTATTTAACTTTTGACAGCTCTAATACTTAATCAAATAGTGATACCCTGACCCGTTGCCTATTCGATTTCTTTCATCGATCGATTTTATGCATTAAGAAGTTTTAATCGATTTAACAAACTCATTATTTTATAGATAATTTCGTACTTCATATTTCTATGTGTTTCAATGTGCGACCTCCTTTTTCAAAATAAAGAAGAAATGGATTAAAAGAATGTTGTTCAAATATGACGGTTCTATGTCATGAAAAAATAAATAAAAGGAACTGAATTTTCAAAATGTATTATTGTATTGTGTTGTAATTCAGTGGTTAATATTGTATTTGTTAAACTATTGATGATCTTTATTAAATCTCTCTATGTCTATTTTAAAATAATCTACAGTATTTCAATGAGTAACCTTCAATATAGTTGAGTATTTATATTCCTCCGTATTGATTTATTTGTGAATTCTCACGTTTGGTTGAGTTGAGCGTATCGTTCCTGCCTTCGTTACTGTCAAAATGCCAAAAAAGAAAGTACTCAAAGGACAAACAAGAGAGTTTGTCTTGCGACTTCGTGAATACTTTGAAAAGGAAAGCCGTAATGGTGGGCCTCTTATACCAGTGACTCAAGTTAGAGACCGTGTTGCAGCAGCATTAGGTATTAGTGCTCCAACAGTGGCAAAAATAACAAAAGAAGGCTACGGCGCAGTGGCATGGAACAGAATAAGCTATCTACACCTAAGAAAAAACGTCCGCCTAGTAAAGTTACAGCCGTTGACAATTTTGACGCTGATGCTATTCGTCGTCATATATACGACTATTACCAAAGAAAAGAGATTCCAACATTAAAAAAACTAACACAATCTCTTCGAAATAGTGGTTTGTTCCGTGGTCAAAAATCTTCTCTGACAAAGGTATTGAAAGACATTGGAATGTTATTCCAAAAATGTGACAAACGAAAAATTTTAATGGAACGCAATGATATTGCTTTGTATAGATGCGATTTTTTAAGACAAGCAAAAAAAATAGAAGATTGGTCGAATGTTGTTTTCACAGATGAAACTTGGCTCAATGCGAATCATGCGCTGTCAAAAACTTGGACTGACAACACCGTTGGCTCCACTTCTACAGTACCAATGGGAAAAGGCGAACGACTGATTATTTGTCATGCAGGAACAGTAAAAGGATTTGTGCCAGGCGCTCTATTAGCTTTTAAATCCCAGAAAACAGGAGATTATCATGAGGAGATGAATTCGAACGTGTATGAAAAGTGGTTCAGAGAAATGCTTACATCACTCGAAGAGCCATCAATAATATTTATTGATAATGCACCTTATCACTCTCGTCAAATTAATAAAATACCAACACAGGCCAACAAAAAACATGAAATTATAAACTGGCTCCGTGACAATGGCGAAGAGGTGAATGAGTCCCTACTAAAAGTAGAGTTAGTAAAGATATTAAAAACAAAGAAGCTGCCAAAACGATACGTCATAGTTGAAATGGCAGCAGAGCATGGGCATACCGTCCTCAGAATTCCCCCATATCACTGCCAATATAATGCAATTGAAATGATCTGGGCACAAGTTAAAGGATATGCTGCGAGGAACAATACAACTCCTCCTTTCACCGCAAGAAAAATGCTGAATTTACTGAAAAATGCGTGTGAAAAAGTAACTCCAGAAAACTGGGCGAATGTTGTAGAAAAAACAAAGAAGGTGATAATGTCGGATTGGGATCGGGATGTTGCATTCGACAATTTATCTATCCAAGAAATGATAATCAATATTACTGAGAACTCAAGTGATGATGATTCCTGGTCATACGAAGAAGACGATTCTTTATAATTAAAATTAGTATTACAGTACCTCTTTTGGTTGTTTTATTTTTAATCCGTAAATTACTACGAATTTCAACATTTTGTACCTGTTCATTACAAGTAGGTACCGCAGGTAGTTTTTATTTGAACCAACTATAGTAAGTCTAAACAATTATTTTAGATTCATTAATTTGCGGCGAATACATTCGATCCCATTACTAGGTACGAGTACGATGGAACTGTTTTCATTATGAAAATTATTTATGCATTGAAACAGAGACATTTAGGGCATTTTAATGCAAAATAATAAAGCTTTTTACGTGATTTGATATAAAATATAATCACAATGATTTTATTGTATGTTTTATTAATATAATCGATAATCGATTTATTTCAAAACCTTTTTTATAGTCTGTGGTCATTAATTACGAATGACACATCCCTAAGTAGGCGGAGCCCGCCCATAAAGTACAGTATTATCTGTAGTACATTGTATCAAAAATTATTACAAAACTTTATGTGCGTGATCTGTCAAAAGTTAAATAAAGTATTGGAACGACTATAACTATACTAACATTATAAATTCGGCGAGGAGATACTTTCGTTCTTGAAAAAGTATACAAGCTGAGGACAAAAGCTAATAGTAAATAACATTGTGTAAAACTATAAAGCTAAATCCTATTAAAACTAGTTAAGGTTTGTTGAACCCCTGCTAAGATCATAAGCTAAGTTTATTAACCGCCTCATCCATAGAGCTTTAATGATTCAATTTCACGATGGTATTTTATTTTTAATAAAATAAAATCATATTAGATTTTTCATCCGTTGTGTCGTAAAATTTGATAAAATTTAATGAAATCTTAAAACAACAAGCATTACTTACATTGCTATGAGGAATGACCTTATCACAAATGTATTCATAGTTGAATAGTTAAAACACAGACGTTAATACCTATAAAAGAGGAATAAAATATATACATTTATATAAATACTAGCTGACCCGGCGAACTTCGTACCGCCTTAGCGTAAATTTGATGCACTACTTTATTTTGTATAGATGACCTATCTTATGTATGCGTACCTATTCAATTTGAACTGGAATCGATAATATCCTGCGCGGTTATGTCTGTGGTGTCATAGATCACCACAGAGTTTTTTGTTTTAAATTGAATGACGTTGACATTCGTAACCCGCTTTTATTAAAATATGCAAAATTAAATGTATATTTTTCAATCTTTCTGAGAGATTTTCTTAATATTTTTTTCCGTAAGAACCTTGTACAGAGTATTAGAAAACTACAAAAAAAAATCAGCCAAATCGGTCTAGCCGTTTTTATGCTATGTCGTGACAACGGAAAACGGGTTAAATTTTTATATATATAGATAGATTATCTGAATCTCGGAAACGCAACCATCGATTTTCATGAAATTTAGTATGCACGAGGTTTCGGGGTCGATAAATCTATCTGGCTAGAAATACCTATAGGTATTTTAATGGTCCGATGGGAGTGGGAGTACCTGGATAGCTCTTAATGAAAATGTAGGCTCCTATTTTGATAATAATTTATTTATCTTTAATTCTTGGACCTAGTTGTCTAAGTTGGTACACAATACGTCATAATACCGAATTATCCAGATAAAGCAATAGTTCTTGTCCTAAAATTCAGCTAGCCTACTTCCTAGCAGCAGCCATTACTGCACTACCAATGTGTTGAATATAATAAGCAGAAACGATGTACCTACCTACTTCACATTTTTTTTATGTAATAGGCGGCAAACGAGCAGACGCCTCACCTGATGATAAGCAGAAGTGTCATAAGTGCGTTATCGGCCTTTAGAGAATGGGGAGAGGGTTAGGGGGGTTTAGGTCTCCGGTATCCTCACTCGATGAAACACAGCGCAGACGCTGTTTCACACCGTTTTTTTGTGAGACCGTGGTATCACTCCGATTAGGCGGCTCATGCTTGCCGTAGCATGGCTCTCACACGGTATTTCTGTTTATTTCATCAAAATATTTGAACAAAATATATGTTGTATTCATATTTCAGTCTATTATTTAAACATTATTCCAAAGATAACAGTCAATTTTGTAAATAATTTAAATAAATGGATACGTAAAGAACTCAGTTATAATAAGCCGCATTGGCATCGTTCAAGCGCAGTATTGAAATGCTCCAATTTGCATAGTTATTATAAACATGAGATTCGGGATTTACATCACATGAGTGACAAAGACAGGTGACATACAAAATAAGGAAACAAAAAAGGACAGCAATAATAGTCAACTGATGACAGACAACATGAATGCGTCCAATTTTAAATGGTCTGCATAGCCTGTTTTTTAACTAAACAAACATAATAGTTGATTGGAAGTTGGGGGCTCTATGTATATTTGCCATATCATGATTTAGTGCAATGAATGATTACAAAAGTAATTGTGTTAATTAACTGTGAGTAACGATGTGAAATAATAAGTTTAATTTTAAAAGCGCGCACCATGCTTACTTTAACTATGATTACACTTTGTTTTCTTGTTACACACAAGACCTCGGCTAATTTGATCTCCTAGTTTCTGATTTTTTATCTCATCTCAGCCCATTCTATGTGCCTTTTTTCTTTTCCTAGCATCTGTTCATAAATAACGTAGTTATCTAATAGTATTTTTTATTACATTCAGTTAAGTTGGTTCAATCTTTGGCGATACGAGTTGCCCTGACTCTGTACGCTTTGAAAGCTAGGAAGATAAGTTTGGAGTTAGGATTCTTCGCAAAGAATTAGTCTGCGGGCGATGCAGATGTCCGTCGGCGAAGTTAGGACAGCGATGCTGTTATATTATTTAGTTATAGTTTGTTTAAAACATAGATTACTTATACATCCCTTGTAACTTCCAAACAAAAGAAATGATAAGAATAATCTAAATAATTTATAACTGTACATTTATATTTTTTTTTCTAAGTAAAACTATACAATTTTCAAACTCAGCCGTTAGTCTGTGGTCTCGCAAACTTGATTGCCTCCCCTGCTTACAGAATCTTTATCTTTCCTTTACGAGAGACATAACAGCCATTCCTTCACAATTTCATTATACAGAAGGGAGTTAATCACATATAATTGTGCACCATGGTTAGTATTAATTTATTTTACGATGTGTTATCATTACCGGGTATTATAACACCATGCAGAAATGGCATAGACACCGCTCGCTCGTCCATTCCTTCTCGCGTTTTAATTTGTTGCTTGGATTTTTGGAAATTAAGTACCCATATAGACCCAGACAGTAATTTGTTTAGTTTTCAATGGTTTGAGGACAAAGAGCATAATCTTTCAGACGCTATTCGTGGCAACGAGACTCCCAGATTTGGAACAGAGTTTTGATTGACGAGATCAGCACAGCCATGACAATGTAATTTATTTTATCAGCTTCAATTACAAAGAAACATATAAAAATAATAATTTATTTTCGAAGACATAGATGTCCTCATATTCATTCACGATTTTGATTCTCATAAAACCTAACGAAACACTCCGCTCTATTCGATATGAACAAAACAAACGAAACCACTTTTGCCTACAATAGTAATCAAGCTAACCTTTCTTACCCACATAAAAATAAAGAAACAAACAAAATATTTATATTACATTCTCTTACGGAAACCTTGCAAGGTCCCTAAAACTTGTAGATAGTGTATACCTACGTGACGCGAATGGTCTCAGAGCCGGGGCAGGCACATTCCGGCAGTCGATCGATCCGGATTAGGCTTGCCCGACCGACGCCGACGGGCTAAATAAACAATGTGACGAGACTGCTTCACCCTTTTAACGAATCCCTCTGTCCCCGTAAAGCTGGTAAGTATCGTTGGTTACTTCTATATGTGATGAGCTCGTGTACCTACCTACTACAACTGTACCGTGATCGAAATTTAAATTTTATGATGACGAAATTGGATACATGCTCCATTTAAAATACAACAAGTTGTGGGTCGCTCTACAAGTTACAAGTCAAAATCCAAATTAAATGGGTAATATGTGACACATACTATTTAAGAATAAATATTTAGTCAATGACACACGATAATTTAGGTGTTAACGATTGCTTGCAACTTGGCTAGCGGGGCTGGTGTTACTGTTTTGTTTAATTTTTTTTATAGATAGCAGCGCAAATTACTGCTCTGGGTGATGGAAAGTTTATATAGGATCCAAAAGTGGTGGCCACTATCATCATTGCGAATGTGGACAATACAGTGTGGTAACTCACACTATGGTGGACTATTGAGACACCTTTTAACCCCTCGCTTGAAGGACTTGGGATCATAGTGGGAGAGAAACAGGTGGGCTGGTAGTGAGGTATCTCAATTCTCAATATATAATAGTTATAGGTTGTGTTTTCCGAGTACTGTTTTCAATCTGAATTGTGTAATACTAATCTATCCAAATAAATAAAATTGAAGTGTCTGTTTGTAATATTAAAATAGCCGCTTTCTACTACATGCACATGAATGTATATACGGTACACATACCAAAATATATATTTTTAAAATTTTTGTCACCACTGGTCCGATTTGAAAAATTCTTTCGGTGTTGGATAGTCCATTTATCGAGGCAGGCTATAGGCTATATATCATCACGCTACTACTAGCGGAGCACCAATGAAGAATGTTTCAAAAACGGGGGAAAATTTTCTCGGGCAATATAAGACGCAAACGAGGTTGCGTGGGTCAGCTAGTTTCTTCTAAAGACTTACACTCTCATTCACGCGATCTTGTATAGATTTGATGAGCTTACCTGTAAAAAAATGAAAATTTCAATTGCTATATGTTTTATAAAACAATATTGAGTAAATCTATAAATATACATAATTGGCTTTCACCCGTGGATTCGCTCGCATTTAGGAAAAAGTATCCTATGTTTATGTCTAATCCGTCAAGAATAGTGTAGGTACAACGTTTCATGACGATCGGTTAAGTAGTTTTTGCGTGAAAGTGTAACAAAGAAACTTACTTTCACCTTTATAATATTAGTGTGATTAGGATAGGATATAGTCACAACCACAACCATAGTTGGTGATTAAATCCATTCGTGGTCATAAAAAGATCTTTGCAATCACGTACTACCTTGTAATTGTGTTTTACTTATAGTAGTTAATTAAAAATCGAATGAAAAAAACACTTACAAAAATTTAAATAATTCTCCCTATTTTCAAAATAACAATTTCAAAAATTCCGGTAATAAAACTACGAGTTGGCAACTACGCGACAAGATCTCGAAAACTATTCAAATGCATGAGATATCCTAATGGCAGCATTAACTTCATCTTTCGTACCGATCGGGGAATAAGGTCAGCCGTGCATTATTGTGCGAGAAATTCTACGCATATTTAGTAGATCAGGATTGTAGATGCGGTTTGTTGTTCATATGCTTTGGGAATAAGATGTTATCATATAGGTTTCATATATTGACTGTCTCGGTGGCGTAGTGGTAGCGTATGCGACTGCTAAGCTTGAAGTCTCGGGTTCGATTCCCGGGTCGGACCAAATCTTTGTATGATCTGCAAATATTTGTTCCGAAGTTTGGGTGTTTTCTATGTATAATATGTATGTATTTACAAAAAAAAAGTATATAAGTATTTATATCAGTTGTCTAGTACCCATAACACAAGCTCTGCTTAGCTTGGGACTAGATGGCGTTGTGTGTTAGATGTCCGGAATATTTATTATTATATACAGATATCCTATCTTATACGTTGATTCTTAGTAGTATTATTTCCGTATGTATTTTTTTATTTTTCATATCAAGACGAAATGAGAATAATCATAAATGCACATGCTATCAAATAATGCCTAGAAAAGGCACTATAGATTAGTTAAAGACGTACAGCTATATGTATAGGATATGTATATATGTATGGAATGCAAATTAAAATGTTCTAAGTCTTTATAAGTAATATTGTGTACACGACGAAGCCCTTAAGCATACAAACCTCAATGGACAGTTCAGTACTAAGAAAATATTACCTGTACTACCATAACTTATATCTGATATTTAACGTTGACATTTATATGGCTTAGTACTTTCTCTTCGAAAGACTCGCGTAGACTTATATTTTCTTTATTTCGAAAACTCTCGGTCTAATAATATATCTAGTATTGCGATAGTCTTTACAAACATTAATTACTAATATTTTCGGACAACTGACACACAACGCGATCTAGTTTCAATTTAAAAAGAGCTTGTACTATGAAAGCTAGATTTACCGATAGATTACTTTTATGTTATTTTTTTGCGTACTCCTTCCTAAAATGCCGGCACCGCACTTGTGACGCCTGTGGTGTTGCGGGTGTCCATGGGCGGCGGTAATCGCTTACCATCAGGCGATACGTCTGCTCGTTTGCCCCCTATATAATAAAAAAAAATACATGCATGTAACAAACTCCATAGAAACGTATTGCAGATCATACAAAGATTCAGTTCGACGACGGAATCGAACCTAAGAATTCAGCACAGTGGTGGCATAAAGCTACCACTGTGCTACCGAAGCAGTCGTTCACAACATTCTATTAGCAACATTTATATGAAAATATCTTATCTATCTCGTCATAAAAATATGTCAGGTACTTATTAAAAACTTTGTAAAGGGTTCCTCTTCGTGCACAATAAACTAGTGAATATAATAAATATACCATATAAAACTAATGTATAATAATGATGGATGGAATAACTTTTAGGAAGATTAGAGCAACATAATACTGTGGTTATTCTCGCATGGGATCATGATCTTTTAACTTTTGCAGTTGGTAAATTAAGAAATCTTATTTCTGTGTTTATATCCTCGTATGATATTTTAGCCCTTTTGATATTGCACGTAAATTTTTACATTGTCTTTGAGGTTAAATTTAAATGAACTATATGTAAACTATAATATGTTAGTATTTCGTTGTGCCCTTAACAAAATAAAAAGGATTATTTCACTACAGTTCATCTTATTTAAATTTTGTAGATATACGTTCCTATTTTCAAGGAGTCACAATTCTTAACAAAATACATCAAGAAAGTCTTTTATAAACCACCTTTGCCTCTCTTAATAAATAAAGGCGAGGAGCTGTATACATAAGCGTTCTTACTACTTGTTTAATGTTTAATTAAACTACAAGTTTGGCCTAGTGGTTAAGCGGTGGCCACGCCGTTCCCTACTTTACCAAAGTGTTGTGGATTCAAATCCCACATGGAATAACACTTTGTGTGATCCACAAATTGTTTTTCTAAGTTAGGGTGTTCTTTGTGACCATTTCATATATGTTTGTAAAGTTCCCCGCGACACAGGAATTATTCCAAGAGCGGGGGAGGCCTTCTAAAAAAAAATTAAAAAGCACGTCGCGAAAGTTATTCCCAACCTTTTAAACACTTGAAAACCTAAAAACACTAAGCGGTATTCTCATAACACAGTCATAACTCTCCGTGTAATTTTATGTACAAATTTTGCCAACAAAACGTGGGATGTACCTTATTAACTCGTTCCATAGAAAAGGGTGATTAAAGCCTACTACGATCAACCGGACACGGTTAATTTGCCTTAAAGTTATGGAGGCATACACTATCCAACAGTCGTAAACAAACACCCAACTTGACCATTTCGTTCGTAGAGTAGCTTCGAACCAATTTGCTGAGATGTGTGTTAAGATTTGTATGTAGATATGTGTGCATTAAATAGTTTGTTTTCCAACTAATACTTCCTTAATACAGTTTACTTAACTTTATATGTGTTACTTTTATGTTTGTGCCACATTTTTTATGTTATAAGGAATGAATACCTGAAACTTATGTGTCAAGAATCGTAAAGTGTCAAGAAATATGTTTAGGCAACCTAACTTTCTCGGTGACGGTTAGTGAACTATACTCGTTCCAATAGTTTATTTAACTTTTGACAGCTCTAATACTTAATCAAATAGTGATACCCTGACCCGTTACCTATTCGATTTCTTTCATCGATCGATTTTATGCATTAAGAAGTTTTAATCGATTTAACAAACTCATTATTTTATAGATAATTTCGTACTTCATATTTCTATGTGTTTCAATGTGCGACCTCCTTTGTCAAAATAAAGAAGAAATGGATTAAAAGAATGTTGTTCAAATATGACGGTTCTATGTCATGAAAAAATATATAATAAAAGGAACTGAATTTTCAAAATGTATTATTGTATTGTGTTGTAATTCAGTGGTTAATATTGTATTTGTTAAACTATTGATGATCTTTATTAAATCTCTCTATGTCTATTTTAAAATAATCTACAGTATTTCAATGAGTAACCTTCAATATAGTTGAGTATTTATATTCCTCCGTATTGATTTATTTGTGAATTCTCACGTTTGGTTGAGTTGAGCGTATCGTTCCTGCCTTCGTTACTGTCAAAATGCCAAAAAAGAAAGTACTCAAAGGACAAACAACTGTCAAGTGATGATGATTCCTGGTCATACGAAGAAGACGATTCTTTATAATTAAAATTAGTATTACAGTACCTCTTTTGGTTGTTTTATTTTTAATCCGTAAATTACTACGAATTTCAACATTTTGTACCTGTTCATTACAAGTAGGTACCGCAGGTAGTTTTTATTTGAACCAACTATAGTAAGTCTAAACAATTATTTTAGATACATTAATTTGCGGCGAATACATTCGATCCCATTACTAGGTACGAGTACGATGGAACTGTTTTCATTACGCAAATTATTTATGCATTGAAACAGAGACATTTAGGGCATTTTAATGCAAAATAATAAAGCTTTTTACGTGATTTGATATAAAATATAATCACAATAATTTTATTGTATGTTTTATTAATATAATCGATAATCGATTTATTTCAAAACCGTTTTTATAGTCTGTGGTCATTAATTACGAATGACACATCCCTAAGTAGGCGGAGCCCGCCCATAAAGTACAGTATTATCTGTAGTACATTGTATCAAAAATTATTACAAAACTTTATGTGCGTGATCTGTCAAAAGTTAAATAAAGTATTGGAACGACTATAATTTCTTAATACCTACCGGTCTTCTTTATTATGATTTACTTTTCTAGTAATCATAGAGTACGTAATGTTTATAAAAGTTAGTATCCAAGATAGCAACAATTAAAAAAAAATTGTCCCTCACAATTATGATAACTTACGCATTTGTACCTCGTCTTTTGTTTCTGTTTTTTTTTTACTATACGTAATCATTTGCGCAGCCTTAATTTTACTTGTCGTTAGAAAGTAATAAAGCTTAGTTACGTTATTTTATATTAGTAAAGCCCGGCAAAGAATGAAAGAATAGTTTTTTTAGGATCAAAGAAACTTACAAAAGGATATCTTAGATGAGATATGCCTATCGTCATGAGCTGAAATACTTTTATATAAAATGTATGTAAATATATATGACTTTTAACAATAAGAGGTTTAGGTTTGAAACTAAAACAGAGATATTGATTATTACTTATAGGAACTACCTTTTTATCAAATGTTGAGCAACAATGGATATTCAGGGGTGTCTTCAAACATTATTCTAATTTGTTCTATATTAAACAAAAGTGATTCAACCAAGTCTGTACCTAACATAAATAAGTAGACATAAAAAGTTACCCGTGACTGCGAAGTATAAATTGTTGTATAGTAATGTTGTAGAAAGTTTAAAGGAAGGCTTATGTAATTCAAAAAACAAAGGTAGACCCGCACACCGTGAACTACAAACTCTGTAATCATAATATATTACCAACATTTTAGCAGGTTTTAAACATAACAAACCGTCGTAACTTTCTTTTCGCCTATTGCAAAGTTGGACCATTACAAGAAAATATGCGTTCATCTATTAAAAAATATAGGTAGACTTGAGCTCGCAGTGGCATGTTTATATTCGTATCGCGTGAGTGTTATGTTCCCAAGCCTTACCACAACAATTGAGTATCATACAAAAACAAACCTTAATGGAATATAAACAGATGTCATTTTTTTATGATAATTACATCATAGTGCCGCGAAGTTCCGGTAACCGTTATACCTGTCATAGATTTGAAATACTGGTAATGTTATTTTGTTGTGTTGTATGTTTAAAAATAGGTAAACAAGTTTTCATTAGTTAGTTAGATCACGTAATTGATACATTTAGCAGGGTTCACGGGCTTATATACGAATAAGTTCGGCTTTTACCACAATTTGTACAAACTTTATACGACTCACGGGGGAAACAGCTTGTAGTTATATTCTGTAATTTCACAATAGATTTCAATAATGTTTATAATTTAAAATTTATTACTCAGAAAAGGGATTCGGCGCTTAGGTGAGGCTGTTGCCAAAAAATTACAGTCATTCTAAATCTACCGTTCTAGCACCTTGAAAAAAACCAGTGATCAACGCTTTTGAACACCGGAGACTTGAGGTTTAACTTTAACTTTTGATTGTGAAACTTTATAGAAATGGGATGTTGATAAGTCACAAATATTTCTTCAACTAGTGGTAATAGGCAAAAGCAATACAAGCATTTATTATATTTATAAATAATATACAAGACTAAACTATAAGGAGAAACTGAACTAGGACCTACTAAATTAGCATTTGGCTTCAACCATAGACTAGTAGAATTAGGATGATTTCCAAACGTATTTTTCAAATGATGTTTGGGTGTGTTTAATGTTACGTGGTCTTAATGTTTTTTTTTAAATAAGTTCGTCTTAAACTTTTAAGTTTTTTCAGTTCTGCAAGTTCTTTGTCTTAGTGAAGTTTTAGTCTTCTCAACATGAAATATTAATAGTATCAAAATGCCTGTACGCGTTTGTGGCCTTAAATTTTATATCATCAGCTATCTTACAGTAAAAGTCACGTCGAAATCGGTCCCGCCGTTCCAGAGGTTTACTGAAATAAAAACACAGGCAACAATTTTTAAAATTGATTTTTGCGGTAATTACCTATCGTATTTACTTTCATATGCATTTAGAAAAACACTGTTAATTTGTAATTACAAACAGACCTTTAAATTTTATTCATTTGTATAGATTCGAATAAAGAGATGTCTGTCTGTAAATAAAACTCGAACTGAATAGTCAGTGAGTAGCATTGAAATCCGTTTCTGAATTTTTTTTTTTAAGTTTCATTCAATCCCATAAAACACTTTTTGCGATGTTAGAATCCACAAAAGGATTAATCTATTCCTGAATTACAGATTGCGGTTGGTTATGTAACGGATCGGTGTTCTATAGAATATATAACAAGTTTTTTTTTTCTATTATTATTCAATAGCAGTTTCGTATATTACCAGAAATTGTTTTTAAAACTACAACTAGAGATGCACAAATGTAAGTACAAATCATCATCATTAATTATCAAGTCTTTCTTAGTTCACTGTCCTAAAGTAGGCCTCTTCTTCTCTTCTTCCCAAAGACCAGCAAAGCACTTGTAACGCCTCTGGTGTGGCGGGTGTACATGGGCGGTGTTAATCGTTTACCATCAGGTGATACGTCTTGAAAACTTTGGTTTGCTAGAGTTTGGTTCAACACTTCAATTCACGCAAAATAGGCGCACTGAAGTCGTCCAATTGCGGAAACCCAGCCTGCGAGTTTCAAGATTCAAGATTCAACATTTCCTTCTGTTTGCAGTGCTGTTGTCGTAGTTTGTTCTTACGACGCCCATGGGATGAATAGAGCTAGTATCACTACGTAGCTAAGACCACCACCACATGGTCTTTGACTACTAATCCGACTAATATTATAACGCGAAAGTTTGTATTTAAGTGAGTATGTTTGTTGCTCTTTCACGCAAAAACTACTGAATGGATTTTGATGAAACTTTACAACAATATAGCTTATACATCAGAATAACACATAGGATACAATTTAGCTTCGTCTCGCAGCGTTGCCCGAAGTTATTGGTCGTATCGCGGGGTTCAGCTAGTAGTTAATAATTATGTAACCATGTTTCTGTTACAATTATTAGTCAATTATATAACATTAGGCTACAACGACTTGTATGAATCAAGTTGAAGATGAAAAACAAAAGTATATACTTTTTTGTATTACTTATCGCCAAAATTAAAAATTTGTTTCGCAAGCACTTAAAAACATCCTGAAGCTTTATTAACTAAAATTATTATGAACTGAAAAGACTAAACTTTGATGGAAACTGCATTTCATTGAGAAGGACACTTGAAAACCTGAACAAAGGAGAAATGCACAGAATTAGTCACTCATATCCGAACTACTCATAGAAACACGTGCAATTTTATAGTTACTCAAGTTACTTTATGTAATTTTAACGCCATAATGAGGTTTAACTATAAATCTTATTTTTATTATCGTAGGAACTTGCGATAATCTCATTTACTGTGAGTACAGATTTTCTTTCAAACTTTACTATTCCTGCAAAGTTTGAATAAGCCGCTGTCTGGTTTGCTTAGTTTAAGTCTTTCTAGTCTTTATAACTAAAAGCTTAACTGAAAAGTCAAATTAAGTTAACAAAGTAGTAGGTAATAGACCGTTGATATGGGTTATTTAAACTGTTCGTAATAATTAGTTAAGAAGAAAATTGAATATGAACGAAACGACCACTGAAAATCTTATTTTGTTTATAGTTGATATTCGCATGTGTTATAAAGATTTCTTATTCTTAACACTGCTATGCTAAATGATTGGTGGCAATGCACTTTGTATTCAGTGTTTAGAGTCTTTGACGAGAAATAGGAGATGCAAGTTTCGTAAAAAAAATATGTGATTGTATCTTGTATCACTTAGAATCTATGAAAAGGTTAACAATGTTGTTGTCAAAGTTTATAAAATCAATTCTTATCATTTTTTTATATACATCCTATTTATGAGCCTGCCAAAGTGAGTCTACTCTGCCTGGTGGAAAGCATGATCAGAATCCAAGAGTTCACCATACTCGTTGCAAATGTAGACAATGCAACAATGCAGCTTGACCCACACAATGACGGCCTATTTAGATGCTTCTGAACCTTATTCTCCACCCTTGAATTTTTACCATCAGAGAACATGTTGTCATGTTCTCTGATGGTAAAAATTCATACAAAATAATAAAGTGTTATCGTCTTAAAAATCTTAACTAGTGTGCAGACTTCAATGAATTTAGAATCTTGCACAAATCGTATTAAGATTCACATTCACGAAATTGAGTTAGATATTTAATTACTCATTTCAATAAAGTTAGTATCAAATCCATTGACATATCAAGAGATTATAATCATGTAACCTTTTGCTCTTGAACATGAGTTACGGTTAATGATCCTATCTCAAGAAACTATTTCTGCGGATTTTATGGGATAGACATATTGGCCGGCGATATTTTTCTTGTTTAATCTATACTAATATTATAAAGCTGAAGAGTTTGTTTGTTTGAACGCGCTAATCTGAGGAACCACTGATCTGATTTGAAAAAATCTTTCAGCGTTGGATAGACCATTTATCGAGGAAGGCTATGGGCTATATATCATCACGCTGATACTAATAGGAGCGGAGCACCAATGAAGAATGTTTCAAAAACGGGGGAAAATTTTCTCGTTACGGGCAATAGAAGACGCAAACGAGGTTGCGTGGGTCAGCTAGTCTTTCATAAATGTCCACCATTTATCACCGGTAATTTTCATGTTCAATAGCAATTGAATCGTGATTTTGTGCTTTACGTATGTTTGTACAATATTTTTTGTGTAAATTGCCAAGCATGAACTACAAATAATACAAGTTTCAAAGTTCAATGTACTATAGATATAATTTTATATATCTATGTTATTATATTATGCAGTAACATAAGACGTTATTAGGTTTCATATTCAGTATTTTCGTATTTCTTCAGAATGTTGCTCTCAGAATATTTAAAATTATCTGAAATAAGTAATGAAACAAAATGATTTAATGACTGTGAATTTAGCGGTCTGAAGTTACGTATTTTAATTACTAAGATGAATAGCGGCTTTCATGCTAAACTGGGTCTAATTATTTCTTGCGGTTCAAGTAAATACAGTTGTTAATATTCATTCACGTTGAAAATGGAAAGTAAATGAAATATAGACGCTAAAATGTTTGGACTGCTTTATGCTAAAAAAAAAACTTTGAAATTTTACGACGTGCCAAGATGAGAACCGTTAGTAAAAGCTTCCTGTTTTCTTAAAAAATACTAAATAATATGAAGCAAAATTTACTTAAGATGAGTTATGTTAAAATTGGAACGTCTGGAATTCCAATAGGAAAACTTTGACCCTAAACTTACGTAATATCGGCGCCTTATTTTCTCAGGGTACGTACTTCATTACTAAATGTAACAAAACTTGAAATGGCTATTATCTTTAGTCGGGCAGCGTTGCTCGTTACAAGTTCATCAAAGAACCCGTCGGTTGCTCGCAAACCTCTAGATAAGAAAACACATTCCTCATCGAGTATTCGAATTATCTCAACAGTGTTGACACAGTTGCGTTTGGGAACTGTGGTGCAAGTGATAAACTTACTTCTACAGCATCGTTTGCATCTACACTTTACTAGTACATACTACTAATTTACTAATGAGTAGTATTTTTACGTTATACTGGTAACAATTATATATAATACAATTTTATACTCGGTGGCGCATTGGTAGCGTATGCGACTGCTGTGCTTGAGGTATCGGGTTCGATTCCCGGGTCGGACTAAATGTTTGTATGATCTGCAAATATTTGTTTCGGAGTTTGTGTGTTTTCTATGTATGATATGTATGTACTTACAAAAAAAAAGTATATATGTATTAATATCAGTTGTCTTAGTATCCACAGTACAAGCTCTGCTTAGTTTGGGACTAGATGGCGTTGTGTGTTAAATGTCCGAAATATTTATTTATTTATTTATATCTACTTTTTGTCATTAATATTTTTTAGAGTATCAGGTTTATTATTCGTCATCAAAGTTTACAACTGATATTGATTTTTTATTTTTATTACAGTCATATAATCTTCATATATAAACTAGTCATAAAATTTAAGAGACAACATTTTATGAAGTGGTTTTCGAATGCAAATTAGATTCATTATAGTCGTTCCAATACTTTATTTAACTTTTGACAGATCACGCACATAAAGTTTTGTAATAATTTTTGATACAATGTACTACAGATAATACTGTACTTTATGGGCGGGCTCCGCCTACTTAGGGATGTGTCATTCGTAATTAATGACCACAGACTATAAAAACGGTTTTGAAATAAATCGATTATCGATTATATTAATAAAACATACAATAAAATTATTGTGATTATATTTTATATCAAATCACGTAAAAAGCTTTATTATTTTGCATTAAAATGCCCTAAATGTCTCTGTTTCAATGCATAAATAATTTGCGTAATGAAAACAGTTCCATCGTACTCGTACCTAGTAATGGGATCGAATGTATTCGCCGCAAATTAATGAATCTAAAATAATTGTTTAGACTTACTATAGTTGGTTCAAATAAAAACTACCTGCGGTACCTACTTGTAATGAACAGGTACAAAATGTTTTAAATTCGTAGTAATTTACGGATTAAAAATAAAACAACCAAAAGAGGTACTGTAATACTAATTTTAATTATAAAGAATCGTCTTCTTCGTATGACCAGGAATCATCATCACTTGACAGTTGTTTGTCCTTTGAGTACTTTCTTTTTTGGCATTTTGACAGTAACGAAGGCAGGAACGATACGCTCAACTCAACCAAACGTGAGAATTCACAAATAAATCAATACGGAGGAATATAAATACTCAACTATATTGAAGGTTACTCATTGAAATACTGTAGATTATTTTTAAATAGACATAGAGAGATTTAATAAAGATCATCAATAGTTTAACAAATACAATATTAACCACTGAATTACAACACAATACAATAATACATTTTGAAAATTCAGTTCCTTTTATTATATATTTTTTCATGACATAGAACCGTCATATTTGAACAACATTCTTTTAATCCATTTCTTCTTTATTTTGACAAAGGAGGTCGCACATTGAAACACATAGAAATATGAAGTACGAAATTATCTATAAAATAATGAGTTTGTTAAATCGATTAAAACTTCTTAATGCATAAAATCGATCGATGAAAGAAATCGAATAGGTAACGGGTCAGGGTATCACTATTTGATTAAGTATTAGAGCTGTCAAAAGTTAAATAAACTATTGGAACGACTATAGTTATCATTTTTATTTATGCTATCTCTTTTAGTTAAGTATGTGTGTATCAAAACCCTTATGTGTAATACACAAACAAACTCTAATATTGTTATTAGGATCGTACGTCATTACAATACTTGAATGTTGTGCCCAGAAAATTAATATCTAATAGGTTACAAAACAACGTGGACATAAAACAGTGGGATATATAAACTCTACCGACCCATTTAAGAGCATAGAGTTGGAAGTGCATAATAATCTAAAAATACATTATACAGAACCGCTCAATTCCTTTAACTTGCGTCTCAATGGGTTGAATTCAGTAAGCGGCATATCTGAACCGCTTGTAGTATTTATACAGCGTTGATTTTGACGACAATGCTGTATAAACTGGGGACCGATAACCTACGACCGCTTCGCTACTTATTCGTTTACTAATTATAACCACACATATTTATTTTTTGTTGATTTATTTTTGTTGTTCCATTTTTATTTGCTTACATACAAAAGATTGCTTAAAAAAGTAGTGATATTGCGTAGAACTGAATTATTTAGAGTTCATTATATTATACTAGCCGACCCACATGGTGTTATACCTACGTGGTTATTGTAAGCCTAAGTTACTCTTTATACCGTCAGCTACCTATCAGTGAAAGTGAAAGAAAGTACGTAACAAACAGACCGACAGACAAAAACTGTAAAAAATGTTATTTTGGTATATGTACCATGTACACATACACATTATATATACATAATATACATACCGCTTTTTACTGTATGTAAAAACATATATTTACATATAGTAAAAAGCGGTTATTTTAATATTACAAACAGACACTCCAATTTTATTTATTTACATAGTTCGGAAACTTTGATTTTTATTTCGACGTGGAAAACCTCGCACTTTCACGAGATTTACCAACATGTCAATTATATATATATATATATATATATATATATATATATATATATATCGTAAAAATATATATATATATATATATATATCTATATATTAATTATTTTTTTAAATTATATTGATCTGACTGTTGTACACACTAGTTCTAAAACAATTGTTTTTCAATATTGACAGCTGGTAGTGCCCACGCTCTAATCCTTGTATAGTAAAAAAAGCTATTAAACACGATTAAAAAAAAAAAATGAACGGTTATTGTTACTACCCCATTCTCAAGACAAACATACAAATAAATGACCTAGGTCACATCAAATTACTGTAGTCCCAGTCTCGATTCTCATGCGAGACTAGCAGTATTTCTTACCCTATCTAACTCACCCTATCCAATTTTCTTACCCCAGTGAACTTTCTTCTTTTCCCCATCTAGAAATGATTACATTCACTGCGAGGGTTGATCACGCCACCGTCAACGTCACACATTGCGCCGACCTCAAGTAAATAATTGGAAAAAGGTGTGAAGATAATTATTATGATGTTGACAAATAAATAGTCCTAAAAAAAACAATCAATCAAGTTTCTTTAACTTCAAACACACGTGTTACCAACACAATAACAAAAAACGATAAATAAATTAGAAACTTCGTTAAACTACTTTTAAAATGATTGTAAATCTGTAATCTATACTAATATTATAAAGCTGAAGAGTTTGTTTGTTTGAACGCACTAATCTCAAGAACCGCTGGTCCGATTTTAAAAATTTTTGCAGTATTGGATAATCCATTTATCGAGGAAGGCTATAGGGTATATATCATCACGCTAAGACCAAAAGGAGCGGAGCCCTAATGAAGAATGTTTAAAAAACGGAGGAAAATTATTACGCTACGGGCAACAGTAGACGTAAACGAGGTTGCGAGGGTCAGCTAGTTGTATATAAACTGAAATTAATTCTTATACTTTCATCACGACTTAAACGATTTAAGTAAAGAAAAGCGATAACAAATTAATAAACGCTACTGGTTCTACCTCGCCCGGGGAATGCATGTATATTAAGTATAATATAAGTTCTATATTAATCGTATTAGAGTTGAAACGGTTAATCTGATAAATAAATCTGAATAATAAGTCACTGAAACATGCTACAACTGAAATAATTCAAAAGTATTACGTAACACGTTTTAACGACCATAAGCTGTTTATACGAGTATAAAAAGGCACGCGACTTAACTACAGTAATATTTCGTGGTGTAAGGTAAGGTAAAGGGCGACCACGAATAGGCAAAACGCAGTGTAGGGCGCCCTGCGGCACGATGGACCGACGACTTGAGGAAAGTGGCTGGGTGGATGCGGACTGCCCAGGACCGGGATGATTGGCGCTCTTCGGGGGAGGACGGCAATAGGCTGCCTGACTGAGACTGAGTAAGGTAAAGCAGATCCAAACAAAACTTGTCCAGAGACAGGCTAAAATTAAAGTTATTCAATTTTGAGAAGCAGATGTTTATTCTCTTATTAAATGCTGGCATCTTTATAAATTGTAGCCTGCGTGTTACTTTATTGTAAAGTTTCATCAAAATCCATTCAGTAATTTTTGTTTGAAAGAGCAACAAACATACTCACTTACATACTCACAAACTTTTGCTTTTATAATATTAGTAGGATTCTAATAGCAGTACGTGTACTATGAGCTTATTCACGTAAGTTGTTAGTGTTCCAATTGATTTTATTGGAAGGAACCTAAATGTAAACGACTCTACTTAAACTTAACGATTTTCAGCTGCACGACTCCTCTCGTATTTAGTACATTTTATGTAATACCAATTTTCATCTCGTTTTATTTCACCGTAGTATTATGACAGATAATATGATCATCGGTTGGTTTAGTTCAATAAAATTAACATGTGTTTTTAAGACTACTCCACTTTTTATCAGTCTAGTTAACCGTGACCTTGAATTTGATTTATCACTTAAACACACCAATTTGTATTTCTGTATCATTCATGTAATTGTAAAGTGCCTGAAGACACAATTACCATTGTTAACTCCTGATTAATAGTTCGTACAAATGATGAACACCTATAAAACACTCAATTTATCAATACTATTTGACAAAATGGGAATACTAAAGTAAATAATAGTAAGGATGACAATCATAAAACTAAGTGTTAATTCTATGTTAAGTTTAAGAACCCGTTTTTATTACAGTGTTGAAAAATGATGTCATAAGTTTTTCCTGAGTTTTAAAGAGATTTAATGAGAATTAATAAGAAGATTCTATGATGGCTACAATATCTAATATATAAAAATTATCTGTCTGTCTGTTACCAAACTCCTCCAAAACGGCTGGACCGATTTAAATGAAATGTTGTGTGCATATCGGGTAGGTCTGAGTATCGGTTTTTCATACCCCTCTAATTTTATTTTTATTATAACTATTACTCACTAAAAATGAATATTTTCAACGAGATTTGTATTAAATCGGACTGTACTATAAATTTATCCAGTTTATCATTGTACATCAGATGAGTGGACGGTATGACTACAAGTCAAAGTGGCCGGCAATATAATACGAAAGCAAAATGTTTTTAATAGAGATATTGAGTTTTAACCCTTTGGGAATGGCTTATGTATAATATTAATCTTGTTGCATATTAAATGCTAATAGGTCTCCATAAAACTGATTAATCCTACATATAGATATAAATGTACGCAAAGCATCTTGGGAAGAAAAAAATGAATTTTCAGGTCATGTTAGCAACGAGTTAACCGCAACTTGTATTATAAAGAGTGTGAAGTGAGGTTTAACGCATCACTTGTTTCACGTAATAGATAGTCTTATGTTACATAGGTGATTCAAACCGGATCGCATTTAATACTGACGAAGGGACGGTTTAATCGCTCTTCAAAAGAAATATAAAATTACCATATAATACCATTTCACATCTCTTAATGTTTGTTTGTAAACGATCCTTGTGTGAAGAACGAAGATCAAATGAATTATTTCAACAACACTGCCTATGAAGCTTTAAGAAAATTCTTAACTTTTCTTACATATTACATATCCGAATCTCAACGAATCCTATTTTGTTTTCCCATGAAAACAATTCGTCAAGAACGGCCCCACTTTCGGCATTCAAAAGGATAATGGAAGCCCAAACAGGCGAGCAACGAGTTAGGCCGTAACAAAATTCCAACAAAGGGATGATTAACGATTTTTCCACCCCCCAAACTCATTCAAGCTACGTCGATATTGAATCCGTTAGACGGCGTAAAAATGAAAGTTTTCCTCTTTCTTTTCCAAACATTTGTGTTTCACGCACAGTTTAAATGAGCAACGTGAACAAACACTCAAGTCAACACATTGATCAATCCTCTTAATTTCAGACTCGAAAATTTTTTACGAAGCCAATATAACTTAAAAATCGCCTCGGTGGCGCAGTGGTAGCGTATGCGACCGCTTCGATCTTCGATCGATCTCGGGTTCGATTTCCAGTTCGGATCCAATGTTTGTATGATCTACAAATTTAGAGTTAGGGTGTTTTCTATCCATACTATGAATGAATTTACAAAAAAAAAGTATATATGTATATCAGTTGTCTAGGACCAATACACACACATTACACAAGCTCTACTTAGCTTGAGACTAGATGGCGTTGTGTGGCAAATGTTTGAAACATTTATTAATTAATTATTTTAAAAATCTTACTATTATACAGTTAAATACGAGTATTGTATCCTTTTTTACCTTACCTGAGGAACTTACTGATTTTGAAATTTAATTTATTAAATACTTATTATTATATCAATTAAATATCAAAATCATACACTTCATAGTACAGCAAAGAAAATATTACTGGCGCGATTCAATTTTTTTTTGTTTTATTCGAAAGTAAATCTATTGCAAAGGATTTCGATCTATTTAGGAGCATTAGGGTTAAGAAGAGAAATATTTCATCTGGCCAGCATAGAGTAGTATCGGAAACCTTTCTAATGAATACACTAATTTAATATATATTGAAACTACTAAATTAATGATTATTTTTTGCGGTGGTACGGACACGTTATGAGGCGACCATACGACCACATGACCAGAAAAGTAATGAATATCAAAACTGAACCCGTAAGAACCTCAAAGAAGTCCAAGTCAACAAAGAGACGACTCAGGAACGAGCTGCCTGGAGACGCATGATACGGAGGGCCGACCCCAAATAAAATGGGAAAGGACCAGACAAGAAGAATATTGTTGCGCCATAACCAGATGAATCTCGTGTCCACTAGAATAATCGAGAACTGTCGAGGACAACGCCATCTAGTGTCGGAAAGCGCGCAACTGTGTGCATTATGACGATTACTCGACGCTAGATGGCGCTACAAACAGCTCTAGAGTAATCTATTTAGCCTAGAAACATCGATCGAATGTTTTCGTAGTTTCGAGTAATTTCCACGGCCATATAAAAGCGGAACGTGTTGGCCGTAGGGACAGTATTGTTTCACGATACAGCGGATAAACATCGAAGAGATCTTCTAGTGCGACTAACCAGTGATTTAGTGATTTCTTATTGTAAAAAGTGTTCTTAATAAATATTGTGTTATTTTTGGTAATTAATCGAGTACTTTAATTTATTTAATACCCAGCTCGTAACAATTTGGTGTCAGAAGCGGGATTAAAGTATGCCGGTTTTACCAAAGGAAGACACGGAAGGTATCCGAACTAGGAGTCAGCGCCAGCAAGAGGCTGATCAGAGGCGATTTGGAAGTGCACAACTGCCTACATCGGAAGATCAGCAGCCAGCTATGGAAACCACGCCGTCCACATCGGCAGCAGCTCCAGATATCACGGCCCTAATGGCAATGCTCCAAGAGCAGGCCCGCCGCCAGGAGGAGCAGGCCCGCCGCTTGGAAGAGCAGCTGCAGCGGGACAAGGAGGAGCAGGCCCGCCGCCAGGAGGAGCAGGCCCACCGCTTGGAAGAGCAACTGCAGCGGGACAAGGAGGAGCAGGCCCGCCGCCAGGAGGAGCAGGCCCACCGCTTGGAAGAGCAACTGCAGCGGGACAAGGAGGAGCAGGCCCGCCGCCAGGAGGAGCAGGCCCGCCGCTTGGAAGAGCAACTGCAGCGGGACAAGGAGGAGCAGGCCCGCCGCCAGGAGGAACAGATGCTCTTGTTAAAAGGCATACATGAGACTTTCGGCAAAGAAATCAAGGTAGTGAAGGATCAGGTTCTTCAACACGAGAATCGTATCACTGAGGCCGAAACTCAAATTGCTGACGTGAAGAAGGCCTTAGGAAACCTTAAAGTTGGAGACGGAGCGGCGACTATAGTAACTGCTGCTCCTTCGGTACGGGGGTTCAAAGTACCGCCGTTTGATGGAACATCTTCGTGGTCAGCCTACAAGATTCAGTTTGAGGCTGTTATGACGGCAAACGGCTGGACAAAGGAACAAGCTATGACCGCGCTCACCTTGGGTCTTCGAGACCAGGCTCTAACCGTCCTCGAAGCCCTCGGTAAGAAGGTAACCTATGAGCAACTGCTGGAGGCATTGGAGGCAAGATATGGTGACGCTCATCTGGAGCACGTGTTTCGTGCACAGCTGAAGGATCGTGCCCAACGCATCGGTGAAAACTTGCAACAGTGGGCTCTGGAAGTTGAGAAACTGGTCCGTAAGGCATACCAGTCTGCACCTGCGCTCGTTGACGGGAATCTGGTGCAAGCATTTATCGATGGCATCCGTGACCTCGAAGTTAGAGCTGCTGTGAGACTTGGGCACCATGAAACTCTCAAGGACGCTCTGGCCCATGCTTTGGAGGTGGAAGCTGTGAGACAAGACCATCGGTCTCATCGGGTCCGGGAGGTTGTGGCATCACCTCCGCGGGACCGATTTAAGGGGTACAGCCCTAGATGCTACGCCTGTGGTGAAAAAGGTCACCTTCGGTCCAGCTGCCCTAAGCGAAGCATAGGAAGTGAATACGAGCGGTCTCAGGAGAATAGGGCGGTTGATAGTACTGCCCGACAACAGCAGGGAAACGAGTAAACGCCAGGACTGCGGGGCGGGTGCTGGCTGGTGTTCAAAGAGCCCCAAGGATTTCGATCTCGCAGACTCATGATGGGAACAGCCTGGTCATCAGAGGCGAAATCAACGGAACGTCATGTAAGCTGACGATTGATACGGGAGCTTCTCGCACAGTTGTCAGTTCCCAACTTGCAAATCGGTTCCTGAGAGACATTGCATGTAACCGTGAGCAAATAAACCTAGTAACAGCCACTGGTCAGCGCATACCCGTCCGAGGCGAACAGAAGGTGGAGTTGAAGTTGGGCAACCAAGTTTACCTGCATAACGTCATCGTGGCCGATATAGTTGACGATTGCATCCTTGGCCTAGACTTCATGAAGAATAATTGTTGTGAGATCGACATCAACCAAGGTGTAATGAGATGTAGTCAAGAAGAACTGTTCATGGAAGGAGCATCATCAGGAAAAGTGTACAGCTTAAAGAACGTTGTTCTTCCTCCCAGATCAGAAACAATCATGCCAGTTAGTCTCCCTCAGAATTCTGGACGAATGCATCGGTGTGTCCTTATTGAAAGGGTAGATAATGATCTTCCATGGAAGATCGCACGAACTCTAGTAAGTACCACTAACATCTCTGCAGTACGTGTGCTAAATCTTAGTGACAAGCAACATGTGATTCATAAGGGCACACTAATTGGCACTTGCGAAGATGTGGATTGGATGCGTCGATGCCAAGACTTGACTACTTCGAATATTAGCACAGATGCACGAGTCAACGTGTCAACACTGTTAGAAGACTGTCGAGATGTCTTGTCTAGGGAAGAAATTGACAAGGCTAAGAGAATGTTAGTTAAGTACACTGATATTTTCTCTACTAATGACGCTGATATTGGAAAGACTGGTTTGGTTCAACACAAAATAAACACTGGGAGTGAGTTGCCAATTCGTCAGCGACCAAGAAGACTACCAGTAGCACGAGAACAGGAAGTGCAAACCATGATTGATGGAATGGTCAGGGATGGCGTTATAGAGCCTTCATCCAGCCCATGGTGTTCACCTGTAGTGCTTGTAAAGAAAAAGGATGGCAGCATGCGTTTTTGTGTTGACTACCGCCGTCTAAACGACATTACGAAGAAGGACAGCTATCCACTACCTAGAATAGATGACACTCTGGACATGCTAACAGGGGTTAAGTGGTTTAGCACCTTGGATTTAAAAAGTGGATACTGGCAGGTAGAAATTGATCCCAAGGACAAAGAGAAGACTGCATTTTCGACAGGGAAAGGATTGTGGCAGTTCAAAGTAATGCCCTTTGGATTATGTAACGCGCCAGCAACTTTTGAAAGACTAATGGAATCAGTACTCACCGGATTAACTGGAGATGCCTGCCTGGTCTATTTGGATGACATTGTCATTGTAGGCCGTACGTTTGAAGAACATATTCGAAACCTGGAGCGCGTATTATCGAAAATCCGAAGTGCCAACCTAAAGTTAAGTCCTAAGAAGTGTTCATTTTTCAAACGACAGGTTAGCTTTTTAGGATATGTGGTTTCGGAAGAGGGTGTCCAAACAGATCCGCAAAAGATCGCTGCCGTCAAGGATTGGCCAGTTCCAAGAGATAAGACCCAAGTAAGAGCATTTTTGGGCTTGTGCTCCTACTATCGGCGATTTGTGAAAAACTTTGCGGATATTGCCAAACCCCTTCATAAACTTACTGAAGAGAAAAGGCATTTCTGCTGGGATGAAAGTTGTGACATTGCATTTCGAGAGCTAAAAAGACGTCTATGCAACACACCCATCTTAGGGTATCCAGATACCGAAAATGAATTCATAGTTGACACAGATGCAAGTGATACTGGGCTTGGCGGTGTGTTATCCCAGCGGAAAGGTGATCAAGAGGTTGTTATTGCATATTTCAGTAAATCTTTGTCGAAGCCGGAAAGGAATTACTGCGTCACAAGAAGGGAACTACTGGCCGTAGTGAAGACACTGCAACATTTCAACAAATATTTGCTTGGGCGTAAATTCCACCTCCAAACTGACCACGCTGCATTAAAGTGGCTCTTACAATTTAAAAATCCTGAAGGACAAGTCGCGAGATGGATTGAGTTATTACAGGAATATGACTTCATGATTGAACATCGCAGTGGAAAGTCTCACGGTAACGCAGACGCACTATCAAGAAGACCTTGCCCTGAAGACTGCAAGCACTGCGCCAAGCAAGAAGTAAAGGAAGCTGTTCCTATAAGGACGATAAAGACGGACCTTAGCAAAGAATGGAAGGAAAGCCTGCAGCAAGCACAGCAAGAGGATGCTGATATCAAACCAATTCTCGAGTGGATTAAAGCTGAGACTCCTAAGCCACACTGGAGCGAAGTTGCATCGCTGAGCTCGACCACGAAGAGTTATTGGGCTCAATGGGATAGTCTAGTCATCCAGGATGGAGTCTTGTGCCGTAAATGGGAAAACGCTCGAGGAGACAGCTGTCACCTGCAAATGGTTGTTCCTAAAGCTAAGATACCAGTGGTCCTGCAGCTCTACCATAACGGATGTTCAGGAGGTCATATGGGAGTTAAAAAGACATTGTTAAAGATAAGGGAAAGATTCTACTGGATTCATTGTCGTGATGATGTTGAGGACTGGTGTCGCAAGTGTACCAGTTGTGCGGCCGTGAAGGGACCTCATACACGTAGCAGAGGCGCATTGAAATTGTATAATGTTGGTGCACCCTGGGAAAGAATTGCTATAGACGTGGCAGGACCGTTTCCTGAAAGTGAAAGCGGAAACAAGTACTTCATGGTCGTAATGGATTACTTCACTAAGTGGCCAGAAGTCTTTGCCATTCCCAACCAAGAGGCATCAACAGTTGCAGATAAATTAGTGCACGAAGTCTTCTGTCGTTTTGGAGTGCCTTTAGAAATCCACAGTGACCAAGGAAGAAATTTTGAGTCTCAAATATTTCAAGAAATGTGTCGAGTGATGGGTGCTCACAAAACCAGAACCACCTCTTACCACCCACAATCGGACGGAATGGTGGAACGATTTAACCAAACACTAGAGAGGTATCTGGCAAAAGTAGTTGAAAGTAAGCAAAAAGATTGGGACAAACACATCCAACCGTTTCTTCTGTCATACCGAAGTGCAGTCCACGAATGTACTTCCGTAACACCAGCTTTTGCAAACTTCGGAAGAGAACTACGGTTGCCTGCAGACTTGATCACTGGAATACCCCCTGATACCCCGCGAAGTATAACGGAGTACGCGAATGACTTGCGGAACAAGATGAATGACATTTATGAGCATGTCAGACAATCGGGCCAACAAATGTCTGAAAAGATGAAAACCCGTTATGACCGGAAAGCGAATAATAAGGGCTTCGAAGAGTGTTCGCTAGTATGGCTACAGAATCCAGTTCGCAGTAAAGGGAGATCTCCGAAGCTACAAGCAAAATGGGATGGGCCATACCGGGTAGTCACTAAAATCAATGATGTTACCTACCGGATACAGAAGTGTCCAAGAGGCGCCCCAAAGATAGTTCATGTAGATCGACTGGCGCGATACTATGGAACCGATAATGCTCGGGACGAGCATGTCTTAGGAGGGGGCAGTGTTGCGCCATAACCAGATGAATCTCGTGTCCACTAGAATAATCGAGAACTGTCGAGGACAACGCCATCTAGTGTCGGAAAGCGCGCAACTGTGTGCATTATGACGATTACTCGACGCTAGATGGCGCTACAAACAGCTCTAGAGTAATCTATTTAGCCTAGAAACATCGATCGAATGTTTTCGTAGTTTCGAGTAATTTCCACGGCCATATAAAAGCGGAACGTGTTGGCCGTAGGGACAGTATTGTTTCACGATACAGCGGATAAACATCGAAGAGATCTTCTAGTGCGACTAACCAGTGATTTAGTGATTTCTTATTGTAAAAAGTGTTCTTAATAAATATTGTATTATTTTTGGTAATTAATCGAGTACTTTAATTTATTTAATACCCAGCTCGTAACAATATGATTCTTTTGAACTAATAAAGTTTCAAATAATCATAAAACCTTATTTAGAAATAAGTTTCATCTATAGCAAACAATAGTAGAAACATCAGCGTGTTAATACGTCCGTGTGTCCCCTACCAGTAGGTCGTTGTAATATAACTACTGTGGCAGTTTTTCCCTTAGTTAGTTTGAACTTGTTCAAAATAAATGACTGCCATTTGAACGAAGTGACAAGTAACTCAAAGTTTGATGTCGTTAGAAATTTTGTGGAAATACACTTATAACGAGCTGAAGCTCCGGGTATTGTTTTAATAGCACTTTGTTAGCAGTTTTTTGAAGGCATTTTGTCTTTTGTAAAGTTAATTGAGTACTCTTGTGTATTATTTTGTTTTATGTTTTATTTTACTTTACATAAAAAAAAATAGCATCCGACAGCAGTAGTACCAGACAGGCAGGGTCTGTAGAATGATAACTAGACTTATTTTCTTCTTTATTAATAAAAGACTACACCCGCAGAAGATAAATTTTATTATTCAGAACAACAATTTGTGTCCCACGTGGTATTTCAACCCACAATACTTGGCGCAGTAGGACGCGGCGGAGCGACCGCTTTAACCACTAGGACTTACGTGCAGTTAAAACTGTTTATATACACACCTACATATTTTGAAATACATATAAATTACCATCATTATCATCTCAGCCAGTAGACATCCACTGTACCCTAAGATTAAATACAGCAATACAAAGAACTGTGATAAACCTTATCACAGTAAATTCTCTTCACAGGGGTTTTCTTAGCCGGATTCCAATTTAAATGGCTATCTATGATGCCAAAACAGAAACCTCGTCTTACAACTAAGTATCTTGTCTGTATTTGGTAAAATACTTATTTTCCGTAGTCCTGTAGTAATGTGATGTTGCCCCAAGCGTGCTAACCTAAAGATCCTGGTCACGGCACCATATGTGATGTTGCCCCTCGCGTCTTAACCTAAAGATCCTGGTCACGGCACCATATGTGATGATGCCTAATCGCGGTCTAACCTACGATCCTGGTCACGGCACCATATGTGATGTTGCCCCAAGCGTGCTAACCTAAAGATCCTGGTCACGGCACCAGATGTTGAAAGATTCTTACAATTGCGTTTAAAAGGTAATAACGTTTCTAATTTACGATCTATAACTTAAAATAGTTTATCAACAATGTCAGACCCTTATGAGGAGACCTTTTGAGTGTAGTTATTGTATTTAGACTATTGTTTCAATCTAACAAGGCAACCATTATTTGTAAGTTTAAATTACATGGAGCCGACCTCGTATCACAGTAATTAAACTTGACTTCCAAAGAAAATCCAAGACAGATAATCCTTTCAGTTTCTGACATATATGTAATAACTACACACCTAAAATTTATGTCTTATTCAATGTGATTGATTAGTCTACATACGAATCATGCTTATCCAAACAAAGAAGTCTTTCGTCCTTTGTACCCTTTGATTACATTGAGAGTCTGATCCGGCTGATATTCAATAGACCGTGAGGTAAGTAGCTCATCTGTCGTATGAGCATATAAGTTATCGGGTTGCAAATTTTATAAAGGCAAAAAGGAATTGCAAAAATTAGCTCGCTATATTAAGTTTCGTAGGAATAAAACAGCAGGTGTGCTTATTCACCTGGCGACCATGTGTATTTTTTACGTTAACCCAATTAAGTGCATTTATAAATTGTTAAAATTAAATTAGCTATATACTGGCTCTAAAGAACCTCAAGGAAAATCTGTAATTGGAAAAAAAAGGTGTGTGTGCGATTCACACACGATAGAAGTGAAACTTCAGTAAATCGACAAAAGAATGAGACTGACATTTGCTCTCTCGCTCTGACTCACTAATTACAGGCGACTTTTTGTATTTGTGTCTCTTACCTGTCGTTTTTCCGTTGCATCCGATTTGAAATTACAACGATTCTAAAGAAGTTTCACTTCAAAAATGCTGTAATACAGTAAAGTTACGTAAACTCGAAGTAAAAACATGTTAATAGTCTGAGCATAAATTAGCAAATCGACTAGAACGTCAGAGGAAACTCTATATTTTTCAAAATATAAAACGTTTCGTTTATATCTAGCTAAATATTAATAAACACTTAAAACGTAGCCACCCTCTCTAATATTGTAATAAATATTCTACAACTGAATAATTTATTTATATAAGTAGAAAAATATGTCGAATCAATTATTCAACTTGAATCAGTTTCCTAATAGAAAAGGGAGATCTGTACTTAAGGCGATTATAGCGGACTGAGATACATAATCTGATCGGCAGATAAGTAATACGGTGCTTAAAATTTGTAAACCATTTCGGTATAGATAAGTTATTTAAATAACTTCTGTTTTTTTTAATAGATTGTGACAAAAAAAACATGAAAAGTGAGGTACTAATTTTGGTTTTTTGTTTATGGAATAGGGGGTAAACGAGACTGATGGTATATATAAATATAAATATATAGTTAAGCCATTAGTTACCGTTCACTTTCAAATTAATATACGTGCTAATTTTAAAAATCAAACTGAAGAATAAGTCTGAAAATAACTTTAAGTTCTTAATGCAAAACAAAACTGAACTCTTTCTCTAAGTGCAAAGCAACTTAAAGCCATCACAAACCATGCATTTATGTTTGTACTTTACTAAATCCTCTCCAACAAACACAAGGATAAAGGATATTTCATCTTTCTTTCTTTAGAATAATCTAAGAGATTCTATAAGGCCGCGACCTCGACATGAGAGACGAGAGGGCTGTGTGGTGAAGTGATTTCCTCATACAATTATCGTGTTATTTATTTACAAATTGCTTTTGCACAAACATGTAAACAATCTATTCTGTAACTGGGTGTTTGAAGTGACCCACAATAGTGTAGGTTATTATAGTTTGATTTCGATTTACAATTAGATGTTCGTCAAAATAGATTGCTAAAATACTTTGACATAAATAGTTGTTTTACTATTTGTGAAACCGTTAAGAAAAAAAATATTGCAATAAAATTATACTCAATTTACGAGAATAGTAATAAATGTAATGATATGACGTTGTCATCATAGTATGAAGTAAATAGGTAAAAAAAATCTTCATAAAAAATTAAGAATCTTAACAAAGTGCCGTCAAACGCTTATACTGTACAAGCTTTAGCCCGCCTTACCAATTACCTGCGCTTCCTCTAGAATCAAAATATATCCATGGCAAATTTCATTAAAATCGGCGCAGCGGGTTTCCACGTGAAAGCGCAACAGACAGAAAGAGTTACTTTGGATCTAGTGGTTAGCGTAAGCTACTGCCGATCAAGAGGTCCGAGGATCCGATGAGACGGTTAACCGACACGATCGGGGAGAGATCAGGCGCAATAACGACAGCTTTACGTGCAATGCGAGGTACGGGTGTTCAGCCCCCCACTTCCAAATTTCGAACTGTTATTAAGTATCTCTCTAATCAGAAAAACTAAATAACACTTTTAGCCCAACCCGCTATTGGAACCCGAGAGCTCTTGGTCGCAACGTCAACCGCTAGACCAATGAGGCAGTAGGTACTATAGGCTATAGGCAGTTGACTGCCTCGGTGGCGTAGTGGTAGTGTATGCGACTGCTAAGCTTGAGGTCTCGGGTTCGATTCCCGGGTCGGACCAAGTGTTTGTATGATCTGCAAATATTTGTTTCGGAGTTTGGGTGTTTTCTATGATTTTAGGTATTTCTATAATATGTATGTATTTATAAAAAAAAAGTATATAAGTATTAATATCAGTTGTCTTGTACCCATAACACAAGCTCTGCTTAGCTTGGGACTAGATGGCGTTGTGTGTTAGATGTCCGGAATATTTATTTATTTATTTACTAAATAAGTATAGCTTTAAGACGTAGTTAACTCATCAATGTATTCACACCTGGACTAGTTCCTCCTCCTTCCTAATATCCACAACACATGGACAGACTTTAATTGAAAACGTATCATATACCTACGTCAAACACTGCCATAAACGTTTATGACAGTAAGTTTGATGAAAAAGGTGATACAATGTTAACACACGTAATAAAGATAGCAATGAGTGATACTTTTTTAGGCCAGTAAAATATGTGTGTTTAACAGAACTTTTTATGATGTGGATGCGAATGTCAAGTTTACATCTATACTAATATTATAAAGCTGAAGAGTTTGTTTGAACGCGCATTGTTTTAAACTCAGGAACCGCTGGTACGATTAGAAAAATTATTTCAGTGTTGGATAGTCCATTTATCGAGGAAGGATATAGATTATATATCATACTAGCGACCCGCCCCGGCTTCGCACGGGTGCAATGCTGATACTAAATTAAATACACTACAGAAAAACTATGAACGTTGTATATAAAAACATAGCGGCCCGCTCCGACTTTGCACGGACATAAAATAGAAACCTCTAAAATTAGCAATGTTGCCTTAGTACATGATGCATGTATTATACATATAAACCTTCCTCTTGAATCACTCTATCTATTGGAAAAAACCGCATCAAAATCCGTTGCGTAGTTTTAAAGATTTAAGCGCACATAGGGATATAGGGACAGAAAAGGCGACTTTGTTTTATACTATGTAGTGATTACAAAGTAATCTCCGTTTACAATTTTTAATATATTTTGTAAAAAATCTATATATTTTGTTTACATTTGCATATTTTTTTACAGTAAGTGAGTTTTGTAAATTCTTTGGATAAATAAAGTTTCTTTAACTGTAATAAGAAATTAGTTGTTCAGATTTAATCATAAATTAATCGAAATGCCCAATTGGTTTGCAATGAGATTTTCATTAATTAACACGTAATTTGTACTTATTTTTGATAGGAAACCGTGCCAACAAAATTTGGTTTAAAAATATGAACCGTACAAAATGACTTCATGTAAGCTAACTTTCCACACCATAGCTCGTAAATTACAACAAAGCGCTGCTCCTAGCTATAAAACTGCTAATCGGCACGCACCCGCGTCGGTCCAGTTAATGATATAATTAAAAATCCCCATACCAAGGTATCGCGGTAAGTTCCCGGCTTTAGTAGCCTGGCTTAGTCTTAGTAAACCGAACAAGTTGCTCCCATTTGCTAATCTCCTAAGCCAAGTAATGACACGGTGCAAGTGATAAACTTTTGTACTTAAAGTACTACGTGGTTCGAGCATGCTGAACATCACTGCCACTGTTTGCCCTCGCTCACTCATGCAAGTACATGAATATATCTAGAGATAGTAAAACAAACATTTTAAGAATGAAGAAGGATGCTCTTCATAGGTAGTAAATATAAATGTCATGTTTTGGACGTGACACTTTTTCTTTTTTTTTAAACTCCCGCATTAGGAATATACATCCAGTGTCGCAGGGGACTTTACAAACATACACGAAACGGACACAAAGAACACCCAGACTCAGAACTACAATTTGTGCATCACACAAAGTGTTGCCTATGTAGGATTTGAACCCAAAACACTTAGCGCAGTAGAAAGAGACGTGGCGACCACTTAAATTACTAGGCCAATCGTGCAGACAACCTTTGCTTACTTTATGCAGTTACAGTGAGCACTAACCGAGTAGAAGCTTTATTTGAGAGTTTATTACATTCATTGACAGTTATATACGTAATAAATAAAAATAAGATAATAATGATAGCCCCCAAAATAAAATATGGTTAGTTTTCATATTTGATTACCACTTTCGTGATATTAAAGAGCAGAAAGAAGGCTTTCATTGATCATTTTACAAAAATGAATATTTATATTTAGTAAAATACAAATGAAGAATAAAAAAATACAAAGTTCAACTAGGTACCTCATAGCAACAATTTCTTTTATAAACTTCGTATCGTATATTTGAACTGTTGCCGCTTATGTTTTAGACCAAACGCTAGTACTAGCTTCCCAGAACTAGCAGGTACGACCACGAATAGCGTCAAGTAATGAGTTTTGTTGTTCAACAGTTACCGCTAGATTAAGGGACACTGGTAACGATATACGACCTCAGAAATACCACTGGTAAAGGTGAACTGTGATATTAAATACATATATAAGCGAAAAGGGGTATTAGGAAGGTATATACATCCAGTTTAATACACATTAACTTATAGAACATAGAAATCTATACTAATATTATAAAGCTGAAGAGTTTGTTTGTTTGTTTGAACACACTAATCTCATTTGAAATGTTGATTTGAAAAAATACTTCAGTGTTGGATAGTCCATTTATCGAGGAAGACTATAGGCTATATATCATCACGCTAATACTAATAGGAGCGGAGCACCAATGAAGAATGTTTCAAAAACGGGGGAAAATTTTCAAGCTACGGGCAATAGAAGACACAAACGAGGTTCCGTGGGTCAGCTAGTGTATAATATTTTAAGCTTGAGTTTAAGAACCAGGTAGTTTGTTATAAGCAGTCCAAGTAACTTGCTTGTGCGATTAATCAATATCTGTAGTTAATATAACCTCTACGAAATCTGATGAAGTAATCTACACCAATTACAGGACACAGTCATAAAAATTGAGATCAACGACGCGTACCAGACGTGCGTGTAATTTACTAATACATACTCCGAGTCAATCTTCGGTTATCGCACTCACCAATTTACGTGATTGCGTTCACCGAATAAACATCCTTACGACACATAGATTTAATGATCAAACTTCTTTATATACTTCAATGCTTAATGACACAGGAAAGCAGAATTAATCAGCGATTCTTTCATGCCGATGCCTTAACGAAATAACTGCATATTTTTGTGGAGGAGTATCAGATATGTTTATGGTAATTCAATACGTTGTACTGTTTATGTTTTATGCATTAAGACACTCTGTTCGTGTATAACATTGCCTAAACGTGTTTTGTCCAGGGTTGACCCAACCAAGGGTTCGATTAACATTCCTCGCTCCATATGATCGCTTCGGGATCCAATCGGTTCGATGTTCACATAATTGTTTGCGGACATGATTTTATCGGAAAACTACAACGGTTGGACCTCCGAGAGAGGTTGTATGTTTCATCTAGAAATTATGAGTACCCTTCGAAGTTCTGCAGCAAAATTGGCGAACGATAAACCGATTAAAATTATAAATTAATATTTGAGTTTATTTATGAATGAACGCAAAACATGAAAAGGGTTTCTATGAATTTTTGATAGAAATTTATGTATGCATTGCAAAAACTATAAAAGGGTAAGCTATGTTACTATTTCAATATACAGTGCCATTTTAAATACTGAAAAAAAAATGGGCCTCCGGTATCCTCACTCACTCGGTGAAACACAGCGCAAGCGCTATTTCACTCCGGTTTTTATCTGAGGCCGTGGTATCACTCCGGTCGAGCCGCCCCATTCATGCCGAAGCGTGGCTCTCCCACGGTAAAACTATATAACTAGAATTTAATTATTTAATAAAGCTCACTTAAAAACACATACTAAAAGAATTTAAAGTGTTTGTATTTCAACCGATTTCTAAAGATGGAAGGTGTTCTCAGTTCGGGCGTCTAGTTTGACAGACTTAACTATTAAAAAATTAATAATGAAGAAAAATTATATTAATAACTTAAAGCTTTAGGTGTTTATGTAGACACAAGATGTATTTGAACTGCGTACTACCGAAAACGGTTATATTACCGACAAAAGCGTTTACATTAACGAAGATTAATAAATAATTTAGTTTGAACATAAATAAACCTTGAACAATGGATTGATTTTCTATATATACAAAATTTATACAATTTTCAGTAACGCAGTCGTAAAATTAATCGTAAATGTTTAATTGCGTCTGCCTACCGAATTTATACTGCACGCGACATAATATTTAGCCAAGTTACAGCCGATTGTAGGCATGCAAAACAACGTTAAGCCGTTCCTTAGTTATTTATTACATTTACGCTTATACTTAGTAAAATAAAACGGGTGTAATCGTAAAAACCGTGCTGTACATTTTTTTCCTGCCTTATTTGGAAAAAGGTATTTTTGGATTTAATTACAAATTTATCGGTACTCTTGTGGCTGTTTATACGATTCGTTTAACTTTACGAGATTACTGAAAACTTATCCGAAAATGGACTGCCTGGAGATCAAACCTATCTACGTACCGTACTTATAAATATTTGTATTAGAAAGTTTGTACTACGTTGTTGTATGTTAGTAACTAAAGGGGGGGACTAAACTTTACTGGTTACGACTAAAGAGGCTTTTCTGCTTGTTAAGACCCAAATTAAGCAGAGCTGGTACTATGGATACTAGATAACTGATACACATATCTTTTCTTTTTCAAATACTTACTTTTTATACATAGAAAACACCCAAACTTCGGAGTTCGGGTGTTTCCTATGCAAATATGCTATATATCTACTATTTGCTCCGAAGCAAATAGTAGATATTTGCAGATCATACAAACATTTGATTAGACCCGGGCATCGAACCCTAGACCTTAAGCACAACAGTCACACACACTTACACTGCGCCATCGAGGAAGTCTAATTGACGCAGATAGACGTTGAAAACTAAATCTCCTGTACAGTATTGCTTCTGTATACACTATATTCATAAATACAACCAAAAAAGTTTGTAGCCGTAACGCATAAAAAGCCGGAAATAAATTGTCTTTTTATTTTTTACTAGCTGAGCCCCGCGGTGTTACCCGCGATACGACATCAACCGCGGGCAACACCGCGGGGCGAAGCTAGTCTAAGTTACTCCTTGTATCATCAGCTATCTACCAGTGAATGTCTCGTCAAAATCGGTCCAGCCGTTCCAGAGATTAGCCGCAACTACAGACAGATCGACATCATCATCAGCCTATCGCAGTCCACTGCTGGACATAGGCCTCTCCAATAGCACGCCACTTAGTTCGATCCTCGGCTTCTCGCATCCAGCTCCTGCCAGCCGTCTTGCGCAGATCATCACTCTAGACAGATCGACAAAAAATTTAAAAAATAATTTTTTGCTGTAAGTATCGTATAATGTTTTCATTTTCATTTCGTGAAAAACTGTAAATTTGAAGTTACAAACGACAATTCAATTTTGTTTATTTGTACATAATACATCTATGTATCGATAGAAGATTGTATTCAATTCATACTAACTTCGTTCAAATCCATTAAATTTACAATATACAACGTCAAATAGCTTTTAAGCAAAATGAAATTTTCTGAAAACATTACAGTAAACAAACCTATCCATTTAGCACTACATACAAACGAAGCAAGGCAATGTACATTTACGCCGAGTAATAAAGGTCATTACAGTTTTCGGCACGGCTTTTGTGAAAAAAAACAGCGAAAAAAAAAAGTAAAACAAAATCAGCTTCCCTGTTTAATTTAGCGAGGACGTCGACAAAAAACGTTTGCTCCTGTTGCCTTTTTGTTGACCGAACGTAACGACAGAGGAATGCATTGTTCCGTTACTGTACTGTCCCGACTCCCGACGAGCTAGTTGTAAAAAAGGAGATATGACCTACCCCGGCTCGGTTTATTGGTGAATGCGTCACTTGGTTAAAGAATTCGGGTCAGTGATTCATCTCTTGGCATATTTGGTGTTTTGTTTTAACTTTTTTCAAGGTTGTTTTGTACCTTGCGATCTTTCTGACACCATAAATCAAAAATAACAGTTAAAACAATATTTTATGGCAAAATAAATTACTTTATTTATTATCTTAGGATACTTTGTAAGAGAATTTGAATTGTTTTTTGGTCAATTGATGATAATTATGACATTCCACAACCTCAAAAAATATTGTACCTACCTATACAAATAAATAAAATTGGAGTGTCTGTTTGTAATATTAAAATAACCGCTTTTTACTAAAGGCGGTATGTGAATGCATACACGGTACATATACCAAAATAACATTTTTAACAATTTGTTTGTCCGTCTGTCTGTTTGTTGCGGCTAATCTCTGGAACGGGTGGACCGATTTTGACGGGACTTTCACTGATGATATAAAGAGTAACTTAGGCTACTCTTTATATCATCAGATATAAAGTAAAAAAAAATTATACTCGTACCCTTGGCGTTACCCACGGTACGACAATAACCGCGGGTAACACCGCGGGGTTCAGCTAGTAAGATATAACAAAAATCTAGCTGATGTTGGCAATCCTATATGGCCTGTATATTGAAATGTTGTTGTTGTATAAAAATAATGCAAATACTCCCTCTTTAGCGTCATCTGTGCTTGAGGTCTCGGGTTTGATGTCCGGGTCGTACGCAATATCTATATGATCTGCCAGATATTTTTTGGAGTATGGGTATTATCTATGTACATGTTTTTATTTAAAGAAAAAGTATATAAGTACTCTAGCAGTCAATCTAGCTGTCAAAGAAAAAGCAAGGCAACGCACTTGTGACGCCTCTGGTGTTGCGGGTGTCCATGTGTGGCGGTAATCGCTTACCATCAGGCGATACGTCTGCTCGTTTGCACCCCATTCAATAAAAAAAAGCTGAAAATCTTCCTTTAACACTAAAAGCTTACGAGTACCTACTGATTTCATATTCATTATATCAGAACTCCAAAATACTGTTGAAATTTTATTCAGGATCTAAATGACGATTTTACATTAATTGAAAATTTCCTCAAAGTATTCCGAGCGTGCTTTAATAAAAAGTCATTCCCACTGAATAATTAAAGCAGTTGGATCTACGAAATGTACAAAAAATTTGGCAGTAAGGCTCTTATTCCATTTTGGACCTTAATCAATTTCAAGTAAACTAAGTGAAAGTTTCAATTCGGATGCCATTAGGATCTCCCCCATTAGATTGGACGGCATTCAGACTCCATCAAGCCGTTGTTTTATTTTAAGATATTTTTTGAATCGAATTCTTGTCTTCAATACCCTTTTATTCGGATAGAATTAGTTGTTTATGTATTTCGTATAGACATCAATCCAATATTAAATTAACTATCTTTTTTGACCGAATACAATAAAAAGGTATCAGTATTATTATTTTGCTCATCAGTATTTTGCCTTTTATTTTTCTTTCAACATTTATTTTTGTTTGTAAAAAAGTTTTACACGAAATATTAGGAGAAATCTGTAGGATATTGGATCATTGGAACTATATATATATTTATACATATGTATAATACAAAATTATATACTAAGAAATCTTCTTTATAATAAAGTTCAATATCCATTTACACGTAAAAATAAATAATCTAATTTGTATAGAATGTATAACAACAAAATAAGAACAGTAAAACGATAAATAAATTTTATATATCGGGTGTCTAACACATAACGCCATCTGGCTGTAAACTAAGCAGAGCTTATATCGTGATAGTTAGATGATTGATAGATTATCTACCTTTTTTTAGATAGAGGTAGATAGAAAAGATCATATTTTTATGGAATAAGGGGCAAACGAGCAGACTTATCGCTTGATGGTAAGCGATTACTGCCGCCCATGGACACCTGCATCACCAGAGGCGTTGCCGGCCGGATGAGGAAGGGGTTGGGGTTAGGGCCTCCGGTACCCTCGCTCACTCGGTGAACCACAGCGCAGGCGCTGTTCCACATCGGTTTTCTGTGAGGCTGTAGTATCACTCCGGTCGAGCCGGCCCATTTATGCCGAAGCGTGGTTCTCCCACGGAAAGGGAAACTTATATATATACATTTTTTTGTACATACATACTGATTTTACCTACCTCCTTTCTAAATAATTACACGTAATACACTTTCTAGAACTTCTAACATGAAATTTTATCTTCAAATGTAGTTTCTCATTGTAACGAAACATAAGATCCAAAGTTGATTGACATTTACTTCAAGAAATACAACCGACTTTGATGAAATTTCGCTAAACGAAGTATAAAGAATTGTCTAAGGTTGACCGCAGACAGAGATTGCCTCCGTACCTTAAAGCCTCCATTAGGATACCGAATACCGATTACATTTCCGCTTATAATGATCCACAATCAAATACTATTATTTTCATATTATCTCCTGATCGATTTAACCACCGCGACCGGATGGGCCCGGACAAATCGGTATATAATAATAGCTCTTCGAATACGGTACAGTTTCCCTGTTAATTGTGAATGTCGGTGAATTGATTTATTTAGTTTTCTTATTAACTTACTTTTAACACTTTGATATATAAACATATGAAAAAAAAATCGTATAAAACGGATTAGTTCATTTAATTAAATGAGTTTTAGTTGTTTTTTAATCACACACACTTAAAACACTTAGTTTTTTTTTTTTTTTTTATTGAATAGTGGGCAAACGAGCAGACGCATCACCTGATGGTAAGCGATTACCGCCGCCCATGGACACCCGCAACCCCAAAGGCGTCACAAGTGCGTTGCTGACCTTTGGGGGATGGGAAAGGGGATGGGGAGAGGGGTTGGGGTATGGGCCTCCGGTATCTTCACTCACTCGGTGAAACACAGCGCAAACGCTATTTCACACCGGTTTTCTGTGAGGCCGTGGTATCACTCCGGTCGAGCCGACCCATTCATGCCGAAGCATAGCTCTCCCACGGTAATTTAAAACTGACGTATTTACAGAACATTAATCCTAACATACGAGTATTCATTGAGCAAAAATAAACAAGTCAGGTAGATAAATAAGATCATACAATATTTATTTTGTAACAGCTGACCCTACGGTTATTGTCGTAATTTGGCATGGCAGTTAATGCTAGTTTAAAAAAAGTAGCCTAAGTTACTCTTTATATTATCAGCTACCTATCAGTGAAAGTCCCGTCCTAAAAGTCCGGCGGTTCCAGAGATTTGCCGGAACAGAAAGACAGACATAAATTAAAAAAAAAATATTTCGGTATAAATACCGTATATACAACATTTTTACTTTTATTTTTTTTTTATTTACTCTCACTCCAATTTTATTTATTAGTATAGAAAATACCTTAAGATTGTATTAAATCTATGTTTAACATAGTTTAACAACTTGTTTGATTTTTACTTGATTTTTTCATTTATTACTTAAAATAATAATACCATTATTCGCATACATGAGAACTTAAAACTCGTGTTTATAATTTATAATGTTACTTTAAAGAACGTACTTAACTTAAAAACTAAAGTAAACAAATATGAATTCACTTTGAATTAATGACGGTAGATATGATAAACTGCTTGTCGTCCTACACATAAAAGTTTTTTTTTTATGGAATCTGTGAGCAAACGAGCAGAAGTATCGCCTGATAGTAAGCGATTACCGCCACCCATGGACACCCGCAACACTAAAGGCATCTTATGTGCATTGGCGGTCTTTGGGGGATGGAGAGAGGGGGTGGGGCCTCCGATATCCTCACTAACTCCTAACACACAGCGCAAGCGCTATTTCAAACCGGTTTTCTGTGAGGCCGTGGTATCACTCCAGTCGAGCCGGCCCATTCATACCGAAACGTGGCTCTCCCACGGAATTAAGAATTTTAGAAAGATTTAAGAATTATTTAATTTTCGAATTTAAAAATACTTCTCCAATAAGAGAAAATAATAATAAGAAATAATTTGTTAAGAAAGAAATTCGTTTAAAAACTGACATTACTTCTTCCAAGAAAGGGTAAACCGTTATGTCAAGCGAGAAATCGGTTAACCAAACATAGTATAATATTTATTTTATTTTAGAGAAGTCTTCTTCAGACAATAAGAAAGAACAAAAACAATCTTATTAACGAGTAATTATTTTAGGTATCGATTTAAAATGTATCGGTAGGTACAAGAGGTAAGTCTGGCAAAGACTATTGACCGAGATGTACAAAACACTTACGCGATACGGTCAAGCAGAAAGTAAATATGAGAGAAGAGGATTACATCTGAAAATAGTAATTAACAGTGAGTGGTTAACTATAGGTGAGTTCTGCATCCCGTTAGACCTGAAATGGCGCACCTTGCTATATGATTGGTCTCCTGCCCTATTAAAATTCTATCTGAATGCCTTCCAAATGACCCTCCCAGACCAAAGTAACCTAGTGAGATGGGGGAAAGCATCTGAAAAATCTTGCTATACGTGTGGTGAGGCAGTAGGTACTGCTAGGCACTTACTGGTAGGTTGCAGGGTGCTGCTTGATAGGGGTTATTACTCACGCCGACATGATAGAGTACTAGAAATCATACGTGAAGCAGTAAGTCTTTCAGTAGCTAGAGCCCAAAAAGGATTGACTACAAATAAACGAGAAATTAACTTTATAAAGGATGGCTCAAATACCAAATCTAAAAGCAAGCCTTTCTCAATCCTAGGTACTGCACCTGACTGGACTATTTTGATGGATACGTATGATAAGCACTATAAAATCCCAGAGGATGTTGGTGCTTCGTCATCCAGACCGGACATATTCCTTTTCTCTAGACAAATTAAACACATAATATTAGTAGAGCTTACTGTTCCGTGGGAAACTAATATTCCTAAAGACCATAGAATAAAATTAAATAAATATTACGATCTAACAACGGAACTTAACAAAAATGGCTATGTGGTTAATTTATACGCGGTAGAAGTGGGAGCGAGAGGTATACCAGCTAAATCTCTCTATAACCTTTTGAAAGACCTTGGCCTGTCGAGATCTGCAGTAAGTTCTATTTTAGAACGAGTATCCAAGGCTGCACTAACAGGTTCCTACCAAATTTGGCTAGGTAGGGCGGGAAACTCGAGCAGTGAAGGTGACCGTTGATGCGTATCTTAAAGGGGGCCTCCTTAAACCTACACCTAGGTCGTAAGTCCTGGAAACTGCTTTGAGTTTCTCCCTCTGCCACACGATGGACCCGGCACCCGCACGGTGAATCCATGGAGTGCTAAGAAGTTTGTCTCATTTAGTTTAAAGACATAGTTTCTAAAGAAATAAATTTTTAATATAAAGATAAATATTGTAAAAAAATATCCTAACTAGATCGATATATCGCTCCCGAAACCGCTGCATACCAAATTTAAGAATATCGTTGAAGCCGTTTCGATTGTGTATGTACCTATATAAATACAAGAATTACTTAAGAACGGCTTCGAATTTTATAATAAAAGGAGTTAATGTTATTATTTGAACGGTCAGATACAAGAAGACAGTACTTACTACAATAAATAATTTAAAATCCATATAGTGAATAAAGACGTGATGTCATGCCTAGACATTTAAAATGTACTGTCAATATTGTTTGACGTTTCTTGCTGAACGATGCTTGCTTCACTTAACATTAATATTGATAGGAAAAAGCTATCTATATAAATTTAACGTTTTTTGCTCTGTACTCAAACTCACAATGAAGTTAGCACTGGTATTGTGAGTTTTTGTAAGCTGGTAACAACTTAATATAAGACGAGCCATATGCCTACTTTTGTGTTTCAATATCAATCAAGTTTAAATAGAAGTTCTGTACCTACCTATTTTTATGTAATCGATTGAAGTTCATTTATGTCGAAAGACTTATATAGGTTCTATAATCACATAGGTCTTTAATACCATCTAAAGCAATAAAAATAAAGTTCATCAATAAAACATGAAAACTTTATGATGAAGCTCAATCGATGGAGTCCCGTGTCTCATTACATAGATGCTACGTCCAGTCACGTCTAACTAAGCTCCGTCTCATTTCGCTCAAGTAATATAATATGATCACACGGACCATTAGATTTACTTAAGATGTTAAAGTGATCAAATTCCTTATATGTATGTAACTATAAAGTGTCTTCCTTAATAGCTGGCGTGGGTGACTATACGAGGTAGATGCGGGACACGGCAAGGCTTTTTTTATATTTTATATCCATCACACAAGGCGCCTCGGGTGACATTCTCTGCGGGAATCATGTTTGTAAGTACGATTCACATAATTTATTGTAAATGCAGCTGAGAATATCCTTTTTGCTTTAAAGGTTTTTTATTGGCCTTATTGTGAATGTGAGGTTTTTTGATCAGATGTGATGTTGATGCTTGTTTTACTGTTTTTTTTCTTAAATTTATATTGAGAGATTAAAGATTATTAAAAGATAGAGAATGAACCATGAAACTTGATCAGACGATGGTCTAAATATGTGATAGTGACCGATTGAGACTGTACAACACAGTTCGTAATAGAACCATCATGAAACATTATGTTTATACTTTAGATATACATTTACATATATACAGTTTAGAAAAACAAATAATTGAGTTGTTTACTTTTTCTTTTTACTTTAATAATGGGTCCTCCAGGAACCGTAATTGTTCTACCGGTGAATATATTTTCTACATTCAGTCGTCCAGTTTATCCAGTCAGTAAAATATCAGTTCTTGTTCAACTGGTAACTTCGAAAATTAAAAATATAACCAGCTAAGTTATCTAAGAAGTATGTATTTAAAAAATAAATAAACTAATAATAATAGATAGTCAATAACCAATACCATAACCTTTTTTATTAACTAGAATCTTATCTGAATACCGTTGAAAAAACAATACCTGGTTCTACCGATCAAAAATGCTATTATCAAGCAAAAAAAACGGTAGAAAAAATTCCGGTTGAATGTGAAAGGACCCTAACATGACAACTTCGAATGCAAATAATCTTTGTTTAATTCATAAATAAAGTGTATTAAAGTTATTGGTGTAAAGATGTGTACACAAATGTTTTATATTGATATGCCAAACATATATTTAGTTTCTTCTTACTTTTTCCTCGTTATTAACAATTGCCTTCCCAGAAGTAGTGCCTTTATTGGTTTACAGTTTAACATGAAACAAACAACGATTACTGTTACATTCTAAGTAACGGTATCTATGATATGATTATTATCTGTAAAAGGGACGATAAAACACTATAGTGTTGTTACTTTTTTATAACTTTTATAGGTGTTAGTTTGAGTCAACAACGAACATTCTGAATTGTCATCGTTGCATGTGAAGTATTTCTGAACAAAAACAAAAAACAAACATGGTTATTGTAGAACAACTACTTTTGCCAGCGTCTCCGCCCGCGTGTGTGTCATATATTTCGGTAAAGAGTATACTATGTCCTTTCTCAACAATCGAAGTTTCTGCATGCCAATAGCTTAACAGACAGACAGATTTACTTTCTAATTTATAATACTAGTATGGAGAATACCATATTAATATTATAAATTACCGGATCAACCGGAGGCCCATACCCCAACCTCTCCCCATCCTCAAAGGTCGCTAAGTGACATAAATACATATATACTTTTTTGGAAATACATACATAAAAAACACCCAAACTACGGAACAAATAATTGCAGATCATACAAACATTTAGTCCGACCCGGGCATCGAACCCGAGACCTCATGCACAGCAGTCGCATACGCTACCACTGCGCTATCGAGCAGGCAATCGTTCTGAGATTGCCCAAAACTACATTATTCATTGTAATAAGAAGCGAGTATATTAACACTTATTACGTGAAATAATTTGACTCTTCACGCTAAATTTGCTGTAATGTGTACCTATAATATATTAAGTTCAATCTCTTAATTGTTTAGTTTTATAACTAGTTTTTTATACCTGGGGGGATTAAGTTACGAATGAGCGGGTTTTAAACTAAGCAGACCTTGTACTATGAATGCTATATTGACTGATACAATACAGGTAGGTATATACTTTTTTTAGGAAAACAATTAACAAATATTTCAATTCAGATCATCACTTACCACTAGACCAAAAGGCATGAGTCTATCTTAAAAATATATGCATTGAAAATTAGTTTTCTTTTTTTTTTTTATTGAATAGTGGGCAAACGAGCAGACGTATCACCTGATGGTAAGCGATTACCGCCGCCCATGGACACCCGCAACACCAAAGGCGTCACAAGTGCGTTGCTGACCCTTGGGGGATGGGTAAGGGGATGGGGGGAGGGTTTGGGGTATGGGCCTCCGGTATCCTCACTCACTCGGTGAAACACAGCGCAAACGCTATTTCACACCGGTTTTTAAGAAGGTTTTCATAACTTAATAATTACAAAATTTAGATTTTTGTCTTCATAAAACACACCGAGTAAAATTAAATTAAAATTTCATAACGTGAATAATTCCTACACTCAAAATACTGTTTGTAAGCGCGTCAAAGGTTTAAATACCACACTTTTTATCAAAAGCTAACATAATCTAAATTCAACGATACCTAAAAAATTTCGTCCAAAGCTTTCGGTCAAATTTAAATAGAGAATATACGTCGTGAAACGAATAATGAGTATGAATATATGGTATTTGTACAGCAATGTTTGATCGTTGGCCGCATGAAGCGTTAAAATTTAAAGCTAACATCAAAGTGTGAAACAATGCAGATGTAAAAAATTTCAGCGGCGCTTATTTCGCTATTGTAACCAATTTGTGACGCTTAAACAGGTTTTATGGGATTTTATTTTTTGTTTCATATCAATATTATGACTATTTAATGTTCAATGAAAATAATATTTATTCTAAAAAGTAGACAATGTAGACAAGTGAAAGTAGCTAACAGAATTGTCATCAATGTCAAATGTAAAAATGTAACATATGTAATTTTTTTATTTAATAATGATCCAACAAAAAGACGTATCGTTTATTTCATTTATTATTCTTTTTTTATTATGTCTATGCACGATTTGTGCTTAAGCCTCAAGCCAAGTAAAGCTTAGGAAATCTTATAACAATAAATAAAACAGTGGAATTTATAAAAACGGAATTTAAGTAGGATAGGTATCAGATATGTTTGAAAAGCAATATTCATGAATGCAATCTTATAATTTTATTTTATTTTAAAAAGATATCTAGTGACGTATTACCCTTACTGATCAGGGTTACCAATAGAATAGAAGAAGTAGAGTAAATAATATTTGAATCAGAAAACCGAGGTGAAACAGCGCCTGCTCTGTGTTTCACCGAGTTATTGAGGATACCCAACCCAACCCCTTCCCCCATCCCCCTCCCCATCCTCCAAACGCCGGCAACGCACTTGTGACGCCTCTGGTGTTGCGGGTGTCCATGGGCGGCGGTAATCGCTTACCATCAGGCGATACATCTGCACCTCGTTTTACGGAACTATTCATAGTATTCCTTTCATGTGTGGAAAGTAATACCCCCTGTTTATTAAGGGCTACCGGAATATTAAAACTAAATATTTTTGGACACGAATATCGATTAATTATTTTATACTTAAAGAAGTAATCGTCTCTAATTCTACGGTTATGTAAACAATAAACCTCTCACAGTTTATATTTTAAATTTACTGTTTGTTTGCAATAACATTATAGAACAATTTTCATTAAGCTTATAAACTAATCATTGTACTAATATTTGTTTTCACACGCAAAGGAAATAAAACAATCGTCAATAGACTACAATATTTGTATAATAAGAACTAACAAACTGGACGCGAGACAGCCACCTAAGAAGCCAAAACAAAGTATCTAACAGTTTATTTTGAAGAACACCTTCTCGGAAGGCCCTTGTGTGTTTGATTAAGAACTCTTATAAATAAATCTTCCGGTAGACAGGTTATAGTCGAAGTTCTGAACGTTGCACTCTCTGTTTTAGGGACAGAGTTATGGTTAGAAGGAATTAAATAAAAGAGGGCTATAACTGTTTGGTTTTTATTGGGATTGAAGTCACCTGCTGTGCTTCGAAAACTATATAACAAACCTTTACTGATATTTTAAGAACTGGTAAAGCATCAATTTCTCAAGTCTTAAAACGGTCGGTTATCGCGACAAATAGCCTATATCCTCCAAGGATCCATCTATCTCTGTACAGAAATTTATCTAAATAGGTTTAGCTGTGAAATTGTAACAGACAGACAGTTACTTTAGGATTTTTATTTTAAGAATTGCTAATTTGACTAATAGGTATAACGGTATAGGTATTTTGCTTTTTTGGGGTAATTGCTCTAGTGGTTTAAGTACAAAGGACGTAACTCGTTTTCGGACTGAAAATATAATTAATGGTCGTATTATAGTCATTGAATAAAGCTTGAATATCAACTTAGTTATAAAAGTATGTTGTTAAGTGAAGAATTACATTATTTGTTCTAATAATGTAATTCATTGATAACATACAAATATTAATTAACATACTGTAGTAATAACACAGACGAGCACCCAATTTTTATTTAATTAATTGATCTAAAACTTTATTCCCTTGACTTAAAGTAAAAATATAAATGTGTACCTACCCAAAACACTGTCTTATGACTAGTACTAAAAGCAAATAATCTTATCAGAACATATTCTGCCAACATATTGCGCAAGTTATTAATCAATTATCAGTAAGTCAATGTCACCATAGGTACTTCCATACATACAGTATGAATGTGGATAGTATGTAGGTAGTACGTATAGTCAATTCGACTTGCTACGGTATCTTATCAGTAATGGTTTAATGAACTGGATAATTACAAACAATTATAATATTATATTATCTTGTTATTTAAGTATTTAAAATGTTTATGTCTGTGATACAAAACAAAACCTTGCAATAACATAATGCACGTTTGGCCTACTAGTTAAGCGGTCACCACGCCGTTCCCTACTTCGCCAAGTGTTGTGGGTTCAAATCCCACATGGAATAACACTTTGTGTGATCCACAAATTCAGGGTGTTCTTTGTGTCCGTTTCATGTATGTTTGTAAAGTCCCACGCGACACAGGAATTATTACTAGTGCAGGAGATGTTTTTTTTTTTAAAAGAAAACTATATCTATATATAATGCTATGCTAACTATATCTATATATAATGCTATATCTATTAATATCGGTTGTTTACCTACTTGTATTGATAATTTCGTAGACAGTGCAATAAGTAATACTCGTATGATAAACACAGTACAAAACATATTTCTTTTTATAATTTCATAACCCACCGATGGTATTCAAACTTTGGATGATTTATTCCAATATCAGTTATCATTGGAATTCGAATGCTTCGAATGCTAATCACAAATCACTCAGTGTCATAATTGACAGAACTTTAAGACGTATTGGCAAGAAAAATGAAGTAGGTAAGTACATAGTACAATAAAATATACTAACTTCTCATATGAAAAGACTTAATAGAAATAAGTACTAAAACATATTTTATTAAACGTGTATGATAGTAAACTGTAATAAAGATTGAATGTAAAAATAAATACATTACGAACACAAAATTAGTTTGAAAAAAGTATCCAAAAAATTTAAATTTGTTTGAAAACGATACGATGTTATTGCATAACATATCCAATAAATAAAAATCAAATTTTCAATTCGGAAGAATTCCAGTTTTTCAAGTTTATTTCAGTTTCGTGAATTCATTCCGAACAAGCATTTATAAACTTAATTAAACAATGCTGAAAATATATTCGACCAAATCCTTATTCGATTACTTGAAAACGAGTCATTAGTAAGTTTAATTTACTCACGTTAATAAATACCGTATCACAATCGGTTACAGTAAAATTATTACAATCACGAACCCGAAAACTAAAGCCAAAAGGAATAATACGTTATAAAATAGCATTGTTCAAACCCTTGGAATTTCCAAGCATAACATGAAATATATAACCGACCGATAACAATCGCATGAAAAGCGCTCTAAATAGAAACCCTAAAATTTGCCACAAACTCATACAAAAGACAACAATGTTAATAAACTTGATCAAGATGTCACAATTCCTTAGTTATCAGACTAAAGATAATGAACAGCTAACAATGACCAGACTTGACAAAATACAAATCTAATTCCAACTGTTATGGATTGGACAAATTTTCTTGACCTGACAATCACTGATGCTAATCTTCCCAGCGAGCCGAAGAGCAAATCTCTGAGTTTGCCGACTTCGGGTTTCCAGACTGTGGGCACAGCAAACATCTAAAAGCGCTAGGCAAACTAGCTCAGCTCGTATTACACCTGTCGAACTTCAGTTGTTGATGTTTCCGACCTTTAAGCTTATCCCTAAGCGTGACTTTAAATTTTCCTACAGTACGAGTGGTGTTTTGTCGTAAAAGTATTGGCATTATTGTAGGTATACCTTGAGTTTAAAATAAAGAACAAAAACAAGAGGTTAATATGAACGTAACTAAACAATATAAAGGCTTAAATCATATGTTCACTGCATGTGATTAAAGGCGGTGCGATGAAGGAATACTAAGGAGCCGAGACACTGCGTGACTCCGCACACATTCATCGCAACAAAGCGTTGGCTCAGGTAGAAAAGCCCGCTCGGGCTAATTTTAAGCCTTGCCTCAAAGCAAAGCCAGTATTTGTAAATGAGCAAGATTTTAATTAAAACAAATATTAGTTAAACAAAAACTGGAACTTACGTTTGAATGAAAACAAATTAAGTATCACCTGATGTGAAAACAGATTAAAACATATTAATTTACAAAGCTCTTTTCCCGCAAAACCCCTCATTAAATACTAAATAGTATGTAAAATAAATTAATCTTGTTGTTTGAGCCCAAAAATATCCTTCCATACTAATGACTAGCTGAACCCCGCGGTACGAAAATAACCGCGGGCAACGCCGCGAGGCGAATCTAGTATCTTTATAAATTGTAGCCTGTGTGTTATTCTAATGTATAAGCTATGTTATTATAAAGTTTCATCAAAATCCATTCAGTAGTTTTTTCGTGAAAGAGCAACAAACATACTCACTTACATACTCACAAACTTCCGCATCTATAATATTAGTAGGATTTATAACATTTTAGTGTAAGTCACTTTTATAAGGTATGTTTGTGTGGCTGGCTGTACATGTTAAATAACGGAAACGTATGTAGAAACCGAAAGACATCTAATTATTTGTATAAACACTGGCTTACAAATCTCATGGGATCAACAATAGCTATACAAATAAGTTTGAAGAATAGACACGAACGCTTTCATTTACCTTGTGTAAACATTACGGGCTTGACCACATGCCTTAAAAGGGCAGATAAAAATGTGACTGGTCCCATGTCCAATTCAATACGTTTATAAACATCTATTGACCTTTATGGTTCTCTTTCCATTAACATACATAAACTAATTCTTATGGGAGCCACCGGACCGTTCATTAATTTAGTTTTTCTATCAACTTATACTGTTTACTGAACCGTTTTAGCGTATTGAATAGATAATAGCTTTTTCTCTTCGTATTAAAATGAAGTCTAATCGTGAGACACTTTTTTAAGACCATTAAAATACGTGGTATTTTTAAATCGTTTTGTATCAGTCACTCAGAAGTAGACATTATTTTATGAAAGGCGCCGTTGTAATGGTGAAATTGTGAAACGTATAGTTGATAAATTAACGTTTTTTTTTTCGTAAGAGTACTTTAAAATATTTTGATAGCTGATATGCCGTCTGATGTCATTGTACTTATATAATTTCGAATCATCGCGTTATGAAAATGTATAACATTAATTTAAAGTCACATTTGCTATTACAATAAAATGAATGGTTATACCATCGGTGATCAAGTGATAAAATTCGAACATTTCTCATTTGAGAACGATATTGTATCCATTAAGAGGCGTTAATGTCGATATAATCCGTTACATCCGCACCTCTCCACCCTTCGATTAAAATTAGCAACGTAAAAGATGCAGTACATTATATCAGGCTCAGAGATAGTAAAAAGATCGCCCTTATGGATATGATAGGATTAATTTAATCATTTTAGCGCCTGCGTCTCAGTAAATCATGCTTTATTTAATTTTCAAATGATTTTCTTATTGCAAAACCATGATTAATTTTCACTAAATACTAAACGTAACCACCTATTTTACTCCAATTTCAACAAAACCATGACGTGTGACATTCATAAACCCCCTTTTTTATGGAGGATCCCAATTTGCTACAATAAAAACGTTGATGATAGAACGGATGTTGCAAACACAATGCAGGATAACAGAATACAAATATTGGCGTATTAATCGAAACTACGATATTGATACCGACCGAAAGTCGTCAAAGCTTTTGTGCCTAGCTCCGGCGGTAATCGCTTTACAAATCGCATCTAAACAAAAAATTCTAACCAATACTATTGTTGCTGGCTAATGTTGAAAGGAATGCTTTCAGGTAGACATGGGGGTAGATCAATAACAATATACGTATCCCGGTGATAATATATCGTAATTATTTATTTGTGGCAGCACGTTCCGGTAACAATGATTTTGACGTAAATGCCAAAATTAATGATATTACTGTCATGGTTTTGAAATATTCGGTTCGATAATTGGATTTCAGGTTTCATTTAATAGTGATTCGTTTACTAAAATTCTGAATGTAGCCTAGCAATTCTTGAGTTATACTTAACTTCAGAAGTTCGTAATGCCAGTGGTTCTTCGATTATTTTTTGCTGGCAGTCCAATGCGCGTCTGTTCAACGTGAATTCTTAGCGCACTTGTGTTCGAACAGGTTTGAACGTGGAGACCGAAAACCGGTAAAAAATCATCACAGGTAATTACGGTTGCTTGGTCGCTTCACAGTCTAATGTAGAAGTTATACAGAGAAAAACAAATAACATATGTTAATATTTCAAACGTTATCCGTGTCAAATATTTCCTGAAGGAGTTACAATCCTGTTGCACGAAAGGTATTTATTTTCTTTTCGAAACGTTAGGCAGTGTATTATCCATAGTGGCGCGACATTTCCCTACCACTTGTTAGCGAAATTATTAAAAACAATGGATTGTAAACCGAGTTGGAAACAAAGAAATTCTGCAAGTAGTAAAAACATAAGAATACATGGAAAACTATTCACGTATTTTATGTTTAGCTTTTTACCAAGGAAGTGATTATTGTAAGTGCTTAGTCTATGCATATACCTAGATTATGACAGAAGATTTGAGTAAATAAAAGAATATTGATGATTTATTGTCAGTTTCAATATTTACAAATGCATCAAGCGAATTGTGTAGATAAGCCTAAATCAATCAATTTTATCAAAGTAATGCATAACGTATTTGAATTGATAATAAAGTATCAATGAACGATAAGAAACGAGCGCACGTATATTCAAGCTGTCCACAAATTTTGGGTGTAATTTACACAACAAAGGTATTACCGTCCAAATAATACAGCACCCGCTTAATAACTACCCAGTTGAATAATTAATAACACCTCAATTAAAGTATCAACTAAGCACTTCCGCTCATGTGATGAAGATAACGCTTACTTGTGAAATTTATAAACTTGCTACACAAACTTATTAATTTACCTTTTATTTTACATTTTCTAAATATATTTTGTGTATGTCATTGATTTTTTTTCAAGTTTATATATCCTAAGCTTGAGGTATTGTTTTTATTAGCCGTACATGAGTAATATTCAGTAGTTCAACTTAAGTAAGTAATTGTTTAGTGCTGTAGAAGTTTTAAACTTTATGTGTTAAGTTTCAAATGTTTAACTTAGTGCAACTAAATAACTTAATACTATATTTAAGGTACGACTTCCTTAACTGGCAATGAGAATCATTGGCATCAGATATTTATATGTGAACAAGATCTTTGTTCCATGTCAGAACAAGCCGTATTACTAATTAACGCCTAAGGGACTTAAACAGGTTTCGCGATTTATCGTAAAACCCAATTTAGAGCCGGGAGGCACGCGATTACAATCTTCTCACGACAGGAAGGCGCGCAAACTCCTCATCTCGAGGGAAATCACGCACGCAACAAACTTTATGGCAACACGTCCCGAGGAGCGATTCGCTCGGGGCGGTCGAAGACAGGCCGAACCACACACAGACTATTTCAAAAGAAATAACAAGACGCGGGCAGTGTCTCTACGCGGTTGGATCGTGACCTATAGGTGCATGAACCCAACTCTGTATCACGTCTCACTCCAGACACATGTTTCATATATACATTCAAGATATCCTGTCACTTTCACAATTACACCGCAAGAAGCACTGCCCACGATTTAGGGCTAACAATCACTGACCGTTGTCGAATATGGCTGTAGACTCAGGCGGATCCCATCCTGAGCAAGACGTTCTCGCAGTAAGCGCTTCAGTTGCATACGTGGTATCTTTACTAGTTCAGCTTTTCCTTCTTCATACTCGTCGGCATATTTTGCCGGTTCGACTGTTGCTGTGGCTTGCTCCTTTCGAGCTTCCTCCTCACATCTACAGGAGTCACGAGCGGCGGCTGCCTCCTCCAGAGTAAAGTAGACAGCCGCCGCTCCTTCCTCTCTTAATGATCTAACTGAGTGCAGCAGTCGCTGACGATGTGCAGGGTTGAGGACTCCGATAGCATCCAAGTCTGGTTCTCCTACTTGTTTGCATATTTCTAAGTCATCATACCCATTGTCAATAAAACTTTCCGCGTATTGGCCCAAGTGGAGCGATCGCAACCACTCGACGACGATGTTGCCGCTCGCAGACGAGGCCATGTCGCGTCAAATTACTGTGAGCATTACAAGGCGTGCTCGCGGCGCGGTAGTTGGCGAGAAACTGGCGGCCACGCTCCCCTTTGCCCCCCTCTCCCCGCTTAAGCCGCGGTCGCCGCCCCTAGTCCTCCGTGCTTTTGCTTTTTGACATTATGTAGCTTAATCGTTTCATTTCATAGATAGGTGCGCGGCGCGCCACGTGATATTTTGAATGTTTTTTTCAATTTCCATTTCAATACACAAAATGAGTTTTGTCATTAATTTTCTTATAAAGTAGTAGTATTTTTATTTTTGTTTACAAACTAAACATAATATTGATATAAAAAATACGGTCACATAGTCGATATTAATAAAGAGCAACGGGTGGTCATCGTGTCGAATGATTTATTGAAAGATTTATTAGTTAATCTGTGAAGCGCCTCTATTTTGTGAACTATATTTAATTTAACTGTCCTCATTTTATATTCAAGAATTAAATAAAACTACGACTGGTTTTATAATTGCCCACGAAATTGTCTTTCTGTTTTAAAGACTTCGCATATCGATGTTACATTTATAACTCACTTTTATTATTTGAAAACTATAAACATAAATTATGAAAATAAAATAAGCGCAAGTAGGTATTAATCATATTACATTTTTAAAAAAATGGTGGATACGTTTAACAAAAAAAACACGAAAAATTTTAAGGTTAGTTCTAGTTACAAAAACATTGACTGCGTTTGACAAACTTATGTTATTATTTTAACTCACCTAAAGTTCTGTTTCGAAAACCAATATCAACATGCATACAGAGCAAGTTACCCGATTGCTCAACGATAAGAGTGTAATGCATCTCAACTACAAACTTTTGGAGTAGAGGTAATATAATATAAGTAACAGCATCTGAATCACCAAGCTTTGCTTATTTATTTTTTTGATCGGTCGCCCCCGAAACTAAATTTCATAAAAATTTGTTGAAGCCGTGTCCGAGATTTAGATTATCTATACATACTAATATTATAAAGAGGAAAACTTTGTTTGTATGTTTGTTTGTAATGAATAGGCTCAAAAACTACTGGACCGATTTTAAAAATTCTTTCATCATTCAAAAGCTACATTATCCACGAGTAACATAGGCTACATTTTATTTTGGAAAAAAATAGGGTTCCGTAAGATATTTGGGTTTTTCGGACACAGGGTGTAAAAATCAACCAGAAAAGTTACTTATTTTGCGAAAATTTTCATGCTACGGGCTATATAAGACGCAAACGAGGTTGCGTGGGTCAGTTAGTATATTATATTTAAACAAAAATTGCTCGTTTATAGGTATTAGATGGATTAATAACCTTGATTGTGCACGTACACCGTGATGTGTAATATTAATGTTCAGTTGAAAATGTTCACACTTAACAGTGTAATTTTGCCTAATACTTCACATCAAATCAATAGCATTTAATAGTCCACTGGTTATTAAGAAAGAAAGAAAGAAGGTTTTAATCTAATATTTGACAGGGAATAAACAGAAGGCGTAAACTAAATATAATTTTACGAATCGGTTCATTAATTACTTAGTTCTGAGAGAAGAAACCTTTATGGTATAAAATAGCAAAATCGTAATGTTTCTAAGAATCTTCTTGAAATGAACTAAGTCATTTATGAACCGTAACCGTAACTACGTATAAGTATGACTAGCGACTCAAGAGACTTTTGTCGGCTAAATTGATACAGAATTTCTATTTTAAGTTTAAATGAAGTGTAGTAGTTTTCGCAGTATGTATTTGTATGTTTGTATGTATCACCGTAGCGCCTAAACTACTGAACCGATTTTAATGAATGAGGGGTAAGTAGATTGGTAATAGTGGTCCAGGTGACTATTAATTTTATGAAAAAGCTTTACGTAATCGTTTTATAGCTCACAAAATTCCTGAACACCGACATTGTGGTCTTTTCACCAGCAGTTCTTTATGTACCTGCACGTATATTTAATTTCAATGTTTTTTAGACTCTTTTTTGTTCCGGCTTTGATATGTTGGTCTTGTGGTTTGTGGCCCTCATTGCTAAGCCAAAGGCCGATTCCTACCCAGTATCAATATTGTGTAATGAACACTATCATTTATTATGTCTTGGTGTTGTATTAATATGATATACTAACTGACCTAGCAAACGTTGTTTTGTTATAAAAATAATAATTAGGGGTGGGTCTCCCTTATCATTTAGGGATATGAAAAATAAATGTTGGCTGTTTCTCAGACCTACCCGATATGCACACCGTTTCGGATTCGGAGGAGTTTGGTAACAAACACCGCGACACGAGAATTTTATATAGTAGATTTTTTTTTTTCACCTAATGTTAAGCGATTACCGCCGCCCATGGACACCCGCAACACCAGAGGCGTTACAAGTACGTTGCCAGCCTTTGGGGGATGGGGGTATGGGCCTCTGGTATCCTTACTCACTTGGTAAACACAGCGCAAGAGCTATTTTATACCGGGTTTGTATGAGGCCGGGGTATATCTCCGCTCTAGCCGGCCTATTCATGCCGAAGCGTGGCTCTCCCACGGTAATATGGATGTGTATTTAGAAATATATAAGTGGGTATGTTTATCAGGAAACTGGTTATCATAATACAGGCTATGCCACAAAAGAGATCAGGCTACCGTGCGCGAGAGGAATGTTGTTATTCCTAGAACTTTATAAAATTTTATTAGTAACAAGTGATTTTCAAGGAATCTGTACTAATATATAACAAACACCGCGACACGAGAATTTTATATAGTATATTTTTTTTATCTTTTCAACTGATGGTAAGCGATTACCGCCACCCATGGACACCCGCAACACCAGAGGCGTCACAATTACGTTGCCAGCCTTTGGAGGATGGGGGTATGGGCCTCTGGTATCCTTACTCATATATAAAGCTAAAGAGTTTGTTTGTTTGTTTGAACGCGCTAATCTCAGAAACCGCTAGTCCGATATGAAAAATTCTTTCAATGTTGGATAGTCCATTTATCGAGGAAGGCTATAGGCTATATATCATCACGCTAATACTAATAGGAGCGGAGCACCAATGAAGAATGTTTCAAAACCGTAGGAAAATTTTCACGCTACGGGCAATAGAAGACGCAAACGAGGTTGCGTGGGTCAGCTAGTAAAGAATAAAAATTAACAGTAATTTTGATAACAGTCTACTATTTATAGAACTAAGTTTATATTGTTTAATTCCAACATAATCACTTCGTCGTACTCGGTTGTGTGGAGCTTAAGAATTCCCACACGTGCGACACAGCCCACTACCTAAACCTAGTACTTATGTATTTATAAACGGCGATTTCAATAAGTGTCATGAACTGTATAAAAATATTACTTTACATATCTTAATTCCTACTTTTAGGAAATGTATAAAAACTACGTACCTACTATATATACTAATCTATACAAATATTATAAAGCTGAAGAGTTTGTTTGTTTGAACGCGCTAATATCAGGAACCGCTGGTCCCATTTGAAAAATTATTTTAGTGTTGAATAGTCCATTTATCGAGGAAGGCTATATACCATCACGCTAAGGTCAATAGGAGCGGAGCCACAATGAAGAATGTTTAAAAACGGGGGGAAATTATTACGCTACGGGCAATAGTAGACGTAAACAAGGTTGCGAGTGTCAGCTAGTTCTATATATATATGTAAAAATGAATTGCTGTTCATTTGTCTCGCTAAAACTCGAGAACGACTCAGCCGATTTAGCTGATTTTGGTTTTAAAATATATGTCGAACATACCTATGACTAAAAACTTATGCTTATAGAAAGTCGTTTATATACCGAATTGATACTCTTTCTTTGTAATACCCGAAATATGTAACTGTTGGCCATTTACAAAACAGAACTTACTTTTAAAAACACCTGGGACATTGACCTTTTGACAGCTTATCTCAATCAGTTGAAACATAGAAAAGTGAAGAGATCGTTTTTTGTTTTTTCGAAAGATCCCCATTTCATGTCATCCACATTTTATATATATTTTATCATTAATTTCATCACGACGGAGACTTCAAGACTCGAAGACTTATAATTGAAGACTATAAATACTTGACATTGGCAGAAATAGTTGGACCGAGTGATCCGGCTGGTTGCCATTTCATGAAAAGAAGAAGTAGAAAAGTGAAATTCCTACAAAATATTAAAGATATTTTGATTTATATTGTAACGAGACAGTCTTATACTACATACTGTGGCCAACGAGGCAATGTATAAAGTTAAAAGTTAATTTTATTTATATGTAAATTTATTTACATATTATGTGCATACTAACAAATAAAATTAACATTAAAAGTGCAACACCAAACTAGCTTTTTATATTCGTTACATTTATTTCTTAAGAGCAATTATTTACATACTTTTATTCGCACTGAACTTTTTAACTTTTAAACAAGAATTACAGTCTTTAGGAATTTATTTTTTCTTTTCAAAGACCATACTAAGAAATCCAAGTTACTCGAAAGGCAAAATTATTTTAAATTAAACAATAATATGTAGACCGAGCCACTAAAAAGTACTTATAAAAGTTGAGGAAGCACTGAGTTCGCAATGGATGTGACAATTTTTGTTAAACGTTTCTAACACATTTTGGAAATCTCTTATCAAAACTATTATTATTACATTGCTACAGTTGACCTTCCCAAAAAGTTATCCATAAAAATGTTACTAAGCAACCATATGCTCTAAATATAGGTCAGATAGTTAACTGAAACATGAATTTAAATTGCCCCAATCTGAGAACGGTATCTTGGACGCCACATCCATTTAAACTTACACTTAAAACAAGCGAAACTGTTAGATTAAACATACTTTATGCATAAATCAGGTTGGAACGTGCTCAACCTGTATGTTTACTTACTAAAGCTAATTACCCACAAGTGGAACAAACTTTGCTTTAACACCGCTTACACTAAAGGCATGGAAAGAACGAGGGATTGAACTGAAATTTTGAAATGACTATACTGCTACTTCTCTAGCGACATGCATCTGTTTAGAGATCTATAAAATTCATACGTGGAAAGCATTTTTCATCAAATGCTGAGGTCATAACAGTTGTGAGAGCGTATTTTGCAGACATTTTAGATCATCACTTCAGATATGGAATTCATAAATTTGAATTTCATTGGAACAAGTGTATTGATGTTCAGGGAGACTAAATTTAATAATAAAGTGTATTTCAAACCATAAATTTGTATTTTTTTTATACCACAAAATTTTTTGAACAACCTTACTGCTTAAGGCATTAAGTCCGCCTTTGCTACTATTGTGCATAAAGATTTAAATAAATAAATAAAATGAAAACCTGTAACAGTGAAACATTTACAGTAAATTGGTGTTTCATGTTCGTTTAATAAAACTTACTGAGAACAGTATTCTTTTAATGAATTTATTCAGTTAACAAATATTGTATCATTTGTTTCTACAATGAGAATCAGCATGCGAAGCGTTCGTAACGGAGGCACGGAGGTTTGTTGAGAAGAATTGTACGCCCTCTTAGTACCGCTAGTAGCCTGGTGAACGAAATGTGACTATAAATTATTAATTTGTACTGAACACACATGAAACTTGATGCTGCCGTTTTACCGTATTTTTTTAATTTCACTATGTATGTGTTCGTTAGTTTTCTTCATATTTTCTGAATAAAAGCTTCAGATATTCCTAAATTCGCGTTAAAATAATTCTTCACACATATTAATGTACCCATGTAGAAGCATGCAGCAGCAACAATTCCAAACTCAGAAATGCGTACGTGTGTATTTCTGGTTGTGTATAGTAATCGACCGAATTGTAAAGGCCTTCAAGGCGCCCTGTGTACTTCTATTCTATAACTCTATTCATTTTATAGTATAACTTTAAAGTTACTAAAGTAAGTTGTGGGCTACTAAGCAACTTATGACAATACGAATAGAGCATTCCTATATTTAACCAAGCTTGGGTAGCTTGGGTGTAACGTTGCCCGTGAATTGTACTTCTAACTTTATAGTTCGCATAAAGAAACTTAAATGCACGGTTATACGGTTTTAAGCGAATAAAGAATGCACGGGTGGCACTGATGAGTGTTGTGGGTTTGATTCCCACTTGGAATAATACTTTGCATGATTCACAAAATGTTGTTTTGAGCTTGGGTGTTCTTTGTGTCCTTTCGTGAATATTTTTAAAGTCCCACGCGTCTCAATATAAATTATTTGAACCTACGAGCTTTTTCTTTTAAACAAGTGTGTAGTATGTACGTATGCATATATAGACTATAGTAACCGTTTACTATATATAGATATTAGATTTGTACCGAAATTCTTTTTTCCTTATACATAAATCACATAATAACTTCTAATAAAAATGAAATTGTCACGTTTCACTCACCTACTATTGAAATAAAAAAATATTTTTAAAAGAAAATTTGACTTTGACATGTAATACAACCAAACAATAAAATAAAATAATCAATTAGAAGTAATCTGACAAGATTAATTGCGTTGCTTGTTAATGTTATGTGATAATGTTGATCTTTGTCTAATAAATTATCTAAATAAAAAAACGTATTGTATTGCTCGGTAATTTTAATTATAATTAGTTATACACAAGTACTGTAGGTATAACTAATGTACAACGGAAAGCATTTCGCTCCAAGCACAGCCACAGATAAACTATATTATTGACAAAACAGAGGATCGCGAAAAAAGTTTTGCTTATGTTTATCATATTCTTACGCACTGGCGACTTATACTGCGCGACTGAGTAACATGAAAAAAAAAATTAATAATTAGAAACTTTCATTTGTTTTTTCCCTCGCTACCTACGTGATAATGGATGAAATTTATCAAATGTTTTACTTTGTTTGACAATTTATAGTTTTAATCATTGAATTTTTAGCTGTTATACTTTTGGAATAACTTCAAAAAGTTGACATTGTAGTTCGGAATGGCCAGCCCGCTCACCAGGTCTAGACCCAACAGAGCTAGGTCTGGGATAAACTAGGAAGACTTGATAAGCAAAGAACGAAAGCAGTGACCAAACTTTATAATTTTTTGGTAATCTAACTTTTTTGTGTTCTCTCAATATGTTTTATGTGTGTAGTTTACCACAACCAAAACATTTGTGATCTTTCTTCAAGTAATCGTATGCGAACGCCTAGCGCCATCTAGGACAGTGTTGGGGTAATTGTGTATGAATTTAAGTTACGTTCAGTTATTTTAGGATTGAAATTAATTCTATACCACTTGAATGTGAGTATATATTCGATATTTTTAATGTTAAGCAATCTTTGATGCCAGAATCAAAATGAATTTCTGTAAAATCTTTGGAGAAAATATTTGTATTTATTTCAAAGTTACTTAGCATTCATTTTGTGCATTAGTGGTTTAATTAATGAAACTAAGTGTTTTATTATAACATATACAATTCAGAATATTGGTGAAAATTGGATATTTTAGGATTGAATTGTTTTGCCTATGATTTTATGGACTTTAGCGACTGAACTCAAAAAAACATTTCGAAACTGATTGCTTACTTTTTTCAGACATTTATTTCTTTTAAAAATTAATGACTATGCTTGATAAACTGTGTACCAATAGGTTTATATATAGAATAGTTCTACTGATACCTACATTACTAAAAGAAACTTGGTTACAATGTTATTGCCACATGATATTGCCAATGCGTGGTGTTCTTCAGTGAAAAGCGTGATTAAAAAGAAGATGAATTTAGACTATTTCGATCTTATATGATTTTTTTAATAATAATTAAAAAATGTAATAAAATAATAAATACTAATTATTTACGCTCCAACAATGTAAACACAGATCGCCTCAACTTAAAAAAAATAACAAAATTATGTTTATTTCTTATTTGAAGTGATTTGTAATCTTTGAGAAATAAATATATAATACTAACCTCATAATTTCTGTAACACATACATTGAAAAAATATATAATTAAGTACGTATTCCTCCACTTAAGAACACAAATAGAATCGATTATTTTATCAGGCGTTTTAAGAAAAACATACACCAACGATTGTTTCCTTTTAATATTTTTTCATTTAATTTGGACCAGTAAGTATTACTTGCATTTAAAGTTATACAATTTAGCGAGATATTTCCGAATTTATGAACGTAAAAAATTCTACATGGTGTTTACGTTTTATTATTGTTAGTATTTAAAAATTTTAATACTTCTAATAAAAATGAAATTGTCACGTTTCACTTACCTACTAATAAAAATAGGAACATTATCTTATGACGTCATCAATTTTTATTTTTAAAAGAAAATTTAACTTTGACATATAATATAATAAAACAATAAAATGAAATAATTAAATATAAGTAAGTTGATGGTTCTAACGTTACGTCACATGACCACTTTGTTCTGTCTTTGCTCATTTAACTTTGCTCGCGTTGATTTAGTTTTTTTAAACCATAACTTACTTGTAAATCATAAAAAGTATAGCCCTTTTAAAATAATAATGAATTTTATTATCACAATAATATAAACATAACTTATCTATTATTTATTAACTCCCGCCAGTGCAGCCGTTGCAGAGACTAGCCGGAACAAACACCGACAGACAAAAAATTATAAATGTTGTTTTTTAAATTTATGTATGCCTTATATACTTTTATTTCGTGAAAAGTTCTTAATTTAAAATTACAAACACTAAACTTAAACCGATAATCTTGGGCTTTTACAGTATTGCAGTAAACCAGGTTTACACCCTCTATGCATTGTGTGGTGTATTCGTGTAGTGACGTATTAAGTATACGGGATGTCTATAAGAATATTTTAGTGTGTGTTGGCACTTGTGTTGTAAGGAATATATACCAACTACACAGGAAAACAGCACTATAAGAAAGAAAATGCAAGCCCTATGGCCATAACTAGCCAGACGGGTTGGCCATCTAGCCAGCTTGTACCTATAGTTGTCGCTTGTCGCATTGTAGGCCAAATCCTCCTTTCTAAAGAAAGGCCTGGGATGTCCAGCAATGGACAGCTAAAGTTTTATGATGATTATGATGTTAAAGTTATAGCGAATGGTTGCAGTTTATTAAGTTTAATCGATAAATTAATTGTCATTTCTAGTTAATATTTTATTGTTGATTGAACAGATATGAAGTGGTCCATGAAATTATATTAGAACCTATATTCCCATATTGCAATGTGCAATGTTCGTGGACTGTTCTATTTAATTGTTATTGACAAAATTGCATTGTATGCTGACTTTGTACTAGTAAATTTGTCATTCCGCAATTTATAATTACGTGAATGGAAAATAGAATGATTAATGCGTTAATTACCTGCAATTTCACATAAGTAATAAGCTGTTTCGAGTTATAAAGTTAATACTAATACTTTTTCATAGTTATTTCTCATAAAAAACTTGTCTTAAGCAGGTAATTCGTTGCTGTAGTTCTAACAGTGCGTAAGTCGAAACTGTCTTCTTTTAAACGACAGGGAAAAACCATAAAAATAGGGATAATCAATGCTTAAGGCAAGTTGTTTTCTATACTCACACAGATTGTGATACACGTTTGTATGTGATCATTTTTGACTTACGTACTATTTGAACTTTACAGACGAAATCCTTTATAACCTTTCAACTACTCAATAAGGATACAGGAGACTTCAGATGTTTTATTCAAAGACTATTCAGTTTCAGATGTCAATGAGTGGCAGTAGGTCTGCTCATAATCCCACCTTGGTACCAGAAAAAAATGATATACTCCGTTAGCAATATTTCTATAAGTACAATTTCATTTTAGTTTAAATAAAGTATTTAAACTAACCACAAACATTTTGAGTAGAAAGCCTCAATAAAACTAGGCATAACTTTCCAGGGCGAACTCGTGTTAAACTCAACGTGAAATAAATAACGTCTTTAATTAAGACTGAAGAACTCATTCCACTAAAGAAGAAAATAAAAACAGGTTGAGTACACCTTAAGAACATAATTAGAGATGTAGGTATATTTAAAGTAGTTTTTATACAACCATGGTATGTTAAGCGGTTACCCTGAGTTAAGTGTGTACATAAAATATGAATGCTCTTTGTAATAACTCAGTTTTAAAGGTGCTTGGAAGAGTTGAGGTGCCATGAGAATAAAGTTAAATGGAAAATTACGAAATCACTTTATTTTTAGTAGAAGGTAAGAAATTAGACGACTGTTTCGGTTGGCCGTTGTAGCGACTGCTGAGCTTGAGGTCTCGAGTTCGATGCCCGGATAGGACCAATACAAGCTCAGATTATTTTGGTACTAGATGGCATTGTATAAGATGTAACTTAGGCTAATTTTTTTGACTAGCTTCGTCCCGCGACTTTACCCACGGTCGCTGTACAATGACGACCGCAGGGCTCAGCTAGTGTAAGAAAAGAAGAAGATTGTTTTAATTTTTATATGTGATTTAGAATAGATACGCAGAAGTCAGTTAAATCTGGCCATTAATAAACGTTCAACAAGGCAAGCAAGACCACAGAGAATATAAAGCCGGCGGCGGTTCGTCTTGGAGTCGAGGGGAACCAAGCCGGGGCACGATAGATTATTTCGGTGCGAATGTACGCCTTGTACACACCCAGCTTCGCATAGAGCTGCAATCGGGACGATAGTACAGGCCACAGAAGGAAACGTGCTGCATAAACATGGGCAACGACTTTGTTGACGTGAGGCTTCATGAAGAGGGTGTGGTCAATGGTCACGCCGAGGTATTTCGCGCTTGCGGACCACTCGATATTCTACCCCATGAGCTTCAGCTGTGGCAGTTTGACAGTCCCTATGGAGTTAGTAATTGCCGAGTCTTGGCCACGTTGACCGTCAGTCTGCAGTCCTTCAGTGTGTTGTGTTGTTTGTGAGACTAACAACTTCCTTGTGGCACACCGGTAAGTTCCTACAATTTTAAAAAAAATATTTAAAGTAAATAAACAATATATAGAAAGACAATAAATATTGTTTTTAGAAGCATTTATTACCAGCAGTAATAGGAAAAATTGATGTTATTATTAAAACTGGTTTTAGGAGTATAAAACGCAAAATAAGGTTTCCAGCCCCAATTTATGCTGAAATGAAATAAATTAGTTTTAGCAGAACACGTAAATAATTCGGTAAACATTGGTGACGAGACGAGGCGCTTCTTACATATATATGTTATTAGTTGTGGTATTCAAGACTTCTGTTGCTGTGGAATCTGCAGCTTTTGTCATTCTACGTTTTATCAGGCGTGTTACATATCTAGCTATAACATGTGACATAGTTCGCCTGCTATAGTTAAAGAAATATCATAAGAACACAACATATGTGATAGACTTTTACCTCCTATGAAATGTTCAACACTATAATAATAATTATTAAACCTTCAACAAAAGAGCGTACTGCTTCCTAAAAGGCCAGCAATGCACTTGTAACGCCTCTGGTGTTGCGGGTGTCCATGGGCGGCAGTAATCGCTCACCATCAGGCCATACGTCTGCTCGTTTGCCCCTTATATAATAAAAAAAGTCCTATAACATGCAGCGCAAGTAAAAGTGATTTAATTAATATTAGAATTTAAGGTTACTGCAATTACTTTTTTCTTTTTACAGCAGCTATTCCTTTTAATCTTTGGTCTAATTTCCAGGCTACTTTAGGAAAAACATAAAATTTACACTGAGTATTTCTGCTGTAATTTTTGCAGTTCACAATACAACATTAATAATGACCTATGCTTTAAGCAACATTGACAAGTTTTACTAAGCCCTTAACAATGCTGCCACGGCAAGCGCTATGATCGTTTCTTATACTCCCACCATACACTTCGCACGATCCCAATATACAAGAATTTCTCGTTTAAATAAAACAAAAATAAATATTTCGGACATTTTACACACAACGCCATCTACTCCAAAGCTAAGCAGAGCTTGTGTTATGGGTACTAGACAACTGATATAAATACATAGGATATACTTTTTTTGTAAATACATACATATTATACATAGAAAACACCCAAATTCCGAAACAAATGTTTGCAGATCATACAAACATTTGATCCGACCCGGGAATCGAACCTAAAACCTCAAGCACAGGAGTCGCATACGCTACCACTGCGCCACAGAGGCAGGCAAAAAGATAAAATGTACAAGATACGTAGATAAAATATGGTAAGATTAAAACGTAGTCGTAAAAACAAAAATAAAACGCACACATGTCCCAAAAGAGTATTATAACGACACTACAAATCTCACTGAACTATTTCCCTACAATAGATTATTTCGCTCTGCGTCCAATCTCCATAGTCGGCCAGCAAGAACAATTTAATGACCCAAAAGATTGGACCTGCCCGGCCTACGGGAAAGACCTTTTGAGAGTATAACTTGTTCCTTTTCGAGTATCGCATAAAGTCCTGCTTTAATACTGTAACATTTCAGTGGTTGGAGTGTACTTGTTTTACAGTGAAGTTATGTAATTTTCTTCAGCTTTTTCCTTTTGTCTAACCGTCCCTGGGTCGTTTATTAGTACAGTTTAGTAGTTCATTACCATTTGCCTGTGTTCGGTTATATGTCAGTAAATAGTAGTCCTTCCTCAAGCATCACAGTATCTCCACACCAAATTTTATTGATATCGACGCAGTGGTTTAACCGTGAAAGAGTAATAGACAGATAGAGAGACAGAGTTACTTTCGAAGTTTGATTAAATCGAGGTTTTTTTTTTTTTGTCAATGTTAAATATGCTTGTAAATTCGAACAATCGACTATTTGTTACACGTGAGTACATTCGTCTAGTTTTTATATCAATTTCTTCATTTACTTTTCTTCAATGACTGCCTCGTTGGCGCAATGGTAGCGTACGCGACTGCTTTGCATGAGGTCTCGGGTTCGATTCCCGGGTCAGATAGTTTAAATGGATACATAGCCACAGCGCTGATGGTCGAGGGTTCGAATCCTACACCCCCTGTGCAAATAATTTGTGCTACCTACTATTAACTTTAACGAAAACACAATTAAAAATAAGTATTTACGGTCGACTAGACAAACCTCCTCCATTTTTTAAATTGGTTTAAAACCAGTTGTTCTCGACAGCGAAAATAACAAAATCTTTATTTAGTTTATAATACACTGCACTGGCTAGTTGTGTAATGTTCACAGAGTTGAGAGATAAACCGACATGAATGACAGCTTAAATAAGTTGAGCAGAAGGCGCGATATTTCTTTCTTCTTTCTTTTTTAAATTTTTTTTATTTTATTTATTCAGGATACTAACAGTCTTTTACAGAGTCAAATACTCATATTATAATTACTAGGATATGACCAATTATAGAGTATACTAGCTGACCCACGCAACCTCGTTTGCGTCTTAAATTGCCCTTGGCGTGAAAATTTTCCCCCGTTTGTGAAACATTCTTCATTGGTGCTCCGCTCCTATTAGTAATAGCGTAATGATATATAGCCTATATCCTTCCTCGATAAATGAACTATCCAACACCGAAAGAGTTTTTCAAATCAGACCAGTGGTTCCTGAGATTAGCCGGAACAAACAGACAGACAGACAATCAAAAATTTAAAAAATAAATATTTTGGTATGTGTACCGTATATACATTCATATGCATGTAGTAGAAAGCGGTTAGTTTAATATTACAAACAGACACTCTAATTTTATTTATTTGTATAGACTAGCTGACCCACGCAACCTTGTTTGCGTCTTATATTGCCCGTGGCGTGAAAATTTTCCCCCGTTTTTTAAACGTTCTTCATTGGTGCTCCACTCCTATTAGTAGTAGCGTGATGATATATAGCCTATAGCCTTCCTCGATAAATGGACTATCCAACACCGAAAGAATTTATCAAATCGGACCAGTGGTTCCTGAGATTAGCCGGAACAAACAGACAGACAGACAGACAAACAAAATTTTTAAAAATATATATTTGGGTATGTGTACCGCATATACATTCATATGCATAAATGCGTAGAAAGCGGTTATTTTAATATTACAAATAGACACTCCAATTTTATTTATTTGTATAGATATATTATTCCTTATGCACGTTTTCATTAATCCTTCTTATTGTTAACAATCACAATAGACAGAAACACACATATCAATGTTTGCTTAAGAATGGTCAACATTACATCGAATCAACTTAAGTTGAGTTTCAGACTTTAAATTAAAAGCTGAAAATAAAAGAACTTAAAGTTACATAATCGGTATGAAAAAGGCCAATAGAGATTATCTTCAAACAAATTTGATATATTAAATTACTGTACTCTGATCATCTTGGCAATGTAAAAAAAATGTGTTACGATAAATTTAAAGAATATTTTGATAAAAGAAGTAGAGAAAAGGGTATTTGGTTTAAAACAATTCAGCATCAGCCTTCTCATGTACCCTGGTTTATTAATTTTAAAGTGAACAAAACTATTATTGTTGCGGCGCATAGACTCCGCTCAGGACACTATCCGTCTAGGAAGTTTGGACATCTTATGAAAAAAGTAGATACACCGAACTGTGAGATATGCGGGACTCTTGATGATGTCCAACACTTGCTGACGGAGTGTGTCAAGTATCGAACACAAAGGGAGGCGTTGGTGCGTAGATACAATTTGAATACTTACGGTATTGGTATGTTTACCACTATTTTAGGAAACCCAACTTCAAATGCTGCACTTGACCTATTTAAAGTATTTACGCATCAACAGCTTTGACCTGATATTGGATGGCGATATAACATAGGATAAGGTACGATGGGACTAACATATTACCATGTAATAAAAGTCTCTAAATTAATAAAGATTTAACAAAAAAAAAAAAAAAAAAAACAAATTTGATTGCAATTATACTTTTAGTATATTTTATTAGTTATTATTTACATTATTTCCAGTCTGTATAAACACACGGTTAATAAATAACACTAAATACTCGTATTTTTTAAGACTATGGTGATAAACAGAATAAAATATTTGATACGCATATTTTTTACGTGTAAATTGAACCTTACATCATATTAACCAAGCTTTTATTCCACAGCAACATAAAATAACATCGTTGATTTCACGTAAAACCCTATTACATACTAATACATCCTTCCCAAAATCACTGGTGCCCTTAGGATGTAGATAAATGTCTGTCTTCCTCCGGGCTGACACTTCTGCCGGACTACGAAGCGAATAATGACCTCTGCGGGCTTCCCTTCAACTATTTGTGTGCCCATTTAGGTCAATTGGCCTTCGACGCTTTGTGCATATTTCTCTCTGACGTTCGCTTCAAAGCTTTTTGCTTTACTCTGAGCTAACATTACGCTATTCATCGAACTTACACTGTATCGAGTCGTATCGACCTATTGACCTATGAAACGATTTTATAAATTGATGCACTTCAATGGTTTTTAATACATTTAATCTTAATTTCGTCAATATTTTATTACATTAACAAACACAATGAATGAAGTATAATTTTGCCAATATATTTTTTGACTTTGACCATTGGACTTTGGAATTACAGTCTAACTAAAAACATTTTATATATATCATTAACTCAAAATAATAATGACTGGTTCAGTAACTTTTTAAATCCACTGTAAAATCGAAAATAAACGAAAAAATTTTTATAAGATACGTTCATAAGCGAATAAGTATTATAACAGTATGGTTAAATTTGTAGACCTATGAACAAAATACTGTCATCAATAATGATCGCAATAATGAATGGAGGCAAAAAAACTGTCTTCTTCAGCAAAAAATGTAGTAGAAGAGGTCGGATCAAAATAATATCAAAGATACGAGAGGCATAAGTAGCCCGTTATCTTAAAGCTGCACATTTAATTTAATGGGTAAGGATCGCAGTCCAATGAGTTTACTCGAGCACAGGATATTACGGGAGATTTTGAAAGCTATCGTAGGTGGGCAAGCCATTTTTTTCACTTTTTACGCATCATTAGATTTTACCGCTGACTGGACATTTAAATTGATATTGTTGGTAATTTAAAATTAAAATAAAACAAAATTTACAAAAAAAGGTTTTGGCAAAATTGAACTTTCAAGACTTCTAAGACAACTTCATTAATTTAATTACGATGTAGTGACGTTATTTTCACTCGTTAATAATTCTTGATTAATTAATTTATTGAGTAAACCTTTGCTATGTTTTTACTTTTCTTTTTAAAATAAAAACAATAGTTGGTTTTCTTTTGTTTTTTTTATAAATATCTACCTTATTTTTACTGAATTTACTTTTTTGTAACATTTGTTCCACTACTAATAAATTACTCTTCAATGGTGATTGTACTTTTACAATAAATTGTTTCAAAATTATTTAGGTAATTCACTGGTAATTCTATTTCTATCGTTACAAGTAAAAGTGAAAGGTCGTCCAGTCTTGAAAAGAAAGTTCGTAAAGACTTCTACACTGAGATTTCTATCGAACTTCTATCCTCTAAAAAATATATTATTTAATTTTCTACAAAACAGTGGAACTTTTAGATTAAATAGGTATATTTCTTGTTTAATGGTGTAATTTGAAGTTTTTGTCTGCTGTAGAAATAATGTTAATAATTATTATTATTAATAATAGTGTCGTTATTGATAGTTACAATATTTGAAAAAAATTGAATATGTAAATTTGACGCAGAGATTAGCAATTCATTTTACGTAAGTATTTTTCTATAATATATATTAGACTCCAAATAATATAATATCTTTCAGACACCAGACGCACAGCGCCATCTAGTTTCAAACTAAGCAAAATTTATACGAAGAAACCTATATCGACTAATTAAATTCTTTTTAGGAAATGCATATATTTTTATTTTTATATTCGATGGAGTTATACGGAATATAATGAAGGGACAATAGGTACCTATACTTGTTGTATAAGTAGTGTGTGATACACTGTCTGGTGCTCAATCACTTAAGAGTGTTAGACCTTTAACTGAAACTACCTGTTACTGGAAAGTCCGAGTTCTCTAGTCATATGGCATTTAACAGAGTCCTTTTTAGAAAGAGACTTAATAATGTACATCTAAATTGTCAAAGTAGTAGTAGGTATACTCGTCTATTATAAGTGCATCCAGTCTTTTGCCTCTCGCTTTACCTGTTTAGGAAATGTAAAGGATGCTACTAATGATCGAAATCTTCGTCTTGTTAGACCTTTGTGAAATCTGCATTTACTATAGGAAAAGTATAGAGTAAAAATATGTTATATTTTAAACTAGCTGACCCACGCAACCTTGTTTACGTCTGCTATTGCCCGAATTGTAATAATTTTCCCCCGTTTTTGTAACATTCTTCATTGGTGCTCCTATTGGTATGCATAATGTTATATAGCCTATAGCCTTTCTCGATAAACGGGCTGTCTAACACTGAAATATTTTTTAAATCGGACACGCGGTTACTGAGATAAGCGCGTTCAAACAAACAAACTCTTCAGCTTTGCCTTCAAACCTAGCAGGTCACCTACTAAGTATACCACGTCTATACAATTCTGAGTCTTCTAAACACAATACATTAACAGCATAGGACGTGTGTTAAATACACTTCACTTGTATCTACTAATTAACTGTTCTAGCTATTCATGTATTCCTACTATGCTAACTTTTTGCATCCGGATAAATGACGGCCCGCGTGTCATAGACACGGTAGTTGGGTCGTTTTCTGTGATGACCCAATGCCTGACCCCTAGGGTAGGGTTTATCAAGTCATGCATGTGTATCGATGATTTTAAAGAATAATGTTGCACCTAAACCGTAAAATAATAATGACATTTTGGAACGAAGTTTTGGAACGAAGTTCCTTATGGCGCGTTGTGTAAGGGGGCTAGACGGAAAAATTGTTACGACACAATTTGTTGACACGACACAATTTGTTGTCACGACACAATTTGTTGTCACGACACGACGACGACACACACAGATATTTTCGTTTCGTCTTTCTATTTCGAACTTCGTTCCATTCGGGTGTCCCTTGACACCTCTCAAGTTTTTTTTTTCATTTGACGCTTTTGCCTCAAAATATTGGTAAATAAAGAGTGTACCCGCTGCTCGATTATTCTTTATATTCGATTTGATATTATTCAAATTTAAATATTTATTATTGAAAATATCCAAGGGAACAACATGCTCATATGATAACAAGAACATGCATGCTCGTTGTTTGCGTAATGCAAATCTCATTCTATTCAACTTTGAATTCTGGCGATAAATCGTTAAACCAAATAACAACCCTAGTAGCTTAAGCTGAATTCTTTTCAACATAAAAGTATTACATTTTACTTTGACACCAATTCAGCCTTATAAACTTTGTACCAAATCAACCTAGACAAACAGATTGAGGGATTGTATCTACATTTATTGGCAGAAAGTCTTATAGGCATAGCACGACCAGGATTGCATATGTGATAAGTTAAATTTCGCATGCATACTAACATAGTTATATATATAACCAATCTTTGTAAAAAAGTTACAAATACTTTATTGACTAAGGGACTGGCCCTTCCTTCTCTCATTAGTTTCATCAATAAGTTTCAGATTGTTATCTACAAAGCTGTTAATCTGTATCAGGATATTTGAAATAGGTATCAGTAACTATTCAAGATTTGTAAAATAGAAATCTGTAGTTATCTGGCAGATTAGTTTATTATAGTCTATCAAGGAGGCCCTTAGAGGCATTAAGTGTCGATGTAAAAGAAACCTTATCAAAACATGACGTCACTTCACCTATGGCAATTCCTACGAAATTTTTGAACATCAAATGTGAATATTTTTTTAGAAAAAATAGATGTGAATACTTCGACTACCGACCGAAAACTGAAAAAGACATCGTATTTTTTATCGACAGCTGCCAGCTCTACAGTACGGCAATGCGGACAATTCGGGACGTGGACAAATGTGCCTAGCGACTCGCCGTGACACGTTCATTGAGCTTTCATTTGGGCAATTTTCGACTAAATCCCGGCCAATCGGACGCCCGGTCCATTCGACCTAACTGTTCCATTATACCCTTCCTTGAAATATTCTACCAAGATTTGAATGCCACAAATTTTAACTCCGACATCCGTATTCGTATACTAAAAATTATATCATTAAAGTAGGAGTTAGTCAGAATGTCAATGTCATCCGTAATTTTATGAATTTAGTTGTAACAGTTAAGAAACTGATAGACTAGAGACTAAATTTTAACAATTTGCATAACAAAGTGAATAATATTACATATTGTTCTAAAATAGAATACATAAAAACTGAATAAATAATCCGTTATGCAGCCAATGTCTTTACATCTATTAATTAAACCATAAGGGAAATAAAATTATCAAATATTGATATTGTAATATCACTTATAAAATAATAAGAAATAGTTTTGGAAACTTAGTATATTTTGCGCAAAACCTTGTAAAATTCACTTGTTTGCTTGTTTACTTATACAATCATTAATATTTTTAGTAATTTAATATATTTTACTTAGTAATTTCAATAGCGCCGACGGGTTTTGAAACTAACCATGTACTTACCGGTTTACCAGAAAAATAATACTGGTTATAAAATTCACGCTAGGTCAGGGTATTCTGCTATAACAATAAACATACTTCAAATTTTATTTTAAGGCGGCAAATTGAGCACCATTTCTCCTAGAACACATGAGACTTTATCAAACATTGGAGGACTCCAACATGATTATAAGTGTACGTGCTCTGAATTCGATTCCCAGTTGAAAAGGAATTGTGGCACATCAAAGAAATTCGAACAACGCTTTGATTTTGATACAAAAAAGTGTTCTTGTTATCGCTACAGAATAAATTCCCTCTTTGTCAGTATCATTATGCCACTTCCTCGCTGATAGGAGGGGAAAACATTAAATAAAGTTAACGTCGTCACGAGGTGTACTTACAGATAGGCTGGGATTTTTTCTTTTTTTCCGGAAAATATCTGAACCGCATACACCATCTCGGGAATCGAATGATTACAGCTATACGTGGCCGCGCGGGGATTAATATACTAAAGCACCGCTGTGTAACGTACTTTATTAGACCATATTGTTTTCTCTGTATTGCGGATTATATTGGAACTAGCAGTGTTTATGACAGCCTGCATGGAACTATTTCCTTGTACCAATTAGAAATCTAAATAAGATCTCACAAAATACCTTAAGTACATTGGATGTAATTATCCAATATTATGTGTACATAAAAATCTGTATTTTGTTGCTGTGCTGTGAAAACTACTGAAAAATCCTTTCAGAAGCTTCAATGAAAATACTCACAGACAGAAAGGAATTCTAAAAATCGCTGTATTGTGTACTATGACTGAATCCTCTTTCTTTTTTATTGTTTTACTTCCAATGTTCAAACACACATAACATTGGGTTCTGTTGTTTTATTTATACGTATAGATCTAAACCTCTGTAAGTGCCAAAGATAATAAAAACACAATCCTTTACCCAAAGTTACAAAGGCGTCATGAGCGATAAAGGCTTTATTCATACATTTTTAAGATTTATCCTTGATGATTGATATGACCGTGGAGAAACGGTAGATGGCGCTCTAGTTGTTTCTGTTGTGCTGTATATGAAAATCGCCACAATGACCATTCTGACGGTCAATAAAATAGACGTTCTTAATACAAGGCAAAATTAATATTATTATTTTTGTCGTAGTAGTGGACCAAATACGAAATTTTACTGAGCTTGTGTTATTGTTTTTACGACTGCCAATAAGTAAGCCTTGATAATATTGTAATCACATCTGGCCTGGGCCTACTCAAGTATAAACCTTAAACTGTACATTCGTCGTCGGTTTTATACTACATAGTTTAGTCCATTCGCTTAAACACGGTCACCATGACCGCGCCGCCGTCACACGTGCGGCAAGCCACCACAAAATCAAAGGGTCACAATTGCGTGCGGGTGCACCGACACTATCTAAACGAATAGACTATATAGCAGCTAAGAGACCAACATCACATTAACAGCCTTCAAGTTCGTTGTAGTTCATTGCTGGATATAGGCTGGTCCTTAGAAAGAAAGATTTGGTCTATTATACCACTCTGGCCAGAGGAGAGATGCTAAATAATTATGCCTAATATTGAAACTTGATTGGTAGACTTTGAAGATGTATATCAATATAAGTTATAAATTAGACATGTAATAAAAATTTTACAGATATATGAGGAAAATTAAATACAATAATATTTGAGTATTCACCGTGCCTCGGAGAGCACGTTAAGCCGTCGGTCCCGGTTGCCATGAAACTTGGTAATCGAGTCAGTGCCCTTAAATATACTGACGCTAGTTTCACTTTCGAATACAGTTCACCCTCAGGGTTGCGGAGGTCTGATGCCGGTCGCTTCGTGGAAAACTGATATTCAGGTAAAACAGGTGGAACTATTAGCCGACCCCTAATAATCTTGGGATTAATAAAGGCTAGGAAGAAGATTATTTGAGTATTCAATAAGTTTCAACTATCCACTACTTTTGTTTGATAGATATTCTTACCTATCAACATGGTTTTTTTTCGACGCAGTACAGTAGCAGTAATTCCGCTAGAAGACCGTAGAGCAGTTACTAGTGAATGGTATAGCAAAGTTTGTCTGCCTCAAGCTTTCGGGGAGTCTTTTTAACTAAGATACCACGCCCGCTCACACAGCTGCTAGAACTATGGACTATTTGACAACTTCGGGGGTACAAATATTACCCTATCCTTTGTACAGCCCAGATTTAGCACCATGCGTTTTTTTTTTGGTGCGGTAAAAAAATTGTTCGTTTGTGAAAATTTAGCACTGCAGACGAGGCCGTCGAAGAATTTCGGCAGTTATTATTCAACCTCCCGAGATACGTTTTTTAAATGTTTTAAAAGCTGGTTCACCCGAATGTATAAGTGCGTTGGTATTGGAGGGGGATATTTTGAAAAACTGTAAATAAACTTTCAACTAGAACGAAATAAAAAAAGAGTTTCGTTTGCACGTAATTCTGAATATTTATCGCATATCATAGATGGTGAAGATACAATTCAAATAATAATATATAGTATCATGGTTTGCAACACCGTGTACACCTTCTAAACACGCATTGCGTGTTTTCGAGTTTTTTTTTGTAGTAACAAATTAGATTAGAGAAAGGAGTAGAAGAGACCTTTTTAATAACTTATTCAGGAGCAACTTTCAATAGTTCGTTTAAACCTATATTCTTCCTCAAGAGTCGAAGTATTTCCATGCCAAACTTCACTGAAATCGGTGTAGCGGTTTAGCTGTGAAAGCGTAACAGACAGACAAAATTAATAATAATATTAATTACTATGGATAATAATAAAACAAATCAATATATAATATAATAATATTTATATGTATTACAGACCGTAACAATATCATAGAACTGTTTTTAAGTTCTTAATTAATTATTACTAAAAACTCTCAAGTCAAAATCGGTCCAGCCGTTCCAGAAATTAGCTGACAATATTTTTTTAAACTTGCTTTTTGATGTACCAAAGTACCGCAAATACTTTCGTATGTATTTAGAAAATAACTGTAGATTTGAAGTTGCAAAAAGGGGCTTTAATTTCATATATTTTATAGATTGATAAACAGGTATAGCTCAAAGTGTTTATAAATAGTTTTACATATTCAACAACATTCCGAAACACCAAATAGTATACTAGCATTGTAGTCTTTTACCTATTTTAAGTTACCAAACGCATTCAGCTTCTTGCTCCATTGACCTCGTTTAGGCTTCATTCATTCAAAATTTTCGAAAACTAAACTTTATTCCTTTACCGTATAGTTTATTTTAGCTGTGGAATATAACTTTGCAACAGGAACGCCTTTATTGCGTAGTGTCACGTAAGGATCCCAGGTGTGGAATGCTTTTACATGGAAAACAGAGGATTACTTGACGCTTGCTTTAATACCTACAAAAAAGAAAACATTACAAAATAGCTATAAACGTTTTTCGCTTTTCTGATCCTTGCTTAAGGACTTTAAATCTTATACATATTGTGTTAAGGTTCTACAAGATTCATTAAAAAAAAGTTTTTGATTTTTTTCGTGGTAACCGTAGTTCTACTTTTATAAACGCAGTCAGTGTAACGGCTACATTACATGCGATTACAGTGTTTCCAGAGTTAATTACTTAATTAAATGACTTCCTTACTTACCCTTCTGGTCATTAATTAAATGAAGTTAGGTAATAGTTAGCAGGTGTCTTTGTAAACACAATTGCTCGGTCGAGAATTTCTGAAAGTATTTTAATGACTTCTATTCCACTTACAGTAGTTTTGTGGACTGAATTATAATGCTGCAGAACAACTGTTATTCTTTCAATACAAAAGTATTATCATACTACTGCCTTATTGGTTGACGTATGCGACTGCCAATCAAGAGGTCTCGGGTTCAAATCCCGGGTCGGGCCAAAAGTGTTATTGAGTTTTTCTGATTATAGAAATACTTAATAATAGCTCGGAGTTTGGAAGTTAGGGTCTGAACCCCCGTGCCTCGGAGAGCACGTAAAGCTGTCAGTCCTGCGCCTGATCTCTTCCAGGTCGTGTCGGTTATCCGTCCCATCGGATTATGAGAGAGAGGGAACAGAGAGTGCGTTTGTGTTTGCGCACACACTTGTGCACTATAATATCTCCTGCGTAGTTGGCTGGTCTCCGTTGAGACTGGCCGCCGTGGCCGTAATCGGCTAGGAGACCATCATTATCATACTAGCTGAACCCCGCGGTCCTACCCACGGGCAACGCCGCGAGGCGAAGCTAGTATCTTTATAAATTGTAGCCTATGTGTTATTCTGATGTATAAGCTATATTATTGTAAAGTTTCATCAAAATCCATTCAGTAGTTTTTGCGTGAAAGAGCAACAAACATACTCACTAACGTAGTCACAAACTTTTGCTTTTATAATATTAGTTGGACTAGTAGGATGTTATGTGAACTGTGGCTTAATTTTGTTGATCATGGTAATCAAATATACTATCAGACCTATTTATATGGAATTTAACTAACTATGATTGCGATTTGTATTATATATATGTATAGACCTAGAAATTCTTAGACTTAAGACTAAGGCATTTGTATCGACTAAGAATAAAAAGTACTAGAAGCTCACAAGTGTGACTATGTTATCGTATAATACACAAAACAGTACAAAACCATCAAAGTCATCTTTAAATTAATTTGAGTAAAGATAGTTAAACCATCAAGCTGCCAGAGAGTATGGACCTCTGGTAGCTGAATAATTGATGTGGTCAGCAATAAGGGAATGGCCTGTTCGCAAAACTGCGGTCAGGCCGCAACATATAACGGTTGGGCCAACAGGCAGAGGGAAGCCCAGGCTTTCCCCAGAATAGAGTCTATAGACGCGGTGTCGTTCCTGGGGGGGACCTAAAATAACTTGGTCCGGGTCCTCCCCAGAGCAGGGCGCCTGAGACCGGTAGCCGGGGTGGTTTTTAGTGGCCTCACAGCATACCTGGCTCCTCAGTCCCCGAGGAGACGGAGATCCGAAGGGATTTTCAAACTCGTTAAAAAAAAGGTGAATATGCACCAACTAGAAATGATAGTCCTTTCTTTTTGAAACCGATAAAGATCTCAATAGAATATACTTCGCACGCTGATATTGGTTTGTATTAAGCACAAAAGCGTACTTACTAATCAGTATTTCATACCAATACAGCCTCCAATGTTCTCGGTGTGTTTAAAGTCGTCTAATTTAATGCAAGCTCATGCACAGGTGGTCTTGTCGCAAAGCTTCGTTACTTCGAAGCCTGTTCGAGCTGTGTACTTATGTGTCCTTTCATTTCTTGCGCATTGTTTTAATTATTTCTGTCGTTATGTGCAAATGTTCCACTTAATGCATATTAATGGTTCACTTTGAAGCTTTTTGAACTCATTTTTTGTATCTAGTTGGAGCGTGGGATAATGATTTAGGTTGTTTATAAATGTTTCGTAGACATAATAATATATAACTATAGTATTTGCTAAGTTGTATGGAAACTAATAGTACACTAAAATTAAATTTAAATTCTATGTTTATTTTTAATCTTTATTTAAAACCGTTAATGTTTTATTTTCTTCTATACAAACCTTGCCCTAACAGTACCGAACATACGATTTTTTTTTATTTAATTTGGTCCAGACGATCAAAAGTTATGCGCGTACATACATTTCGGCGATTATTTTTTATGTACATAGATGTGAGCAGCATGTAATATTTTTATTTACTTTATTTAAAATCATCTGAATTTTGTTATCTATATCATACATGTCATAATTAATTCAAGTTGAGCTTTACCAGCTGTACCCCAACCGTTCTATGAAACTTGTTTTTTCTTTGCAAGAAGTATCAAACATAAGATCTGTCTTAAAGCACCAAAACTCTTTATAAAGGAAAATATTTAGAGCTTTTGACTGGGTAAGAAGCTTGTGAATAGTACACAACATCCACTTAGCACCTGTGTCTCAGAGAACAGTGTTGCAAGACTGATTTTTAATTCAATTATGGAAAAGTACAATGTAAGTGATCTTGTCAAGTAGCACTAATTGAAGTAGAAATACCATTTTAATAGGTGTAATTTTTGTACAAGCTATTGGAAATGACTAACAGTTATTAAATCTAGTGGTCACCCAAGGGTCGAAATTCAACTATAATTCGTTTGTTTAGCTTTATACACTCCTTCTTCAAATAAACTTTGACTGTGACGTACTCCTTTGTTCGTATAATTTACGTAAAAAGGGGAACAAAGTTTTAGCTTTACGTATATATGTATATGAATTTGTGTATTTCTGTTTAAAATAAGGATATACATATAAGTATATAATATATTTACGAATTAATACATTTTTATTTATGTCTAAAACGTGTTTTATAGTATTTTTTCTATTAGCTATTAAAATAAATAAATGTTTCAAAAAGTGTATTCTTTTATATAAAAACTAGTCTAATTGATATTACGTGTTCTAACAAATAAATTGATAAATCTTACAAACAATTACAGTTACAACAATTTATATGAATACATATAACATTACATAACTTATAACTGCCTCGGCAGCGCAGTGGTATCGTATGCGATTGCTGTGATTGGCTGTGGCTTTAGGTCTCGGGTTCGTTTCCTGGGTCGGACCAAATGTTTGTTACGAAGTTTGGATGTTTTCTATGTATAATATGTATGTATTCACAAAAAAAGTATGTATGTATTTATATCCGTTGGCTTGTACCCATAACACAAGCTCTACTTAGCTTGGGACTAGATGAAAATCATTAATTTTCTTACAAAAAGAACACAATATATATTTCAGAGCCTATCATAGATTCAATTTAATATACGGCAAAATTGATTAAAAAGGAGCCCAATTTTTCAAAGATTTTATCGAGTTAATCAAAAAGTTGAGAGCAACCAATATATTATTTACTCTTGCTAGCCTATTCAGCCCTATAATCAACAGTTGGAAGAAAAAAAGGACGTAAATTAAAAAATCATAATACGGCAATTTATAAAGTTGAAAACCATAATAGAGATTTTTAAAGTATGAAGATATCCTTTTTCGTTCGCTGACACTTTTTAATAAGATTCTGATAAATTATGCAGGGGTGGTGCTCGGCTGATGTAACACTGAGACAATGGGAAAGTATCCTGGCATTTTATACAAAAAAGATTACTTTAAATTGTAAATTAGTCTTGTACATTTATTGGGTATCACTTATTGGTATATTTTGTAGCGATATTTTTCTTTATCGTACATCAGCAATATGGCAGCGTAAAATAAATTACAATATGGTTTTATCGCTGTATGGAAATCTCTTCCAGAAAACCTTGAGATGGAAACAAAATGAAAATAAATGTTCTATGTTATTTTATCGAGTTCGTATCCTCATATTATTTTATAAAGTAAATTAGTAACCTATTCTTTTTTTAAATGGAATTTTAGGGGGCTGATGTATCGTCTAATGGTAAACGATTACCGCCGCCCGTGGACACCCGTAATATCAGAGGCATCACAAGTGCGTTGCCGACCTTTGGGGGATGTAAGAGGGGGAAAGGGGGGAATTGTTGGAGTATGGGCCTCCGGTATCCTCACTCACTTGGTGAAACACAGCACAAGCATTGTTTCACACCGGTTTTCTGTGGGACCGTGGTATCACTCCGGTCCATTTACCTATGCCGAAGCGTAGCTCTCCCACGATCAAATCAAGTAGGTATATTAAAGTATAAAGGTATATTTAAAACATCGTTATTATTATTTGTTTTCTATATTGTGTATCTACAGATTAACATTATTAGAAATGATTGTGTCTATTATATAATTATTACAATTAATAGTAACTATGTATATAGTTTATGACATAGCAACTTAAAATGAACTAAAACAATGCGTAAAATAATTTTCACTCTATTAATAATAATACATTTCATTTTCATGACAATCTCACTGAATTCACATCATTTCAAATAGTGTAACTACCTTTAAACGAGTAATTCAAGTAGGTATATTCTGAATATGACCGAAAAAGAAATACAAAGCAAAGCTCCGTTATCCAGGTACTTTTATATTTGTTTTGATCTCAATCGTAATTGAACGAATATATATTGCTATATAGAAAGATTATTAGCAAACAATGATCGAGAATGGCCTAAATTATTCGCGAACAACGATTGAGAAAGTTGATTTTCGAGACACTGACTAACGAACCTTAAATCGATATACATAGCATCGAATATCGATTAGTTATTCGATAAACATCGAATCGATCAACACCTCGGCGATCCTTAAGGATTGTTGTTCGGAGTGATATTGTGATTTTAAGAGTGTTGTTAATTAAGTCTCTTTTACAGGTCAGAAGGTTTATTTCCCAAACCCATCGAACCGTAACACGTAACAATATTTATTCAAACTTATTTACTGTGAGTAAGGTTTCGAACAGCAAGAAAATGTGCAGAAAACTTAGATAGCAAAATCACAATAAAAAAAAATGCGACTTTATCATTAATACTTAACTTCAATTCCTCTTAAGTCATACTAATTTTAGACTTGAAAATACCAGTCCTCTATCAAGAGGCAAGTACGTTGCTCCTAAATTGTAACCCTGCATGATGATAAATCCAGCCATAGTGTGGAGCGATGTCGGTGTAAACTACGTAGTATTTGGGATCGCATTCCTGGTTGCCCGGAGAGACACCGCATTTGGAAAGAATGCCGCGCAAAAACCAGCTGACCTTATGATCGTTCTGAATTGTAGGAATCACGAGACCGCCACCGCTGTCTCCATTGCGTGGATTAACACCTTGAAAATCAAAGATTTGATTATTATCAATGAAAATACTTTATGAATGAGTTTTTGTCGCGGCTTCATCATTCATATTTCAATATATTTTAGTGGCAGAAACACAAAATCTCAAAATTTACACACACATACATCTTTAGTAACGAATTTCAATATCAAATATAAACAAAAAACATAAAGTCCTAATGAGACAAGTCGAAGTACGGATCGGTGTATGGCTTACTGACCTATTCAAATTGAAGTATAAAATTTATAGTTGAAAATGTTGTGATGAGCAAGCGCCCTTGAGTGAAAAGACTTTGCAGGATATTTTATGTTATTTGTCAAACTAAATTGAGCATTAAACACTAAAGGTTAGTATTAATTTTAATGAAACTCCCAACAGAAAAATAAAGACACTTACTAGATGTAGGGCCATATCCAGCACAGAATGTAAATTCATTAAGCAGTCTAGTGTAGATAGTCGGGGAAAACGTAACGCAAATGGTATCATTCTGCACCATTGTGTAAGTGGATCTTAATGTTTCGGATTGCTTGTTGTACTCAGTTGAACCGAAACCAACGACCTGCAATTAAGACAAGAGACTTTTATACACAGGCAATTAAATAAAGAAAAGAAAAGCAGAAGATTTCTGTATATCGTTTTCGTAATCATCTTTATTATAACGCATCGTTAACTTCGATATATAAAAAAGTTAAGACGACTTTTTCTTTAAGGAGAACTATAAAAAACTTATAGTGCAGAAGTGCTATTAAAATGCTTATACGTATTAACCAATACGTGCGTATTTAATCTTTCAAAATGTAGAACTTGAGAGAAACAGAACAAATCGTATTGTCTACAGACACATTTTTTTTAAACACTTTTTTTTGGAATATCGGGTAAACGAGCAGACGTTTCACCTGATGGTAAGCGATTACCGCCGCCCACGATCACCCGTAACACCAGAGGCGTCAGAAGTGCGTTGCCAGCCTTTGAGGGATAGGGAGAGGGATAAGGGAAGGGGCTTGGGTATGGTCCTCCAGTACTCTCACTCACTCGATGTAACACAGCGCAGGCGCTGTTTCCCACCGGTTTTCTGGTACCACTCCGGTCGAGCCGGCCTATTCTTGTCGAAGCGTGGCTGTCCCATGGTAAGTTTTAAAGTTATCGAGAAGGATAAGTATTTAAATACGCTGTAAGAAACAATTTTAAACAGAAACGAGTTTGAAACAAATTATATGATAAATGTATATTAAAAAGTTTTGGTATAAGTAATGCAAAAATATTATGATAGACAGTCTAGACGTTTTATATTAGTATGAGTGATATTAATTTACGTACCGTAGCTTCCTTGCCAAACAAACTATCCTTATCGTAAACGGGCCCCCAGAGACAAATGGGTTGCACATATTCGGTGAACTTGAAACTGTGTACTCTTATGATAGCCAAGTCTGCTGTGGAATAGTCATCGTGGTATGCGGGATGTAGGATTACTTCTTCGGCCTGCAATTAATCAATCATTTGACTTTAATTCAACTTTTTTAGAGTACGACTATATGATCGGCTACTTCTTTAGAGAATATTATGACAATAATATTAAGTTAAACAAGACTAATTCGTCAAACGACGTTATGGAAGCAAGAATAAGTGATGTTATTTAAGGTTAAGGGTTATTAAGGGTAAAGTTTGTGAGTATGTTTGTTGCTCTTTCACGCAAAAGCTACTAATAATAATAATAAATATAATAAATATTCCGGACATCTAACACACAACGCCATCTAGTCCCAAGCTAAGCAGAGCTTGTGTTATGGGTACTAGACAACTGATATAAATACTTATATACTTTTTTTTAGTAAATACATACATATTATACATAGAAAACACCCAAACTTCGAAACAAATATTTGCAGATCATACAAACATTTAGTCCGACCCGGGAATCGAACCCGAGACGTCAAGCACAGCAGTCGCTTACGCTACCACTCGCGCCACCGAGGCAGTTTTACTGAATGGATTTTGTTGAAACTTTGCAATAATATAACTTATATATCAGAATAACACATAGGCTACAATTTATAAAGATACTAGCTTCGCCTCGCGATGTTGCCCGCGGCTCGCTAAATGATTTTTTTTTCTGGGTGTGAGAAGTGTAAGAAGTTTTCTAGTATTTTATCCAAATAATTTTTGGATTTTTTTACTGTTTATAATATAATTTATATATGTATACAAATCAATCACTAACATTTAGTGCTTGTCTGCCAACATGATTAATATCATTGTGGGTACTTGTGCCAGCTACTACGAGGATTCTGCTTGCTGCTACTAAAGCGCCTGCTTTGAAGATACAATGGCCGGCTGAAAAATAGAAATGTGCGTTGATTGAACAAAGTTTAATATTTTTTTATAATATAGCGGGCAAGCGAGCAGACGTATCGCCTGATGGTAAGCGATTACCGCCGCCTATTAACACCCGCAACACCAGACACGTTACAAGTGCATTTCCGGCCTTTTAGAAAGGAGTACGCTCTTTTCTTGAAGGTTTGAAGGTCGTATTGGTCCGGGAACACCGCAGGCGACAGGTCATTCCACAGTTTTGTATTGCGCGGCAGAAAGTTTCGGGAAAATCGCACAGTTGTGGACTCCCAACCATCTAGAATCTATGATGGTTGGGAGTCTAGATTCTAGATGATGGGGATGAAATTACTGTCGCGTAAGGCGATGGCGGAAACATAATATATTTGATTCTAGTATTAGTATGAGAATGACTCTCAACCGTTTTAGATCTGTTTAGAGTCGAAATCGGCCGTAGTAGCAGATTCGTCGCAGAAGTTAAATTAGTACAAATTCAGAACTACTCTAACTAAACTAAAATTTACTCCAAAATATTAACTAGAAACCTCATGGGTTATTGTAAGTCACGTGGCACCACCAGAGCCAATAGTAACACGGCAAGCAAGAACGAAGACAGCTGTCGTTATGCGCTCTCTCTCACACTACAGCTTGTCTATAGCACTACAGGCTCGTACCAATTCATTATTTGTTTGATCACCTGGCAGGTAGAAAGCCCCACCGAAATGATCTTTCTTTTTGGGAATCTTATTTTTTAGTTATAAATAACACTCCATTAAAATTTCAAGCTGCCTCAAAAACATTTTTTATAATTTTTTGCAAAATATTTTTGCACGCGTCTGGCAATGTTAAATCCCCGATTAAATTATCTGGCTTATTTTTTTTCGTATTCATTAAGTATTACACTGCAACATATACAAATTGCGTAGTGCCTCAAATATATTTTTGGGGAAGAAAAAAAAAAATTTAAAAATCTAGGGGTTGATTTAGCGCCGCTACTCACCAGCCAGGTCTGCAGTCCCGAGTTAGGATATAATAGGAGAGGTATCTGACAAGTTTTCAGCTTGCCTCAAATACATACCCAAAAATTGGTGCCAGCTCTCGGACCAAACTACATAAATACATACGTAGTTTTTTTTGTAAATGTTATACCTACATAGAAAGCACCCAAACACTGAAATAAATATTTGCAGATCATATAAATATTTTGATCGACCCGGGAAACGATCCCGAGACCTCAAGCACAGAAGCCGCATGCGCTACCACTGCGCCAAGCCAGGAAGAAGAAACTGATAAGAAGGAAAAGGCGAAACATACTAAAAATGCCGAATGTAACCGACGTTAATTGTTCTTAGAATTTGCAGTTCAACAAATGTTTCTGGAATTTAATAGTGAATTTTTTACCTGTTATTATAGCACTTCTAGATACAATATTTCCACCGCAAAAATAATTTAGCCCATTATTATTATTCCTGATGAATATAGCGACATGCCACGGCCAATCACCAGCCTTTGCTTCTGTTTGAACGGACACCACCTCTTCGTGGTCAAGAGCTCTTCTGCCACAAACGTGGGCATAATTTGAAGAAAATTTTTCAGTGACATTTAGTGATTTCACTGTTTGTGATGCCTAAAAAATAGATTTTTTAAAAAACACATTGAATCTAAAATAAGATGAAACATTTAAAAGCTAAAGCAAAGATTAAAGCCTTGATTAATAAGTGCTTCTACCGGCTCTTACTGAAGACTAATCAAAAGGATTTTAAAATATAAATCTGTCACATGTACTCGATCAATATTCCTTTGTGACATATTCCCCTATTGATATTCTAAGTGCTTATTCATCATTTACATATTATAGCAAATACTTCTTTCATACCTGCATAAGTTGCTCAGTATCTAGTGTTCCATTGAAAAAGATATTGCTTTAAACTAGAACATAAGCCTCTGCCGATTATAAATCTTGGCTCACATAACTCCACAGTCTCGCATGTATCGAGCGAAGTCCAGTTTCGTGGCCATTTGGAGGGTAAGGCCATATTGGCATCGAAGAAGCTTGGTGTGCTCAACAGATCGTGGCGGTGTTTCACTCCGTCCCACCTCCTTCAGCTTTATAAAGCACAGGTTCGGACTGATCCCTAACGCCTCTGGTGTTGCGGGTGCCCATGGGCAGCGGTAATCGCTTACCATCAGGTCATACGTCTGCTCGTTTGACCCCTATACAATAAAAAAAATACCATTTAACTCGCACACCTACCTCTACTTACTACAGACTACCCCTTCACGAAATAACAGAAAAACCATAATGAAAATATAACCTAGTACTCACAGTGTACGAATGTAAAGTCTATGTGTTAGTGTGTATATATATACATATTCATTTGTGTATATGTGTAGTTATAAATGTACTCTGACTTCCACCACAGTGCACCTATCTAACAAAATGGTACATCAGCTAAAGGTTGACTGGAAGAGAATGCTTTGGGCATTAAGCCTTTTTTTTTTATTTGTTGTCGAGGTGGCAAATCCCTTCGGATCTCCAGCTCCTCGGGGACTAAAAACCACCCCAGCGGCCGATCTCAGGCGCCCTGCTCTGGGGATTGGGCATTAAGCCTACCGATATACATATGTGCATGAAGTTTTAAAGTAAACATGCATGCATGCAAAGCGAATTATTACTTAATAGTAATTAACCTTACCTTTATTTGGTCATTACAAAGAGTGATGTTATTGAAACTTAACGAAGTGACAGTGGGTACATCACTTTCGTTTAATGCTATGTGATCGGTTGAAATATAAAATGTGAATTTATTTGGCAGCGGCAGTATTGCATGTACTATAAAATTATATTTGTCAGTCCGTTGGGCTCCAACATTTGTTGACATAAGGTCCTGAAACATAATATGTTTTACGTAATGTGTACAAATACAGAAAGGAGATTTTAGAATACTTAGTTTAGTAGTAAACACAGGCCTCTCCTCAGCAAAGAGTATTCTAATTATTAGCTTATGGTTTATACATATTACTTTTACTAGGTATTTATTGAATAAGAAAGCGGGGTACATTCTTTAGAATGCTTGAAGAGTCTTGGCTACTATATTATCAGTTTAATAAATATCTTTTTGAAGATAATTTCATGTCATTAATTATTACTTATTTGTCAGAATATAAAAACTGCAATGCTGCATCGGTTTGTCTGTCTGTTCGCGATTTTTATATGGATTTTACCAAAAGCTTTCCGCATATAATTTGTAAAATATTTGAGAACATTTGCTAAAATATAACAATATTTGTTGTCTACGTCGAAAAAAAATAAGCAGCACATTTTCTCAGAGTATACATGTACATATATTATGTATGCTGTAAAGAACCCGTGCGAAGCCGGTGCGGGTTGCTAGTTTAATATAAAAACTGTAATCAGTAACTTATTATATCTAATAAATAAATCACAAATTAAAAACTTACCGCAGTTATGGTGCTTTCTTTCTCGAAGTTTATCACAACATCTGCTTCATTGAGATTTGTATATAAACCGAAATGTAAAACTCCTTTCCAAGTATTATCCAGTAACTTATCGAAATGCAATAATCCTAAACCACAAGGTTGGTAAGTTGTCAAAGCCGGACCTTTCAAAGCCATAGACCTTACTTCCCAAACCGACATAAGGGATAATACGAAAAACAAAATACTGTCCATATTAGAAAACAATATTTACGTAAAATAAAATTGGACACTTCAAACCCTATCACGTTTACACAGCTTATGAAAAATAACATACAAACACAACTTTTATCTCAATTTTATGTTTTATACAGCGTGTTGAAAAATCTCTCGTCGCAAATGGTTTCCGACTACCATTGAGTCTCCTTATCACTAAAAGACACTTACACAGATACCTCTATTAAAAAAATTAAATTAGGCTAATACCTCTATCGTTACTAATCAGAGATACGTTAATAACGCAAAATACTCATTAACGGAGTATATCTACATACCTTTATTTTTGTTTCGTTTGCCTTTGTCCAAATTTATTGTGAGAGTGTTTATATAATCCATTGAAGTATCATAGGTTTTGTCTATTGTAAATTCACCTTTTCTATTGAATAATGATGCCTGTATTGAATTTGACATCGATTTCCTGAGGTATCATTCCGATCGATACGGCTCATGTGTGTTGACACGTAGCAGTGTTGGGCAAATTTTAATTGCAATTAAAATTAATGACTAACAATTGATTAATCGTGAAAGGACACTATAAAAACTAAAAATTTATCGATTGTAATTGTTAGTTTTTATAGTGTCCTTTTACGATTAATCGCTTGTTAGTCATTAATTTTAATTGCAATTAAAACTGACACGCAGCACTCTAGCAGCAAACTTTATAAAATATTTTGATTGACGCATATGCTAACCGCTGGACCAACAAAGTAGTGTATTACCTGCACATAATAAGGAAACAAAACTTCTAGTACACAGTCACAGTTGTACACACTAAGAAAACAATGGATTATACAATGTTGGATGAAATAATTGTCTCGTCAATATTTAACAACTAATTATGTAATATTGAAATGCAGCATTTAAAAGTAGGTTATTACATTAATTAAAATATCCTTATTTACTATAATGCGGAACTGATAATTTGCCGTTTTGTATTAATGGTTTTATTTGCACAGCTTGCATGGATTCCTTGAAAATTAAGAGGGCATTGTTAAAATTTATTGCAAAACTAAACACCATTTTGCTATAGACATCAGTTGCGTAACATAGACTAAAAAATATAGATAGTTCTAAGTTGTATTTTGAAATAAAAAAAACAATTCTTTCTTTTTACAAAAAATATGCAAACGGAGGAGTATGAAATTTGGCACTGTTAACGTTTATATTGACAAGGAGTACAGAAAGCTAAAAAAACCTAAAAAATATATTATGGTCGAATTTCGACCACTGAGCGACCACTTAGTACATTTAATATTTAATCACGCTGTATATTTCAAGACGTTACTCGGACTGACAAGTGCGGTCATCTGGCAAATGTCTTATATGCCCTCATACTTCTTTGAATTTGTATACATTTTTTGTTTAAATTATTTCTTAGTATTTACTAACTTATACTAATACCATATTTTTATATTATATTTTTTTTTGATAATTAAATAAGGAACTTCCTTGCAACAATTAGAGTGTGGGACGGCCTAAGGCTAGATGGCGGGACGACTTACGTAAGAGGATTGGCAGTGACTGGATGCAGAACGCAACAGACCGGGCTCTGTGGTGTTCCTTTGGAGAGGCCTATGTCCAACAGTGGACTGCAACGGGCTGATAATGAATTAGAGGGAACAATTAAACCTCTGATACTATCGTGCTTAAGCTACACCAGTCTTCTGACACTCACGATTGTATCTTCACAGGTACTTTATTTTTGCCCAACTGATTGACCCCTGACTAAGTTAGAAGGAAGGGTAAGTTTTGGCAGAACTGATTTTAATGAACGAAGTGTCAATAGATTCTTAATAATGGTCCAGGTGACATAAGCTATAATTTTTTATCGAAAGCCTTTACGTAGTCAGGTTATAGATTTTTAAACGTTTTCTTGTATAAGTACTCGTAGTAGTAAAACAACGTCATCTGTTGAACCAACTTGCAGGAAACTAATGAAATAATTAATCCAGTTATTAGAAGACCTTCATTAAAGATGTTTCTCAATAAACGCGTTAAGACTACCAATATCCTACGACTTACTGGAAGTGTTATTTTTGTAATTTAAATCTTGTATAAGTTTTATTCAATTAAATAAGAATAGTCTCTTATACATATCAAATCAAATCCATATTAATATCATACATTTGGAACACTATCTGTCTGGCTGTCCATCTGTTACGCTTTTACGACCGCTTCACTGAAACCGGTTCACTGAAATTTGACATATAGACAATATAGTTTTCGATTATGTACGTAGGTTACTATTTATCGTGATAAACGACATACGTGTGGTTAAAACCGGAGGCAAAATTTGGTTATGTATAGTCAAAAACTTGTCTTTAGTAATAGGTAGACGTATTTAGGAGTCTCATAATTTTGGCAGTGAAATAATGGATTGAGTAGACTCTTTCTGTCGTCTGTAATCGTTTCTCAAGTCATTATATTTATTCAAATGCTTACTTTATATTCTATTATTTTGTCCACGTATTAGCATTTGTTCTTAAGGAGTTCTTCTAACACTTCACTATGATCTTCATCATATGTGTAATGACTAGCTTCGATTGCTATTATCTCAATCCGTTAAAATACATCATCAATCATAAATATCATCAACAACCCATAAATCCCCACGCTACCTAAGTGCGGGTTAGGGACTGGCAAGACAACGTTGAGCTTACGTAATTTTTGCCGTTGGATGTTTTTAAGCTGCCCAAAGGCCTCCAACTAAGCTTGACGACTGTTATCCTATGATAACAACCGGGACCGACTGCTTAACGTGACTTCAGAATCACGGAAACGCTCATAGTAACATGCCACCAGCGGTCACCATTAGCTACCATCATTTGTTTGCCTCGTCATGTCCACTTCACTACACGTTTGATATTTGCAGTACTTAATAAATAATAATAATAATAATAAATATTCCGGACCTCTAACACACAACGCCATCTAGTCCCAAGCTAAGCAGAGCTTGTGTTATGGGTACTAGACAACTGATATAAATACATATATACTTTTTTTTTGTAAATACATACATATTATACATAGAAAACACCCAAACTCCGAAACAAATGTTTGCAGATCATACAAACATTTGGTCCGACCCGGGAATCGAACCCGAGACCTCAAGCTTAGCAGTCGCATACGCTACCACTATGCCACCGAGGTAGGTTAAGTGGTCTGTTCGAATACAAATGCGTAAACAGACATATTAAATACAAATTTTATTGTAGTGTTAAAAGTTTGGCTAAATAGTTCTTTTTCACCTCCTTTCCAGCGCGAAGTATAGTTCTGTCTATTAATTGGCCACGTATAATCGTCAAGGAAATCCTCCACAGAGATATTTTTGTGGTTTAAAGCTATTGTACAACAAATTACGAGTGATACACGACTTAATAGATCTTAATTGGTAGTTGACACATGGTAACACCAACATACAGACAGTTTTAATTAATTCGTGTGGGATTCGTATGTCTACTGTGCACTGAGAAGTTTAGAGATTATGAGTTAACTCGTTGAACGCCAGACTTTTGATATATTAGACTATATCTCAATGTTTAAATGAGTAATTATAGTAGTCAAAATCATGATAAACTGTTATAAATGTTCCTGATTCTAAAAATCAGTATTACCTAATTTTTATTATTCATTAAAAAGTGAATTGCGGTGGATGCTTTAAGAGGTCGTTGCCTTCTCGAGCAAATATCGAATGACTAGACTTAAGGGACTAGACTAAATACTAAAAGAAAAGAAAGTACCTGCAAGAATATAGGCGCTCTGAGAAATTTTAAGTTTGACATTTCATAGAAAGTGCATCCATCATCTCAAAGCAATAAGAAAAAAAAGTTAAGACGCTTTTGTATGTATATTAAGTTAGATACGATAAATACGTTGGCGTATAGTATAAACTTTTATCCTCAATTTTTTCTTACCCTTCTCCTTTCAACCATTTACTCTTGACTTAATTACAATAAAATAAATGTAAAATAAAAAAATGACTGTTTAATTTCAAAACTCAATTAAAATTAGAACGTTATTAGATTGAAACCACTGAATGACCTGTTGTTGAATGTTACTGTACAGCATTTGGGCAACCACAACAAATGACAGTGACACAATAAACAATTATAGTGCATTATATTAAATTATTTTCTGAATTAGCTATGAATTTATATAATTATATTATAAATAAAATTGGAGTGTCTGTTTGTAATACTAAAATATTTGCTTTATACTAAATGCAAACATTTTTTATAATTTTTGATCGGGCTAATTTCTGGAACTGCTGGACCGATTTTAACTAGACTTTCACTAATAGCTAGCTGATGATATAAGGAGTAACTAAGGCTACTCTTTTTAGACTAGCTTCACCCCACGGTGTTACCCGCGATACGTAGATAGCCGCGGTTATCATCGCTCGATTCAACTAGTAAAGTATAAAAACGTAAAATCAAAAGCAAGTAAATTGCCAAATTTAGGTGAATCTTGCTTTGTCGATGGAATCCACCTAAAACATACTATATAGAAGAGCCACGCTAACTTCATCAGCAGAGTAGAGACACTTTGGTATGCCTGAACTACATGGCAGTCGTATCTTGGCCAATTCGAACTTCGCGCAGAAGGTTGCTCAATAACTTTTTTGATAGATTTTTGCTATTTATTTAATTTGTACTAATTGGTCACTGTATTAAGAAAATTTTATTCGTACATTGGTATATAAAAAAATGCAAAAACAGTTGCCTTCACGAGTGTACATGTACTAAAGTTCGCAGAGCCTATGTAGAGACTCGCCAAGATACGTCGGCCGTATAGTACATAAAAAACTGACAAGTTAGGTACGACTCAACAGCGTCTTACTCATGCAATTACAATTGAATGGCGTTTGAATATTAGGCCTTAAGAGACCAAAGTCGAAAAACCGTATTACCTTTGTATTACTCGTGGAAAGTCACTACCTCCACTTATACCTACAGTGCCCCTTTCTTAACTACGAGTAGAATTAAGATAAGGAATCTGTTCCTCTGGAAACCATTCTCACTTGGTGAAAAGCACAGAAGGAATTTCTTACAACTGGTTTTCAGTAGTATAAGCACACTATGTATTTACAGCATTAGTACAATATGTCTTTAGCCTATTCAAATCTGCCTTGGTGGTGTAGTGGTAGTGAATGCGACTGATGTGCTTGAGGTCTTGGGTTCAAATCCTGAGTCGGACCAAGTGTTTGTGTGATCTACAAGTATTTGTTTTTGTTTAAATTATCTTTCTATCTTGTCTTTCAAAGTCCACTCTTGAACGAACATCTCTTATAAGTACTGCCCAGTATCCCGGTTTTAAGAAGTCTGCATGCATTTTCAGCTGGTTCATTTTTGAATCATAGGTCCATCCTGTATTGTTCATTTATATAAGATCTCCCAAAATACCGTTCAGAAGTAAAATACTGGAATTCTCAACGTTTACCTTCGTAAAAGTAAAAATACACATAATTTACAACCTAATTAAAGTAAATTACTAAATATACTTTACGGCTCTATTCTATACTAGTTACTGATAATATATAGGTATATTAATATTTTAATATTACACAACATCTCGATAAAACAAGTATGGTGTATTTAATCTAAAGAGTTGAAGATAGGATTGAAAGTATAAACAGTGCCTTGTACATGGAAGCATTTGTTTAATATGAGAAAATTGAAAGGACATCTTAAGAGCTACTACGATGCGAGACTTGAGATTAAAGTTTACACAACAGAAATATTTCTGAAACGTCTACTGTTTAAGTTTCGTCTTTGTCGTGTAAGAAAGTACGAAGGATCGTTTGTCTTTTCACGAGTAAGGAACTAAGCATAAGAGTTTTGCATTCACGACAATAAATGTTTGTGCGAGCGTATAACAAATATTTATCGCTACAAAGTATTATTTTCGAAATATATTTTAAGTTTACAATGTACAATGGTAACTGATGGTAAGCTATTACCGCCGCCCATGGACACCCGCAACACCAAAGGCGTCAAAGTGCGTTGCCTACCTTTGGAGGATGGTGAGGGTAATGGGGGCAGGGGCTGAGGTATGGGCCTCCGGTATCCTCACTCGGTGAAACAAAGCGCAGGCGCTGTTTCACACCGGTTTTGAAGTCGTTGTATCACTCTAGTCGAGCCGGCCCATTCATACTGAAGCGTGGTTCTCCCACTTCCACTCCACTCCAACTCCCACGGTCATAATTAAAAATAAGGTCTAAAAACCACATGCTTAGGCGTTTCAATAAATTACGCAAAATTGAAATCTTGAATTTTTATAGTCATTTTCATTTAACAGGCTTCATAAATGTTTACTATTATATTAAAAAATATTTCACAACAAAAAATAGGAATTTAGAAAGTTGTATGAAATTGCGTGCATATTTGCAACCCCTAAAAGCATTGTATTAATGTTACCCCTGAATTGACACCGTTGGTATGCTTTGATTGTTACCCTCGACATAACGAATTAATCTTTTGTAGATAAATTAATAGGGACTAAATACGTAAAAATGACTTAGGAAATAACATATGTATTGAATTTGCTATGAAACAAAAAAATCAATAAAGATTCACAACAATTACAAACTTACCTTAAAATTAAAATAACTTCTATTATAAAAAAATGCAATATGTTAAATGAACATTAAACAACCTTTTTTTTCAATTTAATTTAAATTTTTTGGGGACTTTAGAAATTTACTTAGAACATACGCAAAGAACACCCAAATTTAGAACAATAATTTTTGGATCACACAAGGTGTTGTCCTATATAGGTTTTTATTGGAAAAGGGGGGCAAACGAGCAGACGTATCGCCTGATGGTAAGCGATTATCGCCGCCCATGGACACCCGCAACACCAGAGGCGTCACAAGTGCGTTGCCGGCCTTTGGGGTATAGGGAGGGGGATGGGCCTTCGGTACTTAGCCCGAGATACAGATTCAATGTAGTTCGGGCAAATAACAATTAACGTACTATGTTTATAAATTTAAGAATTTAATTGTAAATTATTGTACCTTTTTAAATAAATAAATGAATTTGATTTGATTTGAATTTGACTTTGAACTATCTCCATAAACATACATATCAAGATATATTCCGAACCCGAACGAACTAGTTTTTGTACACGTTTTTACACCGTAAACAAATAAATATTTCAGACATCTAACACATTACGCTATCTAGTCCCAAGCTAAGCAGAGCTTGTAAATACATACATGTTTTACATAGAAAACACCCAAACTCCGAAACAAATACCTATTTGCAGATGTATGATCAAATCGGATCAAATGTTTCATACAAACATAGATCCGCGAATCGAACCCGAAACCTCAAGCACAGCAGTCGCATACGCTACTGCGCCATTGAGGCAGTCAAGTTTAGATTTTAATCATTTAGTCACTATGTTCAGATAATTAAAAAATATTTTTACTTCTGCTTCTTATACAAATATTATTGCTTTCTTGAGCCACATCTATTTAGAATGGGTTGTAAAGAATTTCCTAGATATGTTATTATTTAGATCAAAATTTCATTGAAGTCTGCGTTGACCGTTTAGAATACTTCATAATACTCGAGTATTTACTGAAGCATCCTAAAGCGAATTTCGCTGTTTGCCATTGACAGGATCGTGTTAAGTCTAAAACATAGTCGTGCCCTATTAATTAAATCTGTTTGCTGTTTGACTGACTGTATTTGCTGAGACTTAATTAACATTCTCGTATATCTCGTGTATGTAGGAGGCTATTAGCCGGTAGTTTGCCCCATATGTGTTAGACATTTTGGTACATGGTTACGATATAATGACCATTATGATATTTTAATGGTAATAAAAAAATAAATTATATATAATTCATTCCCCTGCCTCGGTGGCACAGTGGTAGCTTGTGCGACTGTTGTGCTTGAGGTCTCGGCAAACTGCAAATAATTGATTCGGAGTTTGGGTGTTTTCTATTTGTAATATGTATGTATTTACCAAAAATCCAGCTCTCTCTTTCTAGCTTTCATAGTACAAGGTCTGCTTAGTTTGAGGCTAGATGGCGTTGTGTGTCTGCATATTGTTCCTAATATTTATTCTATAATACATGTACAAAATTTGGATGCTTTGCTTAAGAGTAGACTTAACTAAATACTAGCACAATATTAATTCTTAAATAATTATATGCATATACTAAATATTGATATCTTACTACCAAATTACAATCCTTAACTTTTTTTATGTATGTTCATTACAAATAAGTGATCTTGATTGACGAAATCGAAATCTTAAATTGAAACCCCACACATAAACGATTACTTCTTACCAAAATTACCAAAAAATGCAACGATCGTCAAGTTAATTGATCGTTACTTTTTACATATTAATTACATTTTTAGTTATTGTTTTAAACAGGATATTTTGTATAGAATTTAATTTATTTTTTTCTTATTTGTTTAATATTATTGAATCAAATATCAATTTCATGAAAATTAATTGGATAAATAACAGAAATAGGCTTGAAAACCTGTAAGTTTATAGAATCTTGATAAATCTGCATACCTCTGAATCAGTAAGCTATTACAGAGAAGTAACATTTATAAAAGGAAAACATTTAAGATGTTATTCACATAGCTAAAGATACATGTCTCACTTGTACGGCTACAATTAATGATGCCTAGTCCGTTACTAATTGAGTGGATTCAGCGTGAAGACGAGACGGCGACAACTTAAAAATACATTTTCTTAGCAAGTTAGTCACGATTCAATGCTCAGAAGGATTGATTGTTATTTTTTTTTTAACAGTTGATTATTTATGACTATCTATGAAAATTAATGATCCGTATGTATCACTATTAAGACTTCGCTGTCCGTCCGTCTGTCACCAGGCTGGATCTTATGAACCGCGATGGTCAGTTGAAATTTTCAGAGATGATGTATTTCTGTTGCCGCTATAACAACAAATACTTAAAATCTAAATAAAATACGTATTTAAGGGAGCTTTTTACGACGTTTTAACTCTTTATAACACCTACAACATCAATGGGTAGACGCTACGGAACCCTTCCTGTGCGAGTTCAACTCGCAGTTGGACAATTGGAATAAGGGTGATATTCGTTCCATGGATGACGTAAGAGCCGAGTAAGGGAATAAACTAATAAGGACAACATAATTGCAAGAAGAAGGTAAATTTTAAATAAACCCTTTACCAATCCGTAAGGCTAGCGTTGTATACGAGTATAGGCAAAAATCTCGTTATGAAGAAGAGGTTTTTTATTGTAATAGGGGGCAAACGAGCAAACATATCGATGTAACACCAGAGGCGTTACAAGTACGTTGCCGGTCTTTAGGGAATGGGGAGAAGGATAGGGGGAGCGGTGGACCTCCGGTATCCTCACTCACTCGATAAAACACAGCCTTGGTGCTGTTTGACACCGTTTTCAGTGAGGCCGTGGTATCACTCCGGTCGAGCCGGCCCATGCATGCCAATGTGTAGCTCTCCCCGGCTTATGTCAGCTTATGTCAGCAGTGGGCTATTAAGAGCTGTTAATGACGTTACAATAGAAATTAAATAAGCGTACGTTAAGGAAAGTTGTCATTACTATATTCGTAAAATGATCATTACCAGTTACAAGTATATACAATGAAGTTTATCGTACTAATCTATTTAATATTATGAATAGGAAAGTTTATATGAATAAATAAATAATAAATAAATATTTCGAACATCTAACACACAATGCCATCTAGTCCCAAGCTAAGCAGAGCTTGTGTTATGAGTACAAGACAATTTTATTGATATAAATACATATGTACTTTTTTTTTGTAAATACATACATGTTATACATAGAAAACAACCAAACTCCGAAACAAATATTTGCAGATCATACAAACATTTGATTCGACCCGGGAATCGAACCCGAGACCTCAAGCTTAGCAGTCGCATATGCTACCACTGCGCCACAGAGGCAGTCAAATGTATGGATGTTTATTATACTTTTGCGCAAAAACTACTGAATGGATTTAGACGAAACTTTTCAATAATATGCTTAAACATCAGAATAACATAAGGAAGCCGCGGGTAAAGCTTGTGTAATATAACTTACTACATAGATGAAATGAAAATCTGCCACAAGTATTTAATAGTAGTCTTAAGACACGAAAATCAATACCGAAGGAACTTACACCAAGAAAATCTCTTCGTGGTGCACTCTGGTTAAATGAAGCTCCATCGGCTATTTTCTATGGAAATGTTTCTAGGTTCAGTTAAATTTGATCTATCAATAATTAGTAGACAATCGATAAAAAACAAAACAAGCATAATTAAGTAATGTACGTACGTACGGCATATTAATGGCAATACTTAATCAAGCCAAAAGACAGCCGACAGCATTGTTCATTCCTATCATGTCTCTCCTTAAAGAAAAGTTCTTTTTGTACCCCCATCTCGGAAACAATATTTTTGCCCTTCGATATCTGAGTGCAAAAGCTGTTTTTATCCGCTCAAGGATAAAGTAAATTGAATTTAGAACATCGGGTGCACTAAGTTTGTGAATTAAAAACATCATTCAACCTATTTACTTCTACCTCCATGGTGCCGAATTTATCGTACAATCTATTTTAATTTGTTAAAAACTAAGACTCGGAACCTTCTTGGTGTACTTATAATCCTTCTCTAATTCGGTCATCAAAATGGAGCACGCGTTCTAAAAGCAACTTTGCACTCTTGTATAAGAAACAAATATTTTTAGAACAAAAGTTTTCGTTACCACGATGCACTGTAAATTCTTTTCAGATAATGATGCTAATTATATTTTGCAAATTATTTCATAAACTAAATTTTTCGTGTCAAATGAAATTCTATACACCAAACATTAACAAAAATTAGATATGACGTGCTAAAAATAGATGTTATCTAAATACATACACACAAAAATAGCCTTGTTGAAATCGTTTTCCTAAAACAAAAGAAATTTGGAGAATATAATTGCTAGCAATTGTAGAAAGAACATCGAACTAATTAAGTAATTCATTATAGCTAGCGATGGTTCCAGAGCCCAAACAAACTACATATTATAGCCTCGTTGAACTTCATCTAAGAAAGAAAAACCTACAATAGATTCACACTCCGAATAGAATGAGTTCGTGGTTGAAACTTAAAAGTAACCATCATTGTTTACTGGTATAATACCTGCTATATTTGATATTTTTTAGAAATATGTAATTTTTAATTGTCATCTCGAAATAGTTCGGAACAAGAATTTGATATTGTTTCTATTATAAAATGAAAATTGAAAGTGAAAATATTATACTACTAGGATGACCATTATTTTGGAGTTATGTAGGAAAATTGTAGCAATTTTGTCTCGTCTCTTGTATAGAAATAATCGTAAAATTAAACTAAATCAGTGAACAAAGATTTATTTAGTTAGTGAGTAAGTGATTTAAAATTGATTTAATTAGTGATGTATGTTTTCAGCGTGTTATAGTAAACAAAAACCTTCCCTCGTCTATGTTCGGCAGTGGAACATCAAAGTCTTTTGAGAAGACAACTGCAACGCAATGTAACCGCAACGTTTTAACGGTGAAGATTATGCCTGGGGGCCAACTGCCCAACATTTGATGTTGGAATGTTGTATTATACTCGTAAATGCTAATCGGTGCGAGAATTTCTATTGCGCGTTTCAGGATTGGTAGTTTATTAGTTCCCTTCGTTACCTACTTCAACGTATCTTCGATAGATGGCACTGTAGCGTGTCTGTTGCGCTGTATGTGGAAATCGCTACAATGTTTACTGATTGGCCTTACACACTGTTAAGTTTAAAGAAGTTCCACCACCTCCACTTTTGATACAGGTTTACACGATCATTAAACAAAGTAAAAAAAAAGGAATTCTACTATTGAATTCATGAAGTGTACTACTACAAATGTATAGAGATTTTAACCGTGTGGTTACTGTATTGTTTATAGATATTTTAATATATATTAATACACAAAGTGCCTATAGGCGCATTTAACCCGTGGACGTATTACAAAGATGATTTCTAATTGGTCTTGGAAGCATGCCCTTTTAATTTTTTTTTTATTTCCTTTTTTCGCACCTATTATCTTCTAAATGGTTGCAAGAATACAACTTATTTCGATGTTATATTATGTGATAATAAGTATTATGAGAAATTAGTGGTGTTGGAGGTATGTACCTTTAGGTGTTATTGTGTATTATGTATATATAGGTAGGCGAGGTGGTATCCGAGGGGACTTCCGCACGAGGAAAAAAAAAGTGTTATTTTGCCTGTCTAGTAAATTGTTAGTTGTGAATATTAATGTATTTTCACATTATTGACTAATAGTGTCCATAACTTCTTCGTTTAAATTACCAATGAACTCGAAAGGTTAATGAAATTAACGTGAATTTGATCCTAATTACCACGACATTTTAATATTAAAGTAAAATTAAGCCGAAATCTTCGGTCCAGAGAGAGAGCTACCGCGGCCTCACAGAAAATAGGCTTTCCGCCGAGTCCGTGAAGTAACCATTTTTTTAATGTATTAGCCCTATCAAAATGACTCTACTCTTCTGGAAAGTACAAGGAGAATCCAAGAGTTGTGGTCGCCCACTTAAATGCAAGCGCATTTAAATTTTTGTATTACTTTCGATACCAGCACCACCACTGGACGACTCTTGATTTGAAGAAGTTCATAGTGCGTGTAATCACTTCTATCAGGTCTCGTTTGCTCTGCTAAACCATAAAAATGAATATTTTTAAATTAAATTTTCAGCTGCCCTGTGCCCAAGCCATCCTAAAGAGGGATTCAACTTCAGAGGCGATTACCTCCTTATACAAGTTGAAGTACTACGATCTTAAACTTGACCGTTTTCATTCTTTGGGGTGACGAACCAAAGCAAGGTGAGCTGTGGGTTTTCCACCGTAATTACTTTATTTTAATAAATGCGATGTTTAAATATTATATTCCTTGTTTATATTGAAATACTAGCTGACACACGCAACCTCGTTTGCGTCTTCTATTGCCCGTAGCGTAAAAATTTTCCCCCATTTTTGAAACATTCCTCATTGGTGCTCCGCTCCTATTACTGTTAGCGTAATGATATCTAGTCTAGCCTTCATCGATAAATCGACTAACCAACACTGAAATAATTTTTGAAATCGGCCGAGGTAGGCCGCCGCGGGGTTTAGTGAGTAGACCGGTCCTCCGGGAGTCCCACACACGCTCTTCGTCTCCCCACGAACTAAGGGTATGGTGCGAAAAGCATTCCCCGCAAAAAAAAGTGTATTGCTGGCGTGTCTAAGATAGGATATTTAACTAAACGCTTAGACCAATATGAACCGATCATGATTCAAAAGAAAGGTAGGCGATGTAGCATGGGTCTGTTAGTATACATGTATATAAGGTACGGTAAATCATGCTACAGATCTTTTTATTGCCTATTTGACTTGAATGGAACCCTTTTTACTGAATAGGGCAGAGGAATTTCGCGCATTTAGATTCACTACCCGAATGTGCAGGTATTTTATTGTCATCTAGTAAAATGTCCTAATTGATAATCTCATTTAGGCATTTTTGAAAAATTGTAGTTTGTTTCATTTATCACTTAGTGTGTACGTAATTATTATAGACTTCACGTATTATTGTATGAATACTGTATAATTGTAATCTTTGGATATTGTATACGCTATCTGGGCAAAGTGTTTTATGTAAAATTACATTTAATGTACAATAAACTGCCTAAACGGTTCAGGTATTCTATGAATAACTTGGATATTAGAACAAAGATTTAGTTATACAGCTTATCATCAAAATATAATAATGACGTAATCATGATTAATTTTTATATATAAATACTAGTCTTCAAACCATAATGAAAGTAAACTTAAATGTAAAATAAATATTTGTGTAAGTGATTACTTATTATTTCCTCTACTTACCCTGCGGGAAATAAGCGTAACGCTATATCGTTGTTATAAAGCACTAGAGAACCTTCTGGTTTATTATATTTACAATTTATTGTTTATCACTTATGAATAACTGAAAACAATGATTATCTATTGTAGTTAGTATAAAAGAATTAATTTCAATGTGAAAAAAACATGCATACATATGTAATACGATGACTATGATTAGACATTTCCGCAGGAAAGTCTTGAAGTGACGTATTACATAGTGTCATGCACTGTCTATACCTAACCGTTATTCCGTGAGAGAGCCGCGCTTCGGCATGAATGGGCCGGCTCGACCGGAGTGATACCACGGCCTCACAGAAAACCGGTGTGAAATAGTGCTTGCGCTGTGTTTCACCGAGTGAGTGAGGATACCGGAGGCCCATACCCCAACCCCTCCCCCATTCCCTCTCCCCATCCCCCAAAGGTCGGCAACGCACTTGTGACGCTTTTGGTGTTGCAGGTGTCCATGGGCGGCGGTAATCGCTTACCATCAGGTGATGCGTCTGCTCGTTTGCCTCCTATTCAATAAAAAAAAAAAAAAAAAAACCTGTACCTGTAACTCTGTCTGTCTGTTATACTTTCACGGCTTAACCGGTGTACTAATTTCAATAAAATTTGGGATAGATACTTAAATTCTTGTGGAAGAATATAGGCTACTCATTACCGCGATAACTGTCATACACGAGGGCGGATTCGGTGACAAAAACTCGGGTTTACTCTACTAGTACCTAATAAAACAGAAACTATATAGAATTTCTGTAAGTCTAACAACTTCAATATAGGCGTTAATGATCTTTATCTGAGCAGTCCAATCATAATAGTCTAACAAACACACTTAATTTTACATTAGCATGCATTAATGTTGAAGCATATTTTATTAGCAAAAAGAGGAATTGGAGAGGCCTATGTTCAGCAGTGGACTGCGATGAGCTGATAATGTTTCCTTTTTTATGTAATAGGGGGCAAACGAGCAGACTTATCGCCTGACGGTTAGCGGCGGGACACCTACAACACTAAAGGCGTCACAAGTGCGTTGCGGGCCTTTATGAATGGGAAGAGGGATAGGGGAGGGGTTGGGGTATGGGCCACCGGTATCCTTACTCACTCGGTGAAACACTGCGCAGGCGCTGTTTCACACCGGTTTTCTATGAGGCCGGGGTAACACTGCGGTCGAGCCAGCCCATTCATGCCGTAGCGTGGCTCTCCCATCGGTTGATGGTGATGAAATAAAAATTCATGATAATTAATAGCATTAAATAACATAAGTTTTAGTACACGTAATCTCTGCTTAATTAAATTAATTAAATTATATCTTTAAATTACAGTGAGTTGTGGTCATACTATAATACCTAGCAAAATTTCCTATATTTATGAGTGAAATGCTTAAGGTTGGTTCATCTGTGTAAGAAGTGTCAGTATAATGCGGTGGAATTGGAGACATACTCTTGTTATGATCTTTTTAGGCCCACTTTTCCTGGGAATACTACTAGTATAACCTTGCTTAAGAAAACCTCAGCGCTGTCTCTACCAGCAAAAAGGGCAACTGCCACTCTTGGCTTTGGTAAGTTTGTAAGTCCATTAATTATACTGATAAAATAAATTTGTCCATAGTTTTTGTTTTACAATGGGACTGATTCGTGATATAATTATTTAAGAGGTTACGATACCTTCTATGTCTCGACTTTTCAAACGGGTCAGACCGGTCGTGGTAGACTACCCGTGACCGCCCGTAATTTTATCGCGAATAAAACTGTTTAAAATTCACAAAAGTCTAAAAAAACAAATTCCAAGCTATTTGTGTTTTATTGACTCAGGTATTTGTGACCAATTTTTATTTCGAGTGTGGACTTTATTGCGTTCATAGATGGTGTCGCCGTCACGGGTTACGCGGACGACATGCTTGTCATGCCGCGCGGCAAGATTGCCTAAGTCGTGCAGTGAATCCGGCGGCTGGGTCTTGAGGTGGCTTTTCACAAATCCGAGGCCTTGTTCTTTCATGTGCCTCGGAGGAAGCCGCCTGATGTACTCATCAGTAATCATTAACTAAAAGTATATATTTTATATTTGTAATTTATTTAACCTTTCAGCATTTGCCTGGAAAAATGGCAAAAGTACACAGAATTAAAGTTCACCGCCATGCTCACCGGTGAAGGCGTATATGGCTAAGAAGCAGATATCATTAAATACTGTAAATATGTAAACAGTAAAAGTTAATAACTAAGAGAAGAGAAAGCCTACGTTCAGTAGTACACTGTTGATGTGCTAATATTTTAAAAGTGATGAAGCTGATAAGATATTTTTAAGACATATTAGAGTTAATAAAGTATGGTATTAATCTAAAACAGAAGAAGACGAGGTAACATAAATCATCACTATCATTATCATCTCAACTAAAACATGTCCACTGCTAAACAAGGGCCTCCCTCAAAGCTCTCCACAGCAACCAGTTCTGTGCTGTTCCCATCTAACGACTTTTCGATAAATATTAATCAAAAATATTAAACAAAATAAAAAATGATAATTATCTTGTACGATTTTATTATTCGAATTGCTTATCAAACAGTGTTGAATTTAAGCAAATAATTAAAACTTTCAATTTAAACTGTACATAGAAAAAATTCACGCATATGAATTGCCCGTCACCATATTTTATAATATTCATTATTCGAATTGCACATAGCTTGTCAGCTGGTAGAATATCATTTAAGTTAGTTACACAGCGTTTTACGTTTTACAAAGTGTTCTTGTAACCTCGTTGCATCTCTGAAAAGTATTGTATTATTATTGTTCAAAAGGTTTGTAGATAAATTGTCAACTACAAAATATATTAGTCCGTTTCGATAAGTGATTTTTGTATTTAACTCAAAATTCTTAATGTTTCATTCTTAACTAATATTTAGCTTGACCTTTCTGGTGACAAATTGTATCATTTAAAGCCTGTATTGGGACTGTGCAAAAAGATCTTAATCGCTTGTTTAAAGTTTTCATACAGGATAAGTATACTATATACATTTGTATGTGTTTATTTTTATTAATTCAGCAATAAAGTCCATGAGCATGTCGTGGTCACAGGATGAGCAAGTCAGTCAACAATTCAAGCTTATGTAAGGTCTATTGACCGCATTACTACTTGCATCAATAATTATATAGGTTAAATCTATACTTCAAATCTATTAATGGTAGAACCTTGTATCTCTAGCAAACGCACAAATTAACATTATTTTACATATAAAACTAAATACTTGGCAGCTTTGTTCAAATACAGGTGACTTTGTTAACCAATGAATTTAAAAGTGTTAAAGTAATTGAGTACTCTTACTCTTATATTCTTTACCTTAATCTAAATATCTCTATTACTACCATTTTGTCATATGTCACATTCAATGTATCATTAAAAAGGCAATATTTATAACTATTCGTGATTATATATGTATATAACATAATATATAAACAAGAATATTTTCTCATATCTACATTTAGAGTAAGTCTAATAATATACACTAATTAAAAAGGAGTAACGCATGTTATATTACTATCTAAAACATTAACTTAATTTTACATAAAAACGCAATGTTTACAAAATCATCAAAAAGTCTCTGTACCGTGTAATCATAATAATCATTTTGTTTTTCACTCACACAGAAAATCACAAAAGAATAACAAGAGGTACAATATCTATAGCAATGACTATGTATACTAGACAAGCAGCAAATTGGTCTCATAATTATACTCTTGCACAGTGCTTTGATGAAGCACATGTGCAAGAATATACATAAGAGCTTAACGATTTATTTTTATCACTCCAAAAAGTATATTAGAAAATATGAGATACTTGTGTCATTTTATGGGTTAAAAACTCCCACTTCAATTTAATGAATACGTAGCAATACAGTAAAACCTTGCTACAACATTTGTACAGACAGAATTGAAATAGTATCTCTGGATATATTTATCGGAGCTTGAGAACATTTATATTAACAAAATATCATGTTAGCATAATGTATCTATAAACTGTATGCAGTTTTTGTAAAGGAATTAAAATATTATACATATGACAAGAACTTTTATTTCCTTCATCAATAATTAATTTTCAATTGCAAGTCTTGCTTATTTAATTATTAAATTATAAAACATAATGACGTCCCCGGTAGCGCAGTGCTAGTGAATGCGGCTGCTGTGTTCGAGATTTCGAAGTTTGGCTGTTTTCTATGTATCTATTATACATAGAAAACAGCCAAACTTCGAGTATGTATTTAAAAAAAAATCTAATTATTTGTATCAGTTTTCTAATACCCATAGTATAAGCTCAATTTACTTTGGTACTTGGATGGCGTTGTGTGTCATATATCCGAAATATTAATATTATTGAGAAAACATAAGGAGTGTCTACTCTGATATACATTTGTTTTTTTTTCCTAGGCAAATGTAAGAAAGCCCTCTTCTTCTAATTTAATTCTGTTATATTAGAAGATTGAAAATAGGCCAGCTGGATTAGTGACATTACGGCCTAATAAAAAACCAGTGTTAAAAAATTTTCATTGCTATTAACCGACTAAGTTTTTTTTTTATGGAGTAGGTGGCAAACGAGCAGATGGATCGCCTGATGGTAAGCGATTACCGCCGCCCATGGAAACCCGCAACATCGGGGGCGTCACAGGTGTGTTGCCGGCCTTTGGAGGGTGTGGATAAGGATGGGGAGAGGGGTTGGGATATGGGCCTCCGGTAACCTCACTCATCTGGTGAAACACAGCGCAAGCGCTATTTCACACCGATTTTCTGTGAGGCCGTGGTATCACTCCGGTCGAACCGGCCCATGCATGCCGAAGCGTGGCTCTCCCACCGTAAAACGTAAGTAAGCTTACTATTTCAAACCCTACTTAATAACCCTAAGACCAAAACACTCCAATTTCATTTATTTCTATATAGATTTTTCAGGCGCTGACGGTACGATTAATGGAAGCTGAATTATTTAAATTATACAAAAATATTATAAGCTAAAATTTATTTAACAGTACAATAATTATTTTCGTGAAAGTCTAGAAAATAGTCTGTCAAATACATAAAACAATTTTGCTACTCCATAAAGAAATAGAAAATTAAAATACACATACACACTGGATATGTAATAATATTATTGTATTTAATTTTGACCACTATTGGGTTGTCACTTTCATAAAACAAACTACCAACAATTTTGCGTAATACCTCTTAATTCTTTGAATATAATATAATTCATTCTTGTACAAGGTGAAATAGCATTTGCATAGATAGCGTTAGTTGCAGTTATGAGTATCAACTCGCTATTCATAAGTCATTTGAAGCGACAGGGCTGAAATGGAACTGTGTCCCTTGGGGCTATATTTATAAGATTTTCCATTCGACCTGTATGACTTTGTTATGTTAGCAGTGTCATATTTGACGGTGTATACAATATTTTCAACGGCTTGGCGAAAATAAGGTAAATTATTGTAGAATTTTAAATATTTAGATTAGATATATAATGTTACTAGCTGATCCGGCAAACGTTGTTTCGACATAAAAATAAAAATAAATATTTAGCGGTGTTCACCCTTATCGTTTAGGGGTATGAAAAATAGATGTTGGTCGATTCTCAGACCTTACCGATATGCATACAAAAGTTTGGTAACAAACACCGTTAAACGAGAATTTTATATATTAGATATGTGAAAATATATTTCTTCATTTGTTTCATATTCATTATATTAATTCTATATTTTCCATGCTGCCAGTGATACCGGGAAACACATAACGAAGCAATAGGGAAAAATTGGGCCTAAATAAATTGATACAGATCAAATATAAAAAGTTGCAGTTATTGGCGTTGTCCTCCTCCTCCAAATTAGAGAGTCACACGTGCCGTGTCATGGTCTCTCTCTCTCACTGCTGGACTTGGATCTCCTCTCAGGTAAGGGATAAGGCCATAAGTCCCCACGCTGGTCGAATGTGGTTAGGGGACTGGCAAGACAACGTTGTGACTACGTAATCTTACCGCTGGATGTTTTTAAGCTGCCCAGAGGCCTTCAATTTAGCTTTACGACTGTTTAACAACCTGTATCGACTGCTTAACGTGACCTGCGAATCACGGAGACACTCATGATAACATTTACCACTAGCAGTCACCCATCCAGGTACTGACCGCGATGTCGCTGCTTACCCTCAGTGACTGTTATGCTTAAAAAAATTACGGAAAATATGCTACGAAGTTACCATGCAATTCTGGTTAATAATAGAGATTGGACGCAGTATTAATATAAAGCATCAAACAGAAATAAAACACTTAATTGATTACAATTTATCGTTTAAAATTTCTAAGGCTTTTTATAAAATTTTGCCGGTCACGCTCTTTTCGTACACTGTTTAACATAAACGGAAATATTAATACCACTAACCTTCTCTATAGTCATTCTTCTGAAGGTCTTCTATTTCCATTTATAGATAGATAGATAGATAAATACTCTGCCTCGATAATCGAGTAGTTCTAACTAGAGTAAGCAACTGCAGATCAAAAGATCTCGGGTTCAATTCCCGGACGGAGCAGCCTTGAGTATGGAAGATGGTACGATGCCAGTCGCTCCATGGTAAAACTGATATTCAGATAAAACCGATCGAACTGGTAGCCGACACCAATCATTCTTGTGAATAATAAAGGCTAAGATAAGATAGACGCTTTATTGCACACCATAATATAAAACATAAAATGTCGAATATAATAAATAACACACAACGCCATCTAGTCCCAAGCTAAGCAGAGCTTGTGTTATGGGTACTAGACAACTGATACGAATACTTATTTACCTTTTCTTTCGTAAATACATACATAGAAAACACCCAAACTCCGAAACAAATATTTGCAGATCATACAAACATTTGGTCCGACCCGGGAATCGAACCCGAGACCTCAAGCTTAGCAGTCTCATTCGCTATCGCTACGTTACCGAGGCAGTCTATAGAATATATATAAATGAAAACAGAGGTAGACACATAGACTAGTTAAAACATGTTTAGTACGTAAGGTATCTTAAAAATACAAATTTGAATTATTTTTCAAATTTAGAATTAAGTTTTACTAATACTATAGTCAAACAGAAATTGTGAAAACAAACTGAATGGCTGATTGGCAATTACTTAACGCAAGTCGACAGAGAACGTAAACAACTCTATTAGCCAACGAAGTGTTAACGTCGCGACTGTACAACTCTAGATAGACGTTTTCACAAGAGATTTTATGCCTTATGACTCAGTATTCAGACGACTAACCACAGATCAGTTATAATAATTATACTACGAGTATTAAAACATAATATGAGAAATTGACTCGAATCTATGTTTTCTTTATTCATTTTAACTCCACTGATTAAGAAAACCACATTTTGTTGTTTTTTTTAAAGACAACTTCCACACCACGAATATACCTCCTGTGTCGCGGTTAACTTTACAAACATACATGAAACGTACACAAAGAACACCCAGACTCAGAATAACAGTTTGTAGAACATACATAGTGTTCCCATGTGGGATATGAACCCACAACACTTGGCGCAGTAAAGCGACAAGATGACCGCTTTAACCACTAGGCAAACCGTGCAGTCATTGCAGTAATTGTGTCTAATTTATAAATTTTGTGGTTGACGTCTAATATCTGTATTAAAAATCAAATATTAAGAAACTGCAAGAAGTCCCAGTTGCATAAGTACAAACACCATGAAACTATCTTCAACACTATTTCTATAATAAGATCCTTCTGATAAATATAAATAAATTAGTAAATATAACAATGATCTACAGAAGTAAATACTCTTTTTCATTGCAACCCTCTTTATGCTCTGGCAATAAGAATATATGATGATATCTGTACTCTTCAAGGGTATCATCCCTTGTTACCTGTCGTATATAGGACAAGGCCTTGACCTTATCAAGGCCGTGACATCTCGACAACGACGTTCATCAAAAATGTTTAACAGTAAATAAAAGAAGATTTTAATTATTTTTTTAGAAAACAGACTGTCTATACATGTGTGTATATCCTATATATATTTATCTAATTAAGTATCTCATAACGAGGAATGCACAAAAACAAAACAAAAAGTAACTTATAGAATCAAAAATCATGTGCTTCCTCGCTTATCGGACACCAGATATTGTACAAGAAAGTTCACACAAAGTAAATGGTACGCTCATTACCATGCTTAAATACTACATTTATAAAATATTACTGAAATATGTATTAAGATAAAGACTACAGAAATACTAAATACACTAAGTTAATGATGTAATTAATTACATACAGAGATGATTTCACCTACACTTTTAAGTGTACTACGTTACAAACATTACACAAATAAAACATACATAGTTGACGTTTTCCCATTTTTCATTAGTTATCAAACAATAACGCTAAAAATTTCATGAAATGTACTCAAACTTCGATCAATTCGATCATAACAGCTTTAATTTAAATTTTAAGGGTCTTTCTACCTATCTCTATCTTCTTTTGGTGAATATATGACACATAGGATAATCCGTTTTTGTGACAGAACTCATTGGTATTCCGATCACAGATGCAAAGAACAGAGATATCGAAATCGCTGTGAAGAACAAATTCGTTTTTTAAACCTTTGCTGTTATAGAATGAGTAAACTTTAATATTCCAACAATTAAAATAGAGTTAGAAAACATCGGAAAATACTAACAATAAACTAAGATAAATATTCAATAAACCACATCATAATCGTAAACAATATGCAATCGAAAGCAATCACAGGAAAAATATTGGAATCTATCCAATAAGTTGATGTAATGAAAGCAACTTTAGGAGGGGGTAAGACGTTTGCAATTTCCGAACAAAATCTTTGTACGTTTTACGAGCAAGACAATAGATGTTTACTGGTGAACACTGTTGGCAGACGGCCGAAGCGGCGATGCGGACAACTCATTTTACGCTCCGTGTCGCCTACTCGATCAGCATCCCTATTCCCGATCAATCGACGTGAAACAGCGAGGTGTGCAGCACTATCCTATAAACAAAATATATCGAATCAGTTACAACTTGAATCGAATTCCCTTAAAGAATACAGATAAAAATGTTTCCTACAAAACATTGATTCCTTAGGACGGACTTTAAATGTGATTTCGTTGTGATAAATGACGATCGTTAGTTGCATTTCTTTGTTCCTTTGTTGTTTTGTTGTCTGTTGTTTATTTGGGACAAAATTAATTTATACGAAGGAAAAAACGATAATATGAAATGGAATTCACTAGCTAATACTTCAAAATCAGTAATTTAAATTTATTTATAAGAAATTTGTTATAATTCAAAAACTAAACCAGATAAACGTCTGATTCTAAATGTTAGTACTAAAGGGGACATAATCCACCACAAACTAGCCTAGAATTAATACCAGTAAATAAATACGGTTAAAGTCTCGCTACTCTCGACGTATGTCTGCAGCCCACGTTTTATAATAGCCTCATAAAAATAATTTTCTTGGTAACTAAGGACAAAAAAAAGCTGAGAATATTATAACACCTTTAAACAAATGTTTTTACGCTAGAATCTAGAAGAATTTTATGTTTTAAAATGAATATAATACACAGAGGAGGTGACTAAAAGGTCACTAACGTTGTATGTAATGCATATACTCGTACTTTGGTCACAGATAAATTGAAAAAATAACAAAGTTTGACATAGAAGGTACTAAAGAAACTTGAATTTCGAACAAAAGGTTTCTTAAGAAACTGGTGTAAAGGCCAAAAGATATTGAAGCGGTTGGTGCAGACGACGACAAAATCAGATACGATTCATTAGTGTAACGACCTTTTAATATTTAAGGGCTGTCTTTGATTGGGATAGCTTGAAAGTGTCAGACGTGGCTCGAGGGCCATGGCTTTGAGTTCGCATAAGCCCTTGCCTTTTCAATGCATGAAAAGTATCACTTGAGATTTTGACACTTTCTTAAACTTTGATGTGAGAGTTTTGGTGGCAATATGTACTCAAATGTGTAATAATAAGATGAATATATTCCAAGTGAAGCTGTGCATTTTAAACACCATAGTAATTCCTAACACATGTTTAAAGTTTCATAAATACTTTAGAACTACATATTATTATATTTAAAATTATGTACATTTAGAACGATGTACATTTGATATAAAAATTATTTACATTTAGAACCTACAAACATGTAAAAAAAAAACTAATGAACTAAAAAGGCCTTTTACTAGAGTAATATTTTATCAGTTCTATAATTTATAGAAATAAGAGTATTATCTTTTCTTTTTGTTTATGAAGTGAAATTTTATTTTATTTTATTTATTAGTATAATAAGTAAACGAGCAGGAGCATAATCTCTTAGTAAGTGATTAACTATACCCATGGACACAAAATCGATAAAAAGGAATTTAAATATGATTCTACTAATGATTTATACTATAAACTGATTATATTCTGACTGGGCTGTTTAGATAAAAGCGGCTGAACACTTTAGCCTATCCCAATTGATCTTAAGAGTAAAGGCTAGGAATAAGAAGGAAGATCTACTTATTATTTATAATACTCCAAGACAAAATACTGGCTAGAAATGTATAAACATCGAGAACTAAGTATTTCTTGTTGTTGACTATAGCCCTCGACACTAACTTCATAACAATAAAATTATCATTTACATAGAATGGACTCAAACACGTGTCAGTCACAAACACACACACTCAGAAATACACAACCGCACCTTAAAATCCTCAACTTTATACTCCACAAGCTTATTTTCATATGGTGTTTCATTAATGCAGTCATTATCAAACATATTTATGATTTTTATTATTTTATCAACTCCTTACAAAACATATTACAACAAAGTAACAATGAAATATTAAACTAAACACCTGCGACGCTTCAACGAAGTTTAAAATAAAACATTGAATTGAGTTACACGATTATCCCGGCAAAGATGCATCCAGTTTAACGCGGGATAGGGGGAAGCGTGTTGTCTGAATCGTTGTCACACATCGTAATAATACCTTCGCATATCTCACATCTATCTCGTCTGATTCTAAGCCTGGCAGACTTTCTACACCCAGAAGTAGAGCAAGCGATTATGAAAATCAAACTCATAACTTTATATCAGCAATTAGAATTACCTCAAAACAACGAGTCTAATTAACAGAGTAGATGTTTAGTAAAGTATATAAATATTCTATCCGTCAATTTACTCGTAACTTTTATAGTTCAAGATCTGCTTAGTTTAAGGCTTTGGGTGTCAGGTGTCCAAATGGTTATTATTATTATTTTTAATACATCATGTACTTTAGGTGCATTGCCTAAGGCATTCTCTACCAGTCAACATGTCATGCAGAGAAAACAAGATAAATAAATAAATAATAAATAATAAATATTTCGGACAATTTAACACACAACGCTGTCTAGTCCCAAGCTAAGCAGAGCTTGTGTTATGGGTACTAGACAACTGATATAAATACATATATTATACTTTTTTTTTTGTAAATACATACATATTATACATAGAAAACACCCAAACTTCGAAACAAATATTTGCAGATCATACAAACATTTGGACCGACCCGGGAATCGAACCCGAGACCTCAAGCACAGCAGTCGCTTACGCTACCACTCGCGCCACCGAGGCAGTCAAGATGTGGGTGTATTTTATATACTATTATACTATTATAAATTTGAAGAATTTGTTTGTTTGTTTTAACGCGCTAATCTCAGGAAACGCTGATCCGAATTGAAAAAATATTTCAATGTTGGATAGTTCATTTATCGAGGAAGGCTATATATCGTCACGCTAATACTAATAGGAGCAGAGCACCAATGAAGAATGTTTAAAAAATGGGGGAAAATTTTCACACTACGAGCAATAGAAGACGCAAACGGGGTTGCGTGGGTCAGCTAGTATTAAAATAAACAGAACTGACAATTTATGAAATACAAATTAAAATTTAAATTTTATCACTCATGCAAAAACTAATACATGCTCTACATACAAATAAATACATATGAACTTACATAGATGCATACATTCGCAAATACTTTATTATATACTTTCATTTTTTTTTAAATCAGTTATTAATAGTTCAGTACTTACACTTCCATAAATAAAGTATTGATACACTTAAAACACAGTCGAGCTATTAAAAATGTATGAGGTGTATCATCCACTGTATAGTTTAGATTACTTTGCATCTGTAAAATCAAAAAACATCTTATTATTACACAAAATTGCATGCCTCGTTGAAAGGGTTGAATCTCTGGGGAGGTGTCGAATCATTCAAACGAACTCACTAACACTCTCCCCCGGGTTTGCTGCACCCCGTACTTATGTGGTCCAAATTAAAAGATGTTAATAAGTACTCTCTTTAAACAAAACATTGGATTTAATATTCGAAAATATTTTATATTTTGCGCAGAATTTTCTAACTTTATCAGACTACGGCGAAGGCAACAACAAGATGAAATCAACAGGAAGACTAGCCGAGTCCCGTGTTCTTAAGCGCGATTATTGTTGTACCTTTACAACCGCAGGGCAAAGCTAGTCTATAAAAAAGTAGCCTAAGTTACTCCGTATTACATCAGCTATCTGCTAGTGAAAATCTCGTCAAAATGGGTCCAGCCGTTCCAGAGATTAGCCGGAACAAACAGATAGACAAAAATTAAAGTATTTACTGTGTAAACATACAATTGCATTTAGTAAAAAGCAGTTTTATTAATATTACAAATAGACACTCCAATTCCATTTATTTGTACAGATGTGAAAGTAACTCTGTCTGTTCTGCTTTCACTTCTAAACCGCTGCACCGATTTCAATGAAATTTAGTATAGATATACTTTGATTCTTGGGGAGGACATAGATTACTCATTGCTATGATAACCGGCAAACACGCGAGCGGAGCCGCCAAGCTTTTATATTATTTAAACTTCGGTCAGTCTATTTGGAAATAAAAATACAATGTTGTTAGTTTGTAAGCCTATAATTTAGGAACGGCTAGGCTAGGAAAGTTATAAAATTTTGAGAAAACTGACTGTCCCTTTTTTATTGACATTAATAAGATTTTTCTAAATTTTTCAGGATAACGTCTGTCGGGATACCTTGAATGTCATAATGTTAATAAACCTTATCGAAAATAGTAGTTATTCAAAGTAGTTCGTGTGTATTGTTTTTTTACACAGTATTTAACCTTCCTTTACACTGAAGTAACGTTTAAAATATTTGTAATAAAAGCCTGTATGAACATTTAATCTTTAACGCCCACTTTGATTGTATATTTCTTGTAATCTTTGAAAATGAATATTTACTTGCGGTTATTCGTAGATATATTCTTGATAGCTCCCCGCTTATCTCATATGAATTGTGGCTCAGAATTTAATCCGGCGTATCTCGTGAATATTACAAAAGTGCAATTTCCGTATCAACGAGGCATAAATAAATAATACATCATTCCGCACAAGCCCGACATGTAGAAAGTATTAGTGTTCACTTGCACATTGTTATACATCCATTATAAATACAGAACATAATGAAGTTGATACACGTACCAAATATATAAAAACAAACATTTATCATTTCTTTATAAAATATATTCATATATTAACACGTAATGGCATTGGAAAATTCAAATTACCTTATACCGTTTAGAAATAAGACGTTGCTCTGAATTATCTATAACAGATTCGATATACATAATTCAAGTTCCATTTCAGTTTAGCACTCCAAGACTCGCTTTTCCATTCAAAATCTTACACGGGAATGGTATCAGTAGAAGCATAATTTCCTGTACTGAAATATTTATACCGAGCCCGTACGTAGCACTGCTACGGATACTTCGCCCGTAGCAGAATCTACGACATCAGCTCTACGACTATGCGACCTATGAGAATTATTTTATAGCTCATATGTATTGAAAATCCTGTAGATATCGAGTTGTTTCGCTATATTCCGTTTTAAAGTCCGGTAATAATTTCCAGGTTTGTTTTGTAATCCACATAGTGAGGTCAACAGTCTGAATTATTAGTTACCGCGACAAAAAGCTTTTATAATTAACTTTTTATGGTTATAAGCCGTATTTTCATGCCATAATCCTCATCCCTTTGAAGGTACCTGTTCTCTTCAAATTTAAATAAGATCAACCTTGAGTACAACCAATTCAATTAAAAAGAATTGAAATAGGTTCGTTCATAAAAGTATTAAAGTATCATGGAGTCGGATTAAAACCAAGAGTTTATATTTTTTTTAACAATAGGATATTACTTTGCAGGACGTAAAGTTATTATTTCAGGAATATTAAATGTAAGTTGAATGTTTAATCCAATTAAATTCAACCGATTTAAGAGGTCTTAAGCTCGAATGAAAAGCTTGAATAATATTTTTTAATACACCCCGATTACCTATTTATAATTATAAACACAAGTGTATGAATGTATATTATCAACAACTGGAATCAAGAAACATAAGATTTTATTTGAAGTGAAAACTTCTTTAGACGCATTGAGCACTTTACGTGAGCTTTATTTTTTTACTTATTTTTAGGCCCATTTTATTTAAAGAGTTTCTTTGTTTATAGTTTGGAGTTTTCACTTCTGTTGGCAGTCCTCATGACTACTTTTTTAAATGGGATAATAACTTTTATAAATATATCAAAGGCTCAAACATAATAGCCTATGACAACGTATCCTTAGCGTATTTATATCACAGCGGCCAGTCTCAACGGAGACCAGCCCACTATGCACGTGATATTATAGTGAACATACGTGTGCGCAAACACAGGTGCACTCTCCATTCCTTAACTCTTATAATCGAATGGTATGTCTATTCGACACGATCGGGGAGATATCAAGTGCAGGAAGGCTTTACGTGCTCTCCGACGCACGGGTTTTAAGACCCAACTTTCAAGCTCGGGTTAATAAGTATTTCTATAACCATCTTCTATATCTTATATACATAGATCTTATATACATAGAATATTACTACATATCTATTTATAGCTACCTACCTATACCTACTAATATAAAAATTAACAACTTAATTGACGAATATCTCGTTCGTCAATTAAGTTGGTAATATTTTTCATAACTTTTAAGTATCTCATAAGTGTAAAATATATAAGCAAAGCTTAGGTCACGGGTACTAGACAACTGATATAAATATATTATACTGTATAAATATTATACGAGTACATAGAAAACACCCAAACTCCGAAACAAATATTTGCAGATCATACAAATATTTGATCCTACCCGGCAATTGAATCAGATACCTCAAGTACAGCAGTCGCATACGCTACCACTGTGACACGGAGGCAGTAAAATATAGACTCACGTAATGTCGATAATTATTTTAATCAAAAGGCTATCCTATAAAAAGTCTAGCCAGAAAAGCAAAATAATTTCCAGGTTTGTTTTGTAATCCACATAGTGAGGTCAACAGTCTGAATTATTAGTTACCGCGACAAAAAGCTTTTATAATTAACTTTTTATGGTTATAAGCCGTATTTTCATGCCATAATCCTCATCCCTTTGAAGGTACCTGTTCTCTTCAAATTTAAATAAGATCAACCTTGAGTACAACCAATTCAATTAAAAAGAATTGAAATAGGTTCGTTCATAAAAGTATTAAAGTATCATGGAGTCGGATTAAAACCAAGAGTTTATATTTTTTTTAACAATAGGATATTACTTTGCAGGACGTAAAGTTATTATTTCAGGAATATTAAATGTAAGTTGAATGTTTAATCCAATTAAATTCAACCGATTTAAGAGGTCTTAAGCTCGAATGAAAAGCTTGAATAATATTTTTTAATACACCCCGATTACCTATTTATAATTATAAACACAAGTGTATGAATGTATATTATCAACAACTGGAATCAAGAAACATAAGATTTTATTTGAAGTGAAAACTTCTTTAGACGCATTGAGCACTTTACGTGAGCTTTATTTTTTTACTTATTTTTAGGCCCATTTTATTTAAAGAGTTTCTTTGTTTATAGTTTGGAGTTTTCACTTCTGTTGGCAGTCCTCATGACTACTTTTTTAAATGGGATAATAACTTTTATAAATATATCAAAGGCTCAAACATAATAGCCTATGACAACGTATCCTTAGCGTATTTATATCACAGCGGCCAGTCTCAACGGAGACCAGCCCACTATGCACGTGATATTATAGTGAACATACGTGTGCGCAAACACAGGTGCACTCTCCATTCCTTAACTCTTATAATCGAATGGTATGTCTATTCGACACGATCGGGGAGATATCAAGTGCAGGAAGGCTTTACGTGCTCTCCGACGCACGGGTTTTAAGACCCAACTTTCAAGCTCGGGTTAATAAGTATTTCTATAACCATCTTCTATATCTTATATACATAGATCTTATATACATAGAATATTACTACATATCTATTTATAGCTACCTACCTATACCTACTAATATAAAAATTAACAACTTAATTGACGAATATCTCGTTCGTCAATTAAGTTGGTAATATTTTTCATAACTTTTAAGTATCTCATAAGTGTAAAATATATAAGCAAAGCTTAGGTCACGGGTACTAGACAACTGATATAAATATATTATACTGTATAAATATTATACGAGTACATAGAAAACACCCAAACTCCGAAACAAATATTTGCAGATCATACAAATATTTGATCCTACCCGGCAATTGAATCAGATACCTCAAGTACAGCAGTCGCATACGCTACCACTGTGACACGGAGGCAGTAAAATATAGACTCACGTAATGTCGATAATTATTTTAATCAAAAGGCTATCCTATAAAAAGTCTAGCCAGAAAAGCAAAATAGTATAGCCGTATTTGTTCCAGCTGGTCCCCCCTTCTCCCTTCCTCTACAGGACAACACGTGCCGGTCTTGGAAGTCACCGCTTTAGAGTGGTAGACATACGCTCTCGTACTCACCGCTTCGGTTCTTCCTTCCTGTGCCGAGCGGTCAAAACCTGGAACTCACTACCTGCGTACGTGTTTCCCTCCCAGTATGAACCTGGGTCCTTTAAGCGGAGCGTGAAGAAGCATCTCACTAGGCCGCCATAGTGTGGGTCGCCATGCTGCATTGTCCCTATTAGCAGTGAGGATGGTGACCACCACTCCTGGATTCTGCTCGTGCTTTCCATCAGGCAGAGCAGAGTCATTTTGGCAGCTAAGACATAAAAAAAAAAAAAAAGCCGTTAAACTCAATATATTACTGGTCGGTGCGCATTACAGCTAATGAAACGCGAAGAGTCTAATTTCACGTAATAAGTGTTAATATTCTCGCTTCTTATAATAATGAAGGAATTAGTTTTGGCCCATTTCAGAACAATAACTGTTAATATCATTGGAGGGTGCGTTATATTATGTAAGAGAATACGATTATCTTTATTCAAATAAAATGGGTATGGTAAACGTATGCTTATATAGACTGTGATAAGTTTAATTAGAAATACATATTAAAAAGGTAATAAAATTAAATGCTTTTACTTATAACTGAATTATTATTATAGGTACTATCTTAAAAAAGTATTGGTATCAATTTTAAATATTTTGGACGCCTAATACATAACGAGCTCTAGCATCAAATTAAAAGTAAAGCTTGCAGTACAAAATTGAAATGAAAGCAAGATTGGATGACAGAATATCATATTTTTAGATTGCCTCAAATTAAGCAGAGTTATTAGTACAAATTCGAAGTGAAAGTATGATTGACTGACAGAATACATACATTCGTTCATTTCCATTCAAATGTATATTTAGAATCATACATATCAATACTTTTCATGTGAAAATAATCAGCAAATCAGACGGATAGAGCGGTCGTGGATTCAATTCAAAATCGGTTTAACTGTTTAATGGTTGTAAGAGAAGAACCAAAGATATTTATTATATATAAATATTGTTACGTGTTAGGGTTCAATGGGTTTCGGAAATAAACCTTCTAATGGTAAAAGAGACTTTATTAACAACACTCTTAAAATCACAATAATTATCCCTCCGAAGAACAATCCTTAATTGTCGCCGAGGTCGCTATGTTGATCACTGATATTACTTCCATATTTATTGCACTGTAGCTCAAACTGAACTGACTGCGGCCCGCGAGAGTTCGTGATTATATAAATTTTTACATTTACTAGCACTTTCGAGAAACGTCTCGAACATACGAGGGCGTTCCCCGTACCAAGGCACATCCGCCGACGAACTCATTGTAAACAATCCGGCAAAAACCCAATCAATATTCGACGCTATATCTATCGAAATAAGGTTAGTTTTTCCGTGCCTCAAAAATGTACTTTCTCGGTCGTTGTTCGCAAATAATCTTTCTTCGTAACAAAATCTTTGTTATCCTCTGTATGTTTTGTTTCTCGCTTATTTGTACATTACAAGGGTTGTACATTACATATACATTTAGGTTTGAGAGCATTAAAAAAATATCATAGTATCACTTTGTTGTCCATCTAGACAGATGGACAACAAAGTGATTGATACTATCGTCGACAGACGTCAAGACCCTTTTCTCAGGAATGCGTGGAGGTATCATGCTGAAAATTATATTAAATACTCAGATCTTGAAGCTGTGAAAAAATTACATTACAAACTGCAAATTTTCGACACTCGCAAAGGAATCAAAACCTACAGAGTACTTCCCGTGAATTCAGAATCGTGAAATTTGGTACGACGCAACGTCTTATAGCTCAGATAAAGGCAAATTTGCGAAAAGTATTTATTTTTAGGTAAATCATATAATATACAGGTTTTTAAGGACACCTGGGTGCGCGAGTCTCGCATTTGGCCAGGTTTTTTATCTTTTTCCTTTCTTAAATAGCCATTAAAAAGAAACATATGCAAGATGGTCTTCATCGTCACCGACTTTAAGGCAAATTAAGTTAAAGATTTATTCCACTCCTATATTAAAATAAAGATGTTTATAAATTATGAAATATTAGACCTCGATGTCATTACATTATTTTATATAAATATTTTATGCTAGTTACACCCCACATTATTACCCGTGGCTGTTTCACCACTATCTGTCAGTAGAAGTGTCATCAAAATTGATCCAGTCGCTACGCAGATTCGCCGGAACAAACAGGCAGAACAGACTAACATAGAGTCAAAAGTATATACTTTCACAAGCATTTACTGAAAAAATGTTAATTTGAAATTACAAACAGACACTTGAATTTTATTTATATAGATAGCATTCAAGAATCTACTTGCAACTTCGATTGAAACAATTTCCTATAAATTAAAACCCTATGAACACTTAAGAGGTCGTTCACTCAATTTATAGCCGTTCACTAGTCAGTTCTTCAGCAAAATCAATACTTTAAGCCATAAACCTTATATTTACATAAATACCTAATGAACCGTTTCAAAGGAACTTACTATTGAGGACTCATAAAACACTGCCTATCAATTTTACATTTTTACCTTGTTTTTACATAAAACACAGCCATAACATTTTTATAGTACGAAACATGTCGTAAAACGGGTTTTAGTGTACGAATATTCAAGTAAATCTTTTTTGTATTATCCTATTATACACATTTATGATATTCGATTCAAAAGCATAAGGTATAAAATTGTATAGCAATATATCTTATGTTAAGTCATTTTATCCCAATTTAATCAATTTATAACTTTATACATTTTGCATAGTTATTTCTAATAAGACTACGTTTACACATCGGATTAGTTCTGTAGTATATGCAACGCTATATTCAGTTAATATCCATTCAAATGTTAAATAAATAAAAATAATTTGTTAAGTAACTAGTAGTATTTTGCACTAGTGTATGTTTGTGTATGTGTGTGTGTGTGGGTGTGTGTGTGTGTGTGTGTGTGTGTGTGTGTGTGTGTGTGTGTGAGTGTGTATTTCATTTAGTTACATTAGTAAAGTCCATTCTGAAATTCTTAAATACCTTATTTTATATATCCAACCACATCTAACCACAACATTCAGAAATATTAATTTCCACTGTTTTTTAATCTTTGTAAATGTATATTCGATATACGATTAAGAATATGGCCATGCTGAATCATGGCGAAACAGGAAACCAGATTTGTAGATTTTTTTTAGAGTTTCCTAAATCTGCCAGTAACAGTTTCATATTAAAACGACTGATACGCGTCTGATAAGCGACTCTTCTAGAAACGTCTGAATATTCAGTTTATGTGGAACATTCTTTAGCTGCCACATCATGTGTTAATGTAGGACAATCGTATAGTTTTTATTAAAAGACGCCATTGTAAACTTTATAAATAGCAATCCAGCAATATTGGATTTGAAATAATCTGGTTTAGAACTAATACAGACATTCTAAACCAATTACTTTTTCAAATAAGTTATGTAATGTCTTCATAAAAAAGCTTTGATACTCCAATAGATGTCGCTGTTTTCAAAAAAATTGTAAACAATCTTTTTGATTTACAAAAGGTTTTGTGTAAGTAGAAAATCGTTATTTTAATTTATTGTAAATCACTTTAAGATATTGAAATAATAACTTTATGTATATAAAATCATATTGAGAAAGGACCACTATCTAGAAAAACGAATGCTACCAAAGTATATGGCGCTGTTAACAATAAACATCCGTCTTACGAATTTTTTCGATCAGGACACGTGACCTGACGCGAGTTTATGGTCACGTGACCTGACGCCCTGACGCGAGTTTATACATTTTTACCCATTCCAAAAAAGTACACAGCGCCGCTAAAGAAGTTTTCACTTCAAAAATCGAACACACTGTGTTGTTTCATTTACGTGTCTTTATACTCCCTGCATAACAGATGCAGACGGTAGGATACGAACCTACGCTCCCATAGATAATCTGATTTCTACAACTCTGAAATATGTTAGCTTGTACCTTGAAATCGAGCTGAGTAGGTCACACCAGCTACTCCAGCAAAATGCTTTAAATAATTCCATTCGCCTACTGGTTAAGTGACCTGACTATGAACCGAAATGGTCACTGTGCTACAAGAAAATATATTCTTTCCCTTATATATGCATTAATTACCTACCTAGTAATATTGATAACAAATTGTGTAGCTACAATCAATTTGTTCGTTTTAAAGGATTTAGTGCAATTTTATTCCTTGTTTCAGCATAAAACAATAATACATAGTTAGAAATATACCAGCGTCGATAGTTATGGCTCGAGTATTTACCAAGCATATCACCAGATATTTATTTAAACGTTTGAAAGTACTACATTTCATGCAAAAATTTAATATCTACCTTTTTATTTTGATAGTTCACTTTTCTTTTATACTATATTTTATTTCGTGATAGGTTATTTTGGTATAATTTTACTGGTTTCCCCAGCGCAAACCATTAAAGCTTCCGCTCGGCATGATTATTTATTTCCGACCTCTTCAGCATCCGTTGTCAAATTTCATTTTTAAAAACCGAACATTCGTCACAAATTATTCGGTACTTCAAAACGAAAACTAGGAATGTCTAAAATAAGACTTGTTCTTCTGGAAAAAAGGTGTTAAAGTATTTTCTATCACGGACAGCGTGGGGTCGCGAGAGAATCCAAAAACAGTAATTAACAATAATATAATTAGAAAAATCTTAATCCCACACGGGCCTTTGATCTAAAATTTTGCAGAGCTTCTACACTAATAACCAAACTACGAACAAACACAAAAAACTCTTAGCAAAAAATATTAAAACCAATCACTCTTAAAATTGTCGATCCATTTATTCATTTCCGTATGAAAAGTGATGGATTAACAAAATCGTAATGGTGATCATTCCGTCTGGAAGCGGCAGCTATTTATTTATTCATTGAGTCGTGAACGATGCGCATTCAAGTAGAAACGCCGTGTCTCATCAGCTGCATTGTGATGCACTCAATTAGCAACTGTTAAATGTTAAGGACTTTGGCTCCGACTAATTGCTGAGATGATTTGGCTCGTACAGTGAAACGTCTCCCTATTGTCTGAGTTTCTATTTAAAAAATATCGTCTCTTCAAGCAGATACACTAATCCGTTGGGATGTTATTGGTACCATACATTGACATATGGGGATGATGGCGTTTTATGTCGAATAACCAAGGGCTGTCAGATTAAAAATCATGTTTTGCTAAAGTCAGGTTTGTTAAAACCTCAGGAAATGTGTAATAATAGCGTGTGATACTTAAACTAAATCAACTTGTATCTTCTTAATTCTTTTATTTTCTTCTTAAATTTTTAGAATTCATTTAACATAGTTTTTACAAAATATAACCTGCTGATCCAAAATCGATATTTATCATATGTTTTGGGCTATTTCTATCCAATATACCTATATGATACGTCAATAGCTAAAAATAAAATAGCAATAGTTAGTGTAGTTTATAACACAAATCTCACAATTTATTGAAACCACATTAAAATGAGTATTTTTATGTAAAGATTGTATTCAAAATTAAATAATATGATAGTAATTCTCGTATTTTTCACGTACATAATCACAAAACGCGCTATTATTCTTTTATCCTACTACGTAAGTATGATAAAACAAATACCAGTCTACCCTTGAACAATATATTTATATTTTCAAAGAAAATAGGGAAATCAGTTTCCTTTGAAGCAAAGGTTCCTTCATTGCACACCCTACGTTGTGTTAATTTTGGGCCCTCCGCCCTTTGAAATGCTCAAGTCAATCGAAAAGTCGATCCGTTGGTTAAACATCACAAATGAAAAGTCTCCAATAGGGAATGTTTTAAGTAATTGAAGAAATTGAAAGTGTTTTTAAGATTTCAATGAACGAACAAAGGGAGAAATTGGCATTTTATTCCAAGTTACATTTCGTACCGGCTCGGGTTTGCTTACAATCTTATAAATTAATTGATTGGCTGTCTTGATTTTATTTTTTTGCTGTTTTCATTTCCATCGTTTTGCATACTGATTGGAAAGGTTCTATTATGAATAATATTTTTTAGATTTATTGATGCTCTTATACTATTTTTAAAGTAATTAATAAATTCACGGAGTTTGTTAAATGTAATGTTTTTTTTTACTATGAGCATTTAGTTTTGGTTTACAGGCGACTTCAGTTAGTTTACAAATTTCGTACCCCCTAAGTACGAGTATATAAAGTCAGAAACCACTCAGCAGTAATTCTATGTGCATCTGATAGAGTTTTTTTTCTTTAATTTTGACTTAATTGAAGATCTTTTCAAAATTTATATTTCATTTATTTTCATGTATATATTCTTACTCTTAGATATCATACTTAGAACATTTTATCGTTAATATAGGAATATTATAATATTTTAAATTATGTTCAAATTTTACTTATAACAAGGTCTCTACAGTTGCTATCTACTGAAGGTATCCCTTTATCTGAATCTTAAAATTTAGAGTTATTTTAATACATCAACGAACTAATATTCAACTTTAAAACTATGCCCATAACGTTACATAAGAAGTAACAAAGTTTGAACAGATTACAACAGAACCAATTTCCGCAGTACATTCCTGTGCTTAGTCGCTTTCTATATGTCCTGTAACAGTAAAATGTTATGACAAGATATGAGGCGAACTTCCACTTACTCATACAACATACCTTTAATAAAAACCATGCTTTACAAATTTAAACCTTGTGGCAGTCATATTAAAAGTTCATATGCGAACTCTGGTAGTATTGATAATTTGGTTACACAAGCAAATGTTACATGAAAAGGAGCTAAACTTTTTACAACTTCAATACTGTACGAAAGCCGATAAGATCCCATAAAACCCGTATTGAGAATGTGTACTTGAAAAGTTTTAGGTAGTATAAAAAATAAATGTGTTACGTTAAGCTAAAACTGGAATAGTGACATAGGTATTCGAGATAAACTAAATAGGTTTCGAGGAAACTATAAGGTTTAATAAAAGTTTACTTTCTTTGTGCTTGCAGAAAAGAAAGGAAAACCCTGGAATACCCAAGGTACCTCGGGCCACCTACGCTTTGTAGATGGTCCTTCCCGCTACTGTCCCCCAGGGAGCGCACGCTCCGCAGCGTCCGCGCCGTCACCCGGGTCTACTTCTGCTAGGCTTGCGGTTATGGAGAGCGGAGATCGTTCTGTGATCTCCGGCGCCTAAGTCGCCTGCGGTACCTGACCACCAAAATTGTTTGATTAAAGCATATCGGCCATTTGTAATGTTTATTTTTACATATATGAAAAATAATTTACTATTGGTCCATATTAATTGTTACTAGTTGTATAAAAAACAAAGGTCGTAAATACAATCGTAGACTCAAGAAAATTATTTGTATTGTTAGCACGGTTATTTGTTCCATTCTAGGTAGAAGTTGTGTATAGAATATATTATTTCGAATTTTGATTGTGCAAGCTGGTATCAGTCTGGAGGCTAACTATGACTCGTTAATATTATTTTGACCTTAATACTTTTGAGATAGTAGTGGGTATACAGTTTACAAACTGGAGGTAAATATTTTAATAATACTTTATGTATTTAGCGTCAATTCGAAAAATTATAAATTCAGAATAAAAATAAACCTGTCTGCAAAATCGTACAACTGAAATTTACAAGAAAACAAGCGTAGGTCTACCTTAACAAAAAGTTCGTAAAGTTTATCTAATATTTAATTATTTGTATCTATACTAATATTATAAAGCTGAAGAGTTTGTTTGTTTGTTTGAACGCGCTAATCTCAGGCACCGTTGGTCCAATTTCAAAATTCTTCCAGTGTTCAATAGCCCATACATCGAGGAAGGCTATAGGCTATATATCAACACGCTGAGACCGATAGGAGCGGAATACCAATGAAGAATGTTTTAAAAACCGGGGGTAAAAATCACGCTACGGGCAATAGGAGACGCAAACGAGGTTGCGTGGGTCAACTAGTATAAAATAAAATGAAAAGAAGAACTCTCAAAATTAGCGCTTCATAGCACCTAAAGATACTTTATTAAAATAAACTAGCATTGAATACTTGTAAACACTTGAGACCATAAAAACAAAAATATATTCAATACCTCTCTTCGTAAAAATGTCACGTACAATTTGTACTTATTCCCTAGCCTAAACCTATTTAATTCCTATAAAGTAGAGTACTGGCAATCCCTTTGTTCATTTAAATGTCTTTTGTTTGCCTGTACACTTGTTTACGCGAAAACATTACATTACTGAATATAAATAAACGGGTAATGTTCAGACTATGGGTCATACAGAAATAAGAAACAAAATTAACCACAAATAAACAAGAAAAATATCATCATCATCATCTCAGCCGAAAGAAGTCCACTGCTGGACCTTCCCCAAGGCTCCTCACATAATGTTTCTGTCTCATAATGTCCTATTGCTGGGCTCGGGTCTCCTCTCAGGAGAGGCTTAGCTGACTGATTTATGTATTTTTTTTTGTTTTTTACTTTCAGAGTTCTCTCTCTTTCTCTTTTACCGTTCAATAACTTAGCTTCGGCTAGCTACATAATCCGAATCGAAACTCTTCAGTGTTTGTGAGGTCATCCATGCAACTGAAAACAGGATCTTTGGAAAAGGTTTAATAGTAATCTTACGTGTTAGTGTTCGATGGGTTTGAGAAATAAACCTTCTGACGTGTAAAAGAGACTTTATTAACAACACTCTTACAATCACAATATAACTCCGAATAGTAATCCTTAATGGTCGCTGAGTTCACTAGGTTGATATCAATTCGATGTTTATCACACTGTAGTTCAAACCGCGAGAGTTCGTTTTTATATCCATTTTTACATTTTACTAGTGCTTTCGAGAAACGTCTCGAACATACGCGGGCATTCCCCGTACCAAGGACACTCACTTCTTGCCTCAACTGGCTGGTTGGTGAGTACTGGTTGACCAACCAGTATTTTGTGCCAGTTCTACTTCTATCTGAAGTTGCCAGATCACCTGAAATTCTCAGATATGTGGTTATGTTGTTATTTTTTTTATTTTTTTTTTATTGAATAGTGGGCAAACGAGCAGACGTATCACCTGATGGTAAGCGATTACCGCCGCCCATGGACACCCGCAACACCAAAGGCGTCACAAGTGCGTTGCCGACCTTTGGGGGATGGGGGGAGGGGTTGGGATATGGGCCTCCGGTATCCTCACTCACTCAGTGAAACACAGCGCAAACGCTATTTCACACCGGTTTTCTGTGAGGCCATGGTATCACTCCGGTCGAGCCGACCCATTCATGCCGAAGTATAGCTCTCCCACGGTTGGGAAAACATGTCAATGTTTGTTTTGGTAACGCACTCATCTTGTGGAAAATAAATACTTTCGTATCAGCATTAAATAATAACCTGAATACATATATTAATAATTTTTAACCAACAAAATACAAACACGTAGAAATGTTACAAACATCTTTATGTGCTGTAAAATAACTTTGGTTGCTATCGCTGTACAAATAGTTATTTCAAACAAAGCTAGTCTCCGACATTCTAATGAGGAAGCGCGTGCTGCTAGTAAATAATAATAATAATAAATTTTTCTTGTAAATATGTTCTTGCAACCTTATATTCCTTATTCAAAATTATATACTTTTTCAAACACAGCTTTTTTTAAACGGTTTTATTTTTAAATATAATTATGACGTATAGTCACTTTTAACTTTTTCCACCACCACACCTTTTTTCCACCATTTTTCCAACCAAGACATCTCGTGAGATGTTAATTCGCGTATGTAGGCTTAAGACGGAGATCTGCATCATTTACCGTATCGTGATTGGCCACCTAGTGATGTGTCGGAAATTCGTATCTTCGGATATCTGAGAGTGAATGAAGAATCCGCAATAGTTTCCTTTTCCGAATCTAAACCGATGTGTTTCTTAGTCAACTTCAAAAAGCTATTCTGAATACAATGATGATGGAAATGCTATTCCAAACAATATTATGTTACTATTTCTTAGCGGCACGCCTAGTCTAAATCACAGTTGCTTTAGCAGCTGCTACCGGCTTGTCAGCTGATTTAGCTAATATCTGGACTTGCTGTTGGAGGTTATTGAGAGCTCGTATCACAATTTTTTAGAATGTTGAAAACTCTGAATCCAGACTGGGTCGTGTCGATGAGATGGTTTCCTTTTGGAGCTTGTCTCTTGACTCAAACTCTGCCATCGGGGTGTTGAACAGTTCATTCATGTCATTGATGGCCTTTAGTAGGGACTCCATAACACTTGTGTAAATATATAAACTTGTATTGGATGGATAAATTACATTTGCACCGGCAGATGGTAATGTCAGTTAGTTTGCAAATCATGAGATGTGCATAAAATACATAAAAAACAATTTTAAATACAGCTTTAAATTTGAGATGTGCACTGCAGAAATAACTGTAAAAAATATATAATAATAATTATCTCTTTATTGTATACCAGATAACTTAAAAGGTAACACAAAATATACATAAGTATAAGCATATAAGTATGGATGTAACTTAAGAGAATTATTTAAACCCGTGACTTTGACGAAACTTTGAACTCTAATAACCTATGTTGGTATCGGTATCGCGGATAAACATTTTGAACCATTGACCCCATCACTAATGAGTACTAGTGATATCACGACATAACAGCAAATTAAGTGATCAATTACGTCAATATTTAATTATTAGGTGACCCACGCAACTTCGTGTGCGTCTCCTAGTGCCCATAGCGTGGTAATTTTCCCCCGTTTTCCAAACATTCTTCATTGGTGCTTCGTTCCTACTTGTCTTAGCGTGATGATATATAGCCTATAGCCTTCCTCGATAAATGGACTACTCAACACTGAAATAATTTTCTAAATCGGACCAGCGGTTCCTGATATTAGCACGTTCAAACAAACAAACAAACTCTTCAGCTTTATAATATTATTATAGATGTAATGTAATTATTATAACATTCAGAAATGTATTTACACCTCATACAGATACAGATATTTTTATCGCCACGGGTCTTTACCTCATCCCTTTACTTAAGTTCACCGTTTTCTATCCAGATTCTTAAGAGAACCCTGGCAGACTCTAGCCGCTATAGGCACATGATTGAGTGCAGAAGAATTTACTTCTCGCTTGCAGTACATGATGTGCCACCCTCTCAGGGCTGCTTCTGCTAGGGTAACATGAAGCACATGAAGATCAAAGACGTAGACGTAGACGTAGATAATACCGAGGGGCGTAATTAGCTAGTTGACCTGCTAGTAATGCCCGGATCTTCTCCAGTGTTGTAAGCTGTGCTTAGCGAGGTCGAGCTCCTAGGGGTGTGGACCCTGAGTAGCACCTGTCCGTCAGCACTAGGACAGGTGTTGGTGATGGTTAGGGAGAGGTTGGCACGGAGACGTAATCTCGTGGCACGTCATACTTGTCCGGCGGTCGCCGATGGTAGGGCGCGAGCTCCCGCAGGTGGTGGGCTTGCAATCCATCGGCGCGCACGAAGACATAATAATCATTCCTAGCACTAAAACCTACAAGTTATTTCTTTTCCGTCACGGTTTTTAGCATTCAATTCAATTTGGCACTTAACTAAATTGAATTAAAAACAATTTGTTAAGGAAATAGGTCGAATAATAAAAGTTCTGCTTTTAATTGCTTATGTTGTTTACTTATTAAGCTTCTGTTAGGCTGTTCATATTATATATTGATCTAGAAGGTTTTGGGAGATGGTTTCACAGTACTCCGTGGTACCGACTCCAGCTCTAAAAGTTCCAGTTAAATTTAAATAACTTTAATTCGACTAAGAAAATGTTGCAAACTCATAATGTTAATAGTTTTATATCTCAATAGCACTTGTGGATTATAAGATAAGATTTGTCAGTAATCTATACGTAATATTTTTCATTAATAAATGCAAAAAATAACTTTACTATAGTTTTACAATAGAAAAAAAAATAACATTAAAGTATATATACTTTAATGTTATTTTTTTAAATTTATATATAAATTTGACTTAACATAGATTTTTAACAAAAAAGAAACGTATTGTTAGTCTTTTGAAAGACATGTAAAAGGGTTGATTTCATGCGTGATATTCTATTCTGATATCGATTGACACATTTCACGCAAGATCGTCGGTAACGGCAGTAAAACTGCCATCATGTGACTGTCACTCGTCGATGCTTTTATCGTTTACTCACATAATATTTGTCGTAGGGTTCCCGTGGGAAAGAATACAATATCTAAGTGGCAATATGTTCAGACAATAAGACTCGTAATTAAGTCCTGTGAGCAGTTGTGAGTTCGAATTATATTTTATCACAAAGAAACTTACTACTTTATTAAAAGAAAACTGTGTTAGTTCAAGCACTTTCGTAAATGATTCGTTAATGATATGTCGATGATGTATCATTACAATATATTCTATGAAATGTTTTATACTTCTGCCTCTATATAAGAAGAGACAGAAACTGAATAGATTTAGAACTCTAGATTCACAATTTGATCAAAAAGTCGATGGTATGAATTGTAATTAAAGGACAACTAAACAAAAAGGTAAATTATATAATGAATTATATTATTTAATTTAGCTTTATATAAATATATATACCAGACACCTGACATACAACACTACGATCTTGTGCTATGGGTAGTAAATAACTGATATACATACAAATATATTTCTTTTTTTGTAAATACATGCATTTATATATCTCTCAAATATATATTTTGCTCTTTTTGTAAGAAAATTTATGATTTTCATAACAAGTTCTCTTTCTACTTAATAAATGAATACATATTTTGGACATCTAACTCAACGCCATCTAGTCCCAAGCTAAGCAGAGCACAAGTTATGGGTACAAGCTAACGGTTATAAATACATATATACTTTTTTGTAAATACATGCATATTTTATATAGAAAACACCCAAACTCCGAAACAAATATTTGTAGTTCATACAAATATTTGGTCCGACCCAGAACTCGAACCCGAGACCTCAAGCACAGCAGTTGCATACGCTACCACTGCACCACCGAGGCGGTCAAATAAGTGGCCTGTATGTTTTTACGAGATATTTTTTTAAACCAAAAAGACAATATTTTTAATAGCCAACCATATCTTCATATTTGATAATGATAATATAAGCATTAAGTGATATTATATAGTGTTTGTATTGTATTAGCTAATATAGCATACAATCGGCTTAGGTTGATGTGATTGATGTTCCAAGCACGATATATTGAACACAGATAACATTAATGTTTGAAGACAATAAATGGTTAGCGCTTTCTCTTTATTCACCATAATGCCTTTAAGGTACTCACTTCTTCAGTTACTGAGTGTTGTAAATTAAGAAACTTGAATGTTCTGAACTATTTATGTATAATGTATAATAATTATATTAAAATTGATTTTCATGTGGTGATAGATTAAAAATAAGTACGGAGTGTTATCGTTTGTATTTATTCCGTAGGTATCGTAAGGTCCGACAAAAGGAGCAGCAAACTAAGCAGGACACAAGACAACATTGTAAAGAGACGGTCAAATGCATAAATGGTCGGTATAGATGGCGTAGTGGTTTTAGCAGGAACCTTGCTGCTTCTTCCTGCACTGAGTGTTCTTGTTCTTAGATCCCCACATTTACCAACTTTTACTGGTTTTTTCTCTTGGCTTGTCAAATAGTGTCAAGGGTCAAGGGAACGTCGAGCTTTGGTAAGCGTCGTACTAAAAGACATACCTTATGTAGAAAATGTGGTAGACCATCGTACCGCATCCTGAAATCAAAATGTGCACTGTGTGAATTCCGTCCCGTCATCTAGCGTCATCTAACGGCTTAAGTTTGTGTACGCATTTGTACTTGTCAGGACGAAGTGAAGTGAGTTTCGTGTTAATGGCATAGATGGCGCTGTTCGTTTTTACGTGGACTGTTTTGTTCCCGTTCTTGATATGAAATTGTTAATCTATGGTAGAAAAATGAAGTCAAAATCACTCCAGTGTCAAAAGCTCTCTTGAGTGAGAGGTGAGAGTACCCACCCCCAAGAAAGCTGTGGCTTCGTCGTATAATTACTGCTAAGATAAATCTTTAAAAACAATTTGGATCTTTTCATTTTAAAGAAAATTCATATTATTATTAAACAACACTTGTGTGATCCGTAAATTGTTATTCTAAGTCTTGGTGATCTTTTTTTCATTTCATATATGTTTGTAAATACACATGAAATATTCCTAATAAAGGAGTGGTCTTGAAAGAATGAAGATAGAAAGCTGTAGCCTGTAGCTATTTCAAAGTAACAGATCAAATAAACGTAAAATAAAAATAAACATTATCATTATTCAAGACACTAATACCTTGTTCGTGAAGAGGGTGTGCTTAAATCAAAACCACAGGCCGCTTCAAATGAGTCTCTTCAAATCTTTAGTAGATTGACACGTTCCTGGACCCGAAGAGCGGTATAATGAGGGCTGGGACACACAATGAGCCTTATTTATGTAACAACAAAGGGTCTTGTCACGTGCTTCCCGCGGGCAAGACGAGCTAGTAATCGCATCTATACTTACCCACTGTATATATAACAATATTTTTAGTATAGCGTTCGGAAAAACACCCCTTATAAAACAATCTGACTCACGTCAATGGGAGTATTTTTTAACTACAAGTATAGTCGAAAGCTCTTTTCTAAGGAGAGGTATATGTCCAGCTGTGGACTATTAACGGCTGTTGATGATAATGACAAGAACCTTTTTCTTGGTTAAGTTTATTTATTTATAAACTTTATTGCACACCACTACCTTAAACATTTGTACAGAGATACATATACGGACATTGACATCGGATATTACAATCGGCGATCTCTTCCAGACAACCTTTGTTTAGTAATTAAAGAGACGTTTAAAAAAAATCTTAGAAATCTTACTAAAAATTATTATAGTACCCATGGAGATACACGGGCCAAAACGTTTTTCAAAACTGTCTCTTTTTTTTGCAGGGAGAAATCTCCACACATACGCATTTTAGACTCACAAAAATAATCGCTTGTCAATACAAACTCACACATAACTATTAAAACAAAATATTCAGAATTTCACGCACGCATATATTTATTACGTATCATAACATTTGGGCATATTTTGGGCTCATATAGACTACGGGCCCGTGTCGAAAATTGATGGGTCATGTGAACCACCAGGAGACTTTTTTAGAAAGATACAGGGGCATAAAACAATAACATTTAGCACTATGCTGTCACTTGGAAGCTGTCCAACTGAGTATAGGTAAAGGGGAGGGAGTAGGAACCGTCGATTTTTCTCCCTTGTCACATAATTTTTGTACGGCGTTGCGAGATAATGGATTAGAAGAGATATTGAAATTGAATGGGACCGATGCCGTACAAAAATAGTGAGCCACAAAGTTGGATTTCTTTTTGATTTCCCGGCGATTGTCTCGCTCAATTTAGTCATTTAATTTTAGACGGCATCGGTCCCATTCAATTTCAATATCTCTTCTAATCCATTATCTCGCAACGCCGTACAAAAATTATGTGACAAGGGAGAAAAATCGACGGTTCCTACTCCCTCCCCTTTACCTATACTCAGTTGGACAGCTTCCAAGTGACAGCATAGTGCTAAATGTTATTGTTTTATGCCCCTGTATCTTTCTAAAAAAGTCTCCTGGTGGTTCACATGACCCATCAATTTTCGATACGGGCCCGTAGTCTAATACTTTGACATAGGGGAATGCATGTGTTTGGCTACTCTCTACCGTGTTGCTCCATGATCGACTACCTCGGTGGCGTAGTGGTAGCGTATACGACTTCCCGGTTCGGACAAAATGTTTGTATGATTTGCAAATATTTATTTTAGAGTTTGGGTGTTTTTATGTATAATATGTATGTATTAAAAAAGCTTAGCTTGGGACTGTATGGCGTTGTGTAGGCCCATCGTGTTGCTGGACGAGGCGGTCAAATTGTTAGAGAGGATTCTCTTTGCCCGCATCGTCCGGCACCTTAGCGAGGGGGGCCCCGACCTGTCGGACGCCCAATTCTGGTTCCAAGAGGTGCGTTCGACTGTCGATGCCGTGATGCGCCTTAGGGCCGTGACCGAAGAGGCAGTGAGCTGTGGCGGCGTGATGTTGGCGGTGTCCTTGGACATGGGAGCCCTGGGAGGGGTCTGGTCATGTTAATAACTGCAGTAGACTCCTCCCTTCTCAGGCGCAGAGTGGCACACCGTGTGGTTTTAGTCGGTTCGATTCCGACACACCGCCCCGCCGCAAACCCCGGCTGTATGACGGGACTTAACAAGTAAAAAAAAAAATGGATGGCGTTGTGTGTGAGATGTCTGGAATATTTAATTATTTTATCTGTTATCATGATAGAACCTATTGTGCTTAATATAACGTTTCTGAGTGTAATACGGTGCACTGTCTCATAGTACTTTTTGGTACATAATATCGCAAAGTCAAGTGTAAAAAGAAATCTAATAGTACTAGAAACAACCTTATTATTGAAATGCGAATAGAAATTTAGTTGTATTCCCAGGGCTGTCACATGACTCATCTATTTACCAGCTCATCCAACTTATTTACAATCTTTTCTGATTTACTTCTGACGCATACAATCCAATCTGCTGTATGATAACTGTATAACCGCAGTCGTTTGCACCCTCTTTGTGGAATTTTTACCCCTTCAGATGGCTAAAACTAGTCAAGTATGAGTAGAATGGACTTTCCCTATATCTTGTCGATTCTAAATGCTATAAGAATGACATTGGCATACGAACAGACGTATCGCCTGCTAGTAAGCGATTACAGCCGCCCATGGACACCCGCAACACCAGAGGCGTAACAAGTGCGTTGCTGGCCTTTAGGGGATGGGGAGGGACATTTTGGAACCGTACAACTAAAGTCATTAATGTAACGTTTTGAAAGTGCCTGAAAGTATCTATCAATACTAATATTATAAAGCTGAAGAATTTGTTTGATTGTTTTAACGCGCTAATCTCAGGAACTGCTTGTCCAATTTAAAAAATTATTGTGTAGTATAGTCCATTTATCGAGGAAGGCTATAGGCTATATATCATCACGCTAAGACCAGTATGAACGGAGCACCAATGAAGAATGTTTCAAAAAAGGGGGAAAATTACCACGCTATGGGTACTAGGAGACGCACACGTGGTTGCGTGGGTCAGCTAGTACTACTGAAGAGTTTGTTTGAACGCGCTAATCTCAGGAACCGCTGGTCCGTTTTGAAAAAGTATTTCAGTGTTGGATAGTCCATTTATCGAGGAAGGCTATATATCATCACGCTAAGACCAGTATGAACGAAGCACCAATGAAGAATGTTTAAAAAAACCACATGGGGAAAATTAACACTCTATGAGCACTAAAAGACGCAAACGAGGTTGCGTGGGTCATATAGTTAGAAATAAAATATGTATATTCTATCTCATATAATACTAGCAACCCCCCTTATCTCACCCTCCCCCCCCCCGGCATCGTACGCGTTCTTTACGGCAAATATTATACAGCCTATGTTATTCTATGAAGGTGTACGACTTAATTAAATAAATATCGCTAAAGGCATCTTATACAATATGTTCAAAAAATTTTAAAAAAATTACGAAAATCTTCCTCAAGAATCACTTTATATATTGGTAAACACAACAATCCGTGCAATAGCTTTTCAATTGTTCGCGAACATACAGACACACAGACGCGGCGGAGGATTTTTTTCTATAATATGTAGTGATGAGATAGAAAATACATAAATTTTCCTTCACTTTAGTAAAGATATATATATCATCCAATCGCCGTCCACTACTGAACGAAAGTCTCCCTCAAGTAGCACCAACTAGCATCTATACGCTGTCAACCACTTTCTTCAAATCGTCGGTCCATCATGCCTAAATATTATTGAAATAAGAGTCATCTATATTAGCAATACAAAACTTACTGATCAGTAAGGCAGTTGTATGTTAAACATTTTATTTACCAATTAGTTCAATAGTCTTCGAATAGATGGCGCTTTTAGCAATTTTTTCAAATTTAGTCATTGGTGCAATGCTGTAGTAAGGCAGTTGTATAATTAAACATTTAATTTACCCATTAGTTCAATAGGTTTCGAGTAGATGGCGCTTTTAGCAATTTTTTCCAATTTAGTCATTGGTGCAATACTGTATAACGAGAGGGCGTAACTTTCATGTGTATTTAAATACTCACCGATAGATGGCGGAAGAAGCACGGTTGTTATTAATTTTAGCATTTTATCTGATAAGTTCATACGTTAGATTTTTTGAGTTTAAAACTTCATGTCATAATTAACCTTTTCTGTTTTGTTTTGTTATGTAAAATAATATTAAGGAAATCATGACTCATTGTTATTAAACAATGCACTCTTTCAGGTTTTGCAACAGTAAGTTCTTTGTTTGTGTTGTAGTTCAAAGAATGGCGGATGAACACGAACAGTGATATATATGGCGTTGCGTGGTAGATGTCCAAATATATTATTATTATTATGTATTTCAGTGGGTAAAACCCGCCAAATATTAACATCTAATCAAAACTCCATTTTACACATATGCATCATAAAATCTCAATTCTATTTACGATGCGTGTCAAGCGAAAGCGTGTGTGAACTTTCTCTCGGTCTCAATATAGGTATGGTAATAAGGAAACAATTTATTCAGTATAATGATGGAATTTATTTTCCAATATTTCAACGAAAGATTACATTTTTTCAAAACAAAAACTTTTCACGATGTTAAAATTACAGAAATAACATGGTTTCTTCTACAGCGACAGTTAATTCGATTAAAATATATTCATGGCTGAATTCTACCTATTAACTAATCAGCTTACTTCTCCAAAATATCAGGCTCAATATGAGCTATCAAAATTCTCGACCATCGGTCCTTGCTAGACTTTAATTGACAAGGTATTAAGGCTATCAAGTTCAAACGACATCATACTTTCAATGTTTTCTTTATTCTTTCATTTAATTATTTATCACAGTAAGGACCGGGCGAAAATCTGAAAAATTATACTACAATAGCATTTCTAGCAACGTAACATTCAACATCTAGATCATTTGAAATTACATCGTGATATTGTTTGATATTTCGTTTCTTACTTACAGTCAATAATATCAGAAAATATTTTGTATTTTATTCAACAATTTTGATGTCACGTTACACTTAAAATTGTACCATAATTCAGTCTCACTCGCAACACAATGAATGATATAAAAATACTGCATCAAACAATAAGGTGTTTCAACGTCGGGATTCACTCACAATATACATTTAGCTTGTATAGGTTCATAAACTATTTTGATCGGTGTCCACTTACGAATACGATCATGTCTACAATAAGTTAATGAACTACAAAATGCCCTAAATAGTCAAAAAGTACTTTTAACACGGCATCATAAGTGTTTATTCATAATTATTGGATTTTCGTCACTAGTATGCGCGACCGCATCTTCCTAATTCTCATTCATAGCTTTAAATTAATTAAACTAAATTCATTTGACTATCACTCGTACTTTTACAAACCGCAACAGAACTACATTCACAAGTCACAAACATCAAATTCTAATACTTAATAATACAATTTCTAGGTTTTAAATCACAATGAAGTGGTGAATGAAGATAACATTTTAGTTACATTGGTCATTAGAATTAATTGGTCGAAAAAGATATGTTCAAAAGATAAGATATTGTTGCGCCAGCCAGGCTACAATTTTGATATTCGAGTAAATGATATGGGTTGATGTTTAACAACCGTCGAGCTGAGGTTGATGTCATCGCTTCTAGATGAATGCAGCGAAGGATCCTGCTTCAGCTATAATTACTAGAACGTGTCTTGCGCGTTTGTTAGTACACGTATATTTGTTTGAGCTGGGGCTTGAGCTCGGGCGGGATCGTATAGACTTCCTGTTCAGGTTTTTTATTGACCAGTCGCTTCCAACGACCACCGATGTTTTTCCGAAGATTGCGAAAACTCGCACGCTCGTTGCCGTGCGGCTGCATCAAGTTGTCCTGTAAACAACGAAAAAAAAATAACGTTAGTTTGGTCAACTTTAAATTGTGACAATATTCGACACCAAACAAATTTAGGATTGGCTTTATTGTTGTCAGGTAATGACAGAAAGAACACTCGCCTATTGTGCTTCGAAGGAAACGTTTTTCGTTTCGTTTTCTATAGAAGACCGTTTTTGCTTTACCCGAATAGAGAAACAGATGAGTGTTGATTGTAGATAAGTTTAGAATCAGTTCTATTACATGACTAGGAAGCTAATATTGCAAATCAGAAGTAAAGTTGAGGCCAAAGCAGAATGAGGCAAGCCTTGAATATGCTATTCAAAGACACATTAGCATTATCTACTTCCTGGTGTGCTGTCTCGATATGTGGTCGTACAAACGTATCACGCCGTACTAACAATAGTACATCTCAATATAACAAATGAATGGGTACTTGACAGGTAAGCTGGTAAGCTTCGCCTCTGGAAACGGTTATCAGACCATGATATTGGGGTCAGTGTTTTAACAACTTAAAATATTATTCAGACGTTTGCATTAGCCTCTTTTGTTCGTCAGACAGCAAGAAAGAAGGTCGTGGTGTTACGACATGCTCGCCTTGTACAGCTTTCTATCCAACGAGCGTGTCCCGACATTTAAATTTATTTCACACTTAGATATCGTGACTACGTTGTTCCAACAACTCTCTCTCTGTGGCGGGGAGGGTCGGACCAGTCACGATTTCTTTCGTATTATAATGTTTCTTTCCCAACGTACAACTTTCAATATTGTTTGTTTGTTTGTTGACGAGGCAAAGCGAGATATTTATCAATTGAAATGCATTCCAGCTGAACATTGCTGCTCGTTAATGCAGAATTGGGGTCAAGTATAACGACTAGAACTGGTTTTGGTTCTTGAAATAGACCGTTAGTATTAGTATTTGATTATCGTTGCTTGTTTTATATTTTGAGAATTAATGTTTACTAACCTGATCGTGAGGATAGACGTAAGGCGGAGGCAGCGGCGGCGGGAACTGCCACAGTGGCTGTTGGCGGAAGGCAAGCTCAGGCTGGGGTGCAGGTGGAGCCTGAAGAACTTCAGCTGGGTGTACCGAAGCAGAGTGTTCCTCCCGCTTTCGCAGCTTGCTGTGGACGATGCGAATCGCCATCATAGTACCGTTATTTCCAACCATTGTAGTAAAAGGTCCGTTAATGCAAGAATAACTGATAACACTAGAGTGAACCACAGGTAACAAGTTCCAGTCGGGCAGTCACAACATTTCAATTTCACAGTTTTCACTCACAGCCGTATTGCGGTCTAATGTAACTAATAACTAATTTAAATAAATTATCACAATTATTTTGTTATAGGCTATTGCACATATCACTGTTCGTAGGAACGCGCGGAGGACCGCGTTACGCGAGCTTCAGCTGCGCGATTGGTGACTAGATTTGTATCGTGAAGTGTGGCCGGCAGGTGCCTAGCAAAGCGCTCGCTCGTGCCAAACGACCTCTACGGAGTACTCCATGCGTCTGAGTTGAAGTGGAGGGGCGCGCATGGCTTTTATAGACGCGCGTGTGACGCGGCGACGAAGCGGGGGAGCGGAACGGGGAAGTGGGGACCGTCAACGATATGTCCGTTTTACGCGAAAACTACGAATGATGGCGTGGCGGCGCCCGACGCTATCGTATCGTAGTGATTATGACGCACCAGAAGTCCCGACCGTTGGTTTGTCCCGCTTATTTAATTATTATGGGCCCCTCTATAATCGATGGTATTACCATATACATAAATTCCCCGACTGTGAGTGAAGAACTGGTAAACTTAACTTAGTTGATCAGTTATTCTTGATGGACCTGTTTTAAAATATAAAAGACATTTCGTAAAATTAAATAAAGATAGCCTATTGGTTTTAAAAGATCTGCAATTTTTTTTTAAATACTGACAAATTGTTTAATAGTATATTTTCAATTAGTTCGATAGATTGGAAAGTAAGTAGTTAGATAATCATTTTAGCAGGTATAATGACCTATTAAACTGCTTTGATATTAAAGTAGTAAGTACCCAACATTCGAATCGATGCAAGAGATAGCTACAAATCGGTGGTACTTTTGCATTTCACCATTAAACGAGTTCAAAGTCCACAATATAACTATACATATATGTAGCTTATACTTTACGCACAGCTGGGTTTATACTTGGAGCAGACATACCGTATGCTCGCATTGCATCTCTTTCACACAAGCACTTGCATACGCACGAACGCAAAGGAGGCTCGTATTGAGAAATTTCGACTCCGAAAGTCAAAGTAGGGCTGCAGGGCAAGGGAGAGCGGGAAGGTGCAATGCCCTTAGCAACGGCTAACTTAAGCTGCGGGGCTTTGACTCGAATAGTGGGATAAAAACACAGGTATTAAGACATTATGAATCGTTACCCTTGAGAAGCGTCTAGAGGATATCGTTATTTTAATAATATAAGGTAGAAAAGGACGTGGTAGTTTCTGTGAATAAAACGTAGATGTCATGTAAGAGCAATTTATTTTAACAACTAACGCCCGCTTTCTGAACTCTTCTAAATGTATATTTAGTTGCTTAAAAATGTGAAATAATTGCATTTTAATTCAATCACCGCATCAGTTTACAAAGCTATCAAATTGTCACAAATAATTTTATTTTTCTTTATTTATTTAATGAAGGCTTAGTCACGAAGTGATTTTACAAATTATGTCAAAATCAATTATGACAGAACTGATAAAGTTATCACAAGAGACAGCTTCGTTACTCCAACAAAATTTTGATCGGCCTTTAAGAACCGGATGTTAAAAGTATCTGATAATTAGCGATGGGCCGAATGTAGTTTTAACCGAATACGAACTTCCGGCCGAACATTCGGTTAAATTTCAAAATTCGGCCGCACTGGCTCGGGTACGACAAATCCTAACTTGTTTTCACGTAAGCCAGCCAGCAAACGTTGAAATAGGAGTATATAAACGACTGAGAGTTTACAAGATTAAAAAAAAACTAATTGGTTATACATATCAGACAATAATTGACATAATAAACTTAAAAAAAAAGGTGTGTGTGCGATTCAGACACGATAGAAGTGAAACTTCAGTAAATCGACAAAATAATGAGATGAATATATGTATATAGTATTTCTGTCTCATTCTTTGCCGGCTTCATCCTACACATTTTTGTATTTGTGTCTCTTACCTGTCGTTTGTTCCCGTTGCATCCGGTTTGAAATTACAACGATTCTAAAGAAGTTTCACTTCAATATTGTTAGACCGACAGTATGATCTTCTAAAATACACTTTCCTTACTCCATCAGTGGTCATATATATCGGAAGTAATATACAACATTACAATACTTGCCGAGTAGTTTGTCAATGTAGAAGTTCAAGTATTTTGCTCTAATGTGAACACTATGCTATATAATATAATTGCTACCCAGATAAACCCTGCGAGGTCTTTGTGGTGCAGTTTTTATCACTGTGTCTGTGAATGTATGTGTATTGGAAACAATTAAATAAAAAATATACGCTAGATAGACGTTTTCATGGCATTGAACAAGACAAATATTACAGCATAACAACATTGCTGAATCCACGTTACAAAATGTATCTTTTTCTACCAGCCAGTGTACCAATGCTAAGACGTACATTTCTAGCAGAATTTATAAGAAGGAGTAACAATGTTGAAAGTTCGAGCAGTGACAATGAAGTTATCCAGAATGTCCAGATACATTCTTCCTCCCAATCCAATAATAAAGACATTCACAGAACATTTTGGACCTGCTACTGCATTGTACTGGCAGCAGAAGTAGATAGCATCAAAAGTTTTTTTCACTATTTTTTTTTACCGAATGTCGGCCAAATGAAGAAATTCGGCTCGAGCCACCGAAATTCGGGTGAACCGAATATAAAACGAATTTCTGCCCGTCCCTACTGATGATTGTAATCGATAAGATATATATTTGTTTAGTATATACTATATTCGTAATCAGTGAACTTCAATAGGCTTATGATACGATGGTGATACAATATGATCTAAAATACAGGTAAAAGAGACTGAACAGAACACAAGTAATGTTAAGATAGAAACAACGAATGCCTTATACAATGATATTAAATTATTTAAATCTACCTAAGCATAAACATTCTCATGAATGAACTAATGGTTGCAATGTTTATCTGAACACACAAAGGATTGTGTCTCACGTGGACTTAGAGAACACAGCTACTCTTCATGGCACATGATTGTTTGACATCCAAATAAAAACATAACAAAATGTTTTTGATATTTAGGAAGTCCGTTTTTGTTACTACTTCAAAGAATAATTTTTCGGAATATTCCAGTCAGCAACAACTTCTTTGATTTAGCCATTTATCATCAAAATGCTGTCGACAACACGTTGTTTACAAATGAAACAAGTCGTACGATCATTACGGCACTAACATCCGAATGTGTATTTTTTGTGACCTCCTCTTGCGTCAATCAGAGGCTATCTTGTATCATTATTTAGGTACGGCATTGTTTATCTGAGGATACACAGTTTTCTTAAGAACCGTAATCCGTAACCTCTGTTCGAAGATATTGTATAAGCTGAATAATATGTTTGTGTATTATTCAAAAACTATAAATTTATATAGAGTTTCCCTCTTCAGATGTACTCATCAAAGAAGCTTAATTGGCAAGCAATAATGTTCATATTGTATTTTATTGATAAAATGGTTATTAGCACCGTTCAATTGTTGGTATTGACGTCATACTTGATAATGAGAGTCAACAGGGGTAGTTACGTTTTAACTATCAGCCTTCAGAACACATGTTTGTCGTATATGGGACAAAAACGTGGACGGGTCATTTGTGTTTAATGAAGCAGCCTATGGTGAATTACCGCTAGAGTCATAAGTGTATTGCAGGCCTTTGAGTGCTACTCCCGTACAGACTTCGGAGTGGGCTTGTAATTCTGGTAGCCTCTCTCCAACGAAGGATTTCCTATGCACAAGATTTTGAGCCCGTGGCATCAGTTCGTACAAAGAGGCTTATGTGCTGAAACGTGGTTGTCCTTTTATAGTTTTGTAGCTATATTCTTTTTACGACATAAGTTGGCAGGAATAAACCCTCGAGTATCTGATAAGTAGTGTATTGACAATAAATTTTTATAGGCCGCAAACTGCAATACGTCATCGGTGGAAATCGATATCATCTACTGACAAAACTTTTATAGACAGCTACATTGCTGATCTTGAACAAAATATTCTTGGCAAGCTTTTGCTAAATGAGAAATACGTTATCTCAATTTTTTGAAGAGAACCGGGCACACCTGCATGTTCACTGTTCACACTTGTCCAGACTGTAGGTGAACATGTTACCGATATAGACAGAAGGTTACCGTGAACAACCTCCGCTCTTGTATTACCTTTTCTGTTATAATGTATCATGTGCATACTAATTACTTTTCTATTTAGTATTAATATCTCTGTTTGGCTATTTACTAATCACTTCCGCATGCTTAGCATTACTCCTCAAATTAATAATTTGGCATTAGACCGTTCTCTTTCAATAAAGAGTTATATCATTAATGAAATCTTTACAAAACTTTTCACAGTTTCGACTGAACCGAGTTAATTATTCGGTATAAATATTAATGAGCTATAAATTATTTTGCTTCTTTCGAGCGTTATTCGTTGGAAGCCATTGTACGGACGGCCACGACCTTGTACGTTTCATTCGGTCATCAAGCTGATCATACTGTAAATAGTATTATAGCGACGGTAGGTACAACCAGCTTTTTGTCCATCGACGGTTCAACATTCTGACTCATTCAAAAGAATTGTTAGTTCTTAAATAGAACGGCGCGGCGATAGATTGGATAACCAATCACTGGACACGGATATTGTTACACAGTAAAACATTGAAATAGCCAGTTACCTATTACGGAGTAATGTCTTAAAGCGTGTACAATATTGGTAAATGTAGACCAGAATATGGCCAATCTTTAGGAATCCAACTTGACCACATCGAAGAAAACCTTCAATCAAATTGAAACTATACAGGTTTTTTAAAATATGTAAAAGGACATTACGCGAAATTAAAAGAAAAATGTTACGACTTACTTTATTATGAACGTGTAATTATGACTAAAGCGTGAACCGGCCTCTGCCGGTTGTCAAGCCCACAAACGATCAAGTGATACCGTTGTGATTGTAGACTAATTATGTACCATTACCAGTTGTTAGTACAGAGGAGATAAGGCCATGTAATCAGTTAGCGTCGTACCAGAACGGGAACGATGTGAATTACCCGCGCTCGAAGGGATTGTTCCTATCCCTCCCGCATAGGCAGACAATGGTCTTGTTGACAGACAACACGATCAAGGAGTTGCGCTCAAGCACTACGCCAACCTCGCAGTTTTCCTCTTTACACTTCATCGCCTCGACGGCGATAGGAGAGAAGAGCATCGAAACTGCACAGACACTTCACGGTAGCGGGAGGGGGGGAAGCAGCAGACTTGTAAATAAAGTGCACCAAAACAACTGCGTGGGAAGCGCGGCGGTTAAGCGTTTTGGCGCAAACTGGCAGACAGCCCGCCAGCGCGAGTTTTCCGAGCGCGAGGCCGTACCGACGGTGACTATTTGACTGCCTGAGCGGCGTTCGTGGCGCCGGCCACCACGCCTCGCGCAGCGGTGGGTGGCGACTGAACACGCACCTCTCCCGTTACCTTATTGCGATGTCATGGGGACTGACCCCGCACTGCAAAAGCCCTTCGTAATCCCTCATAGCGTTACTATAATTTGCATTCACATACAGTCATTTTCATGATCAGGCAACACTGTATGCTCCATAGAGACAATGGCCTTGTCCAGAAAGTCCACGAAGATTTTATTCTTTTACACTTAACAGTCCTGTCATAGAAGTTCACTTTGAGACCATGTTACATGTGTGCGTAGAATTAAAATCACTATTGAAAAATGTTTGGTTCGTTTAAATATGATCATTTAAATGATCTTTCACAGACGGCTTTGTTATGTGGTCGTAGTGACTTAACTGAAAACAGTCAGACGTCAACGGATGTCAGTCCTCGTGTGCCGCATTCATACATAACAAATACAGAGGCCTACTGGAGACAAGACAATTGAACAAGAATTGTAAATGTAACACGACTGAATATTTAAGGTGACATTGCTATTGTAAGATTGTCATAGTAATTTACTGAAACGTCGATTTTTTTTATGATAATATGATCGAGTGCAGCAGGCTATAATGACAAGACAGTCAAGGTCCACCTTAGTAAGTTTTTATTTTACTATCAAAGAGTTGGTATTGAAAAAGGAATCTTAAACTATAAACGGTAAAAGTCAGAACGTTGTACGTTCATTCACACGCAACAAATCTAAATAGTTCTACAAATGTTGTCAAAATCTGTGCTAAATAAGTCACGAAATAGAGCCCCAAAAAGCTATGCATTGGTAAGCAGGGCTAAATATATAGTAGGTATATACGAGTATTGTTGAAATATGAAGCTTTGTAGGTTTCAACAAACGAACCGGCACGAACTTCTCTATCAAACGTTGACGTCAAAGCTTATGCCATTTTCCTAACAAAGATAATGTTATTGCCACCCCAAAAATATTTTTATTTAACGATAAGATAACGTTATACAATGTTAACTCATTCGCGTATATTCAAAGTACAAATGACATCTTAACTTTTTTAAATGAAATATAAAATGTTTATATAATTCCATGGCTTCAAACAAAATATGTATATGAGTTTAGCTGCCAAAGTTTGTTAAAAATAAAACTGTTTAAAACTGGGCTAGAAGTCGAAAATAATAAAAGTCATACTAGAATATTAGGGTTGGTTTAAATACTAATCAACAATTCATGTATTCATGGTGACCATAGCATGAGAAAGCCGTATTGCGAGCATGTTAGCCATGGGTTCGGTTACAATGGCTGACCTCGTTTTATCAAGCGTACCTAACTACAACTGGATTTTATTGACTGCCTCGGTGGCGTAGTGGTACGTAGCGTATGCGACTACTATGCTCGAGATCTCGGGTTCGATTCCAGGGTCGGACCAAATGATTGTATGATCTGCAAATATTCGTTTCGGAGTTTGGGTGCTAATTTACAAAAAAAAAAGTGTAAAAGTATTTATAGCTTGGGACGGGATGGCGTTTTATTTATTGTTATTAAAACAGCTATCGCAAAGGGGAATATTTAACTAGAAGGTAATTGGTATCTCAAAAATAAAGATTTTAATTAAAAAATAAACGGAAACCAGGTCAAAAGAATGTTATAGCCAACCTTGGACCATGGTCAATGTAACCATTGATTCACGTAAAATTTAAAACTCGTCCTAGATCCACTGTCAACGTATTTAAAAAAATAACCTATTCCAGCCAAAAATGCAGATTGATAATAAATATTAAGACTGAAGTTGTATTTAATTCAAAAGAAAGTGTTTATAGGTAGATAAAATTTTGATAATTACAAATTTTAACAAAAAAAACCACCGATTTCAAGGACTAATAAGCTTTCAAATAAAAAATAATCATTGAAATCGGTTCACTCAATCGAAAGTTACGAGGTAAAAACATAAAAAGAAACAGTCGTATTGATAACCGTCCTTTTTTGAAGAAGGTTAAAAAGAGCTGAACTGAGTGATGCGATCCGAATGTTACTTTAAAAAGTTTACAACTACTTTTTTTATTTTCTGCGAACTGATGTTTAAAGTATTAAGTTTGTGGATAGACGTATACCACCGTGTATTTGGTGATGAAGCAAGAGTTACTTTTAAACTTTCCAACCGCGGGGATGGTGCTATGAATTGCGATTTTAAAACAGAACAGTTAACAAAAATAAACACTGATTATTGTAATGTCCAGACTGTTTGGTGAAATTGGCCAATCGCCAACCAAACGTTGATACTAAACCTTGGGGTTCTTTATGCGTTAAATTGCAAAATTCTCTAATAATATACAAGATTATATATACCGTGGGATTTTAATGTTATCTTAATTCAAATTTAGCGCCTTAAATTTATTTAACCACTCATCTTTATGACTAAAAATGTGAAATTCGTATCATAAACTTTTTATAAGATTAACTTTAGTCAGTGTGTGAAATTTCTCTTCAATCGAAACTAATTTAAATCATTTCCTTATCGGACTATTAGCCTTCTACAGAGAATCGACTCGACTAAAAAGTCCAAATTTCACATCTCTATTTATTTATTTTTATTGTGTAAGGGGGAAACGAGCCGACGTATCGCCTGATGATAAGCGATTACCGCCGCTCATGGACACCCGCAACACCAGAGGCGTGTGTTGCTGGCCTTTTAAGAAGGAGTACGCTCTTTTCTTGAAGGGCTTTAAGGTCGGTGAATGAATGGTGAATTGAATTTTGTTAATTCAAGTCACCAAAGTCTGTAATACTCGTAAATTGCCTACTACCTATTTCCCTATGCATGTTACGTATTGCCTTCTATTTTTAAAATCTAAGTGGCTTCTTTTAAAAATACGAAAAAAAAATAAGGCCGAGGCTCTATGGAATTGTTCAACACTAGATTGAAGAATTCCATAGAGCTTCGACATAAAAGCGTAACAGCTAAGTTCGCCGGGAACAATGACAGTCAGCAGCAAAATATCGTCGCAATTGGTATAATAAAAACATGTGCAAAACAATTAAAACCCGCCATAATTACAACTGTGGCTTTAATTACAGCTCTAGAGTACAAAATACGGAAGTATCTATTACTAAAGGACGTTGCTTATTAAAACTAACGTTTACTGGTAATGGCTGATTGGAACCGGTTTACCGTGCATTGTCTGGATATTGATGGGGGTGATCAAGATTATGTTTCCTTAATAACTGTAAGGTAATCTAGTTGGTGGTATTTAAAACATATTTGTGAAGCACTAACCTCTATACGTACGTATATTGAGTGTAACTATATTGCTTATATGAGTAGTTTAAAAATACTCCTGTCAAACGTAATTAGCTTATCAGATGTAGGTATTATATTCGATGTTTGAAAGTCAATCCTAACTAAGCGATAAATGTATATAAATTCATTTATATATCTAACAACGAAGAAAAAACTGATTATTCAAATAGTATAAAAAGGTTTTTAGGTTTTTTTTACACCTTATTGCGGGCATTGCCGTTTAATGTTTGAATAAGACAAACATGTTAGTAGATGTTTATATGTAAATTTAAAAGCTTTTAACTTTATCTTTTAATTTTCAATGTAATTATAATGTTAATGTACATTACGATCCGAGTCCGACTGTACCTATTGATCACAATTAATTCTCGAATTAAATAATATTTATACTTTACTTGAGATCAACAATGAATGTAACAAAGACAAGTTAGTTACAACTTAAACCATTCCAAAGCCAATAACGACTAGAGTAACATTATAGACTTTAACTCTTTGATTTATCTATGCCCGAATAGTAAAATAACAACCGAGCTCGAATAGCAAAGGAACAATTCTGTGTCAAGATATATTTTAAAAAGAAATGAAGAAATAATTATGGAGGCATTTCATTTTCGCATACATAGTGCATGATAAACCTAACACGGTTAAGGATCAAAACTGTGACTGTAAGCACAGTACTATTAGCCTACTCGTAGGTAAAACTGCTAGTAAGAAATAAAAATAAATCTATACTAATATTATAAAGTTGAAGGGTTTGTTTGTTCGAACGCGGTAATCTCAGGAACCGTTGGACCGATTTGAAAAATTCTTTCAGTGTTGGATAGTCCATTTATTGAGGAAGGCTATAGGCTATATATCATCACGCTAATACAAATAGGAGCGGAGCACCAATGAAGAATGTTTCGAAAACGGGGCAAATCTTCACGCTACGGGCAATAGAAGACGTAAACGAGGTTGCGTGGGTCAGCTAGTTTACAATAAATGACACAGCTGATTTGAACAACGACCATAAACTTGTAACTGCCTAAAGTTTATCACTATGATGTGAACATTTCCTTCAAAAATCGTAAACATTTTAACAAACAATACGTATTTCATATTGCTACCTAAAATATTATTAATTAAAATGACTTGGCAACAATTTTTAACGATTATGAGTAAACATGCTTCAACATAATCATTCAATTATCGAGATGGACAAATAAAGACTAACGATAATGACAAATTGGGTCCATTTCTTGGCTTTGCAAACTTTCTTTTGTTTACAACATTTCTTATGTCTTTCTTCAAATCTTTATGTAAGTACTTCTCATAGGTATATAATAACGCATTATCTGTCATTTAGTTTAGGCCTTTCATTGTGTCATCTGTGATAGTTACAAAACCACATTATTTTAATGAAACCTGCACATTAACAATAATGTTGTGAATATGACATAAATGTAAACATTTGTTCGGAAACTCATTCATTTATTTTGTTTTTTGTTACGACATTGACTTTGTACACTTTCAGCAACAATGTTTAATGAGAATGTCTTTGCGTGTAATTGTTTCCTTATTCTTAGAATACCAGTGTATAATGTTAGGTATTTATGAACTTTAATAATAATCACTTGTAGTTTTTCTTGTATCTTTCCTGGTGTATATATATATATATATATATTGTGCTAATGATTCGCGTAACTAGACTGTTAAATTCAAAAGGACTACGTTTTGATCAAGAAAGAAATATGGCAGTTACTTAAGAAGTAAGAAGAGCATTCGAAATTTAAAACAAATCATAAAAAGAGATCGTCAGAATTACCTGCCCAACTAACACTTTTAATAAAGGTCTTTCAATTCAATTTCAACACATCAAGTTAAATCATTTACTTACCTCCAACCATTGACCCATGTGCAGTAGATATTGTGTGCAATAAATAATATTAAATGACAAAAAGAATTTCTGGACCCTACTACAAATCTACGCATATAACAAAAGCCACAAGACATTTCTTTTATATTACCACATTACAGTACAGTAATATCTTTAGAATCTAAGGTACTCACATATTTAACAATAGTTTTTTGACGCAATGTTTCACTTTGCTTACAACATACATTTTGTTAAGTAATACTAATGATATCTATTATAAACTCATATAATAACTCCTCACAATTTGGCAAATCACTATTTAATACAATAGTTCTGAGTGTCCTCACTTGTCAAAGTTAAATGGCACCAGCTCGGCTATAACCATACTAAATAAACTCAGGCTTGGAATTACTTATATATACGAATATATGATTTAATGCCTACCTACCCACTTTTATTCTAAAAGTTCAGTAAAACGTAAGGCATGCTTTTCTTGTCTCTTTCTTTTTAACCGACTTCAAAAAATGAGGAGGTTATCAATTCGATTGTATTTTATTTTTTATATTTGTTACCTCATAACTTTCGACTGGGTGAACCGACTTTGATGAATATTTTTTTATTTGAAAGCTGGCTTCCCGTTTGGTTCCATTTTAATTTGGTTCAGTTCTTGAAGACGTTTGTTTTTTTGTTAAAATTTGTGATTATCTTGTTGTTAGATTAGGCATAATGTTAGATTGGCATATAAATAAATAAATAAATATTCCGGACATCTAACACACAACGCCATCTAGTCCCAAGCTAAGCAGAGCTTGTGTTATGGGTACTAAACAACTGATATAAATACTTATATACTTTTTTTTTTGTAAATACATACATATTATACATAGAAAACACCCAAACTCCGACACAAATATTTGTATGATCTGCAAATATTTGGTCCGACCCAGGAATCGAACCCGAGACCTCAAGCTTAGCAGTCGCATACGTTACCACTAAGCCACCGAGGCAGAAATAATAATAATAATATGAACAAGTGAACACGAATATTTTTAGAATTCATCGTTTACGTTTACACTGACTTGATTGGTTTATACACGAAGAAACGTGAAGCTGGAATTTTGTAATGATTTACACCTTCTTGATATGTTTACATCGTAGAATAGAAAACGGGACTTGTTTAATAAGATTTTTTTATAATTTCACCAAAATTAATGAATATACAGCATGATGAATTGTTATAAAATACTTAATCTTAAATATTCACCATCAAATGACTACATTTTTACTTGAAACTTGTATGGCACCAAATGGAAAATATGAGATCGCAAATGAACATCAACTGTGAAAATTTTAACTTTCTAGCTATTACGATTCATGAAGTACATCCTGGTGACAGACATATGGAGGCACGGATGGACATACAGACGGACAGCGGAGTATTAATAATAAACTCCCGTCCCGTCCTGTTTTACCCTTTGAGATCTAAGGTTACAAGCCTAAAAAAGTATTTAAAGCTGCCTTTTTTTTAAATCGACAAAAACTCACACTTGCATAGTTTATAGACTGTCTGCTTTTTACTGTTTTCGTAAATTTAAAATAAAACGTAGTACTAAATTCAATTAACTTGAGAGTGACGTTGGTTTTGATGCGATACCTAGATTACTAAAAATAAAATGGTTGTCAAAAAATGCCTGAAACGAACAAACTCATCAACAACCCATAAAATCCCACTTGTGGGCTCGGGTTTCCTCTCAGGAGAGGGTTAAGGCCATACGTCCCCACGCTGGCCAATTGCGGGTTGGGGATTGGCAAGACAACGTTGTGGCTACGTAATCTTGCCGTTTTTGCGTACATCTATGCTAGTGTACACCAATGTGTGTGTGTGTGTGTGCCAAATATGAACTTCATTATAAAACCAACAAATGTATGGGAATAACATGGTCTGAACGCTAAGTCACGTGGTCAAAACAAAGTATTATAATAATAAAATAAGAGAATAAAGGGGTTAGCGATTGTAGAAAGAGAAACGACACGAAACACCTGCAGCTTAGCTAAGAAGGCTGTTCCGTGCTTGTGTAAAATCAATTAAATAAGTAGTTACCAAAAAATATCTAAGTATAAGATTACATCACCTCACAGTACACTTTAAATGCAACCCGGATTTCAATACAAATCAACGGTTTGACATTCACTATTGTATATAACTAGTTAAGTTACTCGTAAATATTAATGGAACTTATACATAGCGTAGGAAGTATTGAAAACTATGTTGAAATTGAAGGCGGTTTAGTTTCTACTTATGTAACGATATAAAAACTTTATTGTGCAACGAATTGTTTGAACACCTGCATGAAACAAAATTACTTTAATCCGGTAAAAATGACCGGCATGTCTTTCATCTCTATATACATATAATGTATATGTTAATGTTTAAAACCACCAAACCCATAAGTGAGATATTTTTTTGAAATAAAGATTTAATAATAAAACTTAATTAATTTTTCCTGTCTATAGAAACAAACAAGTACAAAATAAAACAGAAACATGCCCGACCATTTTGCCAGAAGATACTTTATCGGACCATACGTATGAGAATTGTAGTTCTTGTAAACCGGACAGATTGTTAGTACATACATACATATTTACAATTAATACACATTAAGCTAATTATCATATTACTATAATAAGTTAGATAATTAAAATTAAAGAGTATTAACTTCTTATATATTTGCATTTAAATGCAAATAAATCACTCTTTCAAAATATTATTATTATTAGTTTAATTACCCATTTAACATAATAACACTTAATAATTATAATATTATACTAATGGCAATACACATGAGCGTAGTTAGGAGGGTACATGGGTTCATGGGTTTCTACACTTGATATTTTTTTAACCTCTCATTTTTAAGCTATTGCATAGCTTCTATCGCGGGCCTTGAGCGTGGAGACCGAATCATGAAAATTCCGTAACAAAAAAACCCAAACACCCCCGATTCCGACCGGCACAGCGGTGATACTTTTTAGTTTTTCCATCTATCGATAAATACCAGAACTTATTATTTTTGGTTTTGTTTTTGTTTATCGGTCACCACGCTCAAAGTGTAACTTGAATTAATATCAAAGAAAAAAAAATACTGCATATATAAAGTAAATATATAATTTTAATTGCATAAGTTGATAAAAAATGCTATGCAATAGCTTTATCGCGGCAGTCACCGAGTGCCACAAGTCTTTTTGTAATAATATTACGGTTAAAGGGACATAGTGATTTTTTTACCCTAAAACTCCCTCCCCGAAACTAAAACCTGTCTACACCCGTAGTAACACATGCATCTATACAGATCAGTTGATAGGTATAAATCAATCATTTGAAGGCCAAATATGACAAGACAATCAGTGAAAGATCAATGACGGTTTTGGCTGAGTCAGTCAACACATGGCATAGATGCAATGTACGAGGCATATTTCGCAAAATCCTTGAATTGACCTGGTACAGATGTTCAATACGTTCTATTATTACCTTGAAAATATGATTAGTGTATGACTTGGTGAACGCTGCTTCTATTGTGTTTTAAAACATTAAAATCACATTAAGATTTTAGATGATTGAGAAATATTTACTAATTAATATAATTGATGCAATTAGCCATACTGGTTTAAGCAGGCACTATGCCGCTTTCTATTACGCCAAGTGTTGTAGGTTTAAATCTCACATCGTACAACACTTTGTGTGATCGACAAAATGTTGTTCTGCGTCTGTGTGTTCTTTGTTCCCGTTATACGTATGTTTGAAAGTCTCCTGCGACACAGGATGTATATTCGTAAAGAGAGAAGTTGACTTTAAATAAGAAATATTTATGTAACGATAATGTCTTTCAAAAAACTTATTCTTGAACGGAATGTAAATACATTTTTGTTGTTTCAAACAAAATGTTTTAATAAAAAGTATGAAAAACCGCAAACATTTGTATATTTTTTTCTATCTGTGTGTGAAGTGAAGTGAAGGTGGATTTCTTCATCTCCAGTGTATTAAAGCTATCCTGAAGAGTCATCGGAACTGCACCAGATGTAGACTTGACAATGACCATTGAACTATATCTACCTGAAGTTGTCTTTTGATTTTTTACCATTATTATTTGTACGAATAGTAAACTATTATTGTCGGTTCTATTAGGTATTTTATTTTCCTATCAAAGTGTCAACACCTAGTCGCTGGTTTAAGTTTTAAATTACTCCGAAACAAAAACGTTTTAACTGATCTATCACGTTCGCAATCGCGCAATATACGTGGGAGAGCCATGCTTCGGCATGAATGGGCCTGCTCGACCGGAGTGATACCATGGCCTCACAGAAAACCAGTGTGAAACAACGCTTGCACTGTGTTTCACAGAGTGAGTGAGGATACTGGAGACTTATACCCCAACCCCCATCCGTCAAAGGCAGGCAACGTACTTGTGACACCTCTGGTGTTGCGTCTGCTCGTTAGCCTCTTATTTCATTAAAAAAATAATAATAAAATATATTTTATTATTCCAGAATGAAAGTCATTCTGGAATAATAAAATATATAAACGAACCAATTGATAAACGTCACATACACCATAAAGTGACAATACTGACGGGGAATTTAGGGAATTGCAAAAATGTCTGTCACACTGCCAGAATTTAATCTACGTTTAGCCAAATATATGTGCATACATTGTATATCGATATATATGTGTAATAACAAAAAAAAATTGCGTATGTATAGACGTATACACGTGTGTAATCAATTACTATATTTTTTTATGCAAACGTATGTTACGGACTTGCATCATCTGAGTAATGTGACATTCCGAGCGTAATGTGGACATTATTATGTCATGATATCGTTAGTAACTTTACCGTGCAATTCTAAATTAACCTGACTCATTTTCATTTCCAAATTCAGCGTTTTTTTTTAAATAACTATACTTTATTAAAGAAAGGTGAAGAGTTTGGTTGTTTGCTCCACGCGCTAATCTCAGGTACGATTTGCAATTTTTAGGTTATTTTTAATTTTTTCTATGTGAAAAATAGCAGTATGCATTTATAGTGCTGTCCACAGAACAGAGAATCTGATCTCTCTGTGCTGTCACATATTTCCCACGTGGGGTTTGAACCCACGTGGGAAAATTTAAAGAAAAAAAAGAAAGAAAGAAAATTTAAAAAATCTCACAAATAATCTATACTTTATTAAACAAAGGTGAAGAGTTTGTTTGTTTGCTTGACGCGCTAATCTCAGGTACGATTCGAGAATATTTAGGTTATTTTTAAATTGTTCAGTGTTAGATAGCTCATTTATCGAGAAAGGCTTTAGGCTATATATCATCACACTAAGACCAGTAGAAGCGGAGCACCAATGAAGAATGTTTTAAAAATGGTGGGAAATTATCACGCCACGGGCAATAGGCGACGCAAACGAGGTTGCGGAGGTCAGCTAGTTAATAATAATTATTTTTAGACGTAGATAGATCCATAATGCTACTTTAAAATATTATGTTTATAAAAATAAAAAGAGCAATTAAACACATCATACACAAGGTTAGCCATTAACACACTCAACTCTACAGAGCTGCCATTCCATGCCATGACCAGCTCTAGCACGCGACTTCGCCCACGTGTCGATAATCGCGGTAAACTATAGCCTATGTCCTTTCTAAAGAATCAAAATTCAGATCTTCACCCCCTTCAGTGAAATCGGTACAGTGGTTTTTTTTTATTGAAATAATAAGATACAGAGAGACAGAGTTACTTTCAAAATATACATGGATAATCAAACTGCTGATCAAATACAAAATTCACACGCACACACACACACACACACACACACACACACACTCGTGCGCTTATAACTCACGAAACCAACACCGCTGACTCAACATTTACAAGAATAATCATTAATTTATTTATAAGTAAACAGAAAAAAACAACGGAAGTTTAAAAGGTCTAGTTTTGAATATCCGGTGTCTTTTTCGGAAAAAGCTATTTAAAAGAAACCTTCAACTTAAAAGGTAAATTTTTAATTATAACTTGTTTTTATTGAATAAGGGGTAAACGAGCAGACGTATCGCCACCTATTCAACACCAGAGGCGGATGGGGGGACGGGTTTGGAATATGGGCTTCCGGCATCCACACTCACTCGGTGAAACACAGCGCAAGCGCTATTTCACACCGGTTATCTGTGAGGCCGTGGTATTACTCTGGTCGAGGCGGCCCATTCATGTCGAAGCGTGGTATACCTATATGAAACAAACACTTACACTCCGAAAAACAATTTGTGGATCGCACATAGTGCGGTCCACAGAACAGAGAATCTGACCTGTCTGTGCTGTCACATGTTTCGCACGTGGGGTTTGAACCCACGTGGGAAAATTTTAAGAAAAAAGAGAAAGAAAGAAAATTTAAAAATCTCTCACATGTTTCCCACGTGGGGTTTAAAGTTCAAATCCCACGTGGGAAACATGTGAGAGATTTTCATATCCATATTCAAACTTTGAACCCAGGTGGGAAAATTAAAGAAAAAAAATTTTAAGAAATCTGTCACATGTTTCTCACGTGGGGTTTGAACCCACGTGGGAAAGTTTAAAGAAAAAGAAGAAAGAAAGAAAATTTAAAAATCTCTCACATGTTTCCCACGTGGGTTAAAACCCCACGACGGAAACATGTGAGAGATTTTTTAAATTTTCTTTTTCTACTAAAGTCTACACTTTTAAATTTTAAAATAATAAAATACTGTCCTTGTCTAAATACAAGAGAGATAAAGACGTAAGTGGCCGACATAAAATATCTACGAAGGCGTTTTCAATAAAACCTGACCTTTCATTACTACAACTTTATCTTACGTTTCCTTGCAATAAATTACAAGTACTTAAACCAAGATATTTACTTGAGAAAATGAAACGTAAATTCCTGAATAGTATTGTTGTAACAATCATCGTTTATTAGTTATTTAAGGAAGGTATAAAACCGCATTTTTACATACTAACTAAAACTAGAATATTTTTTTAATATTACTCCATTTTTTGTAATTTTAATTCTCATTTAATTCAATTTCTCATTTATTTAGAAATGATTTCGTTCTATTATCATTTCTAAATAAACGTCATTTTTTATGGTATCTTCTTTCCTATCTAAGATAGGAAAGGAGAAAAGGAAAGAACGCCAAAATTAAACGAAATCATCATGCACATGGTAATTTTTATGGTGTCTTCTTTCCTATTAAAGAAAGTAAAGGAGAAAAGGAAAGAACGCCAAAATAAACGAAATCATCATGCACATGGTAATTTTTATGGTGTCTTCTTTCCTATTTAAGAAAGTAAAGGAGAAAAGGAAAGAACGCCAAAATAAACGAAATCATCATGCACATGGTAATTTTTATGGTGTCTTCTTTCCTATCTAAGAAAGTAAAGGAGAAAATGAAAGAACGCCAAAATTAAACGAAATCATCATGCACATGGTAATTTTTATGGTGTCTTCTTTCCTATCTAAGAAAGTAAAGGAAAGAACGCCAAAATTAAACGAAATACATCATGCACATAGTATTTTTTTTAACAACCGGTTATATCTAAGTGCAAAAACGGCACGGGCGCCCCGACTGGGGTGGTACTACCCTCTTACAGAAAACCAACCTAACATGACAGCATTCGTGCTGTTGTAAATGTAAATAGGCCGCACTAGTGTGGGTCACCATGCTGCATTGGTGCATTGACTGCATTCGCAATGAGTATGGTGACCACCACTTTTAGATGGTCATGCTTTCCATCAGGTAGAGTGGAGTCATTTAGCAGGCTCATGTGTACATACAAAAATCGGTTTTCTGACTGCCTGTTTGATATCAAATAACTTCCACAGATTGTAGGAGATATGTTACACATAAAACATAATTTTAAAAATACTAGCTGTCCCGGTAAACTTCGTACTGCCATATTTTTCTATCGTTAATATTTACTACATTTCTGAAAAAACTTTCTAAGTAATAATGCTCGCTTCAGTATCGTACAGGTAAAGATAAAAAAAAACTTTACTATTATCTTTTAATTTTTTTCTACACAAACATCGTCCTAACAATAATGAACTCATCTATACAAATAAATAAAATTGGAGTCTCTGTTTGTTATTGTAATGTCCCTTGGGATATGAATAAAACTAGTTGTCGAGATTCAATCGAATATAAAAGTTGAGTCAGATGTGTGCGGTCAATAAAATCTTAAGATTAATGCAATGACGTCAACCATAATTGAAGGCAGTCCAACAATTATAGATACAAACAAACATTTTTTTTTTTTAACATAATTTCTGTGAAGTTTTTTGACGTTGAACTATAAAATATTTACGTAGGTACGTTGAGAGACCTATTCATAATTTATTGGTGTTTACGTAAGAAACATCAAAATATTATTAAATAGCACCGACAATTAAGTCTGACGGCGCACACATTTATTTATGCCCGGTTCCTATATTTAACGAATTGTCATCGTGTAAAATTTTTCTACAACCGACTACGAGTCGTAAATACCGTTTCTCAATTTATTTTTTATAGGAACGATTTTAGCTTACGGCCTGTATAATGTACTACTATTCGTACCTAGAACGGATCGTTTTTCAAATATAGGAACTGGGCATTAGCGGGTAGATTTTGAACGAACAACCGACATTCACGGATGACATAACACCGAGAGGTGGGGAGGCGGCCATTGTGAATCGAGTTATGAGAGAGAGCGCACGCACCCACGTGTTCTGGTGAATGTTTTAAATCCGATCAGATCAGTGTAATCTTTTATAATTAAGGGTATTGTAGATTGATTTGGTGATTCATTAAACGAGTGTCGATTATATTTCGAAGTATTTTAGTGACCAGCACATACTGGTCTCCTCGCCCCACCCCCCCACGTTTTTATTATTATTAAGCCTTTATTGCTCAAACTAAAAACTAAACACAAAATTTTCCGTGGGAGAGCTGCGCTTCAGCATGAATGGGTCGGCTCGACCGGAGTGATACCACGGCCTCACAGAAAACCGGCGTAAAATAGCGTTTGCGCCGTGTTTCACCGAGTGAGTGAGGATACCGGAGGCCCATACCCCAATCCCTCCTTCATCACCCTTCCCATCGCATCCCCCAAAGGTCGGCAACGCACTTGTGACGCCTCTGGTGTTGCGGGTGTCCATGGGCGGCGGTAATCGCTTACCATCAGGTGATAAGTCTGCTCGTTTGCCCACAATTCAATAAAAAAAAATGTACACAATATTATTTAATCTAACTTATAAACTAACATCTGTTTCTCCGGTTTAGTGATCAGCGTATCTAGTGACACATAGGCCTCTTCCAGCTCTTTCCATTCTATTCTGTTTCTAACTTTGTGTGTGTTCAGTGCATATCAAAATAACAGCAAGTAATCGTGTGTTATTATAACCTTAAAACAATATTTCATATTGAAACATCAAGGATACCAACAAAAAAAAACGTAACGGTACATTTCGTTCGAAGCAAGACACAGAGCAAGTGTTGCCACTTTTACAAATAATATTCTACTAAAATAAATCAGTGTTCCCACTTTAACAAATAATTTTATACCAAATTAAATCAGTGTTGCCAATACTGAAACTCGAAAATACCCGAAATGGAAGACAAAATGCAACTATTATTTTCAAATATAAAACTAGAGATAGAAAAACAAACAACAATATTAAAAGATTCTATCAGAGAAGAAATAGACCAGAAATTGAAACCTTTAGTGGAAGAAAATCTGTATCTAAGAAATGAAGTGGATTAACTAAATGAGAAGGTAAAACGTCTGGAATTTGGTAAAAGGGAGAATAATTTGATTTTCCAAACCAAACTTGGGCACCTACCAAAAGCATCTTCAAAAACTGAGAACGTGCCAGAGGAGTATGGAAAGGAGCATGATAGCTGTTACGAACTACCCACGTTTACATTATGGCAAATGAATCAAAGAATGATGATTAGCTGCCCCCTGACGCACCTTTAAGTCAATTTGAAACTTAATGTAATAGTAGCCATCAATCACTTGAAACTTAATTTTAACAATTTGTTTAAAAACTTAATTTATATTTTGATTGATTTTTTGACACCTTTATAAGTTTATTTGTTTATTGCAGATAAATGATATCGATGCTTGTTTTCAAGACATAAAATGTATAAACTCAAACTGTGTGAGTGCCATGTGACGTATGTTTGTGTCTATGTCGGTGTATATGTTTTTTACTTCCATTCTGTTTTTGTTTTCGATCCCACAGTAATGTAAGCGTTCAAAAGCTAATTTACATTACACACAAATAAGACGATCTGTTTTCAGGTTGATGGTGTATAAAAAATCTTTATCGGTTCTTAATTTGAAACTGACCTATCTTATTTCTTTATTATTAACTAGCTTTTGTTCGCGTATATGTCAGTTATTGCTTTAAATAGTATCCTTTGTTTTTCTCAACAATCAATGTATGTCTATGCCCAATTTCATTGATATCTGTGAAGTGGTTTAGCCGTGAAAGCAAGACAGACAGACAGAGTTACTTCTGCATTTATAATATTAATATGGATTAATAAACTACTGATTTCTTCTGTCTTTAAATTCAGAACACAAGCTTTGTGCATGCCTTTTATAAATAAAACTTAAGTACATTTAGATAATAATAATAATCAGGTACTTCAGGTTTGGGTGCTGATTACAGTTCTGTCATATAACATTCTACGTCTAACTTCAATAGCTGGAGGCGCGTATCAGGAAGGTAATATTTGTTATAACATATTGGACTTCGCAATTATATTGATAACATTGGTTATATATGCGTGGTATAGTTTCGCAATCGTTTCCTGATCAAACAACTTTCAGTTTTTATTTTCTAATTATAGAAATACTTAATAACGGCCAGAAGCTTGGAAGTTAGAGACCTCATGACGCTCGTCCTTGGGGAGAACGTTAAGCCGTCATTCCTGGTTGTCAGGAACATCTATGATAATCGTTATTGGGAAGTTAATGCTCTTAAATATACTGACAACTACTTGAACCCTCGAATTCATTTTGCCCTCAGGGTTCTCCGTTGCCAGCCGCTTTGTGAAGAATGATATTCTGGTAAAACCGGTTGAACCAGTAGCCGACCCTAAATAATCTTGAGAATTATAAAGCTAGAGGGATAATGATGTTTCTACCTGAGCTATTTCTTTATCGTAAAAGATCGAAAAAAAGAACTTTACATTTTGTAGGAGTTAAGAAATTTCTTAGATCTCGAAATCTATAAATTCTAGATATGAAATAAGATAAGTAAAGGTTGCAGTGTCTTTGTGGACTTTGAAACTTATTACAAGTGAATGCATTGCCAATCGTTCAAGATATTTCTTATCATGTTTTCAAACAATCAATTGGGCTACTCTATGATAAGCATTACTATGCCAATTGTAGTTACTCGCATCAATATTGATGTTACTACATTACATTTCATTTACGCACCCACCCTAAAAAAGGCTTAAGGCGCGTGAATATTTTTGATCTATTGTTAAAATTGTATTGTTCTAGTAAAATAAGTTCTATTTTTTAGCTATTACGTTTTAATTTAGAAGAAACAATGACAATGTGTGATCTTGGTCAACATGCGGCAGCGGCGCGTCGACCTCGTATTTCCTAGCGGCATTTGCGCGCATTGCAGTATTCGCGTGGTTACTACATTGATAGAAATTTGAATTGTATTGCCCCGGTAATAGAATTTACATTCCCTAATAACCAATATAAAAAAAAACTTTTAAATTTTCTAATAGCGCGATATTTAACTTGACTAAAATATACTTACTTTATTGTGAGGGCCAACAGTACTATTATCAGTCCAACCAGCGCCATAGCGATCACGACCCCACATATCATGTAATTCGCATCATTTGGGGCATCTGAAACAAATTAAAATCAACTTTAAAAACATACCTCTAAGGATTAAAACAGCTTATTTCTAAATATATTCAAGGAATTTAAAGAATTTAAAACAAATTAGTATAGAAAAGACTAGAAGATTATGTTAAACATCTTTAATGGTTTAACGTCATTTATTTATATTACCAAAGAACATCGTAATAGGAAATATAATAGAAACACTAAATTTATTTAGCATAACAACTTAATTTGACATGGCTCTGGGCGTTTTTGTACAATATACAACTCAAATATGTTATACAATTTACCATGAGCGTTAATTATTTTAGCGAAACTAAGGAACTGAAACATGATCTTCCTTATTAGAGGTTTAATACCTCAATACTTGGTATGGGCTTAATGTTCATTAAATAAGTCTATTGTAACCTAATGGAGAGTTTTGTTACTTCACACCAAGAGCTCTTAGCATCACAGTGCGAACCAAACAAGGGCCTATTAGTAACATGATTTTTGCCACGAATTGGCAAAAAAATCGTCAATTAGGTAAACATATTAAGAAATGATCTTGTTGGAAAATGGTCACATAATGTAACAACAATATCTAGACCGCTCGTTCGCAAGTCATTATTAGTAGGTATTATTATTTAAACGTAAGTCGTAATATTTTCTGTATAATTTTGCATTTTCCGTATTATTTCAGTAGAGCCTGCATAAGAAACGCACAGTTAAGTAAAATAGGATAAATAATACCTTATTGCAACTGCTTTGTTTTTGTTTTTATTCAAATCTATACTAATATTACAAAGGTGAAGAGTTTGTTTGTTTATTTGAACGCGCTAATTTCAGGAACCGCTGGTCCGATTTGAAAAATGCTTTCAATGGAAGGAGAATTGGAAGGCTACAATCTATATATCATCACGCTAATATTAATAGGAGCGGAGCACCAATGAAGAATGTTTCAAAAACGGTGGAAAATTTTCACGCAACGGGCAATAGAAGACGCAAACGAGGTTGCGTGGGTCAGCTAGTTTATAATAAAAATAGTGGATGTAGTCTTTTCTAGTCCAATTTTCACAACAAAGAGTGCACAAATGACAGATAACAATTTTGACAGGTATTAATGATACCTACAATAATTTTTAGGTCCGCAAAACAACATTTAATGATTGATCAAAGTGATTACACCTACTTAAAAAATGCTGCATAATACTATGACGTCCTTACTAGTCTGTGTTGTGCTTAATCATATCAAAACATCAAATGATTTATCATAAAGTGACAAACTTTTAATCACATTTAAAAAAACTAACTTTTGCGCGCGGGTTTTTCGGTTATCGCAGCAAGGAGAAAAAACCTATGTCTTTCCTCAAGAATCAAAGTATCTCCATGCCGAATCTCAATGAAATCGGTGCAACGGTTAGGCCGTGAAAGCAGGACAGACAGACAGAATTACTTTGACATAAAATATAAGTATGGATTACAAAAAATATTAATTCTTTACATAACACCGATTATAAAATAAGAATGTTAAAATATACTTATTTCTACTATTATATATAAACTATTGAATAAAAAACTATAAAGCTAGACTTCAAAGACAAAGAAAACTTTACATTATCAATTCAATATACACGAACCGAAGAAAATCCGCAGCCATGAAGAAAAAAAAACGTGTATTGCACGCAGGTCAGTCGTGATTCGATACGACTCACAATCACGTTCATAAAAATGGTGGGTGGATCAGGTTTAAGATGCAGATACGTTATTATATCACATACGGAACCAGTTCGTCTTGTTGCTAAGGCAGGTGACGTACTTATATTGGATGAAAAATATGATCATTCGTATAAATTTCATTAGTGTGTCCTGTTTTGGAGGTCAATCTACTTGATGGTTTTGTATTTACGAAATGAGCGGCATACGGCATCCTAATAAAAAGTTTAGAGGAAATTTCCAATTGATGTCATTATAGTCCGAATTTAATGTTTAAATTTTTCCAAGAGTAATAAACTGAAATTGTTACATGGTTGTAATAATTGCTTAATACTTGTCTTCATATACTAAGCATTAGACTTACAAGGTTTGATTTCTCTGAGACTAGTAAGTTTTTAATGCTAAAATATTTAAACATCTGAGTTGATCGTCAGACAACTATTGTAGCCTTCGAGAAATCGGTATCACAGAAAACCGGAGTGAAACCGCACCTGCGCTGTGTTTCACCATGTGAGTGACGATACCGAAGGCCCATACCCCTTTCCCATCCCCCTCCTCATACTCCAAAGGCCGGCAACGCACTTGTGACGCCTCTGGTGTTGCAGGTGTCCAGTGGCGGCGGTAATAGCTTATCATCAGGCGATACGTCTGCTCGTTTACCCGCTATTTCATAAAAAAACTACTTCATTAATTACGGTGATTCCTATGCACTAATATTGCAAGAAAGAGCCTCCTTTGCAGAGGAAACAGCAGCGTTACTCTGGGGTACGAGAGGTTGACCACACAATGACAAGTTGATAGGTGTGAAGTCGTACTTAATTCCTAGATTCTGTCCTGTCCTACTTAGCAGGCTAGTCGTCTGAACTATTCAGCCTTATTTAAAGAAACAATTAACCACATTTGAATCTAAATATGGAAACAGAACCTATTAAAATTACTTTTTTACGATTCTAACTCCATCACAACTGTTTTGTTCCAACATCATCAGCCATATTGGTTAGTAAGTCAATCGTGAGAAATGGTAATATAAAATTGAAGTAAATTTAAAATGTAACCGTTATACATTATTAAGTAAAGCGAGAGACAATGACAAATTGGACTTTGATTGTATCAAAACGATGTTTCATTTATTTGTAGAGAAATTAACACAAATAAATCCAGTTGGGTCCGCTATGTTAGGTGGGACTCGTTACTGCCAGTGCTGCAGTGCAAGTAAAGCCTTATCTACATTTCACCGGTTAACGGACTCTCGTCGTACCACTTCGCCAATTGAACGGTGTCGCATCCTTAATAACTTTACCGTAAACAAATCGATAAGTTGCGAATCGTATTCAATTAACAAATCGATACTACTCGTTCTAGAATTGGTGTTTATTAACGAAGCAATATACTGTTATACAACAATCCCGTACGACGAACTTTTATATAATAATCGAGATGTTTATAAACAATTTTTCTTCGATTCTGTTCACAAATTTTTTGCTAACGGTTATTTCATGTTGCACGTTACGCTATAAGCGTTTGTGAATGATTTAGATTAACAAACTTGTTCTTGAAAGGAATACAATTTATTAATTCTATTGACAGTGTCATTTCAAACATAAAATGTAAGAAACGCATAAAAGTAGTGCTGGTATGGTCGCGGAAGAAAAATACTGGTTTAGAAAGTAACGTTCCTTTACAAACAAAATTTGAATAGGACCATAAACTTTTTCCCAACTGATAAAAAATATATGTTTTTATATTAAATTGGATGCAAACGAGCAGACTTATCGGTTGATGGTAAGCGATTATCGCCGCCCATGGACACCCGCGCCACCTGAGGCGTCACAAATGTTTCGAAATCGCTTCATACAGGACGAAGGTAATAAACAGAAAAAAACCACTGGATTTTTTTTAAATATCGAAAAAATAATTGTTTAAAACGCTCTAAGGAAAATTCTTATCTTAGCTACTGCTTTTGCCACACCATATGAAAAGCAAATTATTTACTTATCAACATCATCTTCATCTTCCTAGCCTTTATTATTCCCAAGATTATGTGGGGTCAGCTACTAGTTCAACCGGTTTTAATCTCCGTAACCCTGAGGGTGAACTGAATTCGACGATTAAACTAGTTGTCAGTATATTTGAGGGCGCTGACTTCCAATAACGATTGTCATAGATGTTCTTGATAACCGGGACTGACGACTTAACGTGCTCTCCGACACACGGGCGGAAAACACCGCCATCTACCATACTCCAGGTTGCTATTAAGAATTCCTTGTAAGAAAAACCCAACACTATTCCGACCCGGGAATCGAACCCGAGAACTCTTGATCGGCAGTCGCTTACGCTAACCGCTGGACCAACGAGGCAACCAGTCAGTCAGTAAATACTAACTTAATAAGTATTTACTTATAAAGATTATGAAAAAATAAAATGTTAAATACTTTTAGACATGGTGAGTAACGAGTTTTCCCCATACTATGGTAGACATCAGTAAGGAGTTACCACAAACTACTTTTTCACTTACAGTATTTATATGTAGCTATATATATATATAGCTACATATCCTTCCCCAAGCCGACTGGTCATCGTGGGGGAAAACGACCAAAACCCTTTAAGGACAAATAAACCAAAAAAAAAAAAAAAAATTGACACATAGCGACGTTTAATACATGATCACTTAAATTCCCAGAGAAACTTATTAAACTAGAAACAGCAATTGATGAAACTAAATTGGATATTATTGGAATAAGTAAAATGAGAAGACTAGGAGAAGGGATGGTACCCAGAGAAAGCAGAAGAAGTAGATGAAGACAGTCAAAGCGATGGGAAGACGATTTGAAGCAAGTAGCTGGGCCAGATTGGTTACGTACAGCAAAGGACAGAAACAAATGGAAATCCTTAGAGGAGGCCTTTGTCGAAAGACAAGCTGTTATGAAGAAAGTTAATCCGAATGCCGAGAATTTGTTTTATTTTAGTTAATTTATAGGTTTACATCACTATTGTTATAATTTTCTCTTAAAAGTCATGTTTAGTTAAATAAGGTAAAATCTAACAGCAATAAAGGCTTATTTTATTTTATTTCATTTTTATATATATATATATATATATATATATATATATATATATATATATATATATATATATATATATATATATATATAACATGTTTCATACGTTTCTTGCCAATTCACAAAAAAAAAACGTTTATTTTCTTTCCTTAACCACTACTTTTCCGTCTCTGGGGAAAACACAAGTAACTTACATAATCTAAAGGGAAAACCACTAGGTTTTATTAGCACATAAACCTACTTTTATCCGACTTTCCACTTTCTCAACACTTCTATTTCATTTCTTACTTTGAAAGTGTGATATATCCCTAAAAATTTGCAATGATTTGACAGGAACTGTAATTAATTATTAAATAGAAATTGTTTCGAAATCTTAATGTAAATTTTCGGCTTTCCTATTGTTCGCATAGCCACTGTACATATAGATAGTTATAGAAATGAACTACGGCAATCGATAAAATTGGAGTGTCTGTTTGTAATATAATAATCATAAATTTTAACAACAACAAAAAAACGATTTGAAGAACTGGACCAAATTGAAATGGGACCACACGGGAAGCACCAGCTTTCAAATAAAAAAAGAATCATCAAAATCCGTTCACCTAGTCGAAAGTTCTGAAGTAACAAACATAAAAAAAAAATACTGACGAATTGAGAACCTCCTCCTTTTTTGAAGTCGGTTAAAAATAACCGCTTTTTACTAAATGTATCATTATTATTATTTTTTCTCTGTCTTTCTGTTTCGGCTAATCTCTGGAACGGCTGGATCGATTTTGACGGAACTTTCACTGATAGGTAACTGATGATAATCAGGAATAAGGAGTAAATCAGGTTCTTTTTTAGTCTAGCTTCGCCCCGCGGCGTTTCCTGGTACGACAATAACCGCGGGTAACACTGCAGGGTTCAGCTAGTATAAAATATAACAATTGTGCCAGTTCTATGCATTGAATAAAATAGCTGGATAACATAATGAATAATGCAAAGTTAAGTATTGTTTACTAACAATGTAACGTTTGTTTGTAAACATCTTTTTTTCTTTGCTAGACTTTAAATTGATATACAGGGTGTAAAAAGACTACTACCGAAAACTTGGGGGTTGCAATCAGACCATGATACTGAATAGGTTTAGCAAAAAAAAAACGCAAAAAAAAATATAATTTATCTAAGTCCTTTTATGTTTTTATCTGCTTACATACACATAGTACAACAAAATAGGACCCAAACTACCTAATTATCTCATTTAGAAAACCAAAAAACAAATAAAATCAATAAAACAGCGATGTATTTTGATAAACAAAACAGCTGGTCGGGTGAGTGCAATGACCTTGGCCGGGCGCATAGGTATTCAAGTAGCTACGCGGTGCACGCAATAATACATTAGTGGCTTGTGGAATTATTAAAAATATTGACACATTGTTTTTTACGGCTACAATTTTTTTAAGGACAACTGTTTGGTTTTTTTTATAAGTTTTGGGGTGCTGAATCAGCCCCTTTCGTTTTCGGTAGTCGTCTTTTTACACCCTGTATACATTTACTATTTGTATATAAAATTAATTAGGAAAATAGACGTTGAAAAAAAAGCCTCTAAAAGTGAGTTACTTTGTAATCGAGCTCCGAAAGAGAGTACACCATATTGAATAAGAACAACTGTCATGGTTTGATTTTATATGTGTGAGTTTTGCTTGTGCAATAAGACCTACACACATATATGAGGCCTAAAGAAACATGGTGGAACAATGTGGTTTTTCACGCTGCAGTAATTTGTTGAGGAAGTGCTCTTACTGTGTATTACTCAAGTACCTACTTGTAAGTCTTAAACATATTTGGGATCATAAAATGAAATGTGGTTTTTCGTGCTACAACAATTTCTTGAGGATATATTCTTATTTAAAATCACTTAGGTACTAAGTATCAACTTTAAATTAGATTAAACTTGATAAAATTGAGAACATCTTAATTGTCTAAATCATTTCACGCATCTGAGGCACTTATTACAAAGGTGGTCGGTCACATGGCCTCATAATTGAGCTTCATTTATATTTTAATGCATATTCATTAACTATCCGTAAATAAAAAAATAATTTCTCAGTATTACGAGCTTATAACCTAACATTATAGAAGTTAAAGTAAAGTAAGTAAGCGTGTCTGTTATGTTTTCACGCTATTAAATTCATCATAAAAATGCTGTATCCGAATGCTACCCGATTGAGCACTAGTAGTTGAAGCCATTATTTAAAATATTGTGAAAACATTTTAAATCAAAATATTCCATAGTAATTTCAAGGAAAAAGTCATGAATGCATGATGAGTCATCTCCTAGGCATATGTAAGAACGATGGAAAACTTGTGTTAATATTCATTTCACTCGTGACAAATCAACAGCATTGCATGAGTATTGTATGTAAGTTTACTAGAGGAAGAATTGTGTCGCGTTCCTAATCACTACGAATAATAAGAATAAAGGTTCCCACTTTCTTGGCAATACTCGCATAATCCATTTTTTTTATGTTTGACCCTAAAATGACTTTACTCTGACTAATGGAAAGCATAAGAAAATTCCAAGAGTGGTGGTCACCATACTCATTAAGAGTCCAGACAATGGAAGGGGTTAGGGTATAGGCCTAACATAGCACAAGCGCTGTTTCACATCGGTTTTCTGTGACTCCGGTCGAGCCGGCCCATTCATGCCGAAGCGTGGCTCTCCCACAGTTTAATTTGTCACTTACTTTGTAGGTTACGTTTGAGTGATATATTTATATACCAATATAATGACTAAAATTGTGTGCAACTAAACTATAAATACCATATGTGATTGCCCACTTCGGAGAAAAACACATGTTCATATGCGTTCCTATAGAACTTAACCTTATTCATAGTGTTACACATCCAATAAATTTTATCGGCACCACACCACAACTTGTGTTACAGAAACGATGACCGCTCTAACTGGTATTTTATTTCGCAGAAGACCTCACTTCTTGCGGTCAATTATATCGAACATAGGTTAATATACGACGCAGTTTTCCTTTTTATATTTGAATATCCATTCCCATGAATAAGTATATTAAATATTTTCCTCATATGTAAGTAAATAATGAAGACCGACTTCTTACATCAGGAAGAGATTTTTAGTAACCATACACTCATGTGAAACTCGAACGATGTCAAAGGATTGTGTAAAACACAGAGTCGTATTTGCAAATAAATACATTTATTATTTAACTCTGAGAATTCGAGTTGGAAAACAGAATCGTGTGTTACAGAGCGATGATTCTGCGAAACGGAAACTGGGAGATAATACGTTGTGAAAGCATTTCTTAACTTATTCAATATACATCTGTCCATTTAATACTACATAGTGGGTACGTCGATAAAACCAAAACACTATGAGAACAATATAATTGTTACAATGATTTACATTAGCATCGGTTCTCATTGACACTGGGTTCGTGTAACATGTACTAATAATACAAATAAGAAACATTGAATGTAAAACTCGCATGCGTAGGCTTTCTATTCTATTCTACAGACTATTCTAAACCTAGAGTATAATTTATTCTAGAATAAAATCATAAAGAAAAATGCTATGTGCGATTTCCGATAGTGATCGTATAGATATTTACTTGGTATCCTCAGCAGCAATAGTAGTAATGTTACTACGATCAGGGATGCATTCAACTGCTGAGTCGGAACAGAAATAAATAATTCAGTTAAAAAAATGCATCGCATAAAAATTCTAAATTTCTTTTAAATCTTTAACTTTTCACCATTAGATCTTGTATTATTTGTCATATTTTGGATTGAACCTTGATTGAATTATTGAAGCTTACCATTGAAGCTTAAATCTAGTGGAACGACTCATAGCATAGGTATGATTGTTATCATATATATATGGCTTGAATATTTAAATAATCAAATTGAATGCAAAGATATTATTATAAAACATCAATAGTCAATCGCTACCTGCCCTACTCTTGAATTCCTACACTTTTAGCGTTAAAAATATGTAAATTAACATTCATATTATCGATTCTATATATATTTAGTTGCTAATGAGTATCAACAAATTACACTTACTGAAACTATTGAATACCTAACAGAGCGGAACGGAATTGCAAAAATAATGTGAAGATAAGAAGTACTCATTGTGATACGCCATTTTTGTATAACGTTACAGAAACGAGACGTTAACCCTAGCCTCAAGCTGACACTAACTGTGTAAAGGTTTAGTGTTCCACGTCCTAACGATGGAATCAGGTGTAACTACCAACAAGTGCATCGCACTCAGCGAGGGTGAATGCACTCAACTGGACTTTTCCTATCACGTTTCGGGGATCGGGCCGGATTTAGTGGTTAAGAATAGAGTACTAATTGTCGAAATAGTAATATTTTCAATTTAGTTTTGTATGGTTGAAGTATAAATTCACTTTGTTTTCTTTTCTTTGTTTATATTGACGTATTAGCTCTATTGTTTGTACTATTAATTTGCCTTACAATAAGATTTATCTTTCATAACTTTATTGCGTTTGTCGCGATGATTCATAAGCTACTACCCCGAAGGCCAAGCCAATTTACTTTACGTTTCTTTATAAAACTCTAGATGGATACATATATTTGTTGATTCCATGAATCACGGCGATTATTTTATTGATGTAAATTAATGCTTCGGAAAATCCAAACCGCAATGTTAGTAAAACAAAAGATATAAAATGCTTCCTGAATAGCTTTCAATTATTTTTCACCAAGATAGCATTTGATTTATGGTAAGTTTTACCTTTGAAGGAAGTGGGTGGGTTAGGAACTATTTTACTAGTAGCCCAAATACGACAACAATGACGTTGAGACAAAAAAAATTGCTATACAAAAATACCGTATCGATCCGTGATTTTATAAGGATTCTGTTTAAACCTTTGAAGTTCCGAAACCGTAAAAATGATGTAACGTACGTATCTGGCTCTGGCGACAACGAAGCAATCACTAACAGTGATAAATACACTATTACCGGTCAGTCTTTTTAACCTTCACAATACATAAATTATGAAAACAAAAGATAAACATTCATAAGTTAGTGAAAGTATGGTTCATTTTACTTTAAGAATTAGTATTATTACGAATTCTGTAAGTCTTTTTTTTTGACATTGTCATTTTCTTAGAAATGACAATGTCAAAAATAAAAGTGAAAATAAAAATCGGTGTATTACCTATCGTCGCGAACCCGGAAGCCATTTGTCTTATATATTTAAACCGAATCTCACGCCAAAAGTAAAGTGAATGAATGACCAAAACCCATACAAAATCAAATAAGTAATAAAAAGCCAAGTCGAACGGAAACAGACGAAACACGCACAGTTTAATTACTGCCTCGGCATGTTTTGAAAAGAAATGTAAGTCCCTAAATACGTCACTGTAGTTGTAATGAACTTCAACCTCCAAACATGCAAAGCCATCATTTTTGTTCCACGTGTAACCTTGTTCTGTATATTGGTCGATATTATGATGAACATTAACTTGATATAAATACTTTTGCATACATAGCATTACACCTTGTCCTCCTATTACTTTGTGTCTTAGCCTTACGATCCATTGCCAAGTTCTTGCTTTATTTCTACATTAGAATTAAATTGCATAGCAACAGGCATACTACGTACTACGTACGCAATCCAATATTTTAATTCTTCTTTTTTTAGGTGGATGTTTAAAATAGTGGTTAAATATTATAATGCTCAATTTCAAGTGTTTATGTATTTATACTTTTGTATTAACTTGAAATTTATAAAACTATCTTTTTAATGAAAATTTTTCAAGGTGATTGATAAATTTCATAATCAGCACATATATCAAGGACTCACGATAACAAAGAAAAAAAAATATAAAAAAATGACGCTTTTAATAGTAAGCTAAACTAAAAAATATAAATATAAAAAATAAAAGAGGAAAAAATCCACAGGTTCATTATAATTCAATCAAGTTAAATACTTTTTGGCATTAAGTAATAATTACAGTCAATTCTTTTAATACCCGCACGAAATTGTATACATACAACGACTAAACTGACAAGTCATATTTACTTGTGGGTCTGCACGTGCGACGGCGACGCGATCAAAGTGACCGTATTTAAGCGAACGTACTATACTACTTATTTACTAAATAAAAAATGTTCCAATTCAAAAAATATTTTTTTAATTTTATTAATACATAGTAAAATACAGACAGGCATTTTTATTATACTCGTATTATTATAGTAATAGTAGATAATGTAGATGTCTTCTTTGTTAATATGGCATAGCAACAAATGATTGTTCATAACTTTTTTTGTTATTCGAATAAGAAGTATCGATTATTGAATTCGAGGTTATCTTGACATAGGTTAAGGCAATGTGAGTTGTAACTGTCGTTGACGTCGACAATACAATACATTATTAAAATAAGAACGTCCTCACATAGACAGTGCGGAAAACCTTGTTGAAATACCAAGGGAATCCTGAACATTATCAGAAGTGAAAAACCGAAATACGTAATGTATATATACTCGTATATATAAATACACTACCCTCGTTAATAATTAGATCTCAAAAGGCAAAGACTTAAATAGACGAATCAAAGATTAACAAAGCGTTGAGACAGATCACCTTGCATTGACCGTTACATTAAAGTTACGTTATGAACTGCGCTATGTATTAAGAAACACAGAGTAAAGTTGCTAAACAATGGCAATTGTTACAAGAATCGACTATTTCTGACACGTGACTTGTAATCCATAAAATATACAATGTTTTGATGATCACGACAGAACGGTTAGAACCAAATTACACGTGATTTCTTTTAAACACGTTTACGGAACAATAATTTCTAACATACCACGTACGTGACAAACAGTCTCTATATAAAGTGCTTCTTAATTGCGTCAATGTTAAGAAAATATGACCTATCTTCAAGAGATATGCTGTATTGCGAACGTTCATTACTCAATGTGACTTTTCGTTAAACTATACAACTGAACAATATTATCTTTGAAAAGGTGAAGAAATATTGTAAGTTGTTACAAAGTTTAAGTATTGTGTGTGATGTGGTTAAAGATACGACATTTTGCCTTCGCAGCTTGAGTTTCTTAAGTAAATAAAGTAATGCTCCATAAAATACAGATTTTGGAAACTGCAAAGTACATTTTTTTTATTTTATAATTATGTAATTTTAATATATACTTACAAAACGAAACTCTTGCCAAAAATTCGGCACGTACCTTTGACAAATCTCCTTTATAATTGACAGGTGTCAATTATGACATCTGTCATTTAGTTGTTTCAATTCGGTCCGGTTTGATAGTAACTTATTAAGCGACAACTTAGTCGTTACATTAAGCAATACCCAAGAATAACTTTCACTGGTAAAGACCAAAGTTATTATGTTCGTTCTACGGAAGTGTGATCCAGTTGTAGAGAAAGCAGCTCCAGGAACCAGTATATTACGTTTATATCACATAAAATGTTTTTAAACTGTCCTAGATTAGTTTTGAGTCTGGTTTGGTTCATATTTAAGGTACCTATAGGTATTAATTTTCTTTATTCGTTTATATTTATAGCGCTTAAGAGTGAAGTTTGTGTAGAAAATGGAAAGAGCTAACCATGTCGAATAATAAAACGTACTAGTTTACAGCAACAACCGATTAACCTACAATCACAGTTATTGTTCATCAAAGATTTTGTTTTATAAGCAAAACAATTGAATTGACAATGTCAATGTCAAAATGTTTAAATTCCTAAAAATAAATGAAACAAACTTCTACCTTTAGACATTCAAATGTTTCTTTCACAACTATAAAAAACATTTTCTATTACCATAGAGTACCTAAATTCCTTTGACATTTAACTCACACGAACAAACATCTCATGGAAATTCAATATTGTTTTACGACAAGCCCCATACACTCCAGAACCGATCAAGCATGAAGTGTGGACGTTAAAAAAAGATTGTGAGAACCAGCCAGCTCTTCTATTTAGGTTCCTGTTGAGTAATAAAATAAAACTAGTGAGGCAGGATTTGTGGCGGAGAATGTGGCCCTTTTTGCTTGAAATAGAATGCGTTCTTTGTTACTCGCAGTCCTGTCATCAACTGCAAGTACCATACTGTGGTGTAGTCAATCATTTTTATTGTAGTTTCGTCAGTCGTTTTATGACTGTAGCATTGCACGAATAACAAGAGAATATATTATACATTCTCCGAATGCATTCGTTTCTGACTCTTTTTTAAATTTAAAATTGAAATTGGGTAGCATGCAAAACGTAAAAGGTACACAAAGCGTTTTTGATTCTAAAAAATAAAAGATTCTATCTGTTCAAAGTCAACTGTATTTTTCATTACATTTGTTTGGCAAGGTGTTTCCATAAAATATGCTATACGTATTCATAACTTTGGTAGAGCTACGCTTCGGCATGCGTGGGCTAGTTCGACCGGAGTGATACCACGGCCTCGCAGAAAACCGGTGTGAAACAACGACTGCGCTGTGTTTCACCGAGTGAGTGAGGATACCGGAGGCCCATACCACAATCCCTCCCCTATCCTCCTTCCCATCCCCAAAGGCCGTCAACGCACTTGTGAAGCATCGTTTGCCCTCTATTCCATTAACAAAATGCATATAATTTCTCTAATTGAAGTGAATTGTCATCTGTCCATAAATCTTTTGCCAGACTAAACCGGAGACGTTGTTGATTCACCGAGACGTCCGACTCAGCTTGACTAAGTTCTGCTAATAATATACTGCCCGACATTTTGGCATCTTACAGTAAACACTAGTCTGGACTTTGCATTTATGTAAGTATATATATGTATATGTCTATCAGATACACTGATACAGAGCGTGACTTCTTGTTAGATTTATTTAGTATCAAATTAATATTCGATAATACTTTATAGGCCAATTATTTTTCTATATACATAAAAAATTCCATTATTGGAACTGTTTTCTGTAACCGTGTTATTTGCTTCTGCATTTAAGCTCAATTATTTGAAGGTTTTATATTATATTTTATATATTTTAGAATTTTATGTATGCTAGCTGACCCACGCAACCTCGTTTATGTCTGCTATTGCCCGTAGTGTCATAATTTTCCCCCGTTTTTTGTACATTCTTTATTTGTCTTAGCGTAATGATATATAGCCTATAGCTTTCCTCGATAAATGGACTATCCAACACTGAAAGAATTTTAAAAATCGGTTCCTGTGATTAGCGCGTTCAAACAAACAAACAAACTCTTCAGCATTATAATATTAGTATAGATTTAGTTCTGTATGTCTTATCTAAAGAAATATATAATGTACTAACGCATTTTTAAATCGTTATGCATAACGACAAAGAACTAGAAAAGGTTATTAAAAACCTCGGTGGCGTAGTGGTACGCGTATGCGACTGCTAAGCTAGAGGTCTCGGGTTCAAATCCTGGGTCGGACCAAATGTTTGTGGAATCTACAAATATTTGTTTCGGAGTTTGGGTGTTTTCTATGTATAGTATGTATGTATTTACAAAAAAAAAAAAAGTATATATAAGTATTTATATCAGTTGTCTAGTACCCATAACACAAGCACTGCTTAGCTTGGGACTAGATGGCGTTGTGTGTTAAATAGATGTTCGAAATATTTATTATTATTATTATTAAAAAAAAAATATATATAATCTTATAAATCATGTTTTAGTAATTACTAATTTAAAATCAGTGGTGTTTTACACTTATGACACTAAAATTCACACTCTCTTTTTAACAAGGTTTTTGAAAAGATGAGTGCAGAGATTAATCTTTATAGATTAATATGTATAGGTAGTGTTTTAATGCCCTTAAGTTGCATCCTTAGCGTGCAGCAGCTGCGGTAAGGGAGCGATGGCCGGGCATTGGCTTCAAACAAAAAACGCATCCATTTTTTCTCACTACTCAATGGAGTTCCCACGCTGGCTTAAGTAACACTTATCCAAAGTAAACCTTCTTACTACCTCAACACTTTCATATTTATAGACACTAAATACGAATTGTCAATTATCTAAATCTGGTTCCATTGTCGTGTTATACGTTGCAGCGTTGTTGACAGTTCAACCACGAATTTTGACGACCAATTAGATTTTAGCCGAGTTTGAAAAACTATGCTCTTTTTTTCCGTGCGGAAATCCCCTCGGATACCACATCCTGATGGCATGTCGGACTAGAACCGACTAAGACCGCAGACCGTCTTGGGTACTAGGAGCCGAGAAATCAGGTGCACCCTAGTAAGGAAAATCCTGTAACCCCGACGTACCTCGGGTCACTTACAGTTTGTAGGTGGCCCCCTACTGTAACACCGAGTTTGAAAACAATCCCCTAAAAGTTTAAGCTCATTTTGTTTTCCTACTAAGGACCAAATTGCAGACTTTGCGTCTACAATATTAATCTAGTCTAGTCTAGGTATTGGTAAATAAACGTTAATTGGTAATTACCACGTTATGGATCAAGGAAGATATTAATTTTATGATTTAATTAAAAGTGGAAAGTGTTTTGTTTCCCCATCATATTATTAATGTAAATAATAAACCTATTGTTCATATATTGTTATACACACATCATTTATTTAACTTAGTTAAAATAACATCGTGATTTGGAATACCTACCCAAAGTCGATGTGTTTAAACAAAGGTTATAATGGGTAAAGATTAAACTTTCGATTTAAACTAGAAGTAGGGAAATGATTCGTCAGTATACATATAAAATAATACAAAAGCAATTCAGAGTATGTGTGGATGTAAAAGTCTCAAAAAGCATCATAACGTTTGTACTCTTGAGCTCATAAAATAATACATGTTTGTAATCATTCTTAAGAAAATTGGGATCCGTCTTTTGCCTATTTACAATCTGTATAACGTATTATTTAAGCACTACCTACAGTCCATAGCGTTTAGTTGTATAGTAGCAAAGTGCCAGTAAAACTGCGAATGAATAAATGTATGTATATCGCTTAACACTACTATAGAGATCCAGTCACGCGTTACCAACCATAGTGCCATGGATTAAATGAAGGTTATCTGCATGAGAGTGATAAGTTTTATGTTATGTATTTTTTACAGTCGCCTGAACGTGATATGTCTTAGGTTGTGAACATTTTACAGTCATAAATAGACATATAAATTTACATATCTTAGTTATATAATATTAATAGTTGTTGTTATTATTGTTAGTCCTGTTTGTCTAGTAGTTAGTGCCCTGAACTGACGAGCGGAAGGTCATAGGTTCGGTTTCAACCGAGGAAATATCATTGTGTGATAAGCACGATTACTTATTCTTATTCACCTGATCGCCGCGGTGTTATCCGCATTTGCTGTTGTGCAGACCATGGGAAAAGCCGCGGGCAAAGCTAGTTTAAAAAACCATAAGATACTCCTTATACCATTATACGGTACTGCCGTTCCAAAGATAACCCGGAACAGACAAACAGATAGAAAAAAAAATTGAACAAAAAAATTTTGTTTTATGCTGACTTAAATGTGTGTACATATGCATTTAGAAAAAGCGGTTATTTTAATATTACCAACAAATACTCCAATTTTATTTATTTGTATAGATATGTATATTTTTAAAAGCATTTAAGTATGTCCATCAGCTTTTTGTTTACCATAGCTCTGCCTTGGCAGTTTAATCCCAAAAGCTGCCATGCTAGTTGTGTCGTATTTTTATAAAAACTTTTGAAAAGGGTGAACGTTTTTTATTAATTGTGAATCATGGTGGAAGCGATTAAACTGGATTTACGAGTACCTGTGCTTCTCTTTAAAATATATAGCAGCTGCGGTATTCGTCATAAGTGTGTTATAAACTACACAAGTTTAAATGGGTGATTCACCGCCAATGGCTCGCTCTGTTTACTTTGTATGTTCAGTGATCTATTACCTTATTGTTGCATAACATTATGATCTTGGAGCTTAGTACAAATCGTATATTTTACCGTTAAATTAACTTGCGTAATCATATACGTATTTCTAGATTCTCGATGTAGTTATCTTTATCTTTATTTTTTTTATGGTGTAGGTGGTAAACGAGCAGACGTATCGCCTGATGGTAAGCGATTACCGCTGCCTATGGACACCGGGTGTGTCACAGGTGCGTTGTCGACCTTTAGAGGATGGGGAGGGGGATGGGGTGAGGGATGGGGGAAGGGGTTGGGAGATGGGCCTCCGGTATCCTCACTCACTACGTGAAACACAGCGCAAGCGCTATTTCACACCGTTTTCTGTCGAGTCGGTTCGTGTAAAAATCTATTGATAAAAGATTATAAAAATATATGTTAGTGTATTATTTTCATTTGCGTATTTTAAACCGTATTTATACTGAATTTAATCTTATTGAAGCCGAGCACATGAGAGAGCCGGCAGCACACTCACGACTCTTGTGTTCTAGATACCAATAAAAATAAAGTTTTACTTAAGAAATGAAAAAGTAAGTTAAACGTAAGTTAAAAGGGTAATGGGTTCTAAAGTATACAAATAGAAACCATGATTTATAATTCTATATTTAATGAACAAATTATTTCGCAATTTATGATTAATAAAGTCGAATGAATCATATTTTTCACAAAAAATAAATACTCCAACTGCAAAATATGTTTAAGTACGCAAACTTGTAATTATGTAATTAGTCTTTTCTAATTTCTCATATTCTATATCACGCGAAGGTAACCTTAATGGTATCTTTCACCTTTCCAACGAAGTAATCTAGAAAAAAATTCAAAAAAATGCGTCTAAACGAACATCGTGCCATATTAGGGACGGTATTAATATTCAGATCGCGTGATGGTAAAGTATATTAATACACGTCCATTTTTCATAATCACACATTTCGGTTGATATAGCTCAAAGGTCAGAGTCTAAATATATAATTAATACTGAATAGTTACTATTATTTACGTAATACACTCAGTAGAAAGTTAATTCGCATTGACTGCTAACGAGTATTTATGCTAATGGAAAAAGTAACTTAACCATTTCAAAATACGATTACTTTTACAATGTTAACGAACCTGTTTGTATTAAGTATTGAGTGTTGTGACAAATGAATGTGACTGGGTTGAAAGTTAGTTCAAGACTTACCTATTATAATACTTTTGATTTTGTTATTCTATACTTTAAATGTAGTGTTATAAAGTTCAATGACTATATTTTGTTAACGTACATTTTTCCAATAGGACATAATATTAAAAGCTTAAAATTAAAGTAAAATGTGTAAAGCTTCTTTCGCCAGAACTCTCTGAATAAAAAAAATTAGGAAGACATACTTATTTGAAACAGATGTTAGAGTTTGCATAAAGAAATTGTTTTTTTCTTTATGGAGTAGATGGCAAACAGACGTATCGCCTGATGGTAAACGATTATCGTCGCCCATAGACACCCGCAACACCGGGGGCGTCACACAAGTGCGTCGCCGGCCTTTGTGAGATGAGGAGAGGGATGCAGGGAAGGGGTTGGGATATGGGCCTCTGGTATCCTCACTTATTCGGTGAAACACAGCGCAAGCGCTATTTCACACCGGTTTTCTGTAAGGCCGTGGTATCACTCCGGTGGAGCCGGCCCATGCATGCCGTGCCTCTCCCACGTTAACCTTGGTACGTAAATACGAGTATTATATAAATTAGAAGAGGTTTCATCAAGGTTCAATCAATGGGCGTCGAGCATTAATGGAAGCTATTACAAAATTGGAAAAAAACATTCCTTTTGAAAGATGCAGAGAGACAAGTTATATAGATCTGTTAGAGAGTTATATAATTTAAAAATAAACTATAGGTATATTCATTTGTTTAATATAATCATTGACACATGCAAAACACTGAGAGTAGACTGCAATTTATGCAAGGGAAATAACGAAAACTGATCTGTGATAATTCCTTTCGTTCTTAGATCATAACAATCACTTAGTTATGTAATAGTTCATAGTTGCAACATCCAGTTTTACATAACTTCACACTAAACAAGGTAAACTTTAGTTAAGACACGAAACTTATGCAACTGTATTTTTTCCTACCTTTAGAGGAACCGACATCTTTATATCTTAATCCTACTAATAATCCTACTACTATTGTAAAGGCGAAAGTTTGTAAGTATGGATGTATGTATGTATGGATGTTTGTTACTCTTTCACGTAAAAACTACTGAATGGATTTGAATGAAACTTTACCACAATATAGCTTATACATCAGAATAACACATAGGCTACTATTTATAAAGATATAGCTTCGCCTCGCGGCGTTGCCCGCAGTTATCATCGTACCGCGGGTAGCACCGCGGGGTTCAGCTAGTACTCGTATAAACGCGAAAGTTCTTGAGTATGTAAGTGAGTATGTTTGTTGCTCTTTCACGCAAATACTACTGAATGGATTTTGATGAAACTTCACAATAATATAGCTTATACATCAGAATAATACATAGGCTACAATTTATAAAGATACTAGCTTCGCCTCACGGCATTGCCCGCGGTTATTGTTGTACCGCGGGTATTACCGCGTGGTTCAGCTAGTAACAGTTATAATGCAATCTTCTGACAGACTTTTAATTTAAATTACGTCAGATTTTAAAGCTTTAGAAGAGTAATCAGTGATCACTTTGGCAAGTCGTGATCAAATGTTTCTGTGCTGTTTGTGGGTGTTCTCGACTTTTAACTGTATGTGTATAATTTTAAAGTCGAATTTAACATATCATTATATTCTTTTGGTACGTAACTTCCGCCAGCAGCGAGATGCGCAAACGCCGCCGGCAACATGTTCTCAAGTAATGAGGTCACAGAGTATGTTCACAAAACATCTGTTGCAAAGTTTTAAAGAGTTTAATATAAACCACTAAAATGGTAATGAAAATTAAGATTTAAAATTGATGATTGTGTATAAAAAACGTAGCAGGTCCTCCTCTTTTACACGACTATGGCAAAGTCAAATAAACGTGTTACAGTTTCGGCAGTCTATGTCCGTAAACTACTGAACCAATTTTAGTGAATGAGGTGTTAAAAGATTGCCTTATAACGACACAGGTAACATTACCTATAGGTATAAAGTTTATCAAAGTTTTACGTAATCCGATTACAGTTTCCTAAACTTATTCTTGTTTGTTTTATCTTTGTTACTTTGGAACTCCATCAAAAGTATGAACCGATTTAACATCTATCTATCTATATATATATATATATATATATATATATATATATATATATATATATATATATATAGCTGAACCCCGCGGTGCTACCCGCGGTACGATGATAACTGCGGGCAACGCCGCGAGGCGAAGCTATATCTTTATAAATAGTAGCCTATGTGTTATTCTGATGTATAAGCTATATTGTGGTAAAGTTTCATTCAAATCCATTCAGTAGTTTTTACGTGAAAGAGTAACAAACATCCATACATACATACATCCATACTTACAAACTTTCGCCTTTATAATAGTAGTAGGATAAATGCATTGCTTTCCGTTAGTCTCGTAAAACTCGAGAACTGCTTGGCCGATTTTGATGGTTTTGGTTTTAAAACATTTGTTGTAGTCCAGGAAATAGTTTAAAAAGAAAAAAAAAAGATTTTCGAGCGGAGCATCAGTGAAGAATTTTACAAAAACGGGGGAAAGCTATTACGCTACGGGCAATAGGAGACGTAAACGAGGTTGCGTGGGTCAGCTAGTTAAGGTATAAAGAACACAATTTATTACGGTTCATTACGATGATAATTCATTCACTTATAAATCTAAACCATTTATATAATCTTACTCACGGGATAAAATAAGACATGAAACAGGTAGAAAAGAGATGAGTAACCTTCTTATAAAAGATAACCGTTTCTAAGTAGCATACAAGATACACCATATGTGATTCACCGACCCAATTATCAGCTTGGGTTTCGCTACTACAGTACACAAGCGCTGGTTTTTCAGAACTGTGTACCTTGGTGATTAACATCTAAATATTTTCAGTTATATATTTATAACTAGCTGACCCCCGCAACATTGTATGCGTCTTCTATTGCCCGTAGCGTGAAAATTTTCCCCCGTTTTTGAAACTCTTCAGCTTTATACTAATAATAAGGCTGAAGAGAATGTTTGGTTGTTTGAACGCGCTAATCTCAGGAACTGCTGGTCCGATTTTAAAAATTTATTCATTGTTGGATAGTCCATTTATCGAGGAAAGCTATAGGCTATATATAATTACGCTAATAATAATAGGAGCGGAACACCAATGAATAATGTTTCAAAAACGGGGGAAAATTTTCACGCTACGGGCAATAGAAGACGCAAACGAGGTTGCGTGGGTTAGCTAGTATTAGTATAAAAGTATAGATGTAGGCGTTAGATTACGGTCAATATTTTGACCGATTTTACATGAGAATTAGACTTGCTCATCCGTGAAAAAACTACATATGGAACATGTTATGCTAAGAATAGATGATCGCTTTGCGTGGGTGAACAGAGTCTGAGTTCTTTGGTGGTTAACGCAAATTTTATTGTCCTACCGTCGTTATTTTTATTGTAATTAGGTATAATAATCCCAGACCGAGGCACATTTAATACTATTTTGGGTGGATTCTTGGTACAACTCTGTATTTTTTGGCAGCAACGTGATACTCAAAGAACAATCGTTCGATTTTAAAATACCAGTAACCTTCAAACTTTTTAACAGTCGTGTTAGTCTGGCGCTTGATAGTTCTGATTACATAGTTAAAACTAGGACCAATTGTCATCCAGGGTAAATAATTGTATGATGGGCACAATCTTTTTTTATTGATCAGAATTATCAATGAATTTGAATCAGTAATCTAGATATAAAACAATGTACAGTCTCCGCTTAGCTTTAGATCAGATAGGTGAAGTTTGATGTTAAGACTTGTACATTCTCATAGTTAGAGAACCGAAGTTATCAGTATATAAGCATATTTATGTTCATATTAGACTTTAACGTAGGTACTTTAAATTACAAGTTTAAATTTATAATTCCCAAAATTGATCATAAAGAGGTCATAAAAATTAAACTAAATAAATGCCTTTTTACATTCATGATGCCTACTTTTAATTCGTTTATAAGAAACGTAACTCAATAAGGTACGATTGCTGGAACGAAAGTTGTCACGTTGTGTTTTCTGATTTAATTCTTTGTTCTTTAACAAGGGAAATCTGTTCTTGTTCCGTTACTTTATTAATGGTTAGCAAAATGAACCTTAACATAGAGTTTAATAATAATAACATTTGTTGCACGAAAACAAAATACAATCTGTTAAACTTAAAATTATGTTAAATTTATAAACCGAACAAGAGATAGCCTCCGTTGCCAAACTGGGTAGAAACCTGTATTTGTAGTTTGTGTATGTGTTGAGCGCAGAATATCGCTTATACTAAAAACAAAAATGGCTAGGTACTAATTTTTATGTTATGTAACTGTTTCTAGCTAAACCATGGAACCGATTTCAACGAAATTTAGCATAGAAATGCTTTCATAAAGACAGCCAATGTCCACATGTGTTACTTTGTGTTACGATGAATCGATGATGCACGCGGGCGCAGTCACAATCAAAAGCTGATTGATGATAAACAAAGAAAACACGTATGCAAATGTACACAGTAATATCCAAATATTGGATAAGTGAGTGAATATTTCTCGAATTACGTTAATTCGTATCTAGACGGGTTGTCAAATGACTTCATAACATCATCAAACGTTGTTCCGTCTCGTGACGGAACATCGTCAAGCGTTGTGACGGCAGATGATTGATGAATTTTCTTATGAAAAAATGTTCTACTGCAGGAAGTAATGGTGATTTGTTATCTCGAGTCATTTAGGTATAAAGCCGTTTACCTAATTACGTGTAAAAAGGTCTAACACGGTTGTGACAAATCGACTTCTTATGTAGAGCGAAATATCATCACTTTTCTACCTTTTTCTGATCTTCATGTGGTGTCGGTGCCATTAGTATCATTACAAACAGTATGGGTATATAAATAGTATGGTACCTTTCTGCCTCACATAACAAAACTGGGAAATGAACTGTCGATATTCCCCGACCAATACGAATTTTAACGCAATTATGACGCCTCTGGTGACTATTGGCGGTGGTAATCGCTTACCTTAAGAAGATCAGTCTGCTCGTTTGCTCCCTTTCGTATATAGAACACTCCCGTACATAAAGATAAAATGTAGTAACCTCGGATTCTATATATTTCTTTTGATTTGAACATTGAACAAACTAATATTTAACATTTTTTGTTCTACTTTTTTGCATGCTTTTCTACTTTTTTTGTATAAATATACTATTCTACAAAAACTTAAAGCACGTATGTTGGAAAAAATAATTATACCTCAATTTATTTGTTCAGAAAGATAATAATTTTTATATTTACATACATATGTATAATAGGTAGTATTAATTGTATTTTTTTAAGTAGGTTAATACACCTATAGAATAGGTAGGTACGCCTGTACAATTCTTTAGTTAAATGATTGGAGCTTTACAAAATAAATTAACGGAACAAAGGCCTTCAATTACAAATATGAAGAAAATGTAAAGTCTAGGTAATCAAACGATGTTCATCTTTTTTAACCTTCAATTTTTTTTATAAAGTGGGGTATATAACCTCGTTTATCTTTTAATACGTTCTTTATTCGTGTCCAATACATGTATTGCGCGTTAAAATAGGGAATTACCTTCTCTTAGTGTAGACTACTATCTTTTTTCATTCAGTACACCATTTGTAATTACTCAGCACTATATTTTCATATGATTTTCTTTCGTATTATTTTTTGTTCGAATCGAATAAAGATCGAATCGAGTCGAATCATACTATCTGAACGGTTTAACTTCTTTTTTTGGTTATATTTTGTGACGTCATTAAATAGTGTATTTAAAAATTACAATTTTGATGTTAGGAAGGGCCAAATGGTAGGCCGGATCGATGTCAAGTTCAAGCGGGTATTGAGGGCAACTGTTGCAATCACGCGAGTTAGTCATGCTGTTATGAAAGGCCGCAAACTACTCCCACACAAGCCGTTTTTGCATTCCGTTTCTGATTATCTCGCTTTGGGTTTTTATTTTCACAAGACATAACAGGAAGTCAAAATAGAAATTGTTATTTCTACCAAATCTAATTTAAAAAAAAACTAATTTTGTTAACACTGGCACAAGCACAATACATACTACCCTCATATTTTTGAAAAACGAACAACTTTTTTCTAGATTAGAAATTGAAAATAAAGGTGCTCGACATGAGTTCATTAACGAAGTTGTTACGAGTAAACCGCATGATCTAATATTGCCATGTAACCTCCAAATACCAAACGAATGTTGCTGGTATTCAAAAGCATTTTAGAATTGCTGCTGGCTCAATAATTTTAGAACGGATAAAATAATTGGTTGTAATGATAGTTCCTGATCTATTGTAATTAAGAAGGAAAGTGATTTCTGTTTAAAAAAGTGGCCAAAAAGAGGTCAACAATTTCTCTAAATTACAGAACACGTGTGCATTGAGATTATTTGAGATATACCTAGATGAATGTGTCGAAATACATAAAATTTTATTTTTAAGAATAAAACAGTATACATTCGATTTATGCGGAAGACATAGACAATAATCTGAGACGGAAGATCTCAAGTTTTTTAGATTGTCACAAACGTCATTCATAATCTGTCAAGTCGTCAACGTATTATGTATGTAAATCAAGCGTATATAGTAACAGCGATAACACAGCTGACACACAACGACAGTCAGTGTAAAGCGCTGGCCAAAACAATAGTAGCCAACTATTCGATACAATTATTCAACACCTTTACAGCTTTGAGTGTCTATTTTAACCTTTTGTTTTAAACTTTTTTACTTTTATTATAATTCGGCATCTATGCAGCCAGCCATCTGAATATTATTTTTTTTTTCATTTTTTTTTTGTTTTTTTTATTTTTACTTAACTATAATTCAATACGAATCTGTTACAATTCTTCTTTATCTTATTTTCTAACATGGAAACAAATAAATAAATCGAATTCGAAATCAGGTTTTTCTGAGCAAGCATTGAAAATTGCATAAATGTCAGTTCTGTATTAAAGCTTTCGTGTTGTCTAAAACTCGTAGTGTTTTACTATTATTTATTCATAAAATGATTAAATCTTCATATTTCTATAAAAACCGAGAAGGTACAACCGCCATTCGCAATCGTAAGTGTGCCAAGGTAAAACCTCTATCGCCTACTGCACTAACCCAGAAGTACTCGTATAAGTACATTAAGGTATGTATAGCTGCAAGAACGTATAGGTACCTTTGTTTCCTTACCTATTTCATATTTAGTAGCATTTCAAAATTATCCGAATTATAGCGTTAATAATATATTATCGTGTGTTTTATAATGAGTCTTATTATTTTCGAGTTAAGGTCCATCCTAGAGAGTATCTATAAATCAATAAATAAAAACAAAACTTTTCAATATATTTTCTCCGCTTATTATAAACGTAATACCTTTTTTAGTATAGTAGTATAATCATGTAGTAAAAATATTTAGATTTCCTAGCTCAAAATATTTGGATTTTTTCTAGTTTAAAAATATTTGGATTTTTTCTAGCTTCAAAATATTTGGATATTTTCTAGTTTAAAAATATTTAGATTTTTTCTAGCTTCAAAATTTTTGGATTTTTTCTAGTTTAAAAATATTTAGATTTTTTCTAGCTTCAAAATATTTGGCATTTTTCTAGTTTAAAAATATTTAGATTTTTTCTAGCTTCAAAATATTTGGATTTTTTTCTAGTTTAAAAATATTTATATTTTTTCTAGCTTCAAAATGTTGGGTTTGTTTCTAGTTTAAAAATATTTGGATTTTTTCTAGCATTAAAAACTATGATGATGATTAAGAATGATTGTTTATTTTATTTATGAATGTAAAGTGTTATTTAAACTAAGTATCCGAATACTACATTAGCTTTACAGTAGGCAAGAAACTAAGGACAATCTACAAATAAATAATAATATTGAAATATGTTTAGACTTCGAACTAAATACACCAACATATAGGTATAAATCACCAATGTATATGTATAAACATACCATTAATAATTTTCCCTGTTAATTCTGAATAATTTCGTTGTGGTTCAAGACAAATTGGCTTGAAATTGAGAGGTGTAGTGATTTAAGCGCGTCCTATCCTATTATTATAATAATATATAAAAATAAAAATTATTATTATATATTATTATTGCGATGAGTGTTGTACATTCGATCATAACATAGGATACGTGTGTGATCCACAAATTGTTGTTTCGAATTCGGTTATCCTTTTCATGAATGTCGGTCAAATCTCCCGCGACATAGAAACATACTTCTAATGTGTGTTACCTTTAAAAAAAAAATTTTTTTTTTATTAAAGGTGTGTAGCCCTCGTCTACAGTTCTAGTTCTCTAGTTCTAGTTCTATAGTTCTAGTTATAACAGCACTAGATACCAAATTCTGAAATTGAAACGGTACGAATTACAGTATTTTACGGTTATTATTAATGATACAGCTATCTTAATTACGTTATCTTTTCAAATCGTAATTTAGATAACCGTTACGTTTCCATTGCATCAGAGGTTAGGACTTAGCAGGAAAAAATGTTAATGAAAATACTTTTTCCTGTTAGAAATATTAATAAACAGGAAAACTGGTAGTAGGTGTTTGGGAATTCCTAATTGAATCCTTGTAGTAAAAGTTTTTAGTCTATTTCAAATTAACGTATGTTACATGATTCAAGTATTTAAATTTGTGCTTTGTAACCAGACAGTAGAGTCCATTTTTTCTTTTATCTCATTGACTAGACTATACCGGTACTGTAGTTATATAAAATAACTAGCTGACCCACGCAACCTCGTTTGCGTCTTATATTGCCCGTGGCGTGAAAATTTTCCCCCGTTTTTGAAACATTCTTCATTGGTGCTCCGCTCCTATTAGTAGTAGCGTGATGATATATAGCCTATAGCCTTCCTCGATAAATGGACTATCCAACACCGAAAGAATTTTTCAAATCAGACCAGTGGTTCCTGAGATTAGCCGGAACAAACAGACAGACAGACAATTTTTTTAAAAATACATATATAAACAGACACTCCAATTTTATTTATTTGTATAGATGTATAGATAAACATTGGCAACGCGACTCATCGACCTAACCACGATTGTAGCAATAGAAATGAAACTTACACATATTACAGACCCTGTTTGTCTCATGACAAGAAGACAGACAAACTCTAATCTTGTCTTTTTTAAGATTACCTAAATAGGTAACGTAACCCTTAAAAAAGATAAAATATTTTGACGAAAAGGGATTGCAAGGAGCAGTTTTAGACATCAGACTTACCCCACATAGATATATTTCCACAATAAAACATAATTTAATAATAATAATATAATAATAAATATTCGAACATCTAACACACAACGCCATTTACGCCATCTAGTCCCAAGCTAAGCAGAGCTTGTGTTATGGGTACTAGACAACTGATATAAATACTTATATACTTCTTTTTTGGAAATACATACATATTATACATTGAAAACATGCAAATTCCGAAACAAATATTTGCAGATCACACAAACATTTGGTCCGACCCGGGAATCGAACCTGAGACCTCAAGCTTAGCAGTCGCAAACGCTACCACTACGCCACCGAGGCAGTCAATTCAATGCAGTATATGGTTTACAGGTTTACTAGGCTACCATAACAGTTACATACAAATAATAACGGCATAGATGAATTTATTAAAGCAATCCTCGTACAAGTAAAGTGAAGATGATCAAACGGTACATCAGCTGTTCAAAATTTTTAATTATTTTTTTAAAATATAACCTAACATTTAAAAACAATTTATAATATTATAATATAGGTGCCCATAGCCCAGTTGCACTCGGTAATTCGAAACAAATAAAGAAGGTAAGCAACGACGGCGCGGTCAGTACCTGGATGGGTGACCGCTGGTGGCATGATACTATGAGCGTCTCCGTGATTCGGAGGTCACGTTAAGCAGTCGGTCCCGGATGATATCGCTTAGTTGGAGGCCTTTGGGCGGCTTCATTTGGCCAGCATGGGGACGTATGGCTCTAACCCTCTCCTGAGAGGAGACCCGAGCCCAGTACTGGGACATTATGGGTTGTTGATGAATATTTAATTATTACATTTATCGTGATATTGGCCCAGTGACTCAATCTTAATGCAGAAATATCTTTACGGTCTGATAATCAAATTATTACACGAATGACTTCATAGTTACTTAAATAAAGTGTTTATGATAATCTTAAGTTAATATTACTCAACAAAGTACTCATTGAACTGTGAGTAACTGAAAAAAACAAACTAATTTGATAATGATGTGTATATTTACATTGATGAGAATTCACGCTATTGTTTGCATTTGTGTATCTATTATATCCATATGACGAAGACATGCCTCAAATCGATTTCTCTCAAAACTCAAGCTTTAATCGATTTGTCATCAGGAACAGAATCTTTTAACAGTCCACTGATGGGCGTAGACCTAAATTAAAAAGAAGGTTTGGGTCTGTTATACCACGCTGGCCACACGAATAGGTGTACGATTTTTTAAAGATTTCCTTGTCTTTGAAGCCTGTAGTCCTCTAGTCGCATCTTATGATACCAATAGTATAAATTGGGGAGGTGGTTCCTCCAATGCTTAGTTCATAACTACACTATTTAATCCTTTCAACGATCGCGAACTTTTTGTTATATCTTGGTTGTAGTTTCGAATAAACAAAAGATCATCGACAATAAACTACTCGAGTCGATAAGGTACAATGGTTTACAGTTTTGATATAAATTAATAAGTACCTTTAAGAGGTTTTCAAAGTCTATAAATAGAGTAACTACGAACAAAAACTACTTAATTCCTTATCACAGACCACTTGTATGTTATGCTTGTTTTATTATTGGCGTTTATCAGATAATTGTTTTAATATTATTATATAACTGAATCATACTCACCTGTTATTGTTTATTAGAAATACAGGGAAATCCCTAAAGGTATGTTTAGTTAAAACACGTGATCACACACAAACAATCGACTACTCCTTTATCAGTTATGGCTTAACTGTTTCTGGTTAAAACTCAAGAGTGATTAATATTTTGAGCTACTATTTTCCTGTTTTAGTTAGAACCTCCTTTGTTGAGACTAAACTATTCTGAATAACGGTAACGTCGACAAGCAATAGACCAGAACTTTAATGTTCGTGGCTGAGAGGAAGAATATCGTCATGTACTTATTTTAATAAATGATTGCCTATTTCACATCACGTCAATAGCCTTTAACAATCCAATGCTGTTAGCCTTTACTTAGAAAGGAGGATTTGACTAAGTATATTACGCTAGCCAGATTGCTTGGTGTAGAGTTTGTTCCAAGTTTCTCTTCTGTCTCTCTGAAGCAAGGTTGTCCTGCGTAGTTTGCTCCTTTGTCATCTCTTACGACACCCAAGTGATGAATAAGGATGGTGTTTTTTTTACCAATAGTTGAGCAAACGAGCAGACGTATCACCTGATGGTAAGTGATTACCGCCGCCCATGGACACTCGCAACACCAGAGGCATCACAAGTACGTTGCCGGCCTTTGGGTATGGGTCTCCGGTATCCTCACTCACTCGGTTTTCTGTGAGGCCGTGGTACCACTCCGGTCGAGCCGGTCCATTCATCAAGCGTGGCTCCCCCACGGAGATATCCTTCATATTCTTCATATGCATTATAATAAATCCAGAAAATTAAACCTGTATGATGATGTAAACGTGGAAACAATCAATAAAATTGTTGTTGGCTGAAATAATTATAGGAATTTGTATATAATTAATACCTACAGAGGTATTTGAGTTTTCCTCATTTTTAATGATAATTATGATGACGATCACGTTCTTTATCTGATGGATACGTACCTACATCAATGTTATGTATTGTTAATGATGGTGATATAAAAATAATGAAACACGCAAAGAAGTCTCATTATTTTACTTTATAAGTACTTCGTAGCTTTTGACGTAACGGCTCCCTATATCCTACATTGAATTTTAATTTTAAGAAGTGGTTCTGAAATTGGTTATTTTTCGTATGTATGTTATCGCAAAACTTCATAATTTTATGAATTAATTTATTAAAATTACATTTCATTTGAAATGGTGTGGTTTGTTTTATCGCACAGATACTTGGAGAACAAGAACTTACTTAAAGGTGGAAAATGAAAAAATGATGTATACTATTTATTTTAATTCTTCTAACGGAGTCATATTGAAGATTTTAACGAATAAGGCGTCAATAGATTTGTAACAATGGCCCCGGTGATTTAAATGTTATCAAAGTTCTAAAATAGTAGGGTTACAATGTAATGTAATGTCTTCTTATTAGTGCGTCTATTTAAAACGTGAATTTTCTGACGCTACACACAAAATTAGGTAATTACGTGTTTTGTTATGAAAACCTCGTTTAATTTGTAAGTTAACAATAACAAGGTATTATGTTGAATAATTAAAATAAAATTATATCAATGAGTCTAAAGGACAAGGTGAAGATATATTACTTTCTCTACATATATTCTAGACAAGGCCCAAACATGTTTAAATCTTCTACTGTACAGATTATTAAAAAAAAATTGTTAGTGCGCCTTTTGTGTAGGTATCAGTATTAACAACTACAACAGCATTATATCCTAATATTTTTTTTTTAAATAATATCATATCGTTTTACGGCTAAAGTATATATTAGGTCTTTACCTATGAAATTGCCGTTTTGTATGCAATAAGTGAAAGTACTTATTTTTTCAAACTTTTTTATTTCTGTTATTCGAAGTAATCACCCATGCAATCGACGCATCTTTGCCAACGCATTGGCAGTTTATTGATGCCCTTCTTGTTAAAATCAGCTGGACGGGAGGCAACAAACTCTTCAAAGGCATTTTGCACTGCCTCTCGGGAATTGAATTTTTTACCCACTAAAAAGTTGTCTAAATTTTAGAAAAAGTAATAGTCGGTAGGTGCAAGGTCTGGTGAGAATGGCGGATGAGGGAGAGCTTCCAACCCCAGCTCTAGCAGCTTGGAGACTGTCTGTTGCGCAGTATGGGGTCGCGCGTTGTCGTGAAGGAGCAGTGGGGACGACCGATTGACCAAAGCTGGTTGCAGATGTGCAAGCTTCTCCATCATTCTCTCCAGTTCTTCACAGTACACATCTGCATTATGCTCATGCCGTTTTGTAAAAAGCTGTGGTGAATCACACCCGCACTAGACCACCAAACAGTGACCATCACCTTTTTAGGGGTCATTTTTGGTTTAGGGCATTGCTTTGGTGCTGAACCAGGGTCTAACCAACTTGCTGAGCCAATCGAAAGCTCGATTGTCGAACAGAATCCATTTTTCGTCGCACGTAACTATTCGTTTCAAAATTCCTTCATTTCTTTGCCTGTTGAGCAGCGAAAGGCAGGTCTCGACGCGTACGTTGCGCTGGCGATCGTAAAGGTCGTGGGGCACCCATCTATGAAGCTTTTTTACCTTGCCAATTTGTCGCAAATGGATCAATATTGTTTTGATGCTTACATTAAAAGCTGCTGCTAGCTCAGCTGTAGATTGAGTTTCGTCAGCTTCCACAATCGCCTTTAATTCATTATTGTTAACCAAAGTCTCCGGACGACCACGAGCTTCATTTTTCAAGTCAAAATTTCCAGAACTGAACCGGGAAAACCAATAAAGGGTTGTGCGTTCGTTTGTACAGTTCTCTCCGTAAACGTTTTTGATGTTACGTGCCGTTTGTGTCGCGTTGGTGCCACGACGGAACTCATATTCCATAATTACACGAATTTTTAAAGTATCCATTATGACGAAAAATGTTCAAATGTAATGAAAATACAACGCTAATCAAAAAACAAAAGACTGAGTTTGTAAATAGAATGTCATGGTTTTAAAACAAAATTAATTTGAATTTAGAATACAGAGCCATTACAAACTTTTTTTTTATTTGAAATGACCAGTAATGAAGAAACGCAATTTCATAGGTAAAGACCTATTATATGATACCTGATATCGACTTTTGTTTATAAACTGCCCGCAGGTTTTGGAGGTCTTATGTTATGCTGGTCTAGTGTGTGTTAGCAGACTTTATGAATTGGCGGAATTCATAAAAATCAGGCAACTGAGGAGTGATGCAGGGTGCCAGCTGTTGCAATATTTCCTGACTTAGCTAATAATTTTGTGCATAGGCATAGTTTTCTAAAACTCTAGAAAATAATCAAATGTTTCATAACTGGTTTCAGTTCCGTACTATTTTTAACTAGCAGTTGCTCAATAGTTCGAGTTAAATGTAAACTCGAAACTATACGAAATCATAACGTAAATTAGACCTATTTAAAAATAATAAATAAATTTATATGTTATCTTTTCTGATGTACTGAAAAGAATGCACACTAATATTTTTATTGAAAAAAATAAAAAAATACAATTTTAATAAAGCTCCATTGTAACAGTACGGTCGTATGTGTATACCTATACCGTTTGTTATTAGAATTAAATATACATACATGCACTCACACATACATATGTGTGAGTGCATGTATGTATGTATGTATAAAGGTGTGTGTTTCAATCCAAGGTAGATAAACATATTTATATGAAACGGCATTAGGAAACGAGAACAATGGCTAGTCAGTAATGATGATATCAACTAAGAACTCTTTAGCGAGACTAAAGTTCATAATGGAGGACTTTAAAGATTGTTTAAAACAATGCGTCAACCGTTTATCTTTAGCCTTTTTATTAACTTTATATGTTCATACATTGTAGTTTAAGGCTTTCCTTTAATTGTTGTTTAATTACAATAAAGAATTTTTGCCGACTGCCTCGTTGGTTTAGTCGTTAGCGTAAGCGACTGCCGATCAAGAGGTCTCGGGTTCGATTCCCGGGTCCGACTGCTGTTGGGTTTTTCTAAAATTTTCTAAATTTTGAGAAATTCTTAATAGTAACCCGGAGTATGATGATGAGATGGCGGTGTTTTCGCCCATGCCTAGGAGAGTACCTACGTTAAGCCGTCGGTCCCGGGTGACATGAACATTTATGGCTATCGTTATTGGGAAGTCAGTCAATCAGAAGGGGGCTTAAATATACTAGGTACATCATTGTTCCTGAGATTTCCTTTTAAGTGTGCACCTGGTTCCCCGGCTTTTAGTACCCGAAACGGTGTGCGGTTTTTAGTCGGTTCGAATCCGACATAACCAAAACCAAATAAATACCAAACATAGTGCAAAATATACCTACTGAGAACTAAGTTCAACCTTCGAATTCAGTTCACCCTCAGGCTTGCGGAGGTCCGATGCCAGTCGCTTTGTGAAAAAACTGATATTCAGGCAAAACCGGTTGAACTAGTAATCCTGGGAATTATAAAGGCTAGGAAGAAGAATTATAATAAATACTCTTCCATGACCCGTCCAACAGATCTCATACCTTTTCTTCTTGCTGTACTCACGGGAAAAGTAAAATGTCTTCCTCATCTTCTGTGTAAGGCATTCAGAGATAAAGATTGGTATAGCCCACAGATCACCCCCACCTGGGAAGTGATCTGTGGTATAGCCTGACCGTTAGGTACATTGAAGGTGTGACGTACCCAATCTGTTCTTCCTATTCACCCGATTAAAGATCTTTATCGATGTTAGAAGCCTTTCCTTCAAGAGAACGGAGGCGAAATCGATAATCCCAGGTTGCTTACCCCCTTTGTCCGATTATGGACGCAATATGTCTCTTACATGGTGTTCCTCAATAGGTACTTATATCAGTGACATTGGCAACTTTTTTCACTAACTTTAATAAGTCTTCCTTGGACGCTGTTTTTTGTAGGTACAGGAAGATTACATATTTCGATACCGGTCTGCTTTTGTGATCGCTTTAAATTCTCCACCTTAGCTACCAATATCTGTATTTAGGCGAGATATTCGCAACGCTCGGTTTCCATTTTAGTTACTTTCCCCTTCATTTCCTCATACCTATTGTTTATTCTGGGTTATTTAATTTATAGTTCCTTTTATTGGGGTCTCCTGGTTTTGTTTTTGTTATGTGTATATGGAAGTCGTCGTCATGATGCCGCTTACGAGCTCACGTCCTATTCTATGAGGAACTTTCATTGTCGGTGTACGTGTGTGGTGCCGAACTCATATTTGTAAGTGTTGATATTTTCTTGTGTAGGCGGCGGAGTCCTTTTCAGAGGTGCAAATATTTGGGTTACAAGTACCAGGATCTCAGCACTACAGAGGCGTAACACGCGAAAGTCCTTTAGTAGTCTCGAGCGGTAGGATGACACGGACGGGCGGGGTGCGTGTGCGCAGTGGCCACACCCCTAAATGAAGGAGTATATTACCAGAGGGCGTGGCGTAACGTGGGCAGTTATCAGTCTGAGGGTGTGACTCTCCACGAGCTCCTTGCAGTTCATGTGCGCCTATTGACTGTAAATTTAATATGAATTTACTAAATATTTAATTTAAAAGTTTTACGGATGCACTTAAAACTCGTCTGACTTGAAGGGAATTGCACTTTATGCATAAATTTTATTTTGCCTTCGTTGACACTAATGGTAATTAAGGTTTCGAAGAGTTCATTTGTTTTTTTTTAGATATAATTTAAATTAGTATGTAAATTTATTTTTTATACTTGCAACCTTCACAAGATAAAGTAACAATGAGTCGCTTAACCTTTACGTGCGGTTAAGAAAACTTGTTTGACTCCGTGACAGAGGTATTACTCCTTTTAAAAAGGTGTTAAAAATTTATAAGAAAGATATACTACATTTATATTTTCCGTGAAGAAATAACCACCGTTATGTAGGTCTTTAGTTTTCTTTCTTTCTTTATGCGTTGTCTACATTTGTTTCGAAGACATCAAAAGATTATTTCGATTTTCGTGGAACTAAAAACATAAATGCACTACTAATATTAGAAAATAATGTTACCTAAATATCACTCATTACAATAAAACATTCGCTATTGATTTACACTTCTATCATATTGATTGTCACAGTTCTACTTCTAAAGATTATCGTAATATTATGTTAAACAACCTTCCAAGAACTGAACTGTAACTTTAAAATAGAATTTATAAATATTTTGGCAATCAGACAAGCAATTTTTGAGACTCAAAGAAAGATACAAATGCTTCCTTTTAACATTTTCTTTTCATGTATATTTTTTTTAATTGGTTTGATAGTTTTGAAGATACGAAAAACTTTTTCTTAATTTACTAAAGGAAATAAAGACGGTTAACTATTGACCATCGTAGACAAGATTCCATCTTCCCTCACCTCATGTTCATATAACGGAAACCACAGGCATAAGGAAAAAGCAATAAATATATAATTAAATGTTAAATCCAGGTAAACTGTTGAGCTGACGTCAAACAGAAGTTTTAAAACTGTGCCAACACTGTTACTAACTACTCGTAAATGAATCGATCTATTATGAGATGTTATCGAAGCTTTATCTTCTGACCTTACTCTAACTGAATTCTTGTCTCAGTATTCCTCTAAAGATGCCAGTCATGCTACGGAAAATTTCTTCTTATAACTAAATAGAAACAATTCTGAACATGACCAAAAATAAGAAATAAAAGAACAAAGTTGATTAATAACTAATTTATTCTTCTTCTTCAATTAGCTGACTGTTAGCTTACTTACAGCAACTAAATACGAACGTCAGTTTTCTTTTGTTGTTTTGATCATACTTGATAAGTGGATCGGCTTGAACAAAAATCCAAATTAGTCCCTAGGGGTTTAAGCAGGGGATTCAAGTGGACAAACATCTTCCAAATAAATCCCCTGGAGGATTAAAATTTAATTGAAATCAGATAAGATCGGTAGGGGATCAGTGTGGACGAAAATTCTACATAAACGCCTAGGGGATCTCAGTAGCGGGTTCAAGTAGACGAAGCCGATTTTATCCAAACAAATGGCATACTAAGTTTTGGAACAGATCACCCTCATTAACTTCTAAAGACAGATTACATTATAAAATAATAGCCTAAGTTACTCCTTATATCATCAGCTACCTGCTTGTGAAAGTCTCGTCAAAATCGGTGCAGCCGTTTTAGAGATTAGCCGGAACAAAAGAGGATTTAGTGAAAAGCTGTAAATTTAAAATTGAAGAGAAAATGTCAAGATTGGAAATATCATTTGACTTAAAATTTTATCTGGGAAAGATTTCCACAAGACGCAAGCTCACCTTGTACCTAACTCGATAATGATCAGGGTCTCTGCAACATCTTAAACGCTTAATATCTTCGTCTGCCTGTACTGGCATTTTATATTGGCACTTCACGTACAGTTTGTATCTAAACATTTACAATATGCACCCAAGCGATAAACAACTTCATTCTTCAAACATTTGAGTTTGTTTTGCTTTGACCAATTTATGAACACTTAAATATTTTCAGTCATACGTATAAAGTTAATAATATGCAGTGTCATCGTAAATTTTACTAATATTAATTTTATATTACTATAAAATAGGTGCTATAAATTAGAAGCTGTAAAAAGATTTGCTTTTATTATATTTTACGCTCAAAGGAAATTCTTTAGACTTCAGGTCTTAAACTATCTTGACATTTCATTGGTCTAGCGGTTGACGTATGCGACTGCCAAACAACGGTCTTGGGATCGAAACCCGAGTCGGGCCAAAAGTATTATTGACTTTTTCTGATTATTAGAAATACTTAATAACAGCTCGGAGAGCACGTAAAGCTAGTCGATCCTGCGCCTGATCTCTCCCTTTTCGTATTGGTTAACGCAATAGGTGCATCTGTGTTTGCGCACATGATTGTGCACTATTATATCTTCTGCGTAGTTGGCTGGTCTCCGTTGAGACCTTAATCTGCTAGAAGAAGATCATCATCATATCTTGACATGGCGGTTAATACGTATAAGTTGGACTCCATATAAATAAAAATAAAATAAAAATAATAAAAAGAAATATACAAAACGAATGAACAAATTTTCATTAGCAAAAATCTGTTTCTGACCTTATTAAATACCTCGCTGACGCATTAGTAGCGTATTCTTGAAGTCTCGGGTTCGATTCCTAGGTCGGATCAAATGTTTGTATGATCTGCAAGTATTTGTTTCGGGGTTTGGATGTTTTCTATGTATTTATAAAAAAAGTAGTATATATGTATTTATATCAGTTGTCTAGTACCCATAATACAAGCTCTGCTTAGTTTGGAACTAGATGTTGTTGTATGCGAAATGTCCGAAAATTTACTAATTATTTTTATTTATTTATTTATTTATTAACTTACTGCACATGAAGCACAAAGGCGGACTTAATGCCATTAGGCATTATCTACCAGACAACCTTCAGGTGTTGCAGAAATATGATGCGGTAGGTGCATGGTCAAAATATTGCATTCGACACGTAGTAATTACGCATAATTATGTATTGGAATAAAAGGTCTTATGTATTATTAATCCATTGGAAGACCAATTTGGTAATAATTGACTTTGTAATGCTAAAATCTTGAGTTTATCCAAACTACTTGTAATATTACGTAGTATTATCAGGTAGTAATATTTACATATGATACTAGATAATAGGAATTCTTAAAGCCGGTTTGGAATAAAAATCTAGCATTTATTTACATATGTTAATAAGCTTGAATGAATGGTCTCATTCCATGTTGAATATTCAGTTTCCTACATCAGATAATCAACATTGAGGGAGAATCTTTTGTTCTTATAATATTAATTAAAACTTATTTTTAACTGATTTAAGAAGGTTTCTAAATTCGACTGTATTTTTTATGTTTGTTACCTCAGAACTTTCGACTGAGTGAACCGATTTTGATGATTCTTTTTTTATTTGAAAGCTGGTGCTTACCGTGTGTTCCCATTTCAATTACCTACGTCCAGTTCTTGAAGTCGTTTTATTTTGTACCTACCTACCTAAATTTGTGATCTTTTCAATGTAAATATATGCTGAACTCCCAATCCCAAATGAGGATGGTGACCACCACTCTTCAAAGAGTATTGGTAGAATCAATTCTACCAATGCTTTCCAGGCTCTTTCTTTCGACATTCAAACCTTCAAGAAAAGAGCGTACTCCTTCCTAAAAGGCCGGCAACGCACCTGTAACGCCTCTGGTGTTGCGGGTGTCCATGGGCGGCGGTAATCGCTTATATCAGGCGATACGTCTGCTCGTATGTCCCCTACATAATAAAAAAAGGCAGTAATTTTGGCAGCTCATACTTAAATAATATACCAATGAAGATTTATAATGAAGATGTTTTATTATTATTATTTTTTTAAATGAAGTTTTTTTTCACAAACTATATACTCTTCTAGTTTTAAGTCCACTTAAAGTTAACATAATATATTTAAATTTAAAACGTGATATTCAAGATTAGAAGATTCTTTACCCATAATGTATTTATTATACAATATAATCTCCAAGAAATCTGAAGTCGAAAATATTTAGAGGCTCTTAGCTCCATGTGATAGGTATTTATGTTGTAGACATCGATGCCATCAAGTTTCAATTTTTATCTTTGGTAGGTACCTACCTACCTACCCATCTGTGAGTCATTATTTCTATGACCGTACAAATCTTCTACAACACATAATTACTAAACTTCCGAGATTCGAACTCGAAAACATAAGAAAGTCATATCCAATTTCGATTTCTCTTTTAGTAAAATAGGTATTTAATTAATCCTTCAGAATTAATATTAATCATGTCGACTAATGCTTACGGGTATGACGATTTACAACGTCTGTAGATACGAGTTAATTAGTGAAACCCAACTCATACATACTCAGTTTAGCAATCGAGTAAAACATTCGAGTAATAAGTATACCGCACGCGTCTCTCGTGTGATTCGATCTGACACGTGACTACAACATGCCGACATAGATTAAATAAATAAGAACTTGCATACAGACAGGTCATTTACATCAATTAGTACCTACATGTTAGTATGCATTTTTTTAACAAAGCGTATTTGTATTTTGGTACACGTACCTGTACCGAAATGAGTTGATATTAAAATCACATGTTTTGTTTTTTACCTTTAACTTAAGAGAATTGTTACATATCTCAAGGTAGTTAACACTAAGTAGCAGTTTGGAACCAACTCGAAATAAGTTATGTAATAATAATTTAATAGGTTTAGTCATGTAATTGGCACTTAAAACGAATCTGAATAGTCGGCTTTTGCAACAAATACAAAGGTATTTGTAATTGTTTGCAATCACAGCGCGTTGTTGTAGAATTAGGTCGTTCTGACCCAGCCAAAACGGATATTAGAGGGTATGTACATTTAAATGTCTACGTAAGTATATATATATAATATAGTATTAAAGTATTTAGATAAATAACTTGATAAAATCTTATCAGCCACATTGAGCAACCAAAGTTAATAAAATATTTAAAAGATTAAAGAATTACATTTTTATTTAAAAAGCAATATTTTAAGACAACCTCGTATTTCATCATTCATACATTCTATCATAACTTTTTTCTGTAAGGAACTGAAAACGTAGAACAAACGAATAAAAAGTAAAAACTTAGTGAAAGTTCCATGTATTAACACATCAACATTCTTAAATATAAAAAAATTAAGAGTCTACGCCAGGCAGATATGAATCATCGAAAGTGACTTGCGCATGGCGACGTGTCGCCACATCGCATTATATGTTTGTTGCATATACTGTCACATACTTAGCGACACGAAAATGTTTTAAAATACAACCAAACTATGAAATCAAATAATAAATGTTCGTTATATAATTTACGCAAAAATTTATACTCTGTGACAAACACTTTGGTGGTCGCGTATACGCACACATGCTAAACTTTTTATAAAATTGTTACTGACGTTTATGTGTGTGTGACGCGTGTATATTTCAACTGAAACTAAACGTGATTTTTTACTATTGGCTAGGCATAAAGATTGTTTCTAAAACAAGGGAAATTAAATTAACGGAAAGCGTGTGTCTCATATTACTTACGTGATAACAATTAGTACCTACCTACATTCACTATTAGAGAAAAGTAGGTGCAACATTTAGTGATGACCATAATGACGATGACAGCACTAAATAGTGTTGGACTCGACCCAGACTTGATGGAAACCTTCACATCAAATCTAAGATTGTACAAATAAAATAATGAATTCGAGAAATGAATACTTAAGAGATGATTTCAACATTGACAGTAAACCCAGTTTGAAACAGTCAAACAATATTGTCGATTACTTCGCTAATCTTACTTAATCTCTTATAACTAATGCGACTGTCGCTTAAGCGGTATCGAATCCCGATTCGGGCCTAAAGTGTTATTGAGTTTATTTGATTATAGAAATACTTAATAACAGCTCGGAGTTTGGAAGTTGGGATCTGAATCCCAATGCCTCAGAGAACACGTGAAGCTGTCTGTCTGTGCCTGACTTCCCCCCGATCGTGTCGGTTAACCGTCCCATCGAATTATGAGAGAGAGGGAACAGAGAAAGCACCTGTGTTTGCGCACACACTTGTGCACTATAATATCTCCTGCGTAGTTGGCTGGTCTCCGTTGAGACTGACTGCCGTGGCCTTTATTGGCTAGGAGAACATTATTATTAATCTTACGTAAAATAAGAAATAACTTTAACAGAATTGAGGTCCTCATATCTATTTTTGTGTTACTGTTTTACAATGTTATTAACTATCAAACACGTTCTTCTTTAGTGTTTCGGAATCGGTGTCGGCTCTGATCTTGTCAATCGTCAGAAAATGTAATTCTGTAGTAATTACAGTACGGAAAAACACTATATCTCACATTTTCTTTTATATGGTATAGTTGAACTACTTAAATGTTTGTTCTCTTTTTTATTTCTAATGTATGTTTAATTTTACAATTTGCTGAATAAAGTAATACGGGTTCAACATTTTTCGACGTACAAATTTAGTGTTAGTGTCAACTTGCCTTAGAGTACTTTAAGCCGTAGGTCTCGGTTGTCAGGAACATCTATAGCAATCGTTATTGGGAAGCCAGTGCCCTCAAATATACTGACAACAAGTTTAATCTTTGAATTCAGTTCACCCTCAGGGTTGCGGAGGACCGATGCCAGTCGCTCTATGTACTTAATATCAGATATTCAGGTAAAACCGGTAGAGCTAGTAGCCGACACTAAATAATCTTGAGTATAATAAAGGCTAGGAAAATGATAGTGTCAACTTCGTTAATTATTCTCCATCTATTTAACTTATTTCAGCTAAAAACTTAGGAATGTTGAGAATTTTATCTGATCTAAGAACGTTTACATGTAGGTAGGATGCATTTATCGTTAATCTTGTATCAATCAAGATGACATCCTAAACTGACCACTTGAGTTTTGATTCGATTGATCGAATTGTTGTGACACATAGATTTAAAGTAAGAATTTCCGTTGTCCGTCATACATATTGTAGATAGCAATAGTGATCATGACATTGACAATTGAATAAGCTGTCATATCAAAGTCAGTTTGACATTGAGACAAGCGAAACGATGACGTGTTCGAAATAGAAAGTGTCAAAGTGAATTGGAACTTTATCGTACTTTCTAATTCTACGAAAAATGTAGGTACTCAAAGTATTGCGTGGGATTTCAAAACAACTTTAAATATACATTTATTAAAAAGTAATTAGTTTTCTCATTAAAGTGGGTGGTTGCTTTCTCTCTCCCGGAAATGTGACATTGATAAAAAGATTTGAATTTATAGAAATATGACACCATTTTGTAATCAAAACTGTGTCTAAAATTACCCCTCTAAATAGAAGTCAAGACATTGGGATCTTATTAGTTGCCACAACCGCACAACTATATATAGATAGACTGCACGGTTGGCCGAGTGGTGTCAGCGGTCGCCATGCCGCTTGCTACTGCGCCAAGTGTCGTGGGTTCAAATCCCACGCGGTACCTACAACACTTTGTGTGATCCACGAATTGTTGTCCCGAGTCTGGATGTTCTTTGTGTCCGTTTCATGTATGTTTGTAAGGTCCCCCGCGACACAGGATGTTTATTCCTAATGTGGGAGTTGTCTTTAAAAAAAAAAAAAAACTGTTGACAATTGTGTACGTTTCATTCTTACTTTCTAAATGATTGAAAAGAGGTCACTTTAGTATTTTTAACAGTTTTCAATCTCAAGAAATTCTAACGATACAAATTGAGACTAAATATCAGACATATTGTAAAGGATAAAAGAAAATTTAGGTGAAAAATCAAGAAGAGCCAAGTTCTAGTCAAGTCAGTCTGCCATTTCACAGTATACTTTCTCAGAGAAACTTCAACTCGAAAAATTATCACCATACGAATCGCGTTCCATATTTGTATCAAGTGGTTTTTTTTAAAATTGGCTCACCAGTGTTCCCATTTAAATAATAAAACGAATAACTATGTTGCCAACGTAAAATTAAGGCCGATAATAGCGTTCCATATGATAAGCCGTCAAGGAAAAGTCAACCATTGTTCCAAATAAGTACCGTCCGCATTTAAATATAACGGTTAAATTAGTGGTAGCACTTGGAAAAGTAAGTCGTATTAGAAATTGAGTGTGTGTTGATAACAAATACCAGTTACAATTATGTTTTCTTAGTACATATTCGTAGTTCAAAGAATCAAAATGTACATAAGTAAAATCACAGTATGTGCCTTAAGTTGGAAATTGTTAAAAAAATTCAAACATATACCAATTCATAAACATTATAAAGTTTATTATATAGTTCTTCAATTCAGATTTAAACCTCTTTAATCAGCATACAAGCTTTTGTTTTTTTTTATGGGGATATGGTTTTTAGCTTAGGTTTAAATCTTATTAATCACAGAATAGTAACTTTCATTTCATTTCTTTCTTTTTGCGGTGAGCTGGTTATTTTCCTTTATATACACCCATATTTTTTTCTTAAAATATTCACCTTTCATATTTTTTTAGAATAAATTAAAGTAACTAAAAGCCTATACCTAAGGAAAAAGTAAATTGTTTATATTCTTTTAAGTGTAGGTACTTAAAAATACAAAGTTAATTTATTTGTATTAATTCTTTTAATAATTGTTCAAGATATAAGACATGAAGTATATGTTACACTATAGATAAGGTATCTTCTATTTACAAAAGGGTTTCAATTAGTAATTCTTTGATTAAAACGTACTTAGCGCGATATAATCATGATACATATCTAAGATGTATAATAAATAGCGCCATAGGACAACAAAGGAAAAATAAGGTACGAAAGAGGATTATCCTTGGGTGTCTAGACTCCACCGTCTTTGATGTCCCCAAAGGTAGTACCTACGTAGAGTATAGGTTAGATAGGTATTAACGATCTTATCATTTCGTCTTTGCTGAACTCCTATCTAAATTAAAATATAGTGAATTGCACACGATACAGCCACATGGCCGCCTCGTGATCTTATATCTTACCTTGAGTTATTGGTATGACTTTTTGAACAGATTTGTGACATATTACGAAATAAAGATACAATTTTCAAATCAACTTCTTATCAAGGGACGAAGTGACCTTGTCGCATGAGAGTCCAAACGCAATTTATAGTTATGCAACTGAAGGGTCAAGGACTTGTGTCCTTGACATTCCAGTTGTATGCGACACAATCACTTTGCCTCGCCTTTGTTTGGTCCTATGATCAGGAAATTACATTATCATGTAGAAGAATTGAATTAGCAAGCTCAAGTGGGACTATTTCATGGATTGAAAGAATTTCCTTAAAGGTTACCAGTACCACGACTTGACTCTGAGCTTGCTCAGCAATTCAGCTATATCATCAGCGTGAACCTCGTAACAGGTCATATGCTTACGAAATATAAATATGACTTTCAGTAATGCTATTCATAAGAGACATCTGACATTGTTTTCAATAAGTAGTGCTAGTATTTCTCAAGTTATTACTGATGATATATATGTGTATATACATAGTTATTAAAATAGTTTTAAGCGTCTAGCAATGTGAATTCGTATGTTGCGAGTCAATAAGTAAGTTAAATTATCTCCATAAAAAAACATATTTCTCTTTTTTCTACATTGTCATAGGTACGTTCGTTTCCCAATTGCTAGTGTTTTCTATGCAACTAAAACTTAGAGTCGACTTCGAAAATTACTATTATATTAACGTTCCGGTCGGTTTTACCAGCTTGAAAACACAAAACTCTGTGACAATTCTTTAAACGTATCTAATTTAAATAATGTGTCCATTTGTAATAACGTCATAAATATGTATATTCAGGTGTTGCTATCATCCTTTGTCTTCAGCTAGCACTTGGAAACGGGCAAACATTGGCACTAATTCAATCACTTCTTGATGTATTGTCTAACCATAGTATTGCTTTCATATTACACATAGAAACATAGAATAATACAAATAAAATGTTCATGTGTACAAATATTTGTACTTACGGTACTCGAACCCGACGAAGCAATTGAAAGTACCACGATAAAAAAAAATATTAATAGACCGAAATCAGCGATTGAGGTTGTGTACTTTAAAAGAAATCTGGGCCAGTGTACTAATGTTGTCTAAGGCGTTCTTAACATAAGGGTACTTCCCCGAATCCTCTAAGATCTATATATTATCACAATACAGGAGTCATAAGGGCTATCGCAATGCAAGGTTTATGTATTGTACCTAAGAACTGTTTGTTTGTAGCCCAAGATAAGTAGATTTCCCCCCCACAACATGCACAAGTTCCAAAGGTATATTATTATCTAGATAATGTTAGTTTGGAATAATAGGGACTTTCCCAATGAAAATATATTCAGGTATAAACCTTTATGCACATTATCTTTTGAGGACGATGACTGGCTGATTAATAAATCATTTGTGTCGTTTGAGTAATGACAGAAATGCATAAAAAATATGTGTTATGATTTTATTTTCATCAAATGGCATTTATTTATGTGTTGTAGTAACATACACATGTCAGTGTCCTCGGGAAAGCCACGATGTGATACCACAACTTCATAGAAAACGGTGTAAAACAGTTCCTTCCTACAAGTTCTGAATTAGTGAGTTTTCCCGAGTCCAGATATCCTGTCCCTAATGATGGGAAGAAGGCACGGTCAAGAGGCGACTTCTGAGATGCATGCCTTCAAGGGCCGCGGGAGACTCTTGCATCACCAATGATGCATTGGACCAAGGATGCATGAGGTCTGCTGGTACTCCCTGTTTCATTCAAAACTGAATTTACAAATTGATCAAAGTCCTCTTTAAAAGATTCCTTTGGAACTTGCCGAAATGGTAACATGTTTATGCACGGCATGAACACATGTTCGTGTGTCACTTACATCAGTCTGTTATCAAGCTGACATAGGTAATTGTACTATCCTTCCTTATTCTATAACAACATTATGTTTATATAAAAGATATGCAGTACCACAGTTCGCCGTAACTTTTTTATTGAATGATAGCGTGCTCTGAGCAGTCATACACATGGATTAAGATAAAACAAGAATCACGAAAACTGATTATGCTTTGGAAAAACACTAAATGTGCATTATAAAGATAAGTTTATACCTTTATTGATGTAGTTTTTGGGTGAATAATACAGCTAAGTAGCTAAGCTCACAATAAAAACATTAAAAAATCATGAGATCAACGTTGCTACTTTATCATTTTGTTTTTAGTAACCAAGTGTAAAGAACAACAAACAAGTACTAGAAAGATTGTATCATTTATATTTATAACTTCGTATCTATGTGAAAATTAGTTAATGTTTATATAAAGTAAATATATTTGATAGTGTCATTAGTAGATCGGTAGATAAAGTTCATATTACAGCTTATTCGTGTGCAAAAAATAGATTGGTAGCTAGATCTAAATCTAATCACAAATTAGGTCTATATTACGAAACACTAAAACACTATTGAGATAGTAATGGATGGAATGCAATCGCAACTATACCTATATTTAATCTTCATAGTATTCAAATGAAGTGTGAGGATAACGGAGGCCTATACCCGAACCGCTCCCTCCATCCCCTTCCCTATCCCCTAAAGGCCGGCGACGCACTTGCGACGCCTCTAGTGTTGGATGTCCATGAGCGGCGGTAATCGCTTACCATCAGGCGATACGTCTGCCCGTTTGCCTCATATTCCATTTAAAAAAAAAATTGTGCGATTCACATACTATAGAAGTGAAACTTCAGTAAATCCACAAAAGAATGATACCTTGCTCTCTCGCACTGGCTCACTAATTACAGGTGACTTTTTGTATTTGTGTCTCTTATCTGTCGTTTTTTCCGTTGCATCCGGTTTGGAATCACAACGTTTTTAAATAAGTTTCACTTCAAGAAAAGTCTCTTCCGCTCTGTCTGTGTGATTAGATCTCTTAGTCAGTATATCAATTTTCAACAAAAGATAGAGTGATTCACGAGGAAGGTTCTAATGCATTTATTATATGTATATATTCTGACAGTTTCTTAGTATAATAATAACAAATAACAATAAAAATAAAAAGCCATATTATTTAGAGAAACGTTAAGCTAGATGGAAATTTTCATGTTTACTATTTTGATAATATGATAATTATACACATTGAACGTACGCATAGAGGGCCTTGTAGCCTATTTAAGGAACACTCAGTCGGAATTTTTAAATTTAGAATGACATTAAATATGTGTTGCCAATGATAATTGTTTTTTATTGAATGTTATGTAAATTTATTCAATAACTTAAATTGATAGAAAATCTTGAAGGCATCTGGTACTTAAAATATAAAGTAGAAACTCAATTAATAAGTAAGAAAAACATTTCAAACATCATTAAATAAATCGGATAGAATTTAATGAGGAAATGAAACTACAGGAAATTACGATTTAATATGAAAAGCAATTAATCTTACGATTCACACTTTCTTAAACAGAAAACGATGTGCTAAATATTTATAGACAGTTTTATTGATGTAATATTTCAAATATTTATATATTAAGACGTTCATTACAGTTACAAGTTTAATAACTGCATGATTTACGTCTTCGCTGGAATTAAATCATACAAAGACGACGAATACAGTTAAAAGATTATAATATAATAAAAAATAATAATAAATATATTATGGACATCTAACACACAACGCCATCTAGTCCCAAACTAAGCAGAGCTTGTATTATATAGACAACTACAAATACATAGATACTTTATTTTTGTAAATACATACACATAGAAAACACCCAAACTCCGAAACATATATTTGCGGATAACACATACATTTGGTCCGACTCGGGAATCGAACCCGAGATCTCAAGCAAGCAAGTCGCATACACTACCACTGCGCCACCGAGGCAGTTTTTTTCACTATCAGTAATATAGATAAGGTTGCTATCTATATTATTGATAGTGAAAAAATCATTCCGGTGACCTTAGGGGTCATCCATAAAGTACGTCACACGAATTTCATGATTTTTTGAGCCCCCCCCCCCCCGTCCTTGTCACAGGTGGTCACATTTTAGAGACCCCCCCCTCCCTAGTGTGACGTCACATGTTTTGCAATTTCACATCGAAAAATTATTAAATTGAAACAGCAGTTCCGAAATTAGTTTTATTTCCATTTAAATTAAGTACTTTTTTATGATATCAACATTAACATCAAATATTTAAAACAATAACAAAGCAATAAACTATTGAATATAAAAAAAAAGAAGAAGAAAGAAACTCAATCATCTTCAGTCCATGGACTTTGAACCCACTCCTTTAAATTATTTATATCTGGCATGACAGTCACTTCGTTCTCATTTATTCGTATTATATTAGAAATTGAAATGTGATGTCACGAAACTTAGGACCCCTCCCACCCCTTGTCACACTATGTCACACTTTGTCGACCCCCTCCCCCCCCTTTACGTGTGACGTACTTTATGGATGGCCCCTTACTGAGTGTTTAGTGGTTACTATGCCTTATCCGCATCCTACCTAAAGAATACGAGTATCTGCTTAGTACCGGCTCCAAGCAATAATGTGTTGACGTCTTTCGCCCGATCTATAGACTCGGTTCATTGCCAGTCGTTGTCAATCAAGCATTGCAATCACGATTCTTAATTAACGTTTTTAATATTATTCAACAAAAAACTCTTCTATAGGTATGTTGATCTATACTAATATTATAAAGCTGAAGAGTTTGTTTGTTTGAACGCGCTAATGTCAAGAACCGCTAGTTTGATTTGTAAAATTCTTTCAGTGTTGGATAGTCCATTTATCGAGGAAGGCTATAGACTATATATCATCACGCTAAGACCAATAGGAGCGAAGTTCCAATGAAGAATGTTTAAAAAACGGGGGAAAATTATTACGCTAAGGGCAATAGTAGACGTAAACGAGGTTGCGAAAGTCAGCTAGTACGTCGTTCGTAAATTTTAATTGTTATAAATATTCGTCGCTACACCCTTCCACAAGAATCAAAGTATCTCCATGACACACAGACAGACAACCGAGTTACTTTCGCATTTATAATATTCTCGTATGAATTATCGCATACTACCTACATACATTTCATGTACATATGTATAAATATCTTATACGTATGACTACTTAAGCTAAACTGAGGGGTATACCAGGAATACCGGAGAACACGACGGGTATTTCCTATAAAACCCTTCTATAAACTTGATAACACGATTTAAGGAAAACACATAATTATAGTATAGCTAATATATTGATTGTTTTATTGTTTACAACGTGTTATTTAGTGCGTTTAACTTTATACGCCGTAAAAACCTTTTTCAATCAAATATCTTATACCTAATGTTATTGAACTTATTTCTTAGAAGCACATGTTTCTTTGTAAAGTTGGTATGAAAACGTAAAGTTACTGGTCGTAGACCCTAATATGACGAATTAGAGGCTACAATGTATTTTAAATTTATGTTAAAACATGTACACGTGGATATCAGTGGCGATTCGAGTAACAGTAAAATTCAGAGTAATAAATGATTATTGGCCAAACGCTTTCTAAATAGTTACGTTACAGTTAATACATACAGATCGATTTTTTAATAAAAAGTTGTTTTATATTTACTCGTGTAGTTTTATAAACATTTGTGACTAAAATTTATCATAGAATTGAACTTGTCACATCTACAAACTAGGTAGATATGTATAATTAAAGAACTGCTGATGCACAGGTATGATCAGGTATCTATACTAATACTAAAGCTGAAGAGTTTGTTTGTTTGTTTGAACGAGAATCTCAGGAACCGCTGGTCCGATTTGAAAAACTCTTTCAGTGTTGGATAGTCCATTTATCAAGGAAGGCTATAGGCTATATACCATCACGCTATTACAAATAGGATCGGAGCACCAATGAAGAATGTTTCAAAAACCGGAGAATATTTTCACGCTACGGGCAATTTAAGACGCAAACGAGGTAGTGTGGGTCAGCTAGTCTATAGATATTTTTAAACATGCATATCATAGATACATAACAACTAGACACAACAAACAATGTTCGTATTAATCGCACAATTATTCATCGTGGGGATTGAAGCTACGATATTTATTACCACTGTGACTCCGGCACACAATAATTAAGAATTCAGAAAACCGTATTAATGGAAGATTTTTTACTGTTTCTGTGTTATTGCATACCTGTGTTGTTTATCTAGTATTAATAATGCTAGTTAGGTGAGATTCCATTTCCTAAACCATCCTGTTTTTCTTCAATCACATCTCAAGTCATTATGTCAAACTATTGCGCTTACTTCGTAATCATTAATTTTCTGAATGCTCGTGTACAGAAACGTGATGGTTTCTGTTAATACTATCTACTTCTACGTATTATATGGTTTTGGCATTAGTTCTAGACTGCGGGTTAGTAATATTTAAATTGAATAATTTGCATTGAGATCTCCTTTTTGATATTTTTCATCTTCCTTTTAGGAAGAAATACGCTCTTTTCTTGAAGGTTTGAAGGTTGTATTGGTCCGGGAACACCGCAGGCGATTATGAAAAACGAGAATATAAAAAAATCAAACGAATGTTCGAATATACGTAGATTAAAAGTTTTATCACACTTTAGTTTCTTTTGTTATACAGGGGGCAAACGAGCAGACGTATCGCCTGATGGTAAGCGATTACCGCCGTCCATGGACATCCGCAACACCAGAGGCGTTACAAGTGCGTTGCCGGCCTTTTAGGAAGGAGTACACTTTGTGAATGTATTGCGGATGAAAATATGAACAATCCAGATATATTATTAGTGGGATGTTTTATCAAGCACAGTATGAATGAACTTAGTATACAACCATCGATGTAGTTTCATATACCTACATAATATGTATGTGTTTTCGACCCACATACTCGAATTATGTAGGTCGTAAAAACAATACAGCATCTATTGGTTTATGCAGATTCAATTATATATGTATTTGGGTCGTATATTGTCATTGTTCTGTTAATATATATATGTATATATCACAATGTAAAGGAAACAATTGGAAAAATATCCCTATTGTAGTAGATAGCTACTAGTTAAGAGCGAAATTAGGTATTGATCCTTATTGAGAAGAACTGCGCACAACATTAATAAATATTCATACGTGCGTACGTAATTACTATTTATATTTACTTCAATAACACAATTTACCTAATCCAATATTTTATTGTTAAGTTACAAAATAAGTAATGTTTTTTATCCCAAAGAAATATATTACCTATTTAGGGTTCCGTACCTCAAAATGATGGCACCTATATGTCAAGACATTTTTTAGGCACCCGTGGAGGTGTCAAGCTGCAATTCATATCAAATACTTAGGTCTAATGTCCCTTGGAGCTGTGAAAAAATTAAACATCTAAGCCAACGCAATCAGTAGACACAGCTGTTTATGCTGTAAATTTTCAACACTCACAAAGGAATTAAAACCTACAGGGTACTTTCCCTGAACTCAGAATCTTGAAATTTGGTACGAAGCAACGTCTTATAGCACAGATAAACGAAAAATTGCGAAAAGCATACATTTTTAGTTACATCATATACATGGGCGTACCCAGGTTCTGGGCCAGGGGGGGGCAAATCGGGATTTTTTAAAAGCACCTCGTCATATAAATGGATATGAAAAAGGCATTGGCATGGAATCAGGTGCACCCTCGGAAGGAAATCCATAGAACCCCGACGTACCTCAGACCACCTATGGTTTGTAGATGGCCCCCTACTGTGTAGGAACCCTGATGCTCCTTTTCTATTTTAAAAAGAGGCGCGAGCACTTTGTTGAGTTTGCGCCGCTACCCTGGCTTGCTGTTGCTAGGGTGATCCTCACCTTTGGCCGGAACACCCCCGTGGGATTTGGAGGTGGAAGTGCTCGCCGAAGTTTATCGGCAGGTGCTTTCCGGGCACGGTTGCTTCGGGAAGTACCTGCACTCGGTCGCTAGGAGGGAACTGAGTCCCGCCTGCCACCACTGCGACTGCAGTGAGGACTCGGCCCAGCACACGCTGGCGATCTGCCCCGCTTGGGTGTCGCAGCGTCGGGCCCTCACTGCAGCCATCATACGATCCATGGCCGATAGCCATTGCAGTTTTACCGCGGTCGCATCCTTCTGCGAAGACGTAATTTCGCAGAAGGAGGCGGCGGAGAAGGCCCGAGAGGACGACGTTCACTCGGACCCGATCCGCCGCCGGCGAACCGGGCGGCGGAGGCGCGCATACCAGCGCCTCATGCCGCCCTAAGTGTGGCCACGAATGGACGGGACGGGTTTTCCCCTCCATCCGCAATACAGGCCAACCGCGAGGAGACGACGTACGCGTGTGCCGTGCGTCGCCTAAATTGTGATTTGAACAGCAGACAGTGCCCGCTTCAATGCGGGCAGGCGCTGGGAGGGGTCCGGTCGTGTTAATAACTGCAGTTCCCGGACCCCTCCCTTCTCAGGCGCAGAGTTGGCACACCGTGTGATTTTATCCGTTCGATTCCGACACACCACCCCGCCGCAAACCCCGGTGGGGTGACGGCCCGAGGGGATTTCCAAACGTTAAAAAAAAAAAGGGTGATCCTCACCTGTCACCCTCAAGCTTGCGCTTGTGGAGGACGGAGATCGTTTGGCGATCTCCGGCGCCCGAGTCGTCTGCGGTACCTGGCCCGTTCCCGGGCCTGGCGGACGGTAAGATCTCCTTCGCAAGCATAACTTGCTCGCTGAAAAAGACGGCAGAGTTCTACGCGCTCTCGCTACGCAACATAGTCGCAATAATGTTACCAAGCGAGAGAACCCCCACTCCGATGGCCGCCTCGACTCGCCCTACTCCGGACATTCTGCCAGTGTGTGGAATGTCGTGTCTACGGTCTGGTCATCGTAGTGGTGGCACTCAGACGTTGTCTCCTTGCGGATCAGACACAGGTGCTCTCCGAAGCATCCTTTCCCAGTGATCACCTGTGTCAGCCGTGATGCCTCTCGAGCCAATCCTCCATAACGGGTCTTACCGCCGCAATAACTGCGTGCCCAGCACTCGATTGCCCAAGTCGTCCTTCCATTCCTCCACAAGAACCTGGTGGAATTGAAATTCCTGGTCTTCGATTTCTCGAGTCTTAGGTCTCCTACCTGAAGGTCAGCACTTGTGGCGGACGTCGCAATAACCCGATATTGCTGGCCTTCAGGACCTCAGCCCATACTAAAGACCGCACAACGCCCGCGTATAGTCTCCTGCAGGAGTTATCGGGCCCCCTCATATTTGGGAGCAACCGAGCCAAGCACGCGCTGCGCCAGCTTGGGAATCAGACTTCGGAAATGGTATCCCATCGCCCTTCGAGTGCGAGCTAATGTGGGCTTACAAATAGACCGGTGGAAAAACCATATCAAAGCAAAATAAGGTGATATATCTAGACGGCACAAAAACCTGTACTGGATGCTAGGACAAAACTACAAATTATTACTGGACAACAAGTTTTTGATATATCAGACGATAATATTTTGCTTCCGAGAATTATTTGTAGTGACTAAAATACATTCCAAATGAATGGGCATGTCAGCTGTCCATAAAAACTACATAAACCGACTCGGAAGATTTGATATCTTAGGACAATGATGAGTAGTTCTCCTCGCTAAAGAGCATGATCTCTGATTGTCACTACGCTCAAACATCGCATAGCCCTAGGACTGATTCCGATTCCGATGCCGATTGCCGATCTTACAACAACACAGAAAATAAATCTGTATTTGTCCATAGTCGATCTTAGTCACGTTTTTACGCGTCTGAGTGTGCTTTATATATAATCGAGAGAAGAAAATAGTAGAAACGTCAACATCTAGGGGGGGGCAGCTGCCCTCCCCTGCCCTACCCTGGGTACGCCCATGATCATATACCTAAAGGTATGTACGGAACCCTCGGTGCGCGAGTCTGACTCGCACTTAGCCGGTTTTTTTATATCCTTTCTCTTTCGCTATGAAATCGTAAGTTTCATAAAAAAATGTTTTAAAATGTTGTTGATGAAAATATGAACAATCCAGATATTATGACTAGTTCCGAATTCAGAACACTATTTGTATTAAAAAAAGTACTGTGTGTCAGAAGCTTGCAATGTGCACTCCAAAATATTTTCATATTAAACAGTTGGTTTATAGAAAGAGTCTGTTTGCTATAAATCTAATAGACTACGATCAACAGAAGCGGTTCAGTAACCATTACTGCCAACTAATTTGGGAAAGATCAGGTAAGCAAAGGAAGTGGGAGATGTATATACATATAATTATAATTTAATGCATTGGCAGCTGGAAATTGCAACTATTCTCAGTATAAAAATGACTTAACTCACAATGAGAAATAAATTAGAATGTCTTTTTAAAAACAAGAACGTAGTAGGTACCTATAGCTAATAGTGATCAACATGTGACCAGTGTATATGCTGTCCCTTTCTTATTTATAATTCCTTCTCTTTTCCGCACAGTATTTTAAGGTAGGTTCTTAAGGTTATTTTGTAGTACAACAAGAAGTTCCAGGTATTATGAGTTAGATGATTTATTCACTGTAGGTACTATGTAAATGTATTTATATAAATATACTGTATGAGTAGTACCTACCTATAATTGTTATTGCAAAACATTACCTATTAAATATTCCGTGTTGAATTTGCATATATAATTTTTGAGTCGTGTTTTTAAAATTACGTTCAGTAATTCCCCTGATAGTTAAATCTGCAGTAATATACAAAATGTACTGCAACTAGTACAAAAAACAATTTATCAAAAAACGGCCTCACAGAAAACCGGTGTGAAATAGCGCTTGCGCTGTGTTTCACCGAGTTAGTGAGGATACCGGAGGCCCATACTACAACCCCTCCCCCATTCCCTCTCCCCATCCCCCAAAGGTCGGCAACGCACTAGTGACGCTTTTGGTGTTGCGGGTGTCCGTGGGCGGCGGTAATCGCTTACCATCAGGTGATGCGTCTGCTCGTTTGTCCCCTATTCAATAAAAAAATGAAACATTCCTGTCACTGTACTGTTATAAAATAAAAAATTAAAAACCCCTACTTGCGTAGGGCTCTTAATCGAGTAATCATAAGCCAAAAATGCCTCACATCATTTTGGAAAAGAGCTGATACTCCACTGCTTGACCGATATTTACAAAAAATAGCTAAGAACCACCGCAAGGCAGCTGACTTTCAATTGAAAAAAACCGCATCGAAATCAGTCCATCCGTTTGAGAGCTAAAATACCATAGACAGACATACACATACAGACAGACAGAAATCAACGTCAAACTTATAACACCCCTTTCGCGTCGGGGGTTAAATATAACTCTCTGATAACCAGTTAAATCATTTCATTGAAAATAATACTGATGATTTTGTATTCTAAAATCATGGTATTATCATAATTTGTACAAAACACGTGAAAGACATTTTGTTTTTGCATTGACGCAAGTAATACATTATTAATTTTCATAACATCTGCATTATATTTTGTTCTCTGATGTCTTACAAATCAAACACAACTGTTCTAGTTTCACGTTAGGATTAGATAAACGATGTAGGTATTATATTTATCTTCATTTCGTTGATAGCATCAAACATAATATTGTACTTAGGTATAAAAAGCATATACTATACAGTATATGTATGCATATCTTCTATACATACAAACAGATATAACTACAACCGCGCCCCGCAACTTGACCCGCAGTTGTCTTTGTACCGCGGGTAACATCGCGGGGTTCAGCTGGTCATAAATCAAATTACAGGACCTATATTTTACTACGAAAAATTATATGATTACATAAATAGGTATGAACAAAAAAACCCGCTTAGACATCTCGGGGTTATTAAAACAAATGAAATCTAAAAAAACCTGCCATTAAACATCACTAACGTTAAATCTTTTTGCGTGACGTATTGTAGATAACCGTGCTATTCTCGAATTAAAATATTAGGTATTACCAACAAACCGCGGCCCCTCAGACCGCGACGACCGTTGCTATGAAAAAGTCTCAAGGGCACAAGTCGGGGACCCCTAGATTCTTGACCCCAAAACGTGCGTGACTCTACTCGCATGTTTGTAATTTTTACGCTACATTACTAGAACATTTACCCTCACGTGTTCCCAAAAGAACAGTGCCAAATGGGCTCATGATGGTTAATTATACTGCTCGAACAAACAATGTCGGTGTTTGACATTTAGCCGTATTTTTTTTTTTAACCGAAAAACATGCCCACCATTTTTCTTTACTTACGTAATATATACCTAGACTTATAAAAAGACCGATACATTAGCTAATTAAGCAGTTTTAAACGAAGCTACAACTACCAGGTTACCAGTAAGAACAGAGAAATCTTCGCAAAAGATTTATAGTGGCCTTTCAGTTTTATAGAAAGCTTATGGTACAATATCGTGTATGTATCTTGACGGATGTTCACCTATCTACAAACTTGACCGCAATAAACAGAGATAAGAACACAGAACGTTTAAAACCCATTCACACAAACAGTGTTCGTTTATATGGAATAGAAGTCACTGGTGTTTGATTTACAAAGGCTAAAATACAACAGTATACGAGTATCATTTTAAATATTTATCTTATATAAACAAATGCATGGGGCCATTGAATCTTATTTATTTGTTATACAATGGTCGTAATATATTTTCACCTCTCTACGTTTTCCCGTCTTTAATATATTAAAGAAACCAGTAAAAACGTTTTGTAATATTATAAAAAAGATCACACAAAACAATTGGAAAAGCTCAGCCAAATGATAAATCAAGAGAATTAATTATTTTGAACCTTATCTTTGTGAACTTTAACCTAGTGGTATAATAAACTACATTATTACATCAAATTGTCATATATACGAGTATATAGCACAAATACTGCTATGAGGTGTGATAATATTTTCACACATAATTGTTGCAAGGGATCACCAAAAGAGTTGTGATAAAAATATATCTAGTAACTCAACTGTCAACGACACTTCTAACGAAGTTCTCATAGATATATAATATTTGATCATACTTTTAAAACAATCGATCCGAGCGATTGTGAACTATCCGTACCTAAATCTTACCTTGACAACATATTGTTCTAAGAAATCACAACAGCAGATCCTTACAAACGAACACGAACGAAAGCAATAAAAATAGTTCTTGGACACGAAGAATTAAAACCATGACCGTTTATTTACGACTATTTAAAGATATTGATTGTTAAATATTACTCATTGAACTGAAACTATATTTATAAATACATACGAACCTTTAACAAAATCATATTGTGTGAAATTACATAATTGTCATAGACACAGACAATTATTTCCAAGGCAACAGATTCACTTGAGTTTTGTATTAACAGTTTAATGTGTGCCACCGCGTTAAAACAAAAGAAAAATTATTTTTAAACAATTCCTTGTTTAAATCTTGTCAGTCATTCAATTGTTTACTCACACTGTCTCAAAACTGATGAAAGCAACGTACAAAAATCTTTGTCTTTTTTTTTAAAGTAATAGACAGAGGAAACAAAGTTTCAATCCCTTATTCATATCTTTGTTTACATACATCCAACAGTTGAACAGCATAGTGTTTATTTGGATCTAATATTAAAGAAAACCAGCATTTGAATAGCAGCCAAATGCACATTTGCCAAATGAAATAAAGACCCAGACAGTGCTATATATTCTACTTCATTCATACAAATATACTTATGGAGTGCGGGACTAAATGTCTCGGCCAACATATTGTTTGCAACTGAATAACTGTAAAATTCACGACCACTATACGATATCTCTGTGATATTTTACTGAGACTGGTGTAATGAATCGTTTTAATAAATGCATTTACTATTTGGTACGAATATTTGTATGGTAATGAAAGATAAGTTGAAGAAGTTTATTGAATGTTTGGAAAGGGCAATAGTGCTGAAATATTTACAAACTTATGTCTGATACATCATTAAATTAATATCTTTTACAATTTTAGTCATTGCTGACCACTGTACATACACGATCCCTCATTTTTTTCTACCATATTACTAATTTTATTTGGGATTAGTCCATAGTGTGATATTAATCCCGATTTCTTAATGACAGCAGTTCCCTGATTCCCTCTATTTCAGGCGCAGTGTGGCACACCTGTGGCTTTAGTCGATCCGATTCCCACACACCATCTTGCCGCAAACCCCGGTATGGTGATGGACTGAGGAGGATTCCACACGTAAAAAAGGCTACCAACTTCAATGGCCAGCTACCTACCTATTGTCAACCTCCTTTAGAATGTTATCTTTTTCAGACCCAATTACCGTGACCCAACACAGGATGAAGGTAAACTAGGTCATGGAAAATTATTAGGATGAGGGAACTGTTAAAAGACTAGCAGCAGAAATAGGCCGGGGTCGCGTACCTGTCTATTCCGATTCTATGTGCTTTTTATAGTCTATAAAAGATCTAACAACACAAAAAAAGATCTAGGCTATCACGTTGAAACAGACAAAACAAAATTTTACAGAATGTACCTACAATGTTTTTTAAATACGTTTCTCTACTTTAATGAAATAAACATATACATAGGTATTTAATAATATATTGATCTGTGTGTAACATGAATGAACCAAAGTTCATAAATCACGAATCTCTTAATCGTATATGAATTAAACATTCGAAGTCATAAATTATTTTTATTATGAAACCTTATCATTGTAATAAAATTTAATGAACACTTGTAGTTACATCACATTGACGTCATAACGAAATGTTACCCTCAAAAGAAATGGGTCAGCTTTCTGTTTTGGCCTTCCACGTCAAACATCAATTGGCGGTGGTAGTTGCAGATATAATTTTTCTGTTACCAACATACATCTCAAAGGATTATCGTTCTTAATCCTATCACAAATAGAGTAAGTAATATTTTTTCGTAAGTGAATAAGATTCGACTAAAGAGCATCTTTAATGTTTCATTCGCATAATATCTGGTTAGTAATGATAATATTAGTAATCCAAATATCCGTTTCTTGAATTTGAGACGAAATAGGTCACCTCAAATTGGAGAAGGAAACATAATCAGACACGATGCTTGGTCTCAATTCGAATTCATGGAAAGTTTGTTTGACTAAGAAAAGGTTGGCTAAAAATATATTAAATATACTTTCATGTTATCTCATTATACATATACCACGTCAACAAGTCATGTAAGACATTGAAAACATCTCAATCAAAAACAAAGGTAGACTTTTGAATGAAATGTATTGTCTGCTACCGGTTTTAATGTCACAGGTTGGTTTTAACGTTCATCTATACTAATATTATAAAGAGGAAAGGTTTGTATGTAAGTATGTTTGTAACGAATTGGCTCAAAAAGTACAAATGCTACATTATCACTGATTAATATAGGCTATTTTAATTGTAAGCAAAAAAAAACAAAAATAACAATATGTAAACTAATAACTGCAGGTAACACCGCAAGGTTCAGCTAGTTTTATAATAAAACGATATTCTACTAGTCTACTATTTAACTAGTCAAAAACTAATTGTTTCTTAAACAGTAATATTTCAAGTTTCATGGCAGTCGTTTGAACTCGTATGATTTTTTAATACCTACGCTACATCATTTCAACCATTTGCCGTCCACTGCTGAACGTAGGTCTTCCCCAAGGAGCGCCAACTATCCTGGTCTTGGGCAGTCCGCATCTATTCGCTGCCAGCCACTCTCTTTAAATCGTCAATCCACCGTGCCGCAGGGCGCCCTGCACTACGTTTTCCTAATCGCGGTCTCCACATACACCGAATAAACGTTAAACTAACGTAGATTAAGTACACTTTTGACCGAAGAGTTGATAAAATGACAAGTCGTATCAGATTCATGATAATACGACATGGCCCAAATAATGTAATAATTATGTAATCTATCATTATGTGCAAAATTTAGAATATTTGTGACCTCTATTCGCATCTAATTTCTGATGTATTTTGCGTTCAATCAAATTGTAAATAGTATATAGCACCCACACAGATTTTCCAACCAAAAAAAACTTAGTTTTGATAGAGCTGTCTATTGGTAAAATAATTTTCAAAACCTGTTTAGTAGATCTTTGGATTACCACTTACAACATTATACACTTTATTTATAATATATATAGAAGGTAAGTTATAGAATAGCTTAATATGACGTTTTTTAATGTCCTTCAGTCAACGCAACCGGAGTAGGAGCAATTAAAATGTCTTATACAGATAAACAGTCCTAAAACCGTTGTAATTTCATTTAATTATATGACACCTAGTTACATACATATATATCTACAGAAATGTATAGTTCTGTAGGTACAATAAACATATATTACATAATGATGTTAAATTTGCACCTTTGGTTATTGAAAGCCGTATAGAACTGATGATATGCCAACCCAAGCAATGCTATATTTTATAACACTTGCGCAATATACGACATCCCTAATTCATTGCCACGCTTTAGAAAATGTTAAATATACTGTAACCATGAGATTAGTTGGGTCACGAGCAAGATTAAATTCAGATAAAAGAATAAAGATCATGTTAAAAATACCTTTAGATCCGTAACGCATTGAGTTCATGCAATTGACGTATTCCATAATAATCTTTATAATGTTAAATATAGGTTTTAAAATCGGTAATTTTCTTTTAAATTTATAACTTGATGGTTTCAGAACCTTATGGAGTGTTACTTGATTAAGAACTCTTAAGACTATTACGAGATATTGAATATACCTACTATTTGGATGATGTTTAGTTTTGCATTATCGTAAGCTAACAAAATAAATACATTTAATAATAAATATTTTTACTATATACGAGTACATATGTTATTAATGCATCTGAATAGCCTTACATGACCTCAAGGAATTAAACACAAAATGATATTTTTATAAACGACTTTTATTAGCAGATAGATGTTATAGAAGAATAGGTATACGTTTTTTGGCGAATCTAAATATTAAGTCATACATAGATATCGTAATTTAATTACCAGCATTGAACGTTTCTTGCTCTTGGTAATAAAACTCAGTACCTATTTATTGTAAAAAAACTTGGTCGCCCATTATTATACACTCAATAAATACAAAAGAAGCAAGTAAGTATTTACACAGCTATATGAAAATACTCGAATAGTTTAGCGTACAACGTAACTTGTTACTATGCGGTTTGGTACCTATTGCCAATTGCGTAAGGCATTGTATTTTTATACAATTTATATTACTATGATTAGCATTGCTCTTGAAATAGCCCCCAGTAACAGTGTAATGATAAAAAATTAAGAAGGTATGAAGATAAAAATACTTTGTTTATAAAGAGAACTTTTGCAATAGTAGCATTTAATTACAAATTACATCAGAACGTCTGATAGTACTGTTGACAGCTGTCAATTCCCGCAGTCAAGCACCTACCGATTTTGCACAATCGGCACAATTTGCCATTCTACAAGAAAAAGAAAGAAGAAAGATGAGACTGTGACGCGTCAGATTGTACATATCTCACTATTCGAGGTACATAAAAATTATATTTTTAACTTATTCCTTAGCTTAAAAGCAGAACATTTTTCCAAAATAACGCCAACCGTTCTGTAAATATTTAACAAAAATTAAGATTCGAAAAAGAGAAAAATATTGTGACAATTAGTTCAACCTTCGAATTTTGTTCGCTTTCAAGGATACGCAGGTCCGATGAAGTCGCTCCGTGTAATAACTGACATTTAGGTACAATCGGTTGAACGCTGAACCCAAATAATCATGGGAATAATAAAAGCTAGGAAAATGTACAGTACAGAGAGAATCTTACAGACTTGTATATGTGAAGAAAATGTGTATTTTTGTATTTCATATGAAGCTGTTCGTATTATGAATTCACTTAAGGACATATGATGGAAAATACCGAAAGTCTTTGTAAGGTAATCACATTAAGTTGTTTTTCAGATCGCATTGCAGATTTAAGGTTGGAGATAAAAATTAATTACAACTACTTACAGAAAGACGATGAGTATAAAGAAACGTCATAATTTATTGCCTTTAAATATATTAAAAAAATAAATAGCTAAAGATATACATCGTAACCAGAGTGTAGAAATGTAGAACAAGATGATTGTTGACTAATTGTCGTTATCAACTAGATCTTAAAACAACACCGGTAATTAGCTTTTTTTTAATTGAGGTACACTTAAAACAAAACATACTATTTGAAGTTTAGAAGTATTTCAGATTTACTTCTGTAGTAATTAAATAGTGAATCTGGGGCAAAACTATCAAATTATGTACAAAAACTATGTAATAAACGTAATAATTATTATTTAGTGGAATTAAAAAGTGCTTCAAACGACATCCGTATCAAAAAAATATCCAGTAGTCACTACTTGACTTCATCCTCGGACGATTATGAGCAAGATCGATCTTCGCACTAACTTATTGATATCTATTTCAGAGTTCCACTATACGTTCTATCATCAGATAGCTCAAAACTGCCTAAGAACTAGCATATTCTGTTCTTTTCTTTTTTTTTAAAAGACAACTACCGCACTATGAATAATTCATGTGTCACGGTGGACTTTACAAACATACATGAAACGGACACAAAGAACACCCAGACTTAAAACAACAATTTCTGGATCACATAAAGTGTCATTCCATGTGGGATTTGAACCCATAACACTTGGCGAACTAGGGTACGGCGTGGCAACCGCTTAACCATTTAACATTAAAAAAAATACATCTCAAGGTAGTAGAGCTTCGCTGACCGGGGCGGTAGGTACTACCCACACACCGAAACCAAAATTTTGGGCTGATTTTCTGCCCTGACATCACAAATGCTGTAATTTTTGACAGCATTGGTGCTGTCGTGTTTCATTAGTAAGTGCGAGGCCGGAGGCCCAATGATACAGAAGCATCTCAATATCGGTCAAGTCTCTAGACTGCCTCGGTGGCGTAGTGGTAGCGTATGCGACTGCTAAGCTCGAGATTTCGGGTTCGATTCCCGGGTCGGACCAAATGTTTGAATGATCTGCAAATATTTGTTTCGGAGTTTGGGTGTTTTCTATGTATAATATGTATGTATTTACAAAAAAAAAGTATATAAGTATTTATATCAGTTGTCTAGTACCCATCACACAAGTTCTGCTTAGCTTGGGACTAGATAGCGTTCTGTGTTAAATGTTCGGAATATTTATTATTTATTATTAATAGACCTCTATAGTGAAGGTCACCATACTGCATTATTTGCAAGTTTAAGTTCAGGTATGGTGACCACTAGTCTTGGATGCTGCTCATGCTCTCTATCAGGCAGAGTAATCTGGCAGGCTCATATAGGCATATACAGGTATATAAAAGATATAGGTCAAAATTGACTTTCCCACGTTTGTTTACACAGGAATAAACGAAGTTATGATAAGCGTTATAAAAACAACACTAAATATTTTTTAACAACTGACAGTTGGCTTAGTATTCATGATATAAACCACAGATGTCTTTTTTTTAGTCTGTGAACATTGATTAATTACAAAATAATGAAAATCTATGCGAGTACAGTATAGGATCTGGGTTGGCCTATTCCGGTATTCGAGGAAGGCTATAGGCTATATATCATCACGCTAAGATAATTGGAGCGGAGCCCCAATGAAGAATACTTAAAAAACGGGGGAAAATTATTACGCTACGGTCAATAGTAGACGTAAACGAGGTTGCGAGGGTCAGCTAGTCAAATATATATGAAAAAATGTATCGCAAAACCTCAATATTGATGTAGGCTCCAAGACTTAAGAACTGAGGCATTGTTTACATGTTTATGTTTAATCGTACAAACGAAAGTAGAACAAGGAGCTTCCGTATTGATCGAGATCATTGTTCTAAGTGTATTCCTTCTTTAAAACCAACAATGGATGTATTTTAATTTTTATGTGTTCTACTTTCTGTTTACTCGCGGCGAGAACAAGATTGATTATTTCCCTGTAGGTTAACAGGTTGCCAAATATTTGTACGCTTTAATTGCAGTGCATTGGCTGACGAAGTGATTGGTGAAATTATATATTTATATTGATTGGCGAGTGTGCCATATTATACTTAGGAATGTGGTGTGTAAGAATAGAAATTTTTAAAGAACAGAAACTGTCTTTGATTACACGGGTGGCCTTGTGGTTTAAGCTGTCACCACGCCGTGTTGTGGGTTGAAATCCCACATGAGACATTAGGGTGATTCACAAATTGTTGCTCTTAGTCTAAGTGTTCTTTAACTCTGTATCATGTCTGTTTGTAAGGTCTCCCGTGACACAGGATGTATATTCCTAAAGCGTAAGTTGTCTTTAAAAAAAGAAACAAAAGAGATATGAAAACAGGCAATTTCCCGAATTAAAATAGGCTTAAAATAAATAGTTGAGCTTTGAGATGCATCCTAGTTGTGCCACAAGAATAAGAAATAAAGCAGGTACTACATTGGTATTGTGGAGGGAATCGATAAGCTACAGGTATATGTAATTATTTATATCTAAATACATACAAGTTTTATGTAAACTACATTCAGACAAAAACAAATAATCATGCTCATAACACAATTATTTATCCTGGGTTGGATTCGAACCCACGAACTTTATCTTAGCAATCAGGATCACTAACCACTTAATAGCTCCTATTTATTAGACTAAGTTAATAAAAAAAAACATTTAATACCATACTTGGTCACGGTTCAAAAACGTGCACACAGTCATCATAAAACTAGTTACCCTCTATTGCACGCAAACTGTAATTATACCAGCATTAAAACCGTACAAGAAATGTTCTCAACTATTTTTTGTTCGAGACTATAGCTATGTAATTCCAATTGATCCTTGTTTTTTTAATGAGAGATTAACTTTGTCTACTCTAAGACGTGTTATACACGGTAGCTTATCACACGAGAGGACTTTCTAATATTTCTTTTCTAGCATAGTAATGAGCATGCAAGTAATGGAATATCTACCAACAAAAAATTGCATTTAGAGCTTATTCAAGATTTAAAAACCTAATTGGCGATATCGAAGAAAAAAGTATTATAATTGTCGAACTTCTTATGGTTCTTTTGCTACCCATGAATATATAGCCTTCCTCGATAAATGGACCAATAGTTTGAGAGGTTAGCGCTTTCAAGCAAACAAACAAACTCTTCATCTTAATATATTAGTAAGTATAGATTTCTCATTTTGTCTCAAATCCCATTTTAATAGCAGTTTAAATATATCACTTTTATTTAAATTTTAATATCAGATGAAAAAGCTGTTGAACTTTTTCATGCAAACACACCTCACGTGATATTTGTTAAAATAAACACTATGTAGGTGTCGTCAAATATTTAACACTGTTTTCTCAATTTATCAACATATTTATATTAATGAACAATGTTTACTCGATTCCCGTTTAACGCAAATATTTGCATGAATGCATGTCTGGGTGTTTCCATGTACATATAATATGCATTTTTTACAAAACAAAATGTATTTTGGTATGATTAAAAATATTCTAGAACCAATAGCATAAGCTTTGCGTAATTGCATTCTAAGATAGTATTAATCTATCTCAACCTTCAAACCGTCAAGAAAAGAGCGTACTCCTTCCTAAAAGGCCGGTAACGCACTTGTGACGCCTCTGGTGTTGCGGATGTCCATGGGCTGCGGTAATCGCTTACCATCAGGCGATACGTCTGCTCGTTTGCCGCCTATATAATAAAAATAAATCTCAATTCTTTTTGTGTGCATCTTTCAATAGCAATAGCTTCCTATAGTATTTAGACATTGTTTGTTATAAAGTAAACAATTAGTCGAAAACAATCGCATACAGTTTTAGAGATCCAGTATATAGTTTGTACTGCCATGATATGACACAAAATCTTTTACACAATGCACGTTTTACCGGTTACAGATAAGTTCCGGACAGCTTATCAGACAGATGGTTTGACACAGTTCCCATGAAATATACGTCAACTTATCTGTCAAATAAGCTATACGAAACTTATATGAAACGCGGTGACATAAGGACTAAAATATTAATCCAACATGGCGATCACGAATATTAAATTAGCCGTAACTAAATTTAAATAGTACTAAATCAAATATTAACAAGTCACATTTTAATACTACGTGATTAATAAATTGCTGCCATTACTTTAAAAACGAAAATAATTAGATGAGTAATTTTAAATTTGTTTATATCACCTTATTTAACCTAAATGTGAAGTCATTTACCTAATGACTTTTAATTTAGGTTATAAGGCAATGGAAAATTGAACCTATTAAACCACCTTATCGGTATTTTTTTTTATTGAATAGGGGCAAGCGAGCTGACGCATCACCTGATGGTAAGCGATTACCGCCGCCCATGGACACCCGCAACACCAAAAGCGTCACAAGTGCGTTGCCGACCTTTGGGGGATGGGGAGAGGGAATGGGGGAGGGGTTGAGGTATGTGCCTCCGGTATCCTCACTCACTCGGTGAAACAGCGCAAGCGCTATTTCACACCGGTTTTCTGTGAGGCCGTGGTATCACTTCGGTCGGTCGTCATTTTTTATAAGGATATATCTTTAAATTATGCTGTGTACCTAGTACACAATTTTACTTCAAATATGAAGACGATTACCAAATCTTTAATGAAAGTTTATACGACAGGGTAAAATAAAACATTTTGGTATACAATCATATGAGACTAAAGATACGAAACTGCTTCTAGTAAATAAATAAATAAATATTTTCGTACATTTAGCACACAACGCCAATTAGTCCCAAGCTAAGCAGAGCTTGTACTATGGGTATTAGACAACTGACATATATATACATACATACAACATTTATAGATATTATACACAAAAACACCCAAACTCTGAAACGAATATTTGCAGATCATACAAACATTTGGTCCGACCCGAGAATCGAACTCATGACCTTAAGCACAGGAGCTTACGTTACCAATTGCGCCACCGAGGCAGTCAGCCAGTAAATAAGAAATTATATTATTGTGTTTTACTAACATTGCAATTTTTTCATGTTCCCTCGCGTGTACAACCGAAGCTAACAAATTTAGCATTTTATGTTAAACGACTGGCGTCAAACAATTTATTAATAATTATTACTTGATGTTTGTCCAAGAATATTAAATTATGAAAACACTTACTTCAATGGCTTTTAGACCGCCTCTGTTCCACATTTATACTAATACATAAAGCTAAAGAGTTTGAATAGTTGAACGCGCTAATCTCAGAAACTATTGATCCGATTTGAAAAATTATTTCAGTTTGAGATAGCCCATTTATCGAAGAACGCTATATATTATCATGCTTAGACTAATAGGAGCGGAGAACTAATGAAGAATGTTACAAAACGGAAGAAAATTATTACACTATGGGCAATAGGAGACGTAAATGATGTTGCGTGGGGCAAGTAAAATATAACTGAACTTCAAAACCACGTGTTTTCTATGACTAATCTATAGTATCTTATTAAAACCGTCTGAGAGTCATGCTTTGGTACATACAGTGCTGAATGCAGTGATATCAAGGATTCAGGTAAACTTTTCATAGTCCACTGCTGATCATTGACCTGTACTTAGAAAGGTGGTTCTGGCATACTATACCACCCTGGCCAGACACTTTAGGACACCATAAGACTGGACAGACACTAAATGAGGATATGAAAACCTTAATTTTTGATCCTTCACTAAAAAAACGGTGCAAAGCACTTGTAACTGTCGAGTGATAGGTGGTGTTCTTGGTCGGTGGAAGTCACTCAACACCACGTGAACGGATTACTCGTTCATCTTTTACACCATAAAAAAGTATACCTACGGTACGACAATAACTACGGGTAACACCGTGGGGTTCAGCTATTCTGAACTAAATTATGTCTACTACCATAGATACTGATATACTACATACCTTTAAATATATATGATACTAGATACATAATAATATATTATAGATATACATAGATAGGACTAGATGGCGTTGTGTGTAAGATGTCCGAAATATATAAAATAAAAAAAATATTTGGAATTTTCCTTTTAACACATTAAGACAAAATATATTACGATTGGAATTTAAGTACCCAAATGCCAATACTTAATTCTATAATCAAAGAAGTTTAATATCTCAGAGACAGTGTAAAATAAAACTATCAACGAATCTTATTACGTGTATTGGATGGTCCGAGAAGTCTGGAGATCGTCCAGATTTTCACACGCCGATAATTTTATAGACAGCAGGTAATACCTAAAAAGCTCTTGATATAAATAATGCGTATATAAAAAACAAAAAAAAACTGTGGACTATGTATTTTTAAATAAACTTGGAATATCGCATTAGACAGTCTGGCGGACAGGGAAGACCCACGCCTGTACTAAATATACGTTAAACTAATTTATGTTCGTAATATATATTACATATTATGGCTATATCTTCTTTGAAGAGTTCTTAGAATTACATTTTCAGTCATCAGTTAAGTTTTCAACTACGTTTCATTCTTTTGGTTTGAGTTGACATTTGTCCGAGACTTCACTATTTGTGTAATGATATATGCGTACATATATGTAGCTATGTTCACAGTTTAATTTAAGGCGAAGTCAAATATTGGACAACGGTTTGGTGATCAGATTGTTACCTACTCACTTCTCTTCGTAGTCAGACCTACTGTCTACCTCAATCTTTATGCCCCATCTAGTATCTATCTATATAGAGGGGGCCATAACCACACTCTCACGGAAGTATGGTGGATTGTCTCGCGTCGCACTTCGCGTCGCCTCTCGCGTCTTTAACGTGCGCCCAAAAACCGACACAAAGAGGAGCGACAGTGAGGCGAAACGAGGGAAGACAAGGGGGCACGAGTCCTCACTCTCATACTCGTGTAGCCTCGTGAAGACTGCACAGGGGGTCATTAGAGGCGTTGTTACTGATGCCGACAATCTGACAAAATTTACGTGTTGTGCAGTTATTTTAAGAAAGTCAAATATTAGCTTGCAATCTTATCGTTTTGTAAACTATAAACTGATAGTGTATCCATTTTTAGAGGTAATATCAATGCCATTTACAAGAATATTAACAAAAGTAATATAAAATCATCGACACCGCATATTTACGGCAGTTTATCGAAGGAAGTGATTTTGTAGACGCTTTGTGATAAATAACAGTACTATGAATAGATGACTATTAATTTAGACTTCCTTAATTCGTAATTACGATACATTGACTTGACAATTAGCAAATTTCGTATTAATTAAAATTAGCAATTACTGTCACGATAATTAAAATTTAGGAGGTTCATGTTCGACAGTTTTGGTTAGACTTTAAATCTTAATGTAACTACTGATAAAGATAAACAAACAGGTAATATATGTTAAGGCAATTCATTTCGTCTCAGTTCAATGACACGTCGCTAAGGAAAATAACTAAAATGATTATTTTATAAGAGTGTTTATCGGCTGACGACTAAGGAAGAAAAAACTTCCATTGAAGTGTCATTTAATAAAATAAATCAACAGTATTTTGTTCTAGAAGTTTCTCGTAAATATTTCGGACATCTAACACACAACGCCATCTAGTCCCAAGCCTCCGAAACAAATATTTGCAGGTCATACAAAGATCTGGTCCGACCCGGGAATCGAACCCGAGACTTTAAGTACAGTAGTCGCATACGCTACCACTGAATAATATAACAGTTTTCTTATAAATAAAATATATAAACAAATGATAAATCCTTTCTACTACGGGTTTTGTTTCTAAACAATTAAGCTGTCAACGCCCCAATGTTTTACAAAACTAATGAACTCCATAAAAAACTATGCTACATTAAAACAGTATATTTTAAGCACACATTAAAATATCTACTTTGATGTAAATGGGGCATACAAAACATCTATTTATCTCTCAAGTGCTGGTTATACAACTGTTCGTATCCTGCGGGCCTAGTGTGAGTTTCTTACTCATACTAAGTCCTAAGGGACTCTTTCGTGATAATCATATCACTTCAATCCTTGACTTTCAACGACATTAAACCCGCCTCCTTCATTCGTCATTCGAAAAATAACAAGTTCATTGGCTACATGTAACATATACTTGAAGTGTTTTTATATAACATAATTATACATTATATACCCACATATCAATGTTTCTGAACAAAGCCAATCAGTGTCAGTTATTTATTTAATCATATCTTTACAAATTACTGGCATCAATTCATTTGAAATCAGTAATGAATTGCTTGTAAATTAACTTTATTTCTGAGTATTACATACATTTGTATATTGCCACTGTATATGACGCCGCTCATTAATTTATATAAATCCGTACATCAAGGAGTCGGTACATCTCTAAACATTTCGATGTGCTAAAATGACTTAAGTGACCTCAAGTTTGTATCCAATTATGATATTTAGTTAAATAATTTTATAGTTTACATGCAAATATCTACGTCGGAGGTACTTTCGTCTCTTACATCCAGTCTATATTTACGTTGGGTACCTATTTCGAGAGTAACATTAGTAAAATCAGACTGCACGTCTGCTTGGTAAATTCTGTTTGTTTATGTTTAACTGAGTTATGATTTATGTAAATTCGATAGCAGGATAACATTGTTGATTGTTCCTAGCTAGATAACGAAGAATAGCTTTTAGAACATGCGTTAGTTATTGTTAGATAGATGAAGCTTTGTAAATTATAAATATGTAGTAGCAAACCTGTTTAGTAGTTCTAGACGAATGAACGTGACTTACCTGAAAACAAAAAAATAATACACGTTAAAACAATGTTCAGTGAAACCACAACCAAAATAATTTGAATATAACATAAAGAAAGTTATTTTGCCTTCTAAAAAAGACTGATGTAGTGAAATTTTCATCAACATTCTAGTCAATATTACGTGATGGATATAGGACACTAAACAGAGTGGATGCTGCAAGCCCTCGATAACTAATATCAGCTAGCTACAACAAATTGTTTAAGTTTATCTGATATTTGAAAAATTAATAGTAACTATGTGCAATATTAATAAAATATTTGTATAAAACAAAGATAATACTCATAGTACCTGTCTTACACTTAAAAAACTATTTCAATAATTGTTCGCGCTTCTAATACCCGGGGGGATAAGGAGAGGGATGGGGGAGGGGTTGGTGTATGGGTCTCCGGTATCCTGGTCCGGTCGTGTTAATAACTGCAGTTCTCGGACCCCTCCCTTCTCAGGTGCAGAGTGGTACACCGTGTGGTTTTAGTCGGTTCGATACCGACACACCGGTTTCCACATGTAAAAAAAAATGGGTCTCGGGTATCCTCACTTACTCGGTGAAACACAGCGCAGGCACTGTTTCACACCGGTTTTCTGTGAGGCCGCGGTATCACTCCGGTCCAACCGGCCCAAGCATGCCGAAGCGTGGCTCTGCCACAGTAAAGAATTTAATCTATATTTTACAATAGTGAGATTAAAATATCAAAATTATATCCACGAAATTATAGCTAATAAACATTAAAAGTGTTTAATACAACACTTATAATATCATAGATCTGAATAAATTTATATTGGAAAGGATTATAGTGCGATGTTGGCACACATAAGCCATAAATCAGATTCTAAAAAATAACAAGCTAGTTTGAGCATATGAAAGAGATCAAACAGTCATTTCTTACGATCAAAGATTTCATCTAAATCAAGCATTACAGTACTATAAATCGATTACATTGCGATTACGAATCGAATGCAATGGCCTATTTCCAATATCGATATATCAACTCGATATTGAGTATTCGTGCGTTTGTTCAACTGTTTGTTTGCGTGTCTGTTAAAGTTCAGTGACTCAGAACAAAGCGGTCCTCTTGTTAATTTTGTACACAGACTCATTTGGAACACTCCTCGTCTCCACATGTTCTATCCTCTTCGTTTTTTTGTTGCGTCTGCTGACTCTATGTCAAAGTTGATCAACGCAACTGCGCTTTGGTATTTAGCTGTCTTATTCTTTCATCTGCGTTCAAACGCATACCAACACGAGCAAGATTTTTTATTCTATCTTCAAATGCTGTCTCCAGGGGTTATAATTATTTTTAAACTTGTGTGAGATCAATTGTATGCGTACACTTAGTTGGCAGGTCTACGGTATAAACACTGCAGTATTATATATTTGAAAGCATCTGCGAAACCAACCAATGATGATGGTGGTTTAGATGTACTCTATTATTTTCTAAAGACTTTATTTTATTTTCAACTGCATTAGAGGAATATTATATTTATAAGAATTAAAAATGTAGTATTCATACTGTCGTAAGATGTGACAAAGGGAGCAAGCTCTAGAGAAAACCATTACTACAAAGAGAAGGAAAACTTGTAACCAATCTCTCTGGTAACCGTAGCATAATAGGCCAAAACCTGCTTTCTAAGCAGAGGCATATGTCCAGCAGTGGACAATTAAAGGCTGTCGATGTGAAGTGTATGTGTGAAGTTATTTTGTACTAGCTGCGCCTACGGGTAACGCCGCGGACCGAAACCAGTTTGAAAAAAGTAGCCTAAGTTACTCCTTATATCAGCTATCTGCCAGTGAAAGTTCCGTTAAAATCGGTCCAGCCATTTCAGAGATTAGCCGGAACAAACAGACAGAAAGGACAGATAAAAATTGTAAAGAAATGATTTTTTGGTACATGTACCGTGTAGACATACATATATATGAAGAAAAAGCGGTTATTTTAAATTTTAACATTACAAAAAGACAACTTTATTTTTTAGTAAAGATAATATCGATTCTTTAAACTCTGAATAAATCTAAAAGTGCGCCGTCTGCCTTCCATTTTTCAGCATTTACATTTCTGACCTTTTCCATTTATATTTTATAGAATATACCTATTTGCGAGTTCGTACGTATTTGTTCGAGGTGAGTTTAAAACTTTATCTGTTTAAAAACTCTGCCAACCGTGTATTAACGCCAAATGTAAACAAACTCACCTGTTTTTTAGAAACATTAACTCCAGCACGTGTTTTGTTTTCAACATTAGCGAACATGTTATATTTCGCATTCGTATTTCATTTATCAACATTTTTTTTTTAATTTTGACGACTTACGGTATTTACGCGCTTTGTATTCTAACGGTAGAGTCAGTCACCCAGGTTCAATCCTCTTTCAGGGCCAACATGTGCATTTACATAGGTCTAGATGATTCTATGAATAAATATCTATGTGAAATATAAAATATTCGTTTATCCGTATTTTTAGAAGCTTAGAACAAAGTAAGCTTGGTTTGCATTTTGTACATATTTTTCAAGTGCTTGTACTATAGCAATAAATCTATATATACATACATATTCACCAGCTACCGTCGCTTTTTTAGGGATTAACTAAGCGATTTCGTTTCGATTAATAAACATTTGTTCGTCAAAACTGTCGATAAAGAGGTTGGGCCAAAAGCGTTATTGAGCTTTTCAAATTATAGAAATATTTACTAACAGCTCGGAGTTTGGATGTTGGGGTCTGAACCACCGTGCCTCGGAGAGCATTTAAAACTATCGGTTCCGCGTCTAATCTCTTCCCGATCGTGTAGGTCCATCCTTAAATTTTTTTTATTACCCTGTGCTTGAGAACACTCTTGTGCACTATAATATCTCCTAGCTAGGCCGGCTAGGAGAACATTACTATTATTATTTGGTCGTCACAGCTCAACAAGTATAATATCGTAACCCAAACAAAGGAGTGAACGAAAAACAAGAAAGTTAAGCAACTGGTAAAAGAGATATATATGTTTAGTTCGTATCTAATATACTCGTTATATGATGTGTAAGAACGTTGACGTATAATTTCCAGAAGTTTCCAAGGTTCTTATTGCCGGTTAGCACATAATATTAGATCTAAAATTATTTCTGTTATTTATACGTCTGTTGTACGTCTCTTGTCGCGCCGAATATTATTTATTTCAGTTTGCACACCTACTTTATATCTAACCTATATATACAACGGGAAACTCTTGAATTTCAGTAAAAAGTACATAAAATACGGGAGTAGCGACAATTTATTTATTACCCATAATTCTAGCGATGGCTATTAGACTAGAAAAGCTTGCCACATACAGACCCAAATGTCAGCATTGACGTCATATAGTGAGTTAACTAAATATACTTTTACAGATTAAACCCGGCGAGCACACATATACATGATGAATGCGCTGTAGCCTAGATATTACATGCAACCATTGCATATGCATAATGGTATCCTCAGAAATATTATCTGACTGGCTTTCATAAGACGAAGGGGAAGATTTGCTGGTAAAGAACTTGATAGGCTATTCTGGATATATCTGACATATAATCACAGATTTCGGTTTTATAACTCTTAGAGAAAGACATATATGTTAGAGATACATTTTTATATCAGCAAATATATGTTAAATAGTGTTACCTTTTAGTATTTGAAACTTTACCCGAAATTGATGAAACTGTCTCTAAATATCCATTCGTAATCTTTTTCTTTTTTAATAACAAATAACGCCTCGGTGGCGCAGTGGTAGCGTACGCGACTTCTATGCTTGAGATCTCGATGATTTCATCTCGGGTTCGATTCCTGGGTCTGACAAATATTTGTATGATCTGCAAGTGTTTGTTTAGGAGATTGGGTGTTTTCTATGTATAATATACATGTATTTACAAGAAAAAAGTATATATGTATTTATATCGGTTGTCTAGGACCCATAACACAAGCTCTGTTTAGTTTGGGACTAGAGAGCGCTGTGTGTTAGATGTCTGAAATACTTATTTATTTAGTTTAATTTATAGAAGTAAGACTTAACAATGTGTTACTGTCGAATATTTATCTCTTTTAAATAAATCACTATTCTTTCGTCACACCAAATGCATTTCTATGCGTCCAAAAAAACTCACCAAAATAGTCTGGCAGTGGATGTAGGGCATTACTGACGTCATTCGTAACCCAGTCTCGAAATGCACTGGGCCCTTCCGACGTTAAGAACACGTGTGGCCCAATTTTTTTTACTTACAATAAAGAAACCTGTCAATGCAATCATTATTATTAATGATTCATAAAGCATGTTATGAGTATGCAGTAGGTAAGAAACACGTGCATACAGGATAGACAGATAGATAGATGGATCATTATTAAAACCAGTCTATATAGAATACGAACACTTTGGACTCTATAAAAAAGAAAGAGGTTCTCGGGTTACATTTATTTTATTTGAAAGAGTTTATCTGAAAGAGAGAGCAAGAGAAAGTGAAAGAGATTGAGAGAGATCAGTTTACTTGGATCGAGTCATTCATTATGAACCAATTTGGAGTATTCCTTTTGTTCTCATTCGAATGTACAGTTAAAATATCCCAATTAAATAATAAAGTGTACAAATGGAAAACTAAAGAATGACGAATGAAGTTTATTACAATTCATCAACTTGTATGTATCCAACAATGATGGTTATAAAAAATAAGAAGTAAAGGCGAATTTATCTAGATATTTTAAGTTTTTATTTAGCAATAGCCTCTTTATTTATATAAGGTAATGGTTACACAAGACACGGTGTAACAAAACGCGAGCGCTGTTTTACATCGATACAACAATTCATCATCAACGCCGCGCATCATGTGCGTAATTTATATGATGATAATTTGAAAGCTTCAAAATTTTTGAGGATATTTACTAAAATTAAAATAAAATAATTACCAAAAAATATTATAAAAATATAAGAAAGAATAAAAAGGAAGAGAGATGAAAGCCGAATTGATATGTATATTATACATTACATAATATTTTGTTCTTAGCTTTTTAATTAAAGAACTTCAACACCGCTTATTTCAGATTTGGTTTCTGTTTGCGATTCAAAAATATTGAAAGATTCATGCCTGGATTTGTAAAGCTATTACAAATCCAGGCATGAATCTTTAAATATTTTTTTGCCGACTTATAACAAATCAATTTCAATTTTAACAAATGTAATATATTAGAAAAATAGCTTTTCAGCCAATAAAATTAAATTTAAATGATCTTTTGACGACTGTTTTAAGTAGACTGGGAGCGTGGCGTCTCTTGTAATCCAGCGACTCGGAGGTCGGGAATGGTTCGGATGGTTGAGTTGTAAGCTGACTGAGAGAATAATATATTCTGGACTTTAGAATTTGATCATCTACGACGCAGGACCTTTAGGAGCATCATCGACGTAAGTGGTTGGCCACCACTGCGCACCGTCCAGTACATGTACTGTTTTAAGTAACAAGGCTTTTAAACAGTATCGCTACTGACTTATACTCAAAATCGTCATCCAAAAACTAAGTACGACCAAAAACAAACATTTTCGTAGAAGAAGACAACGGCACCAGACAATACTGTTCCTTACTTGTTGATCCCATGAATAGAACCAAAACACCAGATGAATCATACTGATTTATGGGATTTACCGGGGCAAGTGTTATTTCTTTAACAGTTTACAAATTACTTTATCAAGAAACGATTTTATTACCCCGTTAATGTAAACTATAGTTCAGAAAATACATGATAAATACGCGGGCTGGTAAATAGTTGTAAATTGTAACATCAGGTAAAGTTTCGATTTTGCATTGCTTCTAACACTTAAGTATATATATATATATAATATGTCGCCATGTTGTTTTGTCCGTGAATGGTAAAAGTATTAGAAGATACATTAAATTTGTATTCTTAATACATTCAATGAAATGAAAAATACATAATTATCTATACTATTATTATAAAGCTGAAGAATTTGTTTGTTTGAACGCGCTAATCTTAAGAACCGCTGGTCAGATTAGAAAAATTATTTCAGTGTTGGATAGTACATTTATCAAGGAAAGCTATAGGCTATATATCTTTACGCTAATACAAATAGGAGCGGAGCACCAATGAAGAGTGTTTCAAAAACGGGGGAAAATTTTCACGCTACGGGCAATAGAAGCCGCAAACGAGGTTGAGTGGGTCAGCTATTATACTATGTGAGAAATGCTAATTAAGTCTTACAGTAAAATAAAGTAATTTTAAATAACAAAGGATATGATCAACAAAAATATTGTAGTAAGTAATGTGTGTACTGTATTTAAGACTCAAAACACGATGACATGGCAACAATGAAAGTGTCTTTCTCTTGGTACATCTCAGACTGTCGGAAAAGGATTATTTTTAGCAAAGATGTACAATGCTACACCAGATGAACTTCAGTTTACGTAGATTAAACGTACATACGTGTACCTGCGTACATCGAAAACGCCTTGAGCATTGCGTGCGTTCGTTTGAGTTATTTCAAAATAATTACAGTACAAGCAATTTTAGTTTTTGTGTCTTGCATCTAATGTTGAATTTGGGTATTGCGATACTTGAACACAATGATTGCCTGCATTGACACTATTTAGCTTGTAGTTAGTGTTGAAAATATGAACTTTTCAAATGCGAGTTCAAGAACGATGTGTTCTATTGTAATGTACTTGTAATATTTACGTTCACAGAGCAATGAATACAAGTAATTATCAGTCAAACTAAATAAATAATGCTGGCTGTTGTGTGTGTACTGAAAAGGGTAGAGTGACACCTGAAGAACGCAAGACTAATGAACTCTTCTTTTATTTATTACTAGCTGACCCACGCAACCTCGTTTGCGTTTAGCGTGAACATTTTCCCCCGTTTTTGAAACATTCTTCATTGGTGTTCTGCTACTATTAGTAGTAGCGTGATGATATATATAGCCTATAGCCTTCCTTGATAAATAGACTATCCAACACTGAAAGATTTTTTTAAATCGGACCATCGGTTCCTGAGATTAGCGCATTCAAACAAACAAACTCTTCAGCTTTATTATTAGTATAGATTAAAGTGTTTATTACATATGAGTATTTTCGATATTTTTTTGGTGATGGAAACCTTTAACAAATGCGTGAAGCTAGTTTTATATTCCATGCATGACTCAATAGTTGCAGAAAAAGGATTTATCCTTTCTTACCATTATTTTATATACCTTACCTTCTTATCTGTCTTTCCTCTCAGTACACTCCTAATTTTGGCGTCTCGATTCTCAAATGCCCAGTTTATGACAATACGCCATTTAGGCTAATTATTAGCAAAACATTTAATTAATCTAAATAAAAATTTCGAAATTAGTTAAGCTGTTTCAGAGGAGTGCGGCTACATACGATTGCTTTAATTATATCATCAATAGACCGAGACTCAATACTTCGAACCAAATAAAAATGAGTTTTATTTGTATCCAACAAGACTTGGAAATGAACTTAATATCGTGTCGGTATCGTATCGTTACTTAAAAACAGCTTACTTAAATGCGTTCTAAACTTAATGGGTTATTGGAATTCAGGTGAGATAGATAATGAACTAAATTCCTAACATTAGTGGAATATTTTTTCGTAATGAGACTCCCTGCAGAAAGTGGGTAATCTATTGTTTGTGCCAGATAAGATAGGACAAAGTTGAATGAAATTAATATTGCTGTGGTTATTCTCTGTATGTAGATCGAGTTCAAGTGTGTTTTTTAAGTGTGACTCAATGCTCTCGATTCCGTCTTTGTTTGCAATAATGTCACTTATACATTTATTGATAGTTTTTTGATTTATGACACTTTTAGAAGTTAGAATTATTGACGTGACAACGTCTAATAAATCGATGAAAGCCGGCTGCACGCACGAAAAAGGATGACTCATTGTCCCGGTTATGCTTATTGTCCCGTTACGCACATTGTCCCGTTACGATCATTGTCCCGTTTGCATTGCATTGGTCCGTAAACCAACTTTACAGACCACCAATTTTTCAATGGGTAATAATGCTTTATGTGTGTGTGTGTGTGTGAGAGTTTTCTGCTCAGTCCTTTATATTTCTATATACATAAATACGACAAAAATAATCGGCAGACAAATAATTATAATTGTGACCTTTACATTTACGTCATAAGTGGGTAAGCTGATGGTAAATTACTTCCACCACCCAATGGTATGCGCAGTAAGTGTTGAGGCCGTAGTAGTCTTAGGATTAGGTTAGGCTTATATACATTCGATACTTTGACCCGTAAATTGCAGTCAAAAATAGCTCAATACTAGTTTTCTATTCAGCCGTGATATTACTCCCGTCGAGTAAGCCCGTTTGGTCGAATATGGCTCTCCCACAACGTATCTACATCACTGCAATTCGCATGCATGATGCCACATTTGTTTTTCATTACAAAAATAGTACCTTTCTACAAATAAACTTTATGATATAAAACAAAAAAAAAAGAGTTTTTCGAAATTCGAATTTCATTGTGCAAATAGGAATAACCTGCATTTGTTTTGAATTATAACGTTAGTATATTTCCATGAAAAATAACTTATGATATTTACTTAATTTTATCTTTTCTCGATAAAACAAAATACAGAAAAAAACAAGAAAAAAACAATAACGAACAACAATTACAACGAAAATTATTTTATCATAAAATAATATTTGTCAACGTAAAACGCATAGCAAATAAACACTTATGGCGCCAAATGGAAATCATTTCAATGCTATTGATAAGGTAACGAGTTAAAACGCATTTCGACAGACACAATAATATTTTGGTAACATTATAGTTATTACAATGACGCAATTGATATATAAATTATTGGTACGTTGAGTCATATAGCAATTCATGAATATTTTGAAACAAGAACGACTTAATATAGAAAACATCTATAACACAACTATCTACGTATTATATCTTCCGCAAAGAAAAGACTTATATGACAGAAGTTAAAAACCCAGCTTTTTAAACAAGCAAATTTTTTAAAATGAAAAGCAAAAAGGGCCTGAAAACATTCAAACTGATTTAAAATATAAAAAACAATAAAATATTTACATTGCCTATTAGTAGCGTTAGCATAGCAACATTCCTATTTACCTAGTGTCATCTCACAATTAAGACGGCAACCTAAATGTCAAAAGCTGTCAAGCTGTTTATGATAAGTACAGGGTTTGCCAAAGAAATATACATACATACAATAGTGCATAAAACATAACCCTCCTTGTGGCGCACTGAACCGTATTCAACAGCACATACTTAAAATTTACTACACATCAATAATTGTGCGCCCTGCTCTGGGGAGGACCCGTACTAAGTTATTTCAGGTCCCCCCCAGGAACGACACCGCGTCTATAGACGCTATGCCCCGGCGTACCTTGGCTTCACGTATCTGTCGGTGTCTAGGTAGCAGTGCAGTAGATTTTTTTGCAGATCATACAAACATATGGTCCGACCCGGCAATCGAACCCGAGACCTCAAGCGCAACAGTCGCATACGCTACCACTGCCCCACCGAGGCAGTTAATGGCAGTATGACTTACGAGACACCAGATATATAATTCAATATCATTACAAAGTTAAAAATTCCCTAAATATTATCACCTAATGGGTGTTTTCACGTTTGTCACCTTTAGCTACAAACAGAGAAACATGTATGCGTAGTAATGTATAAATGTATACGTAAATTGGTATGACACGACCTACAGCAAGAGTATAGCCATTGCCACTTCATAATGTACCAACCTTGTGTTGTACTGACATTTTGATCCCTATTTGTCGTGTTTTACGTAAATATTAAAGTTTACACAATTTTATTTGTGACCAATGAGAACTAGAAGATGTTAGCCATGGCCCGCATGTCAGTTCTTGTATAAATTTTCGAACGCATAAGGCAAATAGTGTTGTTAACAAAAGATAAAAAAAATATAAAATCTCCACTCTTTTACTTCTATTATCTATCATTCCTATCAATCCTCAACAGAAATAGGCTAAATGTCTTTATATATTTTCTCTTTTTTATACTCTACTTGTGATCATAGCCAGTAGAAACCAATCGAAACTTCACGACATTTTAAAGGTAAGTTCTTAAATCTATCGCGAACAAATTAATTTCCGTAAACAGAATTACTTATGAACAAGAAGAGATATTCATTTACAGGTTAAGTTCACATAAGAGAAGAAAATCAATAACCTTTTGTATCTTAATTATCTCTAAATCTTAAAGCCCACGATAAAAGATTTATTATATAATCAAAGTTTTATTTGATCACATATTTACCTTGGCGCTAGAAATACTCTGGTGGCTTCATTGACAAATATTAATTAAAATAACACCAACTGAAACTGTTTTGAAGTTCACATTAAAAAAATATATCGAAGGTTCCTGTTTGCGTCAGTAGTGACCGCCGACATTCAACCCTCCAACGACTACGCTTAAAAATAGCCTCCTGACTTGTCATATGTCAATCAATATAGATATGTGTGTCTTTAATATAATGTGTATTGTGTAGAACAAAAGCATGTTCAACGGGATTTAACAAATATTTTCAAGAATCTACAAAAATATTTGAAACCCAGTATTTTTTTATATAGTTTTAACAGCAACCCTATATTAAATGCATGTGAATATAACAGAACACCGTGTTTAATATTTCAATGCAATAAAGTTACAAATAAACTCTACAAAAATTGTGTTGTTTATGCATTTTTATGTCAAGTCTATCTAAAAATAACGTAGTTTTCAATTCCAAAACAAAACTATATTATACATCCTTTAAATGTGCTTGTGTAGGGAACACGAGCAGCCGAGGCCAAAAATGCTGAGAAAAACATCGACATTAAAAAAAAACATGTTTGTTTTTATTTTAAACGACATCATAAACACTGCGACAGACTCCCGGCTTATGACGTTAAAGGTCACGTCTACGTCAGCAAGGTCTGGCACTTACGTAATAATCCCTATTCGTACGTAGACACGTTTCCACGCCCACAATATGCGTAATTTGTGTACACAATAATTTGACATTTAATAATTAGGAATAAGTGTAAGCGACTTCAAAGCGTCTAATTTAAGACAAATATCACCTAAAAGTTTTAGTCGTGTTTTAATGTTTCACCTTTTACAAAGTGCTTTATGCCTTGTGTGCTTCAATTTGAAAGGGATTTTCCAACAGAGGACAAGATATAGAGCAAATCTACTGACCTTCGACAATAAAGAAAACAAACCAATACATGACCAAACACGTAAACTACCACCTTCAATCGCAAACAGAAATTTCAGTTAGTGTTAGTAAAAAAAAAACTAAAATATACCTTCTTCTTCTTCTTTTTTGTATACATAAAATGGCAACCAGCCGGATCACTCGGATCAGCTATTTCTGCCAATATCAAATATTTATCGTCTTCAATTATAAAGTCTTCGACTCTTCAAGTGTTCGTGATGAAATTAATGATAAAAAATACATACGAGTAAAATGTGGATGACATGAAATGGGGACCGTCTTTCGAAAAAAACAAAAAACGATCTCCAAAAAATATACATATACATTACACTTTAATTGAAACAAACTTCCAACGCAAATATGTCACGGACGCGGTTGTCATTAATACGTAACCGTTTTGTACTTACATTCGATTCCCATCTACACACCTTGGCTTACTCAAGGATTTCCATCAAGGTTTTGAGTACGCCCATTGACCATGCCACCGCGTCACTATCGATCTGCCTGTACTAATGTCTGATCTGATGAATAATAATTACGATTATTTCCACCACGTGAATTGTTACAATCGATGTACTGTAAGCTGTTCATGACACTATTTTATGGCCTGGCCTATTTAAAAAGTTTATACGCAATTCTGAAACGTGATGCAATTTCTTTTTATGAAACGTCATGTGTGTTATATTAGCATCGGTAACTGAACGTTATTTTTTGTTTTTAGGAATGACAACCCCAGGAATAATTCCTGTGTCACGGGGTACTTTACAAACATACATGAAACGGACACAAAGAACATCCTGACTTAGAACAACAACTTGTGGATCACACAAAGTGTTATTCCATGTGAGATTTGAACCTACAACACTTGGCGAAGTAAGGAACGGCGTGGCGTTCGTACTTTAAAATAAAAATTGGATCTAAAAATTAAATAAAATGACAGATGATCGACTTTTCTTTTTAATTGTTTTAAAGTGAGATCCGTTTAGATCATGCTATCTAATAACACACATTTTTACCTAGAATTCAAACTCTCACAGAACTTAAAAATATTTTTCAATCAGTACACAAACCAAGTAGTAATAAATAGAAGATTTACTCGTAATGACCACAAATTAACTAATACCAAAGATATTTGAAAAGTCGTTATAAAAACAGTTACCAGATTAATTAGATTTTTTTTCAATACTGGCAAATTAATGTAATAGCAACTTCCTTTGATCGTAGTCCAACTTAAATGAGATCTATTTTGTTATTATAAATTTTAGTATATTCTTTATCGCACCATTTGTTTTAGGATCGTTTTGTGCCATTTTATTCTAAATTGAGAGCAACAATATCTCATCTAATTTAGCTAGACAGCTCTCGTTTGAAAATGTTCCTTGTTAAAAGGTGTAACATACTTTTAACCCGTGATTTATCATTACGACTGAACAATTCAGTGGACAATAAATAATATGATATTCATATAAAACATCGGGAACAGGTTTGAACATAAGTCTTTAATGTTTAATATACCTTTGGGAAAATACATAAATCAAAACTATTGAGGCTAAGATGAAAAGCTGATCTTCAATTTTATCGCATCGGAGCAAAGAAGATCACAGGTTAACGATGGTGGATACACGGGAGGGTGTACCTAACAGGTTTGCTTGTACAGTTGAATGTTATAAGTAAACCGGAGCGTTCACACCTGTTCAGGCAACCGAAAAAATATGAATTTTGATATATTTTGCCCAGTGGTATAACTGTGTTGTTAAACTGTACTGACAAAACTGAGTCACCAAACGTCAAACAACACAAATATGTATATTACATCTTTTAATTTTCAATTAATAATGGTATCTAATTAATTTTATCAAAAAAAACGACTTCAAGATCTGGACCAATTTGAAATGAGACCACACGGAAAGTACCAGCTTTCAAATAAAAAATAATAAATTTAAGAACCTCCTCCTTTTTTGAAGTCGGTTAAAAACAGTCTTGTTTTGTTTACAAGCATTTTTAAAATACATTTAATGACGTAAGGTAGGCGCGTTTTTTCTAATTGCGTAGTAAATCGTGACTTGTTCGCTGTCAGTGTCAAAATTATCAACGCAATGTAAACACGTCATACTACATTCAAACACGCATACGGCGATATCGTAATGAATTTTTTACGTTTTTTATCAGTACTATGTATTGGAATAACCCGTTCGTTGAATACGTTGAATAAACGAACCTACCGCCATCTACCGAAGCCAATTTAGAACAAGGAATACTGTATATGGATTTTTTATTTTTTTATGCAACGATCTGCCAATGTGACTCCTCTCTACCTCGTGGCAAGCATAAACAAAATTTAAGAAAGGTAGTCACCAGCGTTGCCAGAGGTCACGACTTTGGCGGGACGTCCCACTTTTTGAATCAAAGTTTTGACCCGCTTTTTGGGGATAACTGGCAGGAGTGTTGTGAATTCGTGAATTAGGGATGATGCAGGCTGTAGTAGAGAAACAAAAATATTGCCAATGAGCTCATTTTTTGTAGGTCACTCGTACGCATGTGTCGTTTTCTCGTTAATTTTACATTTCGTTCCACTTTCGAGGAAAGAATCCCGCTAAAAAGTCATTATTCATTTAAAAGACTCAAAATCCCGATTTGACTAAAAAAATCTGGCAATGCTGGTAGTCACCATGCTCATTGCAAATAAAGACAACGTAACAATGCAGCATGGTAACCCACCACACCATGGCGGTCTAGTGATGCTTCTGCATCATTGGGCCTCTGGTCTCGCACTCACCAACGAAAAACAACATATATAGGTATAAATATACTTTAATACATCTAAATACCCATAATTTAGGCGAATTAAAGTTGTATCAGCGCTTTTTTAGAAACCTAATTATATTGTTTTTTGCAAAGAATCTTCTGCAATTAACCAAACAAACAAATAAATTTACCTGTTGGCAAACAAATAACAATTTAAACAACAATATTAACAGTAATCTTATCTTAAATCACCGTTTCAAAACTTATTACAATTTATTGCAGAACAAAACAGATTTTGCTTTGACTAATCTTATCGTTGTTGTTGATAAACAAATACCAAGTTCATTGCTTTATCGTTTCACCTTGACATACAGGACCTGTCGTAGTGATGTATTATTATTTCTATTGTAGTAATTATATCTATTGATTTCAATAGGGATAAGGACAAATAAAACCATAAGTGAAAATGAAGGAGATTACGAGAAAAATTCAAGAAAAAAACATTAAAATATCCTTCTAGTATTGAAACTGTTGAAATTTTATTGATAGTCATACAAAGCAATAAAATTGGAGTGTCTGTTTGTAACTTCATATTAACATATTTTCATTAAATGCATTTGAAATGCATGTTTTTTTTGTAATTTTTGTCTTTCTGTTTTGACTAATCTCTGGAACGGCTGGACCGATTTTGACGGGACTTTTATAGGCATGTTGCTGATTTTATACGGAGTAACTTAGGCTACTTTTTACACATAGTTTCTTGTATTAAACAGTGTTTAAGCGCGATAATAATGAATGGAAGTCTTTTGTGACTATAACCGGTGTAATTCGGTCGAGCTTGGCGTTCATAAGGTGTATAATCCCAAGTTGAATATATTTTACTAGCTGACCCACGCAACCTCGTTTGCGTCTTATATTGCCCGTAACGTGAAAATTTTCCCCCGTTTTTGAAAGATTCTTCATTGGTGCTCGGCACCTATTAGTAGTAGTGTGATGATATATAGCCTATAGCCTTCCTCGATAAATGGACTATGCAACACTGAAAGAATTTTTCAAATCGGACCATCGGTTCCTGAGATTAGCGCGTTCAAACACAGCTTTATTATTAGTATAGATTTCCGCGTAAGTAATAAAAAAAAAACATTAAAGGTACTATACAGACAAAGTGATAAACAATAACAATAAACGAGTGACGCAAACGCATTTTTGATAAATTCACTAATAAACAATAAGAACAATAATCGATATATTCATTTCAAAGAAAATAAAACGATGTATATTTCAAAGTAAATTGTCACATTACTTTTACAAAGTACACCACATATTGTGCTGATAGCGATACTAATTCAAAAAGACATAATACAGTAATGACGTCAACCTTTTGTAGTATTTAGTTACGGTGGCCATTAAATATCACGACCGTACACGCTTTTAGAACAATGGTTATTTGTTAAATTTGTTTCGTTGGTTCGAGAATCGTCTCAAAACAACGTACGTTATCTTGTATAAAACAAATTATTACAATGACAATGCAATATGTCAATGCCTCAAATTGGGGTTAAACCACGGAGCAAATAAAATAGTTTGTACTGGCTGAACCCCGCGGTGCTCCATAACAATAACCGCGGGCAAAACCGCGGGAAACTAGTATTTTTATAAATTATAACCTATGTGTTATTCTGATGTATATAATCTATATTATTGTATAGTTTCATCAAAATCCATTCAGTACATTTTGCGTGAAAGAGCAACAAACATACTCACTTACATACTCACATTTTTAAAGTGAAACTTCTTTAGAATCATTGTGATTTCAAACTGGATGCAACGGAAAAAACGACAGGTAAGAGATAGAAATACAAAAAGTTGCCTGTAATTAGTGAGCCAGAGCGAGAGACCAAATGTCGGTCTCATTTTTTTTGTCGATTTACTGAAGTTTCACTTGTATCGCGTGTGAGCACACACACCTTTTTTTTAATTTTCTTTATTCACCTTTATGCGACATATAACCTGTTGATGACAAAAAGGGAGGAAAGAACTAACTAATAAAATATACTTTTGTAGATGTTTAGTTATTTTATGTTATGTAAACCACCTGTTTGTGTGGTCTAAAGTCGAGCACAACACGTTTAAAATCCAGAAATGCGTATTATCTTAATAACAGTAAATCCAGAAGTCGACTTGTCGCCAAATTTAAAGTGTCAACTTCTAATTCCAACTACTTTTAGTTTATGCATTTTGATTTCAAACAATGTCAGAATTTCTAATCAGTGTAAAACGTGAGTAAGTTATTACAAAACACAAAACAATATCTACAAATATTTATAACAGTATTTAAAGAATTATTAACTGTATCACAACAAAAACGTCACAATGCAATACATCTGCGCAATAGGTACACATGAAACGCAAGAGTCACGCCTCCTGAGACGAGTGGTTATAAATAAAGTACTTATTCATCGCTGTCTTTCTTCCTGGTCAGCTGATAGAAACCTTGAAGATCGACGACGTATTACAAACATTAGATTATGGGCACCGATTATAATTGTACGGTTGTGCAACATGGATTTAGTTCATTGCACGTGTATTAATATTTTGGTTGCAGTTAGAATAGAATAGAATAATCTTTATTGTACATTACATAAATAGTTTACATTAAATAATGCATCAAATAACTGACCATGTACAAATGATGGGCTTTATTGCTAAAAAGCAATTTAGTCCAGGCAACTTTGGGATAGAAAAAAACACTGAAAGAAAAGAAAACAAAAACGAATTCATGGGCAGTTTAATACACGAATAAGATGCTTTTTAATTTTATTTAAAAATTATAATTCATTTAAATGGATAAGTGTGTCCGTCCCCTTGTGGGGACGGATGAAGAATAAATAAATATTTCGGACATCTAACGCACAACGCCATCTAGTCTAGTCATCTAGTTTTTTTTTGTCAATATATACATATCATACATAGAAAACACCCAAACTCCGAAACAAATATTTGCAGATCATACAAACATTTGGTACGACCCGGGAATCGAACCCGAGACTTCAAGCACAGCAGTCGCCTACGCCACTACTACTCCACAGGGGCAGTTAAAGAGGAAGTATCACCGCCTCTATTTATCTCATAGGTGTCGGTCGTAAGAGGCGCCTATGGGCTATGAGAGCAGAGTGTTTAATGAAAATTATTAAAAAAGTGTATTTAAAAAGCAAACGTTAAATGAGGTAATTAAAAATAAATTGCGATTCTTGATATATCAACAACAATCAATATGCGTGTTCATATTTCCGCGTTTTTTATTCATTGGTTGAATGAACGGGTTTTTTCAAGAGTGAAGTAACCATTCGTGCCTACCATTAGTAAAATCAAATTGAAAAGTTCGTTCAAAAAAATTTATATGGGACCGGACCGAGGTCTATTTATTTATTACTGTAGTTAAATTCCACTTCAAACATGCAGCATGCACAAAAAGGCAGCAATCCATAGTACTAGACTAGTATCATTGCTAACTTTCTTTAAAAAGAGGTTGAATTTAAAAACTTTGGTTTAGAATCTAACGTTTTCCTCGCGCTTTCTGTGTTGTAGAAACTTCTACATACAAATGTGTTAAATACCAAACATTTTGACGCAAGTAATACAAGAATACACATTAAATTCTATTTCTATCACGACAATTGAAATTGCACATCGGTGTGCGTGGGAAGTCCTCAAAGTGGTATAAACTTGTACCAATTGGTAACGCAAATTTTATTTCAAGAAATGAGATTAAAATAAATTGCAGAAATCAACTTTGTTATCATACAAGTAATAATAGATGTAATCATTGCGCAAATCTTGATAGACCTGTACGTGTTCTTATCATATATTAGATTAGGCAACATTGAAAACATAAATTACGAGTATTAAATTATATTTCATTAGAAGTTTACTGACTGACTATAGTTTTTCGTCATCTAGGAAATACTAATATGACATTGACAATAATGCAACTAACTTAAGTCACTAAGCTACCGGCTTTTACAATATGATTAAATACATGAAGATACATAGAAAACAAGATTTGTTAACCACAATTATCCTTCGAGAACTTTGCCAAATAGGCAAATGTTCGGTTGTAAAATTGTGTTTACAATTACGAGATACAGGAAAACATAACCTAATAGTTATTAATGACGTCAAACACTTGTAAACCGCAATCGACATCTTAAAACATTATATTATCTATAATCTCCCAAAAACGTGAGCGTCTTCAAATGCATTCGGAGTTGTAAATTGTGCTGCCATTAGCGATTATAATAATTTAGCTTCAACGAGTTTAATATTAAACATATTTGATAGCAGAAAATTTATAAAATGATAGTTCCCAAATATAATCGAAGCCATGCATGGCCTCACAGAAAACCGGTGTGAAACCTGCGCTGTGTTTCACCGAGTGAGTGAGGATACCGGAAGCTCATACCCCAACCCCTCCTCCCATCCCTCTCCCCATCCCCCAAAGGCCGGCAATGCACTTGTCACTCTTCTGTGTCATACGTCCGCTCGTTTAGCCCCAATAACGTATTTTTTTATGTTATTGAGGGTAAACGAGCGAACGTATGGTACGAACACGTCCGCTCGTTTACCCCCAATAACATTTTTTTTATGTAATTGGGGCTAAACGAGCGGACGTGTAACCTGATAGTAAGCGATTACCACCGCCCATGGTGTTGTTGTTAATTATATATATATATACGTTGTTGTTAATTGTATATATATATATAAAATTACAAAACGCAAACCTTTAATATTCCGCTGCTATATACAGGTCTCTTCCTAAAAAGTCCTCTCCTTGGTCTATTATACCGCGCTGGTCGGACGGGTTGGTATTGGGTTTGATTCAAGTTTTCCTTCTCTTTACAATGCTGTTTTCCTGCGTAATTTACTTCCTCAGTCGGTTTACGACACCCAAGAGATGAACACACACTCCATAATCTTAAATCGTTAGCAGACGGATGTTCCAATATTCAATGGTCACCACCAATAAAAACCTTACCCTTGCTAAAACATCTGGATCAAATCCTCCAATTTCAAGACATATGTTAATTAGTAAACATCACCTATATTTTAATAAACTGTGCTTTGAAACTGTTAGTTTTTATAGGTATCTAGGTCAGTGGGTTGATTGTCATTACAAGGATGAGCAATACACCATACACACTAAAACAAAATTATCGCGTCGAGGTAATGAAATACTTTTATCTTAAATTGAACTCTACAGTAATGAGTACAAGGTTCATTAACACTGAAGTTAAGCTAAAATAAATTTGGCTAATAAAATTCGCTGAATTGTAATGGAGGGTACCATGAGGCTTGAATATAAAATAGGCCTCCATTATACGGTGAAATATCGCACACGTAGATATGTCTATATTTAATCAATAAACACTTACGTACTTTAGAATATATATAATTTATAGGTATTTATTAGTCAATTACAAGCAATAATAAGGTTTAACAGTTTTTCTTTCTATTCGATATTATATCTTTTTATAAATTTTAAATGTATTGTAATGTTCAATACATTTTATATTTTGTTATATGAAAAATTGGTTTAATTTACGTAAAATAATATAAAATTTTAACGAAAAATACCGACTTCAAGAACTGTACCAGTTTTTTTTTTGAGGTCAATTAACAAAATGATATAAAATTGTAGAGTACCGTTGAGTTTAACAAAAACAATAGCTTACAATACAAGCACGCAAAATAAATATTAGCCACACAAACACTGTTTTCGTAAATAAGCATCATGTACAAAACGTTGTTCAATGAAAATACTAAACTAATACAAAATAGTCATTGGCATACACAGCACAAACGATACCTAAACGTCAATTTCCGCAGACTGTAAAACAACGTATATAATAGTCAATAAAAAAATATGAACCTGACTAGAATTATGATCAACTCGAAATTACGCAGCAAACTCTAGGGCTCATTGGTACTCGTATTTTAGTTTAACACACTAGTATTCTAATATACAAAGTTATTTTTGGAATTGTTTATATCTTCTTTTGGTATAAAGCTTTCCTGAGTTGTATTTTTACTACCGCAAGTTTTCAAAGATGCCTGACAATTTTCGTAATCGTTGGTAACTGTCTTTTATGACACCTGTCATCGAATGACAGGACGCTTTATTGAAAACAGTCCTGCATTGGGTACGAAATTAGCGAGTTCTCTTGCTACACAAGTAAACCTCTAATAAAATCTTTCGTATTATTCTTTTTAGTAATGTTTAATTTATAACGTGTACCCAAAAGTACAAGTGTCAACAAATGTAGATGTTGTAAAATATTGTTAAAGGGTCCAATATTAAACTTTCTCAAAATGACTCTCCGATCGTAGACATAAAATGGATTCATCAATGTCAGACTATTGTAACACTTGCTTATCATTATATATTAACACTCATTATGTGCTATATATAGATAAGCGCCTAATTTATCCCTAGTACGATATGCATACTTCATGGTCATGGTATGATTAAATGCACTTTATGGCGGGATTATTTTAAAATATGTAAACTGCTTCGACCTTTTAGATAAGATTACTTATTATTTTGTAGACTGGCAAGGCTGATATTAGCACTAACGTATTTGAGATCCATTTATTTGAAATTAAATCTATTAAGGTATTTATAAGAACATGATTATAAATCTTGTTAAGTACTATATTTGTATCTACATAATCTTTTGAATTGCTAGGCTCTTAAACAGTTTGTACTGGTTATACTCGTATTTAGGTTCGCAGCTTATTGGCATTTTCATTCAATTACAGAATTAGAAGTATTGCAAATAAAACCTCGGCAAGAGTATTTCCAACTAGTTCAATATCAATGCGCATGTTACAGCAATAAATCAATATATTTAATCTCTTAATGAGCTACAAAAACCTGTGAGATGAAACAGTTGCTTATAAACTTACAAATCAGTTATTTTTTGTATTTAAAGAGAATTCTGTTATTGTTTTCTAAATCTCTGTAGCCCAACGTTGAAACATTACTACATAGAAGTGCGTCAGTTCTTTTTTCGTCCGCAAATATAATCAAACACAGTTTAATTGTTCACTTGATATTGTCTGGACAGCTTCAACTCCGCAATATACTGCGCGGATCTTGGATAACATAAAAATAGCTTTATTGAAAACACATTTAGTTGTTTCCGCAGAATAATATAGTTCACTGTAAAACGCATGAAAAATGCCGTTTGTTTACATCGGTGTTAATTTTCCTGTAGTGTGTTTTTGATAATATTTCTTTCTCACCTTTTAATCTATTTTTGTCAAGGTTTTAAGAGATTAATGTAACTTATGTTTATAATTCTGTTATACTGTTAGGATAGACTACATAATTTGTGTTTCATCGATACATCTACTGCCTGTACGGAAGTGTTTAGTTGTGAGATAAATTGTTCATTAATTTTAACTCGGCCTTAGCCGTTTCTAAAATGATTAAAGAAGATGATTTTGTTTCTTTAGCTTGTAACAATATTACAGGGTTCACTGCATATTATGCTTTGAAATGGACAAATTACAATCAATTCATGTTGTTCAAGTCATCAAATTATGTTAATATCTTTATTTAATGCCAAGTCGTGATGGCATATAACCTTAAATATTCCTCGATGAACAGTCTACACAGTACAAAAATGGTCAACGAAATCTATAAATGACAATAAAAATTCAAGAGAGTTTATTATAAGTATTTTGATACGGATGTAAAAATATCTTAACTATATGGGTACTACAGTAATAGTCCAGGTATATTAGTCCAATGAAGACAAGAATCCTAGAATGAGAGACAGTCGACTGAAAACTTACGTAAACGTTTATTTTGACACCAGATATTCCAAGGTCAAAAGTCAAAAAGACTATTCTTTACACATTAATGGCAAATATCTCGTTTCGTAGGGGTTTTTATGCTATTTGTATGTTAATAAATATTACAAAAGACAAAAATTTTGTTAAACATTTTCTTATATCTTAAACCATTTTCGATATAGAGGGCAAAGCGTGCGCAGTATTAAACTATTTTCGAGTTTCATTGACCTCAACCTCTAGTCCTGATAAATAATTTTATTATTCTATTAAATTTTACGTTAGTTTTGTTTTTCTATTATTCAATATCTATTCATTTAACAATACTTACCTACTCGTGTCATTAAAAAGTTATTAAGAAGAAACATTTTGAGGTGAATCCACTAATACACCTGGATTATAAAACTGTACTCTAGGTATAGACCTCAACCAAATTATAATAAATTTAATTACAATTATCAGTACATTGACATCATTATCATCAATCATTACTATTATAACAATCAGGAGGAAGGACAACGACTGAAACATAGCATGTGTCATTAAAAATGGCCGAACACTACTCATTTAACTGCAATTTAAAGTTTTTTATCATCGTATTTGTGCTTAAGTCCACAATGCTAATAAGTGGCCTATTAAACAGTCTGAGAACTCCGAAGTCTGTCTAATGAACAACTCATGTGACTGACAATGTGACTCTTGTTCTTCATTCATTTTGTACACACGATACAAAATACGCAATTATATATTTGAAGCATAAGAATTTGCTGTTAAATTGGCAAACATTGTGAAATTAACTTGTTTGGATTACGGTCATTCATTCATGGTTTTAAAAATAATTTTAATATGAATATTCAAAAATACATCTATTGAGATTTTGATAGTATTCGTGCATTTCGTTTTCGTTTGAGATATTTGCATTTTTTTAATATTTTGTAGCATTTTCAAAGTAGAGCTGTTACTACTGTCTCATTTGAAAGTGTTAACTCATATCCAGCATCTCATCTCAGCTTTCGAGTCATTTACGCTGTATTGACCATGTAAGTAGGTCTACTTTTACAGCATCAGTTTTATTGCACCGTTAAGGTATTAGAAAAGAGATAGCTTAGGAGCTGTCTCCAAAAATCCCACCCACAGAACGCTATTAATTTTGCCAGACGATAATGATTGAAAATTTTTGACACAATATTTTATACTAACATAACAACATAAGCGTTTTTCAAGAATTCTAATGCACAATAAAACTGTTTTTCGAGATCTTATAGTCTCCAAGTGTGTGTCGAAATCAAAACGAGAGGTTTCAAAAATAATTTTGGATGCTCTCTTTTTGTTCTTTGTTGTCAACAAACATTTACTTCAACTAACAATTATCTTTGTCTTAACTGACGTGGAACATTGCCAAGGGAATATACACTGTCCATATATTACTACTTTAAATATTTAGTTTTTAAGTCTAAAAATGGTATACTGAAATAACGTCATTAGAACACTCAAGTTACAATTATTTATTTTTAAAAATAATGACACATTTCAATGTACCTAAATCATAAAAGCATTAAACTATTTATTCATTCACTCATATTCCATTTTAAAGAATAGTATAGTCTTTCTTTAAATTAAATTAGAAACACACTTAAAGAATACCCTCCAAAATGAAAGAAAAAGGTTTAACAGAATCTATTCACAGATGACAGAATTTTAAAGTTACATTTCAAAATAAGAATAAAGGAATACATTCAAATTAATAATATCAATGTTTTAAGATGTTTAAAATCAAGGTAGGTTTAAAGTTTTAGAAAACAAATAACTGCTCGAAGACTGTTTGGAAATTGCATTGAAATTGTTATTGGTAATATGCCAAAATGTCTGAGAATTTTAATGATTCTCGTATAAATTAACATCCTGGTTTTTTTTTGGTTAAATTAAATTATCATTACACGTTTGTCATTCATATTCAAATCATTATATCTATATTGGAAATACGAAGAGAAGAATTAAAATATTTCTAAATGTCGATTTCGTTGTTTTAATACAAACTGATACTAAAAATAATCTCTCTTTATTTTCGTAACTTTATTTATTTACTTCATTAACGTCTCTAAATAGAAATAAAATTGCCTTTTTTGCAACTCTATTTATTGTTTCTGGCTCATATTGTCTGTAGCGTGATGTTATGTTAAACTCAACGTACTGTAGGTACTATACTAAAAAATTTTTTCAATCCTAACCCGTATTATTTCCTGACCCTGACCGCTCAACCAAACAAGCAAACTATTGAAATTTATTATTTTAACTAGTTGACCCCCGAAACCTCGTATGCGTCTCCTATTGCCCGTAGCGTGAAAATTTTCTCCTGTTTTTGAAACATTATTCATTGGTATTCCGCTCCTATTGGTTCTAGCGTGATGATATATAGCCTATAGTCTTCCTCGATAAACAGGCAATCTATATAGAAAATTTCAAATCGGACCAGTAGTTCCTGAGATTTATATATTAGTACAGATTTAGATTTAAATTTTCCATTAAATGCGTAAGTAAATAAATATAATGAAATGAACTATGTTTATAACAATGTGCGTCGTAGAAACTAAACTCCATGCCAACGCGTTCAAGTACTGACACCAATTACTCTCATGAACTTTAATTGAAACGCATGCTGGGACAATATGGTCACTGTGAACTCACAGTTTATCATTTTATCGAAACAATTTGATAAAACTCTATGTATTACACACTGCTCTGCCCTTTTATTCAAATTGATCAATATGATATTGAACTAAGCTTGTTGTATATCGATTTACGAGCAGTGCTGCAATGCCATAAGATTTCTTTTTTTTACATTTAATCGTTTTGTGTTTTAAAAGTATTTGGTTGGTTTCTTTTTAAATATAAATAATAAAGTTTTTGGGATTCGTTTATCTTCGTATTGTATTGTGGTTTCTGACTAAAACAGTAAATTTTTCACTAACGGCATGAGGTAAGAGTGACAGCATCTAGGATATTACTGCACTTTGATTCTTTATTTTCTATTACAGGTGATAGGTACTGATAAATAAAAGGAAGATTAATCGCCGACTCATATTTGACTGAGTTGAAAGTAGATAATAGTAACACATCGAAGGTGCCTTAATTGCCGATAGTTAAATTACTTTTGGGTTTAAATAACAAAAATATCTGCAAAAATCGTGGTGTCGTGTTTCGTTGGTGACTGCGACAGCGGAGGCCCAATGATCACCGAGATGCATTGTTGCATTGTTTGCTTTCGAAATACTTTGCCAGGCTCATAAAAATACCTTATATGTACTTTTTTATATATATTAATAAATTCAATCACATGAACACATTTCTCTTTTATTTTTAATTTTCTCTTCACAAACATTACACATAACCCTAATCAAAAGTGTTTAAAAACACCTGAAACCTTCAGGTGTTTTTAAACACTTTTGATTAGGGTTATGTAGACAACCTGTCTACAAATTTCATTACTTCGCTTTAATTGTTACAATCGTAACAATCACTATTATTACTGAAACGTAATTATTATCACATCGTAATCTTAAAACAAAACAAGATCTAAAACGCGACACATTTGTCAAGTTGTACAGACACCTATGGGCAGACATTTATCAAACACCTACGTGGATGTGAAACGCTAGTGTCAGAAAAACCATAAATGGACTAGATCTTATTCCACTTCTGCCTAAATAACTGTATTAGTATCTAAGTACACCGTTTGTTATAAGTATAATAAATAACTAGGCCCATTTAAATGGGTTTTAGTCCTGTATACAGGTTTCACATGATCATTATCGTTATAACTCATTCTTGAAATTAAGTTTTATCTGTATAGATGTATATTTGCTGATGATATGTATATTTACTTATACAAGAGGACCAATATACAATAGCATATTGGTCATAATATTGGTTATAAGTTTGTCAAACATTTGTTTACCTTGGTCGTAGAAGTCATGAATTTTTCACCTCTGTGTGAAATTTGAGTGACAATGTTACATAAGAATTGGGTTGCGTAATCTTTAGCTATTCCCGGCTTTTATAACTGAATTTTTGACTGTGATTTTACTTTGAATTTGATTGCTGCAATTGTTGAGTTTGAGCAACAACATTTCTTAGCATAAACGGTAATGGAAGTAAACTTTGGAAACAATGCCAGTTTGCAACGCACCAGGGAATGTGGCCTCATAAGAATAGATGTTTATTTTGAATTGCGCGCCTCGTGGCAATGGTTTATACAAAACATCCTATTTAAGCAAATGCAATTATGATACTTTGATGTCAGTCACTCCAATAT